>CM070779.1:17704372-18951872 GCA_036346955.1 Dipus sagitta | reverse complement strand
GTGCTGTGGCCTGATGCAATTTTAGGGGTGCCTGGATGTTGAAGTCCAATGATCAGGTGCAAACAAGCCGAGAGCACTTTAAGAACATTGAAATGGGCCCGGCTTGGTGGGTAGGAGGATCGTTGTGAGTTCGATGCCAGACTGAGACTACATAGAGCATCCAGTAGTGGTTCACTCCCCATTTGGTCCTTAGGCCCTGAGCTTTTGCACTGAAAGGCTGCTATTATGTTGATAGTTATGGAACACACTTTCTTTCGTCACCTGTGCCTTACTGGAAGCAGGGGCTTCTTTGAAAATGAAGGACACAGCCAAGGAAAGATGTGTGCTCCAGGATGGTGGTCCCATTCTCCAGTTCCTCTTTCTCTTGCCTGTATGGCTGGAGAAAACGAGGTATGTCTCTTCCCCTCGGCCGCCCCACCCCCTTTGTTAAAGGAGGTGGTGTGCTTTTCCCAGTATTATGGTCATGGATGTGAAGATGTCGATGTAGGGTGACAAGAGACTGCAGGTCAGCCTGGGCGTGAGTGAGACCCTACCTCAAAAAACCCAAAACAACAACAAAACAAAACAAAAACCTGAATCAAGAGTCCAAAACTGTGCAGTTAACTGTTTGACAGAGTCAATGGCCTCTTTCCACACTCATAGCAGGCCAATGCCCAGTTGACAAGAATTCCAGATGTAGCACCTTCACTAAAAACCTTCATGGCCTCACCATGATGTCGAGGACTGATATTTATGCTACTGTTTGGAAGTTGAGGATGGACGGAAGGGATGTGCCTGGATGGTAAATGTATAATTTCTGTACCTCCAAACTAGCAGCCCATACCAGCAATGATCATGCTCTCAGAACCAGTGGGTCTGTCTCCTTGTCAGGCATGAGGGAAAAAACCTAACAACAGGAGCAAGTGGGTGTAAGGAGAAAATTCATTTAGAGTCAGCAGAAGAAATGTGACATTATCATGTTTTATATTTTAACCTATAATCATAAAACTGCATGAGTCAGTCAAGTCAATCACTTGTTATTTTGTTTTTTACATGGTCAGCCCCTTAAAGAAGGGAAGAAGGGGAAGAAAAGCCAGGCTTGGAAACACATATCTTTAATCCCAGCACTTGGGAGGCATAGGTAGGTGGATCACTGTGAGTTCAAGTCCAGCCTGAGATCACATAGTGAATTCCAGGTCTGCCTGAGCTAGAGTAAGAACCTATTTCAAATTATTTTTTTAAAGAAAGGGAAGAAGAAAAATGACCTGTCGTATTATTAAACAGATATAATCTAGTCATGGTTATTTAATATTGGTAAGAGGGGGAAATTCTCAGATTTCTCATTGAGTTCTGTAGAATGAATGTAGGGAGAAAATTAAAGAGAAGACAGGAGAAAAAAATTATTTTGTTTTTTTAAAGAATTTATAAGGACTAAACAAAAATAAATTTCAAAGATTAAATCATACAGTTCATATTCTATAATCATAATGGAATAAAATTTGAAGTTATGGTTATGAAAGGCACACATTTTAAAACTCAACCACTCAGAAACTAAAAAACAACATGCTAAGCTTCTAGTCTGAGGGGGAGAAAGTAAAATATAATAATAGACTAATTAAAAATGGAAAGATAACTATATTTTCAAACTTTAAGGGTGTAGCCAAATCTCTATTCAGACAAAAGAATTTATATATTGAGTTTTGCTTAAGTTAAAATGAAAATTAAAAAAAACTGGCCAATCAACTTATTATTTTAGAAAATATACATACAGTGGGGAAAAACCGATTTTAAAGTTAAAGAATTATTTAATGAATGAGAAAATTTTATTAGAAGATAGGACAGATAAATGTAACCATTAGTTCTTTTTTAAGCAAACTACACCTTTTGGAAAACAAAACGTTTGACAAGAAGGAAAGAAAGATAGGGTATATAAAGTTGGGAAATGACCAAGTGAATGGGCCAGATTCATTCATTCATTCATTCATTCAGCAAATGCTGTTCAGGTATCTAGTTATGAGCCAGGACTTGCTAATAAAACCACAGCTCCCATTCTCACGTTATGCAAATTTCATGTGAGACTGTACGAACGCTATACCAAGAACCCATATCACAGCGAAATGCGTAATTTTTTTTCTGAAAAATGTAAAGTCAAGAACTTTTGATTCAATCAATAACCATCACTTTGACACCTAAACGTTTCACCAAATTTCCTCTCAAAACCGTGCCATAATGGTCTGCTTTTGCAGCCTTGCTCTGGAAAGCTGTAGAGAAGTGACGATTCTGACATTCATGACCTCTCTAGCCAAGAGAGCAAGGAAGAAGGTTCCTGATGCTTGTAAAGTTGCTCATAAAACCCTACTGCTTACCCAGCTAGAGGGTGACATTGGAAACAACCAAATGCTTCACTTTGGAATGTCCAGGATGAAATCAAATACATGATCCCTATCTCTCACCCCCAATTCTGAAAGCAAAAGGGCTCAGTCCTGCCTTCTTCACAACTGATTTGGCGGCAAGGTCCTGTCTCATCAGTATTCTCTTCCCTCCCACAGAACCTTCACCTATTGTTGGGTACACGTACTGCTGACAGGGGCAGGGGTGTACATATTCCAGCTCCCTTGACCAAAGGGGACAGCTCTGAAGGGCCATCACATGCTGTCTTCATGTTTCCCATGTGCAGCTAAGCTGGTTACACTTAACTTGAAATTACATCTTTGTTGGTCTCCTTCTCCTGGATCCCTGGCCCACACTTGCACCTACTTCTCCTGCAAACACCTCCCAATCATTCGTTCTTGTGTGAACCCTTGTCTCAGGGGCTGCTGCTGTGGGAATCACCCAGGACACTGGAACGTCTGACATAACACATCTTCATGACCAACCCCGACCTGAGCCTATTTATGATATCCACTTACTTGATCTAGTTTTGAGTTTCTATGTTTGGCTGCATAAATATTGATATAATTGATGGAGGGGGACTTCTCCAGACTCCAGTGAGGATTATGACATAAAACATCTCCAATATATTCATCATGTCACCTTTCCAAAGATCTAACAAAACATGAATCACAAACACAGTTCACCCAAAGATTGAGACCAGTGATTAAGGAGCTATGTAAAATACTAGCACACCAAATCTAGTGCTATACTAAGAAATAAAAAAATGATTAAAGTAATTATAACAACAGTTTAATATTTAGAGAATTAGTTATACAATTTATTAAAATAGGTCAATGGAGCAACTATGTTACAATGTCAATAGTTATTTCTGACATTAAAAAAAAAAAGTAACTGGAATACTAGTTCCTTAACATGGGACAAAAAGGGAAGGAGGGGGACTTAATAGGATGGTATTGTATATATGTAAGTAGAAGAACATATTAATGGGGGTGAAAAGGCCTAAATGAGATCAGGAGAAAAGACTGAGTAAAAGAAAAGTGGAGGGAGGGCTATCAAAATCTAAGAGGATATAACTAAGTCATATGGAAGCCTATTTTTTTGAAAAATGGAACACACAGGAGCCATAGATTGTTACTATAAAATTTTTGGTGCCACGGATTGGATACCTTCCAGTGAGTTGTTGGCCACGGAGGTCCCTGATGCCCCCAAAACATTACAGCTCATGGCCGAGGCCCTTGGTTTCCTACCAGGAATAGGTGGTAAGACCCTATTGCTGAAGAATCCACATACTTGGGCTGCAAGGTTACTGAGAAACCCTGCTGGAACTGAGATGAAAACCTCTTCCATGTAGACCAACTGACAGAAAGCTAGAAGAAGCCACACTACATGCAGTTCAAAGGGAGAGAGAGAAATCACCAGTGAAGATACTCAACAGTGGACACTTCAAGCCTTATATTTAGCCATCCAGGCCAAATGAGCCAATAGGTGAATAGTGGAACATCTGTTATGGAGGAAACCAACCATATTCTAATTTGATTGGAGGCCCACTCCATCGGAGGGAATACATCCCTGATACTGAAAACCTATAACAGGGGTAGTCATGAGCACTAGGGTTGTAACATCTGCTGCTATCTGGCTAAATGTATATACTATGCTCACCCAACTGTCCAGTAAGCACTTCTCTTAATGTTCATACCCATATATTAATGATACTCTCACTTTTGATTAAAGAACCTTCTCTTTTCAGATGGCAGTGACCTTGGAATGACTCAGAAGGCACCATGGTGCTTAGAAGAAGTGACAGCGAAGTGCTCAGCACTGAAGTATCTCTATCACACCTTCCAAGGCTCAGGGTCTAGTGCAGAAGAGGTGGCAGAAAGAATGTAAGAGCCAAAGGAAGGGTAGGACTGTTTACGACGTGTTCCCCCCAGACACAAAATGGCCTGGATATCCATGACCTCACAGTGCCTGATGCTACCTACACAAGACTATCATAATAGGAGGAAAAGATCATGACATCAAAATAAAAGAGAGACTAATTGAGAGGGGGAGGTTATATGATGGAGAATAGATTTTCAAAGGGTAAAGTGGGGGAAGGAGGGAATTACAATGGTATATTGTTTATAATCATGGAAGTTGTCAATATAAATAAATAAATAATATATATCTTTGGGAAAAAATTATAATTAATTGAAGAAGCATTTATTGCCAGGCTGGTGGCACACGCCTTTAATCCCAGCACCCAGGAGGCAGAGGTAGGAGGATTGCATGAGTTCAAGGCCACTCTGAGACTACATAGTGATTTCCAGGTCAGCCTGTGCTAGAGCGAAACCCTACCTCGAATAACAAAAAAAAAAAAAAAAAAAGCATTTATTATTAGTATGGATTAGTAAAAAGAAAAAGGATGTCTGCTATTATCACTATTCTTTAACCTCATTTTGGAGTGCTAGATCTCTGCCTCCTTCCCCTTATCAGTCAGATTTCCACCAGTGTGGCAAAACACCTGAGAAGCTAACATAAGGAAGGGAAGGTTTCTTCAGGCTCATGGTTTCAGACCACGGTCACTTAGCCATATCACTTTGGACTGTGGCAACACAGTCCATCGTGGTGACAGAACATGGTAAAGGAGGCTGCTTACCTCATGGCAGCCAGGAAGCAGAAAGAGCGGGGGAGCCAGGGTTTCAATAACTCATCCGAGGACATGTCCCTGGTGACCTAACTCCTCACACTAAGTCCCACTTCTTAAAGGTTCAAACATCTCCCAATAGTGCTACAGGCTAGTGAACAACCCTTCAACACATGAGTCTTTGGAGGACATTTAAGATCCAAACCATAGCGTTCTTTAGACTGAAATAATTTCCCTATATTTTGTTTATTAGGGAGAGAGAGAGAGAAAGGGTACAGGGCATACCAGGTCCTCTTGCCACTACAAACAAACTCCAAATATATGTGCCCCATTGAACTTTTCACAGGGACAAGGGAATCTAACCCAGGCCATCAGGCTTTGCAAAGAAGCACCTTTAACCACTGAGCCATCTTCCTAGCTTCATGCCCAGTGTTTCAAAGACCTAAATTTAAAAAGAGGAAAGAGGAACTATAATGTACCAGAAGAAGGAGACTCTGTTTCAAAAGAGTGAGGAAAGCTTTTTGGATGATAAAATTAGCATGCAGCAAAATATATATCTCATCACCTAACAGTTTAGAAGAAAAAATGACAACAACTAAAGTTCAATGTGACAAAAAGAAAAACATACAACCAAGTAAAAAAGACAACAACCACTTGGCAAAAAAGCAAAATACACTAAAGAACTAATATTTCTAATAACCAAAGAGAGTATACAATTATAAAAAGAAAAATAGCAACATTTAAAAAGAAAACTGCAAAGTCACAAAAAAGGAAAAGATTCAAAACATCATTGAACATTTGAAGATATTTTTCTACCTCACTAATAAATGAATTAGTGTTAATCAAAGTTTTTCATCTGTGCAATGAGTAAAAAGATCCAAAAGACTGATGAAAATCAGTTCTGGGAATGGAGCATAAGTTTAAGCTCTTGGTGGTAGCTGTTTGTCATTAGTTAGAATTATTAATTATGATTATCAATAAAGAAAAGATAACCTCGCGCAGCCAATGGTGGTCAGCTGCAGGAGAACAGAACTGGGGAGAAAAGAGAAAGGACTGAAGACCCTGCACAGTTTTCTAAAATAACTCACAAAATCATAACAGTGAATATGTAAGGCCATTTACAATCTGCCATGCACAGCGTATAGCATGGAGTTGCATTATGGGGGGGGGGAGGGGGCTTCCTTGCTGTCCTTGGTCCTGAAAGAAACCATTGAATACACACACATCTCTCAGGAGAGAGTGCCGGAGGAGAACGGGTCCCTCTCCTCTTGCTTTGCCTAACCCTATTTAAAGCTCCTCTAGTGAAACTGCAGAGAACTAGAATTTCTCAGGGCTGCCTTCGAGGAGCTCTGGGACTCCAAGACCCTCCCCTACCCAAGCGCTTTCTGAGGATGTAGTTGGGGACCCCCAGCTTCCCGACTATTCAAGAGTTTATCTGCCTGGAAAGTCAGAGCCTGGGACGCTTAGCATCCTCTAGCCCAGTGGTTCTCAAAGTGAGGTTCCCAGGACAACAGCAACAATATCACCTAGGAACTTGTTAGAAATGCAAATTCCTGGCTCCTCCACCCCAGACACACTGAATCAGAAACTCTGGGCACGGAGCCCAGCCATCTGTGCTTGAGCCAGCTCTCCAGGTGATCCCATTGCAGTGAAAGTTCGAGAATCACTCTCTAATCACTTAAGAGTTAAAGGAACCAAGACTCAGAGAGCTTAAAGAACTTGCTCAGGGACATGTGTGTGAAGAGTACCTGGAAGAGTATTAACAGCCTGGGGGGACGATGATAGTCACAGGCTATGGACTCTGAACTGTTAGATCAGGGCAAAGACCCCACCTCCCCTCCACGCCATTTTGAGAACCACTTACAGCAGGAGAGTAAACTCAGATGCTTATGATTACCTGGACCTAGGTTTCAATCTGATTACCAACCCATAATCTTCTATAGTATGCTAGCTTACTTCCTTGCATGTTGCTGTGTGATATTCAGTGCTTTCTTCTAAGCAAATAAATAATGTCCTTAAATGTGGTTGTGATCGCCTTTCGAATTGGCTTTTGAAATTTCATGAAAGGGACAACAGAGCAGAAGATGATGCTCATGCTGCCCTTTTTCACTTATCTCCACCTACATCATAAATCTCATGGGCGGACAATGGAAAGAAGTGTGGCCTATGTCCCCAGAGACAGCAGCGTCTGCTTGCAGAAAAGTGCCTGGAGGCATCTTAACAGCCTAGAAGCATGGCGGTCGCAGGCTGCTGACCTGTGGACGGTTAGATCGCCACACAGTCCCACAGACCCACCTCTTCTGAGGAGCATTTCCAACAGGAAAGTAAACCCAGCCGCCCACAGTTACCTGAGCCAATGCAGTTTCTCCCGTCAGGCCAGCTACTCTAAAACAAGGATTGGCACACTGTGACCTACAGGCCCATTCTGGCCCACTAAATGTTTTCAAACATCCAAGTTTGATGGGAGCATTAGCTGAGCTTACTGGTTTATGTATTAACGATGGCTGCTCTCAAGCTACAGTGGCAAAGCTGAATTCCTGTGACAGAAGCCTTATGCCCCTCAAAGCCTAAAACATGTACCACCTGGCCCTTTGCATGAAATATTTGCTGACCCTCAGTCTAAATGTTTGTCACTTTTAGAAAGAGAACAGATTTATCGGTCAGTCATGCATGGGTCAAATTCTAGGTTGTGATGTACCAGACTTTGTCCTGCAACAAGTCCCTTTAGCTCCCTGAGCCTCAATTTTCCCAGTCGTGTAACAGATTTCCCACGGGATAATGGTAATGATTGAATGGAACAGAATACGTTAAAGGTCTGACACACAGTAGGAGCTCAGGAAAGACTAGTTTCCTCCCTGACTCGATAGGTTACAGACATCCCTCGAGATCCAGTACCATGCCCCTAGCACACAGTAGTCCATTTTCTTTGTATTCATGACTGAGTCCCTTTGCAAATTCAGAACTGCAGAAGCTCGGCAAAGCCCACAGGCTGCAATTTAAAATGTCTCATCGTCCAGTGATCCAGAGATAATTTACTAACCAGGCAGCATACTTGGATACTATATATCATGTCCCAAAGCCAAACCTGTCCTGCCCAAAGCCAACTGTCGGCTCTGCCCTGGAAATGAAAAATGGGCTCCCGGGAACAACAGATCCTGTCTACGAGAGGGCCAGAGGAGAAGGGCCTAACTGCAAAATGCTCGGATCCCACAAATCTCTGCCACAGGATGAGTTCCCCTCGGTGATCTCAGAATCTTTCACAAGCAGAGGTTTCATAACCCTCGGTTGCTGCAGAACTTCAGTGGAGTGCAAGAAGGGCCACGCAAGGAGAACTACCTAGGAAGCAAATCCAGAGCAGAGGGCAGAGCGTAGACCTACAATCCCAGTACCAGGGAGGCAAAGAAAGAAGGATTATGAGTTTGAAACCAGCCTGGGTTACATGACATCAGGGAACCGAAGGAGGGAAACAGGAAGCCTTTTTCCACAGTTCCTCCCTCAGCTTCAAAGCCAGCAGCATAGTTTAGACCACTCAATAAAACCTTACTGAACAAATTTAAAATTTCATACAGAACTCATTTAACTTGTTAAAGCAAGGAAGCAAGCAATTGTGATGTAGAAGTCTTTGGCTTTTAAGCACTTGAAATCAAATTGTTATTCCAGTCTCCTATCCCAGCACTCAGTGTTAAGGTTATTTGGCATGTCTGGCGTGTGACTACTTAAGAAGGGGGTAACAGCCTTTAATTAAGCCTAAAAACGTCACCTCCAGACAGGCAGGCAGGCAGGAATGTCTCTTCAGGAAAACATTTCTGGGGCAGGCTTGGGCCAAAGAGCTGTCAATCAACTGATTTATGTCTCTGAGCTCTTACACTCAAAGAATATTGAGAACCAGAAGGAAGAATTCTTGAGAATCATTTCTTTTTAAAAGAGAGCAATCCATATCTAAGAGGCCAGAGGGGAGCTGGTCCAGTCCCCTGAGTTAGTAACATTTCTTTTCTACATTGTCAGGTCAGTTAGACTTCTCATCACTGTGAGAGCATCTTAAGGGAGGCAAGGTTTATTTTGGCTCATGGTTTCAGAGGTCTCAGTCTATGACTGATCTGCCCCACTGCTATGGGCCTAGGATGGGGCAGAACTTCACTGAGGCAGGAGAGATTGGAAGAGTGAAGTTGTCCACCTCGTGGTGGTGAGAGGTAGGGAGACAAAGGAAGGAACAAGTGTTCAAGGACACATTCCAGCCAATGATTCACTTCCTCCAGTCCGATCCTACTTCCCAAAGTTTCCACCACCTCCAACTTAACACCTCCAGCTGGGGACCAAACCTTTCACTTGTGAGCCTCCAAAGGACATTTTATAGTCTAAACCCAGCACCTCTTGCGCTTATTTCCTTGGAGCTACTGAAAGGGATTCAGCTATTGTAGGCAGATCGGGTGCTGTAACTCACTTCAGTTGTTTGCTGAGTGATTTCTGGGTGCTGGGCACCAGGCAGTGGGTAAGACAGACCATGACCCTCACTTGTAAGCTAACAAGTGAGTTGAAAAAATAAAGACAAGAGAAGAAAACACGTAGTCAATTACACATAGCAATGACAGACAACAGAGAGAGAAGGGAGATGGGGACAGGGGCCAGGGGAGACAAGTTTAGATGTGATGGCTAGCAATGTCATCTTAGGAAGATGTAAAATTGAGGGACGGGGCACTCCAACTGTAAAGGTGTAGACATGGGGGTTGAGAAGAAAGGGATGGGAGTTGGCAGGGGTGGGATGAGGCATGGCCATGACGATGAACTTAGATTACACCCATGTCATTCCAGGTGCACCAGAGCCACAAGGGCAATGTGCTCTGTTACGTACTTCAAGATAATTGCTGCTGTTGGCAAGACAGAAAGCCAGGGTTGGCAAGAAGCATGTTAGAGCCCCCAGAAGAATGGAGCTTCTATACCAGACCTATCCAAGGCCCAAGAAGGCCAGTGAAAAGTTTTCTCCCTAGTCTCACATGATTCAGACCCTGCACTGAGGGAAGGATGGATGCAGACACATCAATATGCAATTCTCCAGCCTTTCCCCTCACCTCACCAGGAATCCCCTTGAGTCCAGAGAACTAGTCATCCAGATCCAGCACAGTTCTGATCCTAGCCCTAGACACATCCTGGGTTTCAATAAACACTTGTTAAACTGAAATGAACTCAGTACACAATCCCTCGGGAAATACAAGTTCTGCTATTGACGAAGGCTCACAGTGAGACAAGGATAATGGGCTGAAATCTCGTTAGCAAAGTCAGAGAACTGAGAAATCTCTAAGCTCAAAACAATCATTTCCCTTCTGCTTTCAATATTTTTGCATAGTGAGGAATCATTCCTAGGGTGGCCAGAAATAATTCTTGGGCAATTATTCAACATGTCTTGGGCTGTCTTTGCTTCTTTTCATTGAAGTTAAAGATGTTTGTTCTACAGTGACTTTTCCATACAGTCTTCCCTCCTCCTTCCTCTCCCCATCTTTATGCTGCATAATCTTTCTTCCCTGATTCTCCCTCCACTTTCCTCCTCCACGCTGGATGCTTCTCCTGTTTCATCTTTCTTGGGAACCCACAGAGGGGAGCTTGAGATCAGCAATTCCCAACTTTTTTATTTGACATCCCAGTGTGTCTCCAGTCATCTCCAGGGGAGTTTGTGAAATTCATTTTCATTCACTTTAATTTAAAAAAGAAATATAGGCCATTTAGTCTTTTAAGAGGGGAAAATGGGGTGTCAGTCAACCAGCAGGGAGGTGAATCCTGATTTTAGCTATTAGCTTACTGAGCAAAGTGGCTCCCTTACAAATGTTCTTGGGTCATTTAAAGAAGCTGAGAGACATTCACTTTTGAGGGGTGGGGAAAATACAGTTCAGAGGGAAAAGAGACATGAGAAAATTAATGTTGTTTTATTAACTCCATTTCAGAGAAAATAATTCAACAAAATGACTTATATTGCATATCCAGTTTGTCATTCTTTTTAAAAAAGAACATAATGGGCTGGAGGGCTGGCTTAGCAGTTAAGGCATTTGCCTGCAAAGCCAAAGGACCCAGGTTCAGTTCCCCAGGACCCACGTTAGCCAGATGCACAAGGGGGCGCACACGTCTGGAGTTCATTTGCAGTGGCTGGAGACCCTGGTGCGCCCATTCTCTCTCTCTCTTTCTCTCTCTCTCTCTCTCGCTCTCGCTCTCCCTCTTTCTCTGTCAAATAAATAAATAAATAAAAATAAAGTACTTAAAAAAAGAAAAGGAAGAAAAAAGAAAAACCAAAAAAAGAGAATGTATTGAGTGTGTAGCACTGTCCAGAACCTAGTGATGATGACGATGACAGCAATGACAGTAGATGATATTTATCTGCCTCACTCTATGCTAGGTATAATTTTACAAAAATTTATTTCAATTAATCCCCACATTGACCCCATAACATAAATACTACATCAGGACAGAATCTGAGAAGAGCTAAACAATCCCCTGAAGGCACAGAGACCCAAGTGGAATCCAAATGCACAGGTAGCTTATCCCTACCAGCACACCTCCTCCGTGTCTCAAGGGAACAAATATGACTGAGGTAGAGCCCTGCCCACAAGGAGCACATGAGCATCCTAAGTAAGGTATGAAAATACTCAACGGCATGAACCCTTCATGGAAACAGTAAGAAATGGGCTAAACGAATGGCTCAGCGGTTAAGGTGCTTGCCTACAAAGCCTGTTCAACTGCCCAGTACCCACGAGTTGCAGTCAGGTTCGCATGGCTCGTAGAAATCACTCAACCAAGAGCAGCTTGTGGGAAAAAAAGAGGTTTATTTTGGCTTATAGTCTCGAGGGGGAAGCTCCATGATGGCAGGAGAAATGATACCATGTGCAGAGGGTGGACATCACCCCCTGGCCAACATAAGGTGGACCATAGCAACAACAAGAGTGTGCCAAACACTGGCAAGGGGACAGTGGCTATAACACTCATAAGCCCGCCTCCAGCAATACACTCCATCCAAGAGGCATTAATTCCCAAATCTCCACCAGCTGGGAACCTAGCATTCAGAACACCTAAGTTTATGGGGGACACATGAATCAAACCACCACACCATGTAAAGCCAGATTCACAAAGTGGCACATGTTATCTGGAGTTTGTTTGCAGTGGCTATAGGCCCTGGCATGCTTGCTCGCTCTCTCTCTCTCTCTCTCTCTCTCTTTCTCTGTGTGTGTGTGTGTGTGTGTGCGCGCGCGCGCGTGCGTGCACGCGCATTTCTCTCTCACACTCTCTCTTAAATAAATAAGTAAATAATTTGGGGGGGGTTGAGGTAAGGTCTCACTCTAGCTCAGGCTGACCTGGAATTCACCATGTAGTCTCAGGGTGACCTTGAACTCCCAGCGATTCTCCAACCTCTGCCACCCAAGTGCTGGATTAAAGGCATATACCACCACACCCGGCAATAAAATATTAAAAAAAAAACAACAACAGTAAGGAAGAGAACTGGGAGTGAAAAGGAAGTTCACAGGTTCAGCCCACCAGCAGGAAGTCAGGTTGCCATATAAATGGGCCGTAGGCGCATAGTGGGGTAAGGAGGTTCCAGACAGATGAGATAATGCAGGGTAGGCGTAGCTTAAAAGAACTGGTCGTGTCTTGCAGACATATAGGCAGAAGGGACCAGTGTCAAGTGCTGTGCAGATGGTGCCCTGGCTAGAGAAGCTGGCGGGGTTAATTCATGATGGAGACCCCTTAATGCAGGCTAAGGACATGGCAGAGTGAAGCAGAAAGGGGTGTGACTACCAGATGACGCAACCAGATGTAGAATATTAGGCACAGTCCTGTGGCAGCTGCATGTCCACTACTCACATATGGGGTTTCCCAGAGGAGATACAGAGAAGCATCTAGAAGGTGGCTTGTTTAGTCATAGCAGTATGAGAGAATAAACACTTCACTCCAGGCAGTGGCTAGGGCAGGAACCAGAAGCTGTTTGGGAGATGTTAATGGGGCAGGAAGGATAGGGGCTAGTGGTTCCCGCTGATGGGTCTAGAAATAAAAGCGATCGATATCTAAGTTTTCTGAGAAACAAGGTTTCTGCTTACAGTTTTCTAGAAATGGTGAAAGTCTAACTTGTGTGTGCCACCTGCTCCACAACTGAAGGGAAAATATGGTTGACCAGATGACAAAGTTGGTGATATACAGATAATTTCTGTCCCATCCTTATTCCCACAGTAAAGGGAGAAGTGCTGTCTTTCTGAAAGTGACCCTTGCTAAGGTACCTGCTTACCACTGACCAGCCACTCTCCACCACAGGTCACACATCCATTCTCCACTGCCCCTGCAAGGCCATCAACGCTGACAACTAATGCTGGACACCCTGCTCTCATTCCATCACCCTCTCGTCCCATCCCAGCAACATGGAGAAAAACAAGTCACCTCCCAGCACCTACTATCCACCACCACGGCGATGGAAGTATAGCAAATTCCCACAGGTGAACATCTAACTTCCCAAGAGCTCACTACATCCTTTCAGCCTTTCACTGAGGGAAAAAAAAAAAAAGATAACAGCCTTTGTAAAAAGAATAAATCATTTCTAGCTCTACTGTACGGTTTTAAAATTGGTGGGGGGGCCACGCAAAAATAAGACACACACATATAGACAGAAATACCTTGAATATTCAAAACCCAAGCCCATCACTCTATGTTAGTATCGAAAAGATCCTTTTCCCGGCGTGGGGGTGCACGCCTTTAATCCCACCACTCGGAAGGCACAGGTAGGAGGATCACCATGAGTTCGAGGCCACCCTGAGATTACATAGTGAATTCCAGGTCAGCCTGGGCTACAGTGAGACCCTACCTCAAACAGAAAAAAAGAAAGGAAGGAAGGAAGGAAGGAAGGAAGGAAGGAAGGAAGGAAGGAAGGAAGGAAGGAAGGAAGGAAGGAAGGAAGGGGAAGAGAAGGGAAGGGAAGGGAAGGAAGGAAGGAAGGAAAAGAAAAGATCCTTTTCAATATATTCCCCAAGTGGTGGGAAGTTGCTCACAGAATTGTAAATTACAGTATCAAGTTTGCAACCTGATTCTCATCTTGCATCCTAACATCTCAGAAACAGGTCAGCCTAAGGCATGGAAAATGAATTCCTTTGGTACCCACAGCTATTCCCACGCTAGCTCACAGGGCCAGCCACAGAGATAGCAGCAGACTTGCTCTGAGCTCAAGCCTCAAAGGATGCCATTGGCAGGAAGCTCTTGATTTTCACACCCTTTAGTATTCTCGTTCAAGTATTTCCTGAGGAAATCTCTCTGACAAGCAAGTTCCCCTCTCTTGGGGGTGTAAGGACTAAAAGAGAGCTGCTTTGCCTCTGTCCTACTGGATAATCTTAGACCAGCCATGGAATATTACTGGGCTAATGGCTGCACATGAGAATATGTCTTCCTGTTTACTGAGTGATTGCTGGGCCACCAGCTTTATGCTAAGCGATATGCATGGCTTACCTTAGCCAGCACTCCAAATCTTTTAGGACTGTCACTTTACAGATGAAGAATCACAGCTAATGTGTTCTTCAACTTTCCTTTATTATAATAAATTCCAGAATTAACTTAAAAGAGGAAAGGTTTATGATTATTTGGCTCATGGCTTTAGAGTCTTTAGGCCAGGATGGTTTGGCCCTGTGGTAAGGTAATAATATCAGGAGAAACTGTCTATCTTAGGCAGAAGTGATGGAGGGAGGGAGAAAAGGAAGAAGGCAGGGAACAAAGGATCTGGGGTCTCAGTATTCCCACAGAGGGCACATGTCAAATGACTCAACTTCTTTTCATTAGGCTCTGTCTCCTAAAGATCCCACCACCTTCAAATAGCACCATGGGTTGGGGACCAAGCCTTCAGCACATGCCTCTTTGGGGAACACTCACGATCCAGGCTACAGCAGCTGATTAAATGGAAAAGCTGAGCCACTGAGCCCAAGAACTCTTGAACAGACTGAGCTTCAAAAAGGTAAACATAGAGGAGGTTCATTCACCAGAGGCTGATTTATTCAGCCCTGACCAGGCATCAGGGAAACAGACAGATAGAACATAAGACAGACAGACAGATAGACAGACAAGGATGGATGGATGGATGGATGGATGGAAAGATGGAGAGGCAGGCAGACAGACAGACAGGATTCCCATTCCACTATTTTTTTTTTTACCCTTACCACTTCAAACTGTATGTTTGCAAAGGAATGAAAGATAATTACCAAGAAAAAACAGATTTGAAAATGTAGCAAACATTTTTTTGTTAAAAGCTAAATATTTCATGGTAACTTTGATATTTCAAAGAATAAATATGAATGAATGAAAATTTTCTGGGAAACTTACTTTTGATCCTTAGACTAATGGCATAATGGAAACAAAATAATCAATGATAGGTTGAACTCAGTACAGATAATAGAGAAGTTTGCCCTGCCTCCATCCTAGGTTCCCCAGTGTCCCTGAAGATAACCCATTCTCTAGCATCTCAACCTCCCTTGCTGGTAGGAAGTCAAAACAATTGGATTTATGGCAATGGGCTTGGCAGGAAACACAGCCACACAAGGGTAATGATTCCAAATGCAGCGTAAATGAACAAAGGACATGAACTGAATTTAAAGCTAAGAGCACCTGGCTATTCGGTAAAACAAAGTATCATGTGCTGTACATAATAAATGAGTTCCCTGAGATACAAAACAGTTGACACTCAATCCCCAGATGTTTGGGGGTATTTAATGTAGTTCACCAATTTGAAGGGTCCAATCCAGGTAGGTGTGGTATCAAACACCCATAATCCCAGCTCCTCAGAGTCTAAGGTTTCTAGGTGTTTTTTTTTTTTTTCTAGGTAATCCTTCAAACCAAGAAGGAATGAAACACAATACTAATAAATGATCTGAGTTGATAACAGCAACAGCAAAAGCAAGGAAAATAAGGAGCCCCAGGTGCCTTAAGCCCCAGCCAGAGACTGACAGGAAGTCCTGCCTTCCTACAATCTTGTTCACTCTATAAGCTTTTACCTCCAAACCTACTTGTGAAACAAATAAGGGCTAGTAGAAAAGGGTTAATAGAAACCTTAAACAGGAAATGCTACAAAGGTTTAGGACCTTGATCTTAAGACCCTGGCCCCTGGTCTCTTACCTTGCTCATCAACAAGCTTACCTTTATTTCTATTTTGTGAGTGATGATCCCCACTGATGTTTTTCTTCTGATCTCATGTGACCACAGGCTTATGAAGACTATGTTGTCTCTGATAAACCCTTACTTCCACAAAGGTGAAATAACAGACAACCCATTTGCCTCCAAGGGGGTAGCATTATGGCTTACAAGTCATCTAGGCCAAGTCTCTATGGTGCTTGGTTGGGAACAAAACAGAATGAAATAAGAGCAATATGCATGAGCCCAATCAAGGGTTTCCTTTTCCAAGATAAAAATGCAAAGGTGTAGCTCAAGATGATTGAAGGCAAAAAATAATAAGTAGTGACATTTTAGATTGGTCTTGATCACTCCTAACTGATTTCTACAGTCTCCCCATCACCCTACCATTATAATTTCCTGCTAATTACTACAAGCAATTTTATTAATATACTTTTCAGCCTCATTAACTATTACCTTGGGCCTAACATTAAAAATGATGAGGCTCAGTAATCTTAATGAGCATCCAAGTTGCACCGACCCCTGAAAACCCCAACAACAGAGAACTAAATTCAGTGCTGAGCTATTCTGTTCCCCAGGCATATAGAAAAGCCACTTCAGTAACATGAAAGAAATGATACGTGTACAACCTGAAATGAAGTCTGACTTGGAAAGACACAAGGTTAGCCTCCTTCCGGTCCTGTCAGTTAAGGGGAAGGAGAACTTGTAATAAGACATCTGAGCCTTACCTCCTCCTCCCCTTTCACCCTAGATGTAAACTCAGCATCAACCTGCAGATCGTGAAATCGTGCCTGTGACTCTGACAGGTCTCAGGCTACGAGTGATCATGGATGGAGCAGAGGCAAGGCGAACTGGAAATGAGGTATTCACTGCTCTAGCAAACAGAAACCCATGTCTTTCTTGAAAGAGTGGTAGAAGTATGAAGGATAAACAGTCAGGGAGCAAGGAAGGGAGATTGTATTTTACTTTCCTTTTCTAGCATGACCAGAATTGTCTACATTCCTCAAACAGCAAGCTAGGCACGACAGGGAGATCAGCTTCCCAGACCTCTACGTAAATTATTTATCAGGAGCTGAATTTACTGCTCTCAGGACTAACCTGTCAAAACCCTCCCATTTCCAGCAGCAGTTGTGCTGTGTGGTCCCAGGGCTGCTTGTGTTTTCATTAGTTTCTAGGTTCAAAAATGAATGGATACAGTAAATGTAGGGTTAGATTAACAGGCTAGCCCAGATTTATAGAACCTACTTTCAGCCAAGATCTCAGAGAGATTCTTCCATTCTGCAAAGGTCAGTAAACACAGCACAATATAAATGCACAAAATAAAGTCTATTTTTTCCCCAAAAATTATAGGGCAATAATCTACCTGAGACTCAAAGAGGTGTAATAATTTGCGTGGATTTTCTAGGAGAGTAAATCCAGAACTTGAACTCTTGAATGGCACCTGTATTTATTATTGCTGTGACCAAATAGCTGACCATAAGAAGCTGAAAGAAGGAAAGGGGTTATTTCAATTTATAGTCTCAGTCCATCATGGTGGGATAGGCACGGCAGCAGGAGTAAGAAGCAGAGCTGTCACGTTGCATCCACACTCAGGAAGCAGGGGGATGAATGCTGGTGCTCAGCCCTTTCTCCTTTTTATTCAGTCTGTGACTTCAGCCCATGGAATGCTGCCACCCGTAGTCAGGGTGGGTCCTTCCAACTCAATTAACCTAATCTAGAAAATCTCTCTCAAGACATTCCCAGAGATTTGTTTTCACAGAGATTCTAAGTCCTATCAAGTTGATAACCAGATATTAACTATCACAGCACTCATAATTGCCAATGAAATTGTGAAGCTAAAATGGAAACTGGTGGAAATGGAGGTAGTCAGTCATTCACCGAAGAACTGAGGTTTCACTCTTCCACAGTGCAGAAGGCTCAGGGATGTGGTTACCCATGAGGAACTGTATCTTCCCATTCCTTCACTCACTCCTATCCTACCACCTCTCTGAGACCAGTCATAGAAGTATATTCTGCCCAATAAATGGGAATGGAGGTGAGGCAATGATGGCCCTCTCAACCATGAGCAATTCAAATTGCAAACCCACAGCTACTCCATGCTCTGCCCCACTCACTGGCTGGATGGAAGGAAATTCATGTTCCTAAGATTCAGATGTGAGCATCAAAATCACCTCAAGGAGTACAAAGCCTTTCAAAGACGAGGCATGGTCACACACAGTCTGATGCTAAAACAAGATAACGAATTTTGTGCAAAGCTACCAGAATTTGGAAGATGTTAAAGAACCTAGCATTAACCTAATACCAGGAACAACTTTCGGTTGAAGGGAGAGTCTCCTATACTATGAGCCCAAAGCAAAGCTGAGAGTCCCCCATGCCCCAAAAGAATAAACTTTGTTATGCAGTGAGAAAACATTTAGAAATCAAATAAAAATAATAATCATCTACCAATTTGCCAACGTGTTAATCAAACTCAGGTTAATCGTTGCAGGTCTCTAGGGAGGAAAACAAAACTTTATAAAGGTTAACTTTGAAAACAAAATAAATATGTTCATAAAGAATTTCTTCCTTAAGTCTATTCTGGGGTCCTTTTATCTTAAAAGTGATGGCAAAATGAACTATTGATGCATGCGACAACTTTGAAGGGCCTCTAGGGCATTATGCTGAGTGAAAAAAGGCCAATCTCAAAGGGCTACAGACTGTCTGATTTCATTTACATAACGTCCCTGAAATGACAAAATTATAGTGAACGAGAACAGATCAGTAGTTGCCCAAGGGTTAGGGGTAGGGGCGAGTGTGATTGCTAAACAGTAACTCAGGAGAGTTTCTTGATGGATGAGGTCAGCTCTGCTTCTCCTGACAGTGGGACAGTTATTTAAATATACACTCATGATAAAATTTCACAGAGCTACAGGAAGAGATGAAAAGAGAGAGGGGGGAAAGGAAAGAGAAAAACATGTCAGAACTAGTGATAACATCAGTCTCTGATATAACAATCATTTTCCGGGTTTCGACAATGAACTTTGTGCAAGATATTCTTTAGGGAAACCATTGGGAGGAAAAGTGCAGGAAACTCTCTACATGAGTTTTGCAACTCATGCATCCTAAGACTATTTCAAAATTAAAAGTTATTATTTGGGGGCTGGAGAGATGGCTAAGCAATTAAGGTGTTTGCTTACAAAGACTAAGGAAGGACCCAGGTTTGATTCCCCAGTATCCACATAAGCCAGATGCAGTGGCTGGAAGCCCTAACATTCTCCACCACCACCACCCGCCCCCCCCCCGTTTAATAGATAAATAAATTTCTTTAAAGAAAAAGGTTACTTTCTTCTGATGGTGATGGAAAAAGTCCTAGATTATTGAATACTGAAGTCAGGAAATACATGTGGTTCCCCCACATTGGGCTACCTATGTGATCCTCACAATCAACCACATGTTTATGTGTTGATTCTCTGTCTGCCTTTCAGAATTTAAAGTGTCCGAAGGACAGGGACTCAGTCTGTTCTCTCCCCTACTCAACGCTCCATCCAGTGCCTGGTACATAGAAATCTCTCAGAAAGCACGTGTAGAAGAAGCAAGTGCATAAGAAATAGGCAAGGAAAAAAATCATTACCCATGCTTTTCAGAGAAGCAAAGTTCTTCAAAAACTTCCATGCCCTGCCCTTGCACACACGCAACAGAGACAGGCAAGGAAAATGCAAAACCATCGGGGCGCCTGTGGAGGGCCAGTGGGCTTCATAGCATCACATGTGTCTCGGTAACACAGAGTTTTGGTATTTGCTTTATCTTTATATAGTGGGCAAAGTAAGATAGGCTGAAAGATAAGCAGGAACATAAGAGGGAACATGGTAGAGGAGAGAGGAGAGCAAGAAGCAGAAAGAGAGGGAGATAGGACATGAAAAGGGGAGGGAGAATAGGGGCAGGGTGAGGTAGAGAGAAAAGAGAAAGAAATGAGAATGGGAGTGAGCGGAAGATAGAGGAGAATGAAGGACTAAAGGACAAGAAAAATTCTGCCCCAACAAAGGGAATGACATTGAACAAATGGATTCCAAATTTCAACCCGGCCACACTTCATAGACCCAGGCCTTTGTAACTTCCTTAATTGCTTCAAAATGGCATTGTAATGTGGAAAAATCGGCCATTAAGTAATAAACACTTCATGCAAAACAACAAAATGGTCATCAGTGAGACATAAACCAGAAATAACCAAGGGAAATTTTGTTGTGCATTTCACCACACTCCCATTATCGGACTGTGATCAGTAGCTCTCTTTTTATCTTTTGAGAAGGTGATACCATTTTCAGCAGAGCATAATGCACAGTAAAACACAATGCACCCGGACTAAGGAAAACCTAGATGGTATTACAGAGATAGCAAAGTGTGGCAAAGCTAACGAGTCCAAATTCAAACTCAGCCTTGACAGCCGTCTTGAAGCCTGACCTGTACTGATTTCCCTGTAACCCACTGGGATGACCAGGGAACCAAGGAGCATAGGCAGAGGTTGCAGTTAGCTGACCCCACAGTGCTAAGTGGCAACAAATAAGGTACGCAGTCCTGTAGGTGCTGTGGTAGTTAATTTCTAGTCACCAGCTTGACAGGACTTAGAATCTGGGTCCACCTGTGAGGCATTATCTTATTGAAGTCAATTGAGGCAAGAAAACCCATGTTAACTGTGGGCAGCACCATTTCGTGGGCTGGGGTCCGGAGCTTAATCAGAAGGAGAAAGCTAGCTGAGCACAAGCAACATCACTCTACTTCTTGACTATGGCTGCAATGTGACCGGATGCCTTCCCCTGCCATGATGGACCCTGAACTGAGCTGAAATAAATTCTTCCTTCCTTAAAGTTTCTTCGAGTCAGACATTTTGTACCAGCAAGCAGGAAGGAATTTAATGCAGGTACCAATGAGATTTCATTTGAAATTGTTGGGTATTTCACCCCAACCCTTGAACTCTGAGTCTATGACAGCAGGACCAGCTTAGATAACCTGTAAGTGGACCTTATGATCAGTCCATTACTATCACAGAGAATAGCTTCTGGCTGTGGTTAAGACGGTTAATTCCTTTTATTCTGCTCATCAAACTTATTTGGTCATACACTTACTATACTTTTTGTTTGGAGTTTGGATTGGTTGAGAATTATTTTTTCAGATCTTAAGTTCTTCATCCCTTCTGCTTAAAAACCACAACTTGAAGTCATTCCTCTGTTATACTTCACTATAAATCAGGAGTAAATACACACCTTTGGCACTTTGCTTAGAACTAGCCTCAGCCAAAAAACCCAGTTTGTCATTTGTAAGTTCTACCTTCCACAAAACACTCGAGAATGACGTCCATTCAGCCAAGTTCCTTGCCACACATAAGCAAGATCAACAAGGCATGTAATCCCAGCACTCAGGAGCTGAGGGAGGAGAATCATAAGATCAAGGTCATCTTCAGGTACATAGTTAGCTCGAGGTCTGCCTGCATTATCAAGACTGTTTCAAGAAAAAAGGAGGAGGAGGACCATGGGGAAGTAGAGGGGTGGAGGAAGAGGAGAAGGAAGAGAGGAAGGAGAAGGCAGAGAAGGAAGAGGAGGAGGAGAAGAAAAACAACCACCTTTTCTCTAGTGTCCAGTAACAGTTCTCACTTGAACCTGAGACCTCAGGGTGGTTTCCCACATCTTATTTCTCCAGACACTGTTCAGGGACGGTGGTGCTGTCTGAGTTGCCCAAGGCTTTCTCTGCCATTCTCCTCTCCTTCTGAGTCTTCACCAGAACTGTCCTCACAGATAACAGAAATGTATATGTTTTTTCATAGTTCTAAAGTTTAGGTAGTTCAAAATCAATGCAGTCTGCATCTGGAGAAGTTCTTGTTCCTCTTGCATGAACTGGTATTTTTCCCTGTGTCCTCACACAGTAGGAAGGATGACAGCTTTCAAGGGTTCCTTTCGTAAGGGTATGAATTTGGGTGACTTAGTTACCTCAAAAGGCCCCAATTCCAAAGGCCACATGTTGGGAAATACATTTTAATATATAACTTTTATAGTTCAGTCTACATCATCCATGTTTCATCTAGAAGACCATCAGCAAGTTACTTCATTTCTTTGAACCTTGCCTTCCTCATCTGCAATATGGGAACATTATCACTTCAAGGATATCATTAAATTGAATGAAATATCTAACACAAAGGTGGCTGGCACATGGTCCAGCATGCATTTAGCATTCTGTAAAACCATAATATCCTCTAGAAATTCAACAAAACCAGTTCCTACCATATAGTTTTGAAATGTAAGAGTATAAGCTTTACAGTATTCCATGCATTTATCAAAAATTGTTTTAAGGCTGGAGAGATTGCTTAGTGGTTAAGGCACTTGCCTGCAAAGCCTAAGGATCCGAGTTCGCTTCCCCAGTACCCACGTAAGCCAGATGCACAAGGTGGTGCATGCATCTGAAATTCATTTGGAGTGGCTGTAGGCCCTGGCATGCCCATTCTCTCTCTCTCTCTCTCTCTCTCTCTCTCTCTCTCTCTCTCTCTCAAATAAATAAATTTAATATATGGTTTTTTAATCATATACTTAAGATATGTATACTTTATAGTATATAAATCATATAAATAGAAAATTTCAATAAGCACATACCTGGGTAACATGTGTAGTTAACTGGGCATGTAGGTAGAAAACAGATAGATGAAAAGGAGATGGATAAATTGATTTATTTATATAGATTGATAGATGATAGATACATAGATAGATAGATGATAGGCAGATAGATAGATAGATAATAGATACAGACAGATAGAGTGCCTAATAAGTATGTGGTTAATAATAAACACTCCATGTAAGTATATGAAATGCTCTAATCAAAATAAATGCCTGTTCTCTGTGTCTACCTCTTACTCATAGCTGATGGCTAACCCCACAATGCACGACCCATATTCCACAACACAGAGGGTCCCTGAGGAGGGGGGCAGTCAGGGAGGAGGCTAACAATGGTACCAACTTGACTGTATTCACTGAGTACAAAACTAATAATAAATAAATAAATAAATGCCTGTTAATTTCTTTTTATCCTTAGCCTTCATCCTCCAAAGACTTCCCACTCAACTAAAGGATGGCACAAGAAAGCCCTCAAAATGTCCTTTCTTTATGTTTCTGAATCTTGGTTGGTTGGTCCTTCACAGTCCACCCAAGAGTCCAGGTAGGTGGCACTGCTCAGGCCTCCCTATGACAAGTCTCTGAGGTCTTGACCCTCCAACCTGCTCTGCCTTTGGTAAAGCTTCTTTATGTATTTCACTCTGGGAGTCGCTCTCACTCTAAAATCTCTTTGGACGCTAAGCCTGGATGAGTCTCCGGTATTATGCATGTGTCCTGGATGCTTCTCTGTACTAACCTCTCTGCTGCTAAGAAGGAGTGTCTGTCTTCTTAAGCATGCGACTTCGGTCTGGAGCACAGCTGCCACTAGTATCTACTGTAGAGCATTCACTTCATGCCCAGTACCGTTCTCCATGCGCCCATGTTCTCACTCCTTCAGTCTTCACAAAGCAACCCACAAATAAGTCCATCTTCATTGATTAGCTGAACCTCAAGGCTAGTCTTTGCAGATTCCACAAAATCCAACCTGCAAATGTGATCTCCACATCTCCACCCCACCACCGTTATTACAAAGGAACGGCCGTGACTCCAGCTAGAGTAACTCTTGTCTAACATCTACAGCACTGAAAATGAAATTTAAAACTTGACCCCAAAGTCATGGAGGAACAACTAGTACACACAGCAACATGGGTGAAACTCAAAAATATTACCACATGTCTATTTCTATGAGCTACTGAAAAGGTATGTCTAATCTATAGTGACCAAAATCAGGTCATTGGTTGCCTGGGAGTATGGGGAAAGGAGGAAGGACTGCCAATGAGCCTGGGGGGTGAGGCTATAAGTGATGGGAAATTCTACACTTTGAACAGAAACACAGTTACATGGATGTGCCCATTTGCCACAATTCAAACAGCCTACATACAAAACACACAGTTCATTGAATGTGACTACAGCTGATATATTTATACACAAACAAAGAAAAGTCTTTGAGCCGACAGCCCTAGCTCGCAATGCCACCTTGTCTCTTCCTGGCTGGGTGAACTCAGGCAGGCCCCTGAATACATGTGAGCCTTGGTTTCAGGCTGTTGTCGCAGTTGGAGATAATGTGCATGCCAAGCACCTGGGAAAGGAGCAGACCTTCAATAAACAGCAGCTTCTATTATTTTTCCACTAATTGATAATAATGAGAAATAATCATTTGAATAACAGCTTCAATTCTCGCCTTCACTTGGCTGGGGAGAACTGGAACGGCTCAATGTGCCTTGCCACTAGCTCTCACGGAAAACGGGCACGTGCTCTTTTGTGGTATGCAATCATTTTAATGCCATGCTTGAAGAGATAATCAAAAATGAATACCAAATGTATGTAGATTAAAGAATTCATGTTTATATATGAATATGAGCCATGCAATCTTAGATTTAATTCTAATCTGAACACTGCTGACAGTTACCATTTTCTTTCCAAAGGATCAGATTTTCAGTCTAAGTAACTCCATGGGGAGTTTTCTACTATATTGTTACCCAGGGTGCAATTTCTCTAATAAGGTCATTAAGGAGAGGGGGGAAAAAAAGAAGTGTGGACTCTCTAATCCTTCTGTATTAGTTTTTCCTAGGAGTGTCTTTTTCTAAGGATAAGACATTGGTCAGCAGGGCAAATTTCAAAGGCGTAACAATCTGGTTAGGTGATTCTAAAGCTAAAATCAGTAAGCTCTTTCTTGTTTTCAGTCACTTTTTTCCACACTCGGAAAATTGCTTTGCAGAAAATTGTTTGCATCTATTTAGGCTTACAAATAATTTTTCCAGAGCTGGAGCAAAGGTGAATTAGAAAGTTTTGGGGCTTTGCTAGAATTGAGGCTCAGTGTAAGGCTGAAGAAGTCTGAACACTAATAGTACTTGGGACATGAAATGAACAAATAGGTCCATGTAGAAAATAGGAAAAAGTTGCACAGGCACCCATCAGCCCACCTTTCAGTAATTGCCTCTAACCACCCTTCATCTAGTGAACATCTTTGTCCTACATTCAGTCATCCAGAAAGCCAAGGTCCCCTGCTAAGTGCCATGCTGATTTCATCCCAGTGCATTCTAAGCCTTAGGACAGATCAGTTCAATGTCACAAACTGTTTCCCTTTCGGCAGAAATCTCTTGGTGCTAGGATTCCATAATGAGTGCTGGGTAATCTGCTGCCTTCTAAAGACATACAGAAGGCTCCGAAGAAAAAGGGAAGTGGCTATTACCTAGAAAGTCACCATTGAAGTACAGAACTTCCTCCACCCAACAGGAAGTTCTGCAAGTTCCCAGCTATTCAGCATGAGCCTGAGTCCAGACAAAACTCACAAACTCATGCCGAGTTCTGAAGCCTTGGGGAATACACTAGTTCAAAGTCCCACTTGGACTCCTTTGGAAGTCAACGTTGCCAATAGCACACTTGTTTTACTTTATGGTGTGGGTTTCTTACTATTTACCCTTATACATATAGCTTTACATGAGACCTAAACACTTTTCTTTGGCGATGACTCCTCTTCAAAGACAGACTGCTAGCCTATTCAACCTCTTTCACTTCCTCTTTCTGGGCATGTGGGATGGTAGGCCATGTTTCCCATGATTCCTAGGAGCAGTTATAACTGAATAATAGCCAGTGGAAAATAGGAAGATGTCAAAATGGTAATCATGCCTAATTCATAAAAACTTCCATCCTCATCCACTCTCTCTTGAGCCATTCACCCATTTAATTCCCAAGATGGAGAAGCCTTACACCTGAATAGCTATGAAACACAGTTCTTCTGCCAATCCACATTGGATAAGATGAATGAAACAAATCATTATACTAAGACCTAATAAAACTCTGAAGTTCTTAGTTACATGATGACTTATACTGTCAATAGCCCCCTCAACATAGCTACTCCCTCAGAAAAAAAAAAAAGCAAAGATAAATGAATGACATCTACTTATTTATGAAGGACAAATTTGTTTGGCTTATCACTACCATGAACCAGCCTAAGAAGTACCGTGTCAAGCTCAGAACAATCTGTGGGTGTCCTCAGCCCCTCCCTCTAACACATCAAGTTTAAGTAAGTCTTCAGCAAGTTGAGAGAGCTGACAGGAGCTTCCTGGTGTCCAACAGTAAGCCCATGTGTCCCCAGCAGCCTCTCAGAACACTTCAATTATCCACCACTGCTCCTCATGAGGCTCTCAGCACAGTTTTTCCACTGTCTCCCAACAAAAAGACTAATGGGAAGTGTCAGGATCCAATAGGCAGGAAAATCCCAGCCCTTGACTGAGAAAGCAGAAGCTATTTCTAGACTCACTGCAGCTCTGGAAGCTAACTCCCATTATCTCGAGTTTTTCTGTGTTCGTGTATTCCCTCTCCTTTCTTCCCGGTGTGGCTTGTCCCCATGAAGATGGTCCTTTCTCCAACAGCTAAGACTCCTCCTCCTCAAGACCATGTTCCTAAACAGACATGTTCCAGGCAGGAGGCACTTCAAAGGAAGACACCATCCCATCTCCTTCTTCCGTCCTGCATCTCCAGCACCAAGTGCACAGCAGCTGTACTAATGAACACAGGGAAACTGATGGTTCAAACATTCTTGATGTTCTAGTTGCTTAAAACAATGAACATTTTCTTTGCACGCATGCAGTACTCTAACTTACACTTATACACCCAGGCTCCTATAGTTGCACCAAAGCTTATGGCCTCAGAGCTTCTCTAGATACTAGAGAAGAGAATGAAAATGATATGAGGTAAGGATTTAAAGGACAGACATGATGGGGGTATATATACTTCACTTTCACCCACACTCCATTGACCAGAATTCATTAAAGGTCTTCACCTGACAACAAAAGTCGCTAGGAAAGTATTCTCACAGGGACTTAAAGGGAGAGAGGAAATGGATTTTAATGGCCACATAGTCATATATGACCTAGAGGGATTAAGGGTGTCTTTCCTAATGGTCTTACTCAGCCTGTAAGACCTTCTCCAAAGATATGTTAGTAGGAAAATAAAATTTCCCAGTGCTCTGTATAGCAAAGATGCTCCCCTAGCACAATGAATCAGGATGGTGTCCACCAGCCACAGGACCATGAGGCAGTAGTGGTCAACTACACACAAGAGGAAGACATTTGAAAGGACAGACTCCTAAAGGCACAAGGTAGGCCAGGAAGGGGCTTGGAGAAGGCAGGTTGTGTTTCCTCACGTATTCATGCTAATTGGGACAGACCAAGGCTTCACACATAGCCCAAGAACTCACTGTAGGATACCGTTCATTCTACATATGGGAAATCGGAGATGTCACAGTGGAAAACTAATTTTCAAGTTGCACATCAAGCAAGCAGAGAAGCCAGGGCTAGAGGTCCTCTTGCTGATAGTCACTCACATTACTCTATGTCACAAATGTGTGCATCTTCTATATGAGCAAAAGTTGGGGTATAAAAAAAAAACAACAGCTCCCAGCCAAATTTCATTCAGAAAAAAAGGGGGGCTCTCTGAATGGCATGTCTTCTATTTTGGCACTTTGTTTCCCCCAATCTCTTCCTCCAAGATGCCATAAGTTGTTCATGCAGCAGGTGCCTGTAGAAGGTACAAGGACAAAGGCACTCACACCCCCACCACAGTCTGTGCCACCCAGATGGCTTTCTGTTCATGCAAGAAGGAGTCAGCTCAGTTTTCATCCATAACTGCCTCTTTATTTGTCCCTGGGGGCTTTTCTGTCACCTACAGGTGCACATCTCCACAAGCTTTGTGAATTACAACTCTTCTAGAAAGTTATGTTCCAGACCATGAACTTCTCTCTCCTGCTCCTTAAAGTGAGAGGAGACCAGGAGTGTTTCAGACGTGCAAGGCGGGCTCCCGGTGACAAATGCTCCTGAGACTCTCCATCACTGCTGTGGGAAAGGTCTCTAAGTTGGTTTCCCACTCTGAGAAACTCTGGAAGCCCAAGCTTGTCTGAAGCCATACCAGAGACAAAGAACACATGAGAATTTCCCAACCTGTTTTCTAACTCTTAGAGGCTGAGGCCAGAGCTGACTCCACAGATCCCTTCTGGATGCCAGAAGTATTCCAACCACATTGCGCTTTCCCTCTCATCACCCACACGGCCCCATTTCCCACCCTCCAACCCTGAGGTTACTTCCACAGTGTTCTATCTGAACTGCAGGATACGACAGAGTGACGGAGGGTTAGGGAAGCAGATGATCTGGTAGGAGCTGGGGCTTGAGGGGGCAGTGGCCGCATCATTTTATAGCAAGCATCAGCAAATCTGATGGACCAGCTTGGACCTATCAACTCTTGGGTTGCTTTACTGGAACATGGCAACAGCCAGGCCCAATCACTCACACATTTTCTATGGCTGTTTCTGGGCTCCAGTGGCAGAGTTCAGTAATAGTGTCAAGAGACTCAATGGCTCACAAAGCCTAAAATATTTACCCTCTGACCCTTTACAGGAAAGTTTGCTCAGCTATGTTTTCCAGCAACAAAGAGTTGGTCTCCTCTCAAACAAATACATGCACACATATGACCATAGCAGCATTATTCAAAATATAGGAAGGCAGAGACAGCCAATCAATGGATGAATAAACAAATTGTGAGATATGCATGCAATCGAGTATTACTCCACTGCTGCATCATAGATAAACCCTGAAAACACTATGTTATGAAATATCCACCATAGTTAAAGCTATAGAACCAGGAAGCAGATTAATGGCTATCAGGGCCTGAGTAGAGGAAGGAATGAGGAATGACTGCTTAATGGGTATACAATACCCTTTTTGGGTAATGAAAGGCTTTAGAAGTAGATCAAGGTATAACTACACACATTATCAATATACTAGATCCTGCGAAGTTGCTTACTTTAAAATGGCCAAATAACCTTATGTGAATACCAAGTCAATGATTTTTATAACTCAAAGCTATAATTTCTTTCAGATAGGAGTTATCTCCAGAGATTTTGGAACAGAGGAGCCACATGCTCTGAGATGCTCTTTCAGGCAAACCTGGAAACACATTCCACAAGGGAGGTCTTCCGAGACTCTTGGGTACCCAGGAAGAGGGTGGAGCCACGAGCGAGCAAAAATTAGAAACAGGAAAGAGAACCCCGGGCTGCATTTGTATGCCTGTTGCACAACCGTAGGAGCTGGTAACAGAAGTTGTCGGTGCTGTAGTGGGATTTAAAAGCGAGGAAGATCAAGGTCAGAGGCAAAGATGCAGGGGTCCTCCTTAGAGAGGTGGTGTGGCATGTTTGAAGAGAAGGAACTGGGGATAATCTTGGAGAATCCTTATAATTAGACGTGAGGTAAAATAAAGCGCCAGAAGTAATGCCAAAGATGTGGGGAAAGGATCGAGAGGAAGCTAAAGGGAGAAGGCAGCCACAAAGAGGACGGTGTGCAGGGTAGCATCAAAAGCCCCAGGACATGGAGGAAGAGAAACAGAATGAGGAGGAGGAAGGGTAGCAGGAGGGTGACAAGGAGGAGAAGCAGTACAGGGTGGCACCAAAATTTTCAACAATACAGAGGAGGACGTGGAAGAGGTAGGAAAGGAAGAGTGTGGAAAACGACAAGAAGGAGGAGGAGGAGAAAGACTGTGAAAACATCACTGAAGGTACAGGGTAGCCGTAGAGCTCAAATCTCCTACCTGTTTCTGGTCTTTTCCTCTGAGAAGCTGAGGCTGCAGGATAAGTGAGGCCATGAATAACAAAGCTATGCATATGAAGGAAAGGGTGATGCCACCTAGCACGCACAAGGCAGTAAGACCTGGAAGATGTGAGCTCTTCCTGACCATGACCCTGAGCCCCAAACTTAGGTGGACAGGACAGACAGCCCCCAATACATGCTTAGACCCAGTCCTAGCCCAGGTGCCATGCTAGACTCACTCTTTAATGTACAGGCATGGCATCTCTAGCTCTGTCACATTTCATGCCAGGTCTCCTCAGTGAACGTATCAACACAGCCACTACATTTCATATTCAAGGCATGATGTCAGCACCACCCAGGGCCTTCGACCATCCGGGGCTACCTACTGGACAGAGCTATAACCATTTCTATTTGTAGAGCAACAAATCCCCTACAATGTGACATTAACTTGAAAATGATGACATTTGGCATGTAATAGCAAATTGATTCCTTCGAAACAGAATGAATTTTACCTGCCACTATTACCATAAGTGGGAATTCAAACAGGCTGTAATAAATAATATAACCACATTATATTTCTTCACCCTTGATCTATCCTTTATAATATTAACTAAAGAGGTAAGCACCATGGAGGAGGAAAAAATTATTTCTGCTATGACAAGGAAGGGGCTCTGTTGGGGAGGAGGCCAGTACTTAGGAAGAAGCAGTGGAATGTCTTTTAGCAAAGGCAAGTTTGTAATGAGTATCAGGCTGACTTTTTTTTTTAATAAGAGTTATTCAGGTGTGAAATGGGCTCCCCCAGAAATGAGGTGGGAGTCCCTGAGCTTCTCTGAGGCCGTAATAATGGGTTAGTCGTGTATGACAGCTTGCATAATGGTTAGTCTGGTTTAGGGGGCTTTGGACAGCCTTCTTGTGATTTATATAATATCAACTGGAAAAACATCCTACTTGCCAGGAAAAAAAAAAATGTTCTAGAGAACCAAACTCATTGAGAATGCCTACAAGGCAGACACTAAGATAACTGGAAATCTACCAGCTCTAGACAATGTCCTCATAAGGAAAGGTTTTAGAAGAACCTTGGCCCAAAAGGGCAAACACAAACCCATGAGCTAAATCAAGCCTAAAGATGTGTGCCAACAGCCTGGCAGAGTCTCTTGGTGTGTGTCTTTCTGGATGTCTGAACCTGCCTCAACCCTCCATACATGAGACGTGTCATGTTGCTGCTGCTGAGCAGCCCAGGATGGTCACCATCTCTCAACCACTGATGGCTAACACCTAACTCCTCTCCCAAAGCACCTTAACCACCCTCCTCCATCAAACCGGACCATCCACTTCCACCACAAGGCAGTAGCCAATGACAAGGGTAGTAGATAAAAGACAAGACAATTTGGTGCAGTTTATGGTCCAGGGCTCCTGTGGGAACAGAATATAGCTGAGTGGAGCCAAGGCCATGACCTGGCTTAGCTGCTACCGCTGCCTGCCTTGCATCCTTCTCCAGACTTCTTCTTGGCATGTGGTTCTTGTGGCACTAACAACATTCACATCCTTTGGGCACTGGTTAGATACGTAAACCTCAAGCTCTACTCCAGGCTTTCTGGATTATTGACGGGAAGGAGGCCGCAATGTGTGCTGGAACGACCCCTCCCACGTGAGGCTCCTGTGTGCCAGAGTCTGAGAAGGAAGCCTCAAAACACAGACTCGATGGAAAACCACCTTGGGTTTTGCTTCCAGAAAACCCAACCCAAGACAGGAAAAGCTCACATAAAATAAAACAAAAAAACAAACTCATATATTAATGCTACTCTTACTTTTGGTTAGAGGTGCTTCTCTTCAGACGGCAGTGACCACTGGGGCAACTTAAAATGTACCACAGTGCTGAGAAGAAGTGACAGTGGAGTGTTCAACACTAAGTGAGACATCTCTGTCACACCTTGCAAGGTTCAGGGACCATTGAGGAAGAGGTTGTAGAAGGAATGTAAGAGCCAAAGGAAGGACAGGACTGCTTACAATGTTGTCTTCCAGACACAAAGTGGCCTTAATATCAATGACCTCACAGTGGCTAGTGCTACCTACCTACACAAGACGACCTGAATAATAGGATGGAAAAAATGACCGCATCAAAATAGAAGAGACACTTGTTACAAAGAAGAGATTCAGTGGACAGGGGATTAGAAGGGGGAAAATGAAGAGGGGATTATGATCATGGTATATTCTCTATATTTATGGAAGTTGTCAATGAAGAGTTTTTAAAAATTTATTCTTGGCCAGCTGTGTCAGTGTACATCTGTAATCCAATGTTCAAGAGACTAAGGCAGGAGTATCTCGAGTTCAAGGCCAAGAGAGGCTAACAGCAAGACCTTTGTCTTAAAAAAAAAAAAAAACAGTAACCACACATGATGGCGCACACCTTTAATCCCAGCACTCGGGAGGCAGAGGTAGGAGGAGCGCTGTGAATTCAAGGCTACCCTGAGACTACACAGTGAATTCCAGGTCAGCCTGGGCTAGAGCTGGAAAATAAAGGAAGACTGAAGGATTAATAGTTTTCCCTGAAAACCAGAGGGAACAAAAGAGTTAGTGACTATCCCGAAGGCTAGCAGGCCATAAGAGAAACAGCAGAAGAGTTCGGCCGGGCTCCCCTGATTGATGTGCTCCCCTTAGCTCAGATGGCCTTGAAGGACCAGGGATCATCTGAGTGTCCTCCCTTAGTCAACCCTGGCTGAAGAAGCCTATTCTGAACAAGGACACAAACAGCTACAAGTTCCTTATCTACCACACCTGGTACGGTCTGTTTTACTTAGGCTCTTCCATATAAACTTGCACCCCAGCCTGGCTCAAGGCTTCCATGGGAAGGCTGTTGCCCCTCGCTGTTTCTCTCAATAAGCAGTCTCTCTGTAGAGAGCAAGTCCGATGTTCTCTTTTGCTTTTCTCTTACGCTTTCCTTACAAAGACCTTTGGGGGAAAAAAATCTGAGCTTTTTACCAACTCCTCTTGAAAACTAGTTTGTTTTCCAGCTTAACTTGAAGGAGGCATTGACCTACCCATACCAATGGTCACCATGGATGTCCATGGAAACTGCTTTATCCCTAGCCTGTCTCTGAGCCCCTGCCTGGCCTGTGGGGACTGGTCCAGGCATGCAATCTAGATATCAACACTGTGAGTCCCCTTGAGATCGACACTGGTCATTCTCATCTCTGGGCACAGAGCTGGCACTCACCAACATCTGAGTTGAGCTGAGATGAACCAGTCCTGTCGAAATCAGCCCACATTCCTGAGATTCAGAGGTGAAATCCATGCAATTTAGAACCTAAAAAAAAAAAAAATTCAGGCCTGGCATGGTGGCGCATGCCTTTAATCCCAGCACTCAGGAGGCAGAGGTAGGAGGATCGCCATGAATTCAAGGGCACCCTAAAACTACAGAGTGAACTCCAGGTCAGCCTGAGCTAGAGTGAGACCCTACCTCAAAAAACCAAAAAATTGAAATAAAATAAAAAACAGTTCCCTCAACAAATTAATACAATGACCACAAATTCATTCTCTATGCACTGACTATAATTGTGCAAAGCTGTAATATGCGAGAGAAACTGGTTACTGATTCACCTGATAGTTATCCTAAACCATGAAGCCTGTAGATTAATAACCCTTGTAATTTCATCCCAATCCATATAATTGCGGGTGCCATCTTTCGTCATTAAACACCTAATTCCTCAAAGTAGGTTTGTAGGACTCTGACACTACATTCAAATATTCCATCATCTTTTTTAATCCAGAGAGAACTTTCTTTTTATTGAAGAATCAAACTGAATGTGAAATAAAACAAACACAAAATAAAATCTGGCTGCAAACCTGAGCTCTGGAAGAAAAAAAAAAAAAGTAATTTCCAACCCAGCACTAGCAGGCTGCTCTCAAATTATCCATGCAGAAAATTACCCAAACTTTTCTACCCAAACTGCATTTGTTTCTGCTTTTAAACGAAGTTCCGTTCCTAATTTTTCTTCCTTTCTCCAAAGCTTCTATCTTTAGGAAATATGGAGCCCAAGTTCTATAATTTGCACTTCATTTGAACACTAATGAAAAGAAATGCTCTTCCCCTTCAAACTATTTCCTCAGTCAATTAAACAAATCCTCTAAGTGGAGTGTGTGAAGTGATTTGTGTCCAAGAACTTAATTAGTACTTAATTCTGGAATTTGTAACTTCTTAAGCCCACATCCTTTTTAAGTTTCCACCAAGTTCAAAAGAAAAAAAAAATGGTCCAGGTGTGATCCCTTACCCTAAGATCAAGGCAGAAACTGATGTGAAAGAAGCCCAGCGGAATAAAAGAGCCATCTGTATGTTCATAAAGACTTCCAGGTAGCCAACTATATTCCCTTCGAGTCCACACCAAGAACAGGAGCAAACAGCAGGTGCTCACTTTATAAAATAATAGTTACATTGCAAATACCCACTGCAGAAAAGTAGTAGTGGGAGGGAATGCAGAACAATAAAAAAAAAAAGGAGAAAAGCAAAAGTAACTACTTAGAGATAATAACTTTTTTAATTTTTTTGTTGTTTATTTTTATTTATTTATTTGAGAGCAACAGACAGAGAGAGAGAGAATGGGGTACACCAGGGTCTCCAGCCACTGCAAACGAACTCTGGATGCATGCGCCACCTTGTGCATATGGCTAACCTGGGTCCTGGGGAATCAAGCCTAGAACCGGGGTCCTTAGGCTTCACAGGCAAGCACTTAACGGCTAAGCCATCTCTCCAGCCCCTGAGATAATAGCTTTTAAGGCACATTTTCTTCTTCCATTTCTTTCAATGGTGAATATACAATGGGTGTAATGTAGAACATCGTTGATATACATTTCTCTCAGTTCCCTCACTTTCCCATATTTTCAATACTATTTACATGTGCCTGGTCCTTACTGCACCACGTTGGTGAGGGTTGCCTTCCAGACTCTTTGGGAATGGAAAACCAAAGGGAATGGGGTGGAAAAAATATTTTATTACTTTAAGTGCACATGAGTGTGCATGCGTACAAATGTACAATGCCTCTATGTATCATAATTGTACAGACAAGTTGCAATTAATGGCACAACTATGAAAAATGCTCTTTAAGAATGGAGATAATAGGAAAAGGTTGAGCAGTTCTACCATAGATAGCTATAATTGACTTGAGCAAGCCTTTTAGTAAAAACTGCCAACACATTTATTACTTGATATTACACTGTTAAATACAAGCAAAACGAAACAAAATTTAACAACCTCTGCTAATGACCGTATGTCCTTTTTCAGTGTAAAGGATCGGTTTCCCTAAGGTTTGGCTCCCCAACAATCTGAATCATTAAAGCTGGGAAAATGAGACCGGTCTACTTAGCTGGCAATCCGTATTGGACTTCCAAGCTTCCATATGTCCATCATTTGACTGCACTCTGCGGGAAGGAAAGCCACACTGAATAAGCACTCATGTTATCCTCGGCACAGCACCATAAGGTTTGTTCCACGCACACATCCAAGAATTTGGGCGACTCGCTCAAAGTTACATTTATTCAGAGGCAAGAGTTTTTAATTCAGTCCTAATGTCAGTCCACGTCCTACACTCCTCCGAGACAGTCCGGAAGCCAATCTCAGAACTTTCTAGAACTTAGTTTCTCCATCTGTAAAATGAGAGGGTTAAACTGGACTTCCAACTGGGATTTACAGTGCCCAGATTCTCTGTACACAGCCAGCCAACTGTTTGGATGTGCAAGTGAAGTATCAGGTCAAAATCCCTGGCACATGGAAGGATGGCATTCTTCCTGCCGCTACTCCCCCTTCATTTTGGAGGAAATCTGCCCTCATTCACAAGGTTCTATCCACACAGCCCATGTTTCCAGAAACAATGAGCTGAGGTGGAGGAGATGGCTCCGTGGTTAAAAGTGCCTGTAGCACCCTGGCATGACTGAGCAGACTTCAGAACCCTAGAGAACCACCCATACCAGATATAGTGGTTAGCACGTGTCTATAAACCCTATGCAAAACCTTGGGCAAGATGTGAAGTGTAGTCAGGGGTTAAGCGTTAGCTTGGCGGCTGGTCTGTCTCTAACCATGTGGAAGGCCAGGACTAACCTCCTGAGGCTGTTCTTTAAACCCCAGGCACATGCCATGGTAGGCATGAGTATGCACGCGTGCACACTTGCACACACACACACACACACACACATGCAGTGAAATGATGTGCTGATTCTGACTTTAAAAGCATTTCACTGCGCCCCATCTCAGAGCTTTTTTTTAGCATGGGTTTATTCCCAGCTCAGGGCCTCTGGGGAGATCTATGCGTGGATGCAGAAAATAAACACCCAGCTTTTAATGAACAGTGTTTTTTGTTTTTCTCCAGGCCATTGTCCTGCTTCTTAGCACCAAGCAATGTAGATGCCTCAGCATCGTAAGACCACTGTCTAATTAAAAGTTTTAAGAACCAGCGCCCTCGTGGGATTTGTCTCCGACATGTGAGCATCCCTAAGCTGACAGAGCACGCTGGTTTTAAAGACAGTGCATATGGCCTGCTCTATCTCTTCCCATCTATCTGGCACCATGACAGGTCTCCTCCTGTGGGGACGCACACCCAGATGTTGGGAGCTCAGCAGAGAGCAGCAGACAGCCAGCATTCACCAGCAAAGCCCGGTGGTGGGTCACATTTCCTGTTGTGATTCATTCTGCAGGCAGGCTATGCTCTGATGAGCATTTTGTCAGGTTCTGTCCCACAGGTTGTTTCTTGAGGGCAGAGCTAGGATTCCTGTCCTAGACACCCTAGCAACCTCCAGAATGAAGCGTTGGCCCAACTGTGCATCATTCTTATTTAATATGAGTGCCTCCATTTAAAGGTACAAGGAGGGCTAGAGAAATGGCTTAGTGGTTAAGGCGCTTGCCTGTGAAGCCTAAGGACCCAGGTTTGATTCCCTAGTACCCATGTAAGCCAGATGCACATGGTGGTGCATGCATCTGGAATTTATTTGCAGCGGCTATAGGTCCTAGTGTGCCCACCCATTCTCTCTCTCTCCCTCTTTCTCTCATAAATATATAAAAATGAAATATTTTTAATTTTTTAAAAAGAAGACTTCCATTAAAGGCATAAGGAGAATAAATCCTCCTTGACTCTGACCAGGCAATACGGGCCACTCTCCTGTCTAAATGCACAGCCTCACTGTTGGCTAAATCTGCATAGTCCATGGAAAGAACTAGTAACAAAAGAAATCTGGAATGGAAAGCACGTCTTAGAATTTGGAAGAAAAATAAACATGCAGAACCTAAGCTGCTAACCAAACAGGTGTGTACACAGAATTCCACAAGCCTTTGCATAAAGTGTTAATATAGGCTTTGTTCTCCTTTCAAAACAAGCAATGTGAGTTGCCTGGTCTTGAAGGGTTGAAACCTCATTTTAACTCATCTGAACGCCTAAAGTCTGTATATTATGAACTTAAAGAACCTCTAGCCAGAGGCTTAATTTTGTCTTTGTCTAAACATACATGTCTGTTAGTGATCTGAAATCTCTTGTTTAAAACCTGCCTCTGCTGTGGTCATCAGTAAATGGTGATAATTATTGCTTGGGTTATTTCAATTTCATTGACAACTAAACAGTGATCACAGTAACCAAAGCCTTTCTCCTATGGGGTGAGCAGGAATTATATGTTTGTTTCCTATACACGTTTCCCTCTCATTTTCCCCCAAGAGTCTCTATCTTCCCACTCTTTCATGAGTTTCCTGGAGTATTAAGTTCTGCAATCTATTGAAAGCCAGCCCTCAACACAAGGGTTTGTCAAAGAAAACTAAAACAAAAAAGAAAGTAAAACAAACAAACAAACAAAAGCCAGAAACAAAAATGCTACCATTGATAGCATTGATACTTGGGGTATTTGTACAGAGCAGAACTTTCTAGAACTTAAGTTTTTCCATCTGTAAAATGAGAAACTAGATTTCCAATTAGGATTTACAGTACTTGATTCTCTGCACACAGCTAGCCAATTGTTTGGATGTGCAAGTGAAGTATCAGGTCAAAATCCCTGGGGCATGGAAGGATGGCATTCTTCCTTCCCCTGCTCCCCCTTCATTTCGGAGGAAATCCGCCCTCATTCACAAGGTTCTATCCCCACAGCCCATGTTTCCAGAAACAATGAGCTGAGGCAGAGGAGATGGCTCCGTGGTTAAAAGTGCTTATAGCACACTGGCATGACTGAGCAGACGTAGGAACCCATACCAGACACAGTAGTTAGCACGTGTTCTGTAAAACCTTGGGCAAGATGGGATCAACAATTCTATCTTTTAAATCTTCATTTCAAATGTAAGCGAAATGAATTTAAAAAAAAAAAAACACTCAGAAAAGAGCAACTCTAATGAGCCTGCTTTTTACTTTTATGGGATCTTCAGTTGGCCTTTTATTGTGCTTATGTGGGCTGTTAATGCAGAAGTAGGGAAAAAAAATTTCCAAGAGTCTTAACAATTCCTCTAAAAAAAAAAAAGATCCTAAATGATACATTCTCAGCCCCAGAACTCAGGCTTACCTTCTAGTTGGGTGCCAAGAGGCAAAACCCCATGGAGCCTCTCTCCACTGTCCCCGGGCCCCCACTGCATCGTGGCGCCACTGAGCCACTGGTCACCCAAGGTTAAGGCTACAGTGCCACTTAATTCCAAACTTTCCCTCGCCTCCCTCAAGAGCACAGAGCCTCTCAGCACTTTGGAACAGGATTCTTTTTTCTCTTCTTCTTCTTTTTTTTTTTTTTCCTCTTCACCCTGTGGCATGGCCTTCACTGCACATCTCAGCTGGTTGCGAGCCAGCCTCCCCATGGGGTTTCCAGTCCTCCCGCCTGACCTTCTCCACAGTGGGGTGGTGAGCACACATGAGCTCACACCTGCTGCTTCCCCGCGGCCAAAGGAGGCGCTTCAGACCGCCAAGCCCGGCTGTTAAGGGTTAGCCAGAAACCCTGACACTCTTTGGATTTCACCCCTGCTCAATTCACAGTAGCCTTTGGTACAACTTGAGAAAGAAACAGATGGCAGGGATGAAGAAGAAGAGTACCGAACCACAGCCGTCACAACCCTCCCTCGGCACAATGAAAGGCTCACTTTGGCTACAGCCATGCTCAGTCTCCGAAAACACATGCGATCTCAGATCTCTCAGCAGCAGCAAGGCGGGTCTCACCCTGTACCCCACTGTCACCCAGGAAACAGGCCGCGGGTCTCAACAAGTGACAAAGCGTGAATCTGAATGCAGAAATGCCAAAGTAAACTCAACTACTTCTCACGTGTCTACATAAGTAAGCCGAGGTGACTTCGAAGATGGTGGTGTGGATCAAAAATTCACTGCAAATGTCCACCCAGGCATCTTCACTTCAGTTAGACCGACCCCCGCCCCCAGAACCTGTAAGAGGGAGCCCTTTACTGAAGTAAAAAGCTCAGCATGGAGAAAGCCCAGATGTTGGGCCCAGGCCCAGCCCATGTGTGGGATTTGAAAACCCACTGCTCTGATAATCTTTCTCCTTCATTCTTAGCCATATTCAAAGGGCTAGAAAGGGTCCATGGTCACCAAGCATGGTTCCAATCCCATATTGACTTTGGAGCCAAGTTACCTGTGAAAGTCACAAAATACAAAGAAGCAGAAATAGGATTTGGGACTTTTGTCCACACTGCTCTTTCCTATGCATGCATCCCCCTCCACGGGCCCCACCATCTTCACCTTCCTATCTCAGATTGAAACACCATTGCTTCTGGAACACTGTCCTGCATCAGAATCTCCCAGCATGCTCTTCTTTGTGGCTTCCCTGCCATCGTAACTTTACTTTCATGTACATAGATGCTTCCTATCTCTGTCTCCAGCTTGCCTCCGGCCTCCCAGTAGCAAGGACTATGTCTACTGCTCAGCAGAGTGTCAGGCACATGGTAAATGATCAATAAGTCTTTATTGAAAAACAGAACGAATAAACAGCAATTTTATTTGTCCCAGCAGCCATACGCATCCTTATGAATGAGTTCAGCATCTGGCTTTTGTGCCGCTGTCTTGTGAACATGGTCGAGGAGCCAATGTCCTTGACACTGGCCCCTCTGGAGGCCCTGAGTGAATGAGTCTGGGTGCTTAATGAAAATGAGAAACTGAACTTAAGGTGTTGGTGACCCACTGTTGCAGTCAGGTGCGCATTGCTGCCAGAAAAGACTTAACCAAGAGCAGCTTGTGGATAAAAAATAAAGGTTTATTTAGTCTTACACACTTGAGGGGAAGCTCCACAATAGCAGGGGGAAACGATGGCATGAGTGGAAAGTGGACATCACCCCCTGGCCAACATCAGATGGACGACAGGATAGCAACAGGAGAGTGTGCCAAACACTGGCAAGGGGAAACTGCCCATAAGCCCGCCCCCAACAATATACCACCTGCAGGAGGTGTTAATTCCCAAATCTCCATCAGCTGAGAACCTAGCATCCAGAACACCCAAGTTTATGGGGGACACCTGAATCAAACCACCACATCCTTCAAGGCTCGGCTTAGACGCGCCGACAGCCTTTGTCTCTGCAATGTCTCCTTTCTTTAACTCTCAGCCAAGTACCCCCAGTGGCGGTAGCTGTATTACCCGGAGGCGTTGCTCAACACACCACGTTTGGATCAGAGCTCCTGTTTCACGCACACTCAATCTCTTAAATTAGATAACAAACGCAAGGTGGCAGGCAGGGCTGGCGAGCAACAAATACCGTGTGGAAAGGAACAAAAAAAACCTAACTCAAACAAACCTTCTCCACTTAGGAATGATAAACACCGCATACCATGGCAGCGTACACCGTAAGCAGGCTGGCCCCTTTAAAAATATAACTATCAATCTGTTGTGAAGCCCACAGCCAGTTGCGGTATTAATCACACTCGTCTGGCAAGAGAATCCATTTCCCAATAAAGTTTGAGTGGCAGAGAAAAGGCAGAGCCAACAATCAGGAGATAAACTCTGCTTCCAAGAGATGGGGAGGGGGGAAAGCTGCTCTTCTGGCGGGCTTCTCTCTCCCGTCCTGCTGCTCGCACCACACACATAAATACACACGCCGCTTCGCCTCCCCCACATCATATTTCCATCATCGCAGAGTGCTCGGCAGTTCTGCTCCAGGCCCATTTTTCACTTTGTGCCATTTTTGTACATTTTGAACACAGACTGCCCCTAGAAATTAAGAGTTATGTCTTAAGCACAACCAACCATCTGGAGTTTCTTACAGCCAATCTCTCTCTCTCTCTCTCCAGATCTTTTCCCTGCACCCTCCTTCCTACAGTCTTTCTCACCCTCTCTGCACCTCTCTCCCTCCGCCCTTCCTTCCTTCTCTGTTTCTCTTTTCCTCTGTATGCCCCCAAGGGTCTCTGTCTATCCCTGTAGATCCGTCACCCTTTAAACTCTGTGTCTGCCTCTGTCTCTCTCTGTGTCCCTCCTCCCCTGACAGCAAGTGAGGATGAATCATGCTACGTTGTATTTCTGTCCTTCTGCCTCACCTCCTGCCAATGCTCAGGATGTGCACCCATGTGAGAGGTGGTAGAACAAATCTCTGCTTTTATCTGTTCTATTTCTTTAAGTAGCTATCCATGGTATTTTTTTTTTCTTGCATGTAAATGTTACAGTCTGCTTGGCCAATATCATCCAGGACTCCTATAATGTTATGGTACCCATATAAAATATATAGATTAAGATGGAATGAATGATGTCTTTATAATATTGTCTTTTCCTATCCATAAACATGGTCTAACTCTCTACTTAAGTTAGGCCTTCCTTCATGCCCTTTAGTATTTCTCTAGGTAAATTTAATGCAATGTTGGGGGTTAAATTAATTCCTAGATATATTAAAATGGTTGATATTGTGAATAACATCTTCTATTACATTTTCTTAATATATTATGATACAGAAGAAATCTGATTTTTAATTTTATTTTTGTTTATTTATTTCAAAGAGAGAGAATGGGCATGCCAGGACCTCCGGTGCCTGTAAATGAACTCCAGACACATGCATCACTTTGTGCATCTGGCTTACATGGGCCCTGGGGAATCAACCCTGGGTCCTTTGGCTTTGCAGGCAAGCACCTTGACTGCTAAGCCATCTCTCCAGCCCAAGACATCTGATTTTATGTTTATATTATCTGGCTTATTTGTTGAACTCACTATTGCTAAATACCAATTTTCATTTTATCAAATCATATGATGCACAAATAAGACAGCTTGTCCTTCACCTTCCAATGCTCATGACATTCTTTTTGTTGGTTTTGTTGCACTACTCAGGACCTTCTTGATGTGCAGTGCCACTGACCATCACAGAGACTCTCACAACTCTTCCCATCTTAACAAGGATACATATCAGTGAAACAGAACTTTTACAGCGGGCACTTGGAGGAAAGGTTCCACTAGGTTAAGAACATTCCTTTCCATAGCAGTTTGTGTTACTTTTCAACTATGTGTCCATCTTCTGTACCTGAACCATGTCCACAAAGCCTCTCCCCTTGGGCACATGCTGACAGCAAACCTGAGCTAGTGACGCGCTTTAGCCCATAGACAAGAGACGGCGCATCCTACATCCAGACTGACACAGGAGCCACTACATGACACTTCTAACTTTCCCCTTTGCCACTGGGTCTCCACATCCCAGGTAGGGCCTCAGAATGAACAATACAGAGAAAAAAGACACAAACCAACTTACAGCTTCAAACTGAAACAAGAAAACAGTCTTTGCTGACTAAGTCGCTGAAGTTGGGGGATTGTTTGTCACTGCAGCAGACCTTAACAAAGGCTGACTGGTTTATGGTCAGTTTATTCGCCACTGGGATTTTAAAAGAAATAGTGTGTTTCCCCATGTACTTTGAGACTATCCTATGGTTGTTCTCCTCTGTTAATGCAATGATCGCTATTGACAGGTTTGCTAAAATATCTACAGCACATCCAGTCTTCATTCCGTAGAGTAGCATCATCACGGAGAAGTGTCTCCTTCACCTGAACTACACTCACTAGCACTCTTGCATGTAGGTCTGGACATGTGACCAGTTCTCACCAACAGGGCACCAGAAAAAAAAAAAAAAGACATATGTCACCTTCAGTCTCAGAGCTTTTATGGAGTAGGCAAAGATTCCCATATACAACTACAGAATCCTGGGCAGTGAGTGGTTGAAACACAAAGGAAGGAGCACAGGTCCTTGAGTCACCGATGTGGTTTAGCTGCCAACCTCTATCTCATTTCCTGAGCAAGTAATCAATCTCTGTTTACAAGGAAGCTTGCTTTTCAGAGTAGCACCACCACCCTAATACACCATTCTTGCACTCCAGGGACAAATCTGATGGAATGTGAGTTTTTCAAATAGGATCTCGGATTTAGTATGTTAACATTTTAGGACTGGAGAGATAGTTCAGTGGGTAAAACACTTGCTTCATAGTTGTGAAGGGCTGAGCTCAGATCCCCAGAACCCACATAAAGCCAGGCATGGTGTGCAGTCCTAATTCCTGCATGTCACATGGGAGGTAGAGACAAGGGAATCCCTGGAAGCTCATGGACTGACTAGCCTGGCGAGGGCAACAGCAAACAGCAAAAGATCCTGCATCAAACAAGGTGGAAGGGGAGGACTGACAGTTGAGGTTGTCCTCTGAACCTTCACATGCACAACATGACACATGTGTTCCTACACACACACACACACACACACACACATTTTAAAAGGGAGAAAAAAATCAACATTTAGCCAACTTTTTTAATATTTTTATTTATGACAGAGAGAGAACACGAATAGGCAAGCACCCAGGATCTTGGTACTACAAATGAACTCCAGATGAATGCGTCACTCTGTGTGTCTGTCTTTACATGGGGGACTGAGGGACTGAATCAGGTTGGAGGGCTTTGCAAACACTTTAACCACTGAGCCATCTACCCAGCCCCTTTAGCTAACTTTGAAATGAAAGTGACCTATGAATGTCTCTGGAAGTAGCCTCATCTGTTTTGATATTAGTAACACAAACCTGGTATTCAGCTTCAGAAAACAGCAAGGGCAGCATCCCTCCCTCCCTTTTTAAAATAAAAACACCTGGTCTTTATGACTTTTGTAGAAGGGTAGTAGTTTTCCTTACCATTATTGTGATTCATTCAATAGTAATTGTTCCAGTCAAGCTTTCCATTTACCAGTTGGCCAACATTGGGATTGCATGGTTTTTTTTTATTATTATTATTCATTTCATAGTAGTCCTTACATCTGTGTATAGCTGCTCATTCAATTCCATTGTGACATTTAAATTGCTCCGGTAACTATACGTGTATCTATTTTTAGTCCTTGATTGTAACTACAATTCTTCAAAAAGATTTAAGAACTCGCTGCTCTAATTACTATTATTTTCCTCCTCTTTGTTGATGATGCTTGCCCTACCTTATTATTTCAACCTTTCTCATTTCGCTTTTTCTCTTTCTTACTTTTTCTCTCTGAGACTTGATTTCATGTAGGGTAGGCTGACCTCAAGTTCACTATGTTACCAAGGATGACCTTGAACTCCTGGTCCTCCTGCCTCCACTTCCCAGGTGCTAGGATAACAGGTGTACAGCAGCACACCCAGCTGTCCTTTCTCACTTCGTTGTGTCCAAGGATAGAGTCTGAATGGGGTCAATTCTTAGAAATCTCAGACTGATTTTCTAGCCCAGCAAATGGTCCCCTTTCTTTAAAGATCTACTTGTACTAAAAAATAACAGGCACTTAGTGTTTTTGCTCAAAAGATTTTTGATCATGTTATTCATGTTGTTTTGTCTTATTTCTGCCTTTTTGATAGCTTCCAAGAAGAGTATAATGAAATCTCTATCTACAATGGAAGCTTTATTTATTTATAACTGTAATTCTCACAATTATCTTTTATGTAGTATGTACTGTATTGGTTGGATTTTCTCATGACTATGACATCTTCTTGGAAAACTGTAATATCGTGACATTTTCAGAATAAATCATCGCTGTTCATCTTCAGCTTAATTTCACCTTCATCTGATATTGAAATGCTAGCCTCATATTACTGTGTTTATTTTCCTAGAATGCTACTTTTTCCCCTTTGTTTTCTCTGCTTATCTGTATGTGGCCCTCTTAAAACCAACCCAGAGATCATTGGATCTTTTCTGTACTCCAATCTAAGAGTACCTGTATCTTAATCAGTGACATTAACTCACTTTCTCCTGCAATCACCAGTATTGTAAGTTTGGTTTACTCACCTGATTTTGTGTGCCCTGTTTAACATGTATTTGTCTTTTTTATTTTTCTATCTCCCACTGGACGGTTCAATTTTTAAAATTTCTTTTCATGCTACTAATTTGGAAGATTTGTATTATTTATGATTTTCCTGGTGGCCCCTAACTTAACTAAGACTTATATGAACACTTTTTCTTCTTAATATCTAAGGATTATTCATAACTATGAGATCCCAATACCAAGACACAACCCATGGATACTTTCCCTAGCCTGCAGTCTTGGACACATGCTTCGGTTCTCATATTAGCAATATCTGGAAATGGAGTTCTAGATTGGTTATGACCCACCCTGACATCTCCAGGGCCCTCAGCAGAGGAAACGGCAAGCTGAACGTGTCTCTTTTTCCTACTTATAAAGGCCAGAATTCTCACCCTTATCCATTCTGAGTCTTTTTTTAGTAATATTTATTTTGGTTAATTGAGAACAGAGTTTCTGCGAACACTGTTAAGAGCTTTATTAAACTATAATTGACTTATCATGGGATTAGTCTATTTGGATGTAAAATTCAATGAGTATTATTACATGTGTAGAGTTTGGAACTCTCATGCCATCACCACAAACACAGTTTCAGAACATTTCCATCGCCCTCACAAGGCACCATCCTCATGCCCATATGCAGTTAAACTCTGTTCCCATTTCCAGCCCCAGACCACCCGTTATTTATTTTCTGTTTCTGTCTGGAAATGTCTGGAAGCTTCATACACATGGAATGATATGGTATGTTGGTCTCTTTCTAACACAGTCCATGTTGCTGCATGAATTAGCCGTTCATTTCGCTTTGTTTCTGAGTAGCCCTGGACTGGACAGTGGGTCACATGTTGTTGATCCAATTCCCAGTTGAGGCAGGTTTGGATTTGGGGTACAAGTCTCTTATGAGCAGAAGAGTTACTTTCTATGAGGAAGATACCCAGGGGTAATACTGCTAGCTCCTATGGAATGTTTATGTTTAACTTTCCTAAGAAGCAGTCAGGCTGTTCTCCCAAGGTGACTGGACACTGGACACACTCCCTAGGCAGGCATGAGAATTCCAGCATCTCCACATGCTTGCCAATGCTTGCTTTCTGTGAACTGCCTTTCATTGTTCGCATTTCATCAATTCTAGTGAAGGCACTCATTATTTCTGTAATGAAAACCAGACATATAGATAAGTGTATGATACACACACACACATACGCACGCATGCACGCACACACACAGTCTATGGTATTAAGGGGAAAAAGATTTCAAAAAAGAAGGAAATATATCAAAACATGGCTGCTTCTGGATGATAAGATTATATGTGTTTTTTCTTTGTACATTTTTGTGTATTTCTTTTTACTTTATGTTTATTTATTTATTTGAGAGGGAGAAAAAGAAAGAAGCAATGAGAAAGAGAGAGAAAGAAAGAAAGAAAGAAAGAAAGAAAGAAAGAAAGAAAGAAAGAAGGAAGGAAGGAAAGAAGAAAGAAAGGGCACGCCAGGGCCTTTGGCCACTGCAAACGAACTCCAGATGCATGTGCCACCTTGTGCATTTGGCTTATGTGGGTCCTGGGGAATTGAACCTGAATCCTTTGGCTTTGCAGGGAAGTGCTTTAACTGCTAAACCATCTCTCTATCCCACCTCTGTGTCTTTATTTTAGGCAGTATTTACTCTTATAGAAAAAAAAAACAAATTAACTTTAATAAATTAACAAGGTATCATAAGATGCTTTGCAGCTAATATAAAGCTTGTTTTATCTACTATAATATTTTCAATAGTGACAATTAGATACTAAAATTTTCCTTCAGCCTCCAGATAGGGTAACTATTGGTATAATTAGGTCCCAGGGAATAAGTAGGGAGTTTCCAGGGCCTTTTCAAAACAGGTAGGAGTCCTGGGAGAACAGCTGCCATCACCGTCTATACAGGCTGCCCAGAGATATCCATCCCTTCGCAAGCTTCCCATGATGACCTGGGCTCACTCTACCCTGCATCTGCTCTCACACTGAGTTCTACAAGATGTGTGGCATTCAACTAGCTCTGTGTTTGGCTCATGGTGGGCAAGGTTGCCTCCCCATATATAGTTATAATTGCCACTCAGCATACACACCAGAAGTCTTTCACTGAAACACAGTCATCCAACAAGCAGCGCTGTGTGAACTTTTTTGTGAAGAATCATGAACCAATGTCCTCTCATCCCCAACAGGGTACCGATGAACAGAAACAAAGAAATGATTCCACCCAATGCACTTAATTGGGGTTACTTACAGGAGCATGGCCAATTTATGGAAGGCTGCATCACTGAAGAGAAAAATATATACTACCCAGCAACTCCTTTATACATACATACATACATACATACATACATACATACATACATACATACAGATAGATAGATAGACAGATATATCCTTGGGGAGAGGTGGAGTCTTGTGGGTCCTAGCAATCATTAACTGTCCATAAACCCTTGCAGAGGGGCAGAGTCTCATGAGCTCCTCCCTCCATGATAGAAAGTTAAGGCTCCCAATCTTATGCAGGCTTCTTTTGGGTGCTCACACCCTCTGATGGTTCAGGAGGGTAATAGTGATGTCAAGCCCCGAGGACAGTTCCACGAGGATGCCTAAAGCACCTTGCTGGGTTCCACTGGATTTATCATCTAAGAATAAGCAAGATGCTCAGAGGTACAGAAAACTGGAGATCCTAAGCCACAATGATCCAAAAGGGGTTGTGGGAGTATTTGAAAGCATTTTCTTTTCTAATGAGAGAAGAAAGATGTTTCTAGAAAAAAGAAGTCACTCTGGAGTTTTGGGTGTCGGTTGGATAAAGGACCTGGAGGTCAGGAATTGCACACCAACCCAAGGCAAAGATCTAAGGATGAGACCAAGGGAAGAGGATCCCTGCTCTAACCACGGGATCTCTCAAATGCTTCTCCTTTGCTCTTCCTTCTAGATCACCACTGAGCATCTTCCTCTCTCTAGAATCCACACAGAGGCCAGAGACTAGCTTTAAATAGATGCCTCAGGCAATCATAAGACCAAAGGCACCCCATCCAGCCTGGAATAGTGTGACTCAGCTTCTGCAAAACAAGTAAAACCTAAACTGTCCCAACCCAAGTTGTCAGTATTTTACATGTAAAAATGCATGGTAAACCCTGCATCCTTTCAAGAATCGTCACATTATACAAAAGAGGCATTTAACTATATCAACTATATACCTTTTACGCTAAAGACTTTACCATGTTGAATTATTTCAGAAATGGCTGTAACAGCAAGAGCCAAAGCTAAACCTTTAGCAAGACGAGACTGTGATTTTTTTTTTTTTTTTGGCCTGATGAATAATTTGCACTCAGCAATAGCGAGTTATCCATGCCACCAAGCGTGAATTACTAATTTTTAAAAGACCAAAAAATTAATAAAGCACATTCAACCTTAAAACCATTCTGAACATAATCTTCCTTTGAGGATTCAGAAATGCCTAGAAACATTTTAAATTTGTGAATAAGGACCACGACTCTGGGATGGCACATCTATACAAAGTTATTCAATAAAACCCTGCAGGCTTAGAGCTCACTAATCCTACTGTTCTAAGTAAAAAGCATTGCCCTCCTAGTAGAAAATGTAGGCAAATGCTGCCGGGCCTGGGCATAGTAGATATGCCATTAAGGAATGTCACTGGTTTTATTTTAATATATTACAGGTTTAATGAATGCAGAACACTTCACACTTTATAGGTATATAGTCCTAAGAATTTTTAATGTATTTATTTATTTATTTGAGAGAAAGAGAGAGAGAGAGAGAGAGAGAGAATGGGCATGCCAGGGCCTCCAGCCACTACAAAGGAACTCCAGATGCATGTGCCCCCTTCTGCATCTGGCTTACATGGGTCCTGGAAAATCAAACCGGGATCCTTTGGCTTTGCAGGCAAATCCCTTAACCACTAAGCCATCTCTCAAGCCCTAGCTCTAAGAATTTTGACCAATGTGGATAGTCCACTAGGTACCACCACCATCAGGATATAGTATATTGCCACGGCTCCCTCGAAATCCCTTCATATTCCTTTAGAATGGACCCCCCTCCTTTCCTCTAACAGGCGTGTCCAACGTCTTGACATTGTGACATGGCGTCATCTAAAAGTTCACACTCTGAATTCACACATTCGAGTCACACACAAAAAATCTCAGAATGTCTTAAGTGAGTTTATGAATTTGTGCTGAGCCACATTCACAGTAATCCTTGCAGCCACATGTGGCCCATGGGCTGCTTGTCCGGATACCCCTAAATCTAGTCCCTGGAAACTGGGTCTAATTTCTCTCCATGGAGTTTTGTCTTCTGCACAATGCCACAGAATCACAGAGCACAGGACTTTGGAGTCCATCTTCTCTCATTTGGTTCAATTTTAAAGTCATCTGTGTTTGTGCACTGACTATTTCTTAACTAACACAAAACTGGGACATCCTGGTGGGTCCTGGAAGCCTCACACTAAGGAGGCTTGTCATTGTTCATCCATGACCTGTAAAATTCCCTTGCTGGGTCCCCCCCAAGCCACCTGATAATGTCTTTTATATTAAAAAGAAGATTAATATTCATCTTTGGAGAGACGGCCAGTGCTTTCAAGGAGCAAAGTTGGGAAATCCATGAGCATATGAGTACATTGAATGCTGCAGGGACTGTTATTCAAGACTCACTAGGGACATAGACCAATTGATTAAATTCACCTGAGCTTCATTCAACATGATCAGCAGTCAACTTATATGATGTCATGATCTTTTTTTTTTTTTAAGCAAACAATCCCACTGTACCTAGTTCTAAAAAAAAAAAAAAAAGATATTAAGAAGGGCTGTGTCATGTGATTTAATCTGGCTTTAGAAGCATTTCAGAGAGGGAAATTTCCAAAAGTACCCAAAGCAAAAACAATTTGTTTGGAATCCAGTGACTCATGCAGCAGACACAGGTCAGATTTCTCCTCAGTGTCCCATGGGGCTCTGCTTGCAGATCACCAGAAAGATGGGCCTGGTCTACAGGAGGAGCAGTGGAGAGCCCATTTCACCACCCACCCAGAGCACCTCATCTCGAATCCCTTCTTCAGGCATCAAGGACCTTTATTCTAGCACCTGCCCATTCTACAAGTGTTCTCTAGCTCTCCCACATGGCTATGCCAAGTCCCTCAATAAGAATGTGACAGCCAGAAAGTGAAGACTCTGGGCAGAGATGGTGCTAAATGCAAACTCCTCTTTGACTCTTTATCTCTGGCCTCACCACCACAGAAGACTCCCCAGAAGGCTCAACCAGTACAGCCTGATAAGCAATGTTTTCAAATAAGGCAATTTCCCTGCCCAACAGAGTCCTCAGACAAACCTGCTGGGTCCATCTCCCAGTCAGACCATCCAGCTTTGTGCCACTAGAGTGATGCAGAGGACTTTTGAAATGTCTACCTTTTAATTTTTTTTTCACCTCTGAGAAATGGCCCTACCACTGAAGACCCTCACCAACAGTTCATTTTCCACAGCTTCAGCAGAAAACATCAAATACAAAGTACCAAAAATAAACAACTCATAGGCCTTTTTTATAAAGCTGAGATGGAGAGATGGCTTAGTGATGAAGGTGCTTGTCTGCAAAGCCTAAGGACCCATGTTCGACTCTCCAGATCCCAAGTTAAGCCAGATGCAAAAAGGTGAAGGAAGTGCAATGTTGCACGTGCCCACCTGGTGGCGCAAGTGTCTGGAGTACATTGTGGTGGCTGATGCCCTGGCTTGCCAATTCTCTCTCTCTGTTTCTCTTTCACCCTCTCTAAAAGAAACTTCTTAAAAAGCTTTACCACAATATATTGTTATAATTAATAAATTTCATTATTTATTAATTGGTTACAGTGCCTAAATGATAAATTAGATATGTATAGATTGTGCGTGTGTGTGTGTGTGTGTACAGTGTTCAGTAATACCTCACATCCCAGGCATCCACTGGGGGTCTTGGAATTTATCCAAGAGGACCTCCATACCTGGGAAAGAACACTGCCTTCTGAACCATCTACATTCTCAAGTACTCCGACTTTTGGCTCCTTGCTAATAGTTGAGCACGAGAAAAAAGAAATGAAATGGCTTGATAAACTGACAAGTTCTCGAAAACTGTTTTCTCACATCCATACAAGGAGAATTAACAACTCCTTTCTGCTGTGTGTGTTAATAATGGACAACAGCAATCATAGCAGCTGGTATTAAGGTAAGCACATTGAAGGGTCAAATATTATGGAAATGTACATTCATTTTATTGATTTTAATCTAACTCTATGAGGTAAGAGTATTATTATCCCCAATTAATGTGTTATTCAGAGATGTTAAACAACTGGCTCAAAACCAGCAGCCAGTAACTGTTAACTTGTAGGCGTGAACAGTTCTCTTTACCACTACATTTAACCTTATTCTGCACCTGGCATCAAAACCCAAAATAATAAAGAATTAAAAATATAAGGAAGGAAAGCAAAGGTAGGAAGGCAAGAGACCAGGAAGAAGGTGGGAGGAAGGATGGGAGGGAAGAAGGGAGGTAAAGAGGTAGGGAGAGAAAAAATGAGAGCAAAGGAGGGAAGAAAGACGGACATAAACATTCAGTAAGCAGGCATTGCCCACATAAATCTGTAGCTTTTAAATCATGATTACAGTGAGTGGTTTATGAAGGTCAACTGAAAACATGTGGTCACCTCCCTGCCTCTCCCCAAACTCATTGATATTACAGTAAATAAGCACAGCAGGACAATGTCATAAAACCACTGGGAACTTAAAAAGCAGAGGCAGCAGGTGAGGAAGTGCTGGCCACGGAACCCAGACCCATGGAGAAGGGACTATGGGCTGGAATGAGAATGGAGAAAAGCTGAGCTGTGCTGGGGAAAGGCTGGTGCAGACTCTCAGAAAGGCCACAGGGCTAAGGGCTGACCTCCCCAGCCTCACTCTTTTCCTCACCTCTTTCCCCAAGAGCAGTCAATCCACTTCCCCAGGCTGAAACAAGCCATACAAACTCTAAGGATGCCAAAGCATCTTCCAAGGAGCCTGACCTGTCCCCGCCCTGACACCATTCTCCACTTCACCTTAACATGAGATGGGACCAGGGTGGCACATCCCAGAAGGTCTGGCTCCAGACATATCCAACTGAAGCCTGTCAATCAACTCACCTGTTCGTGGACATACAACCCTGGGGTAGAAAACCAGAGCAGAAGAAGCTGAGCCCATAAACTGACTTTAGGGGAAAGAGACAAACAGAAAAGCTCTTTCGAAAATCCCTTCCCAGTTTCTATGAGACAATAAAAAAGACTTTAACATATAGAACAAGAATATATAGCTGTTTTTTGTGGTTTTGTTTTTTTAATGACATGTAGATAAATTTATTACTACATGTATTACATCTATAAAGGTGGTCGTGTCTGAAAAAAGTCCATTCACAAACTTATAATCAAAATAAAAGATAGTAACAATGTAAGCATGAAAAGCAAAATTTACATGAAAAGAAACAACTTCACTTCTATATATATATAACAATAATGTAGGGCTGGAGAGATTGCTTAATGGTTAAGGTGCATGCCTGCGAAGCCTAAGGACCCAGGTTCGATTCCCCAAGTCCCTCGTAAGCCAGATGCACATGGTGGCACATGCGTCTGGAGTTCGTTTGCAGTGGCTAGAGGCCCTGGCATACACATTCTCTCTCTCTCTCTCCTCTCTCTGTCTCTAATAAATAAAAATATATAAAATCTTTAAAAAAAATAATAATGTAATAAGAGTAGGTAAACTTATCAATGATCTAACCTATGATGAGATATTTGCATGGATCTAATAAGTGAAATAGTTAATATTTCTTAAGTTATAACTGGTATGAAAAAGTTGAAACTAAAATATATATAAAATAAATGTTCAAAAAATATTTTTTTAAAAAATCCAAGCCAGGAGTGGTGGCACACGCCTTAATTCCAGAACTTCAGAGGCAGAAGTAGGAGGGTTGCTATGATTTCAAGGCCATCCTGAGACTACACAGTGAATTCCAGGTCAGCTTGGGCTAGAGAGGGACCTTACCTCAAGAAAACAAACAAACAAAAAATATCCATCAACACAAAGAAATGAGTTCTTTATAGAAGTTAGAAACACACATCTGAAAACATTAAAGTTTAAAAAAACCATTAGAAAAGCTGCAAGAAGGCTGGATAAATGGCTCAGAGGTAAAGGCACTTGCTTGCAAAGCCTGACTACCCAGTTTTGATTCCCCAGTACTCAAATAAAGCAAGATGCACAAAGCAATGCATGAATCTGAAGTTTGTTTGCAGTGGCAAAAGGCCCTGGTATGCCCATTCACTCACATTTTCTCCATAACTAACGAAATAAACATTTTTACAAGCTGAAAGAGAAAGTTAAAGAAAGTTTTCAGGATATCAAGCAAAATAAAGTTTTAATGAAAAACAAGGTAAAAGACATGGAGAAATGGTCCACGATGTAAACTCCCATTAACTAGGAGTTCCCAGGGAGATAACAGACAAAATGCAAAGAGGAAAATAATAACCAAAACATACGAGTAAATTCCAGAGAATTAAAAGGAAAAAAAAAGTTCATTACACATTAAACTATATGAATGAAAAATACCATAACGGAAACATCCTAAAGTCATCCATGAGTATGTGTATGTATATATTAGAAGAGACAATGTTTGTACAGAAAGAAACATAACCCATGAAGTAATGAGAATTAAATTAGCAATGCTAAATACCAGACATATTTTGAAATTAAAAAGAAGAAAACACTACAAACTTGGCATTTCTAGCATTACATGAATACATATACAATGCACATGGTACAAGGAGGAAAAACATTTTTTACAACCTAAAAATGTGCTGGGGATACCTATAATCCCAACACCCTGGAAGTGGAGATAGGAGAATCACAAGTTCAAGATCAGCCTGAGCTACACAGACTATCTTAAAAAAAAAAAAAAAAAAAAAAAAAAAAAACAACTATGGGTTGAAGAGATCACTTAGTCATTAAGGCACTTGCCTGCAAAGCTAAAGGCTACAGGTTCAATTCCTCAGGACGCACATAAGCCAGATGTACAAGGTGGCGCACCTGTCTGGAGTTCACTTACAGTGGCTGGAGGTCCTGGCATGCTCATTCTTCCCCTCTCTCTTTCTTTTTCTCTCTCTCTCAAATAAGTTAGTAAAAATAAATAAATATTTTTAAATGAATTAAATGCATTCCATAACCTATTCTTTTAAAACAGCAAGTTCATTAGGCATGCACTGAAACAAAATGAAAAGGAACAAAGAAAAAAGAACAGATCATGAGGTTCTAGAAAGAATTCCCTGAAAACAAGAAAAGACCAGAAAGAGCAGCGGGCTCAAGAGGAAGGTAGAACCTATCAGAGCCCTTCCGAAGAGCATGATTGAACAGCTTGGAGACACTGGGGCTGTGACAAAGACTGCATTGGCTTCTCCACCAACAAGAAAAGCACCAGATAACCAGAAACCACCAGCTGGAGAGATGTCACAGGTGGGGGAGATGGCTGAACGGATAAAGTGTTACCACACCAGCATGAGTACCTGAGTTCAGATCCCTAAACCCCATCTAAAGCCAGACATCGCATCACTAACACCTGTAATCCCAGTGCACCTGCAATGAAAAGAGAGGCAGAGACAGGAGAGAATCTTCCAGAAACTCATGGATCAGCTAGCCTGGAAAACACAATGATGAACAGGACAGCTTGCCTCAAACAAGGTAGGAAGTAATGACCAACACCTAAGAGTTGTCCTCCCATCTCTACAGGGGCACTGAGGCATGAGTGCACATGTGTTCAAGCATCACACACACACACACACACACACACACACCCCTTCTCACTCCTTGATTCTAGGAACTGTTGGTAAGAGTAACTACACCTGACCTTTAACTGACCCTTCTGAGGGACATAGTTCACAGTGCCAAGGAACCTTGCCCTTCCTACACATACTTCTCAAAAAAGCAGAACATAAAGAATGTGGGGGCTGGAGAGATGCCTTAGTGGTTAAGGTGCTTGCCTGAGAAGCCTAAGGACCCGTGTTTGACTCTCCTGGTCCCACATAAACCAGACACACAAGGTCACACATGCACACAAGGTGGCTCACACACGTCTGGAGTTCAATCGCAGTGGCTGGAGGCCCTGGCATGCCAATTCTCTCTCCCTCTCTCTCTCTTTCGCATGTGCATGCATTCTCTTGCTCTCACACATAAGAAAAGACCAAGCTAGAGATATGGTTTCTCCATTAGTTAAGACGCTTGCCTGCAAAGCCTAAGGACTCATGTTCAACTCACTAGGTCCCATGTAAGCCAGACGCACAGTGGCACAAGTGCACAACATCACATGTGCGCAGAAGGGGGCACACGCATCTGGAGTTCGATTGCAGTGGCTGGAGGCCCAAACAATAAAAAAAGGAAGGAAGGAAGGAAGGAAGGAAGGAAGGAAGGAAGGAAGGAAGGAAGGAAGGAAGGAAGGAAGATGGGGAGGCAATTTCTTTTTGTGATGTAATCCCACATGACAGTGTGAATGACTGGGAAGGTTAGAACAAGAGAGAAGCAAAACTCAACCTAAGGTTCGACTGTGCGTCAGCTCACCACTGGGAACTAACCAAGACTCCGTCCCACGCTCCCTGGACAAGAAGATGGGGCTATCTACCCTCTGGTTTCCATCCTCCATGACAAAGGGCTGTCCCTCAGACCTGGCTTTTGCAGATATGGGCCTCCACCATGTTGCCTGAGCAGGAGATTCCCAGAGGCCAGCAGAAGCCAAGCAACAAGGCAGACAAAGAGAAGCACACAGTATATACTATTTGTATTTTCTATGTGCATGTAGTGAGTACTGCAGGATAATGACTATGTAAAGGAGAAACTAAAATACAACGTAGCCCCAGCACTGCTCACCAAGGATGCTTGGCTCTCGGTTTTCCAAGTACATGATGAAATCTCACTCTCTCTCTGGCCCCACTGTGTTTGAATGGGACTGTGTGATGCTCTGGCCAATGAATCAAAGGGGAAGTGGTCTCATGTCCACGGTAAGACCTTTAAATATCAATTCAAGACACTACCGAGTTTACTTCTCTTTTGCTCTGAGGAACGTTACAGACTAATGCTTGTCAAATAGAGAGGCCCAGAGCAGAGGCACCAGCCTACTGTAACTCACATGAAAGCAATGAGACATAAACCTGTTATGTAAAGCCACTGAGATCTGGGGATCTTTTGTTACTGCTACCTCACTTACGTCATCTGGACTAACTCAATGAGGATCTATTTGCTCTATGATATTGTGGGTGAGAACCGACATGCAAAATTTCACCGTGCACCATGACTGCACTGAGCATTTTTAAAAGAGGAAAAATCCACGCATACGAAAACAAGGAAGTTCCTAGGCTGAGGGCTAACGGTATGTGTAGTTGGTTGGGAGAACTGAAAAAGAAAACTCACTCTTATATTTTCTTTTGTTAAACTTTACATAATGAGGGCTGGAGAGATGGCTTAGTGGTTAAGGCATTTGCTGGCAAAGCCAAAGGTTTGATTCTCCAGTACCCACATAAAGCCTGATGCACAAGGTGGTACATGTGTCTGGAGTTTGTTTGCAGTGGCTAGAGGCCCTAGTGTGCCCATTCTCTAGCTGCCTCTATCTATCTATCTATCTATCTATCTATCTATCTATCTATCTATCATCCATCTATCTATCTATCTATCTATCTATCTGTCATCTATTTATCTGTCATCTATCTATCATCTATCACCTATCTCTACTTCTATCTCTATCTCTATCTATATCTCTCAAATAAATAAATAAAAGATATATTTTAAAACTTTACATAACAAGTATATATTACATATTCAGAAAATAAACATTTAAAACCTCATTTGGGGAAAGGGACTCAAGAAGAGACATAGGTGTAACTAACTTTTCTTTTTGCTCATGAAGACTCATATCCTGGACCATTTCCATCTCGTAAAATATGCAAATCCCTTTTCAGCTATCAGGACAGGTGGGTCCCTAAATACCCAAACGTTTACTTTAGCGTTACTATTTGCATATCTTAAGAGTCTTCTAACCATTCCATAAAATTTTCAGGTACCCTGGACAGTTTCTACTCTCTGCCTGCAAGTCTCTTGATAACTTGTTCACCTTCTGTGAGATGCATTTACCCAAAAGTGAGAAGAAGTTTAGACAATCCAATTTCTAAAAAAACATAACAGGAAGCCTTGTGCATACGCAGGTGCACACACACGTACACACACACACACACACGAAACGTGAGCATATTAAGCCAATTCTGGGACAACTCTTCCATTTGCCTTCATGTCTTTTTCCAAACAGCAACTGAAGTCTCAGCGAGTTACAACAGCTCATGCCATTTCCCTGTTCCAGGTCTTCCCATGGCACTTACACAGTGGTAATGAAACCTCTTACCATGTCTGTGAGGTTCTGGAAGTCTACACCTATCTCTTATCCCTCTGTCCCCTTGACACCATACATACCAGCCCTTCTTCCCAAGTCCTTCCGCCAGCTATCTTCCCTGCTCTGGGGCCCCACATTTGTTCCCCCTGCCCTAGAAAACCAGTCTCCAACGTTTTTGCAAGACTTCTCGTCCTTCAAGATCCAGCCTCAGTGCTGGGACACCTCCCCAAATGCTGTCCTCTAGTCTGTGGCCCTTCCTCATCACTGTCACTGTCATGCTTCCTTTCTGTACAGAAATGACTGTCCTCTTCCTTCTGTATCTTCATCTGTCCCAATGGATACTACCTGGCTTGCCTTTTAGGACAGGAGCTCCGGACAGCTTGTCGGTCTAGGTCAAAGCTGCATCTCTAGCACTGAGATCCCGCCCAGCATGTACTAAGTGTTTAATCAATGACTGTACCATAGCCTAACTAGAGAAACGTGTGTAACTCACTGTGAAGAGGGTGAGCAGACGTGTGCACCCAGGATGGACGAGATGGGAGTGGGTCACCAGGGGATGCTAGAGCAAGTGTTGAGGGGTAACCAGGGCCTCCAAGGGAGGTTTGACAGGGAAGGAAATACAGGCACATGTGAAGGCCTGGCCTCATGAGAGATCAGAGCCTGTGAGTGGGGAGCTCCAAGTGTGTCAAAGCCCAGACTGCCCCCAACAGCCCCTGTGCTCTGGAGATTGAGCCCCACAGCTCCCCGAGGAGTCTCTGGGAGAGTGCTTATTCATGCACCACTCCTTAGCGTGAACAAGCCCACTTCATACCCACAGCCAGGCCCGCACACAGCAGACTCCAGTTCCCCAGTCCCACTTGTGGGTTGGCCTTTGATCAAGCCATTTCCAACCCAGTGATATCTTGTACTCCACCACCCCCCACACACACACACACACCACCACCACCTGCCATTAGTCATTTCTTCCACCAACACTGAGAGGTGAAATCACTGTGATTATTTTTCCAGTCTCAACTGCTGGGAACAGAAGGGCATGGAGCTTAAGTGACTCATCGGAGTTAGTGGCCTGACAGGGATCAGAATTCAGTACCTGTGGTCACAAGCAAGGCCGGACTTCAGACTCTCAGCCTCCTCAGCTGGGCTGCTGCTGGGCACTCCAGCCAGGAGGTCAAAAGGGTCTTCTTAATACAGTTCCTCATCCCCACCCCTCAAGACACCCCCAGCTGCTCAGCTCTCCCTCCTCTTCTCCATCCCTCTCACTCCAACCCCACTAGGCTCTGTCCATGGCCCCCACCCTCCACACACCTGCCTTCAGACAGGGACCTTCTCTGGTAGACCTCAAGGTCTGAAAACCCCTTCCCTGGGAGATGCAGACCGTTAGACCTTATTACAGGGAAGGCTCTGGTGACGGCATGGGAAACCCAGGCAGCAGCAGCCTCAGGGAGCTGAGTTCTCATGCAGGAAGGAGCCACTTCCCCCTCCCAGAAGCTTCCTACACAGGGGCACAGGGACTTCCTCCACTCCTGTCCCCACTCCCGGCTCTGCCCACACAGAGACAGGCGTCCTGCACACCTGCCCAGAATACTAAAAGGGCCTTTCAGACGCACCAAGAAGGCCAGATAGTCCCTAGCAGCCCCAGGGACAGGCTGGTGAGGGTTGCTATGCAGAGCACCAAGGGGCAAGGATGCTCATTACAGCTCTTCTGTGGGGATGTAGGGAGAGTGGCCCCAGGCTCCTCTTTTAGACAGCCTAAGTCTGCTGGTGCGGATCCAGCTCCCTGAGGTCTAGACACAGGCAGGCAACTGCAGGAATGAAGGCCCGAGGTGAGTTTGGAGGAGATTAAATTAAAAAGTCAAAGCTCCCAGCAACGGGCAGGCCTCAGAAACCATAAATCTGCTTTCAGAAGAACACAGAGAACTCCAAGCCACACAGGCTTTGTATTTAAATTGCTGTTGGGCACTGCATCCCTCTGCAAAGGCGTAATTCAACAGTCAGGGGCCTGGGCCATCACTGGTTCTGAGCCAGGAGGTCCAATCTTGGACAGTGCCAAGGGCATGAGCCATAGAGTCAGAACACTGTCCGTTCAAATCCCAGGTCTGTGTCGTACAGGCTGTTCAACCTCAGACATGTGACCTAAATAGATAGAGTCACTGTGAGCAACTGTCCCTCAAGTACCACCAAAGAGGTGGCCGTGACAGTAGTGAAGCCAACGGTGGTCAGGTGGGAAATTGAAACGATGGAAACTATATTCATTAGCGTTAACATGAGGCACTCATTCTGTGCCACGCGTTGATCACTCATTCAAATCCTGTGACAGTTCTATGACAAGATGCCTTGGCAGTTCCTTGTTTGCAGTAGAAGTGGAAGAGGCAAAGAGAGGCTGACTAACTTGTCCAAAGTCACACAGCTGTTCAGGGAGGGTTGGGACTGAAGCCTGAGAAGACAGGTCCTCCCTGATAGTGAACACAGTACTGTCCTGACTCCTGGACTATGAAAGCCTAAAGACATGTGGCCGTCCTCTTCCCCACATTCATTTCGAAGGAGACACCTACACACAGAGGTCAAAGGACACTGCCAGAGAGCGACAGCACAGCCTGGACAGCAAGACAGGGCCTCCCTGTCACCCCAAGTGTCCCATGTGTGGCACCGGCAGTTCCAAAATTGCTTTTCTTTTTTTAAAAAAAAATATTTTATTTATTATTTTTAATTATTTATGAGAGACAGAGAAAGAGGCAGATGGATAGAGAGAATGGGTACGCCAGGGTCTGCAGCCACTGCAAACAAACTCCAGATACATGTTCCACCTTGTGCGTCTGGCTTACCTGGGCACTGGGGAATCAAACCTGAGTCCTTGGGCTTCACAGGCAAGTGCCTTAACCACTAAGCCATCCCTCCAGCCCCCAAAATTACTTTTCTTACAGGACAATCATCTCACATGACCATGTACCAGAGAAGTAAACACAGCACAGTGCCTGTCTATGCATAGTGAGCCATGGATTCTGAGGAACCCCCCACCCACCCAAGTGAGGAATGCTGGACAGCTAGGTCTCTCCAGGACTCCAGCAAGGACCCCAGGGGGCCAACAGCCCACCCACCCCAGTATGGGCAGCCACTCCAAAGGACCCAAGGACATGCTAAAATGTGCGTTTTTTAAAATAACTACACCAATTGCTTTAGTTTTTCTTTTCTTTTTATTTATTTATTTGACAGAGACAGAGGGAGGCAGAGAGAGAGAGAGAGAGAGAGAGAGAAAGGATGGGTGTGTCAGAGCCTCCAGCCATTGCAAAGGAATTCCAGACATGTGCGCCCCCTTGTGCATCTGGCTAACGTGGGTCCTGGGGAATTGAACCTAGGTCCTTTGGCTTTGCAGGCAAATGCCTTAACCGCTAAGCCACCCCTCCAGCCCTAAAATGTGCAATCTTATCACAGACTCACAATTGCTAAAATCAAATATGTAATCAGCAGCTGAGACCCCATAGACGTAAAGGCTGTGGAGACGCAGTGCAACAACATGGCTGAAAGCCACATGGCCTGGGCACAGACTGAGGCTGAAAGCCTTTGCCCATGTCACTCCATCTCTGACTCAGTTTCCCCATATTTAAAAGGTAGGCAATTATAGATAGAGGGTTATTTTGAAGATATCAAGAATCATTTCGACAGTTTGTAGAACACTGCCCAGTCTCCCAACCCTGCTAGGCAGTAAGCACGGGTTAAAGAGAATGCCAGGATTGTCAGTCTGCTCTTTAAAAGGCAGTTTTGAAGCCGGGTGTGGGGGTGCACATCTTTAATCCCAGCCCTTGGGAGGCAGAGGTAGGAGGATCACCATGAGTTCGAGGCCACCCTGAGACTACATAGTGAATTCCAGGTCAGCCTGAGATAGATTGAGACCCTACCTTGAAAGAAAGAAAGAAAGAAAGAAAGAAAGAAAGAAAGAAAGAAAGAAAGAAAGAAAGAAAGAGAGAGAGAGAAAGAAAACAAAAGGTAGTTTTGCTGGTGTTTGTTTAAGTTTTGATGTGTTTGTCTTGACAACTTGCTTACCCTGGTGGAGCAAGAATCTTGAAAGATTTCCCAAGAGTCAATATGTATCTCAAGGATAGACTGACTAATGCTAGAACTTGACCCCATGTCATGAAACAAAACAAAACAAAACGAATCATATGCTTAAGCAAAAGCACATAGTCCAAGGATGGACACTAAGCCTAGCGGACGCTCTCGTACTGCAGGACGCTGCTTGAGGGCCACCTTAGATACCCAGGAACCGCGCCTGTGCCTCCGAGAACCTCTGAAGCGGTTCCACGTTTGCGCTCTCCTCGCCTGCCTGGTGGCCTCTCTGGAGTGTGAACTGCCTGTTGTCGCTCCTGCCAACCATGAAGCGCTCACTTCTGCATCATCATTCACAGGGCTGGCACAGGCAGGCATGGGCAGGTTTTATACCGACCTGTTCAGGCCCTTTGCAACGCCTCAAACCTTTTCATGTCATATCGTCTTGGGTGGAGGCAGTGTGACAACATGCTTGTTGCCCCTCCCCGCCCCCAGTCATTACAGGCCTGGACAATTTCTTCATGAAGATAACACGTCTTTATCTCACAAGCAGAGAAATTTTGTGCAAAGAAGAGGAACAATGATTTCCCGCTTCCTACGGAATCTTATCTTTTCACAAAATAATCCCAGATCCACACGCTTTAAATGTCACAACGCCCAGTGCGGACAGTAGGTCAACAATGCTGTCCTGTGTGTCGCAGTAAAAATCAGTAGAGGTCAGTTTTATGAAAGACACTCAGCAAGTTGGGAGGCAGGATGGAACCCACACATAGACATTAGCCTACCCCCATGTGATGTTCTTGAAGCCTTGTTCCTTGCTCTGAGATTGGGTCATGCCAGAAGGTCCCTTGTCTCGCCCCCAGACATCTCTCAAGACATCCACAAGTTTGCTAACAAATTTCCCATCCCTCCCTCCCAACTCTCGCATTGACAAACAGTACATCCCAACCGTACCAAGCACCTATGGGCCCCTGTTTCAGTATACAATCTCACCAGCCTTTCATGCCCAACACCACCAGCACCCCATCCACCTGGATTGGACCCTGCAGCACAGCAGGTAGAGAAGGTGCTGCCCTCTACCCCACAGCACTGGCGTACTCCCAGTGTCCTTACTTCCGAGCTTCTTTTTTGCTTGCTCAGGACACGTCAAGGTCATGATCCGCCAAGTGTTTGCCCTGCACTCTCTCACAGCCCTCACACAAAGCCTCATCATCAGGGCACAGGTACAGTAGCTGCCTTGACCTTGGAAGGAAGAGCTGTGTGCATCACATAGAAAAAGGTCCACTGGGGCTGGAGAGGTGGCTTAGTGGTTAAGGCGTTTGCCTGCAAAGCCAGAGGATCCCAGTTTGAATTCCCCAGGACCCACTTAAGCAAGATACACAAGGTGGCACATGCATCTGGAGTTCGTTTGCAGTGGCTGGAGGCCCTGGCTTGCCCATTCTCTTTCTCCCTCCCTCTCTCTCTCTCTCTCTCTAACAAATAAATAAAAATAAAGTTAAAACAAAGAAAATGGTCCACCTGCACAAGGATACTACTGCCTTCAGAAATTCACTGACGTGGACAGGAAGTGAAGTCACTGCCCTGATCAATGTAGAAGTTGCCTGAAACTCAGGCAACTGCCTATCTGTCTGCAAATCAAGGGAGCAGAGTTATAGAGTGGGGTTAGGGTAGTGTATAAATGCAATAATTATAACTTGGTCTGACACAAGCTATTCCATGTACTGTACATGATTAGAATATGATACTTCAAATAAAAAGTATTTATGGCTTTAAAAGGAAAGAGCAGGGTTACTATGGAGGTGGGCTTAAGCTTCATCGAAACTACTGGCCTTGCAATAGAACCTAAGGGCTCCGTAAGCCTGGGGCTGCATCCACACACAGTTCTAGCTCCTTCCTAATAAGCAGTCGCAAAGTGTCTCTTCTGCTCCGGCTCTGTGTTAAGGATCAGGGACAGACAGGCTCCTTTCCCCAGGCCTTGACGTGGTGGAGCTCACATTCGAGTGGGGGAAAGAGAAACACAGGAAACACAAACAGGAGGGGAGGCTGGGGAAGATGACTCGGGGGATTAAGCGTTTGCTGCTCCAGCCTGAGTGTTTGAGTTCCATTCCCAGTCTCCACACAGAACGCCAGAAGCCATAATGGCTTCCGAAACTCCATCACGCTGACTGACGGGTGGAGACAGGAGAATGTCCAGGAAGCTTGGAAAGCTGCAGTGAGTGCAGCAGCCAATCCAAACAACAGCAAGAATGAGACAGAGAAAGAGAGAGAGAGAGAGACCCTGCTTCAAACAAGATAGAAGGTTAGGGTCCTCTGACCACCATGTGTGCGGTTGTGGCATATGTGGGCCTGCGTACACACAACATGCATGCATCTCTCTCTCTCTCTCTCTCTCTCTCTCACACACACACAATCACTAATGGGATATGTCCAGACAGAAGTACAAAATATATATGTGACTGTGACCACGTGTGGGTTGAGATGGGTTTAGTGGCAGTTAAAAGTGTTAAAAGAGGGTTGGAGAGGAGACTCAGTGGTTAAGCACTTGCCTGTGAAGCTTGATTCCCCAGTTCCCAGATAAAATAGGTGCAGTTGGTCCACGCATGTTGTTTGCAATGGCTTGAATGGACCACCCATTCATATTCTCTCTCTCTCTCTCTCTCTCTCTCTCTCTCTCTCTCTCTCGTAAATAAAGTAAATTAATTAATTAATTTTTAAAGTGTTAAAAGGTAAAATACTAAAATTCATAGGCAAAGCAAAGGCTCAACCAATTGTCCATCACCCCTAAAGAATACGAAGATGAGGGGCTGGAGAGATGGCTTAGCGGTTAAGCCCTTGCCTGTGAAGCCTAAGGACCTTGGTTCGAGGCTCAATTCCCCAGGACCCATGTAAGCCAGATGCACAAGGTGGCACATGCGTCTGGAGTTCATTTGCAGTGGCTGGAGGCCCTGGCGCACCCATTCTCTCTCTCTCTCTCTCTCTCTCTCTCTCTCTCTCTGTCTGTCTCTTTCTCTGGGTGTCTGTCTGTTACTCTCAAATAAATAAATAAAAATAAAATAAAAAATTTAAAAAAAGAATACAAAGATGAGAAACTTCAAGTTCTCTGAACCTCAGTTTTTCATCAGTAATACTGAGCTGAAAAATCAGATCTCATAGGACTTTCTAGGGAGATTCCAGAGAAAACACATGTACAACACTATGCAGTGAAAACCACACAGAAAGCTCTCGAGGGCAAGGACAAGACCATGGCCTAGAGTCTGAAATGGCGGGTTCAAATCGCAGCTCCACCCTCACTGGCTGTGACCTCAGACAAAACTGTGTAGACTGAGTCTCATTCACCCCAACCTATAAAATGGGGTTCTGATGCATTCCCTATCGTTCCAGTTATCAAATGGGGTGACAGGGTGAAATGGTCATGAGAGGGTAAAACGGTCATCCCAAGACAAGCAGTAAATTGCCAATAAAGTGTAACCAGTATTAAGTTACATTGGTCAAATCCTTTATCAAATAGTTCAAAGATGGGTTACAACTCGAGTTCATAGCCTACGTAATCTACATACATGTCAAAGTTAGGAGGCAGCATGATATGGGAAAAGCTTAACAATCCTGCATCCAATTTTTTAATATGGGGGCTGGAGAGGTAGCATAGTGGTCAAGGCACTTGCTTGAAAATCCTAAGGACCAAAGTTCAGTTCCCCAGTACCCATGTAAGCCAGATGCACAAAGTGGTGCACGTGTCTGGAGTTCATTTGCAGTGGCTGAAGGCCCTGACATGCCCATTCACTCTCTTTCTATATATCTGGCCCCCCCTCTCTTTCTCATAAATAAATAAATAAATAATGATTTAATATATATGCCTACACAAAGCAGTGTGTGTCTTTTTCTGGAGAAGTGTTAAGAATCATCTAGTCCTCCCAGGTAGGAAGGACACCGACAGACAAAAGGAAGAATCTCTGCTTGGCGACTCAATGACTGGCCAGGACCACCTACTCACTTGGGTACAGACAGCAGCACCACCAGGAAACCCCCCTCCTCACAGCAGACTCACGAAAAGTTACCAATGAAGAATCCCACCCCTAAACAGTTTGCTGCATATATAACCTCAGGGAGGGACTTTGTGACCCACCTCTCTCTCCATGTGGGAATGCCGATAGATAAGGCTTGGTGAGGGTCTCCTAGATGTGATCACAGCTGGGTGGCTTTTTAATAGTGATGATCATGTCTTACCCAGAGGATACAATTACGCTATAAGCTGATGTTGGGTGATAGCTACCTTTGGCCACCAGGTACTTCAGAAGGGGAAAAAAAAAAAAACAAATCAAGTTATCTAAGATTAAATGTCTACTGTACATAAATTTGGAAAAAGACTAGCTTGTCATCAGTGGATGGATACACACACACACACACACACACACACACCATGAGGCTCCAGACAATTTTTTTTAATGTGTATAATTAGTTCTGGGAAATAAAATATTCAGCTGACCTAATTCTTACACTGGGAATAGAAGACATAGTGTATTTTCCATAAATCTAGCAAAATACTTATTCATGTCAACATTCAGATGCAAGAGTCAGAGGAGAGGGGAGTGCAGTTCCACAGCCAGTGTCAGCGAGCCACCCTTGTGCCCTGGCTACTCCCCAAACACCAGTCCCCACAGAAAGCTCCCATCTCATCAGTGGTGACTTGTGTTTCTCAGAGGGAGGGCATTCTGTGGCCAAGGTGGACAGAGCAGGTTCAAAGTGACTAAAGAAACACCCCAGTGTCCTCATCCTTGGATGGTCAACAACAGGCTGTGTGGATACAGTCTCTCTGAACTCCAAGGCAAGATGGGGCTCCAGGTGCCCATAGCTGAAACCTACTATTTATCAACTCACTCTCATGAAGTGTTCCTCATGGTGGGACTCCCAGAGTCAAATAGTCACACCTAATACCTTGTTTTGTGGTGTGACTAGAGGAGATAAGAACTAAGAGACAGAAAAAAATATAAGAAAATAATAGAGATATAGAGAGAGAATGAAGATGAGAGGGAAAACATAATCCCCAGGAAGATAAGCCTGGAGGGAGAGGGGCAGATCAGAACTGAAAGGGAGAAGAAAGGGGGAGTAAAAAACATGGCTGTTTTGGCTAGGTGGCCCTTACCACCAAACCCCCAGCCGTGCCAGCCTGCTCAATCCCATAAATTCATTCATTCTGTGAATGCTGGGAGATTCTGCAACTCCCATGGCAGTATTCCACACTCACCTCTTGCCACATGGCCCAGCAGCTGTGCAGAGGGCAGGGTCTTCCCCCACAATGCCCTCCTTCCCTACCCTACCGCTCCCCTGCCAGACATCCCACCGAAACCTCCGTTGGAGCCAGACAGCAGCCCTGGGCAGTGGGACACCCAAGACATAGGAACAACCAGGAACCTACACTCCTGATAAAGTTCCTGCTTGGAGAAAACTCTGTGTTTCAAGAATATGTATTGCTGCTTTGCAATAGTAAGAGCCATGTTTTTGAGGATTTGCCCAAGAACCTTGGAAACGAGACCAAAGTCTACACAGAGCCATGGTCCAGGATTCCTTCCATCCGTTCCATGCAGCCCAACATGGAGACTCCATCCTTGGACTTTACAAAGCTTCATGCAGGTCCGAAATTCTCCACAGGGACACTATCACCCCCAAGGGGGAAAATGGTTGGGGGAAGGAACAAAGTAATCTTAGATATTGTGGTAGTTTGTGCCTTTCAAAACCTAACCCCACCTGGCAAATTTTTATTCCATTTAATTTTTTGAGGAGTGGTAGTAAGTTCAATAATAATAATAATAATAATAGTAACAATAACAATGACAGCAGCAGCAACTAGAGTCCTTAGGGAAGTGATAATGGGGAAAAAAATTTGAGAAGAATCGAACGGGACGTGATGGAAAGCCAGTCTGGATTGTTTTTCTGTTCCTGAGAAAGTGTGCCCTTCAATAACTCATGTTCCATCCCTAATCTGATATCACATGAGAAACAAACATCACAGAACAGTGCCTGGAGATTGTACGTTCTAGACAACAGGTGACAGGGGTCACGTGAGAAACAAACTTCACAGAACAGTGGCCGGAGATTATACATTCTAGACAACAGGTGACAGGGGTCACGTGAGGAACAAACTTCACAGAACAGTGGCCGGAGATTGTACATTCTAGACAACAGGTGACATGGGTCACGTGAGAAACAAACTTCACAGAACAGTGCCTAGAGATTGTACGTTCTAGACAACAGGTGGCAGGGGTCACGTGAGAAACAAACTTCACAGAACAGTGCCTAGAGATTGTACGTTCTAGACAACAGGTGGCAGGGGTCACGTGAGAAACAAACTTCACAGAACAGTCCCCGGAGATTGTACGTTCTAGACAACAGGTGGCAGGGGTAACTTCCATTACCTGTAGCAAGGCCACAGACATGAAGGAAGACTGCATCGTGTGCGAGCTGATTCTAAAACCTGCTGACTGAGAGGCCCATGTTGGGTTACCAAACAAAGCCCTAAACAATGCCACCATTAGGAATCTCCCCTTCCTCTCTGTTACATCCAATATCGCTCCCAGCATCCAGGTATTGGATTTAGCCTTGTGGATTGAGATGAAGTTGTTTAAATGCAGTATGTTTAACTTAAATTCAACTGTGCCCTCCCTAAAAATGTTCTGCCTCCCAAACCTCCAGGCCATCATCCACAGGACCACCACCTGAGGTCCCCTGCAACAGTCTTGGGACATGGGTGATCCAGACCCTCAGGCAGAGCAGAGCAGCAAGGAACCTAGGCTTTGAATCCGCTACACATAGGTTCAAAGCCCGGCACTGCCACTTACCAACCAGGGTGTCAGGCTAACTGAGCTCCACCCCCGTGCCCACCCCGAGCTCCCATATTCCCTGCCAAACAGATATAATAATACCTCCCTTCATTACAAGATACTGATACAGTTGAAATGTAGTAAAATACAAAACTCTTAGCTCTGCACTGGACACAGAATAGGTGCTTGGTACATGCAGTTGCAGGTTAATGTTCATGTCACTGACACAGAATGTTCTACTCTCTGGACTTCTAAAACCGTTGAGCCGCTGTGTAGTGCCGCAGAGAAGAGGCACGTAACAGACAGACCGACGGAGTCTAATCCCAGCTCCGTAACTCACCGAGCAGACTTGGCAGAATTTACTTCGCTCGCCCGCAAACGTGGCTAACATGCCAACATCTACCTTGCAGGGCTGTTGTGAGTACTAAATAGATAGTGCACACAGCAGATGCCCAATAAAGAGTGTAGTGGCTGCTGCGGACTTAATTACTTCCTACTTCAAATCACCCTGCAAGTGTTGCCTCACATGGAATATTGTCTTCAAGTACCTGGCCGTTCTGGATTTCAAAGTACCCGCAGGGTGGTGAGTTTCCAAGGCCCTCTTTCCAAGGGAGGAAAAAAAATATATATATATATGAGACATTGCGAGAGAAATATAGCTGCCTCTGGCACATCCGGCAGAATAAAGGGAGCCAAGTGTTAGCTGGGCTGCAGGGAGGAGCATGGGTGCGGGCTGGAGCCACAGGGGAAGCCTGTTGGGAATGCAGATGCTCAGGCCCCTGCAGGTGTGCTGACGGGTGATCCTCACAGCAGGGGCTGCGATGTCTGCTCTCACCAACGCACCAGCGCATGCAGAAACACAGATGTTGGCACCGCTGGACTGGACTGACGGGACCTAAGGCTCTAGCTTCTCCACCTGCTCCACCGGCCCTTTGCAGGGGCTCAATGGCTACCTTGATTTGGTCTAGACCAGCAGTTCCTTCTCTTCTCAGCCCTTCCTTAGAGATCCCTTCCACGGCAAGTTCTCCATGTTTGCAGCCATGCACCAATGTAAAGAGGGGATGTGCTGAAAGTGTTAAGACAGCGCAGGGCCCTGGCTCACAGCAGGACTTTCGTGGCGACTGGTTCCCTTCTGCTCCGCCTCTGGGTATTAAGAACTTCGCGCTTGGCTTGTGAGGAGGCGCTGCCTCAGAGGGATTCGCTCTTCGGCATGCCAGGAACTACTCTCCAGCGCCCAGGGTGAGGTGCAATGGGGCTCTTCCTTCATTCACAAGGGTGCAGGGAGGACAAAGCAAGTGGACCAGCCAGAGGGACTCCAAGCCAGCAGTCTGGTAGGGAAAGAACTATACCACCAGAGGCCCAGTGCTCTCTCCTCTGGCCTCAGACAGCCACTGAAATTCTGGGTTAATGTAAACAAGCCCCGCTGCCCTCTCTGAGCCTCCTCAGTAAAATCACAGCTTAGACTGGGTTTCCCAAGACCCTTGCTAGTCCATAATGCTCAGCCCCACGTTCACAAAAAAATTTCAAGAAGGTAAAGGGGCAGTGGTTCTCCACCAAGATTCTTCAAATCTAGAGAGGATCTACTTGTACAGAAAAAGAAATAATTTAAATCAAATAATAAACAGATTTAATTTTTGTTAATTTTTCTATTTCTATTGAAAGTGCAGTAGGGAGGGGGTAACAGGATGCAGACTGCTTTAAAGAACGTCCAAGAGAAATGAAAATGCCAAACAAAAGACCAAAAACTTCCAAGTAGAGTGGATGAGGGGGAGAAGGCTCAGATTGATATGCAGCTGGGGGTGTGCAGGAGACGGCCAGTCTGCAGAGGGTGGACATTTCATCTTCCCGGCTATTCATCACCTTTAGAAAAGTTTGCTGAAAGAGAAAGGCATCTGGGGAAAAAAGAAAAACATACATTTACCAATTCACTTGACTAATCTCCTCTGAAAACTAAAATGGCACTACAACCCAAAGCATTCCACGTCCTCTGGCTAAAAGAATAAAACAAAACACAAGACACCATTTCTGTTGGGTTGAAGAAACGCTGAAATAAATGGTGTAAGAAAAAATGAGAAACGGCAGCCATTTAACTGGACATTTGGCTTGCTGGTTAACATCTCAATAGGCAGATGGTGCCTGCTGCATTAACAGACATTCGTTCTCAGCCTAAAGGATCGATCCTACAATTACACAATGGCAGCTGAAATTAGAGCAGGTTTACATACGGGTTACTGAAGCACAGGAAGTAAAGGAGGGAGCCTCAGGAATTCAGCTCCTACACAGTGGCTTCTGGAGCCCATGAAAACAAAATCTAAACCTTTTACTATAGCAACACAGCAGTGTGTGTGTGGCTTGAAAATGAAAGCATCTGTGGTGGTTTAGATGTGCCCCAACAAATTAGGGAGTTTTATACAAGCTTGTAACTTGTTGTCATTGTGGGTGGATCCTAGGGTCCAGCCCTAAGGTATGGGGGTGGATCTGAAATTCCAGCCTAAAGATATGCAGAAGGGGCTGGAGAGATGGCTTAGCGGTTAAGCGCTTGCCTGTGAAGCCTAAGGACCCCGGTTCGAGGCTCGATTACCCAGGACCCACGTTAGCCAGATGCACAAGGGGGCGCATGCGTCTGGAGTTCGTTTGCAGTGGCTGGAAGCCCTGGCGCGCCCATTGTCTCTCTCGCTCTCTGCCTCTCTCTCTCTCTCTCTCTCTCTCTCTCTCTCTCTGTTGCTCTCAAATAAATAAAAATCAACATTGAAAAGATATGCAGAGGGCTTGAGCTCTGTCTGGAGTTCCAGGAGTGTGCTTGATTATGGTGGTGGCTTCTCTCTCTCTCTGTGGGCCTGTGAAAGAGGACCAACTTCTTCTGCCATTACGAAATGTCCCCTGGATCTGTAAACTTCAAATAAACTACATTGCTCCTATAAACCATTCCTGGCTTAGAAGTTCATCCCCGCAACATGAAGTTGAATAAAACAGCATCCAAATCTGCTATGCTTGTCTCTGTAAAACCTTTAAAATGTCAAAGGTCTTCATGAATTCATATCGGACAATTCCCTCTGTACAGTGAATCTTTTGGAATAACTGCCCGGAAGACATGGGAGACAGACATATTGCGCTATCCAAAGATGGCCACAACACTCTCATCCCACATGTCCTTTGGATAAGTGTTTGTTTTCTTTATTTGTTTGTGTCAGTTTCACTACTCTAGGCTGGCCTCAAACTTGCCATCCTCCTACTTTGGAATCTCATGTGTATTGCAATTCATATGACCATCTTGACCCTCCCCCATCAGGAGACAGGGTCTATTTCTCCACACACTTGAATGTGAGGGCCTTTCTGTTTACTTTGAACAGTAGAAAAGGGCTGAAGGAGCATTGCGCTGACTCCAGGCACAGTACCTCACTGGCCAGGCATCTTCTCAGAGTCCTGATGTAGGGGAAGCTTGCTCTCAGGAAGCAGCTGCCAAACTGTGAGAAACTCAAGTGTAGCTGAATCCATGGAGAAGCCACTTGAGGCCAAGCTGGCTGACTGTCCCTGCTGAGCACCAAGCTGATACCCAACATCAACTGTGACCCTAAGCAGGAGCCACCTGGACTTCCATCTCAATCAGGTCTACAGATGCCTCAAGTCCCAGCACTCTACTCTCAAAACAGACTGAGAGAAGGAACAGGGTAGCTGAGCCTTATCACCTCACAGTACCATGCAAAGCAGCAGTCCCTACTACGTGGTCACTACACCTCAGGTAATTCATTACACAACAGTAGGTACTATAGGCACAGGGGGCATGAAGGACAAGGTTGAGGTGAGGCTTAAAGACAGGCAAGAAGTCTTGTCTCCTTAAAGGGCTTCTGAAATACAAGCTGCCTTTCTCAATTTAAAAGGACCCTTCAAAATCAAAGACTCCAAGGTCCTTGGCATTACACAGAGACCCAGGCCCTGGAAGGTACTTGAACCTGACAACATGAGAAACAAAGTAAACATCTGTCCACTGACACCGTTTCAGGAGTGTCACAAATCACTGCTCTAAGCCATGCAATGGGACACTCAAAATAGAATTTTTAAGGTCTGAAATCTAAAATGCCTTTGAAAAGATGCAAATAACCTTCTCCATCCAAGTGCTTATTTTAAAGTAATAAGGAATGCATTAACCAAATGCATTGCCTCCGGTAGTAATGTAGAGTGGACTCGCTTAAATCTCAGGGCCAGAGATACGGCAGAGGTTACCCACAGATGATCACACCCCCAAGAGACCACAGCTTTCCCAGCTTGACTATTTTCTCTCTCCCTTTCCCTTCTGTGTTCCGGGCTATCCAGGTCTTGATAAAGCCATGGGTAGGAAACAAGTGATGTCATATAGCAACTGTGGTCATGTGACTGACGATACCAAAACAAAATGGGAAAGGGGGTCATAGTTTATCACAAATCGAAGATATTAAACATTAGCAGACTGGCTGGAAGAACCTCCCCAAACCAGTATGGATTTGGAGCCCTTTTGGTGGATCAGATGAAAAGGGGGATCCTCTGCTATTCCAAACTCTGCAGACATAAGGGTCACAAATGCATCCAGGGCTCGGGAATGACAGGTTTCCACTAGAGATGGACCACAACTCGCCTGATCTTCACTCTAAGCTCTTAGCTGTAGGATGTGACTTTTTGCTCCCACGCTTTGATTCCTGAGGAGCTTTGATTCCTCGAAGTCTGAGGTCTCTTTACTCACTTATTTCTATTCTTTAAGGAGTTCTATTTTTTAATATTTTTATTTATCCATTTATTGGCAAGCAGAGACAGAGAAAAGAGAGCCAGGCAAGAGAGAATGGGTGCACCAGGGCCTCCAGCCGCTCCAAATGAACTCCAGACACATGCACCACCTTGTGCATCTGGCTTACATGGGTACTGGGGGAATCGAACCTGGGTCCTTAGGCTTCTCTGGCAAGCACCTTAACTTCTAAGCCATCTCTCCAGCCCTTGTCTATTTATGTAACTTCTTTGTTGGATATCTGTTTGGGTTCTGTTTTGAAAATAGAATCCCTTGGCTGGAGAGATGGCTTAACAGTTGAGGCACTTGCCTGCAAAGCCTAACAACTGAAGTTCAATTCCCCAGTATCAGCCAGATGCACAAAGTGGCACATGCATCCAGAGTTTGTTTGCAGCAGCTGGAGGCCCTGGTGCACAAATTCTCTCTGTATATCTCTCTTTTATCTGTCTCTGCTTGCCAATAAATGAATAAATAAATATATATTTTTAAAAAACAGAACTCCTTAAAGAAGAGAAATAACTGAGTAAATAGACCTCAAAATCAGAGAGCAGGGGCCCAAGAAGACAAGTCTGTCAGTAAAGTGATTGCCGCACAAGCGTGGAGGCATGAGTTTGGACTCCCAGCACCCATAAAAGTGCTTATATGTGCAGTGCTTGGGAGGCAGAGCCATGGATCCCTGGAGCAAACTGAACAGCTAGAGCAGTTGAATTAGCAAGCTCTGGGTTCAAGTGAGAGATTCTTGTCTCAATAAATAAGGTGGGAAGTATTCAAGGAAAATACCCAGTGCCAACCTCTGGCCTCTACATGCACACACACACACACACACACACACACACACACGTGTGAAACCACCCATATATAAGCAAACACCCATGCATACACACACATATGTGCATAAAAATAAAATCCAAGAGCTGGAGAACCCAGGTCCTCATTTGGAAATGGAAGAAAAAAACGTCTCCAAAGAAATTTGTACAACACATCACTCAGAGAATCATTCACCTTTTGAGAGATAGGTCATGCTAATTATTCCTGGAATGGTTGAACTGATTTTGAAATGAGTTGCTAGCTCTCAGACTTTTATGCTTGGCAGTCAACCACAGCATTGGTTAAAAGATATTTGCGTGTCATGGCTCAGTGGCGTGTGGAATATCTCATCAGTAGGCAAGACTTTTAATGTGTCCCTAGAAAAGACATTCTTTCTGACCTCCTTCCCACTGCAGGTGAGAGGTCCCAGTGTGTTTGAATGGAACGCATGCTCCTATGCATACAAAAGGAACCCAAAGGGCTTCTGATGACTTAGCAAGAACTAGCCTCTCAGTTAGAAAGGGTGTTGTCTGAGGAACTGTGCCTCCTGGTAGGTTACAGCCAGGTGGCATTCAACAGCTCTTTCAAGTACATCAATAAGTGACATTTATTTGATTGGGTAGATGAAAAAAAAATAATAAAACCTACACATCCATGAACATACCCACCCTAAAAGACAAATTCATAAATCAATCCAACCTCACAAAGGGCTACTGATGGCAGACCACACTGTAGACCCAGGGTGCCTTTCTACGAGCAAAGAGTACAATGGAAAGTTTCCCTGTGGGAAATCAAGAATTCATTTGCTTTCAAAATCTCCGAGTTGTTCGTTTCATTCCAGGTTATGTCATAGAAAGGGCATCATGCGGCCTGGAAACTAGATAGAGAAAAATGAAATTTGAGACCATGTAGAAAGAAAGGATGGGGGGGAAAGAAAGGAAGGAAGTCAGGAAAATGCAGGATTGCCTTCAAAGTAAGACCCTGGGACATCTGGAAAGGAAATAATGAAAATAAAAATCAATGCGGAGCACAGTGAAGTTCTAGTATTCTGAATGAATCTGCCCAGCTTCAAAAAGTTGGGTTTCATCATTGAATTGAACAACTCACAAACTAAACAGGGAGATTCGAGCACAAATTCTATTAACTCCACAGGGCCTAGGGAGGACTTTGAAAAACAAGGAGCCACTGTTTTCTCCAGCCCAGGATATCCAAGGGTTGCTCACAACTTGTTCATGATACAAATGTGTCCCCTGCTTTAATTAAACGCCTTCTCTCATCAAGGGAAGGAGAAATAATCCCAATCTAACGCCTCATCCATGATGAACTTTGCTGTCTCTCTTCTGTTTCCAAATGAATTTGGCTTATTAAAAAAGTAATGAGCTATTAATTAACTCTATGCTCATACAAAGCTGTTTAATTCTCAATCTAATTAGCAGCAATCTGTTGAAGGATTCTAACGATTATTTTAGATTTGCTAACAGAAACATCTTTTCACTTTTCATAAGTTATTTATAGATGAGCTCACATCAGATCCTGTGTGGTTTTAATTCAATAACACTTTTCTTAGGTACTTTGCTCATCTACCATCTCTGTGTGACAGGGTTTAGAACTGTCACCATCAGAAAGACCAGAAATAGTATCAGGGGTCAGCGACATGGCTGGACAGTGTCCCTTTCTGTCTTTGGCAGGTCCTCCAGTTCTGAGAAGTAGGACAGGGAGGAGCCATATCCTGACATCATTCCCCAGTGAGAAAAAAAAAAAAAAATTATCTATGACCCAGAAGTGGATGTAAAGCTCTGGGGTAGATGATGGAAGTTTGAAGTAAACTTTAGAGCTGAGGTTGGCAGGGAAGAACAGGTGTTACACCTTCAGTGAGAATATTTCTTTCATGACTGATAGAACATAAAACCTTCTGGAAACTCCTGTTTAAGAAACAAGATGCACTGAATCATATTTCATTTATCTATAGAATTGTTGCTAGACCCACTGCAGGAAAATGTAAAATATCCCATCATATTTTACATGCATACTTTTTATGATTTGCATTTTACAGACATTACAAGCTGATATGTACGCATTAATGTCAAGGGCTGTGCGCTCCAAGGCATGGATTCAATAAATGCACACACATACAGAACTTCACATAAGATGAAATGTGAGCACAGAGGCATTTTTATTCTTCCTATGTAATATAAAAGATTAGATTATTGTCAGTGTCTCTCTCCTTCCCTGAGATCTAATGTGAAATAAATCTATTTTATAGTTAGTGCCATTGCTGTCCCCTAACATCTAAGGAAAGGAACGGAAAACCGTTTCCTAGCCTCTACCTCACCTCCTTGACACTTGAAGAAGCAGTGCCCATAATGGTTTAGAAAACAGAGAAGTCAACTATCTGAGTTCGAATTCTGCTCCATACTTCCTAGCTGTGTGCACAGGGCAAGTCTGTCCCTCAGGTTCCTCACCTAAACAATGAAACTGATAAGAAATAATACCTTCTGCTCAGGGAGGCTGCCAGGATTAAGGAATTAACATTTCTAAAACCCTGAGACCAACATGGCGCACAATTACAGGCTCTGTAATTGCTAAATAAAACTCAAAGCAGATGAGCACTATCTCCTAGAAGAACTGAGGATACTGTGAGACTATTGCCCCACTAATCACAAGGCAAGAAGCTCGACAACATTTGGTCATGGTGCAGAACTTTATTCTCCAGGCATTTTTGTTTTGGTTTCTTTTTTGTTTTTTTCCTGTTCCTTTCTTGAGTAAACAAAGGTATAACATTAAATTAAATGGCACCCGTTTTGAGCCCTCACCAGTGTTATTATTTATTACGCGTCATTAGTCATTAAGATGCTAATAACTCACCGGGTTTTTAAAAAATTAAACATAGGGCCTTGAAAAAATTAAATTTAAATCAGTTGAATACTAATGGGGCAGAAGCTTAAGGAAGTATATTCCCGAATCTAGTTTTTTATTTATTTTACAAAAAAAGAGTTGTAGTTATAAATAGTATTAATAATAACTGTAATAATGGCCAGCATTTATTAAACATTACTCATATGCCAGGCCCTCTACTCAGCGAGTTTTGAGCACAGCAATATGTCACCGTGCATGTTGACACGGGAGCTAGCTTCCATGCAGACTGCCATCTCCTCTCTGGAGTCCTTCTTCCCTACACCTCTCTCCTGAGTTACCATCTCATGCAGCCAGCGCCCTAAGCAGGATGCATATGAAGAGATGGAAAATTCCATTATCCCCGTCCTCCAGGGCCAAACATGAGCTGTGACGCTTCCTAGGACACAGTAGGCCACCAAGTCTGGTATAAACCTGCCACAGGAGGCCAAAGCCTTCCTTGGTGTGGGTGTAATACAGCCAAGGTCAGGGAACACAAGAGAATTTGAACTTAACGTCCATGCAAGAAGTGTTCTGGGGGTTCCCAGTCTGTCCAAGTCCTCCCCGCCCCCCAACCAGAGAGATCCTGGTTTCCTCCCACTGCCCCACCAATGGCACCACTCACCACAGTTCTCACCCAGGTGGCAGTTTTGTCTGTTGGTGGACTACTGGTAGAGACATGTATGGCCAACCACGCCTGCAGGAGCATCTGTATGACAAACATCGAGTGTACCAGGATGCTGCTGAATGTCCTACACAACACAGGACGGGCCCCCATGAGGAAAATCTCAATTCCATTTCCAGTTTCAGCCGAGGATGAGCACCCCAGCCCTGGAGTGACTGACAACAGGAGAGCCTGCGGGCTCACACAGGCCTGGCCGTGGCTCCATGATAAGCAGCTGGGCGGCCCTGAGTGGGTGAGCCAGCAGGCCTTGCTCTTCCCAGCTGAAGAAGAGCAGCATGAGGAAGACGTCGGCACGGCTCTGCACACAGCAGCAGCGGTGGCCGTCACAGGCTTGTCCTCCGCCGGGCTCCTGACGCCACTCTGAGTCTATTTCCCATTCTGCAGAAACTCTAGGTCCCAGCTTCAATGTGCCTCTGCGTCATGAGTTGCAAACAACGAATGAAACTGCTCTTCAAAGGGGACGGAACCCACAACTTCGGGCCTCACTAGTTCCACAAACAATCTTCCTGAGCTGGCCAAATTCAGGTACCAAGGAATCCCTTTCTGCACTTAGCAACACTGGGCAGGGGCCCCAGCACATTAAAGCACATGGAGCCCTGGACTCTCACAGCCCCCCTGGGGGGATGGAGGCCAGCACGTGATAATGGGGATGATGCACCAGAACACACAGGTGGGAAGATTCAATGAGATCCAGAGAACAGAATGCTCGAGCATTGCCTTACACAGTGTTCATTAAACATTATCATGATCAGTATCATGAAATTAATGGCATCATACATGACCGAACCAGAGTAATGTACCAGACCTGCCTGTGAGAAAACAAACACTACCAGTGTTCTCCCTCCTGCCCTGCGTAAACCACTCAGACTTCAAAGACTTAGCTCACTACTCCAACCTCCAGGAAATCCTACCTGATGGGTCTCCACTCAGGGCTGGCTGCCTTCTCTGTCTTCTCACAATCTCCTGGGTTTAGCACCATCCCTGAAGATTTCTCACTGTGTTGTGATTGTAGTTTAATTTTTTTTAGCACAAGTTTACATGCTCCTAGTGGTAGAAACTTATTTTAGTCCATGCCTACATGAAGGCATTGGGCTAGAACACATGACACTGCATCAATGGTGAACTCCAGGGAAAGAAGACACAGCTGTACCACATAACTCTTGTCACACACACACAAAAAAAAACAAAATCTGATCCAAAGTTCAGTGGCCTGCGGTTATCAGAAGTCCATGCTCAGATGTCTGCGGGGTGTCTGGGGACAGCGGATCCAGGTGTGGTCCGAGTGGGTTTAGCTTGGGCTTCAGGTCTATTCCACCTGACCCTCACACTCCTTGGAACAAGGAGACAGAGGAGTATGATCATCTCATGGCAATAAGCAAGGCACAAAAGAGGCAAGCAGAAATGCATGCCACCTCAGAGGCTTGGGCACATGCACACACTGCCACCCACGTGGCATTGGCTTAAGTGAGTCACGGAAGTGATGTCGATTCGCTGGGTAGAGGAACGTGTTTGTTTCTCCTGGGAAAAAGTGCAAGTTGATGTGTTTGGGGGAGGGGTGGAGAGCTGGCAACAACAATATTCCAAGCAGACAGGTTGCTTTTAGCCACAGTGAAAGTCTCTGTGGGTGTGAGAATGTTTATATCGAATCTTCCCCACCAGGAGTCAGTGGCCACGTGGTCCACTTCCAATGAATTGCTGGAGATGGATTATCTCAAGAGGACCTAACTGGGCAGTAATGGTGATGTACACAAACCAAGCACTATCTAACGCCAGAAGCCACCATGCCTGCTGCTGCCCAGCACCTTTAAACCAAGACAGAAAACACAATTATTTGCCTTTCCACAACTTAATTGTGAAACGGCTCTGAGTCAGCCTGACAAGTGGGGACAGGTGAGAAGAACAGGCAAGAGCACCATCTATGTCCCCAAGTCCCATCGCTGACCCCCAGCCCAAAGACACAGAAGGACAGAACATTCTGCGAGCCAAGTCCAAGGCACTCTGACCCAGGCACCAATTATAGAAAAGTAGGTTTATTTCAGTGGCAAGAGCCAGAGAGCCAGCTCTGTGCTCCCGTGACAAATACTTAGAAAACATTCCAAATGCAGCACTGACCTGAACAATGTCAGGATTGTCTGGAAAATAAAGACAGCTTGAATAGCTGGGGCTGAGTTGATAGTTCGGTGGGTAAAATGCTAGCCGCACAAGCGTGCGGACCTTAGTTCAGATTTCCAGCACACACACACACACACACACACACACACGGAATGCATGCCTGCAATCCCAATGTGGGGAAGGCAGCGACAGGGAATCCCTGAGGCTCACTAGCTAGCTAGGGAAATCAGTGAGCTCTGGTTCAGTGAGAGACTCTGTCTCAAACAGCAAGTTGGGGTGTTACAGAGGAAGACAGCCAATGGGTACTCCTGGCCTACACACGTGTCCACACACACATACAGACATGCACACATACCACTCCCCTCACACCACCCCCCCCCCCACAACCACCACCACACACAGAAGCAGCAGTCTATTCCACTCTCACTTAAGGTCTTTTTCCAGAGCGACTGAAAAAGATAGGTGTGCCCATCAAAAGGTGAGATTCAAACTTGTTTTCTCCTTGCATAACTCTGTAGTACCCTCACGTGACAGAGGCACTCAGCCATACACAGCTTGGGTATATCCTCTCTCACAGGGAAAAAAAAATGGTTTTAGAAGTATAATGCATGTATCCCTCATGAGCTCAGAATGAATATTTTGCGGCTGATCTGAAGCAGGAGTCAGCAAACTTTTTCTGTAAGGGACCATAAAATAACTATTTTTCAGCTTGTTGCCATTGTAACAAAACAGCTATGGGCTATGCGTAAATGAAGAAGCAGGGTTGTACTCCAATAAAATTTTCTTCACACAAGCAGAAGGTGAAGTGGATTCAGCCCATGGGTCATATTTTCCTGATGCTAAAAGGATGAATATGTATTTGGCTAACATTCTAAAACATTGGCCAATATCTCCAAGAAAGAAGAAAACATATAAAAATGTGTGTGGTCATTTTCTACCAAAGTCAGATTTAAGCAATGCTTCTTAAACGTTGTTCCTCAGTTAGTCTTCCTAATAGATCAAGGGACTGGGAAAGTATATCCCCATATTATACACCAAAATTCTAGGGATTTTAAAAAAATTTTTTTGTTTATTTTTATTTATTTATTTGAGAGCAACAGAGAGAGAAAGAGGCAGATAGCAAGCAAGAGAGAATGGGCATGCCAGGGCCTTCAGCCACTGCAAATGAACTCCAGATGCATGCGGCCCTTGTGCATCTGGCTAACGTGGGTCCTGGGGAATCGAGCCTCGAACTGAGGTCCTTAGGCTTCACAGGCAAGCGCTTAACTGATAAGCCACCTCTCCAGCCCCAATTCTAGGGATTGTTGAGCATGGTGGGTCATCCAAAATCATGCAGCTGGTGCATAAAAGTCAGGTTTCCAACCAACATCTGTGTGTTTCTGGTTTGGGGGGCTTTCAAGCCTTATAAGTGATGCTGAGTTGCAATGGTTATAAAGAATGGAATGCCACTTTTAATTCATGAAATACCAGAAAATGCCATTTTCAATCTAAGAAAATCATGACTGATGAATTCAAATTTTCAAATAAGGTATTCATTAAAGTCATTTTATAAAGTATCAGAAGCAATCTAAATGTTCAATATTAAAGGTAGGTTTGAACAAGGTAAGATACAACTATAAAAATGTGTGGATATAAGAAAATAGAATTAAGAGCCAGGCATGGTGGCACATGTCTTTAATCCAAGCACTCGGAAAGCAGAGGTAAGAGGATCACTGTGAGTTTGAGGATAGCCTGAGACTACATAGTGAATTCCAGGTCAGCATGGGCTAGAGAGAGACCCTCCTCAAAGAATAATTTAAAAAAAAAAACACTAAAACAAATTTAAGGGGCTAGCCAGGCGTGGTAGCACACACCCTTAATCCAAGCACTTGGGAGGCAGAAGTAGGAGGATTGCTGAGTTTGATGCCAGCCTGAAACTACATAGTGAATTCCAGGTTAGCCTGGGCTAGAGTGAGACCCTACCTCAAAAAATATTTAAGGGGCCGGAGACATGGTTCAGTGGTTAAGTTGTTTACCTACAAAGCCTAATGACCCAGGTTTAATTCCCCAGTACCCAGGTAAAGCTAGATGCACAAGGTGGCACATGCATCTGGAGTTCAATTATAATGGCTGAAGGCCCTGGTATGCCCATTCTCTCTCTCTCTCTCTCTCTCTCTCTCTCTCTCTCTCTCTCTTTGCAAATAAATAAAAATAATATTATCTTTTATATATATGTTGAAAATATTCACTATAATGTATCCTAAAAGCAACATGTTGGTGAAAGCCTAACTCTATTTTATTATGTATAACACACATACAAAAAGCACTGGAATAACTTATTGTTTATGAACATTAGGGTCTCCCTGATCTGGGGATAGCAGACAATTTTGATTTTTGTCAAATTTTATTTCAACATATGTTTTTGACTTTTACAACCTGATCAGTTCAGTAGAAGCTATTTATTTACCCTTAATTATTTTCTATTCTTTCTTCTGGCATTCTATTTTATTTATTTTCTTCTTATATATAAGTTGTTAATAAATAAAACATTTTAAATCAACTACCCTGCCCTCTGGATTCAGGGAGAAACTTATGTGCCATCCGTGACAACAGACCACATCAGCCCAGATGCAGCCTCCAGTCTGTAGAAAGCCAAAACACAGGTTTACCTGTCCCAAACCAGTATCCTAAGAAATAGTACATCCATAAATCTCACCCTGTGTTGTGAGCTCTATTGAGTAAAAGGAACTCTTCTTCTTCCAACATTTGTCCTTTCTATGGTTATTGGCCGGGAAGACATAAAATCTGCCTTCCCTCAGGCTGGAGGGACAGCTTAACAGTTAAGGTATTTGCCTGCAAAGCCAAAGGACCCAGGTTCAATTCCCCAGGACCCACATCAGCCAGATACACAAGGGGGCGCAAGCGTCTGGAGTTCATTTGCAGTGACTGGAAGCCCTAGCGTGCCTATTCTCTCTCTCTCTCAATCTCTCTCTCTCTCTCTCTCAATCTCTCTCTCTCTCTGTCTCTCTCCCTCTCTCTCCCTCTCTCTCTCACTCTTTCTCTGTCAAATATATAAATAAATAAAAATAAAATATTTTTGAAAGCCTTCCCTCTACTCCTATGCATAATATCCTAAAACCATTTGCCATGTGATTGATGAGTTCTGCGTAGTTTTCACAGAGCCTGGGAGATAATCAATGAAGGGTTTCCCCCAATACTTATGACATCATGGAATAAATAGCAATGTCAAGAAATAGGTACCTGAAGGCTCAGGCTTGACACTCCAACAAGGCCATGTCAGAGTTGGGAACTTAGGACAAGTCAAGGAACCTACCCTGGCTTATCATCCTCATTCTTACGCCAGGACCAGTAACAACACTTTCGGCACCCACCAGAGATGTATGAAGATCTAGTGAGAAAAATGAAAATCACAAACCACATAAGAATCTAAGGGTTTCCCTGAAGTTAACACTGCTGGCAATGTCGCTGACGTATCCCTCATTGTCACTTCCAGGTCTAGATGTTAGCAACCAGTTACATTGAAGATTGGTTATCTCCTTCTGTACCGAAGGGAGACGGTGTGTGTGTGTGTGTGTGTGTGTGTGTGTAGACACACATGTACCGTAGAATGTGTGTGGAGATCAGAGGACAACTTCCAGGCCCATCCTCATAGTTCCCCCTCATTTGAGGCAGTGTTTCTCTGGTTCTCATCCTGTTGCTTGTTCTTCTTGCTGCAGAAGAGCTTCTGGGAAATTCTCTCTCTCTCCACCTCTCTTTTGACTGTCAGCATGCTGGGGTTACAGAAGCCCACCTCAGCTTCCGGCTTTGTTTTTCTGTGAGGTCTTAGGATCCAACTTGGGTACTGAGACTTGAGCAGCAAGTGGTTAATCTACAAAACCATCTCCCAGCCCATTATTTTATTCAGTTGCTTATTCAGAAAAGTCAAAGACATACGCAGATGGCTCCATTGCTTTCCTCTATCATACTTTTGTTTTATTATCACTTGTTTGGATTTTCCCATGTGTGCCTATGTGTGTATATATAGATGTGCCAGGGCCTCTTGCCACTGTAAACAAACACCTAATGCTTGCACCACTTGTTTATTTGTTTAGTCTGGCTTACGTGGGTGGCTAGCAGGCTTTGCAAGCAAATGCCTTTAACTTCTGAGCCATCTTCCCAGCCCCTCACCTCATACTTTTGCTTTTTACAAACAATTTGCATGTTATTGCATAGATATTTCTTTCTTTTTTTATTTTTATTTATTTGAGAGCAACAGACAGAGAAAGAGGCAGAGAGAGAGAGAGAGAGAGAATGGGCACGCCAGGGCCTCCAGCCACTGCAAACGAACTCCAGATGCGTGCGCCCCCTTGGGCATCTGGCTAACGTGGGTCCTGGGGAATCGAGCCTCGAACTGGGGTCCTTAGCCTTCACAGGCAAGCGCTTAACCGCTAAGCCATCTCTCCAACCCTACTGCATAGCTATTTCAAGGGAGTTTTCATGTTGAAATTTTGTATTGGTATTGATATACATAACAGAAAATTTTAAGAATCATAGACTGCCCACTAAATTTTCATAAAGACCATGTGATCAGTTCCAGCCAGAAATAAGACATAAATTAAATACCACCAACCTCCATCTTTCCAAAAGCACTTTTCATGGTTCTTCTCACCCGACACCAAGGCCAGGAGAGTGTTGACAGCTATCACGACCAATCTTCTTGCCTTGTTTTGAAATACATGTTGATTGCATTCTTGGGATCATACACTATTTTGTCACCTGGCTTCTTAAACCCAACATCAACTGAAGCATCACCCATTTTCCTGCATAAAATCTTTCACTATCTTTGTTGGTGGGCACTCTCTTGCCTAAGTAGATCCATTCTATGGGGAGCCTTTGAGTCGTTTCGGGTCATTGCTTTTTACAAATAATGTTGCTGAGAACATCAAACACAAGTCTATGAGTAAATGTGCCTGCCCACTTCAGTTAGGTATACATCAAAGAAAGAGACGGGGCCTCATAAATGATGCATACATTTAGCTTATTAGGCCCGCCAAATTTATACTTCCAAGAGCTACCTATGGAGTTTCGGTGCTCCATGTCCGCACCAACATTTGGCATCATGTCGTTATCATTTAATGAAGCTGGTGAGTGCAGAGGGATTTCTGCGTTTCACTGTAACTCTAATTTGAATTTCCTGGTGACTAACGAGAGTCAGCACATTTGCATGTGCATAGTGTCCATCTGAATATTCTCTGAGGTAAAATGCTTCATTAGGTCTCCTGACATTACTCTTTACTTTTCAAATGTAATTTTTTTTAATATTTCATTTATTTATTTGAGAGAGAGTGACTGAAGGAGAGAGAGAGAATGTGTATACCGGGGCCTCCAATCACTGCAGAGGAACCCCAGGTACCTGCGCCACCTTGTGCGCCACCTTGTGCACCTGCCTAACATGGGCCCTAAGGAATTGAACCTGGGTCCTTTGGCTTTTCAGGCAAGTGTCTTAACTGCTAGGCCATCTCTCTAAACCCAAAGGTAATTCTTGATTATGGCATGATAGAAGCAGCGGAAAGAATTCAAGATGGTGGATTTCTTTTTAAATAACTCTAAATTTGTCTTTGGATTCAAATGTTATGCTATTTGAATGTGAATCTCCTCAGACTTTTGAAATAGGAATGTCATCCACGGTGAAGCTGAGAAAGGTGATGGAGAAAGCCCTCACTGACAAAGCACCTGCTGTGTGCCAAGTATCTGTCGGCTTACGTCAATCTCATGGTTTGGAGACCCTGAGGTTCACAGAGGCTGAATAACTTGCCCAACACTGCTCAGCCGCTAAGGCCCTGAGCCACCATTCAAACGGATCCCGGGTGCTCCAAAATGCATGCTGTAGCTCATCGCCCATGAGATTCCGCATCCTTAGAAGACTCGTTGCTTACAGCGCACAACTGCTATGTTTCAGAATCCCCAGAGGGCTTGTTAAAATAGAGATCCTGGTTCAGTGCACAGGGAAGGCGCTAGAGAATTCATATTTCTAACAAGTTCCCAGGTGATACCCATGATGCTAGTCCAGGGGCCACACTTTGAGAACCACCATTCTAAAGATGGCAACCTATCTTGCCTGCCTTGACACCCAAAGGCTCCGGCCCAGTGCCTTGCAAGAATGTGCAAATGATTATCGAATGACTCCTGTGTCCAGTTGGTCATCCATGTTGGCACAGAAAGCCCGTATCTCTTCAATGACAGCTGCAGGCTGGCATGAGTGAACTCCACGGCACCTCTGTGTTGGTGAAGGCCTAGACAGAGGTAACAAAATGATCTCTTCTAGAAATGCCTGTCCACAAATGTGCAGGGAGCAAACAACTTTACCCATCCTCTGACCTCCTTTTAACCAAGACACAGGTAAATCAACACAAAGGCAAGAGCAGCATCCTTCCCAGGATGCACTTCACCTGGCAATGAAGCCACTGAGTACCTGCAGGACCCTGGGGGACACTGGTACCTGGACGCCATCCTCAGCTAACCATATTCAAGCGAATATACCAATGCCCTTGCTCTGACAGCTCCTGTCCTAGGTCTTTGGGGAATGCATGCTGTAATAGCAACTGTTGATGGTCACCTTGAACCTACTCTTCCCTTTCAGCCAGATACTATGTTACCCACACCACATAAGACTTGTTTGCAGAGGATCTTATATTCTGATATGCCTACATGATTAAGCTCTGAGCAATAAGATGCAAACAGAGGTGCATATGCCATGAAGCCTTTTTAAAACGGGGGGTGGGGGGCTTGAGAGATGGGTTCGTGGTTAAGGCACTTGCCTGTGAAGCCTAAGGACCCAGTTCAATTCCCCGGTGCCCATGTAAGCCAGATGCACAAGTGGTGCATGCATTTGGAGTTTATTTGCAGCAGCTAGTGAACCTGGTGTGCTCTCTCTCTCTCTCTCCCTCTCTCTCCTTCTTTCCCTCTCTCATAAATAAATAAATATGGAATGAGGTCTTCTGTGCAACTCCAATTCTCCCACTAAGTATTCAGTAGAACTCAAGCAGCCACTTTAGACCGTAAAGTTCTGAGCCACAAGCCCATGACAGAGGGGTGCATTGAAAGAGGCCTGGGACTCTTCCAAACTGGACTAGCCGATTGTCCCTCCGTAACAACTTGTGTAAGAAGTGGTTGTCAACCCTAACCTTGTTCAAGCCACTATCATTGTGAAACTTCCTGTGTGGGCCTGACCTTAACTCTAACTAGGCAGTGGGTATTAAAAGGCCCCGTGACCCTGCTGAAATACCACTATGAGATGAGACTCGGGTTTGCTCGCTTGTTATATCCTGTGGTGCATCACTTCAGTTCTCTGAACCTCAGTTTCCCCACCTATGAAATAGAAAGGAAACTGTGTTGTAATTGCCCCTGGAGGCTTTTGCAAGCCATGGATACTACATGGTTCAGATATTCTTTGTGGAGTACAAAGCCCTACAAAAGTAAGAGAATTCTTCCTTCTAAAAACAAGAGAAGTTTCAAAGATAAGATGGCCATACAAAAGAAGTCTCTTCTTATTAAGGAGAAGGACTAGAATGGAAACAATTTCGTCTCTACTAAGCCACTTCCCCCAGCTCTATCCAGGTCACTCTTATTTTCCAAATGAGAATTTAATTTTGCTCTAACACCATTATTACATCTAAATTAAATATTTATTGGGCTGAATATCAATTGACTTTTAGAAATAAAGATTTGGAATTTATGAGCTAACACAGAGTAATTCAATAATTGTAAATTTCACAACGGAGCTTTGTAATCAATTACTGTTTAGTAATGATATAAATGTACGCGTTCTCTGGAGACCCTGGTCAACTATAAATTAGTTTCTGCACACACCACACTCTGGCAACATCTCCACACTGGCTTTGTCTCTTCTGAGGAGTAACAGAGGCCAGAGATTAATCCCGGGCTGGCTCTCCACGGCTGTGCGTCTGGACCTCTGTCCGCTCATCAGTCAGGCTGTGCTGAGACTAGACTTAATGAGTGTTCACACTAAACATCACCCAGAAGATAAATCACCTGGAAATAAAGCACCATAATCCAACTGAAAGAGATGCCGTGCCATGTGTGGGTAACAGGCACACCCGTCCCTGTATTCACCACACTAAATAGCTACTAAGCTCATGGGCCAGGAGCTACTCTTCCTTGGTTAAGAACCAAGATGTCTGACATCCCCCCCCCCCCGAAGGGTGAAGATAAGGCACAGTGAAAATACATGAAGATAAGCATAAATAAACACAAAAAATGGGATGTACCATCAACTAACTTATTGATAAATAAGTATTTGAAATCCATGAGCAACCACGGGGTGTTTGAAGGTCATAAATACCACGAGATAAAACTGATATATAAACAGATATATGTAATTTCTTTATAAATAAATTAAGGGCTCAAAGGAGGAAAGCAACTTGTTCAAAATCATAAACCATTTTAGATTTGGGATTTGAACTCAGACCTACCTGATTGCCAAATTCTACCCTTTGCCTGCTGCCCACCCTGAGTAGGCAGATGAACGTATAAACTTATGCATACAACAATGACCTCATCTCTCACTGACAGCAGGACAGTAATCCCATTTGAAAAGCTCCCCTAAGTCAGGGACACACCAACTCAGAAGAGAAGATTAAATGAAAGCTTGGTAGCCCAGCTGGACACTCAGGTCTGTAGCATACACTGTGATTAGACCTGGATTGGCTTGAGCAAAATTTCCATTTTAATTTCTGTGTGATAATGTTGGCATTATTTTCACTGTGAAAGAACCTTCAAGCCATTGTGTGTATCCTTGTTCACTTGAAATCTGTTCTTTATCTTCCCAAGACCAGCCAACTCCAAGAGGATACATTATAAATTTGGCCTCTGTGAGAATTAAGTGTAGTGTGAGGGATTCTAAAGCCCCTGGGGAGACCTCTGTCCCAACCCAGACGTCCTGGTAATTGATTAAAGAGCCTTTAAGTGAGCTCAGTGATTACATTTTGAATTCTTCTATATTAATTATTAAAGGCGAATTATGTTGTTGAAAAGAAAAGCTATACAAAGATGGTACTTTAATGAAATAGGTTAGAGAGGCATTCTGGAAGAGGCAATTGATTTAAAAAGTGAAAGGCATCTGGGAGAAGGTTTGTCAAAAAAATGGAATTAAATTACCGAGCACTGTGTACCTCATCACTGTGTGTTACTTGAAGTTGAAATAGAAAGTAGTTGAGAATGTGATCGAATATGAACCAGTCTGAAATGTGATAGTTAAATGATTGCCAACTTGAGTGGATTAAGAAATACCTAGGGGGCTGGAGAGATGGCTTTGTGGTTAAAGTGCTTGCCTGAAAACCCAAAGGACCCAGATTCAATTCCCCAGGTAGCACATAAGCCAGATACACAAGGTGGTGCACACTTCTGGAGATTTTTTTTGTTTTTTATTTGTTTGTTTGTTTGTTTGTTGCAGTGGCTGGAGGCCATTTTCTCTTCTCTTCTCTTCTCTTCTCTTCTCTTCTCTTCTCCTCTCTCTCTCTCCCCCTTTCTCCCTTTCTCTCTTTCTCTCTTCTCTCTCTTCCCCTCTCTCATAAATAAATCAATCAATAAGAAATGCCTAGGAGATTTGTGAAGCACATATCTGGGGGTGACTGGGAGGACGTTTCTGGAAATATTAGACCACAAGGACTCTGATCTAATCAATGGAGCCATCCCTTGATGCCTCATAATATCGTGGCATTTGGGGGAGATGGCTGAAGGTAGGAGGTGGGGCCCAGTTGGATGAAGCAGGTCACTGCAGGCATGTTTCTGGGGCTACGTCACGCCCAGATTCCTTCCTATGCTCCCCGAGCTGCATCCTGCTCGCCCTGAAGTGAAGGAGGTCCTCTGCGGCCACCTTCCCCCACCGTGACGCTTGGCCACAGCACACGAGGCTAAACGAGCTTGGGCTGGACTCTCTGAGCCGTGAGCCAAAATAAATCTTCCCTCCTTTAAGTTGTTCTCTTGGGTGCTTTGGCCACAGCAATGAGAAAGCTGACAAATTCAGCAAGGAAACTTGGCTGTGTTATCAAGCGGGCTTGTCTGCTGGGGACTCTGCTTCACTATGATTCTCCATGGAACAGTTCACATGAGAAAGAAAAGGATTTCGCCTGAACGCTCTTGTTTTACTATTCCATAGACTGTCCTTTCCCAAGAAAGATGCTAAGACTTCCCATCCACATGAAAGGATGTTACAATAATCACAGTATGGAGCCTTAATTTTTTTAAATAATTTATAGCATGTGTGTGTGCTCAGGTGTGTAGGGATGCGTGTGCACATGTGTGCGTGCGTATGCGGAGGCCAGAGGACACCCTTGGGTGTTGTTTCTCAGGCACCACTCAGCTCTTGTCAGACGGGACCTCTCACTGGTCCAGAACTCACAAAGTTGGCCAGACTAAGTGGCCAGTGAGCTCCAAGAAAGCAGGCACGGCCACACTCAGCTTTCCTTCCACATGGTCTCTGGACATGGAACACAGGTCCTCGGGCTTACAAAAGCAGCACTTGACTGACTGAGCTATCTCCCTAGCCCAGTAACTTATATTATGTAAATGTTGGAAAAATAACACTGGTGTTAACAATGACACCATTCTCCCTCATCTATCCCCAAACCCGCCATCCAGGGTCTCACTAGAAGTGGCATCTGGTAGTAGTAACGGAGGTGGCGAGAAGAGTGCAACCACATCACTCAGTGGTGCTGCTTTTTGGTAACAGGAAGCAGCCACAGCATCATTCCTGTGTGCCCGGCTCCCAGAATCTTCACTTAAGAAAACGGCTCAGAAGAGCCATGCATCCAGGAATATCTACATTGGTTCTGCATGAGCAAGAAACAGAAGCGGGGTTATTCTTTCTACTCCTTCATCTCGTTGTAACAGAAAATGGAAGGAGGTGAGGGAGAAATATTTGTGACGCAAAAATTGCTTATGGTTATGAACTCAATCTCTCTCCTTTGCAGACTTCCTTACTCCCTCAATGGAAAAATGTCATCAGAAAAAAAAAAAATAGCACCATGATATCCAGGACATGGCACAACTATTACACCTGCTTGCGTTAACCAAAGCCAAGGAAGCCAGAGGGCCCATCGCTCCTCACAAGCTCCTTGTTCACACTCTACCATGTTACTGCAGCCATGGACATCAGCCAGAGAGTCCAGGCCAGTCCAGGCCACTGCTGAATGGTACAGCTCAGGGAGGAAGTGGCTTATAATGGCCACTCTGGGCCCAGAGAGAGGTTAAAGAGCCAGACTGACTGTCATGGGTACGGCAATTGGGTGTTGCCTAAAGAGCTACATTATGGGAGGATGCTGTCTATGGTGACAGCTCCTAGGCCCTTGCTTTGTTCCCGATGGCCAGGATCTGACCCAGTCTCTGCACACCTCCACCTTCTCCTTCGTTTTGATGTATCTCATTGACTAATTCTCCCAATTTTCTTTCCTGTGGTTGCAAATGTGGACACTCCAAGATATGGCTGGTTATGTCATGCTGACAGCTGCTTGGGGAACATCTGAGTTCAAAAATCTTCCCACGAAGGCAATGGTAGCCCCGAATGTAGTCACACTGCATTTCCAAGCAAAAGCATGGAAGAACATTTCTAAGAGGCACCGATGCTCACCGCCTGAGTTCTGATCTCTTGGCATCAGGGCTACTCCTTGTGACTGTCCCTAGCACACCCTGGAGAAAGATACCCAGCCAGGAGGTCACGGGATCTGGTTTCCAGCCCTCATCTCCACACGTGGTATGGGAGGCTGCCACTGCTCCGAGAAAGAGCCTCTTTCCAGCTTGTTCTCTCTGTGGAGGGAGCTGAATCCCACTGCCTCTCTGCCCTGCTGGGGAAAAATGACTGGCAGGTACTTCTCTACCAGCTTCCTTCCTTCCCCTTCTTACCACCCAAAACGCTGCTTTCAGCAGTCCAGCTCCTCCTCCATACGGCCCGCCCTGGCCTATGTCAGAAGCAAGAGAGTATTGAAAAAAGTGATAGAACTAAAGGGGCAGGAGAAAGGAAAAAAAAAGAATGAGTTCAGGTCAAACACCTCAGCTGCTGTACGTAACACAGGCTGTACATGTGGGACCAGGGCAGAAAGAAAAGGAAAAACTTTTCTTCTGAAAGACGTTTTAGATTCCCATTTATATTCTTTGGTTGGTATGAGTAAGAAAGTAAATGCCATTTTGTTTTGTTTTGTTTTGTTTTGTTTTGGTTTGTTTTGTTTTGTTTTGTTTTTGAGGCAGGCTGACCTAGAATTCACTATGTAGTCTCAGGCTGGCCTCGAACTGACAGTGATGCTCCTAATTTTGCCTCCTGAGTGCTGGGATTAAAGGCATGTGCCACCACAACAGCAAAGTCACCTTGTGCTCCTGGAAGAACAAAGTCAACAGAAACTCAGCCACATGGGCTCTTCAGGGTTATAATTATATCAAGGCAGAAAGGGTTAATCTCAGAAAAACTAGACTGATGTTGGTGAAAAGTAGACGATAAGAAACATATTGCTTCCCACCATCCCCCACCACCAGCATACGGCACACCAGATCTAAGCAGAAATTAAAAGAATTCTGGTGGTGATTCAAGTAAAACTTTCAAAAAGCCAAACCCATGGACCTTCGGTATCCATGGGACCCAAGAGAACATTAGACTGTCATACACAGGAACAACAGCCTCACTCCTCCCATGTTCCCACACACGTGACTTCGGAATAGATCGTGCCCTGTCTACAGCCATATTACCCTGACCATGCCTGATCTCATCTGTTCCCAGGAGCTAAGCAGAGTCAGTTGGTACAAGGATGGCAGATCATATCCTAAAGCATAAAGGTTAAAAAAAGAAAAAGGACCAGTTTTCACATACTGGAAAACAAAAAGGATGGCATCAGGAGATTCTGGACGTGAGCAGCCCTGGAAACAACCTACTAAAGGAATCAGGGGCTGGACGGATGGCTTAGCGGTTAAGGTGCTTGCCTGCATAGCCAAAGGACCCAGGTTCAGTTCCCCAGGACCCATGTTAGCCAGATGTACAAGGGGGCGCATGCGCCTGGAGTTTGTTTGCAGTGGCTGATGGCCCTGGTGTGCCCATTCTCTCTCCCCCCCTTTCTCTGTCAAGTAAATAAATAAATAAAAATAAAATATTTTTTTTAAAAAAGGATCCAGAAGAACACTGCAAAACCCTGCCCACCAAGACTACAGGAGTCAAGGAGACCAAGGGTTCCATTATTCAGTGGAGAAACATATCCAGAGAGATGAAACACAGATAAAGTTACATAAATATAGACATACATACAGATGGATAGATCCACAGATGATGCTAGACTGATAACAGACAGCTAGGTAGGTAGATAACAAGATTTACAATAAGTAACCGAAAGCATGGTACTTAAAAGAAGTTTTGTTTTTTTTAATCAGTTAAACAGAGGAAAGCCTAGAAATAAACCAAACTATAACAAGGTCAAGTCTTCAGTAACTGTGGCCAGATATAAATCTGGTAAGTTCTATATGGGCTCTCTACCACAGTAAGGCCCCCATGGCTCACTAGTCTGCACCTGCTGATACACAGGGAGAAACATTCACAGCAGGTGTTCAGTAACGCTGCCTTCTTTCCCATTGCTGACTTCATACCTCCAGGCCCTGAGAAGTGTCCCTAGGCAACCCCAGGAGGTGTTTCATGCAATCGCCACCCTCCAGGCTCATCAGGCTCTGGCTCCAACCCCTCATAAGTGCTGGGCTACATTCTGACATGGCATCACAAACAGCGCTGTGGAAGTCCTGGAGTCCCCCATGGGGCGGGAAGTGGTCTCATTCCAGCCAAAAGTGGGATGAACACTTCCAGTCTCACCCTGCTGTGAAATTCCAGAAAGCACTGCTTTTCCTCAACGTGTTAGAGATATCAATAAAATTATCTCTCTACTCTTTCCACTTTGGAAATCGCCAAATTTGTCTGTAATGAGTATGTAGTATTTCTAAAATGATCTTAGAAAACTGACAAGGCAGAAAAGAAAACAGGATTTTCCTCAGATAAATTTAAGTTTTTAAATGAAACATAATTTTTAAAATAAAAACATACCCATACCCCTCTAGTCAAAGAACGATCCCTCAAAGAAACATTCAAACATAGATGGGACTCATAAGAGAATTTTAGTTAGAGGAGTTTTGTTTTTTTTTTCAAAGCAATCAACATAGCACTGATACCAGGATTTAGTGAAGACCAGAAAAACAATGACTTAAAATAAATCTAACTTATGAACATGAACAAAAATCCTAATTAAGACCTTAGCAAATAGAGCCTAGAAAATTCCTTTCTGTAAAATAACACATCTTTAAAGTGCATGCCACATTAATACATTAAAGAAGAAAAAGGCATTTTATGTGTAATCCAATATAGTTAGCAAAAAAATCAATAAATAAAACCAGAGGAGCTAAAGAGATGGCTTAGCGGTTAAGGAACTTGCCTGTGAAGCCTAAGGACTGAGGTTTGATTCCCCAATACCCACATAAACCAGATGCATGAGATGGCCCTGATGTATGCCCATTCTCTCTCTCTCTATCTATCTATCTACCTCTCTCTCTCAAATAAATGACTAAAGGGAAAAAGTTTAAAAAATAGAGTGCCTTCTTAAATTCATTGAAAACACACAGACACACACACACCACATCACAAAATAGCATAATACTTAAGGGAAAATCCTAGTGAGAAGTCCATTACAGAGCTGAAACCTCGGGGCTAACCCCACCGTTACCTTTGCACGCTGGGTGCTGGTCTATGCAATTAGATAAGAACAAGGCGAGTAGTGCACATTTGAGAAGAGACAGTAAGACTATACTTCTAGATGCCTGTACTCTTGAAAAACTGAACTAGAAAGCTAATATAAGTAAGAGCGGGTTGGAGAGATGGCTCGGTGGTTAAAAGCACTTGCAACTCAAGCCTGATGGCCAGAGCCCAGAGCCCCAGCAAGCACATGAGACCAGACCTGCAGTGACACAGGAGTTCACAACCCCACGGTACCCATGCCAATCGAAGGTGGCTACCAAAGAATCCCAAGGCTCACAGGCCAGCTAGTCTGGCCTCCATAGCAGCCAAGAGACTCTGTCTCAAACAAAGTGGAAGGACAGGATCAACATTCCCAGTCCTACTTCTCCCCCCACCACACATACACATACTTCACACAAATTTAAAAAAAGATGTTTTAGGGCTGGAGAGATGGCTTAGCGGTTAAGCGCTTGCCTATGAAGCCTAAGGACCCCGGTTCAAGGCTCAATTCCCCAGGACCCACGTTAGCCAGATGCATAAGGGGCACACGCATCTGGAGTTCGTTTGCAGAGGCTGGAGGCTCTGGCGCGCCCATTCTCTCCCCCCCCCCTCCCTCCTTCTCTCCGTCACTCTCAAATAAATCAATAAACAAAAAAAAAATTTTAAAAAAAAAGATGTTTTAGTAACCAATAGCTCATGACCTTAAACAGTCACTCAACCAATGGGATCACATGAAGCTGAAGAGTCTTCATAGACAAGCATACAATAAGCAAAGCCAATAGTAAAATCTGAATTAAAAAGAAAACAAAATAGCACTTTTGGGGGCTGGAGAGATGGTTTGGGGTTAAGCAGTTGACTGTGAAGCCTAAGGACCCCAGTTCAAGGCTGGATTCCCCAAGACCCACGTAAGACAGATGCACAAGGGGGCGCATGCATCTGGAATTCGTTTGCAGTGGCTGGAGGCCCTGGTGTGACCATTCTCTCTCTCTCTCTCTCTCTCTCTCTCTCTCTGTCTGTCTGTCACTCTCAAATAAATAAATAAAAATAAACAAAAATAGCCTTTTTTACATAAAAAATAACTATATGGGGGAAATGGGAAAAGATACTTCTCAGAAGAATAAAAAGTAAATTTTTAAATATTTTGGAATGAATTTTAAAATCTGTTCACGTCAGTGGAGAGGTTTCTAGGAGACAAAACATATGGAACCCCCTGAATCCACTGAACATGTTGTCCTCAGAGACTGTAATATCCAATTTTATGATATTGTAGAGGTAATCCTTTCCAAAAAAAATCCCAATTTGCCGGCCTTAACAACATGACTCCAAAAATCACCTGGAAAAATAAACTCAACAAGAACAGTGAAGGAAAAGATGTGAAAATACAATTGCTGTGAGGATCTAGGGTGACTTGCCCAGCCAAGCCATGAAACACATATAGCTGTAGTACAAAATCAGGAAATGTAACAAGAGAATACTCAGACATGGATGCGCGTTTACCTGGAAGTCTAATATAAATTAAGAGAGATATTTCAAATAAGTAAGGGAAATAGAGAACAGGCAGTAAGTGAAGTTATGATAACTAGCTAGTCATTTGGGATATTTGGAGCTAAGATTTAAGATCTATGTTAAAAAGTATGTATGTATACATATGGAAAAGTAAAGCATTTTATCATCTTGGATTGAATAATGCAATTCTTAACATGAAAGCAAGTCTAGAAACCATGAATAAAACAAATGACTATTTTGGTTGCATAAGAAATAAGCTGTGAAAAAGACAGCATAAATACAGCTTAAACACAACTGTTTGTTCTAGGAGGGGTGTAGGGATGGGTATCAACCAGAAGAGGGCACGAGGGGTGATTCTAGAAATGTTTTATATCTTGGTCTGGATGGTGATACATGGGTGTATACATATGTAAAATTCATTGAGCTGCACAGATAAGATTTGTTCATTTTATCAGGTGTAAATTATGCCTCCATAAAAAAGAAAAAATAATAAGAGGAATAAATCAAGCATTTATCCTGTCTTTCCCATAAAGACTATATTTCAGGGTAAGCAAAGACTTAAGGTTGAAGGGAAATTCTTCTTCATACAAAAGTTACGGCCAATAAGTGCACAAGGCATGAAATAAATAGGCCCTCACCATGTTGTAACTCTTCATGAAATAAGCAGGATAGACGACGTCCATCGATGACTGTGGAAACGACCTTGAACGCTGGTTCTCAGACACTACCAGGTATTGGAAGCCCATCAGATCCCGCAATACTGTCCCACTCCAGAGGTCCTGACTAGGTAGACCTGGGTGTGTTGAAGTGTGAAACTTAGCATTTCTTATAAATTCTTAAGCAGAGATGGTGCACAGTCTGGTCCAGGGAGCACGCAATGAAAACCACTGCGCGAGGCAGAAGGTTGCTGGGAGTATTTACAGAGAGTAACTGCCAGAGAAGCTCCTTTCCGCAGAGAGCGGTGACTACTGGGGAGAGTTATAACCCATCAAGGTACTGAGAAGAAGTAAGTTTTAAAAGGGACATCTTAGGGAACATTGTGAAGAGAGGGTGGTTAGAATATAAGAGCCAGGAGATGGGGAGGGGTGTTTTGCAATAGTGTCTCCTGGACATAAGTAGCCATTACATTATTGCAGCAACTATCATAACCTGTACAACATTCGGCCCATCAGTGTTCCATCATGGGTGGTAGAGGAGGGAAGAGAGAGAGAGAAGCCAGGTAGGCATTAGAGGAGAAGAGGAACTAGTTGGAAAGAAGGTGTTCTGTGAAGTGGGGACAAAAGAAGACAGCAGGAGGGGATTACGATCAAAATATGTTCATTAGTTAAAAATGTTTTTGCAAAAAGAAAAGAGTAAAGCAGACTGCAAACACATGACTTTGTGGCACACCAACTTCCTCTGACTCTTGACTTCCGGGAAGTGCAGGAACAGAGGGACTTGACAGCACAGTGAAGTGGTAGTGTGTCAAACCCAGTGTGAGAAAATCCACGTAACAAAAGATCACTCATCTTCAACAACTCAATGCATCAAGAAAAGGAAGGGGCCCTTAACAAATCAAAGGAAATTAAAGGATGTTACTGGGTACTGATTCAAACTAGCTATTTTTTTTTAAATCAAGAAGTTAAAAAGAGTGCCGGGCGTGGTGGCGCACTCCTTTAATCCCAGCCCCCAGGAGGCAGAGGTAGGAGGATCGCCATGAGTTCAAGGCCACCCTGAGACTACATAGTGAATTCCAGGTTAGCCTGAGCTAGAGCGAGACCCTACCTTGAAAAAACAAAACAAAAAAAAAAAAAAAAAAAAGAAGAAGTTAAAAAGAAAGAAGAAATAAGAAAAGGGATTACTAGGAGACAGGAAGGGGAGAAGAGGAAGACTCCAAGGAGGTTAGCTAACAGATGTCATAATACAATTAGAGAAGAGGAATGGGTTCTAGGTTTCTTCAGTACAAGAAAGTAACTATAGCTTGAACAATCTATGATATGTTTTATGAAGCCCTAGAAGAGAGATGTATAAAGGCTCCAAACACAAAGAAATGAAATGAAACGCTAGTCACTGTGATTTTATCTTTATGCATTGTATATGTGTATTAAATTATCACACTGTGCAACTTAACTACGTAAAACTATGTCAGTTGCAAAGAAAAAAATAACAAAAACTATAAACATCAACAAATATATTGAGAAGTTAAAGAAATTTTGGTGATATTACAGAACTGTCAATTTTGTTGGCTGTGATAACAGAATTATGTTTATACCTTTGGAAGTCCTGATGTGTTAGATTCAGGCTTTCTTAACCTGATCTGTTAAGACACAGAGTTTCTTAACCCATGCGCTGCTGAAATTCGCTGAAAGTGGATGACCGCCCTGGGCAGTTAGGATATAGAACAGCAGACCTGGTCTCTAGTGCTTAGATGCCAATAATACCCATCACACCCAGCTGTGACAACCAAAAGGTTCCCCAGATATGGTCAAGGTTCCCTGAGGCTAGAAGAGGGATTGCCCATACCCAGTTGAGAACCACTGTGTAAGAAGTAGATTCTGAAGAATCTGCAAGTGAAAAGATATGCTGGAAATCTGGGTTTTTAAGTAATGCCACAAACATGACATGGGGGTATGAAGCATCTAGGATGCAAAATATTGGCGATTGTTAAAGCGGGGTATTTAGCACATGGGTGACAGTGTTCAGTTCTCTATGCTTTAATATACATTTCAACACTGTACTCCTGCCTTGCATTATTCAAGGAGCCACGCCACAGTCTCCAGGGTCTCATCTTAGCTCACCATAAGCCAGGTCTGCACTCAGGTCTCCAACCACAACTCCACTATTCCTTTATGGACATGCATAAAGGAATAGCACAGGAACACATTTTTAACAGCTATTCGTGGCATTATGTGGAAAAATGAGCAGATCATGCAGTGTGTACACTGTGACCCCATTCTGATATGAAAGAGGCACCAAGAGATACTCAGAGAGAATACAAATTCACATATTCACATTAAGGGCCTCTGGGTGATAGAATTATAGGTAATAAGCTGCTTCTTCCACTCCGTAGCCTTTCAGAGCTTTTCTGTGTGAACATATAACTCCTAATGTAAACAAACAAAATAAAAACTAATAAAGAAGAAAGGCATCGCCAGAGAGAGGCATGCTCTTGGCAAGAAAGGAAACACAAAGACTCTTCAAAGCAAATACAAGATCTCAAAAAGTACAATAATCACAGGCCACCGAGAGCAAGGGCAAAGCTATCACACAGCCCCTGAGGAAATGCTATGACAGAGCATCCCAGTTCAAGGTCAGTGTGTGTGTGGGGGGGGGGCGGGGGGTGTCTATCTTGGTTCTGACCTTGAGACATCTGAATTCTAACTGCTCTTTTATTTCAGAAAGCAAAGTTACTCAAAGCAAATTGCAGAAGGCCTTCTTTCTACACCGTGAATGATCATTTCCCTACAAAACAAAATGTTCAGTTATAAAGGTTTTTTTTAAAACAATAATTTTGGTATTTAAACCCATAGCCAAGTGGGAAACTCAGCTATCAGTTCAGACTCATGCACCAAAAATTCTAGGTAGCTGAGTTTTTTTTTCAGCTTCTGGAAACAAAAAAAAAACAAAGAAAGAAAATAGAAATAAGCTGCCACCTCACCTCCTGCTTCTCGGGGCTCATGTGAGCCACTGCGACCTAGCCATCCCCACCCCCACAAGCAATCAAGGGAGGAGCCAGAATTCCTGGTGGTACATAGTTAGGCACATCTGACCTAAATGTCATCTTCATTCCTCCTGGGATCTACTGTAAAATCATCTCCAGGGTCCATAAAGACCAAGAAGATCTCCACTCTCATGTCCCCAGCACCTAGTGGAGGGCCTGGTGCAAGGTAGCTATGCAATAATTGCTGAATATGTGATTAAGTCATGCTCCACTCCCTATTCCTGATCCTGACCCTCCCAAGGCGATATCTTCTGTACTTGTGGCTACCAGACGCCCTGAGTTTCCAGCAGCCTCAGACTCCATGACCATGTGGCCATGACAGGTGACAATACCACCCACAGATCACACACATGCATGTGTACATGTACACACAACACCCTGTCCACACTGTTTATCTCTCGTGCTTCCGCCAGCAGGCCCTCGAGCCCATTGTCCCCTTAACAAAGTCCATTCATTTCCAGAGCCAGAATCGTGAGGCACCTGTGTGAATGCCTGCATCTATAGCTGCTTCTGATTGCTCCTCGGCTACCCATGTTTCCATTCTGCCCTCAAAGGCTCTGGGTATATTTACGGATATCACCCAATCCACACATGGGTCCTCAGTAGCCCACAGCACATTCTGTTGTCCTTCCAGATATTTCTATATCCAGTTTCCTCCCATGTCTGGCATAACAGATCCTGGAAGTAAAGCCAGCTTTCAGTTGATAATCCCCTGCTTGCAATTGCTGTCTCCTGATCTTCTGCCTGTTCCCACTCAGGGTCCCTAGAACATCAACCTGAATCCTCTCCTGAGCATCGGTTACAGAGCTAGTCCTGCCTCCTCTTGAGAAGAGGAAAGCAAGGTCCAGAAGGGAGAAGCTGATGCAGCAAGTGACAGGCAATTCAGGGACCTTAACTGAAGTCTCCTGATCTGTAAGAGCTCATTTTTCTTTTCTCAGACACAAGCGTTAGCAAATTACACCCTCTGGGCCACATATAACCTTTTGTCTATTTTGTAAATAAAGTTTTATTGAAACACAGCCATGTCCATTCGTCACTATATTGTGTGTGGCTGCTTCTGGCTAGAGCAACACAGCTGAAGACTTGTGACAGAGACCACATGGGCAGCACGTCTGAAATAGTCACCATTTCCTGCTTATAGGGAAGCTGACTGGCTCCTGTGGGAAGATTTAAAACAACAGACAGAGGATCAAACAGCCCCATGGGTTGTCAAATGAGCCTGGCTCTTTTTCTAAAATCTTTTTTTTTTCTGATTTATTTACTTTTTTATTTATTTGAAACAGAAGGACAGAGAGAGAGAGAGAGAATGGGCACACCAGGGCCTCTAAGCCACTGCAAATGACCTCCAGATGCATGGCACCACCATGTGCATCTGGCTTACGTGGCACCTGGAGAATCGAACCTGGGTCCTTAGGCTTCACAGGCAAGTGCCCTAACCACTAAGCCATCTCTCCGGCCCAAGCCTGGCTCTTTTTCTAAAAGGCAGCGAATTCCAAAGAGGACTGGGAGGACCAAGAAACCAAGCCAGTCCCTGGCCTTCTTCCCACTCCCCCACAATGATTTGCAAGAAGCTACCGCAGCTCCACCCACTGGAAGGTACCTGTTGTCCCTGCTATCCACGTGCAAGTGCACACACGCGCGCAGCGCACAGACACACACACACACACACACACACACTGAGTTCCGAGAATGCTACGGCCTTCAGAAATATGTGTGGAATATTAAACACAGGCAGCTACAAATGAGATCCCTTGAGCCCCCCCAGGGCAGAGAGAGGATGCGAGAGGTCATGCAGACAAGAAGCCTCTTCCAGGTCCTGTCCGTGGCCCTCCCTGCTTGGGCTACCCGAGGTTCTTTAATTTCTCTGAGCCCATGGCTTCTCATCAATAAATTAAAAGTTGTGGAGGAGTCGGAGATCTGGGTGCAGACCTGGCTCACGGTGAGCTACGGTGAGACCCTGGAGAGTGTGCTGCGGCTCCTTGCAAGGCAGAGGGCAGGGTCTGAAAGAGCCTCTGACAGCGCATCCCTAACAGGCATCTCTATCACAAGAGAAGTATTCCAAAACCCAGAGCAACACTAGCTGACTAGGCCAGACCTGCACAGCACCACCCTTCTTGGCTGGACCCCAACGACTGAACATGCAGCCCACAGCAGGCACTGAGGTCAGGCCTGAACTGCTCCTCCCATTCTGACTGGCAGGAGCTATCCTATCTCCTCGAGCCTCAATTTCCTCATTTCAAGTTGCTAGTAACATCCACCCCTCAGGCCCACAGTGATCGCTGAAGGAGAGGTACCGGGAGTCTTATTACTGGGCCCTGTGAGACCCCTCCACAGTTAAGTCATTGCTCCTGGCATCACCCATGATGACCAGCCACCCTCCACAGCTGTAGAGTTCCTCACCTGTGACTTAGGCACCAATACCTTCTCCTGATCCGCCTGGAGCATCAGTCAAGCAGATTCCCCCCCCCCCTTTTACCTTTCCTAGCTCAGCTACACATGCATGGGTTCCCAGGCCACAGCCCCACATCAGCTCATATAACCAGTTTGCTGTTGACACGGATAGCATATATTGGAGTTATGTCACCAACAGACTGCCTCAGCCCGATGAACACAGCTTCACCATCACTTAGAGCAGCCAGAGCAAAGGTGGGACACAGGTACCATGAGACCCCGCGCTAGGTCCCCTGGCTCCTTCCTGTGTGGCCTGGAAGGGCCACTCATCCTCTCTAGACACAGGCTTTGGATCCTGCATTCACCAAAGTCCCTTCTACCTTGAGAGCAACTGGGGAAATTCTACTACGGAGCAGTAACAAAGTCACCCCACGTATCTCACTAACTGAAACGTCAATTTCCACCGAAACAAATCCATTTAATCTAATAGGGAGATGTGCTGGCGCAATCAAGAAGCATCGCTTTGCCAGGGCAGGCCACTGAAGGACTCAGCTGGGCTCTGTGAATTGCTGGGAGTCCTGGCTCCCTGTGAGTCTCACTTCTCCACCTCTTGTCTCTCATCTCCTCCTCTGTATTCAATTATTTTTCAATCCTTACTTTATCTAACTGCTTTTGCTTACATGGAACCATGGGGCGTGTTGAGCTCCTCTGTGCCCTATCTGCTTCTTCACACCTCCACCAACCCTCCCCCTCCCCCCCGCCCCAGCATCTTGGTCGGGTTTGATTTTCCTCGACAATCGAAGATCCTCTGTAGTGAAGAAGCTCATGGGGCACCTGCCAAGACCCCAGGTCTTGCCCAGCACCCCCACGGCCACCATCAGTGTGAACGCCCCCAAAGCTAAAGAACTTACCTTACTCCCTTGGGAAGGGGATCCCACACTGTGTTCACACCATTCTGAGGATGAAAACCTCTAATGTCCCAGTGGCCTCCCTCTCTCGCTCTATGTCCACAGGACACAGCTGAGGGTGTACACTCAGGTCAGACCCTGGACTTTCCACGAGGGAGAATGGAACCATTCTACCTCTCCCAAATGCAAATATCCACGGTGGCCCCAGAAAGGAATGAGTCATACTACACCTGCCACCCACCAAGGGCTTCCTTGTTGGAAGTCCCAGTTCTCTGTGATCCAGGGTCTTCCTCCTTCCTTGCTGAGGGTCTGGAACTGAAACAGTGGAATCGGGCCACCAACAGCCACTGTGGGAGCAGGGAACAGAACTTCAAAAGCAGAGCAGCATTTCAATACTCCTAAAACATCTTTAAAGATGGTGCATTCATACAGAGAGAAATCAGTACAAGAGTATGCAATAAAATCTTCCATCTATCCCTGATCACTGGCCACCTTGTTTCCCTCTGCCTCCATTCACGATTGCCAATTTCTTGCATTTCTGTCTGTCAATATCTTATGAATATAAATCTGCATGTGCATCAATGTGCGTTTCATTTTGTTATGCAACTGGTAAGCCACCAGAGTTCTGTGCCTAGATTTTCTCAATTAAAAGGCTATAGATATCACTCTATTGTTCTGCTGAAACATAGGGATCTTTTTATAATGATTTTACTGACACATTTAACACATGAACATACAGCAATTTGGTTGTATTCCCCTCCCACTACCCTCTTTTGTCTCTTCTTTCCCACCCGTAGTCCACTGAGAAGTCTCCTCTCTCCAAATAGTCCTTCTGTTTTGATGTTTCATTCTTTTTGTCCTCCTCCGTCCTCTATGCAAAAATGTTGATGAGTTCAGAATTGTGCAGAACTTGCTGGAGTACTGACATCCACTGTGAGGTCACGAATGCACCAGTCAGTTCATATCTGGAGGGCAGTGCAACAAAGCACTTACTTGGAGATCATTAGCAGCGCCGCACCATGCAGAACTCTGCACTGTGTCCAGTCTCTTGTGGGTATGAGAAAAATCTGCGATAAACATTCTACTACATTTCCTACGCACTGCATCTGACAGAATTTCTGCTTTAAAGGAAAACTACTCTTAAGGAGTTAAAGAATTTTAAAGAGACAAGACTTACCAAACCTTGCTGGGCCCTATCGTACACACTTGAATAACCCCATGATTTGGGATGCTGAAACAGAAGACCCCCCCAAGGTCGAGACCAGCTTGGACTATATCATGAGTTCAAATCAGCCTGGACAACAAAGTAAAGCCCTGTCTCAAAAAAAAAAAATGTTAGCAAAATTCTGGAATATATGGGATGGGATTATAAAGTGTTTTCAAACTACCAATACAATTGCATAGATCTCCTCGCTGGAGAATATTAGAACTAAATTGAAACTCCTCTTGCTGCCTGCAATTCATCTGCTTGTCTTTAAGTCTGTTGTTCCTCGATTTCATCCACACATGTGGTTATTAACGCTCCATGCAGGGTTTCATATGCACAAGGCCTCCTTAATCCAGTTTACTTTTTTGGAGCCTTAATACTCTTACAGAGTCACTATGTGTGAAATTATCTTTTACAATGCTGAATCCAAGCAGTTTATAGTTTTCAGTCAATTACTCCCAACCAGCAGAGCTGTGCTCAGGATAACACTGTGGTTAAATTTCTTACTTCTTGGATCATGAATTCTCAGATACAACTAATCCTGGTGTCTGGTGAGTCCACATATTTGGACTCACACTCAGGTCAAAGACTTCCTTCAAAATCCACATTCAAGAAGCCACATGAGCTCTGGGAAAATGTAAAACAAATACCAGGCTAAGGTAACAAATGGTAATCCCAAGTCCCCAACACTGAACTTGAAGTTGGGTATGGTGATGCACTCTGTAACCCCAGCACTTGGGAGACTAAGGTAGGAGGCTCAAGAGTTCTAGGCTACGGCCTGTATTGTTTATGAAGACCTCACGGTCTTCCCTGACCAACAGCTCACTAGAAGGAATCCCACCGCTGGCACCAGGATTTTCTCATAACAACCTATGGCTTCTGGATACAGCATTCTCCATCCCTACAAGATACTTCTGCCTAACCCCCACCACCAGCACATTAGCTAGCTAGATAGCTAGATAGATAGATAGATAGATAGATAGATAGATAGATTATATACCACTAATGAAAAACTAGGTTTCCATATGGCTTATTCATAACAACTTTAGTTTGGAATATTCCTCTCCCCACCTTCTCCCTGTCCCCATTCCAAGATCCTCAAGCCCACTCAAACCTTTCACTCCCAGTATTCTGTCCCTCTACTTACATACTTACCATCCCCTTATTTCCTCTCCTTTCTGGCCCATTTCTAGCTTTCTGGCCTCTGCTACAGACTCTTACTATAACTCACATACAAATATAAAAATTCAAAGCTAAGATGGGCATATGCTATTCCTACCTGTATATAACATAATTCATTAAAACACTTCTTCCTTGCAAAAAAAAAAAAAAAATCTGTGGTACCAAATGAGTTCCAGATTGGCCTAGGAAGCAAAGCACAAAGTCTTTTTGCAAAAGTTAACTTGAAATTCTGTAACAAATCCATTTTTAATTTGAAAAATCTCTTTGGTTAATTCAAAAATATCACTGGCAACCAATTCCATTATGTCGGTTACCTCTTGCTGCAAAACAAACTACCCTCAATACTCAAAGACTTCAAACAACCACCAAATGTTTATCTGTGATTCTTTTTTAAATATTTTTATTTACTTATTGGAGAGAGGGTGTAGGGAAGAGAGAGAGAAGAGAGATGGGGATGTCATAGCCTCTTGCCACTGCAAAAACTCCAAACACATGCACCACTTTTGTTATTCTGGCTTTACGTAGGTACTGGGGAATCGAATGCAGGCTGTCAGGCTTTACAAGCAAGTGCCTTTAATCTCTGAGCTATCTGCCCAGCCCTATCTATGATTCTTTGAGCCAGCCCTGGAGCTAGGTTCAGCTGCGTGGCACTTCTGCTAAACTCTGTCATGCTCAAACATGCACTTCCTGATCAGCTGATGCTCAAGCTGGGTTTCTCTGATCTGGCCTGAGGGAAGTGGGGCCAAGTGGGCCACATGCCTGTCACTGGCAGGAGCTAATCTGAGCTTTCACAATTGAGGCAACAGCGACAATCCCAAGAGTGAGGGAATCACACAGTGTCCGCATGCTTGCCACACTACAGCCTGTGTTCCATTTGTTACTGTTCCATTAGAAAAATAAAATAAAAATAAACAAGTCATAAAGTCCAAACCCAGGTTCAAAGAGTAGAAGAAGAGATTCCAGTTTGTCAAAGGAGGATGGGCACTGTGGGGTCACAGATGAGGAAAGCTGAGTGGCCTTTATATATATATATATATATAATTTACCACAACAGTTTATAAATTCACCAAACGGAACTAGGATTTATAACAGACTTGGAACTGCTTTCAGTCACCGAATCTGTGTCTTGAGATAGGATCCATGGAAAACAACGCCAGGAAGGACACCCAGTGCTGTCATCCTCCTGGGTGGCATTCAGGCGTCCTAGCTCTGCATAAAGAAGACATCTGAAGTGCTTTTCTGAAGGTCGCAGTAGCGCAAGAGGCCATTGCACATGAAACACAGAAGACTTAAGCCTAAGCCCAGGTCTCCAAGCAAGCAACTTCAATTCCGCCCACTGTCCCCTGACTGACATCCCCGGGAGGGTTGTCGGGAGCAATACAAAACCTGCCAGGAAGATTCAAACACAATGACTGTGTGCCTGTGCCCCCAGGCACCTGCAAGTCCCTGGTGTTGCATGAGAAGACCTTGAAGCGGCGAAACAGGGCCAAAAGTTCTGAAAGGACTCAAATGCTCAAATAAAAATGACAGATATGTGCAGGAGGGGCCAGCGCTGTGAGCCAGCGAATACAGAGAACAGCAAACGCGGACGCGGAGCACTGGACTGCACTCTAGTCACCAACCGTGCGTCTTCCAATCCCTCCCCGACCCATGCAAATGCCCGGGGCTTGTCCCCTCTCCTCAAAGGTGAGCCCCCATGTATGTCTCTGCTACGGAAACAGTCCTGCTGGGTGAAAAGATGGGCACATGCCCTAGGCCTCCATGAGGCTGAAAGGAACTGTGCTGCCAGCTATCTAAAACAGGCACCCCCCCACTGTGACACTTCTTAATATTTATTCATTTGTTCATTTACAAGGAGAGAGAGAGAGAATGGTGCAGAGAACGGGCCCCCCAGCTGCTGCAGATGAAAGCCAGACGCATGCGCCACTGTGCATCTGGATGTACGCGGGTACTGGGCAATCAAACCCAGGTCATCAGGCTTTGCACGCAAGCTCCTTAACCACTGAGCCATCTCTCCAGCCCCACTTTTTTTTATATATTCAAGGTAAATAACAAGAGCTGCGGCGACAATTTGTTGAAGATCAACCATATGGCAGAGACTGTGCCAGTCAACCCACCCACAATAAATAACATTCATGCCACAATCATGTCCTCAGTGACTTGTGCTGAGTAACTGTTTTGTATTCAATACCACACGAAGGGCCACAGAAGCTTTTCTTTATCTGGGGGTGGGGGGGAGTTGTGCTGCTTGCCTCATTGCCTCATGGAGCTTTAAGGTCCAGCCACAATCACTAATACAACGTCCACCACAGGCTGGACAGCCACCAGGAAAAGCACTTCACTTTTCTGAACAATCACTATATGTGAGCTACGTGGCCTCATCTCAGTGACTCCCACCATCACGGCACAAAGCGAACACCATCAGCCTGGCTTTGCAAGTTTGTGACCCTGAGGCACAGCACTGTTGTCCGAGAGCACACAGCCCATGGGTGCTAAAGCTGGGTTCCCATCCAAAGCACCTTCCGGGAGACCTGGCAGTGAGGGCTCCTCTTTGCCCAGGAAAAGAAAGGTCTTCATGAGCATGACAGGCTCAGAGCTGGTGGTCAGGAGACTCCTTCCTGCCCAGTCTGAGTACTTCCCAACAATCCCCCTGCCGCATGGCCCCCACTGCTTTTCTGAAGACTAGCACTAGGCAGGGGGCACCCAGTTTTGCCTTCCCTTTCTCTCCTTTTCACTTTCCCTCAGTCCTCAGCAAATTGTCCTAATACAAATTCAACAGCTCGCTGCCTCTGAACCTTAGCTCTGGCTCTTTATCTGCCTACAGGGCTCACAGGGCTGCTAACTCGGCACTTGAAGAAAATCTAACACTTACACATTCACGCGTTCACTCATTCATTCGGCAAGAACTTACCAAGCCCTGCCAAATGGCAGGCCAGGCTTTGTGATCACTAAGCAAATGCCACAGGAGTATTCACAGGGAGGAGGGGTTGGATCGTGGTGACCCTCACTCAGCAAGGTTACAGGAACCTCGTGAAGGGAACTGAGGTGGAGGTTTTAAGGAATGCAATCTGAGATATGCTACCCTGAGCACCCGTGGCAATGACCAGGATGGGAAAAAAAAAAGTGGGGTGGGTCCTGTTCTGGCTTGCACCAGGTTTCAGAAGAGATTAAACAGGAGGTACGTCTTTGAGGAGCTGTGTCAGGAAAGGGGACTGGGTACGGGCGAGGTGACAGCTCTCGGTCATGGGAGGTGTTTGGCTTCCTTGGGAGGCTTTATGCAGGTGAGACAGGCCTGGGTACTTAACACTTGCCGAGGTTTCCCATACAGCTTCCCTCATCTCTCCTAAGAACTACTCAGGGAGTTTCCAAGTCCCTTGTGTCACAGGGTCAGAGGATGAGGGACAGACCAGGGCCCATAAATAGCATTAAAAGCCACAGGAATAGAGGTGAATGCTGACTACTTCAAGCTAAGGTCTAAACAAATTCATGGAGGGGCACAGGTGGAAGCCAGACTAGCACAGGCTAAGCCACAGGTTGCGGAAGGAAAGAAGGGACGGCTAATCCTTGGAGAAATCTGCCTGCAAAGCGGAACAGTTCAGAAAAGTGCAGTGGCGGCGAGAGGCCCGCGGTCAGGAGACAGGCCGGCTCTGTTTGGGACTAAGATGGAGTTGGTGGGATGAACTTGTAAACGCTGGTAGGATGGGGATCCAGACCAGCCCGGGCTGTGTGATCGCCTGGGAGCATTTGCAGGACTCAGCGCACGCTGAGCACATTCTCATGAACCAACCCGTTCCAGAGGAGGACACAGAGCCAAAAGAGCAGAGAGAAGAGGCGCACGCAGCCCAGTGTGCAGAGGAACAGGTGAAGGGGTCCACAGTTCTCCAGGAAGTCACGCAAGGCTGGCTGACTCCTCCAAGCTGTCTACCAACGAAACTCATGACAGATTCACGTGCAAAGCTTCCTCTGCCTAGCGCACAGCAAAGGTCCACAACACACACAAGCAAAACCGGTGGTCAGCATGAACAGCCTGTCCCAGTGAGCAATGGCGGGAGCACAGCCGACAGGCAAGTTCACAGAGCTGAGTCAAGGACAGTAGCTTCTGACCGCTGCATCAACTCTTCCCTGCAGAGAAGTTGCAAACTGAAAACTAAACATACAAAAGAGAGGGCGACAGCGAACGTGTCCCCCTTGAAGGCTGCAGAATGAGGAGCCCACTGCCCTGAGACAGCAGGCTGGAGACCTGCCTGTGAGGCCGGGGGAAGGCAAACAACAGAAGGCTGCCAATGTCATCTCTGTACAAGAGGACAAGGGTCTCTGCCCAGCATGGAGCTAAAGACAGTGGGCTGCCGGAGAGAGACAGGAACGGGTGATCAAGCGGCAGGGGAAAATTCCTAAGGCAGCCTCAGGCCAGATGAGATAAGCCCCACTCAGGGACAGCAGCCAGGGTTTTCACCAAACACCATCCGACATCTGACAAAAGAGCCGAGCGAGGGGCTGTCTGCTCACACGCGCGGCTGAAATGGAGAGACCGAAGAAAAGGAACCCTGGAACCCGGGAACCCAAGAATAAGCGGGGCAGTCATGATCACGATGGGGTTTTTAAAAATATTTTATTTACTTATTTGAGCGAGAGAGAGAACGGGCACACCAGGGTCTCCAGTCGCTGCAAACGAACTCCAGATACATGAGCCACCTTGTGCATCCGGCTGACGTGGGTCCTGGAAAAATCAAACCTGGGTTCTTAGGCTTTGCATGCAAGCAAGTGTCTTAAACGCTAAGCCAGCTGTCCAGCCCACGATGGAATTTTGATCAGCCAGTTGTATCATCACTGACACCAAATAACCCAACAGGAACAACGTAAGGGACTGATTTGCTTTGGCTCACGAATTCAGAGGGCTCAATCCTGGTTACTTGGCTCTGTTGATACTGGGGCCCATGGCAAGGCAGAACATCCTGGCAGCAGGAGCACATGGACATTGCTGGTCAACTCCTAGCAGCCAGGAAGCAGACAGGAAGGGGCTGGAGATGATAAGATGCAGCCAATAATCCATCCTCAGTGACCTACTTCCTACAGCTAGGTCCCACCTCCCCAAGTTTCAGAACCTCCCCAAGTCACATCACCAGTCGGTGGCAAACATTCGAAAATCCAAGCTGACTTGGGCAGGAACCAGTCATGAAGGGACGCAGGCAGGCAGCCAACCGACCAGAGAGCCCTTGATGTGGGCACCTCCCTGCAAATCAGTTTCCGAGCGACTGCAGCAAACAGAGCAGGCTAGGATCATAACGAAAGGGCACGTGGCTACCACCCCACCTACTGCATGAACACCTTCCACAGGGTCCTGGAGACATGATTCTGAGGATGTGCTTGAACCCACATCATAACATGAAGCTCGGTGTGCATCCAGGTTGAGCATGAGGGCCTGAGCACACTGCAGTCTGAATCTCCAGAACCCACACATACTGCTGGACACGGCCATATGCATCTGTAACCATAGTGTCCACCCACAAGACAGCAGAGACTAATAAGAACAGGGTGGAAGAGCTATGCGATGGGGACACTCAACATTCTGCTCTGGTCACCACAGGTAAGTGCTCACCACTTCAGGCCAGTGCAGGGGTGCTGAGAGGTATATACATGTGCACACACCGTCTCTCTCTTCTCTCTCTCTCTCTCTCTCTCTCACACACACACACACACACACACAAAAGGAAAGGAAAGGAAAGAAAACTTCTTCACCTCTGCTCTCTACTTATAAATGAAGCTTTGCACTCCTCTTGATTTCTCTTACTGTTCTGTGATTATCTGTCCAACTCCTCACAAAGCCTCTGATCCCCAAGGGAAGGCACCTATGACGCTCACCAATGTCTGCCGAGTTCTGACACATTAGAAGCGCTCCATAAACACTTATTAGAAGAGCCTGTCTCAGAAAATACGGCGGAGAACAATTAAGAAGGTCATCTAATGTTGACCTCTGGCCTCCACACACACGTGCATACATACATGGAAACATACATGTGCCCAGACCCATAGAAACATTCATCACTCACAAACACACACACACACACACACACAATATACACATGCAAAAAAAGAAGAAAGTAAGAATTTTCAGCGAAGAATCCTTTCCAGAGAACTATTTCATATACTTCTGTGGATGCACCCCCATATATCAGGCCTTTTCAGTTGCCACAGTTCCATGTAGATGCCTACATCATTTCCCCTTGAATGAACACCTTAAGATGGTTTCCATTCCCTGCTGTCAGGCCAGGTTATCTCCATCTCATACCCAAGCGATTTTCCAATTTAAATACTTGCAGCAAGAGTTTCTTATCAAGACATGAAAGGGGAACCCCCCCCCCATTTTCAGGATGCAAATGAGAATGCAAACAGGCCCCGTTTCCATCAGGATCTGGTGAGAACCCACAGAGAAGAGCTCGGGACAAAAGAGCCTTCTCCGACTCTCCAAAGCCAGCAAGAATCACTGTCTTCACAACCGTCCATCTTACAATGTGTCTAATTATAACGGAATAAATTACGTCTGCCATTCTGCAGAAATACCTAAAATAAACAGCTCTCTTTCCTTGAATTAAAATCATCATCTTTTGTTCCCTGTCTTCTGTTCCATGAAGCAACAGAGCCTGTTGATTAAGGATCATTTATAGTACTTCATTTTCAATCTATTTTATATCACTTTAAAATAGCCCCAAATATTCAGCTACAAGGCGGGATTAACAACTACTGGAAATTAGCTCTTTGAGACTCTTTGATGAGAAATGAAGTTGTGGATGTAGCTTCTACTGAATGAACATATATGAGAAAAGTCTATTTTAATAACTACTTGGTTCTTCTCCTTGAAATTTTTTTCTCTACTCAACTTCCTATATTTTTCCTGAGATTACAACATAATCCCCACTGACACACTAAATATTACCTCTATGTATTGAATGGATGACACAGAGACAATAAATCACTTTGAGCTAACACAATATGCCAAGCAGACCCAGCTAAGCCAAATATTTGAGGAAAGACATACAAACTGAAATTTAGCAAGGCAGGAACACTCTGGGAATTATGTCTTGAATACCAACCTGCACCAGACCTTATACAGTGAAAAAACACTGGATGTCCAGAGAAGCTATATGTGACTGCGAAAGTGACCTCACTCAGCCATTCTGAGGAGACATTATAGAAAGAGGCTATGATCAGCTTCCTCCCACCCCCAACACTGGTGGATAATGAAATAAAGACTCAGTTCTGGCCAATTTTAAAAAAAAAAAAAAGATCACATGTGAACCCTTGTTTTCTGCAGAGGTGAGGAATGAAGTGTGATTTCAATGGAAAAGACTAGCAGGGAGGATTTTTAATGATGTTAATGAAGCTAGCATTTTAGGGCCTCTCCTTTGCACGACTCCCTTTTCAAGATCCTGTACCTAAGATTGCATTTGAGATGTTGTCTTCTTTTTCTGCAAGAGGAACCTAAATTATATTGACTTCCAGGAGCTCTCTTGAGGCTGCTTCTTACAAATGACAAATTGAACTGTAGAGCTGCCTTAACTCTGAGTAAGGCTGCAGTTGTGGCCATCCTAAGACCCCTAAAAGAAGAACACAGGATCCTCAGTCAGCTTCCAAGACCTTCCCGTAGTGACCTCTCTGTTGGCGTGCACCCAAAGCACCAATGATCGCTCGTCCTTTCAGCGCTATACTTAAGCCAGGGCCTCCACCTCGTACGCTCTGCCTTGTGACGTTCCTCACGTCCTGCTCTTCCTTCTTCAGGACACACTCGAGGGACACCAGCTGAAAGAAACCTTCCCCAATTCCACCCTCAGCCACAGCTAAAACCGCGTCCTTCCCTCCACCCCATCAGCTAGGGCATGATACCTGCCCTGGCTCTCATTTCTGCCTCCGCCACTGAGCAGAAACCCTGCCCTCAGTTTCCTCACCAGCAAAATGGGAACCAATGCCAGTCTCCTTATAAAGTGGACATGAGGAAAACTCCATTGCACAAACACAGCAGCCTTGTCGATATCGTCGTCATCATCATTCCGATCATCATCACCCAATCAGAAGTTCCTCAGCAACTCATACCTTCCCCAAGAAGCCAGGGACAGAGCCATGCTTGTGTCCAGAGCCCAATGCCCTGTAAATGTCTGCAGAGCATGCGAAGGGAGTGTTATTTATACTCTGACCAACAGAGTTAGGACTCAATAACATAGCTGGCAGATTGTTGGCTAACATTTTAAGCCTGGATGTGTGAATTTGATGAAAGGTGGAAGGAGATAAACAGGGCACAAGGCTTCAGTGCGTTTCTCTGTATGTTTATTGAAAACTCTGTCTCCATCGCGGCCTGCAGAGCCCAAAGCTTCAAGAGGTCTACCAAAGATGTCTCCAAAGAGAAACTGCATACATCTGCCTCTGCTTGTAGACAGAGCTTCAGAGGGGGCCTGTAGGAGAACCCCTTTCATGTACTCCAAGGCATTTCAAAAACACGGGACTTCAAACATTCACCCTTAGCCATAAACACGCATGTCTCTTGACCAGCTCAATCCCTCCTGGCAAGCTGACACCATGAGCAATTCTTTTGCCCATGAGGAGAGTTTATAACTATGAAAGGTCTCTTCCAGCAAAGGGCTTCATCTTTGTTAGCTACAGTAGTATGCTGTTCCTCAACATAATCAAAACGCAGGCTACTGAATATCTCCACATCCCAACAACAGCATCTCCTCCATATCCCCACACCAGGCCTTCACTCCCAGCTCTGGTGAACATCAGTATGTTCTGGAATATGCCTCATTCATCCACACAGCTCACTGCCCTGGGACACCTGTCACCTTACTTGGAATGTGCTCTCACCGACCCACTATCCCATCCCTGAGGCAAGACATAACCACCTTGATCCTTTCTACATATTCCTTCTAAACGCATCCTTACCCTGTGGTTCTTGTCACATGAGTCACTTGACCGCCACATTTCATCATCTCCACAACCCAGCACAGCAACAGATGCACACAGCAGCTGCTCTGCACATGTCTGACGAATGAGCGAGTCAGTGAGAACTCTCTCCTGAGATCACTGACTTTAAGTTATGTTCCCCGTAATTTAAAATCAAGAGATTCTACATTTTAAAAGGTGGGTTTACACAACTTCTTGAAAGCGAGGAACGCTAGCAAGACTGGGTCCAAGACCCTTCACAGCAAAAAGTAGATGGAGGTTAACGTACGTCACCTCCTGGCTGGCCATGCCCTGAAGGCTGCTCTCCTGTGTCCACTATCTGCCACAGCTAAGACACCCTTGGAACACAAAAATTCAAATGGATCTCCAGACAGCACATAAGTGATCAGTAAAGAAGGATGGTGAACAGATCCAGCTAATAGTCTAGCACCTTCTAGAAACTCCTATTTGGAGAACCAACACTGCCTTTCCCAGAAGTGATCATATGCCATCACTATTGCGGTCCTGCCCTACCTAATTCCTGAGTTTCTTAACAGAGCATGGATTCTCCTGTGGTAATGGCGGTCCACACCTGTAATTCCAGCTCTCAGGTGGCCGAGGTAAAATGATCACAAGTTGGGAGCCAGCCTGGGTTACATAGTAAGACCCTGTCTCACACACATAAAGAAAAAAAGGACTGGAGAGACAGCATAGTGGTTAAGTGCTTCCTGTGAAGCCTAAGGACCTGGGTTCAAGGCTCCATTCCCCAGGACCCACGTTAGTCAGATGCACAAAGGGGCGCACACATCTGGAGTTCGTTTGCAGTGGCTAGAGGCCCTGGCGCACCCATCCTCCCTCTCTCTCTCTCTCTCTCCTCTTTCTCTGTCTGTCGCTCTCAAATAAGTAAATAATAAAAAAAAAAAAAACAGCAGAGTGGTCATGGACATTAGTCCCCAAAACATTTCTGTTCTTCTTGAAGAAGGACTAAAAAGTATGTAGGTTGCTGTATCTTTTTATGTTATCCATAACAGACCTAATCTGTGGGTACGGATGAAGCCTTGGTATAGCATTAACATGCCTCAAAAATGGGCTGTCTGCCACCTTCTTTACAAGCAAGCGAAGAAATAAAATGGATCTCACTCTCACCTCCAAGATTGCAAAACACCAGTATTGTCTGTTTGAGAAATCCCTAAAAGTGCCTGAGGTAGATCAGAGATTTTTTTCTTTTAAATGTCTGTGCGATATTCTTACTTCTGCTAGACAAATTAATGCTGTGAAGTAACTGTGGAAAAAAAAAACTTTAAATCTTGATTCATGTTCTCTTGGAATGCAGTTTGCTGTAATTGTTTTCTCATGTAATTACATATATTACCGATGTAATTACAAATAATACACGTATTTGATTTGCACAATTATAGAATATGTAATCTTTAAATGTGGTGCATTTCTTTCTTCCCAAGATTCCTTTGTGAAGGAAATGATTTATCATTTCTGAAAATATGCCTCTACACATTATATTTTAATAAAGGAAAAATTAGTAAATATTTGCCTTACTTTTGTATTTCACCAAAATAAATTTTGTCATGAAAGTCTGGGTTCTAAAGGGCTCATTATATGCTTGGGAAAACTGCTGGCACTAGGCTAATTCCACTCACTGGAGAAAAGCCAATGAACCCGCATGATTATCAAGAACAGTAATTACAGGGGACCTAGTATGATCGAGGCCCAGTGTGAAGGCCTGAAGCAGAGATAACAACCCCTCCACGTACGGGGAGAAACAGCCAGAGAGGGCGTGCGGTGGAGGACTCAGATGACAAGCTTGGTTCTGCCTTGTGCTGCTCCTCCAGTCCGCAGAACTTCTATGAAGTGAAGGCAGTGTACTGCCTTGTTCATGATGAAATCGTCGTGAAGGATGAAATGCGCCGATCCTCACTTAGTGAGCACACCTATCAAGCAGTGGGTGGTTTCCACTACAGCCACATAAATCATCACTCATATTTACCATTGCAGTTTTGGTCACCAGTTCACAGTTCACCTGACCTGCAACATGGTACCTATAACACTACATATAATCCCTTCGTCTCACGTGTTTTTTTTTTTTTTTTCCAAGGTAGGGTTTCACTCTAGCTCAGGCTGACCTGGAATTCACTATGTAGTCCCAGGGTGGCCTTGAACTCACAGTGATCCTCCTATGTCTGCCTCCCGAGTGCTGAGATTAAAGGTGTGTGCCACCACACCCGGCCCCGCCTCACATTTTTTGAGACAAAATAACAACAGATGAATGCATTCAAAGTAACAGAAGAAGGGTCTGGGAAAGGATGTGTGAATACCTCATGATATGGGAGAGAATGCAGAAACCTAAATTCTAGATAAATCCTGACCGGTGACTAATCCACAGACTCCACTGGGCCCATACAAAATAATAATTTAAAGGCTTAGTTGATACATGAAATGCTGTTTCCAATGATGGTGTGGAATTCATACATTCTCTTAAAAAACAGAAGCACTGGCAAGCCTGGGCCCAAGATCCTTCACGGCCACAACTGGCTGGAGCCACGGAGCATCACCTTGCATCTGCCCCGCACCTTGAAGGCAGTCCTCCCATGTCCACGATCTGCGTCATCTAACGCATCCTGGACGGAGTCTCTCAGATGCACCTCCAGACGGGACCAGGCAGCTCCGGCCTTGCAGCGCTGCCTTCTCCAGGAAGCATGAGTGCGCGTGCACAGTCCTCCAATGGCGAAAACCCGCTCAGCCCCAGGAAGAAGACACTAGAAGAAAACTCATTGCAGCGCTGGGTAAATGGAATGCTCACTTTTCCCTCGAGATGAGAGCCACTCTGTTCTGCCTCCAGGCTTAACTTCGTGTTTAAGAAGGAAATACATGGCGAGTTCAGATCCCCAGAACCTACGTAAAGTCAGACTCGTAGGCCAGCTAGTCTGGCATTTGTTTATAATGGCAAAACAACAAGAGCAACCATATCTAAAACAATGTTAAAGGTGAGCTGACACCCCAACGTTATTTTCTGACCTACACACGTGTGCTGTGGCATGTACATGTGTGGATGCTATACAGACACATGCCTATGTACACATGCATGCACACACACACACACACACACACACACATGGAAATAGACTCAATGTCCCAAAGACTCTACACGTAAATATTCGAGATCATGTATCTAATCTTGGTGCCTCAGTAGAGTAAATAAAGATGGCCTCTGTGACATAAGAACAGAAAGCTCCTAATAAGGAAAGAAAATAAAGAATTTCAAAGAAAACTGACTTTTAAAATCTGTCGTTGAGGCTGAGGAGATGGCTCGGTGGCTAGGAGGGTGAAGTGCTTGCCACGCAAGGGGGAAGATCTCAGTTTGAGTCCCCAGCACCGGCATCCGTGCCAGACACGACAGCACACACCTGTGATGTCAGCCCTGGGAGCCAGAGACAGGGGATTCCCCAGGGCAAGCTGGCCGGCTAGACAAGTCAAGTCAGTGAGTGGTGAGTTCAAGTAAGAGACGCTGCCTCAATAAATAAAGTGGAGAGCAACTGAGGAAGGTGAAGACAGTTGACGCTGACCTCTGGCCTCCACGGGTATGCACACATTTGCATACACACATGTGACTACACATACACACATACACCACACGTGCATTAAATAAATAGCACTGTACCCACAGATTAGTGTTGCTATCAACCTTGCTCAGAACAGCTTCTTTTCACAGTGGGCAGTGATTACCAAGAGTACTCATCACTGGTCAAGAGCTGAGAAGAAGTAACTGTTGAGTACTAAACCCTGCTCAGGGCATCTGTCTCCTCCCACGTCCAGGGAACACTGAAGATGGTGTAGAAAGAACGTAAGCGCTGCAGAACGCGATCTCCTGAACGTGACAAGGCTGTTGCGCTCACAGTAGCTCTGGTCACCTGCACAAGATTGGGTCCTTCTTCATTCCAGCATGGATGGGAGTGGCCTGGGAGCCACCGGCAGTTACTGGTTGGAAGGAGGAGGAGTCATCTTCTACACTGGTGTGGCCACTACCAGCGATCCAGTAAATAACCCCCCCACCCATGCTCATGCAATCAATCCTAACTAAGCTGAGTGGGTCACAGTGGTGCACTGGGAGCAGAAGAAGGGGCATAAGAGAGGGAGGGTGCTGGGGGGGGGGTAGATGATCAAAATGCAATATATACATGTATGAAGCTGTCAAAGAATAAAAGAAGAATTACAAGGAAATAAAAGGGGGGAGTAGAAGGGGGAAAAGGCCAGGGCAGGGGAGGGGATGGAGGAAAGGAAAGGTAGGGAGGAAAAGAAAGAAACTCTCCTGATGAGAAAGCTGAGTGTCAGAAAGTTTTAAGCACACATCTGAGAAGTGGGAATTGATTCAAGGAAGTCTGAATCCAGGTGTAAATAAACAAACTATGTAGCCTGACTTGTTAAGTTACTTCAACCAACAGGTACATGAAAAATTTTAAACACGGTGAATCTGAAGACCAGGGAGAATTGGAAGAACAACCCCAACTCAGTGCAGAACAGAAGACAGAGGTGCCCTTAGCAAGCCCAAACAGTGGATTCATCTGCTCGGTGAAACCAGTAATGGTAGAAAGGATGTGAATCCCCTAGAGAAAGGTTTACTCTTCATTCAGGACCCATTCCTCGTCACAGAAATGAGCGCTTCATCAAATGCAAATACGCGCCTGATGACATTTTAGGAGTTGCCCAAGAGAAAAGACAGGAAGCACACTGGAACAGAAAAGCGTCTCACGCTAAGGGATCACAGAATGAAATATCCCCCATAGCCTCACATGTTTTGAATATACTTGGTCCCTAGCCAGTAGCATGTGGGGAAGTTTGCAGAGCCTTTGGGAGGTGGAGCCTTGCTGGAGGAGGTATGTTGCTGAGGGTGGACCCTGAGGTTTATATAGCCAAACCTGCTTGCATAGCTAACTAGAGTTCAGACTACTTTGCTTTTTCCTGCTGTTGTAGAGATGTGATACCCACCTGGCTGTCTGCTCTTGTCATGCTCTCCCTCTAAGACGAAGCGCCTCCTGAAAACCCTAGCCAAAATAAACCCTCTCCCTCCGTCAGCTGCTTTTGCGCTAACAACAAGAAGACAGCCAGGCATGGTGGCATACGCCTTTAATCCCGGCACTTGGGAGGCAGAGGTAAGAGGATCGTCATGAGTTCGAGGCCACCCTGAGAATACATAGCGAATTCCAGGTCAGCCTGGACTAGAGTGAGACCCTACCTCGAAAAACCAAAAAAAAAAAAAAAAGAAGAAGAAGAAGATAACTGCTACACAACATTTTTATGTTTGCCCTTTTCCCCTCTTAAGTGAGCTTACAACTGTGCAAGAATGTTAAAATACATGAATGAGCCTCATGTGAGCGAGGGAGCCAAGTTGGGTATCCCATCCTGATTTGGACCCACACACAAGTCTACCTGTGTAGCTTAGCCTACACTTTGTCTTTCTCTGAACGCTTGCAGATTAAGTGTGCTTCCCCTCCACAGTCTCGTATCCCACTGTATTTCTCAGTGTGAGCAGCAAGGTCCCCAAAAGATAGTAGGTACCCAACAGACACTTGTCAAACAAACACACCCACAACACCTCTGTTTCCCTTGCCTGTTCATTCTCTGGGTCTGTCAATTTAGGGGATGGCACTCAGGTGAGTGATAGTTCCTGGAAAAAAGACCATACAATTAATTACCCTTGTAACCTCAAAAATCGTATTTGAATCAAATCTACACAAGTGACAAGTATAGGATATAAAAAATGGCACTCTCCTCAGCCTCTTAATTACGTACTATATATCAAACTTCTCCCAAGCTCTGAAAATGCCCCATTTAACATTCTGCACTTGGCTCCAGATCCCAACACCTGAAATGGAGAGTGTACTACTTAAACATTTCCTTGACATTTTTTTCACTTACTGGTTCCCCATTTTTATCTTTCAGCCAGGTTTTATCTACTCCCTGTTTTTCTCTCATGATGCTAAGTATATTGGACAACAAAATTTAGAGGAAGGCTCATGGTTGCTTAAGTTGAGATACATCCACTGTCCTAAAAAGAAGGGGTGTTTACCTCATGGCGAATTGTGAATTCAGAGGCATGCTAAAGAGCCACCAGCAGAATGGGTCCTCAAATTGTCCTTCTCCATTAAACTTAATATTGTGAGATACACATTTGTGACCCCTATGTTTAGTGTGGCTGAAATTGTGTTTACAAAGTTGTGGGTTTGAGACACAGACTGAGTTTATATGACCACAGGAAAAGGTCAGAAAGACTTGCACACAATGTCGAACAATAATTAGCCTAGCATGAGAAGAAATGGATAAGCCAGTGAACTAAAGAGATAGAAATTTCTTTCCTTATTTTCTATCATTCAGATAAATAAGGTGATAGTATTGTGGATGAATTGTGTTTTCATTCTTTGCCAGCTTTTTTTTTTTTTTTTTTTTTTGGTTTTTGAGGTAGGGTCTCACTCTAGCCCAGGCTGACCTCTAATTCACTATGGAGTCTCAGGGTGGCCTTGAACTCACAGCAATCCTCCTACCTCTGCCTCCTGAGTGCTGGGATTAAAAGTGTGCGCCACCACGCCCAGCTTTTTCTTTGCCAGTTTTTTTAATGAAGAAAGTACATAGGTGTGTGTGTATGTATGTAAAGTTTACACCCTAGCCTTCAGAACAAAAATAAACATATAATAAACATATACTAAGAAGCAACAGTAGCATCAAGTGGCCTGAAACTGTGCCTTGCAGATTCAACATGTCATCCTTACTTGTCAGAGCCATGTCACTTCTCAGGCTCTCTCCCTCAGACCCCAGCTCCTGGATCCCACTGTCTCATCAATGTCTTCTATATTCCCTGCTCTTTTCCTCCTTCTCCTGACAACCTCCACGCATGCATCCGCCAAAGCTTCTCCTGGGGTCAACTTCTCCCCATGGAAAACACCTTCCATCCTGTTGCTCCACAGGGATGCCTTTGGCAGCTTGTGATGAAAAACCCACGTGTAACAGACTTAAGACACTGACTGAGGTTTGTGGGTGCACACACCTAGCAGATCTGAAACTCATGGAAGCTCCCAAAGCCAATATGTAGGTGTCTGGTTCTTCCACCTGCATGGGTTAGCACCATGTTGAGATTTACACACACACACACACACACACACACACACTACTTATCTCGCTCACATGGATTCAGTGGGCACTCCAGTTCCAGGTCTCTGGCTGTGCATCATTTTATTCACAGGAAGAAAGCACACTTAGCTTCTCTATCCTCTCTCATTGGCCCAGATAGGGTTACATGCCACCTCACCAACTGCTGTGTCCAGGAAAAATGTACAGGCTGATTGGTTCAAGTCCCAATCCAATCACTGCGGCCAGAAAATGAGATTAACCCTGACTGGTTAAGAGAGACTGGAGAATGGGGTGGATGTCAGTTTTATCTCTTCCTAAGGAAGGAGGAGAAAAATGTAGGTGCAATAGGGAGAATGAGAGCTGGTGAACAGTATGGCTCCATCGGGCTCACCTCCTCCATGAAGGATCCTGACACTACTATACCCCAGACTCCTTTCTCACAGCATCTGCTCAGTCATGAAGTAATGACGAATCCATTCCCTAGTCCACCATCATAACGTATCAGCTTCTCAAGCACACACACGCACACAGTGCTATTCTCTTTGTTCTTATTTTGCATGTGTGTGTGGGGGGGTGGTGTGTGTGTGCGTGGGGGCATGCATTGCTCATGTGTGTGAGCACACGTGTGTGCAGGTGTGTAGGCAGGCGGTCAAAGCCAGGTGTCTTCCTCAATTACTCTCTACCTTGTTTATGAGACAACGTCTCTCGCTGAACTCAGAGCTCACTGATTTGGCCAGATATGCTAGCCAGCAAGCCTTAGGGGTCCTCCTGTCTCCTCTTCCCCAGTGATGGGATTACAGGCACATGGACACCTCCACGTCCGGCTTTGACGCGAGTTCGGGGATCCAGTCTCAGGCCCACATGCCTGTGCGCCTAGCACTTGACTGACTGAGTCACTCCCAGTCCCTCACGCAGGCCACGTGTACACCTTACACATCCTTAGTGTGACGACTCTGACCTGCTACCACGTGCGACAGCTGTTCCTCACCTGCCTCTTACTCCACACAGAGAAGTCTTTAACCTTCTTTATGCCTGCACTTAAGTACAGGAAACGCATTTTAAAATGAATGGAGAAAATGAAAGAAGGAGAAAAGTTTAAATAAGGGGAGATTCATCCTATGTCCTCAAATAAATGGAGCTTAATTTCAGACAATGTGGCCCTTGTGGGTGTCTTGATAAAAAGCGACATGCCACAGGGTATTTGGCTCCATTTTATTTAAGGGATGCATAAAAAGATTAGAGCGCTTATTCAATGTGATTTCAGTTGCCAGACAGGCCAGCAACAAGTTCAGCACAGAGAGACAGAAGATGAATAAATTACACCAAGCACGGGAGGTTGTTTGCAGGCTGGGGAGCGCAGGCAGTCCCTCAGAATCAGGTGGCTTGTGAAGCCACCACTAAGAGATGACTCCGTTCCTTCCTAAAGAGATGGGACTGCGGAGTGAAGAGCTGCTCTGCTCCTGCATCCTCAGATCTTTGGCAGAAGAAAAGAGCAAACTGTGAAAGCCATCCACACGCTCCGACAGGAGAGGTACTCCTTGGAACTGTTTAACTCCCTTTAAAGTCCTACCTTGGGGCTGGAGAGATGGATTAGCGGTTAAGCACTTGCCTGTGAAGCCTAAGGACCCCAGTTCAAGGCTCGATTCCCCAGGACCCACATCAGCCAGATGCACAAGGGGTCGCACGTGTCTGGAGTTCGTTTGCAGTGGCTGGAGGCCCTGGCGCGCCCATATTCATTCTCTCTCTCTCTCGCTCTCGCTCTCGCTCTCTCTTCCTCTTTCTCTCTGTCGTTGCTCTCAAATAAATAAATAAAACAAAAAATAAAAAAAATCCTACCTTGATTTCTCCTCAGAAATTACCAGGCTGAGCCCTCAGTACAAGCCTTCATCACTATGTGATGGACCCAAGACATTCACTAGGCCCATCTCTGCAAGAGTAACTCCTGTTCCCAACATCTCTTCAAGGTAGCTCTTTAAAACCAGTTCTTGGGTGAAAGAGATGGCTCAGCAGCTAAGGAGCCAGCCTGCAAAGCTTAATGACACAGGTTCAATTCCCCAGTACCCACCTAAAGCCAGATGCACAAAGTGATGCTTGCATCTGGAGCTGTTTTTTGCAATGGCTAGAGGCCCTGGAGTGTCCATTCTCTCTCTCTCTCTTCTCTCTCTCCTCTCTCTCTCTCTCCCTCTCTCTCTCTCTCTCTCTCTCTCTCTCTCTCTCTCCTCATTCTGCCTACTTCAAGGGGGATGCCCCAAGGATGTGAGTGAGGCCCCCTATCATATCATTAACGTGGCTTTGATGCTCAAAATTAGGGCAATCCCTCTTCTCTGAGCCTCAATTTTCCACCTCGAAAATGGCAAGAACATCTCCATCTCACAGTTGACTTGAGAATTTCACAAAGTAATGTTTGTCAAAGTCTCTGGAAGGTATCGCCGAAGAGAACTTCAGTCTCCTCTCTCCTTTGCTTCCCCCTGATTCCAGCCTTTTCACATTAAGGGAGATGCTGATTGCCACCCTGGTCCTTTCGCGGGACATTTTGTCATTTATGGTATTGTTCTCCGGCTGCAGAGCCCTTCTTTCATCCATAGTGATCTCTCAAAATATTCCATTCTGAACAGAGAAGTGGGGGAGCCGCAGGGGTGAAACTGACATTTCAGGGGCCCCCGGGTATGTTTAACTGCTACTTTGCTTTATTGTGTCCACCAGGTCAAAGCTTCCTTGGGCAAGACAGACTCACTGCTAACCCAATTCCACCTAGCACTGCTCTGTGTTGCTGAGCCACTGACAGAGACACTAGCAATGGATCCAGAGAGGAGCCTGCTCCTCCTACCCTCCGTCTCCTGCATGAAAAGCCCTATCCCAAAGCCCTCGCAGGAAGCAGGCCTGCCCGGTGCAACCTGCCAACCCACCCAGCAGTGGCAGGCTCAGCCTGGAGACAAGTGCTTATGTGTGAGCCAGAAACCCCTAGAATACCAACGAGCAGGGAGGTCCCCATGCCAGAAAACCCCCACAAGGGCCATTTGTTTGGTGTCCTGGGAAAACCAAGCACCCATCAAGGCCTCACGGAGGCAGCCAGCAGTCAGAATGAATCTGAGAGAAGGTGACCAGGCCAGGTTACGGACACACAATGAGACCAGCTGATTAATAACTGCTCTACAAAGAGTGCGCAACAGGCCCACAGAGGAGGTAGCCCGTCACATTTAGGAGGTGTAAGAAAAACAAAATCAGGTGGGTTCTGTCAAGAAGGAAGCTGAGCATCTCACACACCACATTACGTTGATTATTCTGAAAAGCCCAGACGTAAGTATACCATTCTTGTTTTACTGGTAAATGAACTGAAGCTCAAAGGACATCAATTACCTGATCATGAGCTAAAGTCAGTCACTATGCAAGCCCATGCTTCCCACATATTAAGTCAGCCTCCCAAGAATAAAGGTTTTTCTTAAAAAAAAAAAAAAAACTACTGTGTTCCCATATGCAGGATTTAAGGTAATCCAAAAGGTATTAATTAAGTTTAGAAGCTAGAGTGGTGGTAACTTTTGAGCTATAATGAGAAGTAACACTTGGGCAGGGATTTAAGATTTAAAGGACTTAAAGACATTGGTCCTCCTCTGCTCATGATAGCAATTCAACCAAGTGACTTAACCTATCAATGATCATCTTTCCCTCTTCTTTTTCTTCATCTCTTAGAGTCCTCACTACATAACACGTTGAACTCTCCATCTTTCTGCCTCAGCCTCTTAAGCTCTACTGGGATTAAGGCATGTAGCTCCACACCCAAGACCAGTTTATCTACTACACATATGCTATATTAACAGAAGAATCAGAAAATTATGGCTGTCAGGGCCAGCTGCCCAATTTATAAAATTTTATTGGAATATGACCATGCCCTTTTATTTATATATTTCCTGTGGCTATTAATCTGACCCTTTAAGAAAAATTTTTGCTGAGTCCTGTGTATATCCTATTCACAGGACTTGACTTGAGCACATATTAAATCTGTCTTCCTACATTCATTTCTGTTAGCAAAACATGCCAATGAATTTGAAGACATTAAGGACATGTCCTATGACATGAAGGAAAAAAGAACTCCATACTACCTTGACACATTCATGAATGAATTTGTAGGTTAGCTTATAAAAAAAAATCATGTGATTCTATGAGAAGACTGGCAAAAAAAAAAAAAAAATGAGGGGGAGAGAGGGGAGAAAATTAAGACCAAAGGGAAAGACAGGTATTACAGAAGTTACCCGCTGTGATGTCTTACGTGATTACCGAGATTGGACTACAACCTTGGACTCTGCATTTCTTGGACACTCACACAAAACTACACCACAGGCAACACAAACCAAATGCCCGTGTGTCAGGATGTCACAACAAGCTTCCACACTCCCTGCACAGTGCCCAGAACTCCTCGGCCCTGCACACAACCAAAAGCTGGCTGCTCTTGATGAAAAGCACCTTTACCCCATTTTTTTTTCTGCAAAGAAAAAAGGCAACTCATTTTGTGCTCTGATGGACAAAAAAAAAAAAAAAACCTCAGGAGCTTGCTTTTGCCAACTGCCATGTGGCACTGCCCACTCCCATCTGGGCAGCTGGCACAGACCCCAGCAAGCTGAGCAGAGGGCCTCAGGAGGGTCCTCAGATCACGGCTCCATCACAATGACCTACTTGGGATTAGAGCAACATTTTAGAGTGTAGCTGTGTTTTGTGGGTCATAAATATCACACAGATGTTCCTTATTTACACAGACGTGGTAGGTTATTACTGCCACATTAACATGCTAATATGGTGATTCCTGTCTTGGAAACTGCAGGGCAGGAAGCGGGGAGATGTAATTAAACAATCACGGTGCCCATTTTGGGGAGTTGTTTGATAAAGCCAGACAAAACAAAAACATACACCGAAACTCTTTGTTGGTTTTATTCTACACGTCACACTTGACAGCAGAAGGTGAAATCTTCACGTAACAGCCGTTCGAGGGACGGGAGGGCGCCAGCTTGGATAGTAACAACAGTAGTCACCACTGGCACTGCCAGCACATTGTGCTTCCTTTCAGTTTAAACTCTCTTGATCCCTAGAACAGCCTTTCAAGATGGGTCTCATCATGTCACTTGACTCATGAGGAAACTGAGGCACAGGTCAGAAATTCACTGCTGGCAGAGCCAGCATCTGACTCCAGACCATATTTGTTAATCACTTTACTCATTGCTGCGACCAAAGCAACTTTAAAAAGGAAGGGTTTATTTTGCTCCCGGGGTTTGAGGATACAGTCCACTGTGGAGGCAGGAGTGTGAGGCAACTGGTAACATTACATCCTCAATTGGAGAGCAGAGAGAGAGAGAGAGGAATACCAATGAGTTTGAAGACATTAAGGACATGTCCTATGACATGAAGAGAAAAAGCTCCACACTACCTTGACACATTCATGAATGAATTTGTAGGTTAGCTTATAAAAAAAATGTGATCCTATGAGAAGACCGTCAAGAAAATGAGGGGGAGAAAGGGGAGAAAATCAAGACCAAAGGGAAAGACTCACCTTCTCCTCTTTATTGGGACTGAAAGCCCAGCGCATGGAATAGTCCTACACATAGTCAGGGTGGGTCTTCCCACCACGTTTAACCTAGTCTAGAAACTCCAGCACATATTTGCCCAGAGATTTATCTCCTAGGTGATCCCATTTTATTTTTTTTTTAATTATACATTTATATGCAAGCAGAGACAGGGAGAGAATGGGCGCACCAGGGCCTCCAGCCTCTGTAAATAAACTCCAGATACAGGTTCCACTTTATGCATCTGACTTTACGTGGTTACTGGGGAATCGGACTGGGTTCGTTAGGCTTGACACGCAAGTGCCTTAACCCCTGTGCCATCTCTCCAGCCTCCATCGTAGGTGATTCTAGAGGCTGTCAAGGTGACAGAATTACTCATCACAGCCTACAAGCAGGAGCTTTAGGATAGTTTGTGGCAGTGGAGTGGGGGGGGGGGAGGTGGTTCTGAAGAAGCAAAAGCTATTGTGTGCTGTCTCACCCGCAGTCCCTGGACAACATGACCTTGCCTCTGTGCAGATAGAGGCTGGACAGTCTCCACAGTCCCTTATTCCAGAGGCAGTGAGGAGCCAAGCTTTGGAGTTCCAGTCTGGGGCTGTTTGCTTCCCTCTGCTGCCACCACTCCAGCTCAGCCTCCCCATGTTCAACCACACCAAAGGGCTTAGCTTGCCATGATGACCCACTGGGCACTGGTTCATCTGAGACAGCAATCCAAACCCTTCCTTAAGCACAGCCAACTAGGACAGCCTGCCAGAATCGTCTCTGTAGATCCTTGATTAATGTCTAACCTCTGCCACCTGACAGCCATCATGCCCATCTGTCCCCCAACCAGACAGTGAGCTCCTTGAAGATCATTTGGTCCTTCAGGTTGTCCCCTGCCTGTGCACCCCAGTGGCCAAGCCAGAGAGGAACCTAAGCAAATGCTGATGGACCAGAGAAACTAACAACAGAGACCTATCTGAGATCGCAAGGATGCTCTGCCAGAGAACGCCGCCATCCTCGCTAAGACTTGCCGTCCAGCAGTCGTCCTCTTCAGCACTTCTGCGTCTCCAAAATAAACATCTGTGGTCAACGTGGGGAGGGCCAGAACACATGGTTTCTGACACTCCACAAAACAAATATTGCCCTCACGCCCAGGCACGGATCCCCATGAAAGTGCTGGTGGCGTCCAGGCAGTGAAACTGCAAAGGGAAAAACAAGTTTCGTGTGAGGCAGTCGTTGGTTCTTACGTGTCACATGTTCCTCCCACACTAGACAGGTGTCCTGGGGTGGGGAGGAAAGCCACCCAACAGTGTGGCCTCCCTGGGTGGATGTGTCCTTGCGAGTGTGAAAAAGTGGAAGAGAGGAGAGAAAGACGCACTCATTCCTCAGCTTCTGCTTTAGGAAATGTGTTACTAAAAATGAATTATGAACTGGGGTGTGTGAGGGTTGAAATATACAGATTCTTGCTGATCAGAGTAGAGGAAGGTGTCTGCAGAGAGAAGAGTTAAAAAAAAAAAAAAGTCCTGAAATCTTGGGACTGGAGAGAAGGCTTAGCAGTTAAATTGCTTGCCTGTGAAGGCTAATGATTCCAGTTCAATTCCCCAATACCCGCATAAAGCCAGATGCACAAAGTGGTGCATGCATCTGGAGTTCATTTGCAGTTGCTGGGGGCCCTGGCACGCCCATTCTCTCTATCTGTCTCTCCTGTCTTCCTCTGCTTACAAATAAAAAACTAAAAATACTGGTTTTTCCTAATTCTGAAATTTTAATTGCAGTGTAAATGTTTCACTTTCTTACCCCTTGAGTTCCCTGCATTTATTTTTACATTATTTAAAGTACTAAGAAAACAAGCTGGATGGTGGCTAGTAAACTTAATTTTGGAATGCCTGACCCTAAATTCTAATGATCTCGGCTTAACAAGAATGACGCTGCATACCACGGAGAAGATGATGCCACCGTTGCAGGCACAGAAAGACAAGGACTGAGCTGCAGCTCCGGCGCTGGCCCCCGCTCGCTCGCTCACACAGTCGGTCCACATTAAAGGCGTTCAGCATGAACCAGGCTTGTGGGTGGTAATCAAGTCCGATTTTCTTTTACTCTCAAGTGAGAGAAACAGACTGATAAGGAAAGACTTTTGAGATAGTCAACATTACTAACCTAGCAACATACCCAAGCAAATGTGGACAGAAAAATAAAGGAGAGATATTTGGATACCAAGTAAAAAGATGAAATGTCCCAAAGACAGTGGGGTGTTGAGCACTTAGTGAGACTTCACTACCACACCCTCTAAGGCTCAGGGACCATTGCACAGGAGGTGGCAGAAAGAACGTAAGAGGCAGAGGAAGAGGAGGAGTGCTCACAACATTGTCTTTCGGACACAAAATGGCCATGGTATTCATAATGTCATAGCGGCTGACGCTACCTACACAAGACCTGCACAACAGGAGGAGGAAAATGATGACATCAAAATAGGAGAGACTAGTTGGAAAGGAGAAATAAATTCAGTGGAGAGAGGATTGGGAAGGGGGGGAGGGAAGGTGGCGGGAAGGGATTATGACCATGGTATTATATTGTCTATATGTACAGAGGTTGTCAATAAAAAGTTAAAAATAAGCCGGGCGTGGTGGCGCACGCCTTTAATCCCAGCACTCGGGAGGCAGAGGTAGGAGGATCACTGTGAATTCCAGGCCACCGTGAGACTCCATAGTGAATTCCAGGTCAGCCTGGGCTACCTCGAAAAACCAAAAGAAAAAAAAAAGTTAAAAATAAAAGAGAGTATATGTACAGGGGTTGTCAATAAAAAGTTAAAAATAAAAGAAGGAGCAAACGAATTAGAGAGGACAGAAGAACAAGGACCCTGGGGTAGACAATGGTTGTACTGTTAGAACGAGAGAAAGGACTGGATGTGGTGAAAGCAGGAGCTGAGGACCCTTCCTTAAGCCGCGGTCTCTTTAGCCTTCAGCATTCAGTTTCCAATGCAACTAATCAGGTAACATGAGAGCAGCCGTGGGTGGTGTGGAGGTAAACGGCAATGAGCTATACGGCTCCAGTGCAATGCATTTTGACAAACACTGAAGTGCAAATTTCATATAAACTTCGTGTGGTACTCTCCTTCATGAGCAATCACTGCACATGGAAATGCCATTCTCCATCCACACATCATACAAAAACCGGCAGCAGGCCAGATTGGGCCCATGGGGCATAGTCTCCTATCCCCTAGGTTGAACTCAATTGAATAAATGAACAGCAGAATCAGGGTGGAGGGACGTGAACAGGAGCCAGATCTTACAGGCCATAAGCCATGGTCTAAGCACGGAGCTTTATTTATTCTAAGTGCAAGTAGAGCAATCTGAAGTGGAGGACGGACATGGCCTGATTTATGCTCTTAAAAAATTACTTTGGCAGTTGTGTGGCAATTCTGATGGTGTCATCAACTTCCTTGAAAAAATGTGTCAACCTGGAGAGCAGTGTCCCCTTGACTAAGGAGTCTGAACAAGCCATCCCCCCACGGGAAGCTCTGTGGGTATGCTGATTTCTCTGTGTGTGTGACTCACCGAAGAGTTTTGTTCTCCTTCAATGTTGATTCTCGGTCCATAAGATTTGAAAGATTTCCCCATTTCTCCTCTGTCACTAAACTTGGCCTTGGAGACACAGTGTTGGAGGATACATTTCCAGCATTTAATGCATTTTATTTCCTTTCACAATTGAAGTCATCTGACTAGCACCCAATTGAAGTTAAATAGTCAATACTTTCTATACATCTGAAAAGGCCCATCTTTGTTGCTGACATATTACCATGAGTACCTGTATTTTCCACATTTCCATTCTCTACTCATTCTTTTGAAAGAAAACTGAAAAAAAAAAAAAACAATCACAGCTATGCAGACAAAGGTGGTGGGAGAGCAAAACTTGCCTTGGAGTTGGCAGACAACAGAGTATAATGGCTTCGATTGGTTCTGTAGAGTCCAAAATCAGTTCTGGGACACAGATGAATGAATAATGATAGGGTGCAGCTTTGCCCCCCCCCCCAGTTCCATGTGATTTGAGAAAAAAAGGCTGTGAAGGGACTTGGCCCCTCCAGGGCTCTCTGTTACTCTACCCCTGCCCCCTAAATCCCAACATTGAGCATCCCCACTATAGCCTAGTTTGACCGTCATGTCTGTTTATACTATAGTGTGACATCTTGATCTCTCATTTAGCCGGTGGCCCAGCTCCAGCTGACCCTGCCCCAGCAGACAGGAAGTGCCGGCATGGAAGTCAACCCAACAAAACCTTTACTCTTGATGCCTGCTGGCCTCTTAAAAATACAATGGCTCTGCACTGAGGAGATGGCTCAGTGAGTCAAGTGCCTGCTATGCAAGCACAAGGACGGAGTTCAGACTCCCAACACCCATCGTAAACAGAACAGCTGGGCAAGGGTGGCTTCATGCCTATAATCTCAGCATTGGGGAAGCAGAGACAGGAGGATTTCCTGAGGCTCAACGGCTGGCTTTATCTAGCTGAACTGATGAGCTCTAGGTTCAGTGTGAGACCTTGCCTCAAAAAAAATAGGGTAGAGAATGATTGAAGAAGACTACTGATATCTACCTCCAGCCTCCACACACATGTACACATATGTGCACGGGTATCCAGACACACACATACACATGTGGCCACATACACACACATATGAAAGAGAGAGATACACGGCTTCCAATCCTTGTGAGGCCGGACTAGATTCAAGCTCGTTTCTGAATGTCCGTTATTTTCTCTGTTCTAAGAAATAATGACTGCTTCCCGGGACTACAGTGATGGTAAGGAACCACACCTGTCAAAGCCTGCGCTCACAGGAGGGAAGACTTCGGTAGCCAGGGTGAAAAGACTGCGAAAGGAGGGTTGAGAGATGTGAGTCTATGGCAAGAAGACTCCAAGATGTCCTCTAATGATCCTTGCCCCAGATTACTCATGTCTTTATATAATCCCCTTCGCCAACATGTGGGATGGGCTAGTGACTAACTTCTAACAAGTAGGACACAGTAAAGGTGACGGGTGCCATTTCTGGGACTTGGCTACCGTGTGACTGTGACTTCTGCGGGGGAATGAAGCCAGTCATGATGTCGGAATGATCTGCGTGTGAGAAAGTGAATGTAGCTTTTAGCCAACAGCCCAAGGTGCTCAGGCCCTCGGTCCACGGCCAGCAAGAAACCAGACGTCGCCAACAAAGCCATGAGGATGGACACGGACCCAGTGCAGCTCCAGAGAAGTCCACAGCCCTGGCTGACACCTTGACTGTAGCCTTATGAAGACCCTAAAGCAAAAACCCCAATTGAATTATGCTCAGACCACTGGTCCACAGACACAGAGAGACAATACACACGCACCCAGAGGCTGACTAACACAGAGTCAAAACTGTCGCTTCACAGGGGATGGAATCCAAGCCAGCTATCCCACGATGTCAGCTTTGTGCACCTCTCCAGCTTTCACACATCGGAAAGAAGAGACAGAAGGCTGGTTTCATCTCTACATCTGTACAAGAGCTGCTACATTAAGCCAAACTTTAGACCTTTTTTCTAGGAGACAACAGTTTCCAAATCTTTCCCTTTGGTACAAGTGACAAGGAGGGAAATCAAACAATGTCATAGCCCTCTCTAAGTTAAAGAGGAAGAAGAGGACTGGAAGGATGGCTCAGCGGTTAAGGTGCTTGCCTGCCAAGCCTAAGGACCCAGGTTTGATTCTACCCAGTACCCACATAAGCCAGATACACACATGGTGGTGGCACATGCGTCTGGAGTTCATTTGCAGTGGCTGGAGGCCCTGGTGTGCCCATTCTCCTTCTGTCTCTATGTGCATCTCTCTCTCTCTCTCTCTCTGTCTCATAAATAAATAAATAAATAAATAAATAAATAAAATAATTTTTTAAAAAAAGGAAGAGGGGCTGGAGAGATGGCTTAGCAGTTAAGATGCTTGCCTGCAAAGCCAAAGGATCCCAGTTCAATTCTCCAGGACCCACGTAAGCCAGATGCACAAGGGGGCACATGCATCTGGAGTTCCTTTGCAGTGGCTGGAGGCCCTACAGTACCCATTCTCTTTCTCTCCCCCCCCCCTTTCTCTCTCTTAAATAAATAAATATAAAATCAAAAAAAAAAAGGAAGAAGAGGTCATGATAGGGCCTGGCCTGATCTGCCAGCCAGGGGTGCAATCAGAAGCTTCTGCATCCAGGGACCCCAGACCTGGGATCCACACACGTGAAGGTCACAGTGGTATTACGAGACATGGGATGTCCTACGGCACCTACTGTCTCCTGATTTCTTATCCAAACTTCTAGCCCAAAGGAACCTCCCTGCCCCGTGCTTGTAAGTATTTCCCATGGAAAACAAAGATACTGTTTGGCAAAGACCAGAAGCTATAAACAAAGAACGCCGTAGAAAGGAAACGAACAGCATGCTCCTCCAAGGAAACTCATCTTGGTGAACCAGCCAAGCTCATGGAGCATGCGTGCTGTCTCCTAGTTGTGCTTCGGACACCACACTGGGGCCCCCTTACCTCACCCCTCCCCTGCTTTCTTCTGTACGCATTCCCTCCTACTCACTCATCCACCATCCCTTTGTTCAAACCACTCCTGGGAAAACTTGACTTTACCACAGTAGAGCTTTCCAGAGAGCTACAGTTTATCCTTTAATTCACTTACTACTCCAAACACTCAAATCCAAGGTCATTAGGTTAAGGGCATCATGCTAAACACCAGATACTCAAGAGCCATGTAGCAAAGCCTTTAAAAATGGTCCACAGGGTGGGGCTGGAGGGATTGCTTAATGGTTAAGGCGCTTGCCTGTGAAGCCTAAGGACCCAGGTTCAATTCCCTAGTACCCATGTAAGCCAAATGCACAAGATGGTGCATGTGTCTGGAGTTTGTTTGTAGTGGCTAGAGACCCTAGTGCATCCATTCTTTCTTTCTCTCTCTCTCTCTCTCTCTCTCTCTCTCTCCCTCCCTCCCTCCCTCCCTCCCTCCCTCCTTCCTTCCCTTCCTCATAAATAACATAAAATAAAATAAATTTTTTTAAATGGTCCATAGGCTTTCTTGTACTCTTCCATGATCCAAGCAGGGCTATGGTATATGCACCAGGATCAGGCCCAACAAGATAATTTCAGACTGTGCCCCCAAACTTCTATTCCCAGGTAGCCTCAAGTTGGTCCTTACATCGGAGACCCATTCCCCCCTCTGTAAAAGGGGCTGCCCTTGTGAGGAACCAGATATGCATGGAATAATACATATGAAAATAAAGCATTATCAAAAGAGATAACAGCAATTTTAAATCCAGCCGGAAACATTTTCCATATACTTGAATATGTATGCTTGTGTGTTTTACCATATATGATAAGGGGGGAAGCTTTATTATATAAAGAAAATAAGGAAATTAAAATTGTTTATAAAAAATTTTTAAAAGAGGGAATAATGGAGAAAAGAAACAATTTAGTTTTTTTTTTCTTTTATAACTCAAGGTTATTGGTAGAAAAGATGAACTAGTGTACCAGGAGCCCACACCTGTTTGTTTGTTTTTTTTTCTTTGTCCCTCCTGACATCATAATCGTCATGACTGGCACAACATCTCCAGTAAGGCAATAAAGGTGGGGCTCCAGGGGCTTAGCGAGCAGAGCCAACCCTGCCCACAGACCCGGCACTCCAGCTAGGGTTTATTCCTACTCTTCCCTCTTCTCTAGTGATCAGGCCATCGCTCCTTTTATTTACCTCCACTGCAAGCCCGTCTCCCTGGAGCGGCAGGTCTCCCTCCTTCTAAACCCTCTGAGCTCAGGGAATCAGACAAAAACTTATTAAAAGTTTTCATAAAACTTCTGTAGGGAAGAGGAAGAGCTTTGGGCCACTGGAGGAGAGTCCGGGGCTCGCCTACAGAGAAAAGACAAGAGGCTCGAATGTGCCTAGCATCTCTTTGCTTCTTTCTAGATTCTGCACAGTGCATCAGAAGGCGGACCTTTTAAACACGGAGATGCTGGGTAATATAAGAAAGGAGTATTCAGTGGTGTCTGCTATACAGTTACCGCTTACTGTTTTTGCACAGGCCACACCTAGTGCCTACCCACAGACATAGACACATACCTGTGTGTCCAATATACAGTGATGAGGCTACGGACATATCTGACATGCAGAGCAAATTCCCATCTAACAGAGCCATAATTTTCACACTGTTCATTTGCTATTTCACATGTTACATGTTGTTACGTGACCAAGTGATGGTCACAACCACCTAAGGAGAGAAGCACTACACACCCCACTTTCTAATAAGATATTAAGGGCTCAGCCAAAGGCGGGGGAAGGAGGAGGTATGCTCTGAAGAGTTACATCTCTCCCTAACAAAGACTGACTGGTACATTCATGACCCCACAGTGATTACCAATAACCCCACTGAGGAGGGTCTTCCATGGAAGTGGAGGCAGGAGAGAAGGAATGTAAGACTATAAACCAATGGGTCTATTACCAACATGTGATGCGTTCACACAGTACAGTTCCTAATTAATTTTTAAAAGTTCTCAATTTAAAAAAAAAAAAGAAAGAAAGAAATTAAGGGCTCAGAAAGGTTACCTGATTTTCCTAAGAACACAGAGAGAAAAGTAAGGATGATTGGGGATTCCACTCCAAGTGGAGATGAAAATATCACTGGAGATTATTGGGAGGTCAAGTCTAACATTATAAGTTTTCCTGGCAAAGGTCAGTAAACTAAAATCCACTGTAAGTATGAACTTAGCACAGCAGGTGGGACAGAATGAACCCCCTGGTACCAGCACAAGGGTGAAGGAGACAGACACGGAGAACACTCAGCTCCTACCAAACCAGATATCCAGAGACACAGAGGGCTCCCAAGACCTCATCACTGAAGCATACCTAAAACAAACCCAACACGGCTCAGGGAAATTTGTGGAAGAGGGGGTGGAAAGATTGTTAGAGCCACACGTTGGGACATTATGCACAGAGACATTGCCTCCTCCCCATAATTGATGGCTACCCCCACAATGCACGGCCCACAATCCCCAACGAGGAGGGTCCCTGCAGAAGAGGGAGGAGGCTAACGATGGTACCAACATGGCTGTATACACACTGTGTACATAACTAACAGAATAAAATAATAAAAGAACAGAATGTACCAGAAAAATGGTGGACAGTGATGGCTATGATCAAAATTCTGGTCTCAAGGTGCCTGGGTTCAAGTCCTGCCTCTATCACTTGCTACCTATATGACCTTTGGCTTGTGAATACTTCGCTCTTCCATCTGAAAAATCATAATTGTACCCATGAGGCTGTTAAGGGGACTTGATGAGAGTGACAATTAGTAAAGCCCTTGACAAGTGCCTGGCTCATTATAAGTACCTGAGGTATGCAGTGATGTTAACGTTCCCTGCCTGACAGGCATTTCCTCCCCCACGTTGATTCCTGGGGTGTTCACTTTGCATGCCGCGTGCTCTGCAGACACACCCTGGAGCACCTGTGTTTTTCATAACTTCGAATCTGGTCCCTATTATTATCCCTCTATCATCCATCATTTCACCAAACGACTTGACATCTTGTGTTTTTGGCTTTCCGTGCCAACAGAAGGCAACCACGCTTCTCTTCTGTGTGCTTTTTGGGTTTAGAAATCTTCATCCCAGGAGAATGAAAATACCTGCTGTCACAGGCTGACCTAGACTGTTTGGATGCCATTAGAAACGAGCCGTCTTGGAGACATTCTTTTTCATCTCCTGGTCCTGAGGCTTTCACAACACATGCACTTGGGTGAAATAATTATGGATGGGGCTGGGGAGACGGCTCAGTGGCTAATGGCTCTTGCTTGAGAGGCTGTTGACCCAGGTTTGATACTCTTCAGTGCCCATGTGAAGCCAGATACAAAATGGCACCTGTGTCTATAATCCTAACAAGTCTGCAGCAGTGGGAGGCAGAACCAGTAGAATCCGGAAGCTCACAAGAAAAGCAGCAAGAGCGACTCTGTCTCAAACGAAGAAAGAAGGAGAGGAGAAACACCAAAGCCTGTCCTCTGACCTCCACACGCACGCCACGGCGCACATGTGCCCATATACACACATCATGCACACAAACACACACGCTCACATGTATACATCTACACACAAATAATGCATAAGATTTCTTAAGACTTAGCTGTCTGAAAAAATGTTGGGTAGCTTATCCACCAAGGAAATGCAAGTTAAAACTACTTTGAGATTCCACCTCACTCTGGTCAGAATGGCTAGCATCAAGAAAACAAGTGACAAAAAAAAATCCTGGAAGAGTATGGGAGAGAAGGAATAATAATCAGTGTTGGTGGGGATGAAAACTGGTGCAGTCGGGGCCTGGAGAGATGGCTTAGCGGTTAAGCACTTGCCTGTGAAGCCTAAGGACCCTGGTTCGAGGCTCAATTCCCCAGGACCCACGTTTCCAGATGCACAAGGGGGTGCACGCATCTGGAGTTCGTTTACAGAGGCTGGAAGCTCTGGCGCGCCCATTCTCTCTCTCTCTCTCTCTCTCTCTCTCTGCCTCTTTCTCTCTGTTGCTCTCAAATAAATAAACAAAATTTAAAAAAAAAAAAAAGAAAAAAGAAAACTGGTGCAGCTGTCACGAAAATCAGTGTGGAGGTTTCTCCAAAAGCTAAAAATAGAATTACACATAACCCAGACATACCCCTCCAGGGCATTTACTCTAAGGACTCTACACTCTTCTACAGAGATACTTTTTCAGCCGTGCTCAGTGCTGTTCTAGTCACACTATCCGGGAAATTGAATCAGCCTACATGCGCACCAACTAAGAACGTATAAAAACCTACTACTTTGTAAGCTAATTAAAAATATAGTTTGGGAGCCGGGCGTGGTGGCGCACGCCTTTAATCCCAGCACTCGGGAGGCAGAGGTAGGAGGATCGCCGTGAGTTCGAGGCCACTCTGAGACTCCATAGTGAATTCCAGGTCAGCCTGGGCTAGAGTGAGACCCTACCTCGAAAAACCAAAAAAAAAAAAAATATATATATATATATATATATATATATATATATATATATATATATATAGTTTGGGGCTGGAGAGATGGCTTAGTGGTTAAGCGCTTGCCTGTGAAGCATAAGGAGCCCGGTCTGAGGCTCGATTCCCCAGGACCCACGTTAGCCAGATGCACAAGGGGGCGCACGCGTCTGGAGTTCGTTTGCAGTGGCTGGAGGCCCTGGTGCGCCCATTCTCTCTTTCTCCCTCTCTCTCTCTTTCTCTCTCTGACACTCTCAAATAAATGAATAAAAATGATTTAAAAAGAATATATATATATATATATATATATATAGTTTGACTACAACCCCATGGGGAATACCTGCAACCCTACTGAGGTGCATCCCCAACGGGATGGGGGCAAGGATGAGGGAACAGAGGGCACCACATGATGTAGCCATATAAAACATCTTGTTAATAATAATAATTAAAATATATAGTTTGAGAGCTGGAGAGATTGCTTAGTGGTTAAGGCACTTGCCTGCAAAGCCTAAGGACCTGGCTTTGATTCTCCAGTACCCACATACAGCCAGATGCACAAGGTGGCACATGCATCTGGAGTCTGTTTCCAGTGTCTAGAGGCCTTGGTGCATCCATTTATTCTCATATTCTCTCTCTCTCTCTCTCTCTCTCTCTCTCTCCCCCCTCCCTCCCTCTTTCTCTGCCAAATAAATAAATAAAAATAAAAATATTTTTAAAATATATCGTTTGAACAAAGGTACCTTATAATAGCAGATAATGCTGCTCCCAGAAGCCATAGGTTATTGAAAATCCCAGTGTCGGTAATGATATGCTTTCCAACATGTTGTCGGTAAAACAGGCTACAGTAAAGCAATACATGCTACTGCCCATGCTCTTGGTTGTCCACCAAAACTAGATGGTAAATCCCAGTTGCTGAGGACACCAAACACTTCAGGTGTAGGACACAGAGGAACCAGGATGGAACTGAGCTCGAAGTTTCCTCCCTGATGGCCAGCTTGAGCTCAGGAAGGTGTGATACAAGCTGCAAATGGAGAAGAGTCATCAACAGCCCAGCTGTGGGCTCTGCATATACTCTACCACTGACTTGCCAGGCAAGATGTGCCTACTAGTGCACTCATGGCATGACTGTTATAGGGGTAATCTACTTCTGATTGGCTTTGAGGCTCACTCCAGGAATCCATGCCTGGTACTCTCAATCTGGTCTCATGTCCAGGAACATAAGGCCAGGGCTGGGGATACCTATGCTTGCTACAATGCTAAATGAACAAGTTGATTTATGTTTGTGCCCATAGATTTAAAAAAGTGCCTAAGTCCTAATGCCAGAGACATGGAACTATAACCCTTAAGAAACATGGATGTTAATGACTAGAGAGATATACAAGGCCGTGGGTTCAATACCCAATACTATTAAAAAAAAAAAAAAAGAAGAAGAGAAAAGAAAAAACAACATGCAAGTTAAACCAGACCTGGTAACTTACACGTGTAATCTCAGCACTCAAGAGAGGGAGGGAGAAGGATCATAAAAGTTCAAGGTCTACCTGGGGTACATAATGAGTTGCAGGTAAGCCTGAGCTACATACAGAGTGAGACCCTTTCTCCAAAACATATCAAAAAAAAAAAATGTAAGTCATCATGTCTATTCACAGAGAGGAAAACCACTCATGTTCACAGCATCTCCAAACACTGAGAAGACCGTCACATCACTCCTCTATATCCAACATGCCTCCATGAGGACTCAGGGGACCCCAAACCGAAACTGCCCCATGGAAGAATCTCTGCTGCTGTCTTGGGCCTCGGGAGGCAATGACATCGGCCCCAGTGGAGAGAAGTGGGTACAAGAAGGAAGAAGCTGCTGAGCCTAGCAAGCCCCTTCACGGGCCCAAAACACTCCTGTTGGTAAAACTCACTTTGCCTGCAACACAGTTCTGTACTTCCCTCCTCCTGACCATATGCAGACGTCCTGGAATTTCCACCCACCCCACACGAATCCTCATTACAAACTCTGAAATAAGGCTTTATATATAGAAAACAAATTCCAAATTTGTTTTGAAAAGATGATTGAAAAAAAAACAGTATATACATTTTAAATCCTTACCTATAATACTTTACTGAAAATCCTAGAAGAGTATGGGAGAGAAGGAATAATAACCAGTGTTGATGAGAATGTAAACTGGTGCAGCTGTCATGATAATCAGTGTGAAGGTTTCCTCCAGGGCATTTACTCTAAGGACCCTACACTCTTCTACAGAGATACTTTTTCAGCCATGCTTAGTGCTGTTCTAGTCATACTATCTAGGAAATGGAATTCAAGGGCATGACTTCTTTCTTTTTGGTTTTTCAGGATAGGGTCTCACTCTAGCCCAGACTGGAGTGTGACTTCTTAAGGGAATAATTTCCATGAGGAAGCATTACAAAGAAAAGTGTAATCAACACCTATGTTATTCCCTATCAAATTATCAATTTATTGTAACAAATACACTTTGAATACTTTTGCCTTTTTTCTTTATTTATTTATTTGAGAAAGAGAGAGAGAGAGAGAAGCAGAGAGTGAGGCAGAGAGAGAGAGAGAGAGACAATGGGCATGCCAGGGTCTCCAGCCACTGCAAACTAACTCCAGACACATGCACCACCCTATGCATCTGGCTTACGTGGGTTCTGGGAAATCGAACCTTCCCTAGGCTTCACAGGCAAGTGCCTTAACCACTAAGCCATCTCTCTCTAGCCCCATATTTCCCTTTTTCAAAGAAATAGAATATTACAGACAAAGCCAGGCAGCCTGAATCTAGCTTCATTCCCGATATGCTTCTTCTAAGGGGTAAAACCATCCATCGGTTTCTAATGATGGCATAAACATGCACGCTTGGGTTATTAGTATCTGAGGGTTACATCCATAAAACTCAGTTGTTTTCTTCCCACAGGGGATAATGTGGCCCTGAAGATGCTGAGTTTGGTTCATGAACCAGAAGAGCCTTATATCAGTAAATATTCCTTAAATCGATGCTTAGATTTTTGGCATAATATCACACCACATGCTGGTATTTTTAAAATATTTTATTTTCCTATTTATTTATTTGACAGAGAGAAAGAGAGAGAATGGGCACTCCAGGGCTCCAGCCACTACAAACGAACTCCAGACGCATATTCCCCCTTGTGCATCTGGTTAACGTGGGTTCTGGGGAACCGAACCTGGTCCTTTGGCTTTGCAGACAAACACCTTAACTGCTAAGCCATCCCTCCAGCCCAAGATGCTGTTTTTAAAGGGCATTGACACATCAAAAACTGGGCTTCAACTTCATAAACACAGGTTTCAGTCAGTGTTGATGTCACAAACAACTCTGTCTGCCACTAGTAAACTCGGAGACCAGATAAGGCCAGGCCAAGATAGACCATCGCTGCCTCTGCCTTGTGTGACATTTAGCTATATAAATCAAGGATTTATAGAAGTTTGGGAGCAGGTGAAAGGGCCTGGCCAGATCTAAAGTTTCTAAAATCTCTCTGAAACTATGCTGTGGTGTCAGAAGTAGGACACAAACAAGAAGACCACCACAATGGTCAGATATGCTGGACAAGGATCAGAATGCCAAAGTAGGAAACAATGAGTTAAACATGTCTGGAATGTGAGAATTTTTGTGGGAGACACTGAGTCCAGTGAAATTTAGCCACTGTTCTATCTAGCCACTAGGACTGACATATGATAAAAAGATGTCTACGCCCAAGGCAAAATTCCTCGAATCTTCTTTATGAGCTGAAGGGAGGCATGGAATGGAAGAGGTCCAAAGGAGTTAAAATCCTAAAAGGAAACGGAGGCAAAAAAAAAAAAAAAAGCCATGGGTCATAAAAGGATGCTCCTGTATCAATATTTGAAAAGGTAATCTTGGAAGGTGGGAAGATAACAAGGACCCTAGAGTCCGAGGAGAAATAGGTGGTCAGCAACTTTCCAGGGACAAAGGATGGCAGCTGAGGTTTGGAAGGTGAGTGAAAATAGGAATGGAACTGAGAAAGGCTCCAACGTCATAAGCCAACTCTCCCATAGCAGAGATGATCATAGGAAGAGGATGCAAGAGGGACTTCAGAGATGCTCTAAATGCTTCACATGTGGGGAAAGGTGAAAACATTAAAGATGGGAACTCTGACTCCTTCATCCACTGTACTCTAAAAGTGACCATGGTCATCATTTTAAATTAGTCAACTGTTTTAAAATATGTATAAACTTTTTGCAGGCAGCCATGACCTTGGAACTCTGGAATTTGCTCTAATTAATCACACTCTTCCGCCAAAAGTGAAGTTGCGAAGGTTAGGTCCAGAAATACTACCTTCATGGAAAGGTAAAGGAGTGAGCCGAGATGGAAAAGTCACATTGGTAGTATTCCAAAAACGCATTTACTGAGCTTCTGTTTGCAGCAAAGGGCACTGCCACACTTGGATTCAGTTGGGGGTTTGTTTGCACAGTTAAAGCTGAGCATCTCTACAGTTAGCAGCTCTAAGTTTCCTCTCTTCCAGTAGGTTCCATAGATCCTTAATAAACCTAATTAAAGTGGCCTCAAGACAATGCAGTAAAAGCACTAGAGAGCTGGCCTCTGCTTTGTTCCACACAATTTTGTTTAGGGGAAGATAACCATCCTGAACCAGAGCCAGCTGAGATACAAGGAGGAAGCTGGCAATATGCCTGGCTTCTTTAGGGCTTCAAAGCCTTGGGAAAATAACTGATTATGCCTCCCAACCCACCTCTGCTTTGAGACAGTCTAGAATCTCAGCTTAGTATCTTATTTTCTGAGCAGAAAACCACTTCTCTCACACCCATACACACTGCTTATCACAAAAGGTTAAAAAAAATTAAGAAATATAAAGAAACATTAAGTGTATGGAAGGTGTACTGAATAAATAAACAACATATAAAACATGCAGAGGGGCTGGAAAGATGGCCCAAAGGTTAAGGCACTTGCCTGAAAATCCTAGTGACCCAAGTTTGATTCTAATACCCAAGTAAAGCTATATGCACAGTGGCACATGCATCTGGAGTTAGTGTGCAGAGGCTGGAGGCCCTGGCACACCTATGTTCGTTCTCTCTCTCTCTCCCCTTGCAAATAAATAAACAAAAATTAAAAAATATAAAGATAAAACATCCGGAGCTCAGGATCTGGAATACAAATGGAATTAGAACTCAAAGCTGGTGTGGAAAAGCAAGACAACATCCTTGTCCCACACTTGATATTTAGAGTTGTGCAAACTCCACACAGCCATGACCAACAACCGTAGCTTAGCCATTCAGGAGCATTATCTCTCCCACCTCCCTGACACTAGGAGGGGTACCAGGCACCCAACCTTACACAGCCGGATTTAAGAAGACTGAAAGAGAGAGGGACATAAATGAGAAACTGCTCCAAAACTCCACCATCCCAAAATGAAGACCAGCCAAATAGACAGAAGAAGGGTGAACTCGAGGTCATCTTGTAGAAATGACTTACCAGGGCCTGGGGTTGACACCCTCATAAACGGGAACCTCTGGAACTGCCTCTATCATCCATGCAGACAGCTAATCTGTAAACATTAGTAAATTCTTGGAGTATGTCCCAACCAGAAAGCTCAGCATCTGGTCAGCTCATTTGGATTTGGATAACACATCCTTCCCTGGATAGCATCATGAGGTTCTACACACAGTTGTTCTAAAATATCCAGACCATGTTTCCTCCAGGATGACTGTACAGCTGCCACTGCACCGAGCCAAAGGATGAAGGCAGGCATGACATGCTTTGATCCACACACGTAATAATTTCTATATTATATGAAGTCTTGTCAGTGCATTATTAAATTCTGCTAGTTTATTGGACAATAAAAATGGCCTTCTGGAAATGAGTCAGAAAGGTCTCACATAAGTATTCATTTTTAAAAACTAGGATATCTAAATGCAATCAAATATTAAAATTCAGCTAAATTATGGAATAGCCCAAACCTATCGGCGATTCTTTGTTGGTTTGTTTTTAGAAATCGATTCTTGTGGAGCCTAGATATCAGTGTGAAATTTTCAGTTCTTATAAAAATTCAACTTTTCAGGAAAAATTTGAAAACTTTTACTTTCTGGCATGCTTAACTTTTTTCAACTTGGACTAAATCTGAGACACTAAGTCTCTTTGTTCAAAAGCCAGTGAAGAGTGAACAATTAGCACTTAAGTGACAGAGGGGACCCTAAAACAGTAATAATTAAAAAAAACGAACACAGCCGGGCATGGTGGTGCATGCATTTAATCCCAGCACTCAGGAGGCAGAGGTAGGGGGAATGCTGTGAGTTCAAGGCCAGCCTGACACTACGTAGTGAATTCCAAGTCAGCCTGGGTCAGAGTGAAACCCTACCTTGGAAAAAAAAAAAAAAACACAATCAACAAGTGATACTTGCATTTTTCTCTAAGAAGCCAGGTTTCCTAAGTGTGTGTCATCTGAGCACACCCTGCTGCCTGGTTTCCATGTGTGGGAAGGTAAATTGTTACTAGCATACATTGCTTGCATAAAGTAATGGGCTTATGGCCCAGATGTGGTGGCGCATGTCTATAATCTCAGTACTAAAGAGGCAGTGGCAGAAGCATAGCCAAAGGTTTGAGACCAGCTCTGTCAATGTAGTGAAATCCAGGCCAGCCAGGGCCACATAAAGAGACCCTGTCACAAACAAAACCAAAATAATAATAATGAGGAGTATGAGATGGAGAAGAAGGAGGAGGAGGGGAGGAGAAGAGGAAGAGGAGGAAGAGGAAGAGGTGGAAGAAGAAGGAAAAAAGCAATGGTTTCCCTGTGACATTTTCATATATGCATATAATGTTCTACCCTTCCTCTTTCCTAATAGTTCCTCCTTTACTTTTATGTATCCTTTTCTTCTAGATTCCACACATGAAAGAAAGCATGTGACACCTATCTTTCTGAATCTGGCTTCATTTACCATGGTGATCTCTGTGAGGATTAATTTTATGAGTCAACTTGAGTGGGCTAAGTAATGCCTACACTGCCGGTGGAGTATACCTGTTAGGCTGTGTCTATGTTTCCAGAAGAGATTAATAGCCTTGGAACCAATGGACTGAGCTGAGCAGACAGCCCTGCCCAGTTGAGTGGGCACCACCTGCCCTGAGGGCCTGCACAGCACACACAGGTGGAGGAAGAGGGGTTCATTCTCTGTGCTTCAGCTGTGACCTTCATCATCTCCTGCCCCGGGACATGGGTACCGACATTTCTTGAGCTTTCAAATGTAGATGGACTTACATCACCAGCACCCCCAAACTCTCAGACTCATACCATCACCTTTCTCAGATTTGTGGCCTGCAGGTAAGCAGATTATGATGCCTGGTAGTCTCGCTTATTTTGTGAGCCAATTATAATAATAAGTCTCCATAGATAGTGTGGTAGTTTGAGTATAATTTGAATGCATATACTCAGGTGTTTTATTAAAATTAAGCTTGTAACTCAGGGTCTCCGGCCACTGGCTGGAGGAGATGTCACTGCGGGTGGAGAATCCTGTAGGCCACCCAAAGGTATGGCGAGAGCAATTTGAGCCCCAGAGGTTCGTGTTTGCCAGTGTTGGTGTTTCTTGCTGCATTCTTTTCTCTCTTCTTGGACATATGGAGGTAAGCAGCTTCTGCCACTGATGGAGTTTTCCCTGGATTTTGTGAGCCTGAAATAAACCCCCTTCCTCCTATAAGCTGTATTGGGTTGGATGTTTACCCGAGCAACATGTAACATTGTAACACTGTACATGTAACACTGTAACAGATAGATACACAGATACAAATATGTCAGATAGATAGATACATACATACATACATACATACGGGCTGGGGAGATGGCTCAGTGGATAAAGTGCTCACTGCTCAAGCTGGGGCACCTGAGCTTCACTCCCTGACCCCATGTAAAAATCCAGAAGCTTGGCGGCCTTCTAATTCTATAATCCCGACACGCTGATGCTGATGGTGAGATGGGAGGCAGAGACAAGAGAGTTTCTGTGAAGCTCAGGGCAAGCACAGCAAAGAACAGTAGAGTAAGAAATCTTACCTCAAGTAAGGTGAGCAGGCAAAAGTTATCCTCTCACCTCCACGGATGCAATGTGGTATGCACGCACCCACACAAACACATGCTCACCCACAGTAAAATAGTAACAATAAAATTACGTTTTGAAAGAAAGATGTCAACATGCCTAATGTGAATAAATACACACATCTGATATGTATATTTGAATGCATACCTATGCTATCATATTTCTCATTGTACAGGCTATCAGTTCTGTGTCTTGAGAGGACCCTGAATAATACCACTCCCTGTGTGATGGCCTTCTCTTGAGTGTAGGCTGGACCTAGTGACTTGCTTCTTGACAAGCAGATCAAAGCAAAACTAATGGGATGTCACTTCCAAAATGAGGTTACTAAAGGCTGTAGCTTCCACCTTGCTCATGCTCTGAGCTGCCCTGTGACTCTATCTATCTAACAAAGCCAGCTGCTGAGCTGTGAGCTGCCCCATGCTATGAGGGGCCCCTATGGCAAGAAAATGAGAGAAACCTCTAGCAATCAGCCCACAAGGAACCAAGTAAGAGCCTGGAATAGCCGAAGAACCCTGCAGCATCCCTCTCTATGGGTGCGTGGGGAAGCAGAGCCTTCTCCACAGGAGTAGGTTGACCAGCAGTTCCCATCAACACCTTGACTGAAACAAGTGAGAGGCATGGACCAGGACTTGGCTATGCTGCACCAAATTCCTGACCCAAAGAAAATCGTGAGATAATAAAGCCACACCATGTTTTAAGGAGTATCTTGGTACACAGCAGTAGGTAATTCATATGGTTCCATTAGAGTGAGAGTTGGTGTTTTCCTTTCTTGGCTGAAAACTGGTACCCAGTGAATACAGTCAGATATCCCCATGGACCCATGAGCTCAGAGGCCAGTCAGAAGCTACTTAAGGAAAAAAAGAAATTGGTGACGTTAACTTCTAGGCTATACTAATTTAAGCACAGACTATGACGATGTGACAAATTTCTTTTTAATTAGACGAGTAAGTTCTCACACACATACCTACTTTGTAAAAATGAAAGAGATAAATGATAAAAGGCATGCTATTTAAAACATCTTTCTTTCCTTCCCTAATATTACCAGCTGTCTCTGTTTTATCCTGTTCCAAGTTAGTGAATAAACAAGGCCACACAAATGTGCATCTCACCTTCTGATGTCCCCATGACTTTACACAGTAACTAGGTACATATTTGGGTCAGAAAACCTAGAGGTGAGTTTGCAGCTCTATCCTTGCTGCAGTCAGGTTCTCATTGCTGGTAGAAATCACCCAACCAAGAGCAGCTTGTGGCAAAAAAAAAAAAAAAAGAGCTTTATTTTGGCTTACAGGCTCGAGGGGAAGCTCCACAATGGCAGGGGAAAATGACAGCATGAGCAGAGGGTGGACATCACCCCCTGGCCCACATAAGGTGGACAACAGGAACAGGAGAGTGTGCCAAACAGTGGCAAGGGAAAGCTGGCTATAACACCCCTAAGCCCACCCCCAACAATACACCACCTCCAGGAGGCGTTAATTTCTAATTACCATCAGCTGGGAAGAGTAGCATTCAGAATACCTAAGTTTATGGAGGACACCTGAATCAAACCACCACAATCCTAATAGGAAAAACAAACATAAACATGTCAAAGATATCTGGAAGTGATAGGAAAGGATGTGGTTTGAAGGACCTCCCACTGACCAAACTGTGATCATTTGAGCAGCAAAAAAGATCGTAACGGTCACTATGGAAAATCAAGACCAGGCAGTACAGGGCACTTAAAAAAAAAAAAAGTACTATAAACTCATTAATCCATTCATGAATTTATTTATGCTTGGAAACAGAGACGAAGGCTGGGACTATGAATTAGAGGAGGGCCACCAGAAATGGACTGTGACTTCATAACTGGGTTTCAGAGTCACTGGGACAGAAGATGAGTACAGTAATGTCAGGGGTGGCCTAAGAAGAAATAGCCTTGAAGTTTCTGGTGGGCACAATGCACAGGGACCCATGGACATGAGCTCAGCATCATGCCAAGGGTAAGCGCAAGGTCCCTGGTGAAAAAAAAAAAAAAAAGCAAGTTATGTAAACTTTTTTTTCAATTTTACTTTTTAAAACTTTTTGTACAGGTATTGTATGTTGAGCATACCTACCTACCCTCTCTGTTCATTCCCCTTCCCCTCCTGTCATCTCTTTGTTCCCCCAATTCACATCTACTTTCATTTCATATGTGCATGTGTGTATTTCATTATATATTTTACATACATGATTTTAAGTGATCATGTAAAAATCTAGAAATCACAAGTGAGAGATGATATGTATTTGTTTTGCTAACCCTGGCCTCATTTGCTTAATATGAACATCTCCAGTTGTATACATTTTCCTGAAGAAAGCATAACTCCAGGATGCCTTAGTAGTTAAGGCACTTGCCTGTGAAGCCTAAAGACCCAAATTCCAGTTCTCCAAATCCCATGTAAGCCAGATGCACAAGGTGGCACATGCGTCTGGAGTTCATTTGCAGTGGCTGGAGGCCCTGGCACACCCATTCTCTCTCTCCCCACCCCTCCATCTCTAATAAATAAATTAAGTAAACAAAACATTCTTTAAAAAGCATAACTTCATTCTTCTTTACAGCTAAAAAAAAATTACCATTGAGCCGGACGTGGTGGCACACGCCTTTAATCCCAGCACTCGGGAGGCAGAGGTAGGAGGATCGCTGTGAGTTCAAGGCCACCCTGAGACTACATAGTGAATTCCAGGTCAGCCTGGACTACAGTGAGACCCTATCTCAAAAGAAAAAAAAAACTACCATTGTGTACATGTGTCACATTTTCTTTATCCACTCCTATGTTCTTGGACACCCAAGTTGATTCGATAGCTCAGCTATTGTGAACAGTCCCGCAGTAAACACTGGTGTGCAAGTGTCTCTGTGATATGTTGACTTGGGAGTCCTTCGGGTAAACATCCAGGAGTCGTGTGGTGTAGCAGACAGCTTCAGGTTCGCTGAGATGAACTTCCAGACCAGGCACAGTTATGGAGGAAGGGATATTTATTGAAGCTTACAGAACCAGGGGAAGTTCCATAATGGCAGAAGAAACTGGCCTGCCTTCACAGGCCCAACAGAGAGAGAGAGAAGTACAAGCCTAAAGGTCAAAAGCCACAGCACACTTCAGGAACTCCAGCTAGGCACACTTTGCATATCTTTAGATTGAAATCTCAAACCCACCACCACACCTTAAGATCCACACAATGGCATTGCCTCCAGCCAGATGGCTAGAGATGCAAACTACAAACAAATAAACAACTGAATATATTGGGGGCCATCTATTCTATTCAAACTACCACATGTGGTAAATCTCTATTTTGTTCTTAGAGAAACCTCCACACTGATGGCCAGGGAGGTGGGATGAGTTTACCATCCCACTAGCCGTTCTCTTTTGCCCACATTCTCACTCTTGTTGTTTGTTTTATGAATGGCTGCCTTTCTCACTGGAGTAAGGTGGAACCTCAAGGTAGTTTTTCTTTTTAATTGAGATATCCTTCTTTAAAAATGGTTGACAATTTGCATACATGAATATCGTGTAGTTTGATCATAATCCCCTTCCATTACCTTCGTTTTCTCCCCTCCCCCATCCTTTTCAATGTAGTTTTGATTGCACGTCTCTGATGTCTAGTGAGGTTAGGGTTAACAGTGTTTTGATTTGTTTTTTGAATGTTTTTTGGCCACTTTTATTTTAGCTTTTGTGAACTGTCTGGTCATTTCCTCAGCCCACATGTTGTAAACCAGATTAAACATCTTTTTAAGAGCAGTACATGAAGTCAGGCATGGGGTGGTACACCTCTGTATTCTTCACACTCAAGAAGCAGAGGCAGGAGGATCTCAAGTTCATGGCTAGCTGGGGCTATATAGCAAGGCTCTGTTTCAGAAACCAAGGACTGGGGATGTAGCTCAGAGATATTGTCTACCATGCACAAGGTCATGGATTTGATCTGTAACACACACACACACATACACACACACACACACACACACACACACACACACAGCAGCAGCACACAAAGATTGTCACTGCGACTCTATCCTAGTGAGGCCCTTGCAAGGGCTGAGATAAAGCTCGCATGTGTGTCCTCACCTCTGGTACCTATTCATCTTGGTTGGAAACCCGCAGGCCAAAAAAAAAAAAATGTTGCATCTGCCTCTGACCTAGGAAGCATCCACAGTACACTGTAAAATTGCTGCATCTTTGGCTTGGTCAGAAAGGAAGCAGATGAGTGATCTGTTTTCTCTCTCTCACCATATCCTACCAAACCATGATAGGCACAAGGCGCTGGTGCCTTCGTTTTTAACAGACATTGCCAAGCTAGCATTCAAAAACACTCTTTGGTCTCCACTGCTCAACAATGCATAAAGCCACCTCATTGCTCAGATTCTTGCCAAACCTTGAAAGTCTTTAATATCTTAATTTTTGCCAAAGTGAAGAGTAGGGAGAATGCTAGCTCACAGACTTGATTCATGGTCTAAATAGACTTTTAAAAGGGCAGGCAATTAATATCCTGCAAAGAGCCAATACAGCAAACTAGCTTGGAGACTGGCAAGAGATAAGTGACAGCAGTGCCGTTCCCTGGGTGCCAAGCTCTGGTAGCACCAGGATCTTGGCATTCCCATTCCCGCTTTACAGATGCAGGTATGGTGAAGTGACTCCCTGGGGTCATGCCACATGACATTTCAGCCTACATCAAAGTCCATGTTCACGTAGAAACCTCTTTAAATTTTTAAAAATTTTATTTATTTTTTTTTTTTTGAGGTAGGGTTTCACTCTATCGCAGGCTGACCTGGAATTCACTATGTAGTCTCAGGGTGGACTCAAACTCATGGCAATCCTCCTACCTCTGCCACCCGAGTGCTGGAATTAAAGGCATGTACCACTATGCCCAGCTAAAATATTTTATTTTTATTTACTTATTTGAGAGAAAGATAGAGGGGGAAGAAGGGAGAGAATGGGTATACCAGGGCCTCCAGCCACTGCAAATGAACTCCAGAAGCATGAATCACCTTGTGCATCTGGCTTACAAGGGTCCTAGGGAATCAAACCTGAGTCCTTTGGCTTTGTAGGTAAGCACCTTAACCACTAAGACATCTCTCCAGCCCAAAATATTTTTATTTATTTGCAAGCAGAGACAGAGAGGGAGAGAGAGAAGAGAGAGACAGAGAATAGGCACACCCAGAGCCTTTAGCCACTACAATTGAACTCCAGACTCACGTGCCAATGTGCATCCGGCTTTACACAGGTACTGAGAATTGAACCTGGGTCGTTAGGCTTTGCTGGCAAGCGCCTTAACTGAGCCATCTCTCCAGCCCTCAAGTAGAAACTTTTAATAGCTGTATTCCATAAAATTTCTCTATTGTAAGTGTATCATTCAATCATTTTCTCTAAAGTCATGAAATTACACAACCATGACTACTTCCCAGGTACCGTTTTTTTTAACCACTCCTAAATGTTCTGTCATGTCCGCTTTCTGGAAATCCTCACCCCTATGCCCAGCCTCAGACAAGCAATGATCTGTTCTCTATCTCAAGAGATTTGAATTTTCTGGGTGCCTCATGCAAGGGTGAGTCGTTCACGTTTAGCTCTCTTTCACTTTAGCATACTATTTTAAACATATGCCACAGCACGCATTAGTGTAATCCATTCCCTTTGGTTACTAGGAGGATCCAGTTGGGTGAGGTCACCAGTTGATGGACACTTGGACCCCTCTCAGTTTTTAGGGCTACCCATTCATGCTTCTATCTCCCATGGAAATGTTTTTCTTTCTGTTGGAGAGATCCCTAGATATGCAACTGGTGCGTCCTATGGCAAATGTAGGTTTAACTTTTTAGAAGAAATTGCCAAACTGAATACCAAAGTGTGTTCAGCGTTTTTGTTTTGGGTTTGGTTTTTTTAATTCTCTCCAGCATCCCAGACAAATTTTAAGCCGATGTTCAAGAAAGGAAAAAGCTTTTGCATGTATGTCACTGGTGTGCAATCGATGGGTGTGCATGAGCTGGTGAGTGGGTTGTACTTGCCCAGCCTGACTCCAGTGTAGAAAACAGCCCGTCTGGACACACATTCATTTATTAGTGACTCTTGGGTGTGACAGGAGCTCTGAGCAGCCCTCCCTGTGGATGAGCACAAGACGAGGCAAGTGAAATAATATGGAAACGATCACTATTTCCTGTTGGGTCTTTGTGCCCTTCCTGCATTCCGCTTTATTGCTGTGATTGACTTCCAGTCGGTCCACTGGGATCCACGTCCAGAAGCTTCCCCTGACCCGTCACTATCTCTCAGGACCTGCAGCTCTCAGCCCCACCTAGTCGCCAGTCTCGAGCTCCTTGCTCCCTCTCAGGAGCAGCAAGCCCACAGAAAATTGTGAGTTAGGTGACTGTAGCGGTTTGAAATGTGAAAAGTCCCCCCCCCCCCAACAGGCGCAAGGGTCTGAACACTTTGTGCCCAGCAGGTGGCGCTGTCTGGGAAGGTTGTAGAACTTTAGGAGGTGAAGAGCTGATGGAGGAAATGGGCCACTGGGGACCTGCCTTGAGGTTTCATAGCCTGGTCTTGCTTCCTCTTCTCCCTCGCCTCTTCTGCTAATGCTACCCTGGCTTTGCTGCCATGAAGGAATGTATGCCCTGGAAGCTGGAAACAAGGGTAAACCCTTTCATTCTTAAGCTGCTTCCTGTCAGGTATTTGGTCACAGCAATGAGTAAAGACCGTCATTAATACAATGTCCCACCCAGGCGCCGTGGTTTTCCTGGACACACTTTTAATCACCGCTGACCCTTTGGCTGTACCGGATTATTCTTCATCCACTTGGAATCCATCTTTCTTCCTCTCCAACACTATCTGAACCCACTTTGTAGGATACCGTGAGACACTAACTGCTTTCCAGTGCCTGCATGGTGTCATCTCCTAACCCAATTCTGTTGTGTGGCTGCAAATGCTATTACACTTGTTGGGCACGGTTTGTTTTCAATAAGCTCATAGCTTTTTAATTTAATTTTAATTGGAATGCCACAGCCCACGATATGTTTTCTTATTCTTTACTTGTCTATCAAGTTCACAAATCAACTATCCCCTGCTGCCCAGACAGCCATGTCCTTGATTCCTACATTTGGTAAGAGATAGGAATGGAGACAGGGACAGAGCGCAACCACAAAGGAAGAATGCTGATAAGAAGGGGAAAGGATGTTCCAAAATACTTTCATATTGTAATATATAACCAAATGTGTTTTTAATTTATTTATTTATTTATTTGCAATCTAAGAGAGATAGGAGAGAGAGAGAACGGATGTGCCAGGGCTTCCTGCCACTGCAAACAGACTCCAGACACATGTGCCACTTGGGCCCATGTGGGAACTAGGTAATCAAGTCGGGTCCTTAGACTTTGCAGGCAAGTGCCTTCACCATTAAGCCATTTCTCCAGCCCCCCAAGTGTATTTTTGAATCAGTGCTAATTCAAAAGTCGAAGCGTGCTACAAAAATCTTGGAGCAACCACACTGTCTAGTGTCAGCTTGGAATTTTTCATTTGAAATCTTTTTCGAAAGCAGTTACAGGAAATCGACCCCCACCCTGCGCAGCCAACCCCACACACACACACAAAAAGAAAGTAAAGAAAAGAAAGAGGACTGCAAAACATCACCAAAGCCCAGACACCTTACTATCAGTTTTTAATGTAGCCTGGCAATGACAACTTCCCATCCCCCAGGCTGGGTGCACACACGTAACTGCAATGGCAAGGTGAGTAACGGATGAGGCTCCCCTTCTTGGACTACACACCTCATCTGCACTGGTCAGTCTCCGCCTCATTCCGCATGCAGCCTCTTATTTAGTCTTCATAAAATCCAGCGAGGCTGCTCTAATTGCCTTCACTTAATAGATGAGCAGCTAGGGATCTGAGAAGATAAATGATTTGCCCAAGTTGGCACAGCTCTTACGAAGCAAGATGTGGGACTCAACCCGAGGACTTCAGCACCAAAGCTCAGAACTGTCTGTCTTCAAAGCGCGCTGCCTCCCGGGAGCACGATGCCCCTTCCCCAACCTGGCTGCTTCAACACTCTCCCATCTCCTCCTCATCATCAATAAATATTTATCAAGGACCACTGCCTACATAGCAGTGCTCTTGTTTCCACAGCAACCCACTGTCAGAGAGGCATGGGAGTATCCTGTGCTTGAAAGAAAGATGCTGTAATGTCCTCTGATTGTGGCTCTGAAAAGTGACAGTTACACTACTACAGGGGACACATCTCAGCTGGCAGTCTGGAGCCTGTGGGAAAGGTACAGGAGGATGAGCAAGAAGGAACTAAAGCAGAGGAGAAAGACAAGGTCTGCAAACCCAAGAAGGTGGTCTGTGTACATTACATGCCTGTGACTGCTGCTGGAGCAGAAGCTAAGCCAGGTTTGTACATTAATTCTCCTTTTATTAGGAAACAAATCAAGCAATCCGGGACAGAAAGCAAATGCAACTGTACTGCAAACAGCTCCCCAGGGGTATCTCAGAGTGATTATTGAGTTAAATGACTCTATTGCTAGCAACTGCCACCCTGAGCCAGTCCCCTTTAAGATTTGTTGTTGCTCTCAATATACAGATTCTGAAACTCACTAATAAACGGACTAATTATCCTTTTATCTGTTTGTCTCATTGCCTCCCTCTTCCCTCATCTCAAATCATGTTTTGCAATACCGTTAACAGGCTGTTTTTAAATATTGGATTTTTTTTTTAAGAAAACTATCATCCCTCACAAAAAATGCGGTGGCGTGTTAGAATAAGAGAGAAGGAGACTGCCTTTGATGGCAAGCTTTCCCCCTCTGACTTCTGGACACCGTGACCGACCACCAGTTACAGCAAAACCCATCATCCCGACTCTGTCCTGGATGTAAGCTTACAAATGGAAATTGCTTTCAAACCGGGATCTTCAGATCAAAGGAGTATGGAGAACACACCACTGAGTCTTAAATGCATTATTTACTCTGACTTGCTAAAAGTTTTAAGTAAGATGCTTTGAAAGAAATCAAAGCTATCGTAGTCGCAGCACATTCGGCATCCAACAATAATATCACGATTGGGAATAAAACAAGGGGATAAGCCCGTCTTTAAAAAGTCAATATTTGCAGCATCCCTGCATCTACAAATACAGATGGTCACAAGGAAACCCGAAAAAAAAAATCCAATTTAAGTTATGTAGTTAGCATTAAACCAGGGAGAAGATGACAGGGTACATACAGAAAATCCCTATTTCTGCAAAGGAGTGGGGCTTAGAATGCACCAAGTCGCCAAAGCAAGCTAAACTCACTTTTTCAAGGCGCCCGGGGAACAAACAAGCCACTTGTTAAATGTGTCCCATAGTATAGTGGGTTTTCAGGGCTCAGGTAGAACCAGAAGAAATATACGGCACCGTAACAGTGGATTTTTCTCCCCAACTGTACTCCACTATTGCATTTCTTCCCCATGTGTTCCGAAGAGCAAACAAAGAAAAGGTGCTTGCTCCTCACACTTCTCTAAATGTTTTAACAAAAGGCTGCTGAACAAACCACATTACTCATTTAAAAATTGAAAAGAAGTTCTATTCCTGAGATGAAAGCAGCTAGATTTGCATTTTAACAGTTGTGGGCGAGCGCCACCTGGCGGCAGCGTCGGGAACGGGCCTGCGTTCAGCCTTGCACAGCTTCCGGGAGTCGCTGTGGGTTTCATAGCTCACTACCCAAGAACAGTCTGAGACCCGTGGTGGAATATTTTTGATCCTGTTTCTGCCGCGGGAACGTGAGTACTATCAGTGTGTGGCGGGCCATCCAGGCCTTGGAGGATAGTAAAGTTGAGTTATGAATGGTTCCGGAGTCCACAGGACTGCTCCAGCATCCTTCCCCTCACCTCCCTAACCCAGACCTAAAATGCAACACCTTGTGTACCATCTTTAGAATGGTGCCGCGACTGTGCCCCTCTTCTCTGCCTTGTATTCCAGCCTTTCAGATCACTCACCCCTCCAAAGGAGTGGGGTTTTTTTTGTCGTCCCTCCCCCCACAACTTCCCAGCCACGGAAACAAGAGGTCCCTTCCCAGAAGTCCTATGTTCAGTTTCCATTTTCGCATCAAGCCACGGAGAATCTAGCACATTTTCAGAGGAATGTCACTCCGGTGGTTGTTAACCTCCGAAAGCAGCCCGTTTAAAGACCTAATGCTTCCCACGGGTTCGCTGGCTCTCTTTCTCTTTCTTCCTTTCTTTTCTTATAATATGCGAGCACAGCTGTCGCTTAGCCATCCAAAAAAAGGGCCCTTTTTCCTAAGTGTCACTTGCTTCCCTCAACCTGTCTCTCAGATCCCAGCGACCTCAGCTCAGCGTGGTCACACGGAAGCCAAGGGGACTGAAAAAAAAAACTTCAAGGTAGTTTTGAACTTACAAGTACACCTGCATCCCTGCCTCTCCTTCCTTCCACCGGGGGACTCTTTGGGGGCTCTGGGATGGAAGTGGGACTTGGTGAGGCATCAGAACCCCTCAGTCCCGGGTCTCCTTCCCTTCGTCCTCTTCCCACCAGGAAGATTCCAGGACGCCCACTGAGGTAGTAACTCTATTCACTCCCTGCCTATGGCCAGCCCCCAAACACCAGTGCCCCGAACTCTCCAGGGACAGCCTCAGTGGTCAAAGCTTGAAGGGCCTTCACAAGGTCCCCCTTGCTCCGGATGAAGCCACTAGGAGATGGGGCGGAAGTCATGTCGGTCTCTAACACCCACCCCCACCACCCACCCCACACCACCAGGGTACCGCCGGAGGCTTAAGCGCAGGCAGAGGGACGCAGAGTGTTTGGATGAGACTGGAGCTTCCGTGTCTCGGAGGAGAAAAGAAAGGCCACCGCCCAGGCCGCCTTGGCCTGCGAGGAACCCGGTCCTCCCCACTCCTGCGCCTGGAGAGCCGGTCCTCCCCGGCGCGGGGACCCGGGGCGCCCAAGCCGCGCCTCATCTCGCCGCCCCAAACACTCGAGTGACAAGATTCCGACAAGTGGGAGGCAGCAAGTGGAAATATTCGCAACAACCGCAGAAAGTTACTCCCGCCTTGGGGTGGGGAGGAGAAGGGGGGTGCTCCCGGCAGGAAAGTAAAAGGAGGAACTTGGTGACTCGCCCGCCGACTGCCCAGGGACGCGAGGGACCTGGCGCGGTGGCCCCGGCGCGCTTGGACACCGCAGCAACCCGCCTTTGGAGACTTGAGCCGCCGGGTCCCGCGTGGTTCTTCGCCGTCGCGGTCGTGGTCGCGGTCGTGCCACTCCCAACCCTCCCTCCCCATCCCCGTGAGCAGGTCTAACTTTCTCCGGGGAGGACGGCGGCGATGCGCGCGCGCGCGCGGAGCCCCGGGGAGCCGGGCGCGAACGCTCACCTGCGGCGCTCTGCGCCCGGGCGCCGGGCAGCGGTGTCAGCTGGAGCCGCCAGAGCAGACGCAGGAGCAGGGCGAGGGCGGGCGCGGCGAGACTCGCCATCCGGGCGGCGGCGGCGGCGGGGTGGCTCAGCCCCTCGCCTCGGGGACCGGGGCCGGAGCCGGAGAGCCGGGGCCGGGACTCGGGCGGGTGCGGGGCGGCCCCGCATCGCCCGGAGCGGCGTGCCGGCTGTGCGCGCGCCGCTGGGCGCCCCCTGGGCTGGCTCCGCTCTCGGGGCTCTCGGGGCTCCCGGAGCCGGCGCCGCCGCTGCGCTCCGAGCCGAGGCGCGGCGCGAACTGAAGCGCGAGGCTGGGCGGGGGCGGGACGCGGGGGCCGGGGGTGGGGGGGGCGGTGTCCCCCGAGTCCTAACGCCGCCGCCGTCGCCTCCCGCCTCCCGCCCGCCAGCCCGAGCGCTCCGCCTCGGCCGCCGCGCACACACACACGCACACGCGCGCACACACACACACACACCCTCGCGCGCACACGCCCGCGCCTGGCACACGCCCGCAGCTGGCACACGCGGACTTCCCCCCCCCCCGCACACACACACACACACACACCCGCGCACCCTCTCCCGGGCTGGCCGGCTCCCGGCCGCTCGCGCAGTCACGCGCGTCCACGCATCGCCCTCGCACCCACGCGACCGACCGGCCGGCGGCGAGGGTCCTCGCCTCTGCACCCTGCGCCACGCCACGCAGCAGCGGAGCATCGTCTATCCCGCGGGGGCGCAGGTACCGAGGCGAGGCGGAGTTGGGAGGGGGGGGAGGTGAGGGGAAGAGGGAGAGGGGGAGCGGCCTTTGAAGTGGAGGTGGGGGGCAGGTGAATGTGGGGGAGCAGTGAGGGGGACCACACAGAGAGAGAGGGGGCCTGGGCTCAACTCTGAATGCTGAGGTGGTGGCCAGATGAATTGCGTGGCCGGTTGAGGGTGCGGGTGGATGCTCCCCCCCCCAAAAAAAAAATAAAGCCTGAGACAGCTGCTGGAGGGTCCCAGCACAGCCCCAAGAGGAGAATTTCGTCAGACTTTCTGTGTCTACCTGCTAGCCTGTGTCTCTGTCCCTGCTCTTGTCCCTGTGTCTCCCTCCCCCATCAGCAGCCCACCTCTCCCACCTTATTCACCTCATCTCTCTCTCTTTCCCTCACCCATACAGGTGTGGGGGCGGCATCTCCCCTCCTCCTCTGCCTGCCATCCTCTTCCCTTTCTTAGAAGACAGAACCAGCCCTGTAGCTATTTCCCTTTCCTGTCTAGTCTGAACAAAGATCTATTTGGAGCTGAAAACCTAAAACCATGCATCAGAGGTTACTGTCCCTCACCACCCACAGGCCTGGGCACAGGTTTCACATGAGGAGGCTGTGCCACCCCTGAGCCCGGTGCAGGTCTGGGATGTGAAAGCCTGGACTGTGGAGAGCCAGAGATGCTCTGTAAGCATCAGACTGCGAGCACTTCGCTACCTGGCCAAAGCCCTCCTTCTGTTTTTACATGGGCATCCCTCGTCCCCTTGTTGGGGTACCAAGGAGTAGATTGAACAGACTATGGGGAGTCATGTGAAAGTCAAGCTGTAGCCAGGGTCTCCAAAGGGAACGTAGGGCTTTAAATTGGAGTTGCTTGGGCAGGGAACATACAGAGGAGGTCGCTGGTACCCCCAGGCCCCTCTAGGTGGAGCGGAACAGTTCTGTGGGGCGCAGGCCCAGGTATGTCCCACCGTCCCACAAACGCTTTTATGCTTACACCTGGCTCAGAACTCCCCCTCCACCCCTACACACACACACACACACACACACACACACACACACACACACCCCTTCCCAGAGGAAAGACCTGTGGACCAGCCCATTCACTGAGCAGTGCCTCCCACACTTAACCAGGTCCAAGCACTGTCCCAGGAGTGAGGGGGTCTCTCCCCAAGTCCTGTTTCCCAGCCCTCTGCCCAGGGAGAAGAACCTACCCTCTGTTAGGGAAAGCCTGGGAGTTAGAGCTTTTTGCAAGCTGTCTTGGCAGTTCTTAATAATTTTGCAGATGCTGGCTGCGTGATGGGCTGGGAAGATGGGCTCAGCCATTAAAGGCGCTTGCTTAACTCTGTGTCAGTCTCTGTGCTATTCTCTTGGGGCACTGGATGACTGGCCCTAGGGGACAATGGGAATAGATGCCGCCTGCAGCCAAGAGCTAAACCACCAGCCGTTTGCTCCATCTAACTCCTAACGCAGCACTTGCCCTGGGTAGATGGGTTATTAGGGAGCCTCGTAGAAGAAATCTGCCCAAGACTTGTAACCCAGTCATGACTGATACCAGAAGCTGATGCAGACAAGGTAGAGGAGGTTTCTAAGTCACTAAGGAGCTTGGTGTCGCATTTTTATTTGTCCCAGCTCCCTTGGGCTCCCGCCCATCCAATCCCTTTCTTGGGCGTTCCGAAAAAGTATAAAATAATAGTTCTCACAGCCTCTTCAAAGCACATACCCTCTCACATCCTTTCACACACACACACACACAATGGTGCCTCTTTGCTGTAGGAAAGATCTTCAAGTCTGAGTAGGGTTCAGGTAGCCCCAAGGGAAAATAAAAGTCCCATTGCTTGGTGACAGAGTTGCCAGAACAGAACCCGGCAGCAGCACCAAGGTTTCTCTGCCCAAGGGCAGGGTCATGAACTGTGGCTGTCAGGCTCTCTGAGCTGCCCTGCGGCCTGATCCTCAGGACCATGAGCTCCACCTACTATCTGGCAAGCCCTGGCACCTGACCTCATGATGTGCTTTGTACCAACCATTCCGTCTGCCCGCATCGTTTCCCCGATAAACTCGGAGCCCGAGGTTTCCCTCTGAAACTTAGCCAGTAGGCCCTTTCTACCCAAAGCGTGTCACCAAGACCCCCTGTGCTCACTGCGAGGAAGGTGCCATCCCCCCTCACTGTTTTGATCTACAAGACAGTTCCCAATGGGCACCTGGGCACTTCACACAAGGTTGCTGGGCAGAGGGGCTTGGGGGAGGGAGGACGAAGCATGGCACATAGGCACCTCAGAACCAGCTTGTCAAGAGAAGGGGGTCCACGCAAGCTCCAGCGTTGACTTCAGTTCCCTACGTGGACAGCCTGGGGGTGGGTTCTGGTAGGAGAATCAGCCTTCCCTTTCACTCCCCCAGCCCCCCAGCTGTCTCCTCCAGTGCTGCTCTGCCAGCAGACCTCTCGTCCTCAGGGCCAGGCCATTATGCACTTGACCCTGTGAGACGCTTGTCAAGACCCCTTTGCCTCAGTTTCCCCAGCTGCTCAGAGGCTTCTCTTTCAGCCCAGGGTTGGACTAAGAGGAGAATTTGTAGGTGCTGTCACTTCAGGTCTCTCTCTCTGAGGACGGTTTCAGGGGAAGCCTGGGTCCTGGGGCATCTGCTCAACAAGCGTGCTGCCACCTGCCGCCGTCCGACCGGAAATGCAGGGCTGCAGCTTGAGCAACAGAAGCTACTCCTGTCCTTTTGGAGCCTCTGGTCTGACGGAGAAAGGGACAAAGAGCAGAGGGTGAAATTCATAGAGGTGGCTCCATCTCCCCTCTCCTTCCGCCCCGGCGCAGGCCCAGTAACCAGGGAGGGACAATGAAGGACCAGGAACTTCTTTTACACGTGGGGAAAGGCACCCCCATGTTATGAGGAAACTGAGTCTCAGTGAAAGACAGAGGTGGTTAGGGGTCCCTCCACATGCCAAAGGGTGGCTGTCCCACTTGAGCCTTCTCTCTCCTGGCTGTGACACGGGTAGCCACTGGCCACTTAAGATTAAAATTCAGAATTTCAGTCTTAGTCTCTCTAACCACATTTCAAGGGCTCAGAGGCCACAAATGGCTGGTGGCTACATGCCACAGCTATAGAACATTTCCGGCTTCACAGAAAATTCGGGTTTTTTTGGCATGCATGTGAGTAGTCTGTGCAATGTGGTGTGTGTGTGTGTGTGTGTGTGTGTGTGTGTGTGATGCATGCACATGTGTATTCAGATGTGCACATCCCATGAGCACACATGCAGAGGCTAGGGGAGAATGCTTTGGGTAACCTCTCCTATCATTTTTCTGTGTTGTTTCCTTGCGATGAATCTCTCACTGAACCTGGAGCTTCTGTCTTTTTTTGTTTTTTTTTTTTTTCAGTTAGTTGCTGGTTAAATAGCAAGCCCCAGTGATTCTCCTATGTCCATCTGGACTGGGGTTACAGGCATACAAGGCCATGCCCAGCTTTCTGGGTGCTTAATGAGGACTGTACCCAGGCCCCCACAGGTGCTGACAGACCCTCATGCTTGCATGACAAGTGCTTTTACCCACTGAGTTATCTCCCCGGCGATGTTGGCACACTTCTGCCAAATCTGACCCACTGTTTTATAAATAAAGCTGTACTATGCCACAGCCGTACATAGTCTTCTGCATGCCGCTTATGGCTGCTCTTCTGCAGAAAGTGCCATCAGCTCTGCTACAGAAGAAGAGGTGAGCAAACTACAACCCGTGAATCCAATCTGGCCCACTGTTTGTCTTTTTATAAATAAAGTTTTATTGGTACACAAACCCATGTATTTATGGGCACATTGCCTATGAGCACTCTCTAAATAACAGTCTGGCCTTCGACACTGAATAATTGACTGCCCTGCCTTTTACAGAAAAAGTTCACTGACCCTTTCTCTGCAGAAAAAAAAAAAAAAATCTCACAGCATAGTCTGACAGTCATTGATGCAAACTTGTTCTCAGAGTATGGTACCTAGACCAGAAGTATACACCTGTCCTGACAACATGTTAAAATGTAAGCTCTCAGGCACTAACCCAGACCTACAGAGTCAGAAGAGCTAGAGGCAGCGCCCGGGAATGTGTACATTAGCCAGCCTGCCAGGTAATTTTGATGCAGGTTTCAGTTGGAAACTCCCACTCTTACACACCTCTGAAGGAATTGCCAACAAGTGGCTGGCACAGCTAGGGTGCTGATGGGTTCCCATGGGTAGCAGAAGAGTTTGGAAAGATGTCAAGAGAGTGAGCAGCCATCCGCTGCCAGCTCCTTCCACTAGAAAAGCCTTTGAAAGCCCTAACACAGAGCTGTGCCAACCAAGAGATGCCCACGTGGATGCCCAGGCCCCACCACCTGCAGGGTCCCACCCTCCTGCAGAGCTGTCAGCACATTTTGGAGCTGTCTCTATGCGTAAATCCATGGACCAGCTGTCTCTTTGAATCTGGTTGCAAGATGAAACCATTAATAGATGTCAGGCACATTGGCAATGATCTCTTCATTAATAATTTCCTCCTTTCTGAGGGGAAAAAAATTAGTAACAAGCAACCATCAATAATTCAGAAATACAAGTTAACCTTTCTGTTAGCAGAGTCACCGCGTACACACCGCACACTCTTTCGGAGCTGGGAGTTCTTGAGTCATGTTTTGATGGGAGGAATATTAATATGCATTAATGCTGACTGTCAAGACCTTCAAATATAAATAACGCATCTGCAACTCGGGAATCGTAAGTATGTTTCGAGTGCACCCTCGTGATCCAACCATTTGCTACTGTAAATGTGGGCTTCACATTATCATCTTGCTGGGTCCAAAAGCAGGACTTTACAAAATAATCCATTTTGGGGGCTGGAGGGATAGCTTAGTGGTTAAGGCGTTTGCCTGCAAAGCCAGAGGACCCAGGTTCGATTTCCCCAGGACCCACGTCAGCCAGACGCACAAGGTGGCGCACGCGTGTGCAGTTTGTCTGCCCTGATGCACCCATTCTCTTTCCCTCTCTCTCTCTCTCTCTCTCTCTGCCTTTCTCTCTCTCTCTCTCTCTCTCTCTCTCTCCCTTTTTCTCTGTCAAATAAATAAATAAAAATTTAAAAGTTAAAAAAAGGATCATTTTTAGCTTGAGGCCCTTGTGGCTAGAAATATTTCCCTCACATCCAGCTAATACTGCCACTGTGTAATTTCCTCCCTTCAAAGCTGGCTTTTTCCCTCTGGGGACACACAGGTAGAGCATGGACACGTTTCCAGATGACATTCCTTTGGAGATTGAGCGTGCTCCAGGTAAACATTCCGAAATTCCGTACGGGCTGCCCAGTCCTCTTTGTCTGTGATCCACAGACCACGACACCTGCCTTCTCTCATTAGCCCCACTGCATTCGAGGCAGACACCCCTCTTACAGGGAGGCACAGCTCTGCCCATTCCTCACACCTCCACTCACCACCCAAGCGGACAAAAACCAGTCACTTTCCCTCTCCAAATCTGTTTCCCCATCTGTGAAATTGGAGTGATTATTCCCACCTCACTGAGCTGATGCGAGAATTAAGTAAGTTAATGGATATAAACGCACCTAGAATAGGACCTGGCCCACTCAAGAGATCATTTCCTGTCTGTTTTACTTCTCCGAGGCTTAAATTCACCACTCCACCACAGCCTTGACTCCTGGCCAGCTCGCCCAGACACCTGGACCGCAGCGCAGTGAAGACGGCCAGCTGCTTCCTCCTTGGGCCAAAACACCGGCGCATGGTCCAGACCACTGGCAAGTAGACCTGTGTCTAGATGTCCAGAATTTACTGCTGAATTGACTGCTCTCGCCAGAGTAAAATCTGTCAAGTTGCTGTTTCTTTTAATTAAAAAGAAAACAGAGTGGTGTGTGGCAAGTACCTACAGATGTTTGCCTCTTCTGTGCACCTAGCCTGTGCTGAACTTCATGGGGTGTCAAGTTAAAGTCCCCCCCCCATCCATCCACAGGTGACAGCATTCTCAGCTCATGCTGAAGGGTCACAACAACACACGGGGGGTAAGGTGGCATTGGGGTCAAGGATGGAAAGATAGTCGTCAAATATGATTGAGGCTGAGGAGATGGCTCAGCAGTTAAAGGCGCTTACTTACAAAGCCCGCAGGCCAGGATTCAATTCTCCAGCCACCCACATAAAGTAGGATGGGCATTTACAGTGGCAAGCAACCCTGCCATGCATGCGCGCACGCACACACGCACACACGTGTGTGTGCAAATGAATAAATAAAGTTTTAAAAATATGAGAGGGGGCTGGAGAGATAGCTTAGCACTTAAGGCACTTGCCTGTGAAGCCTAAAGACCTCGGTTCCATTCCCCAGGACTCACATATCCGGATGCACAAGGTGGCGCATGCGTCTGGAGTTCGTTTGTAGTGCTTATAGGCCCTGGTGCGCCCACTCTCTATATCTGCCTCTCTCTCTCTCAGTAAATAAATAAAATAAAAGATTTTTTAAAATATGATTGAGATATGGCTCATCCTTGGCTTCTTGCTTCCAGCCAAATGGCTTTTGTGATAAAGCCAAAGGGAAAGATCAGTTGTCAAAGCAAATTGAAGATGAATGTATCCCTGAACCTTTCTACTGGTCCCTGACTCTAACACTACATTCCAGAAGGTTCTAAGTAGGGAAGGACCCATCACAAGGAGGGAAGAGGACCCTGTTGCGCCTCTCTGTCCACTGAGCTCCATTTTCAGTTCTACCCTGTCTCCAGTCTCTTCCCTTCCAACCCCTCGTTGCTCACAGAGGTCACAGTAGTTAGTCAGGAAGATAGTCACTCCACGGCCTGTCACTCACCATTTTAGAGCCCGCACTAAGGCCCCATTGCCTGCACCATGAAGGCCCCCACTCTTACCACAGCCGACAAGGCCCTCCAGCGGCTGGGCGTCCTTCCTTCCTGAGCTGACCCTTCCTTAACTCAGACTCCCTCTGCAGGGAAGTCTTCACCAAGTACAGGAAGAAGTAAAGGGCACTCTAAGTACTGGATCAGCCCAGGAAAATACTCAGAGACCTAGAAGAGTCTGGTTGTTCAAACAGATGAAGGCGTGCTCAGAAGGCTGGGGTCTTGGGCCAGTGACTCTCTGTGCTCTGGTTTTATTTGCTCTGTCCTCTGGTCACGTATGCCTTTTACACCAAGCCATACAAGACAGCTTCCCATGGTCTTCCCCTGGACCTTTGCCTGTGTGACTCCCCATCTCTAGAATGCCAAGGTCCAAGTCCTTATCCCTCCCCATCCTTCCCTACGCAGCCAATACTTTCAAGGCTTGAATTTGGGCAGCATCCCTGGACTGCGCTGTAGTGAGCTGTGCAAATTTCCCTCCATGCAATTTGCAGAAATGCCTCTTACACAAAGGGAGCAGTATTAGAGGGAGCCAGGGCTGTATCTTACACACCCTCAGGTCCCCAAAGCCAAGCCCCAGCATGCTGACCAGCATGGACTCCTTAGATGTTGCTTATGACTATAGCCAAATATAGCTACCAGGGTCAAATGCATTCAGGACAAGTTGTTCCCCAATAGAAGGATTGTGTCCATTTGTCCAGATTGATGTCACCTTATCAAAAAGGAACTTAAGCCAGGCTCTTGAGTATACAGGAAGAAATGTACCAGAGTGACATTTTCTAACTGCTCCAGTCCCTAGGAACCAAGAGCTCTTGATAATAATTCAACATCCTCAGTCACCCCATGCTGAGGAGCCCGAGACTTCAAGCAAGGACCCAGATGTTTGTCCTATGTAGCAAACTATGCCCAGGGGAGTCTGGTCAACAGTGAATGATTCTGTCTAGGGCAACATAGGAGCCATAGGGGCTGCACTGTGGTCAAACTTTCAGAAGGACCTGGCAGAGAGGAACCGTGATGAAGGCCTTGGAGACTTTAGTGGCCTGCGTGCCTGCAATGCCGAGCCTTCTCCAGGTGTGGTCTCTCCTTCTCCTTTCCCCTCCCTCTGTCTCAATTCTGCTTTTCTCTGTGAGTACTTGGAGAACACAGACAATGGTAGCCCTGGATCTGGTCTTCACAGCTTGGATCCCTCAGTAAAAAGAGAGAGAGGGAGAGAGAGAGATTCTATGCCACCCTCCGCAACTCGATCCAAAACACCAACCCAGTAAAGATTCTGACGGGCTGAGCTGGTCCCCATGTCACTTCCTGAACCAATCATTTGGCCCATGGCAGGAAGAGGATACTATAACAGGCATGTCTAGGTCATTGTCCTCAGAGACTGAGTAAAGCAGGGACAGCATTTTCTCCCAGTGAGCTTGGCTGGCCTAGTACCATCTGTCTACTTCACATATGACTCAAAAATCTCTTGAAACCTCTGTAGTCTGGAGACCTAACCAGCTACCCAGGGTCTGCACTCTAGCTTTCTCCCCTTCCTCCCCATTTAACACTCATCTCAGTCCCCCCTCCCTCATATCCACAAAGTCCCTGTGATGTGATTTTTTTTTAACATACTCTCCCTTTCCTCTATACAAAAGCACAGATGTTGTCTTCAGAATGTTTTCAACCAGCCACAAACTCCACAGCTAATCCAGTGGAATAAATATAGTTCCCAAGTTCCAGGAAACAGCATCTACTTAAGAACTACTTTGTTATACTGAGCAGAAATACATCCCACTGAAAATGCTGGCAACAACCTTCAGCCTCCTGCATCTCCATGGCCCGTCTGCGGAACAGAGCTGGGCTGACCGCAAGAGACTCCTGAGCTGGCTGTGATGGCTCGTAAACGTGACAGGCCCAGCTTGACCCATTTTATCAGGCCATTCTCCTGTCAAGTAAAATGTTGGCAAGTCATTGTTTCTACAAGTTTAAAAAAAAAAGTGCTAATAACTCAAGGCAGAAGGAGAATGAGTTTGTTGAAATGAACATGAAGAATTAAGGGTACAAACATGGCTTGTAAAACCACAAGAAATACCACATGGGAACCCAGAGATCATCTGCCTTATGTGGAAGCCTGGGTTCAGATTGATCTAACCAAGGACTGGTATGAGAACAGAGCTCCCTGTGCTCAGGGGAGGGGGCTGACAGGCAGGGCAGGGACTGTGAGTGTCCCTTTACCAAAGCACAACACTGTATAATCTCCACCACAGAGACCTAAGGCTTGATCATTTTGAGGCATTCCACATTGATTTTGCCTCCATCTGTGGACTGTTGGGACTTGAAGTTCCCTGCCCGCTTATTCTGAGCCAAACATACATCATCAGCCCTGTAGTCCTCTTGTTATCCTCCATGAACAGGTGAGGAAACTGAGGCACAAGGCAGTTCAGTGATTCTGGATGGATACTAGTTTTAGGTTTCATTTTCCTCTCAACAGCTCCTGGACCTCTTAAAGCCACAGTACCTGTGTCTCCTGATCGTGGACCAAGAATGTTAGAATCAGCAGAGACCTTTGCGCCCATTCATCTCCAAAGCCTTTTCATTTTAGACATTTCCATAGAACCTGGCCACCGGGCAAAAAAATAAATAGGATCGGTATTGCCCAGAAGTCAGAACCCCCGTAATAAGTTCTGGGCTTGCTTCTCCCCAGAGCAGGGAAATGTACAGTTGTAGCTTGGGTTGGGTTTATTTCCCTTGAGCTTGGCTTGCTGGATGTCTCAGGCCTCACCTGTCCCACAGACCATTGAGACATGATTGCAAACAGCATCTAGCACCAAAAATGTCCCCAGATTCACAAAGGTTGATTCCACCCCAATGAGTAGGAGACTGTAGGTTGAATTCCAGCCTTAGAGACCACACTGTTTAATTCTTGTTTTCCTGTATGAAAACAACATGAACCACGCCCCCCCCCATGAACGCCTGAAAATGAAATGCATGGAATTTTGTAACCTCTTCATAATTGAGTTTCTCTACCCTAATAGGATTCCAAAAAAAAAAAAATCAACAATTGACAAATGTTAAATATTTCCTTACTGCTAATAATGTGCCCTCCCCTTTCCCTTCCCTTCTATCCTCTAACTCTTCTCGCATGAATTTATTTTCTATTTGAAAGCCAATCTCACTGGTTATTAGATATTCTCCCCGCTGTCACTATCAGTAAATTATTAAACAGCTGACCAAGCTTTGTTTTAAAATGATTCTCTTATGAAGCCCGGTGATATATTTGCCATGAATACTGAATGGCACCGTGGTCTCTAAGGACACCAGAATGATTCCTATTTACTACCTTTAGCGAAACGTGTGGCAATTAGCAGCAAGAACTCGATTTGCGTCGCAGCGACTGGAGGTACCTATAGCTCACTTACATGGAGCTGTCTTCCTCCCTGGTACTCCTGGGTTGGAGAAGCAGGTCCAGGTTCTAGGCCATGTCACGGGATAGCATGTGAACGCGCCTCTTGTCATGCCTCACCTTCTTCTTGTCTTGTATCCGTGAGCCACAACCTACCTGTGGGAATCCTTTGCCTTATGTCATGAGGCAGCTCTTTCTGAGTGAATTTCCATTGAAAGAAAAACCCTGACTGAAATAAAAATTACTTACCCTGTCTGTGTTTCTACCTCCCCGTCTATAGAACAGAGGTCGCTGTGGACTTCATAATGAAAGCAGGGTTCTGGGCACAGTCCCTGGCATCAAGTCAGTGTCCAGGGACTGGGAACAACCTTTTATTTCCTACTGACTACTGCATTGTCTGGGTTGTGAGTGACGCTCAAGTCTCCAAAGAGGAAATGTGTTGGCTTACCTCCCCAAACAAGTCTGATCAGGGAGGATCTAATATGGAAAATAGAAGCTGCTTCAAGTACTTACAACAGAGGGTATTCAGTGCAGGAAAATTGGCTACCAAAGTGATGGGAGACAAGAAGTAAAACTCAGAAAGGGATGGGGGCAAGAAAGCGAGGGAAAGATACGGAAGCCCGGGGAAGGCCTTAATGCATAGAAATCAACGCCTCGGCGTGTGCTGCTGGGGAAATTGTCCACAACAGGAAGAGTGGATGGGAAATGACTGCTCTGCTCACCTGCCCCTCAGCATCCAGTTGAAGCACTCCATTGGCCAAAGCACTGGAAACCAGCTGAACCAAGAGTCTGCAGCAGAGTCCAGCCCCTCTGAACACATTGCTGAGAGGGAAGATATGAGGCATGGGTCTGAAGACAGCCACACCCAGGACTAGACCAGATGTGGAAGAGCAATGGTACAGACAACCTTAGAGAGCAGTTAACCTCCAGCAGGACCTCTGCTCCCCTTCTCTGCATTTATCAGATCTCTTCTTCCAGCTCTGCTAAACTTCCAAAGAGCAGAGCGGGTGACCGAGGACACGTTCATATCACCTCAACACCCTTTTCAGGGAAAGCAGGTTGAAGGACTCCAGTTGGTCACGTGGCCATCCCTTGAACCAACGGCTATTGAGTGATGGAATGTTATACTTTTTATAAGATTTTTTTAAGTATTTTATTTTTATTTATTTGACAGAGAAAGAGGGAGAAAGAGTGAGAGAGAATGGGCGCTCCAGGGCTTCCAGCTACTGCAAACGAACTCCAGACACGTGCACCCCCTTGTGCATCTGGCCAATGTGGCTCCTGGGGAATTGAACCTGGGTCCTTTGGCTTTGCAGGCAAACACCTTAACTGCTAAGCCATCCCTCCAGCCCTGGAATGTTATATTGTGCCTAATTTGAGTCATACGCTCATCCCTATGGCCACAGAGGCCGGGTTTGTTCTGAAAATAAGGGGAAATTTGGAGGAATTAACAATGGACATCACTTAATCACAGTGGGACTCTTCTCCCAGTGGACCAACCTGGGAAATAAAGAAAACTATGGTGTTCATTAGTCCTATTCAATGAATAGTTCTAGTCCCCTTTCTTGAAGACACATGATAGGACTTCACTATCTCCTTGGCATTAGGTGTAGCCACAAGACTCCCCCAGGCCAATAGAACCTTCCAGGTGGAATCTTCGAAAGCAGTAAGATGCCATCCTATCTTCTGCCATGTTGAAATTGAAAGGCAAGGGCTGTTCCATAAGCCTTGGTCCCAGAATAAAGAAGACATGGCACAGAGCTTCTTGTCTGTCCATCATGGTCATGTGCTGGGAGCCAACAAATAAACCAGTTCAGGAGTTGTTACAGCGCTGTAACCTGGACTCTCCTGACTGCTTCTAGAAGAAAGGTACTCAAAGCAGTGTCTCCTCTGAGCCTTGTACTAGGGCAGCTGCCAGCTAAGACAACCATGGATAATCAAATCAGTCAAGTATATGAGTGGAGGACAGAGGAAGAAATTGTATATGGTTATTCTCAATGTCTTCAACTGCTATGTCACTCCCCCCCTCTTCCCCAGAATAACATATTTGCCCAGCTTGATAATGATAGCTGTAATTAAAAACTACCATTTATTGATCATTTGTCATATGTCACAAACCATATAAAGCATATTATCTTTATAACAATTCTACGTGATGGGCATTCTTGTCCCCAGATTTCAGATATGAAAACCAAGACTTACCACAACAATCTAACACATTCAAAACCATGGGGTGTCTGGCTCCAGAGCAAGTGTTCTAAACCACTTTTAAAAAAAAAATGTCTCCCCCTCTCTCTCTACCTACATCGTTCTCTCTCATTCACTTTCAAATAAGTAAAATAAAAAATAAAATAAAATAAATATCTAAGGGCTAGAGAGATGGTGTAGCAGTTAAGGTGTTTGCCTGTGAATCCAAAAAACCCAGGTTCGATTCCCCAGGACCCATGTAAGCCAGATGGACAAGATGGCAAATGCTTCTGGAGTTTGTTTACAGTGGCTGAATTCTCTCTTTATCTCTCTATATATCTATCTGCATATCTCTCTTTCTTTCTCTCTCTCTCTCTCTCTCTCTCTCTCTCTCTCTCTCTTAAATAAGTGAAAAAATAATTTTAAAAATGTCTCCACATCATCATACAAATATCTGGGGAAGAAAAACTGTTCCCATTGTGTTACATTAGGATCATCATTCCTTCTCCAGATGTTGCAGTCAACCCTATCCTTGGTCATAAGGGAATTAAGGGACCCTAGTTAGATGTTATTATGACTTTCTGTCAGATCAGTCTGTTGGTTGATCCCATAAAGGCTTTGATTCTCTAAAGACAATGCTATTGCCTGAGTCCTTCTGACCAAGCTCTTACTTTGCTCCCTAGATCTAGAAATAGGATCCTGTCTCATACCCTAATGTCTGAGCTACTGCTTCAGCCCTGTGCCACTAAATGCCAGGCTTCATCCTGTGGTGGGCTCCTGGATACTGTCTGATCATCCCCAGACCAGCTGATGCCATCCCACTAAAGCTAGTTTAGCCCATCTCCCAACCAATCATGCTTACCTCTGATGGACTCCCTGCAACAAAAGAGACTTTTAAATTTATTTAATTATTTATAGGGAGGTCTTGCTATGTAACTCGGGCTAGCTTCAAACTCATGGTCCTCCTGACATAGGCTCCTGAGTGCTGGCTCCTCCATATTCATTTTAATATTTTTTATTTGTTTGTGAGAGAGAGAGAGAAAGAGAGGGGAGACAGATAGCGAATGGGCACACCAGGGCCTTCAGCCACTGAAAAAGAACTCCAGATGCATGTGCCATCTTGTGCAGCTGGCTTACGTGTGTCCTGCGGAATCAAACCCAGGTCATTAGGCTTTGAAGGCAAGCACCTTAGCCACCAAGCCATCTTGCCAGCCCTATTTTAACATATTTAACATATCTTTGTCCCAATCTCTGATGAGGCACTACATATAGCTTGGTGAAGAAATGCAACACATTCAATGCTTTAAGGAGCTTATCTTCCAATGGAACACACGCACACACACACACACACACACACACACACACACACACACAGGACAGATGATTGCAGCACTATATAATATGTACTGTTAAAGAAGATTCTCCTTGCCTTGTCCCTACACACCCAGCTCTAAGGACTCCTGTTCCTGCTCCTTCTTGAATGCTCACTATTTGCCAGTAGAGGAGGGTTGCAATTCTGCATTGGGCCAGTGTGTGTCGCCACCTAACACTAACTGTGCCCACACCCCAGAGCAAGTTTAATGGTCATAATTTGTCATTCATTCAGGGATAAGTGAGATATGATATTGAGGCCAAAACAAGGGTACCTAAAAAAAATTAAGTGGTATAAATAGAGGGATGTGAGGGAGAGAGAAAGAAGCCATCTGAGAAAGACACAGAAGTCATGACAACCATACAGTTAATACAGGAAGGGCTTAAGGAAGCCCACATAGACTGGTAAGCCATAGAGAATTCGCTACAGCTAATGAATTTGATATTCCAACCATATAAAGTTTTTTTAGGGGATGGAGAGATGGCTTAGAACTTAAGGCGCTTGCCTGCAAAGCCTAAGGACCTAGGTTCTATTCCCCAGTACCCACATAAGCCAGATGTACAAGATGGTGTGTGTGTCTAGAGTTCATTATCAGTGGCTGGAGGCCTGGGAACACACATTCTCTCTCTCTCTCTCTTTCTCTCTCTCTCTCCTTCCCTCCCTTCCTCTTTCTCTCTCTTAAATGAATAATTTTTTGAAAACTGAAGTTTTGGGATTTTTTTAAAGAAAAAAACTACCTTCTATTTAAAGGGTAATTATTAGAATTGTCTTCAGCATGCTTATAACAAAAGCTTATAGCTAAAAGTCTAAAGCAAACTTAACTAAAAGCTACCCATTGCAGGGCATGGCCGAGCCCCACAGCAGAATTTGATCCTTTCGTAACTGGCAGAGGCTGGAGGGAAATCCCTGTGAGGATCCATGAACACTCATGATCACCTTCTGTGTGTACATGGGTACCTCTCTGTTTTCCGCCAGATCCGCAAGTATGCGTGACATTTCCCATCTCACCAGAAAAGCGAAGGCCAAGAAACTTGAGGGGCTTTCCCATACTGGACGCAGTCCATCTGCCCCCAAAGAACCCACGATTTTTCTATTGCATTTTGCTTGCTGGGACTATCCACCAGGATTCCAGGAAATCTTCTGAATCCAGTGTGAAGTTGTCAGCCTTGGATACCTAGAGCTGGCTTTCCCAGCCTCCATCCATCAGAAGGTATGACCAGAGAGCAGAGGCCTAGGAACTGGTACTTGGTCTCAGGCCTCAACTAAGGTGTTGGCCAGGTCAAAAGAGGACAAGGAGGAGGGCTGCGGGTGTAGCTGAGTTGGTAGGCTGATTGCCTAGCATTCACAGTATCATAAACACAGGATCAAATTCATAGTATTATATAAATTGGATATAGTAACACATGTCTGTAATTCCAGCACTCCCAGGAAGTGGGTTCAGGAGGCCCAGAAGTTCATGGTCATCCCCAGCTACATATGAGTTCAAGGCGAACGTGGGCCTACATGAGACCTTGTCTCAAAGAATAAAAAGGAACAGGTGGTGGTAACTAGGAAAGCATGCGTTGCCGTTTCCTTCACGTCTCAGCAACGCACCTGTGACCCCGGCACTCAGGTGGCTAAGGCAAGAGGATCTTGAGTTGGCAGCCAGCCTGGGCTACAGAGTGTCCAACTCTGGCGACAAACAAACAGAAGAAGAAAAAAGAAAGAAAAGTGGGTGCTGACTTGGGAAGCTGGGCCCAGAAAGGCCCGAGTGCACACTATTACTTTAATTAATGATCACATTTTACAGCCATCTCTGAAAGCAAAGAATGAGACGCGACGCATCTACCCTTTAGAAAGAGGGCAAATTCTGTGGGGATTTCAAAGTCTAGAGTCGCTGTTACTTGGCTTCAGAGGGACTCCCTGCATAACAAACGCTTCTTCCTCAACTTCCGAATCCATGAAGCCTCGAGTGAAAGCACTTTCCATCCTTGGGAAAGTATTCCAGTCTGCAGAATCTGTCTCTTGATAAGGCAGTAATTACTGGAGCAATTTTAGCAGGTAACAAAGGCATCTTAAATAGTTTTAATTATTCAAAAGCCTGATTAATTATCTAGTCCATGGATCAGAGGCCAAAGGGGGATAAAACTGTATGAAAATGGTTACCATGATAGGGCGAAGGGAGAACCCAGCAGGCTTCAAACAGAAAGCTGCTACGTGACTTTGTAGGTATGTTCTATGTCTGGCAGTGTTCACCAAGGATAACCACTGGCCTGGGTGCTAGGAAACCTGAGTCCAAGGCCTAGTCTGGACGCCGACCCCTGCTTCCTCACCTGATTCGCTGCCCCTTTGTTAGAATTCTATTCAGAGAGGGGGCTGGGTTATAGGGGAGATAGCATATGGTCTCCAGGACACTGTCAGGTACTGACATTCTATAGCCGTGTAAGGACTTTTCTTTTATAAGTTTACACATCACTGAAACTCTTTGTTAGGACAATGAAAACCCAAAGGGAGCTCATGAGCATTGTTGCAGTCAGGTTCGCATTGCTGGTAGAAATCACCCAACCAAGAGTAGCTTGTGGGGGAGGGGAGGTTTATTTTGGCTAACAGGCTCAAGGGGAAGCTGCACAATGGCAGAGGAAAACTATGGCATGAGCAGAGGGTGGACATCACCCCCTGGCCAATATAAGGTGGACAATAGCAACAGGGGAGTGTGCCAAACACTGGCATGGGGAAACTGTCTATAACACCTATAAGCCCGCCCCCAACAATACACTCTCTCCAGGAGGCGTTAATTCCCAAATCTCCATCAGCTGGGAACCTAGCATTCAGAACACCTAAGTTTATGGGGGACACCTGACTCAAACCACCACAAGCATGGAAGGACATTGGTCATATTTTGAGTAGGAAAAAGAGTTGGACGCTGTGTACAGTAGACTAGCAGAGGGGTAGACTGGCAGAGAGTAACAGGACCTGTGTAGCATTCAGTGTGTTCCTTACGGATGTCTGCTTTGGGATGAGTAAAACACTCCTGTTCAGGGAGCATTTATCAAGCACCTAACATATACCCGTGACCCTGTGGGAGGGACTGCAAGGCTGGACATGGGCTTGCTTTTCAGGAATTTGCCAGAACAAGGAAACCTCACCCAGACAGTAGTCCACTGTGGTAGTTAAATTCAGGTGTCCCCCATCAACTTAAGTGTTCGGAATGCTAGGTCCCCAGCTGGTGGCAATTTGGCAATTGGAGCCTCCTGGAGGCAGTGTATTGATGGAGGCAGTGTATTGATGGAGGCAGGCTTATGAGTATTATAGCCGGCTTCCCCTTGCCGGTGTTTGATACACTGTCCTGCTACTGTTGTCCACCGGATGTTGGCCAGAAGATGGTGTCCACCCTCTGCTCATTCCATTATTTTCCCCTGCCATCGTGGAGTTTCCCCTCAAGTCTGTAAGCCAAAATAAACTCTTTCTCCCACAAGCTGGTCTTGGTTTGGTTCTTTGTGCCAGAAAAGTGAAGCTAACTGTGATACCCATAAAAAATGGGTTCATTGGGAGGACAGTGTCAGAATATTCTGACAAAGACATTGTTCTCTCAAAGAGAGCAGGAGAGTCAAGCCTGGAGCCTCTGTGCGAAATGTCTCCGCAGTCCCAAGGGCAAAAGCGTTTCTCAGAGGGCTGGAGAGATGGCTTAGTGGTGGTTAAGCGCTTGCCTGTGAAGCGTAAGGACCCCTGTTCGAGGCTCGATTCTCCAGGACCCACGTTAGCCAGATGCACAAGGGGGTGCACGCGTCTGGAGTTCGTTTGCAGTAGCCGGCGGCCCTGGCGCGCCCATTCTCTCTCTCTCTCTATCTGCCTCTTTCTCTCTCTCTCTCTCTCTCTCTCTGCCCATTGCTTTCAAATAAATAAATAAAAATAAACAAAAAAAATTTTTTTAAAGCTCAAAAAAAAAAAAAAAGCATTTCGCAGAGAGTGTGTGCCCTGCGTGGGCTCGATGGCCTTCTCATGGAGTAACTGCGAACTGCCTCCTGCACAGCTCTCCTTGACATTCATCCTGGGCCTTGTCCAGGTGCACGTGGTGAGGCCTCCATGTGTGTTTCCCATGTGGAAAGTCTCCATGGACACAGTGACAGTTGACAGGTTCTCCAGCAACACACACTGTGAGTTCTCCCCTGGCCAGCCCCCTGGAGCACAACACAGCGGTGAAAAAGCAGAACCCTGTTCAGACACCAGTTCCAAGCGCTGCAGGGCCACTCTCTGACTCGGTGGCCTTAGGCAAATCATGGAGTCTCCCTCTGCCTCAGTTTCTCTATATGTAAAAATTCTGTTGTAGGGGCTGGATAGATGGCTTAGTGGTTAAGGACCTTGCCGGCAAAACCAACGGACCCAGGTTCTATTCCCTGGTACCTACATAGAGCTGCATGCACTAGGTGGCACATACATCTGGAGTTCACTTGCAGTGGCTAGAGGCCCTGATGTGACCATCCTGTCCCTCCCCGTCTCTCTTTTTTCCCTCTCTCTCTCTTAAATTAATAAATACAATATTTTTTAAATTCTGTTATGAAGATCAATGTGAGCTGTATTGCAATGGACTGAGTGTTTGTACCTCCCCTCCTCCAGATTCTTCTGTGCAAACATTGCTTCCGTTACAGTGTCATGTGGAGGTGGGGCCTTTGGGAAGTGGATTAGTTACTTTTACATCACTGTGACCACATGCCTGGCAGAAACAACTTAAAGGATAAATGGTTTATTTGGGCTCATGGTTTCAGAGGGATTTCAGCGCACGCGGGAGTGGCTCTGTGTGGCAGTGAACATACGTGGCAGAGCTGTTCACATCTCGATGGATCAAGAGGCAGAGAGAGCAAGCCAGAACTGGAGACAGGTATAACATTCAAAAGCCTACCCCCTGGACGGAGGAGATGGCTCCGCAGTTAAAGGCACTTGCTTGAAAAGCCTTATGCCCCAGGTTTGATTCCCCAGTATTCACCTAAAACCAGACGCACAAAGTGGTAGGTGCGTGCACCTGGAGTTTGCTTGCCGTATGGCAAGAGGCCCCGGCACACCAATGTTTCTTTCTTTCTCTCTCTCTCTCTGTCTTTCTGTGTGTGTGTGTGTATGTGTGTGTGTGTCTCTCATTACACACACACAATAAATAAATCATATATTTATATGATTTATTCATTTATTTATTGTATGGATATGGATATGGATATGGATATGAATCTCACCTCTAGTGAACGAGTTCTTCCATCCAGGCTCCACCACCTAAAGGCTCCTCAGCCTTCAAAACACCACCTCAAGCTGGGAATTGAATGTTCAAAAATGAGCCTGCAAGGGACATTAGAGAGTCACACTCTAACAGGAGGTGGTGAGGTCACGAAGGTCAGTTAGTGCCGTTGCAAGAAGAGGCCAGAGAGTGCCTGAGGACACACTGAAAAGTTGGCAGTCTGCAACCCCAAAAAGAGGACTCTCACCTGAACTGTGGTATTGGCTCCTCGTGTTGGACTTCCAGCCTCTGACACTGTGGGAGAATAATAACATTCTGATTTTTTTCCCATGTGTATGTGTGTGCTGTGCTGTGCATGTTCATGTGTGTGGGAACACAATTATGTGTACATGTAAGGCCAGAGGTCAACAGCAGGTGTCTTCCTCAATCTCTCTCCACCTTATTTTTTAAATTGTTTATTCATCTATTTATTTGAGAGAGAGAGAGGAGGGGGTGGAGAGAATGGGTACACCAGGGTCTCAAGCCACTGCAAATGAACTCCATACACATGAACCACCCTGGGTCCTTTGGCTTTGTAGGCAAGGGCCTTTAACTGCTAATCCATCCCTCCAGCCTCCACTTTACTGACTGAGGACAGGATCACCCACTGAACCCGGAGCTCGTTAGTTCAGCTGGACTAGGCGGCCAGCAAGCCCCAGGGGTCCCCCTGCCTCTGCTTCCCTGGCACTGGGGTTACAGGTGTGTGCTGTATCCAGCCTTGTTACATGACAGCTGGGGATCTGAACTCAGGTCTTCATGCTTTTACATCAAGCACTTTACCAACTGAACCGTCTCCTCAGCCCCTCTCTCTTGTTTATCAGCCAGCTCGGTCTGTGGTACTTTGCTGGAGCATCCTGAACTTACTAAGACTTGTCTGTATGGAGATCCAAAATAACTGCATTTATTCAATGACTGTTTCCTAAGTTCCTAGTAAATGCTAGTCACTGTGGTGGGAGCTAAAGACAACATGTAAAATAAGTAAAAGCCCGTGTCTTCATGAAGTTTGCATGGCTGAGGGTGGAGACAGAGGCAGGACAACTAGACAAATGAGTGCTATGGGGAAAACTCAAAGCATATGACTATGGTAATATACGATCTGTAAGACAGTGGTCAGGGCAGGCCTTTTCTGAGGCGATGGCATCTGAACAGGGTCTAACTCAACTGAAGTGGTTTGAGGCAGAAAGGAGACTCTACCCAGGAATCAGCGGGCACAGATGCCCTAAGGCAGAACCACGCATAACATATATGCAGGATATTATGGGGCCTCTGTGGATGGAGGAGAGAGAGGGGGGGAGAGAAAGTGGTGGGTGAGGCTGTAAGAAGACACTCGGTGGCTGCAGCACACAGCGTTCCGTAAGCGGGGAAGGTTCCAGAGAGCATCCTGTGAGAATGGGAGCTATGAAAGGGGTTCGAGGTAAGAACGACAAAGTCTGATGTGACATAATTACCACAGTGCATGGCTGGATGTGGCCCACTATGGAGAAGCTTGAAGCCCTCAAGGGGGAAAAGAGGGTTATTTCAGACTTGAGAGAACAAGAAAATTTTCCGGGGAAAGGAAGCATGGAAGGGAGAAAGCCGTTATTTAAAATGGCAGGACAGCTGACAGTACGAGGCTTATGGGCTTTGCATACCACTGTCCCGGTTAGGGCGGTGTCCTCTACTAGGTGCTGAGGATTCAATTATGACTCCATTGTACCCAGCCTAGCCTCTGTCTCCAACGAGTCCTCAGAGAAGGCAGGATGGAGAGAAGAAACTGGACTGGTGTTGGTTCTTGCCCAGATGCCAAGTTCCCAGGGCGATTTGTTACTACAGCATAGCGTGACTAGGTTGTGGTCACCGGCATTGAATGTGGTGGTTTTGTGTTGGCTTGCTTAAGAATTAAGCCCGAGCCAGGTGTGGTGGCACACGCCTTTAATCCCAGCACTCGGGAGGCAGAGGTAGGAGGATCACCGTGAGTTCGAGGCCACCCTGAGACTACATGGTGAATTCCAGGTCAGCCTGGGCTAGAGCAAGGTCCTACCTCGAGAAACAAAAAGAATTAAGCCTGGATGATGAGAGATGATATTCCTTTGGATGGAGACAAATCCGTCAATATACCCACTTCACAAATAACACAGTTACCCTCAAGGAAACCCATAAGGCCTCGGCCACCGGGCTGGTTCCAGAGACCTAGTGGCAGTCCATTATCTGAGAGAAAAGAAAAACAAAAAGAAACTCTAGCCTAGGAGAATAAACCGTCCCCCCACTAACCTCACTGCTGGTTAAGTTGCTGTTTTGTTTTTGTTCTTTTTTTTTTTTTTTTTTTTTTTTGAGGTAGGGTCTCACTCTGGTCCAGGCTGACCTGGAATTCACTATGTAGTCTCAGGGTGGCCTCGAACTCATGGTGATCCTCCTACCTACCTTCGCCTCCCGAGTGCTGGGATTAAAGGCATGCACCACCATGCCCAGCTGGTTAGGTTGCTTTTTTTTTTTTTTTAACAGACTGCTCATTTCGAGTCAGGGGACTCTTCTCGTTGCACAATAATAAGCTCATTTAATATTCCAAGCAGCAGCCTGAAGATGCTCTGGGCATGTCCCTTTACCCTCACTGCCTGATGGCCACCTGCCAGCCCCTGTATCACTTTGCCTGCAGGCTTTCTCTTCCTCCCGGAGTCCACTTTGCATGGCAACGCAGAAGTGCCAAGGACTTAAGCACCTGCTGTCCTCCGTGCGCGCATCTGTGTGTGTTCACACACATGGATGGAGTAGAGCCGCCCCAGTGACGATGTGTACTTTATTATAAGATAAACTCAGTCTCCTCCAATTGCTCAGTAGGTCACCATCCAATCACCAGTCTCCCTTGTCTGCCTTCATCCCCCACTTCACTACTGGCTCTTTAAAAAATATATATTTATTGCTGGGTGTGGTGGTGCACACCTTTAATCCCAGCACTCGGGAGGCAGAAGTTGGAGGATCACTGTGAGTTCAAGGCTACCCTGAGACTACATAGTGAATTTCAGGTCAGCCTGGGCTAGAGAGAGACCCTACCTCAGAAAGAAAAAAAACATATACACATGTATGTATGTGTGTGTGTGTGTATATATATATATATATATATATATATATATATATATATATACATACATATAATTTATTCATTTATTTTATCTGAGAGAGAGAGGCAGATATGTACAGAGAGAGAATGGGCACGTGCCAGGGTCTCCAGCCACAGCAAACACATTCCGGATACATGTGCCACCTTGTACCGGCTTTTGTGGGCACTGGGGAATTGAACCTGGATCCTTAGGCTTCAGAGGCAAGCACCTTCACCTCTGAGCCATCTCTTCAGCCTCATTACTTGCTCTTAAGTCCATGTCTCAGCATCTTTCCCCCAAGGGGATCCAGATGAAGTCATTGCTCTGAGAGGAAAGAAGGTATCATTATTAGCACCTTTATTTTAGACCAGAAAAAAAAAAAAAAGGAATCTGAGGAAAGTGGAATAATTTGCCCAAGGTCACAGAACCTGGAAACGACAAGTCCTGACTCCACAAATCTGTGAGGTTAGCCCAATGCCTTGGGGAGACTCACACTAATCGCCGAGCCCAGCACATTGCCTCGGCTTTGTGAGATGCGCAGGTTGGCAGGCCACGTGAATGAATACACATTTTCCCCTCGGTTCATCTCCAACCTCCTCTTCGGAGATTCCAGTGCATAATTCCTAAGTGGGCTTGAGCAGGTATTTGATGTGATTTTCGATGCAGTGGCAGGCGCAAGGTGATCCATCAGCCGGCTCTCTTTGACAGAGAATTGATCTCCAGGGTCAGGAAGCAAACCTCCATTTACGTAGGATGCACTTGGAATGCGCCCTCGGAGTAACGCAGTGAAGATAAAGCGCAGTCAGTGACAGTCCTTGTCAATGAGTTTGTTATGGCAAGAGGGGAGAGGCGAGGGCTCGGCGCCGCAGCTGCTGTTGACACCCGGGATATGTTTGCCCTTTCTTTTCCTTTTTATTCCCCCCCTTGGTATGATAAACACTTTGCCCAAGTCTTTTAGCCCTGCTGTCAATTCCTTGGCATTTCCAAGTCCTCTTTTGATCCAGGCATCTTCATCCAATAGCACAAAAGCAGAGTGAGTACTTACTTGGTCCTCTGGCCATCCACTATTCTTTTTCTTTCAAACTAGATCTCTCTGATTTTTCAATTTTGTTTCATGTCTGGATGAGTAATTTCAGAACCACAAGGTTGGTGAAGGCTGAGCTTCTCTGGGCATTCTTGTCTTTGCACAAAAAGAAAAAAAGGCCATTGTGGCAAATTGTCTGTATGATTCATTTATTGCTGGCACTGATGAAAAAAAAAAAAAGTCTTTTTCTTCAAGCTATTTCAAAGATCTTGGACCATGATGGTAGAAAATAACCCCCAAAAGTGAGAAAAGCAAGATGTAATATTACATGTACTTTGTCATTAGAAGATCTTATCTATTGTACTTTTTGAGTGAAATTTGAGCTATTTATGATGGAAATTGAGGAGGCCACCTATGTTGGTCTAAATATTCCCAAAACACAAACTTAACTTTCACTATGGCATGGTTTTCTGTTCTTATTTTTAAAATTTCTTCTAGTATTCTTATTTCATTTGTTTGAGACACAGAGAAAGAGGCAGATGAGAGAGAGAGAGAGAGAGAGAGAGAGAATGAACATGTCAGGGCCTCTACCTGCTGCAAATGAACTCCAGACACATGTGCCATCTTGTGCATCTGACTTACATGGGTACGGGGGAATCGAACCTGAGTCCTTAGGCTTCATAGACAAATACCTTAACTGCTGAGCCATCTCTCCAGCTCCTGTACTTATTTTCATACATCTATACAAAGTATTTTGATCCCACTCCCTCCTCCATAACTCGCCCTTTCTCATCACTCCCTCTAAAACCTTTCTCCCATTTAATCCCCTATCTTCATGCCTCTTTTTTTTTTTTTTTTGACCCACTGAATTAAATTAAGGTTGCTTGGGTGATCATGAGTGGGAGGTGATATACTGGGAAATAGGCAGCCTGCCAGTGGCTACACCATCGAAGAACATGACTGTTCCTCTCCTAGAAACCACCGGTTGCCATTAGCTACCCTGGGGGTTATTGGGTCTTGTGAACCCCTCCCCCATCCATGATGGAACACTGACAGGCTCCATCTTGTGCAGGTCAAGTGACCATGTCATTTCCAGAAGAGAGCATTCCACAGGACCCCTTCCCATCCTCCTGCTCTTACTTTTTTTTTTCCTGCCCCTCTTCTTTGAGGTTCCCTAAGCCTCTGAGGATACGGTTTAAGTGTCATGTTTAGAACTAAATACACACTAGTCACTTATTCTTCATGATTTTGCCAACTACCCATCTCTGCATTAACTTCTGCCCTTTGCATAAATAAACTCTGGTGATTGAGGCTGTGAGCAATACCAATCTATGCAAACAAACACAAATGTTGAGAAGAGAGTTTGGACATGTTGTCCATTTAGCATGACCTCAGTCAGCATTGGGTTCCCCTGGGGCCCAAGTCCCTAACCACAGGTTTGAGGCCAGATCTACAGCACCAGGCATTATTTGGCTCCCATGGAGCAGACCTCAAATCTGGCTGGAGAGCAGTTGATTACTTTCGTAAAGTTCCTGCCACTATTGCACCAGTGGGAACATGTTGCCTGGTAGGTCAAGGTTTTCTGCTCTTTATTCAAACCTTTTGTTCTGTTTTATTCTTGCCTTTTTAATTTTCTTTATTAATTATGGACATACTAAGTATGGATACATCATGTGTTGGTACCATCCTTTCCCTTGTCCCTGCCCCCTTTCCACTGAGGGCCCTCCTCAGTGGGGTTGCAGGTTTTCCCTGCAGGGTTGTGGGTTATGCGTTGTGGGAGCAGCAGTCAGTTATTTCTGCCTTTTATACAAGTGTATCATGTAGACAACAGACAGAACTATGTTGAAAGAATGTATGGAGGGAAGGAGGAAGGGAATGAAACAGGAGAAAGTGAGAGGAAGAAAGGAGGGAAGGAAACTTGTATATGGAAGACAGTCTTTTGGTTCCCAAACTGTAGCTACCTCATTGGTCACCTGCAGTGTGCAGTAGATGGACTTGCAGTGACCCATTTGCTTCTGCGTGATCACTAGTGTAATGCCTCCATTCCAGGCCATGCCCATCTGATCCTTCCCAACATCTCAGCCATGCATCGGTGGCAACGGCATCAACATATACATCTTCTCATTGTACTTCATCCAACAATACCCCTTGGGGTTTGTCTGCAAGAAAACAAACTAGGTTCCTAGGGCCCTGGACCAAGAGTTCTACAAAAATGGGTCTCTTTTATGCTGTGTAACAACCCGCAAATCACAGTGATCAGAACAATAAAAATGTGTGTCCTGCTTAAACCACATACTTGCTGTGAAAATACTGGGACCCTCTGCTCCATTCCTGCTCAAAGACCTGAGCTACAGGAAGCTCCGTCTCTGTTCTCCCATGACCATTAAATCAGAAATAGGGGACAAGAAATATCCTGCCGGAGACGGCAAGCATGCCATTTCAGGATCACGAGGAATCGAGCGCTGAAGAGCTGCATGACACAGTTCCAGCCCAGCTGTCTCTTCCTTGAAGTCCAATGTGGCCCCTCTATAGAAAAATCTTTGGCTCTCTGAGCTACAGAAATCTGTGGTTTTCTGTATAATGTTTGTCTTTCTCTCTCTTTCACTTGGTGTCCCAATCTCTAAGTTTACTTTTCCAGTAAAAATTGGTGTTGGTGAAGTGTTGGTCAATGTATCTGAAAGAGGCTCTGGCATAGAATTGGAAAAACAAGAAAATGGGTCAGAGATAATTGTTTTCCTTAAAGGCCTTAATTAAAGTCAGGCATGGAGTACAGTACACTGAGGAGGAAACAATGAACCTCCTGGAACAATGTAAAAATTGTTCTATGACTAATTTTTCTAAATGGTGGCAATTGCAGCAAACTATGACTCTTTACCAAGAATCCTTACAGAAAAACAACCGAAGTCAGAAAATGTTCAATTGGGGGGACCAAAGTCTAAGTATTGGAGAGACATGAAAAGAAAATTCAAAATAAATGATTGAGGGATAAATGGATCTATTGGATCAATGATTAATGATGGGAACCCCCACTTGTGGTTGTTTTGCCTCTCACCTTTAATATAGTAATTGAAAGTAGAAGTTCAGGAAATCACAAGTGCTTGACCACACATACATGGGGAAAGTGAGAAAACAGTTAATCATTATAGGGGCCTGACGACTTTACTTGAGGTGAATAATTATGGGATTGTTTGATGAAAAAGAATAACAAAAGGTTTCTATGAATTCTGTGAAACTGTACCTTTCTTGAAGTTTGTTCTTGCATGACGTGATCAGAAAATAAAAGACTGAGGCTAAGAGCTGTGGCAGCAGAGAAGCAGAGAAGCAGGGAAAAACAGAGAACAGAGAAAAAGACAAAAAAAGAAAAGAGAAAAATAGAAACAGAGAAGGAGAGAGAGAGAAAGATGGAGAAACTCAGCTGCCTTCAGCATTAGCCTGTCAGCTTGCACCAGAACTTGACTTCGAGTCGTTATTGCGCCGCTTCCTTTCACACCTCTCTTCGGGGACCCTCCTTCAAGCCAGGGCTGGACCCCAGCAGTATCCCATAGTGGCCCTTAATTATTTTCACTGACAGGTCACTCTGCTCACATCCCATCTTCTAAAAACAGTTCCAGAGTTACCTCAGTTCAGTGAGGTGGGGAAGCTCAGTCTTGTATGTATGTAAGAGGGACAACTGAAATCTGAGGTGGCCAGCAAGTGCCAGTCACACATCTGCCTCAACATGGAGGAGCTTGTTATCTTTTGAAGATGGCAATGGCAAATTAATTAATTAATTAATTAAAATGAAATTTTGGCAGTTCCCTAAGAATAGAACAAACTAAATGTCACAAGTTCAAAGAAGGTAAGAGTCACCTAGGAAAGTAAGCCTTGGGAACTGGGCAGAGGTTAGCAGGCAGGGATGAGAACACTGAGGATTTGAATACTGGATGTGACACAGCCTCATCATCTTAGGTCTGAAGAGGGGAAGAGGAAGGGTGTGGGATCAAGGACTTGTGAGATATGTTGCAGAAGGATGAGTAATCATCCCTCAGTATCTCTGGGGGGTAAGACTAGGACCCCCAAGATATCAAACTCATAGATGCTCAAATGTCCTTATATAAAATGGTATAGTGTTTACACAGAATGTATGCATACTTTCCCGCATGCTTTAAATCCTATCTAGATTGTTTATAAAACCTACAGGGCTTGAAAGATGGATCAGTGGTTAAAGATATTTGCTTTGCAAATCCAGCTAGCCCAGGTTCGATTCTCCAGGACCCATGTAAAGCCAGATGCACAAAGCAGTATATGAGTCTGGAGTTAGTTTGCAGGGACAGGAAGCCCTGGTGCACCCATTCATTCTCTCTCTTTCTCTCTCTCTCTCTCATAAAGAAGTAATATTTTTAAAACCTACAATGTAAACACTTGGTAAAAATTGCTTTTACTATATTGTTTAAGGCTAAAGACAAGAAGGAAGTCTGCATATTCAGTACAGACCATTTTTTTTTCAATTATTTTCCATCCATAGTTGGTTGAATCCATGGGTGTGGAACCTATATATGCAGTACTTAGAAATGGACTCAAATGAGTACTTAGAAATGGATAAAGGACTAATAAAGGAGATGGGATAAACACATGGAAAATTGTCTGCTACGCTTTGGAGAGTGGACATCTTTTATCAGGTTGGGTCATAGTTCATTTATGTATTCGTTCATTCAGCTGATATGCACAAGTGATCCTACTAGGCTGTGAGAATGTGTCAGCAATGCAATGAGAATGAGGAAAGGAAACGGCTTCAAAAACAATTTGAAAGGAAAAGTACGAAACCGGACTTGGGGTGAATCTAGGAAGAGTGAGCACACATGGGAGACAGGACATGTTGGAACCTGACGCTGGAGAAGAAGAAGGATGCGGGTAGAGACTGTGGTTACAGCACAGGGTGCGCAGGTTTGAGACTCGTGCTGTTGCGAGGTCAAGAGCCTTGCAGAGGGGTCAGTTCACCCTCGGAGGTTGTCGGTAGGGGTCATCAGGTGTATGGTGAGCCCTCTAGTGGATGTCTCTTGGTACTCATCCTAGAGCCTCAGCCTGTTACCTACTATTCCTAGGGTCCGGTGTGAGCTTCAGTGATTAGCGCATCCCACACCTGAGGCCAAGTCTGGAAGGCTGGCTGTTGCAGTCAGGTTCACATTGCTGGCAGAAATCACCTGACCAAAGGCAGCTTTGGGGAAGAAAGGGTTTCTTTTGGTTTATAGACTCAAGAGGAAGCTCCAAGATGGCAGGGAAAAATGATGGTATGAGCAGAGGGTGAACATCACCCCCCTGGCCAACATAAGGTGGACAATAGCAACAGGAGAGTGTGCCAAACACTGGCAAGGGGAAACTGGCTATAATGCCCAGAAACCCACCCCCTACAATACACTGCCTCCAAGAGGTGTTAATTCCCAAAATCTCCATCAGCTGGGAACCTAGCACTCAGAACACCTAAGTTTATGGAGACACCTGAATCAAACCACCACACTGGCTTTGGGATCTATACCCACCTCTGCCCACATAGAGACACATAGAAGTCCAAGGACTGATGTCTCCCTGGAGCAGCCTCCACCAGCACTGATGGGCAGTGGGTACCGTGTGTCAGAGCGGAGCTTTCAGGACATCTGCTGGCCAGAACTCCCACTGCACGGTGTTCTACAGTCTCAGGTTCAAGCTCTTCTGGGGGGAGTTTGTCCTGAAGTCACACCTTGTTTGCCACACCCCTGCTCCCTCCCCCCAGTGCTTTCCCCTCCTTTTTCACTTTTATCCTGGGAGCAGAATCACTTATTAAACAGACCCCCCCCCATTTCAAGCTGAGTTTCGGGGGGATCCAGCCTCCATCCAGCACCACAGTGTTCCAGAACCTTGGAACGACTCTGGCAATGCAAAATACCGAGTAAGCCACAGCCTCCGTTTCCAAAGAGCACATGGTGGTGGACAGCACTGCATCCACAATACAATATGTGATGCTGTTGCAGGAGATGCTGGGACGAGGCAACAAGAGAATAAGGTCAAAGCATCTCTCTTCCTTTGAGGGAGGGAGGCTGGGAAGGCTTAGCACAAGGGCTGAGCCTCGGATTGGCTCCTTAAGAGTGGCTAGGATTTGGCTATGGGAAAGGCAGAGAGAAATGTTGTAAGCAGAAGAAAAAAAAAAAAAAACACAGCAGCGAACATCAACAGGCACAAAGGGGGTGGGAAATGGGGTGAGGGGACAGCTGACGCATGAGTGGAGAACAGACCGTGGAGCCCATAGGTGACTGTGCAAGCCATGGAAGGAAGGGACAGGATCCAGGCAGGAGTCACAGAGCTGACCCCAGGCTTACTGGTCCTGTTGGCCGCTGGTGGAGGAAGGACACGCTCCCTTTAGCTTGTTCCTTCAGTCCACAAGGGACCTCTCTGGGCAGCTCTGGATACCTTCCGTCCCAAGGCACCAGTGGGCTTTCTCTCACCCCCAATGTTGTGACCGATACAGACAACTCTCCAGGGAAGAGACGCGGGGAGAAGCGGAAAGTACCCAGCATGGTCTAGGAGATCGTCTACTGTGTGCTGCCCCCAGAAGTAAGAGTCTGAAACAAGAACTTGAGCGCCTGAAACTTATCAGGGAGGGATAAGAAAATACCAGCAGAGTAGCGGGTCAGGAGGTGGGGAACAAAGACAGGGGGTGTCACTAAGCAAGTCACCACTGTGGACAACAAAAAGGTACACTCGAAAGAGTCGTGGAGAATGTTTTCTATCTCTCCTCTCTTCCCTCTTCTCCCCTCACAAAACTGACCTTCTTGCCCAAAGGCCCGATAGCCAGGGGATCTAATCCCACAGTCAACAGCTACCGGCTGAGAGCAGCTCCCAGATGGTGTTAATTCCCCAGAAGGCAATGAAGCGCAGGCAGGTACTCGGCACGGGTGCAGAGAGTTAGAAAGTCAGCCGCCCTCCCCGAGGCAGGGAGAGTGATCAGACAGGGCACCTACATGTGCATCCACGTGTGCGTCTTGCTCTCCCAGCTGTGGAGAAAAGCCTTGAAGTCTGGGTTTTTCCCTCTTTTCTCCTCCATGTGAAGGCTGGATGAAGACTGGGGGGGGGGGTGGAATCACTCATCAAAAGGAGAGGGGCGGGAGCTCCATATCCATCTAAAAGCTGTTCAAGCTTCATTGTCCCTAACCTATTTGGGGACAGTGTATCTGCCAACTGGCACCGGTTCATTTCCTCACTCCATAAAGCAAGCGGGCAAGAGAGAGAGAGAGCTCATAATAACCCTTGGACAAAGTCAAAGCCGAGTCTGACTTCGGGTTTATATGAAGGTTCGCCCGTTCCTTCCACCAGAAAACATCTGTGGAAAGTGGCTTTTAACATCCCATGTTCTACTGGAGCAGAGACGTGGCACGTTTTCAAAGTGCCTTGACTGGAAGGAAACGGGGAGATTGCTTTTCCTAGGCCAGTGTCTTGCACACTGCTCTGGGGCCTGGGGCCACTGCAGGGATGATGGGGGGCAGGTAAAGAAAGTTGGGGGCTGGAAAGATTGCTTAGTGGTTAAGGCGGTTGCCTGCAAAGCCAAAGGACCCAGGACCCAGATGCACAAGGTAGCACATGTATCTGGAGTTCACTTGCAGCAGCTGAAGGCCTTGGTGCACCCATTCTCTCTCTCTCCATATATATATATATATGAGAGTTGTGGAGGAAGGGATTTATTGGAGCTTACAGATCCAGGGGAAGTTCCATAAAAGCAGAAGAAACTGGCCTGCTTTCACAGGACCAAGCAGAGAGAGAGCAGTACAAGCCTAAAAGCCAAAATCCATATAGCACAGCATGCTTCAGGAACTTCAGCTAGGCACACTTTGCATATCTTTAGATTGAAATCTGAAACCCACCACCACACCTTAAGATCCACACAATGGCATTGCCTCCAGCCAGATGGCTAGAGATGCAAACTACAAACAAATAAACAACTGAATATATTGGGGCCATCTATTCTATTCAAACTACCACATTTCGCCCCTGGCCCCCAATAGATTTATAACCATCACACATTATAAATTGTACTCAGTTCAATTTTAAAGGTCCCCACAGTCTTGACCAATTTAAGATATGAAGGCCTGTAAAATCAAACAAGTTAAACACTTCTAACATATAAAGGCACAGAGTAAACATTTTCAACTGGTATAAGGCACAGCAAGGAGAGACTAAAACAATGCAAACTCAACCACCATCAAACACACATCAAACTTTTGCAGTTCAAGTTCAATATACCCAGAGACTAACAGTCTCCAGACTTTCCAATTCCGCCCCTCCAGCTGGGCAGAGTACCCAGGGAACACTTCCATCCCAGGCCAACAGTGTGCTCTATGGTAGCCCTTGCATAGTCCTGGTATATACAAAACATCTTCAGGTCTTCATGCAAACCATGGTCCATCTTCCAAAGGCTCTTTCAGCCTATCAGGGCATCATGCCCTGTCTCATGCCACATCTCAGCAGCAGCTCCTGGAACCATGTGCAATTCATGACCACTCTTCACATTTTCCAAAGGCTCTTTCAGCCTATCAGGACATCAGGCCCTACCTCATGTTGCATCTCAGCAGTGGCTCCTGGAAGCATGTGCAATTCACGGCCACTCCATGCATTTTTCATGCTTCTGAAACCAATACCAGGTGTGCAGGACACAGCCATATTCTTAATTCAGGGACGAAACAAATCATAGCCTTGAAAAGCAGGTTCCTTCTCCAGTCAACTCTTTCCAAAAGTGTTCGCATTTCTATGATAGTCTTTCCTCGGGCATCCTTTCCATTGTTTTAATGTAAAGCAGTTGGAACATCTTCCTTAAGATTGCTAATGTGTTTGACAATAGCAGGTTCAGTAACCTAAAACCAGTCTCAGTGCCTGTAATTTTAACTTGCTTGAGGTTTTCCAGCTTAAAATCTTAAATCTCTCAGTCCAATATCTCTAGCCAAGCACATCAGTCCATTACAAATTTAACCTTGATCAAACACTCTGGGCCTGGGCAGCAGGATGCAGCCAGCCCTTATGCCAGTAGCCCAGTTCCAACAAAGTCCTCTGCAGCCTTTCCTTCCCCTTAGAAAGCTCAAAAGCCAAGCCTTGAAGTTCAATGCTATCTGCACTTAGCATTCTCAGACTCTCATCAGAATAGTCCATAAAACTTGGCTTACCACTCCAGACGACATCTTCAGTTGCAAGCACCAAGTCCATGCCTATTCCTCCAAAACAAAGGTTCCACAAGATCAACATCCACATAGTAAGGTTCATCTCACCCCACTTCTGGTACCAAATTCTGTATTAGCTCTCTCTCTATATATCTGCTTCATTCTCTCTCTCTTTCTCTCTCAAATCAAATAAAATATATATTATATTAAAATGGAGAGGCCCTTTGCCCTGAGATGCTGTCTTCATTTGGTTCCCCATAGGAGATGGTGAAGTATCAAAGACGTATACATATGCCATGTATTTGGAAGCAATCCCAGGGATAAGTACAGTGAGGAATGAAGACAGAGGAGGGAAGAAAGCTAATAAAAGATATGTATCAATGTATTGGCCACAGTGGACAACAGGAACTCATGCACCCTTAGGGACTGTGCCCACTGAAGTTCTAGGGTGTTAGCATATTAACACCTGTTATGGTTCAAATGTAATGTGCCCCTCCCACCATCCCATAGCCTCATGTCTTTGAACACTTGGGCCCCGTCTGGTAGTGTTATTTGGAACCCTTAGGAAATGGAGCCTTGTTGGAAGAAGCGAGTCACTGGGCAGGGGGAGGCCTCAAGGTCTGGTAGCCTGGCTCCTCTTCCCATCAGGACTCTCCTTCCTGCCTGCCAGTGGCCAGCTGGCTTTCTGCCCCTACCACCATGCCTTTCCCACCATGAAATTTCCCCCTGAAAATTGTAGGCTGAAAATAAACCCTTTCCTTCCTTAAGTTGCTTATGGTCCAGTATTTGCTCACCGCTAACCTGAACTCCTATCTGTCGTTGGTTGAAGACAGGATCGGGGCCTGTGTTAATCCCTCAGAACTTCCTGCTGGCCTTGGAGGTGGCAAGATGGACTCTGGCATCCCATCGGCTGAACTAGCTAAGGTTTCTCAGAGCCAGTAAATACAAAGGAGGCATCAACAGTGGGCTACACTCCTCCTCTAAGAAGTAAGGCTCAAATCTTACCTGTTTTACATAACTAGATGTTGATTCTAAGTGTTATATATAAAGGAGATATGCTAACAGAAAAATTCAAAGGTTATAAAACCTCTAGGACGATCCAACGCACTCATTTTTACAAACAGGGACACAGGAGGCCAGGAAGGGAGCACACAGCTCCTCATAGTAGTGTGGGGACTAGGACTAATGTCTACTGAATCTCAGACCAGGGCTCATCTCGCAGAGCACTCATTTCAGCCAGAGCTCATTTTTGCTGCTATTTCATTTTCCCCCCAATTCCATTTCTTCACATTATCCTCACTCACCACATATGCCCTGGCGACCTTAGCGGACTGTTCCCCAGCATCAACCACTCTAAGATCTCCCCGAGTCATAGATAACATCATTCTCTTCCCATCTTTATCCAGCTCCTTTGACAAAACCTTTCATACATTTGCAAACAGTGACCAAAAGTATGAAAACCAAAGGATTGATGTTGGCACAAGCAGTTTGGAATGAAATGTAAATACCGCACTCCACGTGGGTAACATGCTGGGCTGATAAAACGGCTTCTGTAAGCTCGATATCAAGGGGTCTGTTTCTAATACAGCTGCCTATTGTCATTCGTGTTTGAAGATTATTCAAGAGGCACTGGGCTGCTTTATACACTAATGTGTGCATGTCTTAATTTATAAAAAGCCACGGTGCATCCTGCTAAGCTCTGCATCTCCGTAACCAGACACTCTTTCTAGCACATAATAAGTGTTCAATAAATGATTGCTTAATGAGTGGAGGAGGAAATCAAGGGCTCTTTACGCCATGCCTCACCTTCAAACTGGAACTGAAAGGCCAGCTGCGAGGAGTCTCATGTATACACTGAGATTCAATGCCATTCTGAAAATCAATCACGACTTCTTTGCTAAAGATTTTTCTTGAACCATGCTGACAAGAGAAAAAAAATTAGGATCATTCGCTCATTTGATGAGTATTTATTCAGTGATAACTGTATGTTGGGTACTGGAATACAATGTGAGAAAAGCAAGAAAAAAAAATAAATACATAAATAAATAAATAAATCGCTCTCTTTAAAGACTACAGCCAAGGCAGATCTGAATCCAGTAATCACACGAGGAAAAAGGGCAGATTGCAACTGTGAAAAGGGATGCTCACACTTTTAAAGAGATAGCTGAAAAGTCTTTGATGCTCTTCCCTTGGCGAGAAAGCTCAATTCCGTTTCCTTGGATTGTGGGCTGGGCTGGATGGGTGACTCACTTCTAGGAAATAGAAGTGATAAGATGACATTTCCAAGATGAGGTTATGAAAACGCTGTGGCTCCCATCTTGAAGTGTGTGTGTGTGTGTGTGTCCCTATGTCCCTCTCTTCCTGCTTTTTCTTCCCTTCCCTCCCTCTTCTTCCTCTCTCTCTGCCTCCTGAATCACCTGCTCTGAGAAAAGTGCTGTTGAGAGAAAACCGGGGAGGGGGCAGCAGGAGAAGCTCAGGTAAGGGTAAAGTGAGGCTCTTCAACAACCACTCAAGAGATCTTGGAAGAGACATCTCCATCCGAGCCACTCGCTTCTTGTTTGTCGCTGTTGGGTCTGGATAATTTGTTACACAGCAGTAACTAACGGGAAGAGGCGGCGGATGTCATGAAATGCGAAGTAGAATGCATCAATGTCTGGTCTAGAAAGTGAGGAAGTCTCCTGTGAGGATGTCATTGCATCATAGAAAAGCAAGAAGGCTGAGGAGAGTAATCCAGGGAAAAGAAGTGACGGGTGCAAAGGCCCTGGGGTGGGAAGTTACATCCTTAGACGTACTACAAGGTACCAATATGGAAGCTGTCTGGCGATCAAGTGAGAGAGATTCGTACTGAAGTTGGCATGAGATCAGGCCCATCCACGGAGGGCCTCAAGATATTATCAGACACTTTGATCTTTACCGGGAAAACAACGGGAAGTCTTCGAAGGATTTTAACCAGGGAAGCGACTTGATCAGACACATTTCTTTCACGTCCTTTCAACTATTTCTTACTATGGGATTCATCTGACAAGTCCCTCTCACTGGGTATGTTTTGATTTCTACAAAAACTTTCTAATAATAATGGGTATTGCATTGGCAAAACAACCTCATAATTTGCAATGTTAGCTTCATGCCTACCCTCATTCTCATCCCAGTGGCCGCCAGTCTGGGGTTACCACTGAAGAGAGGGTGAGGCTTGGGAAAGACAGAATGAAGTGAGGGGCTCCCCTCATGGTGAATTCCAAAAACCCCTGTTGCTGTGCACACGTGCCTGTTTTCTCCTCAGAAAGAAGATCTGGAGTTTTTCACCACATTCCCAAGGGCCCTGGGGACCCTAGAAGCAGAGCCTGAAGCATGGATTCAGGATCTTGTGAGCTGGAGAAGAAAAATTGTCAGGGGAAACATGAAAGGAGATAGAAAAGAGCCCAGGAAGTGAGTGTGTCCTCCCGGGCGCTGTAAACCCCGGCTTCACTTAGAGGGTGGGGGACACTGAGCATGAATGGGAACAGGGAGCCTTCCTCCCCCCGTGGCACAAAGCCAGCCTTTCCGCACTTCAGTATCAGTCAGCGATTGTGGGGAGCTCCCATCCTTCATGGAAAATTCTCTGGAGAAGAAAAGGGGGTGGGCTGGGCTGGGGGGGGGGGGGGCTTGCTCAATGGATAAAGCACTCGGCACACAAGCTCTGAGTTCAGATCTCCAGAACCCACGTAAAAGCAGGCATCCACAATCCTCGTGCACTTCTGACGAGAAGGGAGGCAGACTCGGAAGAATCTTTCATTATTCACTGCCAAGTTGCAAAAGCAACCAGGGAAATGACAGACCCTGTCCCAAGCAAGGGGGAACGCAAGGACTAACACGCACAGCTCTCCTCTGATCTCCACACATGCACCGTGGCACATGCGTGCCCTCCACTCACATACAGGAACACACACACACCATTAAAAAAAAAAAAGAGGTCAGGTTGCCTGACAAAATCAGATGTTTTCATTTGCTAAGTATGGCAACCCTAAGAAGAGAGACAGCTATTAGCACACGATGTTCCCAGCAGCTGGGAGGGAGATCTCAGGGACACCATCTGTGATTTCCAAAACATTCAAGACCCTCCACCTACAGCAGACTGTCAATATTGTCATGTCAAAGCTACATAGCTTCCTTCCACTTAGAAGTCACAGTAGGACCCCACCGTCCAGTCCCTTTCACAAGTTTCCCTGCCAATCCACCCAAAGCCAGAGTTTGTAAGGTACCAGAAGGAAGTAGAGAGCCCTGGGGCCAGGTCACCCTGAGCATCATGAACTCAAGTTAAACTGTAGCTCCACAGGGGTGTAACTCTGACTGTGGGGCAGAGCAGAAGCTGATTAACGACAACAACTCTGGACAAAGACGGTTCACTTTCAAATCCCAGTTCGCCCACTAGCTGCATGATGTCCGTGGGATACAGTTTCTTTCTGTAAAACAGAGATGATAACAAAGGTCTATGCTTAGAGTTCATACCCACATGAGACCTACTGAGTGAATTCATCTAAACTGTTAAAACTGTGTTCAGGTCCTTGAGACAATGGCTAAGTGGTTACAGGCACTTGCTGCTTGCAAAGCCTGCCAACCCAGGTCCAATTCTCAAGCTACCCATGTATGCTGGATGCAAAAAGTGGCACAAGTGTCTAGTGTTGACTTGGAGCAGCAAGGGGCTCTGGTATGCTCCCCTCCCAACACACACATGTGCAAATAAATAAATTTTTAAAAAAACCGTCCTGCCTCAGAGCAAACATCAATAAATATTAATAATTAAAATGGTTATTTGGCCATCAACAAAGAAGCTGGGGCCTTGTAACCTGAAGCTTCCCAAATCAGCATCCCACGTGGTCCGGAAAGCATCCCACGTACCTCGCCTCTTCTGTTGTTTAGCATGGGTTGCCCGTGAGCTTCCTGGGAGCCACATGTGTGTCATTTTCATCTGCTCACAGTGCTCTGGGCACATTGATGATCTGATAAATATTTGATTAGGATGCCACCAGTGCCAGAAACGTCTCGAAGAACTGTGCTGTGAAAGAAAGGGCCCTGCCAGGACCTTCTTCAGTCCACCTGCCTCAGCAGCCCCTGGTAGATGGGAGCGCATGCTGGAAAGTTCTGAAGAGTCCATTCCTAAGCCCTGCATCCCCAAGCGCACAGGAAAGGAAGCTTGATGTAGGGGACACTCTGGCCATTCTGTAGGATCCTCTCTCTGTGCCACATGCTACACTCAGCATTTCATAGGCGTTGCCCGGTTTCGTCATCTCAACAGCCCTGTGAACTCCCAGAGGAGTCGCACAGAGTAGGAAACTGAGGCTCAGACACCTCCTCGGGGTTCTGTTGTTCTCAGACTTGAGCCATATGCAGTGTGGAGGACCCCCCTCTTGCCATTGCCAGCTGAGCTCCTGAGGGTATCTGGACGTATTGGTGGACGAGTAGAGAAGCCAGAGTTCAGGAAGGGGAGACCCTCTTAGCCAGCCATCCACTAGCTCACAGCCAGAAGTTGTGCACTCCAAAGCTGGGCACACACCAAGGGAGGATGATGGACTCCTCATGGATATCCCTAGAATGCTGAAGAGGCAGGGTGTTAGAGCTGATACTACAAAAATTTCAGTCATAAATCCTGCTTGCTGAGTGCTTACCAGGTTTGGTGCTAAACCCTGTCTTGGCTGGGTTCATGCAAACCACAATCCCTGGAACAAAGATGTGGGAGCAGGAAGTTTATTAGAATGTGATGCCAGGAAGCACCTTAGAGAGTAGGGGAAAGAGAAGAAAAACATTAAAGGCTACAAGACTGAATAGGTCACTTGGGGCTGTCGAGATGGCTCAGCGGTTAATGTGCTTGCTGTGCATGCATGACTGCCTGAGTTTGGATCCTCACTACCTACATAAAATGCCAGGCATGCTGGCACATGCCCGTATCCCCCGCTCTGTGGACGCAGAAACCAGAAATCGCAGGGGCTCACTGGCTAACTAGTATAGCCACATTGGGTGAACTCCAGGCCCAGTGAAATATTGTGTGGTTGTTCTAGCATAAAACTTCCCCTATAGCTTCATTTGTGTGTGATTAAGCCTCATACTTAATCCTCAACGGGTGAAGCCTTTGGGAGGTGGAGCCTTGCTGGAGGAGGTGTGTTCAAACCAAGCCCCACTCGCCTCAGTGAGCCCACTCTCTCTACTTCCTCCCTGCTGATGTAACAAGGTATGACACCAGCTATGAACTCCTGCCACGCCGTCCTCTCCATGACGAAACTTCCCTCGGAATACTGTAACCTGAAATAAACCCTTTCTTTCATAAGCTGCTTCTGGTCAGGTATTTTGTCCCAGCAATGACAAGTTAACTGCTATACTGCTTTCTAAGAGTAAGATGGAGCTGGGCGTGGTGGCACATGCCTTTAATCCCAGCACTTGGGAGGTAGAGGTAGGATGAGCACCGTGAGTTCAAGGCCACCCTGAGACTACATAGTGAATTCCAGGTCAGCCTAGACTAGAGTGAGACCCTACCTCAAAAAACAAACAAAAAAAAAAGGAATAAGGTGGAAAGTGATTAAGAAAAACACATAACATCCACCTCTGACCTCCACATGCACATACACACATGTGCACCCACAGGTGCCCACACACACATTAGAACACACATATGCACGTGTATGTACACCATACACATGCAAAAAAAAAAGAAGGGCTGGAGGGATGGCTCAGTAGTTAAGGCATCTGCCAGCAAAGCCTAACAAGGGGCCAGGCGTGGTGGCGCACGCCTTTAATCCCAGCACTGAGGATGCAGAGGAAGGAGGAGTGCTGTGAGTTCAAGGCCACCCTGAGACTCCAGGGAATTCCAGGTCAGTCTGAGCTACAGTGAGACCTTACCTCGAAAGCTCCCCCAAAAAACCCTAACTATGGTGGTTCAATTCCCTAGTACTCATGTACAGCCAGATATACAAAGTGGCACATGCATCTGCAGTGGCTGGAGGCCCTGGAATGCCCATTCTCTCTCTCTCTCTCTCTCTCTCTGTCTCTCTCTCTCTCCTTGAAAATTAATAAATAAAACTTAAATGAAAAAAAGAGTAAATCACTTATGTGAGAAATTATGGACCCTTTGCAAAGTTGTATATTACATACTTGAGAATTACTCCACTGAATCTGAGGACGCTGGAATTTACCTATCAACTCCATCCTCACTGACCAAAGGTCATCTCTATGACATTAACTACCTGGCACTTGTAGCCTCACAGGAGCTGAGCATCCTCCTGTGACCAGCAGATCCCTTGGGCAGAGGGGATCACAGGTGCTTGTGGGTAGGAGACACAGCATGCACAAGAACATCCCAGAAACCCTGCAGATGGACAAGGGTCCTTAGAAGGGATCCTTCAGTTCACACAGCAGGGAACAGTCCCCCCAACACCCTTCCCTCAGGAATACCATAGTCATGAGCTCAGCTCTCTCCTAGATACACTCAGCCATGCAGCCATCAGATGCCTCTGGAAAGCATGATGTCATGGATGGAAAGCCACGTCATACGGACACCTGCCTTCACCTTGACTGCATCACCATGTACCACTGCACCTTAGGGAGCCTCAGAAGTAAGCAAGGAAAGAATCACACCCCCATTTTTAGGTAAGGAAACTGAGGCTGTCTTTTCCAACATCACACAGCTAGTGAACTACGAACTCATGCATAATAGTCTTTAGGTCCAAATCCAGTCATGACCACAGTATCCACTGGGCTGGTACATTGGGGCTGGCAGCCCAGTGGCAGACACACACACACACACACACACAGTTAAACATGGCCTTAGGCACTTAAAGTCAGGCTGGAGCCTCTATTTCTATTAGTGGAACGAGTATATCCTTCTTGCTTTATAGGCTCTGAGATGGCCAGCAGAGTTAATGCTTCTACCTCTGGCATCTCCTTCCTCGACTCTACTACATTACTCCGTTTGGTTTCCTCCCTGGAACTTTCCCCAATAGATCTTGGTGACTTGATTGGGATACCACAAAAGTCTGATCCCTTTTGGAATGTGGCCTCCTCCATGGGGGCTTCCGCATAGCAATCTTGCCATGTCCAATGACCAGAGAGCTGAAGAAGAAGGAAGTTTGGAGAGGTGGCACTCAACCCACCGTTGCTAAAGGAGTCCAAGTGTTGTGGTGGCAGCCTCTGGCAGCAAAGACCATCTTCATAGCTGACAGCCAGTGAAGAAACAGACACCTCAGCCCCCATCCCCACCGCAAGGAGCTGAATTCTGGGGACAACTTGTTTGAGCTGAGACGTGGCCTCAACCCCCAGAATCCCCCAGGAAGGATCACAGCCCTGCTGAAACTTTGATTTCAGCCTTGTGAAGCTCTCTGCAGAGACCCAGTAGAACTATGCTGTCCCTCAGGAGTATGAGGTGCTACGTGTGTTATTGTAGACTTCTACGTGTGTGGGACTTGGTTACCACAGCAGTAAACCTAACACAGGACAACAGTGTCTGGCACATACTGGCTGCATGATGAGTGTTTGGATGGACAGAATACTTTTTATAAGGCTTAGCTAAGGCTGTGTGTTATTTTGTTTCTTGTACGAGTCAGCTCTTGCTGCATAACAAATATACAAAATACCCACAAGAACTAGGGTAAGCAACTGTAAACACTTCCCATCCACTCATTAACAGTATCTGCTCAGGCCAGCTGATCTGAGCTGGAATTCACCAGGCTTGGCTGCCGGCTTGAGTTGTTGTTGGTTCCAGGTCCACTTTCATTATCCCCACCCCCACCCCGGTTCTGCTGAGCCCAGCAGCTGTTGAAGCTTATTCTTCTCATAGTGAGAGGTAGGAACCCAAGAAGGCAACTTCAACTGCAAGCACCTCTCAGGTCTGCTCATGTCACACCCAAGAGCATCACACCCACCTAAGCAAATTGTATGGCTACACCCAGGGCCAAAGGGACAAGGAATGCCATCTCCTGTGTGAGCAAGCAGGAAGTGCTTGCTCAGCAGCTGTCACACTGCCTAGTGGACTGCACTGCACTGTCCACATGTTGGGGAAAGTCATAAAATTGGGCTGGGAAGGTGGCTAAGTAGTTAAAGGTGCTTGCTTGCAAAGCCTCACATCCTGGGGTGGGCCTGGGTTGGATTTCCCTGTACAAACCTGAAGCCAGATGCACAGAGTGATGCGTGAATCTAGAGTTCATTTGCAGCAGAAAGAGGTCTTGACATGCCAAATCTGCCCCCTCTGTGTTTCTCTCTCTCTTTTCTCTCTGCTCACAGATAGATAAATAAAAATATGTTTTAAAAGAGAGAAAGCATTTCCCCATGAATCTTTGCTGTCACTAATGATGTGTCAGGAGGCATAAGCACAGCGTGAATCAACAACGGTTTGGATCCTTTTCCAGTACTGACAAGCTCTGCAGCGTTGGTGACTAACTCCGCCTCTCTGAGCTTCAGTGTTCTTGTCTGTCAAATAGGAATAATGGGTGTCCTTGCCTCCCAGCACTCCAGTGGGGATAGAAGAAGATATGAAGACAGAGATCTCGATGCGATACATGGCACGTAGAGCTCACAAGTGTGTGTGTTCTTTAGCCCTCACAATGAGTGTTCCCAATATAGACCTACCACAGTCATGGGAAACTGGTCAGTGGAACCCTGGGATTGTATGTGGAGATTGATCCGAGAAGGCAGCAATGCACAGTAAAGTATGAGGAGAGAGAGAGAGAGAGACAGAGACAGAGGGAGAAAGTGTGTGTGTGTGTGTGTGTGTGTGTGGTGTTAGACTGCACACACAGCCCGCCCCCACAGGCTCTTGACAATGATTACAAGTGATTTTGAGGCATTTGCTGAAACATGCCATAAGCCTTGATTACAAAGAAAAAAAAAAAGTGATTTTCCAAAAGTGGGTCTTCCATCTGCTGGAGGTAGCCAGACCCTATTGACATGGAAGATAAGCGATGCTGCAGAGAGACTGCACACTGGGGCTCTGCAGCACGAAGCGCACAGCTTTCCCCAGCAAGCCGGATTGACAGGCAGGGCCCACAGAACCCCAAGAAAAGCCCATCCAACCAGTCCCTCCACACCAAGGCCTGCCTTCAGACTACTGCAGCCCACGGAGCAGCCTTGAAAATGTACAATAAATGGTGCCTTTTTATTTATGAGCACTTTCTCCACCCTGGGTATAATGCCCCCATTCTTTCCTCGGTTTGTATATAAACATCTCAAAATAGGATTATTTTTAAAGGACCCTGGGACACCATGTTTCTGTAGGAGCGCACACCGGGGCCACTGGTGCTGCTGCCTGTTCAGCCTGCTTTCCGACACAATCCGTCAGCAGTCCTCCCGGGCCACTTGGCTCTGGAAGTTCACAGGGCAGTGACAGTGTGGCATGCCACTCAAGGGTTCCATGGCCCTGCGATTAGTGGTTTGGGTATCTGTGGCCACTTGGCCCATGATAATCATTCACATTTGTAGGAAGTCACCACATGCTTCTAAAGCCCTGGTCACTGACACACACTTAATCCTCCCCGCTGCTGAGTTGCATGTGACGTTCTACGGATGAGAAAACTTCATCTCTGGAATAGTAACTGCCTTTGCTGATGTCGCAGAATGGGAAGAGACTCATCGTCAGCCAGGTAATCTTATGGTAAGCCAAGCAGTGGCTCTGCTCCTCACCTGTCCCTCCCAGCAAGCCCCCAGTGGGAAGTGATGCTCAGAAGATGGACTCAAAGCTAAATGTCCAGGCTGGAGACATGACTCAGCAGTTAAAAACACTTCCAGCCAGCCTTTAATCCCAGTACTCGGGAGGCAGAGGTAGGAGGATTGCCGTGAGTTCGAGGCCACCCTGAGACTCCATAGTGAATTCCAGGTCAGCCTGAGCTAGAGTGAGACCCTACCTCGAAAAAACAAAAACAAAAACAAAAAACAAAAAAAAAAAAAAAAAAAAAAACATTCCCTGCACAAACCAAACCACCAGAGTTCAGATCCTCAGAAGCCACATAAAGCCAGACACAAGTAGTGCACACATCTGCAATCCCAGCGCTCCAGTGGCGATGGGACGTGGAGTCAGGAGATTCTCAAAGCTCATGAGCCAACTAGGCTGGCATTCACAGCAGAGAAAAATAAGAGAAGACCTTGTCTCAAGTATGGTGGAAGGGGAGGACCAACACCCTGGGGATCTAGGGATGTCCTCTGACTTCACACACACACACACACACACACACACGCACGCGCGCGCTCACACCACAAAAAGAATCTAAGTGTCCATCTCAGAGCATTGTCTGTTATCAGCTCAGAAATTCCTGCCCCTTCTCGGGTCTCCACGTTACTGTGTTTTCTTTCTGTGTTTTTCCCACAGAAACATACCTTGAATCAAAGATTCAAGTGAAAATGGTTTACTTGGCAAGTGAAAAATGCCAGTAGGAAAGTGGGGAAGGCAAAGAGTTTATCGGCTATCTGCTGCCGAGTGATAAACTCCCCCAGCACTTAGCAGCTTACAAATAACACATGCGCTTCACCTCGCAGTTCCTGTGGAACAGAAGTCCAGGCACTGGTGTAGCTGGGCATCTATGGGGATATCATAGTGTCTCACCAGGTGGTAGTCAAACTGTCAGCTGGACCACAGCGTCATGGAAAGGGTCACCTGGGAAAGACAGGCGTCTGAGGTCACCGGGGTGGTTGGCACCAGACTCAGCTCCTCACTGGATGCTGATCGGTGGCCTCTCGGTTCTGTGTTCCTTCATACAGCAACCCACAGCATAATAACTGGCTTTCATCAGAATGAATAAGCAAGTAAGCAAAAGAAAGATGTCCAAGAAGGAAGCCACAGTCTCTTTATAACTGGCTTTGGACGTGATATCCATTATTTGCATTACATTTTATTCACTAGAGGTGATTAAGTCCAGCCCCACTTAAGGGAAGGAGCAAACACAAGAGGGCCTCTACGAAAAGAGTGAGATCAGTGGGAGACATCCCAGTCAAAGATTAATGCTAATTCCCCAGCGCTTTGTCCTATCTTGGGAGTAGGGCTTTGGAGAAAGCCTTCAGGGAGAGATCTGCCATTACTGGAGTGTGTGATTAGCGTAACAGTATCATGATATCTCCAGCTCTTTTCTTCCTGGGGAACTGTGAATTGGCCTCAGCTCCTGTCTGACAGACTTCTTCCTACTTCCCGCTCCACCCCTCAAGGATTTAAACCTTGTTTCCTCCTCTGTGGTAGGCAACCAAGGAAGAGGCCATTATCAAGCTGCCTGCTCTGTGGATATAATCTCCAGTGGGACCTGGTATAGAACGTCATGGAAAGGGAAAGTGAACCGATCCCCATCATGCATTGGTCATGTGAATGGAATATTTAGCCAAATCCAAGTGCACACTTCTGCAGCTTCCAGCCATCACTTCCTTCCCTTGCTGCGTCAGGCCTGGGATGGGGAGGATCACCAAGGAACGCTGCCCACAGGAGCTGCCCTGTCTCCTACTGGCTGTCTTAAGCTATCCCATCCTTCTGAATGGTTCCTTCCCTAAACTCTCCTAAGTCATGTACGTCTCATGGGAAATTGAGAAGATGGCAAGTCCTTACATCTCTAGCATACCTCCCAGAGTCACTCTGTTCATGAAGCAAAGATTCTTCAAAGACTTTTTTTGTGTGCTACTTCTATCCTTTCTCTTCACCTCAGAACCTCAGATTTTTAAGATCTGGTTCTCTTAGCTTATCCCTCACCCTTCCTCCAGTACAAAAAAGAACTAGCCCTATTTTTCACACAACCTTCATTATACTCCCAAGACTTTGAATCATGGAATCCCATTTGTGTGTATGCAGTCTGATGCTTTTTAATTTGCAGTTTTCAGAAAGGCAAAGCCATTATAATATTCTCACTGCTCAAGACAGTGGCCACACACAAGTCCATCCTAATTTCCCACAGAATAAAGCGAAGCATACATTCATACATGAGTGAACTGTGCAAACAGTGAAGAAAGGGTTAAGTTATGATCACTAACATGGGTCAAAAGTCAAACATCAAGTGGTTACTTGGCAACCAATCCCTTTGAAAGGATATCTGACAAAGCAAACCAATTTGATTTTTGGTGTGTCTTGGTCTTCAACTAATTACGTACCACTGCATGGAAATAGTCTCATTACGGCAAAGTCACCACAGTCCCAAGCAGAAGTGATATTAAAAATATTAAATAGCAAATATGGCATGGGCAGAAGCAATCAGAACAGACTCCGGGAGGTTAGCTGTACCCAGGAACACCAGCTGAATACCAACCTTGGGTCTGGATCATATATATCCTACGTTCCCCTAAAACTCCCCCACGACCCTTTCTGCTGCTGGCCAATCTCTCTTCTCCACAGGAAAGCAATCTGTTTGCATCTTTGTGAAACACTTCACAAGCTATGGGGAATTGTTTTTCCCCCTCAGAGGGGTAGCCTCCAGATTTCTGCACCGCTATCAGCAAGTCTGTGTCATTTAACCCAACACGATTTATTCTGTAGCTGTAATGTCAAAGGGTTAAGGTTAATCATTCATTGGCAAATCTGTCTGAAATCACTAACCTTGGACTTGCTACAATTCTAATGTGAATATGGAGCCTTCCCTTTCTCCTCCTGCACCCCTCCCACCCCCCCCCATCTCCCCCACAGACACCACACCGGCCCCTGACTTTGCTGTACATTTCTTGTGAATGAGACTTTTGATCTCTAGGCCTGGGGCCAAAGGCATGAGAGCTGACTCCCAGGGGCTGACCAGGCCTTTGCAGAGCTGGAAAAAAAAAAAAAAAAAAAAAGAGCATTGCTTCCCAGTCTCAGAGCAGAGAGTGAAGGCGCTTTGTGCTCTCATAATCTATTTTGAAAGGCCAGTATAATTTGTATTCTATTTCACAAACCTTCATCTGGCACTTAATATGTGCCGGATATTGTTCCCCAATGCATTTCAAATCTGAACTCACTTAATCTTCATAACACCTTCCAGACAAACCCTACAATTATCCCCAATGTATAGGTAGGGAAACAGACCTGGACTGCTTGGGTAATTGTCTCAAAGTCACACAGTATGTAAAAGGGCTAGAAGTTCAATCTGCCCAGGTTCCAGTGTCTCTGCTTTTGGTGTAAGGGAGATGTGTGTGTGTGTGTGTGTGTGTGTGTGTGTGTGTGTGTGTGTCCCAAAGCACATGTGGAGGTCAGGGGGTCAGTCCCCACCCTTCACCTTGTTTGACACCGTAATAGGGAAACTGGGGTCCTGCGGTGCTTCCTGAAACCCCCAAGCCCTGAGTTCATATCTGACAACTAACCAAAGAGTTGGCAATTCCAGATTCAAGAGAATGATTTTTTAAAATACCACATTTTATTCAGATTTTACAAAAGAGTGCGGAGAGGGGAAGGCTGCGTGGTAAGGGGAGATGTAGTGGGGAGAACAGAAGTACCCCGCATGGAGCCCTAAAGCTCATGTGGGCCAGGAGTAGCTCAGGAGTCCATGTGACAAGATAGAGATCTGGGGAAGAAAGAAAAGTATGGAAAGAAAAAGGAAAGTTCAAGGAGCTCCTGCCATGTGGGGAGCTGGGGGGGATAAGGAACCCATGCGGAGAGTAAGGGCTAGTGGGGGCTTTCCCGGCTGGGCCTGGGCCTGAGCTGAGCGGAGCCAGCCCAGGCCCAGCAGAGGGAAGATTCACCCATAGCTGGAAGTTCCCAAGTGATCAGAGAGTGAGAGAGCCTGCCCTCCCCTTGCAAAGGTTATTTATAACTCTAGGGATGGTGGGCTGTCTTTTGGCCCAGGTGAACCAGAGGGCCCGCTGGCTGGTTAGGACTAGGGGCTGTCTCAGGAAGAGATTCGCTCTGGTCCAGAGTTCCAGAGGCTGAACTTGACAAAACACAATGTTTAAATTCTATGAAAGACCTCCGTCCCTGGAGGGGTCCTGACCATTTTGGGGGGAAATAAAAAGTTCTTTGGAGCTAGGCAAGAGATAAGAAAAACTTTCCTGCGCTTTTCACCTTCAGGGGTCCGGTCACCCTAACTCTACCCCCCTTCAGCACAGACTCTCGTGTTTGTCACTGTTGATGCCAGAGTAGCTGGGCCATGAGCTTCAGGACTCCCATGATCCCACCTCCCATCTCGCAGTTCACATTACATGGGTTCTCTTGCAGTTAACTTTACATGGGTTCTGGGGATCCAAACCCTGGTGGTCAGGCTTGTGCTTTTGTGAGCTCCAGAATCTGTGCTTTCTTAACCCTACATTGTACTCATAAATATTGACTTTATTATTCAGGTGATTTTATGTGGCTCCTTCCAAGGAGAAGCACACTGAATGAGCACCCACAATACACCAGGCTTTCTTGAGGAGGTTTCACTGTGTCATAGTATGGCCTTTCAACAACATCGGTATACCTTGTAATTTCCAGTTTACAACTGTACTGAGATTAGCAGCATGAAACAGGAGCTGAGGAAACTTCGGCAGTTAAAGGTGCTTGCTTGCAAAGACTGCTGGCCTAGGTTCGAGTCCCCAGCATCCACTTAAAGCCAGAAGCACAAGCTGGCATGTGTCAGGAGTTCATTTTTAGTGTCAAGAGGCCCTGACATGCCCATTAATTCTCTCTCTCTCTCTCTCTCTCTCTCTCTCAATTAAATAAATATTTTTAAAGCAGAAGCAATAAAAATCCTAGCACCATGACTAAAAAAATCTAAAAAGTATTAATCAAGTTAATTCATTTTGTTTAAAGATAGACTCAGATACAGGAACTAATTTATAGGGCCAAGTCTGAACCCAGATTTCTTTGACCTTCCTCCCCCTTGAGAGCTCACAAGGATATTCCTAAATAAGATAATTAGACAAGTAGGGCAGATAGGCAGATAACTTTTGTTTGAGAAAATTAATTAATTAACATAAATATATTGTATTAAACTACTAATGTAAATATTAATTAAAATAATGGCACAGGTACTGGTTTCTAATTATTGAGAGTTAGTGAGAAATTCATTATCAAACATTATAATATTCAACCTTGATTTCTCATATCTGGTTATGAAGAATATGCATTACTCTCATTGTTGCTTAGGGATGTTTAATCACATGTAATAAATTCTGGTATGTGGTATCAATCATAATTTATAAATAAAAATAAATTTAATTCATCATGAAATTATATATTTCTCCAAATGTCTAGCTAATTGTCCCAGTATTATTAACTGAATAGCCCATTATCTCATACTTTACTCTTATTATTTCTTAGCATTTAATTTGAACTGACTTTAGACTTCCAGAAAATCTGCAAAAAAAAACAAAATAAAAAAACCTGAAAGTCCCCATATGCCTTTCACTCAGCTTAGCCATTGTACGATTATTAAAACCAGAAAGCTAACAGTGGTACAATACTATTCACTAATTTGCAGACCTATGTAACTTTGGTCAGTTTTCCCATTGAGATTCCTTTGCTGGTCCAGGATCTCAGGCAAGACCCTGTGCTGCCTTGGCTTTTCGTGTCGTCTCAGGGACCTCCATCTCATACTCCTCAGGCCTTCCTGTCTGTCACAACTGTGAGGCTGGAGAAAGTACCGACCAGCTATTTGGTAGAAAGTTCCTTTACTGGTGTTTGCTTAATGTCTTCTCATCATTGGACTGAAGTTTGCATTTGGGGTAAGAATATCTAGGAGTGATGCTCCGTCCTTCCTGGGGCATCCTATCTGGAGCATATGATGACTGTTCGTCTCATTCTTGTGACATTGACCCTGATCACTAAGCCAGAGGATTGCCTTCAAGGTTTATTTATTTTTCTTTTTTAAGTTTGTTTATTTATTTAAGAAAGAGGCAGAGAGAGAAAGAGAGGGGGAGAGAGAAAGAGAATGGGCGCACCACAGCCTCTAGCAACCACAAACAAACTCCAGACTCATACACCACTTTGTGCATCTGGCTTACGTGGTGTGGTGGTTTGAATAGAATAGATGGTCCCCAATATATTCAGTTGTTTGTAGTTCGCATCTGCAGCCACCTGGCTGGAGGCAGTATCACCGGGTGGATCTTAAGGTGTGGTGGTGGGTTTCAGATTTCAATCTAAAGATATGCAAAGTGTGCCTAGCTGGAGTTCCTGAAGTGTGCTGTGTGGCTTTTGGCTTTTGGCTTTTTGGCTTGTGCTTCTCTGTCTCTGCTTGGTCCTGTGAAAGCAGACCAGTTTCTTCTGCTATTATGGAACTTCCCCTGGATCTGTAGGCTTCAATAAATATCCCTTCCTCCATAACCGTGCCTGGTCTGGAAGTTCATCTCAGCGAACCTGAATCTGTCTGCTACACGTGAGTACTTTGGAATCAAACCTGGGTCCTTAGGCTTCATAGGCAAGTGCTTTAACCAATAAGCCATCTCTCCAGCCTGCCTGCAAGGTTTAATCATGGTAGTGTTACTCTTTTTCTCTTAGTTATTAGTGAACATTTGGGGTGGAAATCCCTGGGGACCATGCAAACATCCCATCTCCCATCAGACTCCCCACTGCTAAGTTTACCCTGTTCATAGACAGCTGTACAAGTTACTGCCACTGTGGTTTGCCTGATGACAACTTTCTGTTTTCATTATTCTTCCATGTTTATTCAGTGGAATCCCTCTGCAAGGAAGTCCCTTCTCCCCCAACAAACATAATTATTTATATCAACGTGGGTTTGAGAATATTTATTTCACTCCCAGGATTCTAATCCAATTCTTACAACAAATTCTAATATGGCTCTTTTTTCCCTCTTTCTAAATATGTTCTTCTATTTCATTGACATTTTTGTATATTCCTGTCCTGGTTATACAATCTTAATCATTACAGCTTCATAATACATATTAGAGTCTGGACATTGAAGTTTTGTCCCATTGTTATTATTCTTGAAAAAAAAAATTCTCAGCGGTTTTCTCCCTATTTATCTTTCAAGATGAGTTTTTGAATAATTTTGTCAATTTACGCAATAAATTCCTAAGGGTATTCAGTTGAAATTGCATTCAATTTACGAACTAACTTAGGGAAAATTGTTTTCTTTAAAATATTAAATCTCTCCATCTAAAAACATGATACATCTCCCCATTTATTTGTCAAATTCCACGTGCCTCTGGAGTTTCACCATTTATTTCATGTCAGCACTGTACTTTCTGGTTGGAAAATTCTAAGAATATTTTCCCCTGTGATTTTCTTTCATATATATATATATATATATATATATATATATATATATATATATATATATCCAGACATCTTCCGGAAGCTATCTTGCTGGTTCTAATTTGTTTGTTGTTGTTGTTATTTAATCAGTGGTTTACTTAGCACCTACCATGAGCTGGGCACTGTTTCAACAAGTGGGAATAGGGGTTTCTAGAGATAATGCAGCAGTTAAAGTCGCTTTCTAACAAGCCTGAGCTCAATATTCCTTGGCTGCCACTTAAAGTCAGATGCAAAGCAGTACACATGTCTGCGATCCCAGCTAGCCTATGGCCGTGGGAGGCGGAGCCAGGAGAATCTGGAAGCTCTTACAAGCAGCAGCAGCAGCAGCAGCAGCAGCAAGAGAGACGGCCTCAAAACAAGATGGAAGGAAAGAAGGAACACCTGGAGGTTGTCCTCTGATCTCCACACGTGTGCCATGGCACACACACTGTCTTATGTGTATACCTGTATATGCACACAGATAAATGATAAAATAGAAAATAATTGCTTTTTTTTAAAAAAAAAAAAGTGGAAATGGGCCAGAGTGATAGCTCAAATGACAAAGTGCCTGCCTTGCAAGCATAAGCACTTGAGTCTGATCCCCAGAGAGCACACTGAAAAAGAAAAAGAACAAAAAACAGGCCTGTTGGCATGTGCTTGTAATACTCATGCTGAGAAAGCAGAGATAGTACGATCCCTGGGACTCATTGAGCAGACAATCTAGCCAACGTGGTGAATTCCAGGCCAATGATAGACTCTGTCTCAAAAACACGTGGGCAGTTCCTGAAGAACAACACCTGAGGTTATCCTCTGGCCTCTACATATATGTGCACACACACACACACACACACGCACACACATGCACTAAGTGGGGAGTCAACTTTGTTCTTGACACAGAGCTCCACTTCTAGCAGGTCAGGAATACATGCAGTCCCTGATGTACTGAAAGGAGACGAGCAGATGAGGAGAGCCCTGCTTACACTGCTGCCCCAGGGCACACTGGGATTGCCCAGCTCTCTACATAGAGCAGTGTGGGAGGATTCGTTGAGACAATGTAGTCCTTAACATCAACCTAAGTACACTGTAAGGGCTCACCCCACAAGAGCGGCCAGCCCTTCTCCAGCTCACAGAGTGTAAAACAAATGAATGTGTCCTAACAGGAATGTCAGTATTAAGGCAAAGCATCGTGCTCTGGTACATCAAGAGGCATAGGGAAATAGACACGAAGGACAGGGTGGTATTTAAGGTATGTCATCTGAGAAAGCCTCTCCAAATGGGGGGTGAGGATATTGAAATCCAAGCTGAAGAAAAGTTGAAGAGGGAAGAAGTCATGTCGGTGAAGAGCTCCAAGGGAAGAAAATAGCCTGCTTGTCAAGATCCTCTGTCAGGATGCTTCAGAGACTTGATCAAGGAAGAGAGAAGAGAATTGCTTGGAGTCATGTGAGGTCTTGGGGCCCAGGTAAAGGAGGTTATGTTGTATTCTCAAAGTCATGAGATGTGCAGACGTAGGGATTCTCAGTCAAAAGGCTGTAGACATGAAATAGGTGAGAGAAAACAGTGGCTGGGACCACAGTGGGAGCTGTGGGAAGATCAGCAACCAAGTTTTGGATATAGTCCTTAAGTACCAGTGTTAGGACTGCTAACAGATTGAATGAAGCAGTGAGGGAAGGCAAGAGTGATGGAAGAGACTACACAGGGGCGTTCCTGAGGATTCAGACTCTGCCGATACCTCTTTATGACACATCCATGGTCTGCACATAAGATTTCGGCCAGTAGGAGTGTAGCTATTCAGCCACAAAGAAGGCAGGACCTGTCTTCCAACCAGCCAGGCCGACTGTCAGAGCTCACTACCAGAGCATCCCCATCTCCTCTCCAGTTAGCAGAGAGTTAACAGGCACATGGAGTTGACCGTCGTTCAATTCTTATTATTCTTGTCAACTGAAACCCTACTGAACACATTATATTTTATGGATGACTCAAGTACCCTTCAGGCTCGGGAAGGAGCCTGAAGGTCAGGATTATAATCTCTAATTAGCTCTGTTCTGGGGCTGGGGATGAGAGTCGGTTCGCCGGAGTTTCAGGGACGTGAGTTCTGGATAAAGAATCTCCGTCTCAGTGGATGAGAAACAGATTCTGCTCATTTGCTGAAGTGCTTGTTAATTACGAATACTTACCAGAGGGTGTACTCTAACCATCACGGACACATATAAATAAACGTTTGTACCTTGACTCTGGGCTATTAATACACTCCCAGGGCTGTTCTGATCATGCCGGGAGGCGTGTAGGGTTCATATCTTCTGTGCGGATTTTTGTTTGGCTTGACATCAGAGGATGCTAGGAGAGAAAAAGCAAAACTCCGCTGGGATCTAAGTGAACCTGAATTAGTTAAGGGTTTGAGCAACCCGCATCCATAATGAAAATCGCTTAAGGATAAGGTATTTTTGGAAGCCCCCTCACAAAGGATTATGAAAGAATTAAACTCTGATGTCACAGGTTCCAAGCAGAGCCCCCTGCTGTCTTCAAAGTCTTCCGCCTCATCAGGAGAGTAGCATGATGGTGTTCAGATTGTCCCAGAGCAGAACAGACCGTCTTCATGGCAAATGGGCTCAAGGGAATGGGGGAGGGAACCGGTGATTCAGGGGACGGGCACAGAAGTAGGAAAACAGCAGCTCAGGTCCAGTCATCCTGTCAGTCAACAGACTCTAAATACCACCCCCCTACACACACACACACACACACACACACAAAGAAGTTGGATCTTTCTCCTTATTCTGACTCCTATGGCCACTCCAGCATCCCTCTACCCCTCCATCCTAACCGCCCCCCCGCCCCGGGCTCTGCCTGAATATCCCCTATCTGTGCCTAGGAACTCTTCCTCTTAGTCATGCTTGCTCCCGATGTTCAAAATATGACACCCCCCCCCAATAAAAAGATGCAGAAGTCCCGGCTGCAGATCCCTGGGAATGTGGTTGCAGTTGGAAACAGATTCTTTGCAGAGGTAATAAGTTCAGGTCATATTGGATTAAGATGGAATATGAATTCAATATGACTGCTGACCTTAGAGGAAGTCACAGGTATACACGGGGAGACCTCCATGGGACGACAGAGGCAGAGCCTACAGGGAGGCATCTACAAGCCACCAGATAGCAAGGACTGCAGGCCACCACAAAGCTGAAAGAGGCAATGAAAGGACTCTGCCATAGAGCCTTAGAAAGGGGAAGGGGCCTGCAGAAGGCTGAGTTCACTCTTCTGGCTTCCTAAGAAAATAAGGTTTAGAGCCACCCCGGTTTGGGATATTGACACAGCAGTACTTAGAAATATACCAACGTATTTAGGAGTGTGTTCAAACTTTTCTGTTCGGCTGCCATTTTATAAACATTTGAAAGGGACACCAAGCACTGGAGAGATGCCTTAGTTGTGAAGGTGCTTGCCTGCAGAGCCAAAGGACCAAGGTTCGATTCCACAGTACCCAGGTTAAAGCCACATCTTTTGCAGTGGCTAGAGGCCCTGGCAGGCCAATTCTCTCTATCGGCCTTTCTCTCATAAATAAATACAAATAAAATATTTTTTTGAAAAATAAAATAAAAGGTATTCCAAGAAGATCTGGAAAGGACTCTTAGCTAATGTGGGAAGGGAAGCACAGGCAGGAACTATTGTCTCCTCGACCCCCTCTGCTCCCATCCTAGAGCTGGGCTTGAGAGGAGAGACAGCCTGACAAGCCTGGGGCTCCATGAGGCTCGGTTTGGTTGAGGAATTAGCCGAGTGGCTACAGTATGGCCTCTTTTCCCCTGGAGTTGAAATTCTGTTCTTTCCCACTAGCTGTGAAATCTGACTTCCCAGAGACGGTTGCTTAAGCAGTAAAATGCAGACACTGACAAATACCAAATGAAGTCCCTAGATGGCTGAAAGGAGACCATTGCAAAGCACTCACTTGGGACTTGGGACTTGGAACTTGTCTTGGGTATCCCCCCATCCAGATTCCTGCCCCGAAGAACTAGCCACCAGTACTTTACGATGTTGCTGTATTTGTAGATGAGGTACATTAAAAAGGAATCAGCTGGGTGTGGTGGCACAAGCTTTCAATTCCAGCTGTTGGGAGGCAGAGGTAGGAGGATCGCTACGAGTTTGAGGCCAGCCTGAGACTACATTGTGAATTCCAGGTCAGCCTGGGCTAAAGCAAGACCCTACCTCTAAAAACCAAAAATAAGTAATTAATTAAAATTTAAAAATAAATTAAGTGAAAATGAGGTCATGGAGATGAACCCCAACTGAACATGATTAGTGTCCTCAGAGGAAAAGAACACTGAGATACAACACAGCCAGAGGAAGGCCCATGTGGGAAAAGGAGCAGAAGGTACCCATAATACAAGCCAAGAGAGAGAAACCTCAGAAGGAATCCACTCAGTTGACACTCTGGCCTTGGACTTCCACCCTCCAGAGATGTGAGACAATTAATTTCTGTTATGTAAAGCCCTCTAGCCTGCGGTATTTTGTTACAGCAACATAACCAAACCAATGCAGCCTGTCTCCTGACTCCTCAGCCAATGTTAACTTCCTCTCCATTCTTACATCCCAGGCTCACTGGCAAATAAATGCCTTTTGTCTATCCCATTTGATTAATTACAGACATACCTTCCTTTCCCATTTTAGCATCTCTAAAGTGGGGTCTTGTCCATCAGCCAAGCCCAGCAGGCACCATGGCACATTTGCTCTGTTTGCTCAACCTTGCTGGGGAATTCTGATGGGCAAAGGCAATCCCCACAGTTCAAACAAATGACTCACAGACCACCTGAGGAAACAAGGTGAGTTTTTGTTGTCTACAAACCTTCCATACATACCATACTTGGTAACTGTGAAAAAATCCAGACATCAAAATTTTCAGAATAAGAGTTTGGGTGGAATTGTCAGAGGTGATTTGTTGAGAATGCTTGTAAGAGTGCCTGCACTGGGCTGGAGAGGTGGCTTAGCGGTTAAGCACTTGCCTGTGAAGCCTAAGGACCCCGGTTCGAGGCTCAATTCCCCAGGACCCATGTTAGCCAGATGCACAAGAGGGCGCACGCATCTGGAGTTTGTCTGCAGTGGCTGGAAGCCCTGGCGTGCCCATTCTCTCTCTCTCTCTCTCTCTCTCTCTCTCTGCCTCTTTCTCTCTCTGTGTCTGTCACTCTCAAATAAATAAATAAAAATAACAAAAAAAAATTAAAAAAAAAAAGAGTGCCTGCACTGTGAGCTCTCTTGCTGGCACAAAGCACAAGAGTTTGTGGAAATACAGACTTGACAGCTTGAAGTCTGGATGTGGAAAAGGTTTAGAACCCTCCCCATTAATTTATTTTGCTTTTATGTGTCTTTAAACATATGCAAATAGGGAATATCTGATAGAATCTACTCCTAATGAATTTAAAGAACTTTTTCAATAAGCACAAAATAAAAGTTCTAAGTGAGGGCTGGAGGGATAGCTTAGCTGTTAAGGTGCTTGCCTGCAAAGCCAGAGGACCCAGGTTCAATTCCTCAGGACCCATGTTAGCCAGATGCACAAGGGGGCACACACATCTGGGGTTCATTTGCAATGGCTGGAAGCCCTAGCATGCCCATTCTCTCTCTCGCTCTCTCTCTCTCCGTTTCTCTGACTCTAATTAAAAAAAAAAAGTGATAAAAAGTCTGGAGTCTAGAGGCCATGGCAACATTTTTTTTTCTTTCTTTTCTTGGTGATACATCAAATAAAAATGCATCTTTAAAGACTGGATAGATGGCTCAGCAGTTAAATGCACTTGCTTGCTATGCCTGACAGCCTAGGTTCAATTCTCCGGTATCCATGTGTTGCAGTTGGGTTCGCATTGTTGGTAGAAATCACCCAAGCAAGAGCAGCTTCTGGGAAAAAGAGATTTATTTTGGCTTACAGGCTTGAGGGGAAGCTCCACAATGGCAGGGGAAAACGATGGCATGAGCAGAGGGTGGACATCACTCCCTGGCCAACATAAGGTGGACCACAGCAACAGGAGGGTGTGCCTAACACTGGCAAGAGGAAACTGGCTATAACACCCATAAACCCGCCCCCAACAATACACTCCCTCCAGGAGGCATTAATTCCCAAATATCCATCAGCTGGGAACCTATCATTCAGAACACCTAAGTTTATGGGGGACACCTGAATCAAACCACCACACCATGTAAAGCCAGATGCACACAGTAGCACATGCATCTTGCAGTGGCAAGAAGCCCTTGCACACCCATTCATTCATTTTCTCTCTTTCTCAAATAAATAAATACATCTTGGGGTTGCAAAGATGGCTTGGCACTTAAGTACACTTCCTGTGCAGGCATGAGGGCCTGAGGGCACCGGAGACCACCCGAGTTCAAATCTCCAGAACCAACGTAAACAGTCAGGCGTGGCCACAGACATCTGTAAGCCCAGTTCTGTGGGAGAGTGGAAACTGGAAAGTCATTGGGGCTCACAAACAGCAGCAAGATCCAAAATTAGTAAGACTCCAACACAAGGAAAAAACCAGATGAATAAGTAATGGTGAGGGACACCTGAAGTTCTCCTCCATAGGGTGTCACATCAGCATATTCACGCACATACACCACACATTTAAAAAAAAAAAGGATCTTAGCTGGGCGTGGTGGCGCACGCCTTTAATCCCAGCATTCAGGAAGCAGAGGTAGGAGGATCACCATGAATTCCAGGCCAACCTGAGACCACATAGTAAATTCCAGGTCAACCTGAGTTAGAGTGAGACCCTACCTCGAAAAAACAAAAACAAAAACAGCAATAAAAAAGTATCTTGGGCTGGAGAGATGGCTTAGAGATTAAAGCGCTTTCCTGTGAAGCCTAATGACCCAGATTCAAATTCCCCAGCAGCCACGTAAGCCAGATGCACAAGGTAGCACATGTGACTGGAGTTCGTTTGAAGTGGCTGGAGGCCCTGGTGTGCCCATTCTTTCTCTCTCTCTCTCTATCTATCTATCTCTATCTCTATCTCTATCTCTCTATCTCTCAAAATAAGTAAATAAATAAAATATAAAAAAGCAACAAAATAAAATAAAAATGCATCTTACCTAGTGGTCAGTCTGATGTAACACAGGAATCCTTTAATTGCAATAATTTTAGGCAGGGCCTATAAGCATCCCATTTTACAGGTGAGAAACTGAGGCTGAGAAAGACTAGGTGACTTGCAGAAAGCCACACAAGCCCAGCTTTGTACCTCTGAACCCTCACGGCCTGGCTGTAGTTCGAACGCTGTCAAACTCACCTCACTGCCCCCACCTACACCTAAATTCCAATCCTGGATCTAGTCTCCAAGGAGAAGTTCCTGCCAAGCAGTTAAATTAGTTGGTTTTTCATGCATATATAATGAACTCGTAGCAATAAATAAGGCTTTATGGGTGGCAGATTTATCCATTTTTATGGTGCAAAAGTAAAACTCATCGGGTGTACACTTCAGACAGGTGCTGCCCCTCACACCTGCAGGTGTAAATCACGATGGTGTGGGGTTGGTGGCGGGAGGACCCACCTGAAGCCTGGCTTACAAGACTGTCTAGGTACAGCCTCAAGAAGCCCACCAAGACCCACAGGCAGAATCTGCTCAGGGCACTGGCAGGGGGAAGATTTACTGGATACAGCACACTCACTGTTGAGGTCATAAAGACTCCACGCATGGAGTGTCTAAGCAACCAAGAAGTATGTCGCTGACAGAGCAGCTGTTCCCAGGGTGGCCTGTAGTATAGACATCCACAGAACACTCTGGAACAAGGAAACCAAGACTTGGAGACTAGTGCTGCAAGTCAAAACACAGATTACTAGACATCACCTCCCGCCCCCTCCCCTCGCTCCCCGGGCATTCTGACTCAGGAGATCTGGGCAAGGGCTGGACTGTCTGCATTTCTTCAGGAAATGCTCAAACTGCCGGTCTGCAGATATTTGTTTTTCTTTGAACATTGGTGTCTAGGTTATATTTTGAGCAAAGGCACAAATAGTTCACATATTACCCAGTGTCCTGAAATGACTCAAAGCCCTGCTAGGATGCAAATGACACATCGTGCTCAGATCTAAGAGCTGGCCTCCACAAGCCGCTATTCAAGATCATGGCTGCTATAGGCTAGCTGCGTGGGGTCGTGCAGACAAGGGGCTTCGCCTCTCTGAGACCCAGTTTAACCCTCTGCACAGTAGGGTAACAACAGCACTCACATGATAAAGATGTTGTAATAGTCGAGGTTCTGTGTGCGTGTTACTGAGGATGGAAGCCAAGGCCTCGGGCATGCTAGGCAAGCATTCTAGCACTGAGCCCAGCGCTTTGAGGTGTGACCATCCTGGGGCCTACAAGCCACTTGTGTCCCAGGACAGCTATGAAGACATCTGTGGATGACAACCGCATGTGGCAATGTCAAGGCCTTGGACACTCCTGCAAGCAAACCTTCAAGTAAGGCTGTCTCTACTCAGTAGCTGTGAACTTATGTGATGGGTTTATGAGGGTTGCCTGTACTATTATTTTATATACTGTATACATTTTTCCATAATAAAATTCTTTTTCTAGAGACACTATGCACACACCCAACTCGGAGAATTCTCATTTCTATTCCACATACCCAACCAACACTGGACACCTCCCCCAAAAAAAAGACCAGAATCTCCCAAAAGTAATGTGCACGAGAGATGGACATGGGTCAGCTGAAAGAGCTGCTGGCTTTGCTTGTGTTTTATTTTATTTGCTTCAGAAATAAAGCAAGGAGAAGTAGGCAGACAGGCAGAGACTTGTAAATGGGCAAGATGCTGTGTGGCCCCTTTCAGCTGTCCTAGTCATCTCTTGATGTCTATGACACTTTCTCCACCCTGTGCTTCTCCTCTTTCTCTTCATCCTCTTTGCTCTCCCCACCACCCACCCCACTTTCTACACACGTGTGTCTGTGGCCAGGAACAAAAACAATTTCAGGAGAGCGGTTTCAGCTTTTACCTTGAGCATGGAAACATTACTTGGAACATTTTCACACTGTCTAACTACTTTTGTGGGGTGGGCTCGGCGTGGTGAGATAAGCCTGGGTTTGAACTAGATACCGCTTGGGTTTGGATCCCGGCTCCACCTCTCGTTAGCTGGGTTTTGGTACCCTCTCAGCATCTGACTCCTCACCTGGAGGGTGCATTGCTGTGAAGGGTTCCCTTGAAGCCAGAGCCTGAGACAAGCACTCGGATGTCACCGTTTGCTGGAGGGGCCCACCAGATCCCAGGGAGCCTGCCAGCAGGACACAGAGCGGAGAAGCCGATCATGGGCACCTTCCATGGCAGTGCTAGACAACACAGGGGCTCCTCTTTGTCAGGGACCCTGGGAAGGGTACTGGCTGCCTCTCAGAATCGCCCCTCCTCAAAGAAGGCAGTCGAGGTGTTGATGTGTCAATCTCCATTGCAGAGGCCGCCGAGCACGTCGATCCCACCCACTCAGGGGAAACAAGCGCTTGTACAGCTGAGGTGGTGAGCCGTGGGTTGGGGCGCGAGCTGTCATGGAGCTGCCCTCCACACCTGAAATCACAGGTGAGCCAAGGGCATGCGACACAAAGTGTATGTGTCAGCATTTAGCCATTGCGAGAGTGATGTCAGAACAATGTAAAACCAAGGCATGGAAGCAGCTGGCCGCCAGCAACTCTGACTCCCTTCCTCTTCCCTGTCGCTCTAGTCTCAGGGCAGGATCCACAGAGGAGTGAGATCCCTGCGGGGCCTCCAAGGACAGGGAGGAATCACTCCCCCCACCCCCAACCCCATGGAGATGGGAGAAAGGCATTGTGGGTGGAGGAAACATCAGAGGCAAGCATGCTTCCTGCTTCTGCCCCAGCAAGAGCAGTTGGACCCATTTTACAGCCAAAGGAATAGCGCTAAAGTCTCCCTTGTGTGCCTCATCAAGGTCATACCAGGAAGAAAGGGAGAAAGCCAAGATACAGACTCCAATCTCTGGCCTTGGCTGGAGGATGCTGCGGCAAGGAGTCTGCAAGGCAGCCTCCTCTTTGCTCTGCGCTGCAGGTGAGACATCTATATTTAGCTCATTTCAAGGAGCTGCTGTGAGAATGTCCTGAGGCTAGGAATTTAGCCTGGCACATAAATTCATGGCAGAGCCAGAGAAGGCCAGGAATAAATGGATGGCGGAACGTCCTTGGTTCCAAACAGAAGGGGAGATGATCAAACACCGCTCATGCACAAGCAGAGGCTGCAGGAGGAAGCCAGGTTCATCTCAAACCCTGTGCACTCAGGAGCCTTTTCCCAGAACCCAGGTCTCACTGGCACGAAATTGTTTTTTTTTTTTTTTTTCCTGTGGACTTTAACAGGCTCTGTGTTTCACTGAATTCCTCCTCTGTCCAATTCTACAGACTGTTGGGTTGGAAATAGCTGGAATCCACTCATCCTGACCATGTCCAGGGGCTGAGTTGCCTGGGTCTCCCGAGTCACAGAAAGACAAGACTCCACTCCTCAGCTGAGCTGGCTGAGGCTTCTCTCCAAGGAGAATCAGAGGACTCCTCTGGCAGGGAGCACCAGTTCTTTATGCATGCTTCCCCTCCTGAGGTATCAGAGTTATCTCTGAGCAACCCAGACAGGAACTACATTTCCCAGCTATCCTTGTAGCTAAGCAAAGTCATGTGACCAACTCTCCCCAGTGAAATGTAAATAGTATTGACAGGCATTGGGCAAGGCAGTCAGGAAGCAAATGTGCCTTGTCTACTTTTGTTCAGCTACCTTGGCACAGACCAGAGGGAACAGTAAAGCTACAAATAGAAGGAACCTTGCACTAAAAGAATGAGTATTACTCGTTATAGCAGCAAACATAACTTGACCTGATAGAGCTACCTTCCTGGTCTCTGACAAAATTTTTTTATTATTATTTATTTTGAGAGAGAGAAAGAGGCAGAGGGAGAATGAAAGAGAGAGAGAGAGAGACAGAGAATGGGCGCACCAAGGCTTTCAGCTACTGCGAACAAACTCCAAGATGCATGCACCCCCTTATGTGCATGTGCGACATTGCGTGCTTCAGTCACTGTGAGTCTGGCTTATTTGGAACCTGGAGATTCGAACATGAGTTCTTAGGCTTCATAGGCAAGCACCTTAATGGCTAAGCCATCTCTCCAGCCCATCCCTGACTACTTTTAACTCCCCATAGAGGAAAGGGTTGGAAACTGACTTGAAGGTAATCTTTTGCACTTCCAGTTGTATGCTGGGTTCCTGCCTCTATTTCCCCTAATAAATGAATAACATTCCCAAGAAAGAGTTTACGCTATTCCACGTCCATTTGGTTCTGCCTGGCCAAGCTTGGTCACCATCTAAAGAGACTGTGTGACTCAAATAACACAAGTGATGCCTCATCACCACGGCGATTTATGTGACCATTGTCCAGCAACCTGCTACAGTAGTCTGCCTGTGGTTCTGATCTCTAGGGAATGGGCACTGAGTGGGGTTGAGCCCACACTTTCTAGTCTGGTGCCTAGAGAACAGTCCCCTGGAGGGAAGGAAGAGCATGATAGAAACTCAGTCGCTCCTGAAATCAAATACGTGCCTTTTAGAGTTTTAGTGTGTTGTGTAGCAGATTTCTGGGGGGAAAAAAAAAAAAAAAAACAGTTCTTTCCTGAAGACAGAAAGGAGAAACTGAAACATTCCTTGGGGGAGGGGTGATGGTGAAGGAATGAAATCGCAGTGACTCGGGAAGTCAACAAGTCTGGGAAAGGGTGGCAAGCCCCCACCCCAAGGCTTGCTTACATAGAGCTCCAGAGATGCACCTTCCTGAGTTGTTACCTACGCTGAGGTGGGCTTCCTGGTGACGCAGCTACCTTTGAATGGAAGCAGCTATGGGGAGGTCGTCATCCAGGATGGGATGAGACTTCTCATGGGGAGACTACATTTGAGTCATTCATGCTCCTGTACGCAGCCACTCATCCTGCTCCGTAAGGAAGCCCAATAAACTCATTGGTTCACCAAAACTGGTTTTGGTGTAATCGTCCTTTGGTCAGTCGTTTGTATCCTATCTGAGTGTAGAAAAGGTGTGTTTGAGTCACCCCAGGGGAAAGGTTTCACACAACAAGGTGTGAGTTTCAGGGACCTTGCCCACCTCCCAGGGACTGGCTCCCTCTCAGCCTACTTCCTCCCATCACCCCACCCAGTGTCTTCTCCTCCAAATAAATGGTGCATCTTAGCACCGTACAGCCCCACTCCACACCCTGTGTATAGGTTTCTCCTCCATCCAGAATGGAGCTCAGAGCCCAGTGGGAGCTAACTGCTCGTTTTCGCCTGCGCAGCATCCCTCTCTCTTCTGGAAACATAATAGGATCCACACTGTGGGTAACCTTAGCCATGAAGTTTAATTAGAACTGACCCCACCACCTTCTCCACCAGAAGGGTAACCATAACGTTGGTGGGGGACTGCCCCAGGAAATGTAGCATGCAGATGTTGGAGCAATCAAACCTCTTCCCCCCACCCATAGGCTGTGTGGAAAACTTGGCCTTGGGATTTTCAGCTGTCATCTTTGTTTCACTCTACTTGAGAAGAGAGGCAAGAAGGAGAGCTCAGTAATGAGGCAAGGGATGAAGTCCTGGGCCGTCGCTTGAGCTCCTTGATGTAGACAGTGTGAGTGCCACGCCAGCATCCTCACCACCACACATCAACCTGGAAGTGTCGCCTCTAACTGTTAACTGCAGACATCTCTGAGTTGCACCCTTCTTTGGAGACTTGCCTCAGCCACAGAACCTTGGCCAAGACATTGCCAGAAAGCCACATCTCATAGTTCAGAGGCAGCCCACAGCTGGTGCCTGACTAATATGGGGGTATAAAAGTCCAGGCCTCTAGCCTGACGGTGGGCTATGCATGCTTCAGAGCTGCCCACAGGAGCGAGCCAATACTAGAGTCCAGCCAAAAGCACATTCTTCCTCAGATTTTTACCCTGCTGTGTCTGTCTTACAGATCTTACAGTCTCCTCCCAAGAACATTCCCTCAACGTGTCACTTACATAAGAGTCCCCCATGGGACGTTCTGCTTCTAGGGCATTCAGTTTAAGACACCTTTCCATCAAGACATGCCTGAAATGAGAGCCATGGGCTTTCTATCTCTTAAGAGCTCACATGTTTTCTCTTTCATTGAAGCTGCTTGCAAGTGAGTGTCTGACTACTGTACTTGACCTTGGAGACCTCCCATTTAGTGAAAAGTAAACCTTCAGGCACCGTTCCTTATTCTTAACCTCACCTTTCATCATCAACTCCCAAGGGAGGTGAGCCTGCAGCCTGCTAGCCTCCCCTGGAGAGCCATGTGCCTGGCGCCCATGCAGGAAGATGCACCCCCAATACCCAAGCACCCCCGTGCTCCAAACAGAAACTGTCACACCTCCCCACACTTTCAGAGTGTGATTCTAAAAAGGGTTGCCAGGTCGGGCCAGATTTCAGCTGCAATAAAAAGGACCAACTGCTTAGTCTCTCTTCAGTCTGTGCTGAATACAAATAATACTTGTATTCGTAATAAATGTTTAGAGAAAAACCCGCTCCAGTGCTCAGCTTGGAGAGTTAGTCGTGTGCCTCTCAAGGATTCTTGCATCTGACTGTTATGATGCAGAGGTTGCTAGCTATTGGGATGTGTCCTGAAATCCTCCAAGATGTTGGCACTGTGTGGTATTGGAAAGTGATGGTGTTTTGCTGTGTCACCACAAAAAAAAAAAAAAAGAAGAAAGAAAGATTAAACAGAAAGCAAGATTTAATAAATAAAGTTGAAGGTTGCTGAGACCACTCTTCATTCCTTGGTCCAATGCCTTGAGATGTCCAGACTGCATGACATTCACCTCACACTCCAGACCCACCCACCCCCAGTAGTTGTAGCCCTTATCTGTCTAAGATGGGTTTTCATGTGACTTGGTTTTTAGCATGTGTTATGGATTCTAGTTGACATACATAGGCCATGGGGTATTAACTCTCTGTGTGCTGAAGGCTTTGTCACCTGCATAGCATTCCTAAGAGATGCAAGGTCCTTAAGGAGGGGAGGTTTTGTAGGATGTCATCAGGTCACTGAAGGCACGCATGCTCTTTAAGGATTGTGGAGCCTTGACCATTTCTTCTTTTTCTATGCTTCCTTGCTCCCACCATGACAGCTTTCCTTGCTGAAGGCTGAAAGCAATGAGTTCACCTGATTCTGCATTGTAGCTTCCAGAACCATGAGCCAAAATAAGCTTTTCTCCTCATAAGCTATCTCTCTCTGAAACTGTATTGTAGCTATATCTTGAAGCTGACTATCAGTTATAAATGTTAGACTTGTCATTCAATCAGCATGGGTAAATGAAGCACCATCTATTAAGAAAGTCTCACTAGGGCCAGGGAGATAGCTCAGCAGTTAAAGAAACTTGCTTGCAAAACCTTCCAGCTGAGGGTCAGTTCCCCCGTATCCATGTGAACCAGATATACGATGTACTACATGGGTCAAGAGTTCATTTACAGTGGCAGAGGCCCTGGTGTTCCTGTTCCCATTTTCTCTTTCTCTCTCTCATAAATTTAAAAATATTTCCAAAAAAAAAAAAAAAAAGAAAGAAAGAAAGCTTCTGGTCTGGAGAGATTGCTTAGTGGTTAAGGCACTTATCTGTGAAGCCTAAGGACCCAGGTTTGATTCCCAAGGACCCATGTAAGCCAGATGCACAAGGTGGCACATGCATGTAGAGTTTGTTTGCAGTGGCCAGAGGCCCTGGCATGCCCATTCTCTTCTCTCTCCCTCTCTCTCTCTCTCCCTCTTTCTCTATATTGCTCTCAAATAAATACATAAATAATTTTTTTAAAAGTCTCACCAAATGTGAGTACATTGCTCTCATTCCCAATTACAGGAAGGTTAGACAACCTTCACAAGGCCATAGCAAGAAGTGACCAAGCAGGGCTGGGGAAATGGTTCAGCAGTTAAGAGTGTTTCCTACTTAAGCAGGAGGGCCTAGGAGGGCCTAAGACCACCTGAGTTCAACTCCCTCAAAACCCATATAAAAAGCTGGCCATAGCCACACATGTCTGTCACCCAATCCACAGGGGACAGAGATCTGCGAATTGCTGAGGCTTGTTGATCAAGAAATAGGAGCTCCATGCCAAGGGAGAAACCTCATCTGTGGTGATTTGAACGGAAACTGTCCCCCATAACCCTCAAGTGCTCGTGATTAAGCCTCCTACTTAGTCACCAGCTAGCGGAGCCTTTGGGTGCTGGAACCTTGCTGGAGGTAGTGTGTCACTGGGGGGGGGGTGGGACTTGGGATTTGAGAGTGCATTCCACATGCCACGGCCAGCCCCCTCAAACTACTTCCTACTGCTGTGACAAGGTGTGACACTCTGGCTACCTGCACTGCCGTGCTACCCACCCCCCTCCCATAATGAAATTTCCTCTCAAAACTGTAAGTTGAAATAAACTCTTCCCTCCCACAAGCTGTTCTGGCTGGGTGTCGTGTCCCAGCAATGGTACGGTAACAGCTACATCATCTTAAGGAAGTATGTGTATGAGCCACAGAGAATGGCACCCAGAGTTCTCCTCTGACACTGGTGTGCGTGCAACTCCACATGCACATGCGCATATGAACACACGAGAGAGAGAGAGAGAATGAGAAGAGGAAGAGAAAGAGGAGAAGAAGAAGAGAAGAATGACAGAGGTGAGATGTGCACAGAGGCCACTCAGAATCCAAAGCCAAGAGCCACACCGCCATGTGTCAAAGACTATGATATAGACCTTTCCTTTCTCTCTTTTCAAAGTTTGATGACTTCGCACAGAACGCTGAAGAAAGTAACTTCTGGGATGTGATAGTCCTTTCACTATGACTTTCTCACAATCAGGTGACCCCAAGTTCTCAGTACCAGAATCAGCCTGATTCTGAACCTCCCAGGCAGGATGATCTTGCCAGATTGGAGTGTTGGGGGAAAAAAAAAAAACTCAGGATAACAATAAAATTCAGAAAGGAAAACTAGGAACCCCATAGCTGGTTTAAACAATCATTCATGTGTCAAACGAATAAGGTATGACATTAAAACAGCCCTGTTTGGGGCTTGAAGGCCTAGGGTGTCTAATTTGATGCTAAGCCACTTAAAAAGGGTGACCCATGTATGTGACCCAGAGGTCACAGCCAAAGTGCCTCATGACCTCATAAGGAGATGCAGGGATCCTGCGTCCCCTGCACCAGCGACTTTCTCATCTCTTGGGGTTCCTAATGCCTCCCCGAGAGTCTGTTTTGAGAGATGAGCCCCGTCATGGATGGGGGGATCTTAGCAGTCAGCGTGTAGCATTTCAAAGCTGCTTGGGATGTATGCTTCTGAATTGGAGTAAGTCTGACACATTCACTTCACAGATCAAGACACTGAGATCCAGAGAGGGGCAGAGCCTGTTCAAGGCCACCCAGCAAGCCTGGCTAGAAGCCTTAGTGCCTCTCGGTCCCTGGTTTCCTTCATTTCACCGTATGCCCTTCCTTCCTGAATCTGGGGCAGGGTGGATCAGGCCCCATGGGGCTGCATGCAGGTTGGGTATGTCGACACCTCCCTGGGAAGGTGCTTCAGGCTAAGTCAGCCCAATGGGCAGAGAGCAGGAGAGGAGGCATTCTCCATCAGCAGGAATCCCTCCGTTTCTTTCTTCTAGACTAGGCATTCCAGCTCCCTTCTGCCACTGCGAACTTACCCGACCCTTCAACATGAGTGTGGGACAGCTGCCGGATGAAGCAGAGGACATAGGACACTCGCTGGGGACAGGCTGCCATCTCCCCGAGGCAGGGAACTAGCAAAAGAAGCTAGCCAGGCCACTTCGGCCAAAGAGCTGAACATCCCATTAGTCATAGTCCAAGATATCGTCACAACCACAATCACTATTTTGTTTTGTATTTTGGCGTTTTCATATGTACATACTGCATTTTGATCCCATGTACCCCACATTACCCTCCGTTATCCCCCTCAGTCCCATGGTACTCCTCTTTCTTATCTCTTATTAGTAGCCATGCCATGGAACGGAATGACTCCCCTCTCCCCAGAAATCACTGTGCATTTGTTCAGCATTCACATTCAAAAGGAATCCAGTCCTCAATCCCTGTTCCCTCAGAGCTGCCTGCCCTGAGCAGGGCCCATCAGGTGCCTCTCTTCCAGTCCCATCCCTGCCACATTCCACAGCCCTCCCTGCTCAAACCTAATCTCAATTCTGATTAAACTTTTTCTTCCCTTCCATTTGTAATCATGTGCGCGGATGTGAGTTTCGAAACCCCATACAAATATGTGCTTTAGAATTAAACTGGTTCAGCAATTCTTGACAATGATTTCTCAGAAATTAAGCCTAGACAATTTGTGAAGCTGGAGCACATTTGAAACATGTATGATGGGAAGGAAGGGGGAAGGCTCCTGGGCTCCATGGTTTCATAAACAAGGATCCACCCAGGGCAGGCGAACAGGCTCTGTGGGCATGTGCTGCCCCCTGGCAGTACTCAGGGTTAGTGCTGGCTGGGAGCCTGGAATTTCATACACCATCCAAAGGAAACTAAACATCCTCATTCCTAGGCTGGGCCCAGGCATGCTTCCTCCCACTCAGAGAAGACCCTGGAGCTGTGGCCGTGGGGGGATGAGTTTTGATCTGTGTAGCTGGTGTAGCCAGCACTGTGCAGAGGGAGATCAAAAGGGATCAAAGCTCTGATGTATGCTGCAGCACAGGGAACCCCAAAACATCCTGTTAAGATAGACACAGGGTACCGCATACCACATGACTCCACCTATCTCCATGTCATGACAGACAGACCCAGATGGACAGACAGCAGATGAGGGGCCAGCAGAAGCAGGGCTGGGAGAGGGGAGGGTCATCGCTCATGGCTCATGGGGGTTCTGTGTGGAGTGATGGAAATGTCTTGGAACCAGACAGTAGTGACGATACAACGTACCAAACTGCACACTTCAAAATGAGTGAGGTTTGTTATACATGGATTAAAAAAAAAAAAAAACTAGGTCACAAAACCAAACTCAGGTCTCTTTTCAAAGTGAAAGGTTTAAAAATAAAATGGGATGTGTCTCAGTTGTGAAGTATTTGCCTAGCATGTGTGAGGCCCTAGGATCAATCCCAGGAACAGAAGGAAAGAAAAAGAAAAAGTTCTCCATGTATCAAACAAGCGACGTGTGAGTGACACTGAAGTGGAACTGTGGCATGACTTGGATGTCCTAAAGGTCTAGTTTTATCTTGAGCCATCTGCATAAATATAAATATGGTATCCATGGGAAGGGAGTTGAGGGGCCTCATCTCCCAGGACTTGTTTAAAGCCGATGGAGGTCTTTGAATAGAGGAGTTCTATCCTCCCTTCTTTTTTTGGGGGGGGGTGGGGTGGGGGATGGGTTCAAGGTAGAGTTTCACTGTAGCCCACACTGACCTGGTATTCACTATGTAGTCTCAGGGTGGCCTCGAACTCACAGCGATCCTCCTACCTCTGACTCCCGAGTGCTGGGATTAAAGGCGTGCGCCACCACGCCGGGCTATCCTCCCTTCTGAAGAGGAACAAATAGGAATCCTACCAGAGCGCTTACACTCTCACTTCCTCCCTAAGTAAACCTGATTCCTGTGCTTCCCTCCTTGATAACTGGCATTATCAATGCCCAACACACACACACATGCACACACACCTGCAGGTGCTCTAGCCCATCTTAAAGTTGTCTCTGTTGTTTCAGAGCTTCCCCAGCAGGCTCTTTGATGCCCACCAGCATCACTGATTCCTTTTCCCAGCACCAGGCTAGTGGTAGACCTGCCACCTGATGCTGCCAAGAGCATCCACACTACCCCTTGGCCAAGTGCTTTTGGATTCACAGATGACTCTCTTCCAAGTGGTGACTGGGGCATCCAGGCTCCTTTTATCTCCTGTTCACCATGCAGCTCCAAGACCCCCATGCTCCTCCTCTGTGTTTGGCATCAGCAGAACAAATGTGGGAGTCAGAGATGGAAGGTTCTATGGGCCTGGCCTTCACTTTCTACAGTAGGTAGTAGAGCATATCATGTGGTCACACCTGATGCATCAAAGTCTAGAGATACCCAGGAGAGAAGAGGAATATAACCAACCATTGTCTAAAAACATTCAGAAAGCTGAAATTTTCTACCCTGGTATGAGACCAAAGTAGCCTTGGGTGTCTTACACTGAGCTCAGGTTAGCCTAGGAAGCTAAAGTCATGTGAAATCACTCTGCAACTGTTGTTTTAAAATACTGGTTTGGGCTGGAGAGATGGCTTAAGCTCCTCCATCATCTGTGACAATATGTTGATGGAGCCCATCATGCTATGAGGTCATGAATGCTATGCACTTGCCTACGAAGCCTAAGGACTCAGGTTTGATTCCCCAGTTTCCACATAAACCAGATGCACAAGGTAGTGCAAGCATCTAGAGTTCGCTTGCGGTAGCTAGAGGCCCTGGTGTGCACATTCTCTCTCTCTCTCTCTCTCTCTCTCTCTCTTGAAGGGAGGGAGGGAGGGAGGGAGGGAGGGAGGGAGGGAGGAAGGAAGGAAGGAAGGAAGGAAGGAAGGATGGAAGGAAGGAAGGGAGGAAGGAAGGAAAAGAGAGCGAGAAAGAATCCCAGCTTCCCTTTTGGCATCTCAGACTTTCCATATTCCCAACCTTCTAGGGAGGCTTCCCACTAACCTTCCCACCCCACCCATCTGATGTCCAAGCAGCATCAACTACAAATGGCTATAAACCCCAAGCAGCATAAACCCCAAGCAGCAACTTTATCTCCAGAGAAAAGTACAATAGCTCATTTCTTTACTTCTTCAGTCTTGCACAGTAGCTATGACAGTTTCTTACAGTTGTTTTTTAAGATTCAAACCCTCCAAAGATCCAAGCAGTGGACAAGTTAATGAGAAATACAATTGTTGCTGTTAGAAGTAAAGAGCTGATCATGGTGAAATGTGAAGAAATTATTACATTTATCTAGGATTTGTCAGTTTAAGTGCAGGAAGTTAATGTTGGGGAAACACAAATGGTCTTTGAACCAAGTGAATAATGCAGCTGCTTCCCCCTGCTATTTTTTGTAACCATTATTAAGTTAAATACACATAGGTTCAAATGCCCCTGAGATAATGTGTTGAAACACCTTTTGGGAATAAGTCATACTTCCATTTTGAGATGTCAATTTGATCCTACTTACTTAAATCCCTTTCCTCTAATCTGCCAATAGAAATGAAACAAATGTAAGGATCTAATAGAAAGAAAAAAGTTTATCTCCAAGGCTGGAATAGAAAGCAAAGAAGGGATGCTCTCTACAAGTCAGAATCACTGTGGCATGTCTTAGGACATAATGTAGGTGACATTTGATTAAGAAAAATATCAGTGGGCTGGAGGGATGGCTTAGAGGTTAAGCGCTTGCCTGTGAAGCCTAAGGACCCAGGTTCAAGGCTCGATTCTCCAGGACCCACGTTAGCCAAATGCACAAGGGGGCGCACACATCTGGAGTTCGGTTGCAGTGGCTGGAGGGCCCTGGCACACCCATTCTCTCTCTCTCTCTCTCTCTCTCTCTCTCTCTCTCTCTTATCTGCCTCTTTCTGTCTGTCACTCTCAAATAAATAAAAATCAACAAAAAAATTTAAAAAAAGAAAAATATCAGTCCTCCTTCAGTTCAAGAAAAGGAAAGAAAGCCCTCATCTTTTTAAGCTCCTCCATCATCTGTGACAATATGTTGATGGAGCCCGTCATGCAGGTCTTATGCAGGTAAGTATGGTTGCTATGAGGTCATGAATGCTATGCCTACTTTGTGCCTGGAGGACAACGTTCCAAAGCACTCCATCCCATCCTTTGGATCTTAAATCCTTCCCACTACCGCTTCCACGATGGTCCCTGAGCCACAGAGAATGTGCTAGAGATGTCTCCTTTAGAGCGGAACACCCAACTGTCATTTCTTCTTAACACTTTGACAAGTTTTAAGTCTCCTTTGTAGTCATTGCCATCAAAACAGAGAAGCTTCTCTGGCCAAAAGTAAGAGTAGCATGAATATGTGGGCATAAATATTTAGAGGGCTAGTTGATGGGCATGATATATCCATTCAGCCAAACAACACTAGTACTGTCCCTGCCTAGGGCTTATGAACTCTCCAGCCATAGGCTTTTGATTAGGTTTTCAGTACCAGGCAGGAATTTTATCCCATGGAGCAGGGCCTCAGACATAATCAGAGAGCTGTTGGTTATCCACATAACCATTGTTGCACTAGTGGGCATATCTTGCCTGACTGTCCAGTTGCATAGCTTGCAAGGTCAACTGCTGATTAAGACAGTTGATGACTTCTATAATAGAAAAACTCCAAGAGAGCTGGAGAGATTGCTTAGTGGTTAAGGCACTTGACTGCGAAGCCAAAGGACCCATGTTCAATTCCCCAGGACCCACATAAGACAGATGCACAAGGTGACACATGTGTCTGGAGTTCATTTGTAGCAGCTGGAGGCCCTGACATGCCTATTCTCTTTCTCTCTCTCTCTAACTCTCTCTCTCTCCATATATGTATCTCAAATAAAGGAAGGAAGGAAGGAAGGAAGGAAGGAAGGAAGGAAGGAAGGAAGGAAGCAAGGAAGGAAGGAAGGAAGAGAGAGAGAAAGAAAGAAGGAAAGAAAGAGAGAAAGAAAGACTTTGAATAGAAAATACCTTGAGGGGGGAAACAAGTATGGTAATCAAAAGATCTAAATTAGTGAAGGCCAAACAATGGATTCGACATTGCCCAAACCCAACATAGTTATTGGGATGATGGGTGTGAGCAATTTCCCCAAACTCAGAGGGAAAGATGAGCATGATGAGAAGAGGGATAAGGAGTGGAGAAGGGGTCCTGGAGGCTCAATAAGCCTCCATTTGGAATTCTAGAAGGAGTGAACACGACAGATGGAGGGGAAGAAGTAACAGAGGAAGTAACAGAAGGAACGTTCCTTCAACTACAAGTGGTGGATTAGCTCCCAAGGGTGGTGAGCGAGTACTGGCAGCAAAAATACAGGCAATGAGCGGTACCGCGGACAGGTGTGGATGCTCAGCCCTCAGGCCATGCCTGAGCCTTGGCATCTACTCACAGGATGTGTCAGGGAAGGAGTGTGAACGGATCTGGCTCATCTGCCATCACAATGTGATAACCAAAGCACTGGCAACGTCCAAGATTCCTGACATGGCTCCCAGAAAGCTGCAGGTGCATCGATTGATTCAGGACATCTGCAGAGCACACACAAGAAGGGGGCCAAGCATGTGTACACAGCTCTGTGGAATGAGCGGAGCAAAAGTAGCCTATGGGAGAAATTCAGGATAGGGTATTAGGAGAGGAGTTGGGAATTAGGACGAGGTCTCCATATCACCCTTCCCATTTCCCTGCCTTCTATGCCTGGCTCCACCCCACTTCTCATGCGTCTTCCTAGCCAGTCTGGAAAGCTTAGAAAACTTCACACTCCTCCTGTCATCCTGGGATGATTTCCTCACCAGATGATGATGTTTTATGATCAGTGTCTCTCATAGCCTTCCATTCCTCCCATCCCCACCCCGCAGGCCATTTTAATAACATCCTAATATGGTGTTCATGTCCTAGCCTATGAAACCAAACCATCTGCCTGAAGACCAAGACTTGGATCAAGGAAGGGGTCACAAACTTAACTGCCCACGGTCAACACAGGTAGAGTGGAGCAGGCAGGGTTGACCAGGAAAGTAGCAAAGGACTGTGGAAACTGGAGAGCAAGTGCTCTGAGGATAGGAGACCATCGCTTCTCACCTCTAGCCCACTGTTTCCTGTGAAAATAGTGACTGAGGAGACTAGATCTTTCAGTTGTTTTTTTTTTTCCCCAAGAGAAAACAGAAACTCAGATTTTCTGAAGTGCAATCTTCTGATTTAAGTTGGCACCTCATTCAATTTTGAGGCACTCAGGTTGTTTTGAACCTGCTTCTGACTCTGGTGCAGCCCCAGCATGTAGAATGATGCTCAGTGAATACTGTTCAGTGTTTCATAGATGCTACAGACAAGCAGACCTCCCATGTGTGCTGGAGTGCTATGAGGTATCTTATTAAAGCTTCGTACAGCGGAAGGGGTATCTCTATTCTTGCCTTAGAGATGAGGAAACTGAGCTCACAGACAGGCTGCACAAAGCCACCAGGCAGAGCTGAGGCTGGGGCTTAACACCACTACATCTCTCAGGAAAATGAGTTCTGGTCCCCTCTCTGTTACCATCAGCCAGTGGCTTCTTAGAAAAGCCATTCTCCACCACTGTACCCCACAACCTACCATTGAGGCTACTCCAACTTTCCTCTGCCTGAATCCCTAAATATAAAATGTAGTGCATTCACCCAACTTTAAAAGTCCCCAGACTTTTTATCTATCCCAATGATGTTCAAACATCCCCATAATTCAAGGTCTTTTAACTGAGCCATAATACCAAAAAAATTCCCAAAAAGAACATAATGGCACAGAATAAACATTCACACTGCAAAAAATGGCATTGGGCATAGCAAAAAAAAAAAAAAAAAAAAAAAAAAAAAAAAAAAAACCTCAGGCAACACAAGATTTAAACAGGGCAAACACCAAACTCTGTAGCTCTAAGTCCAACAACTCTAGCCAGTGACAAGTCTCAAAGTCCAATAATTCTAACCAGCAAAGAGTCTCTGGAGTTCCAATTCCAACCCTCCAGCTAGACTACTCACAGTCCCGAAAAACTTCATCTGGGGCCAGCAGCTTTCCTTAGCAGCTGTCTCATGGTCCCAGCATCTCCACTGGGTCTCCACTGCAATCCATGGTTCATCCTCATGGCCCTATTGGGTGTCAATGCAGACAATCCTGCTTCACATCACCCATGCCATTTCTAAAACACAAGATCTTGTCGCAAACTCAATGACCCCCTCTTTACTGCGTTTCTTATACTCCACATACCAGGTAGGTGCCAATTTGTTAATCCAGCAGGAGGATAAAGCAGACTTTGAAGAACAGGACACTCCTTGAGCATTCAGAACCCTTCAAAAGATTCTACATTCTTCCTGTTGCCCCAACACAGGTCAGCTGGCCCAATCTCAAATGTTGTAATCTATCATATAATTGCAGCTGAAGGGGCAGAAGTTTCAGCCCTAAAAATTTCATTTTTCTGTGCCATATTCCTCTACTAACACCAGTCCATTTCTATACAAAGCAACCCTGCACAAATTCTCAGGACAAGAGCATAACAGCAAGCCTCTCACACAAACATCTAGCATCTAGCCCAATCCAAGCAAAGCTCTTTATCACCCTCATAAGCCAAACCTCACAGTCCATAGTTCTTACTGCATTCAGGTCTTTCAACTCTGACCAGAATAGTCCAACAAGCTGTATTTACAGCACTGCAGGTCATCTCTTAGGCCAAGGTTTCAAATTCTCCCACATTCTTCTTGAAAATGAGTTCTGAAAGGCCAAAGCCACACAGTCAGGTCTCTAGCAGCAACCCCACTCCTGGTACCACTTTACTGTTGCAGTCAGGTTTGCATTGCTGGCAGAAATCACCTGACCAAGAGCAGATTGTGGGGGAAAATGTTTATTTTGGCTTATAGACTTGAGGGGAAGCTCCATGATGGCAGGGGAAAATGATGGCATGAGCAGAGGATGGACACCACCCCCTGACCAACATAAGGAGGGCAATAGCAACAGGAGAGTGTGCCAAACAATGACAAGGGGAAACTGGCTATCATACCCATAAGCCCATTGCCTCCAGGAGGTGTTAATTCCCAAAGCTCTATCAGCTGGGAACCTAGCATGCAGAACAACTAAGTTTATAGGGAACACCTGAATCAAACCACCACAATGTGTGTGTACACAGACAGATGGCTATATAACACAGAGATTCAGTATAAGGAATTGACTCATGTGGCTGTGGAAGCTAAGTCTTAACATCTGCAGTGGCCAGGCTTGAAGCTCAGGAAAGCCAATGACAAAGCTTTAGTTCAAAGTCCAGCAGGCTCAAGACCAAGGGACAAAAGATAATAATAATAATTAATTTTTTTTTTTTTGGTTTTTCGAGGTAGGGGCTCACTCTGGCTCATGTTGACCTGGAATTAACTATGTAGTCTCAGGATGGCCTCAAACTCATGGTGATCCTCCTACCTCTGCCTCCTGAGTGCTGGAATTAAAGGCATGTGCCACCACACCTGGCTAATAATAATAATTAATTTTAAATCCAAAAATGCAGGGGAGTGGGGAGGGGGACAACTTTCTATCATGAAAGCAGGTAAGCAAAAACAGTTTCCTCTTACTTGATGGAGGGTCAAACTTTTTTTTAAGATGTTATTTTCATTTATTTATTTACTAGAGACAGAAAGAGGGAAGGGGACTCAGAAAGAGAGAGAGAGAGAGAGAAGAGAGAATGGGCATGTCAGGGCCTCTAGCCACTGCAAATGAACTCCAGACACATGCGCCACCATGTGCATCTGACTTACGCGGGACCTGGAGAATTGAACCTGGGTCATTAGCTTCACAGACAAGCGCCTTAACCACTGAGACATCTCTCCAGCCCTGAGGGTCAAACTTTTATTCTCTCCAGACCTTTAACTGATAGCATGAGGCCTGCCCACATGGTGGAAGGCTATAGACTTTCCCCAGTCCACTGACTCAAACATTAATCTCATCATTACACACATAGCTAGCAGTGTTTGACCACCTTGCTGGGCACTTCCAGGCCTAGTCAGGTTGACACATAACATAAACTACCACATTCTCAAACTGAAATACCCACTAAACAGTAACTCCAACAGCCTCCTCCCTCCCAGTCTGTGGCATTCACAACTCTATGTTCTGTCTCTATGAGGGGACTATTCCAGGCATAAAACTAAAATCACACAATATTTGCCTGGTTTGAATCTGGATTCTGTCACTTAATACAGAGTCTGCAAGGTTCATTCCTGTTGTAGCATGTATCAGAATTTTATTACTTTGGTGGAGGGGTGAATAATATTCCACTTTGCAAATCTAGGACATTCTGTTTATCCATTCACCTATCAATGTGCATTTAAACTGCTTTCATTTGTTGGCTACTGTGGGTCATGCTGCTGGGAATATGGTGTAGAGATCCCTATTCACATCCCTGCTTTCAAGTCTTTGGAGTACAGATTTAAGTGGTAATTCTGTCTAATTTTTAAAATTATTTTTATTTATTTATTTGAGAGCAACAGACAGAAAGAGAAAGAGGGAGACAGAGAATGGGCGCACCAGAGCCTCCAGCCACTGCAAACGAACTCCAGACATGTGCGCCCCCTTGTGCATCTGGCTAACATGGGTCCTGGGGAATCGAGCCTCGAACCAGAGTCCTTAGGCTTCACAGGCAAGTGCTTAACTGCTAAGCCTTCTCTCCAGTCCTAATTTTTTTTTTTTTTTACTGTTTTCCTGAGTTGGAATTATTGTATGGTGAATTGTGTGGCTATTTCACACAATTGTTGTGATATATTCCAATAAAAAATTTTCTAAGCAATGTCTTAATGTGAATATTGCATGAAACAATGAGCCTGGATTCTTCAAAACATCAATGTCGTGCTGAAGAAATGGCTTCACCATTAAGATACTTGCCTGTGAAGCCTAAGGAGCCAGATTTGACTCCCCAGAACCCACATAAGCCAGATGTGCATGGTGGCACATTCATCTGAAGTTCATTTACAGTGGCTAGAGGCCCCAGCATGCCCCTTCTCTCTCTCTCTCTCATAAATAAATAAAAATGTTTTTTAATCAATGTTATGAAAAATCAAAAATTCTAGGCGTCATGTTGGTAGATCTAGAAGGAATAAAGAGATTCAACAAACAAAATAAATAAAAAGATGAGAAGAAATGTGACAGGTGCTGGCAGGCTCATTCACCCAATATCCATGCCCAATCTTTTCCTGGCCATCCTCCACTATAAAGACTACAAGAAGGATTGATAGCGAAAATCTAATTTCCCTGCTACTCTTGCAGCTTGAGGTGGTCTATGACAGTTCTAGCCATAAAACTCAATGGAAATGTACTGAACATTTCTGGAGAAAGCTTCTGCTTTCACATCTCTCCCTTCTTCCTGTCTGAAAATGCAAAGATGAGATGGAAGCAGGGCAGTTACCCAGCAACCACAGGTAACAAGCACCAGGACACTGAGAATAGAAGGATGGAAACCAGCCTGAATCCTCAATGGCATCTTTGATCTGCCTCACCAGCCCTGGACACCTGACCTCTGAGTTTCTTGTTACATGAGATTCTGAAAATTTTTTTTAAAAAAAATGATTTAAGCTATTGTTAGAGTCTCTGCTATGTGCAGCCGGGTGTTTCAAGGCATTCAGAAAAGATGGCAATTGCTTTAACCTCCCTACATGTCAGTTTCCTCATCTGTATGATGACTCATGGGGATCTGATGAAGAAACAACACAGGGTTGATGTGAGGATTAAAGAAGCTACTACTGATAAAGCATGAAGGCTAGAAATGACATACAAGAGCCCGATGTGTGTCTGTTATGTTGTGTTACTACCGTTGCTGTTACAAATACTGTTGTCACTGAATGAGAAAACGTTCACAAAACCCCACTCTCTCAAGCCTATCAAATGAATCCCAAAGCCAATATAAAGACTTCAGGGAAGAGTCCAGACAACATCTGCAGCCCCATCCAGATGCTTCCTCGTGAGTTGTGGACCATGCCAACAGGACACGCGGGGAGGTCACATGGTTTCATTCCAGACTCTGGGATCATTTGACTGGATACAAGCTCTAGATTTTTCTTCTTCCTAGGTGGAAATGTTAGATGCCACCTAACTTCCACAAGCCTCTATTGCTCCAACTATAAAATAAGGATAAGAAAATAAAAAATAGTCTTGAACTGTGTGTCGCTGTGAATATCAAAGAAGATACATAACAGCTTAGCCCAGAGCCTGGCCTATAACTTGTGCCCGACTGTCCACCTCTGTACAAGTCAGCTGATGATGGTGTTTTTGTTATTTCTAGAATCTGGGGAAAGATGTTTGCTAAGCACTTGTTGGAATCATGGATAGATGACTGAATAAAGCATGGATGGATGGGTCAATAGATGATGGATGGACAGAATCCCTTGAGATTAGGAAGAAGGGAGCATTTAAATACTCTGTTGGTTTTGGAAGGATTATCGACCTCTGTACACACACACACACACACACACACACACACACACGGCCCCACCAGCATCTGCTCAGACTCCTTCCTCTGCCTCCACAGAGGGAAAAGATCCCTTTAATCCACAGCCTCTGTATACATGCCCCCTCCCTCCTCCACTGGAAATCACTTCTTAACAAAACTCTAAAGGAAAATACATCCTTCTACTGCCATGAGAATTATAGGTTGTCAGCAGCACCACATTAGTGCATATTCCCAGACTTTATTTATTTTTAATAATCAACTTGCTGGGGGCTCTTCAATCATAGGAGGCCAAGCCATCTTTGCATCTCCTTGCCGCTACCTGACAGGGAAAGGGGCTGCCTGTATCATTCTACCCCAAGCAAGCGGGTCATGTCCAACCACACAGCACCATGAGTCATAATTATCTGCTGCCTTCAAATGTGAGTATGGAACGTGAGGGACAGTAAAGCTCACACCAATCTTGGGCACAAAGACAAACCTCAGCTTGCTGCCCTGAAAGGTAATTACTGGAACTGTCAGAAACTGGTGCTAGGTTTCCTTTAAAGTCAGGGATGCTGCAGGAACCTAAAAATTCTGCATTTTCAAAAAATAATCACTGAATTTCCACACTGAGCTTGTGGGTCGATCACTCACTACTCCCAAATAAAGACGTCTGCAAAGCACTTTGTTACTGTAACAGAAAAAAAAAAAAGGAGTTATTGCTTCTCCAGTGTTTCCCCCAAAAGGAAGAGGGCAGAGAACGAGTATTACTAGGCATCTGCTATCTGCTGCTGCATGGGGCTGTCTACATATGTTTCTGCATCTCAGTCACACACTATCTTGCAAGCTGATATCACAGATCCCCTTTTACAGAAGAGGAGACTGAGCTTCGCAGAAGTGATATTATTTTCCCTGGGCTCAAAGAGGACAGTGGGGCCGGGTGTGGTGGCTCACGCCTTTAATCCCAGCACTCGGGAGGCAGAGGTAGGAGGACTGCCGTGAGTTCAAGGCCACCCTGAGACTACATAGTGAATTTCAGGTCAGCCTGGGCTGCAGCAAGACCTTACCTCAAAAAAAAAAAAAAAAATCAAAGGGGACAGTGGGATCTGTACCATATATGGGTAATTCTAAAACCAGTGTAGGGCTAGAGAGATAGCTTACTGTTGCAGACAGATTCAGGTTCACTGAGATGAACTTTCAGACCAGGCACAGCTATGGAGGAAGGGATTCATTGAAGCTTACAGATCCAGGGGAAGTTCCATAATGGCAGAAGAAGCTGGCCTGCCTTCACAGGCCCAAGCAGAAAGAGAGAAGCACAAGCCTAAAACCAAAAAGCCACACAGCACAGCACACTTCAGGAACTCCTGCTAGGCACACTTTGCATATCTTTAGATTGAAATCTGAAACCCACCACCACACCTAAACATCCACACAATGGCACTGACTCCAGCCAGGTGGCTGCAGATGCAAACTACAAACAAACAACTGAATATATTGGGGGCCATCTATTCTACTCAAACCACCACACTTACTGATTAAGACACTTGCCTATGAAGCCTCAGAACCCAGGTTCGATTCGCCAGTACCCACATAAGCCAGATGCACAAGGTGGTGCATGTGTCTGGAGTTTGCAGTGGCAAGAGGAGCTGGCATGCCCATTCTCTCTCTCTCGCTCTCTCTCCCCTCTCCTTTCTCTCAAATAAAATAAATAAACAATAAAGTCAGTGTAAGCTCTCAGAAGCCCTCGCTTGTCATCATGGTGGTTAGCTAACCTATGAATAATGCCGTATCTGGCCTGCCACAGATCTGCCCCTCTGCTCAAGCCCAATGGAGTCTCAAGTTGAGCTCATCTGTGGCTGCTGCCTTCACACTCCACTCAGGATGTAAGAGTCACAAAAGTTGCCAAGATCTCCCCTCTTTTAAAAAATATTTTTTATGTATTTATTTGCAAATAGAGAGAAAAAAGAGAGGCAGAGAAAGAAATAGAATGGGCATGCCAGGGCCTCCAGCTGCGGCAAGTGAACTCCAGATGCATGTATCACTGTGCATCTGGATTGACAGGGGTACTGGGGAATCGAACCAGGGACATCAGGCTTTGTAAGCAAGTGCCTTAGCTGCTGATCCATCTCTCCAGTCCCCAAAATCTCCCCTCTTACCCATAGTATATCTAATTGACCCATGGAGCCTTATTCTGGGACTGAGTCTGACAGCAAATGAGCTATGGGTAGAGACTATAACCTAATTCCTGCCACCTCAAGTCGCTAGGGCTGTTCCAGACCTGGCCTATGTCCACATCACTTTCCTTTTCCCTTTCCTCATACTAATACAGATAATTATTGAGTACCTTTTCTGAATCAGGAATGCCAAGTTCTTAGACAGCAAGATCGTATTGATGAGGACACCACATTCTTGTGCTACAGCACACTGAGAAGTCAAGCTGGAGCTGATCTGGAAGCCTCCTTCTTGTTGAATAGCTGTCAAGATGCTGGAAAGAGCTATGCAGCCTGTTGGGGGAAGAGAAGACATCAATGGTCTTAACCAGCAGTGGACTCTGCAAGCTTCACAGCTGGACAACCAGACAAAATGTGCCCGCTGGTACAATAGTGGCATGTCTGTTATGGGAAAACCAACCGCCCTCTGCTTTGTTCCTGGTACTGAAAACCTAATCAAAAATCCTATGGCTGAGGAGGTCATAAGCCCTAGGGGAGAAACTACTGCTGTTGTCTGGCTATATGGATATGTTATGCCTACCAAACTGCACTCTAACTACTTATGTTTATGCCCATGTATTAATGCTACTCTCACTTTTAGTTACAGAAGCTTCTTTTTCCTGATGTTGGTGACCACTAGGGGGATTCAAAACTCACCAGAGTGCTGAGAAGAAGTGACAGTGGTGTGTTCAGCACTAAGTGAGACATCTCTATTGCACTCTCAAAGGCTCAGGGACCATTGCAGAAGTGGTGGTGGAAAGAATGTAAGAGCTAAACGTAGTAGAGGAGTGCTTTGCAATATTGTCTTCCAGACACAAAGTGGCCGTGATATCAATGACTTCCCAGCAGCTACACAAGACCTGCATAATAGGGGAGGAAAATGATGACATCAAACCATTAGACTACTTGGAAAGAAGGGAGTAAGTAGAGGAGGGCTATGGAAGGAAGAAAAGGGAGGATGGTGGGAGGGGCTTATAACCATGGTATATTATCTATATGTATAAAGGTTGTCAATAAAAGTTTGTGCTGTAAAAAAAAAAGAAAAGAAAAGAAAGAAAGAAAACAGCCAAGCATGGTGGTGCCTGCCTTTAATCCCAGCACTTGGGAGGCAGAGGTAGGAGGATCGCTGTGAGTTTGAGACCAGTCTGAGACTACATAGTGAATTCCAGGTCAGCAGAGGCCAGAATGAGACCCTACTTCAAAAAATAAAATAAAATAAACAAATAAGGGCTGGGGAGATGGCTTAGTGCTTAAGGTGCTTGCCTGCAGATCCTAAGAACTCAAGTTTAACTCCTCAGAACTCACATAAGCCAGATGCACAAGGTGGTTCATGTGTCTGGAGTTTGTTGGCAGTGACTAGAGACCCTGGCATGCCCATTCTCTCTCTCTCCTTAAAATAAATGAATTAAAATAAAATGAATATTTAAAAATAAAACAAAAACTCCAAGTTGTCAGGGTCCAGGACTAACAAGACAACAGTCCTCAGGAATCCTTAAGTCTGGCAAAACGGACAGATGGTAAACAGAGACTAAACATGTTAAGAATTGTCTGTTTGAAGACCATCATAAGAGGAGGAAAAGATCAAGACATCAAAAGTAAAAGAGAGACTGATTGAGATGGGGAGGAGGTATAATGAAGAGTGGAGTTTCAAAGGGGTAAGTGGGGGGAGGGAGGGTATCACCATGGGGTATTTTTTTTATAATCATGGAAGTTGTTAATAAAAAAATTTAAAATTTTTTTTAAAAAATGAAAAAAAAAAGAATCGTCCATTTGACATATCCCATATCCCACCGGGACAATGTCTTCTAACAGCGACAAGGCGAGCATCACCCGCTGTACCATCTGTTAACCCTCCCTCAGTGTCTACAGTTAAGTATCAATGTCATCCCCATCTCACAAATGGAGAAACTGAGTCTCGGAGACGCAAAGCCCAAGAACTCACAATTAGTAAGTGGGTCCGCGAGGCAGTATGAGTCCTGGGTGCCACACATAACACAACCAGCTGTCCAATAATGAGGCCTACATAGAGACTCAGGTAACCAATAGTCTCACTTACTTTGAAAAATAAAAAAAATAATAATAATTTACATAGAGCCCAGTGTACTCATAGCGCCAGACATCGTCTTTTAAAACAGCTTGTTTTTACCAGTCGACAGGTGTCTGAATGGCCTCGGGCACAATCAGAACCTATTACTCTACCAGGTGGGAGAGCCTTGGAAAGGATGGACGACAAGCCCTTGGCAAGCTGCATCCGTCTGGCCGGCTGGTGTCTCTAGCGAGCACCAGCCACTGGGAGCGCACCGCGCTGCGCCCGGGAGCGCCTGCATGGATTTCAGACCTCTCCACCGGGATCACGGGGACGCGTCCATTACCGTGCACCCGCGCCGCGCCGCGCCGCCCATTCGCAGGATGGATTTTACCTTCCTTCCGCCCTCGGCCGCTGCAGAGCCGCGTCCCGATCCAAGCAACAGATGGAGGACAAGGGCGTGGGGTTAATTGATCACGCAGCACCAGCTCGTGTGCACGGGTTGGCAGAAAATACTTCATTTCACAAACGCACAGGCCGGTCTCCTGCGGTTAAACCAGGTCACTAGTGTGCTTTTGCACACCACACACACACACACAAATTTACACGTTCAGGCTCATCCAAAGGGGTCACGATGGAATTCTCCGCCCACCCTGCTCCACTCTGTAAACATTTGCGGAATATTAACGGGACACAAGGCACAGAGGGGCGACTGAGTGATGTGGGTACAGTTCAGTGTAACTTGGTGTATTCCAACCATCAAGCACTCACTGGGCACCCAGACCCCATGGGAAACAAGGCGGGAAAGACAAGAGTGCAGTGGGGGGAGGGGGTACAATGAAGGCAGGAAGGCAGGGAGGACAGCATGCAGGTCCCAGAGGAAATACAGGGTCCTTGGTGTTAAAGACTAGGTGGGTACGGGGCAATGCTGGTGGGTGTGGTTTAAACATCTTATGCTCAGAAAAGCAAGAACTGTCACAATCATTTTATTTTCTTTAACTCTATCCTAGTTGTCAGGTTTCTGACCTGGCAGAAAATTTATACTTAGGGTTCTTTCTTCCCAGCCCCCCGCCCCCGGATGTTGTGAAGGCCTTGGGGCTCTTACAAAGAGCCAACTTCTGGGGGGGGGGGGATTCCTGTGGTTGTGGGTCCACAGTGTCTGCTTTTGGTAGGGTTGCTGCCCAAGTGGATAGGACCTTGATGGCAGAGAGCAATGCGACCTCCCACACCGAGAGCCCCGCTGCGTGGGGACGTCTTCTCTCCTTCTTCCTGGTATATTTCCACCCCCAGGAATTCACTCCTCTTCACAGAACTCTCCTAGCGTGTCCTTGCTGGTCTTCAGGGTGGCCTTTCCCACCTCCCCCATGGAAGGCCTATCTCCACTGTACCTTACCCTATAGCAGCCATCCGCAGCCCAGAGAATAACTATGGACAGAGGATGTCTCCCTCTCCTCTTTACCTAAATCCCATCCCTCTCTCCATCCCAGCAGATAGCTATGTGTGGAGGAAAGAGGCCTCTTTCAAGGCAACTTCCACTTTCAACTGACTTCACAATCCACTCTCAGTGAGGAAAGACAAAAAAAAAAAAAAAAAAAAAAAAAAAAAAAGCACCAAAGACCAGGCACTACAAGAACACAAGACAAATTAATGTATTAAGTCATCCCATCTGTCTGAGGAAGACTCAGACACAGAAAATTTCAGAAAAGCAAAGAAAACCGAACTTGCAAGAGTACAGGGAAGTGGGGGTTCAGAAGACTGGCTCACCAAATACCAACCGCCGTCACTGAAAGTTAAGAAATTGCAAAGCCACAGGCTGGCTGAGATCACATTAATCTGCCCACGGCAAGAAAGAAAGAAAAAAAATAAAAACAGAAACTTTCCCTAATAGCAAAAATTGAGGATATAGATCTCTTTGTTGGGGTCTCTAAGTTTAAGTTTAAGAGAAATATTCAAGAATTTATTATTTTGGGGGACCCTCATATGTTTAGCTAGTCTTGGGGTTTAGGAATATGTAGTTATATCAATACAGTGTCTCTTGTCTCCCCCTGATGTATTATGTGAAGTGCTTAATCATATTGGAAGCAGGACAAAGTGACAGTTTTGGCTCCTATACACCATATGATCTACAGAGAAAATGTGATGAGAATTTAAGCTAGTTAATCAGAGAGAGTCATAAAAGCGTCAGTAAGGGACCTTAACTGGTGGGCAGATCTTGGCACAAAGAGGAGGAGGAAGGGCACGGGGCCAGGTGTGTACTCACCAAGCATGTGACTCCTATTGGCGCATGGGGATGTGAGGGCAGTTTGCAGATGGCAGAAATGGACTGAAGGCCAGTATCAGGAGATGGATGGGTTTCTCTGGTACTCAGCTGCTCAGATGTGCCAAGATGGCAGCTCTGGAACCAGTGGTCTCAGGGAATCCCGGAACATTCAGCAGACACTAAAGTCATGTAATTCGGCTCCTTCCAGCACAAATGGGGAGACTGAGGCCTTATGGTTTAATGTGTCCTACCATATCTCCAGCGACCACCAATGTGGCTTTTGAGTAGGCAGTTGTGAGAACTTTTTAAACAGTTATAAGACATTCGGAGCACTGGGGAGACTGAGGGATAAGGATTGTCATGAATTAAAGACTCTGTCTCGGGCTGGAGAGATGGCTTAGCGGTTAAGCGCTTGCCTGTGAAGCTTAAGGACCCCGGTTCGAGGCTCGATTCCCCAGGACCCATGTTAGCCAGATGCACAAGGGGGCGCATGCAACTGGAGTCCGTTTATGGTGGCCAAAAGCCCTGGTGCGCCCATTCTCTCTTTCTCTCTCTCTCTCTCTCTCTCTCTCTCTCTATCTGTCTCTCTCTGTCGGTTTTAAATAAATAAATAAGAATAAATATAAAAAATTTTAAAAAGACTCTGTCTCAAAGAGAAAGGGAAAAAAAAGGGTAAAGAAATGGCTCAGTAGGTAAAAGCACTTGTGCAAATGTGCACCAGAGTGTGGATCCCCAGAACCCTTTTAAAAACGGGATGCAGTGATGAACATCTGTGAACAGTTGCCGTGGGCCTGGCATCCACAGTAGTGAACAACAAAATGGCCTGGATATCCATGACCTCACAGTGCCTGACACTACCTACACAAGACCAGCATAATAGGAAGAAAAGATCATGACATCGAAATAAAAGAGAGACTGATTGAGAGGTCGGAGAGGATATGATGGAGAGTGGAGTTTCAAAGGGGAAAGTAGGGAGAGGGAGAGAGGGAATTACCATGGGATATTGTCTACAATTTTGGAAGTTGTCAATAAAAAGTAAAATTTAAAAAAAAGAGAGACCCTACCTCCAAACAAGGTGAAAGGCGGGGACTGACACTGAGGTTGTCCTGTGACCTCCACATACACACCACTGCACCTGTACTCACACAACAACAACAACAACAACAAGAAAAAGAAATGCAAAGTCAGATACGGTTAATCAGGCAAGAACCAGAGGTGGGAAATGCCACTCCCTGCTAACATTTGTTGTGAAAATAATTTTAGAGGACAATTTAAAATTTAAAAGACAAGAATGAGAGCAATTTTCTTACGTTGCCACCGAAGCTCATTCCCAGCAGAGGGTCCAAAGTCTATGAACAGATTGATTGGAACATGGGCATTGCCTCCCTAAGGGGTCAATACTCATTTTGGTGGTTGCACTCTAGGGTCTTTTGTCTTTTTCTATGCACTGTTCATTTTAATTAAAAACAATAATCCATGCTCGCCGTGAAACATCTAAACAATACAGAAAGGAGGGCTCCCTTGAATAGCCAGCCACAATCTGACGCTCTTCCCTGAAGATAAATAATTTTAGCAATTTGCTGACTACCGTCCCACGTTTGCACTTACCTACTAATTTGTATGCATATAGCACAGTCAATAAAGGGCACTTTTCCACTTGACATCACAAACATCTTTTCATGTCATACATCTTGACCTCTCTCTTTTAAATACCTACACATGACAGTCTACGGGTGTCCCATAATGGACACAACTGTACCTTGTTAATATACATTTAAGTTATTTTCTAGTTTCTTACTAATATAAATAATGCCACAATGAACATATTTTTGTATGTATATATGCATATATCCTACAGAACAGATTCCTGGAAGTGAGACACCGAGTTAATGAATATGCATACTTCATGTGCTTGGCGTCAGCACAATATGAGATTCATTTTGTATCTCCTCACTACAGAAGATATTGATGACCTTTTTAGAATGTTTGTCGATTGAAAATGTGGAAAACAGTACCACCTTCCAATTTATACTTCCTTCATTATGAAAGAGGCTGGTCAGTTCAGATCCTCTGAGAAGCATGTGCTAAGATGAGAATCGGGTTAGCAAGAGCTCCGGGGCTCAGGAGATGGTTATGTTAGAAAAGCATTACTGCACAAGTGTGATGACTTGAATTTAGATCCCCAGAAACCATGAAAAGCTGGATGAGGTGGGGAGTGTCTGTCATGGCAGCACACTCTAACAAAATGGAAGGCAGAGGCAGGAGAATCCCCGTAAGTCTGCAGGTCAGCTAGCCTGTGTACACAGTGGCAAGCAACGAGAGGAGACTGCCTCCAACAAAGGAGAAGGTAAGGACTGACGTGAGAGATTGGCCTCTGGCCTCCACATAGGTCATGGCAAGCACACGCCCACATGTACACAGACGCACATCCACATACACACACAAGGATGTCGTTAAAGAGCTCTGCAGGGGAAATGCCTCTGAGAGATCAACAGAGGGGGAGCAGGATACTTGGGAGAGCTTCCAGACCAAGACACAGGTCCAACCTTTGTGCAGGGCGGGGAGGCCAGAAGCACTGGGCAGGAGCTTCAGACCACCGCGCTGTTCCGAGAAAGCTTCCACCGGATCCGTGTGGAGGCCCCAAGTGTCTGCTTCTAGAACCCACCGCGTGTTGCCACACCAGTGCATCTTTGACCTGTGGGGGCAACTCAAGGATTAGAAAGACAGACAGACACAAAGAATAGAGTGAAAGCTCGGATCAGGTGGTCTGCCGGCTCTGGCGGAGACACCGCAGCAGCGCCTAACCAGCGTTGGTTTATTGTACGCACACTCAGAAAAGCTTTGACAAGAAGTTTCTTTTATCAAACACAGAAAAAGCATAGGAACGGGAGACAAGGTCAGACGGTGTAGCAATGAGGCAGCTACAGACTGTTTTCCTGCACATACTGTCTTCTGCACAAGGTCAGGCCCATACAAACAGTCCAAGAGGAGGACTTCAGGAGGGGCTGTGCGGCACTCTGGTCTCTGTGGTACAACTGGAGGCAGACGTGGCTGTGTCACTGGGTTCTTCTGGTTGTGCCTCTCTACAACGTATGGCCTGGCTGGGGACGGCCAGGGGGACCACAGCCCAGCATTAGCTGCACAGTCATCCAAAGATGCTCTAGCTTCACGCTATCGGTCAGCTCTACTCCTGGCAAGAGGTTTTCCTGGAGACAGATCTGAGCACGGGACCACCAAAAACACCGTTATCATCCGGAATTTCCTCTCCTAAAAATTACCCGACCTCACTCTTAGCAGGTTTGTCAATCAGAAATGTGGAAAACGGTATCACAATTCCAGTGTGATTTTTTTTCTTTTTTTTTTTTAAGATCTGCAGAAACTCTTTTTATTTATTTATTTATTTATTTTACTTTTGGGCAATTTCATACATGTAGATGGTGTATTTTGATCACACTCACCCCCATTGCACTCTCTTACCTGCTTTCGGTGGCACTCCGTCTTCTTCCCAACTCGTTGTCCTCCTCCTCCTCCACCTTCATGTCTGTGCGACCCACTGAGTGTAATTAGTGTTGCCTGCATGCGCATGCGGAGGGGTTATTTGGCAGAGCATGGGCCATTACCAGTGGCTACACCACTGAAGAAAATAACTCCCCCTTCCCCAGCAACCATGAACTACCAATAACTCCTCAGGCAGGTCTGTCTGGATCCTCAGGAACCTCACCCCTATCTCTAATAGAATGTTGATGGGTGAACCTTGTGCAGCAAACCACAGCTACCTTGTGTGAGTTTGTGAGTGCAACAACAGCCAGGCCATGCGGAGAAGACGGTATCCCAAGGCACTTCTCCTCACCCTCCAGCTCTTACATTCTTTCCAGCCCCTCGACTGTAGTGTTTGCTAAGCCTGCAAGGGGATGATACAGATGTCGCACGCAGGGCTTAGCACTCCACTCACTTGTTCTGGGCACTTTGGCCAGTTGTGAGGCTTCAGGTCTGCAGAAACGGTTGATGTATCCCTGGTGGCTTAGCCCTTTGCTGTACATGCGACGAATATTTTCTCCTGGCCTTTGCTTGCATCTAAAGTTCTCTCTCTGTTTCAACGATATTGAAGTTGTTTATATTTTAATTTTTTTTTCCTATAGTAAAATTCACTCATCTTTTCCTTCAAAGCTCTGTATCTTATTTAAGAAAATCTCTTCTAATAGAAAAAAAAATAAGCAGATCCCATTACTTTATCTTATGTTTCCTGGCTGTACAGTACATTATTGACCTAAATTTAGTATAAATGATTATATTATGCATCAACCCAAGCTTGATTCGGTTTGCTTCTCATCATCTCCAGGTTTTTTTTTTAAAACCATCTAATTATTATAAAATATGTTTCCTTTTGAAATGAGTAAACTGGGCTTTATTTATTCAAAGTCCATGACTTACCCCTACAATGTCATCTATATGTTTGTGTACAGGAAAAAAAAAAATATATATATATATATTATATATCTGCAAAGAGAATGAGTGCAAGACTCAGAATTTCAGAGAAGAATATGACATAGCCCCCTTAGTGGGCCAAGTTTTGAGATGTGGGAGACCCCCCCAGCCGGCAACAAGGTGTGGAAGGACGAGGAACCTGATAGCAGAGCACCCCACTTCCGAGCCCAGAGAGCTGAAGAGCCAGTCCCAAGGGCGGCGGTCCAGCCTGCGCACACATGGGTCTCTCTGTTGCAGCCTCCATGTAGTCTGCCCGTCCTCTCAGGAAGAAAGCCTTGACCTTGGAGAGGTCAGACCACTTAGCCAACCTTCCACTGCTCCCATATGTTGTTGTGATTTATCCTCCAACGTCACTTACACTCAGCGTCCCGGGGAGCTTGGAAGGCCAGCCTGGTGTTCCTGGATGTCCTCTGCCACACCCACCCTCGCTTTCCTTCTCCTAAACCCCTTAAGGCCACAGCAATTAGCCTCAGACAGTTTGAGGGATATGGAACTGTCTTGCGCTCACATTTTTCAGTCAGGGCAAATTTAGATTCTGAAGTTGATCTCCTTGTTGTGCGGATTTTACGAGGGGAAGATTAAAATCATCCTCTGATGTGCGCTTCATTAGGCCCCAAACCCTTGAAGAGTCGTTAAGGCCCCTTCTCCACTGAAATGTTCTCAATCTCAGCCTGACAGGACAGGCAAGAATCATCTCTCCATTACGTGGGAGTTGAACCGTTGAGAAGCCCTGCCAGTTAGCAACCCTTCGAGCCCTTCAGCGGCTTGTGAACCCCTAAACCTAAGAGGGTAACATCGGATGCCCATTCTGTTCTGAAAAACACATTCCCACCTGTTCCCCAAGGGGATGGGTGTTGCCCTGAATCAGCTCCCCTCTCACCAAGAGTCCACAGCAGCGTGTTTCATCTGTGAACTGAGTAAGACTCGGTCCCTGTTCAGGGCTTAGTCTGGGGCCAAGATCAAGGTTTGTTTTTGAAATAGGATCAGCCGGGTGTGGTGGCACACGTCTTTAATGACAACACTCAAGGCAGAGGTAAAAAGATCACTGTGAGTCTGAGGCCAGCCTACGACTGCATAGTGAATTCCAGGTCAGCCTGGGCTAGAGTGGGACCTTACTTAAAAAAGAAAAAAGAAAAGAAAAGAAAAAAAAAAAGAAGAAGAAGAAATAGGATCAATGCTCACTGTGTGTCGAGGGCCAGAGATCAGGTGGCAGGCAGGATCAGAACTCACTCAGGGATCAAGGCCAGGATCAGCCTATAGCTAAGGTTGAGACCCATTCTGAGATGAAGATCAAGGTTCAGTCTATCGCCACAATCAAGGCCAAATCTGGAAGTAATGTCATGGCTTTGTCTGGATCTATCCTCAGAATCCAGCTCACAGCCAAGATGAGGTCTCAGTCTACCATCAAGATCAGGGCCTAGTCCTTGTCCCAGATCATGGCTCAGTTAGTGGCCAAAGGTTCATTGACTGGCTTGGATCTAGCATTAGCTGGTCTTCAGCTCACAGTATCAGGATTTAGCACTTTGTCTCAGCACCTCCAGCCTCAAACGTTAGCATAGCTCTTCCCAGCCAGGATGTGCCAACAGCCACTGAAAGACTCAAGCCATTTCAGGTGAGAGGAAGCAGATAGCAGAATCTGCAGGTGAAGGTCTATATTAGAGGTGGAACAGCCTCGTTGAGGAAAGTAGATGATGGGGAGGGGGCCTAACTATGAACTAACAGGTCCAGAGCCCCTTCCTCTCTCCATTTCTCTACTTTCTGTTTACATGTGTTCCACCACGTGTCCCCCCACCATGATGGTCTGCTTCATCACACACATGCCCAGGAGCAATGGAGGTAAGTGACCACTGACCAAATGACCAAAACCATCAGCCCAAATCTACCTTTTCTCCTTTAAACTGTTCTTACATATATTCGTCTCAGTGATGGAAAGTTCACTCACACACCCAGGATAGAATCTTGGGACATCAAACAGAGGAGCAGAAATCAGTCAAGAACCTGGAGAGGGAATAACTGGGAGCAGAGTTATAAATGTTAATAGGTGGTATATGAGAAGTGAGATAATGCAATGTGGGTATGGTCCAGAGGCTGAGGATGTGAGAGCTCAAAGGACTCACTGACCATGGAGGCTCCTAGTGACTTTAGGGAGAGAAGTGTCTGGAACTCCTCTAGGCACAGAAGCCAAGCTAAGTTGAGAACGTTGAAGAAGGGGCGGACAAGCTAACACCAAGGACTAAGATAGGACCATAGAGGAAGAAGGCAGGGGGCCGGGGTCAATCTGGTTTGGTCTAAGATGAAAGAAATTTTGATATGTGTAAGTGCTACTGGGAAGGGTCCAGCCAAGGATTTAAAAAAAAAAAAAAAGGTACAGGAAAGAGAGCTATTCGGGGAAAGAATGGGTCATTGAATATCTACCACTTACCATCATCAAAGCACTTTCCATACACTTTAAATATTTAATTCTTTCAACTCATCTGTGGTTTCACATAACTACGCTCACTTCCTTCATGGCACTTACCACAGTCTATAAATCGTTTTAATTATCCCTTCTTGTTTATTGACTCCCTTTTCCACTAATCTCTAAACCCCAAAGAGGGACTTCCCACTTGCCATCACTTCTATCTTATCTTGCTTTATAATGGGACGTGACACTACCTACATATTATGGATTTGTTATTCATGGTCTCACAAGAAATGTAAACTCCAGGACAGATGGGATGAATCGTGAATCCTATCTGGTCTCTGTTATGCCCCAGTGCCTATCACCGTACCCAGTTTATAGAAAACATGAATATATGAAATAAGGAAAACTGAAAACTACAGAGCACTGTTCCAATGTGAAGCTCAGTGAGAACCTAGCATTCATGCAGCCTGGACTCTTCATGTCATTTAACCATATCACTCCTAAACTTGCAAGATCACTTTTTTTTTTTTTTTTAAGGTGGGACTCATTATTCCCTTTTAAGAAATGAAGTAGTTTGACTCCCAGTAGATTTTTAAATGTCAGAAATCACACCACTAACATGATGTTACCAGACTTGAAGCCTGGGAAGCTTTGTTTTGTGTTGTTTTTATTGGTTTGTCATTTCTCAAAAACTAAGCTCAAAAAAAAAAAAAAAAAAAAAACCTACAGCTAGATAGAAAGAATAAGTTCTAGTGTGCTATAGCTCAGCCAGGTGACCATAGTCACCTGCTCTCCGCCATCACCCATGACTACATGTTGATGGAACCAATATTATATAGATCTTGTACAGATAATGACAGCAATTGTGAGGCCATGAACGCACTGGCCTCTTTGTGTCTGGAAGACGGTGTTCCAAAATACTCCTCCCATTCCTTTGGCTCTTACACTCCTTCTGCCACCATTTCTACAACAATCTGATCTCTGAGCCAAGCTTGGATGGTGTGATAGAGATGTCTCATTTAGTGCTGAACATTTTTGCACTTTGAGGAGTGCTGAGTCATTGCAGTAATTGCCACCATCCGAAAAGAGAAAATTCTCTAACCAAAAATGAGAATAGGACTCATATATGTGCATAAACATAAGCATTTGGAGGGCAGTCTGGTGGGCATAATAATTCCCTTTAGCCAAACAACAGTAGTAGTTCTCCACTAGGGCTATTGAGAACTGGAAGAGATCAAAGGTTCTCAACATGAAGAAATGGTCAATGTGTTAGGAGAAGAAAATGACAGCTACCCTATTTGATCACTTTGCATCATGTATATGTAAAAACTGATCATACTATATTCATAAATATGTATAATTCTCTTAGGTTAATTAAAAATAAGATGGTATTTTCATGAAAAATCATTTAAATTTTATTTTTATTAAGTTGAAGTTCAAAGTAATGTCTCACATGGCATCTTTATAAATATATGTCATTATATGTTGTTCTCATTTGTTTACCATCCTCCCCAGTGTCCCCTCCCACTCTAGCTGATTCCCTTTCTTCTCCAAGTTATAATCCTTTCTGCTTTCCTATCACATTGCCCTCTTTCCTGCCTGCCTTAAGATTTCTTCCTCCCCTCTCATCAGTCCCTTTCTGGTTTTCTGACTTACAAACAAACAAACAACACACACACACACACACACACACACACACACGTGTGCGCGCACACACATAATGCACAACATATATAATATATTTTTTCTCATATGGGACTCTAAATTTTATATACACATGTGTATCAAATTTAGATTTCCCCATATGAGAAAACATGAGTATTTGTCTTTCTGAGTCTTGCTTATTTCACTAAGCATAATGGCTTCTAATTGTATCCATTATCCTGCAAATGCCATGATTTTATTTTTCTTTACAGCTGCATAAAATTCCATTGTATATATGTCCCATATTTTCTTCAACCATTCATTTGTTGATGGATATCTAGGCTGGATCTATTTCTCAACTACCGTGAATAGCACAGCCATAACCATGAATAAGCAAGTATCTCTGTGATAGGCTGATTTACAGTCCTTTGGGTAAATGCTCAAGAGTGGAATATCTGGGGCTGGAGGGATGGCTTAGCAGTTAAGGCATTTGCCTGCAAAGCCAAAGGGACCCAGGTTTGATTCCCCAGGACCCACATTAGCCAGATGCACAATGGGGCACACACGTCTGGAATTTGTTTGCAGTAGCTGGAGGCCCTGGCACACCCATTCTCTCTCTCTCCCTCTTTCTCTGCCAAATAAATAAATGAATTTTAAAAAGAGTGGAATATCTGAATGATATGCTTGTCCTGTTTGGTTTTTTGATGAACTCCACACTAATTTCCATAATAGCTGCACAAGTTCACATTTCCATCAGCAATGAATAAAGGTTCTGCTTTCCCTGTCTCCTCACCAGCAGTTGTTGTCATTGGTTTTCTTGCCTTTGGTTTCCTGCCTAGGACAACATTGACTCTCAAAGCAGTTTTCATTGTTGTTATTGTTCAACTTTGTTTGTTCGCTTGTTCATTGTTTGTTTGTTTGTTTGTTTTTCAAGGTAGGGTCTCACTGTAGTCCAGGCTGACCTGGGATTCACTATGTACACTCAGGATGGCCTCGAGCTCATGGTGATCCTCCTACCTCCGCCTGCTGAGAGCTGGGATTAAAGGTGTGTTCCACCACACGTGGCTCTCAACATAGTTTTTTTTTTTTTTTTTAATTGAGACAGAGAGAAATAGGCAGACACAGAGAGAGTGATTATGGGCACACCAGGGCATCCTGCCACTGAAAACAAACTCTAGGTGCATGTAAGTGCCACTTTGTGCATCTGGCTTTATGTGAGCCTAGGGAATATAACTCAGGCTGTAAGGCTTTGCAAGCAAGTGCCTTTAACTGTTGAGCCATCTCTCCAACCCCTCAAAGCAGTTTTGATTTTTTTTTTCGCTGATGGCTAAGGATATTGAACACTTTTGCTAGCACTTAGTGGACAACTGTAGTTCTTCTTTCATTTTTTGCTTGTGTGTGTGTTTGTGTGCACATGCGTGCATGTGTGTATATGTTTAATTTGGCATGTGATGTGTACACTTGTATCTGTCCTTGCAGTGCCCCAAATGCTCTCCTGTGTAGGGGTCATTCTCCTGTGATGGCCACAGTGAAACATCAGGTGTCTCACTCCATCGCTCTTCTGCCTGGTCTTGTTTTGAGCCAGAATCCTTTTTTTGCTTCTGGATCTTGAGGGACTCTGTCAATTCTCAGGTCTCTGTTCTCCTGCGGGTCTGGGGTTATAGGCTTCTGTGGCCATGCCCAGCTGTTTTATGTGGGATGTGGAGATTGGTCTCCAGAAGTCTCAGGCCCTCATGCTTATAAGGGAGTATACTTCATGAGTGATCCATCTTGCCAGCCCTGTAGTTCTTCTTTTGAGAATTGTCTATCTGGTTCATTAGTCCACTTATTGATTAGATGACTTGTGTAGTAGGTAGAGATTATTTTTCCCATTCATGAGGCTGTCTCCTCAAATGGGTAATTATTACCTTTAAATTTAGTGTAATGCCATTTGCCAATTTGAGGGATTATGCCCTATGCTATTGAAGTACTGTTAAGAAAATACTTGCCTCTGCCTATATTTTGAGGGGTTTTTTTTTTTTTCCTATGTTTTCCTCCAGCAGTTTCAATGTTTCAGGTCTTTATCCATTTTTAACTGACTATTTTTTTAATGTACAGTGAGAGATATGGATCAAGTTTCCCTCTTTACAAGCAGAAATCCAGCTTTCTTAGCACAATTTGTTAAAGAGGATATCTTTTCCCCCAACATATGCTTATGACACGTTTGTCAAAACTTAGGTAACTATAACTGGGTGGGTTTACATCCAGATCCTCTATTTACTCCATTGGTCTACATGTCTGTTCTTTTGACAGCACAATGCTGGGGTTTTTGTTTGTTTGTTTAAGTTTTTTTTTCAAGGTAGGGTCCCACCCTAGCCCAGACTAACCAGGAATTCACTATGTAGTCTCAGGCTGGCCACAAATTCACAGTGATCCTCCTACTTCAGCCTCCCGAGTGCTAGGATTAAAGGCGTGCACTACCACACCCAGCTTAATGCTGGTTTTTAATGTTTGTAGTGTGTGTGTGTGTGTGTGTACACGCACTCACCAGGGTCTTTTGCTGCTGCAAATGATAACAGATATTTGCTCCAGTTTTTACACCTGCTTTTTTGTGGATGCTAGGAAATCGAACCTAGGGCCAGTGGACATTGAAGCAAGTACCTTTAACTGCTGAGCCATATTCACATCCCCCTGGTTTGCTTTTGTTATTATGGCTCTGTGTATAATTTGACATTAGATGTGTGATATCTCCAGCATTGTTTTCTATGGCTGGAGAATTTTACTTTAGGTGAAGGATTGCTTTAGCTATTTTATCCTTCCATATAAATTTTAGGATTTTTCCTAGTTCTATAAATAATGTCATTTGAGTTGGTTTTTTTGCATGTGTTTTGTGCATGAACTCATGTATGTATGTCCCTATGTATGTGAGCACACGTGAGTATGCAGGTGCACACGAACATATGTGCACATGTGCAAAGCTGGATGTCAGTGTCGGCTGTCTTCCTTAATCATGTTCCACCTTGTTTGTTGAGACAGGGTCTCACTGAGCCCAGAGCTCATCGATGCATCCAGTCTAAGCAGCCAGCTTGCCCTGGGGATCCACCCATCTCTACTTCCTGAGCTCTGGGGTTACAGATGCACACCACTGCATCTAGCATTTATTTACCTGGGGTTCTGATGATCTAAACTCAGCTCCTGAGGCCTGGGCAACAAGCACGTTACTGACTGAGCCATTCCCCCAGCCCCATTATTGGGATTTGGCCACGGAGGTTATATTGAATCTGTAGTTTGCTTTCGGTAATATAGCCATTTTCACCGATAGCAATTCTGCCTTTCCATAAGCGTAAGAGGTCTTTCCATCTTCTAGTGAAGAAGATAATATTGAAACTGAAAGCCCCTGAGCTCCTTTCCCAGCCTACATAAATTCCTCCCTTCACCTGTGTGCAGGACCACGGTCCTCAGAGCAGAAACCTAGAGCCCAGGTATACTCCAGGACCATGCCTTTGGTGGCTATCCTGCAGAAGGAGGGCAAGTGGCTGATGAAAGAAACGGGGCAGCCTTCCTCAAGAAAGTGGTGGCTGAGGATAAGTTGAAGGCCAGTTGGGATAGATATTAGACAGCGAGTATGGCCAGGACTGGCACGGTTGGGAAATCAGGCTGAAAAAGAGCGACACACCCAGGATGGGCTCCAGGTTTGGGACTCAGGATACTGCCAATGGCTACACCCAAGAAAAGAGAATCAGTGAGTGTGGAAATGGAAGCAGTTTCCATCTGTCACATGTGGTGGTGTAGGAGAGGCCTGGGTGACATCCAAATGGTAGTGTCTGGTATGAAATTCTGGGGAGCAGTCCTGGCTGGGGTCAGAAATTCGGGGACGATCCATACACCCTCCATGGACGGCATGCTTGTTGAGGGTAGCGTGGTGAGTAGGAGGCCGCGGCGGCCCAGGCAAAGGCAGAAGCGGGTCTCCAGGCAATGCTTGGAGGACAGGCAGCCAGGCAGATGGGAGGAGAGCATCCCTGGCTCACCATGTGGGGGTGGAGACAAAAGACAAGACAAATGAGCTTCCCTGTATGTTTGCTCGACAGCATATTTTACAGCCTCCCTGGATAAACAAGCTGTCATCTACCACCCAGCCCTATATCAACTGAAGCAGCTTGGGGAAACGATAACGCTGTGGGTTTGGATGCTGTCGGCTGACGGAGCCTAATTACCACACAAGCAAAACAAGCCCGGAGAGTGGTAGGCAGAGTGGGGGCTTGCTGGCCAGCTAGGAAGGAGAGATACTTCCTCGCTTGTAGGGAAGGGATGGAAGACGAGCTTCGATGCTTTCTGAGTGTCTTCTGTGTGCTGGACACTTAGCGCCGGCCATCTTATTTAGTGGTGTCACCTCCATTCTTCAGATAAGGAAACTGAGGCTCAGAGAAGCCTGACGAAGTGCCCGAGTTAAAGGCCTCAGCTCAGGATCTTCCCCCTACCCCTCACTGCCCCTGGTCCGGGTGTAGTCCCTCTCTCCGTCTATCCTGCAGGGTCAAGAGCAAGTGCCACGGTTGTGACTGTGGCTCTGTTTACTGTGCTTGTCCTGAGACATCCATTTGTAAGAAATGAAACCATCAGGCACAACAACAGGGCAATCACTTGGAAGAAAATTGCGACTGGGGGGGGGGGGCGGTTGGTCTTGAGCTCCCAGGATTGCTACATATTCAAAATGCCATTTGCCCTCAATGGGCAATTTCAGAGTATCCCATATGCCTCTCCCCTCCTGCCCTGCCCCAGAAACGTCCTGTACAAAATCCACTCAACAGGTGGACAGGTGAGGGAGGGTGGCCAGAGAACCAGGGGCAGCTGAGAGGAGCTAAGCAGCAGTCTTGATTCAGGACCAAGTTCAGCTGATTCTTCTCACTCCTCCCCTTCCTGACCTGATACACACGGGAAGATAGAGGCTCAGGGAGGAGCAGTATTGTGATGGGGTTAAACCCCATATCCTTTGACTCAGCCCACCATGATCCCCTAACACAACATATAGCTTTGTAACAGTCTAAGAAATCCATTTGTTACAAAAAAAAGGGGGGGGAGCTGGAGAGATGGCTTAACAGTTAAGGCATTTGCCTGCAAAGCCAAAGGATCCAGGTTCGACTCTCCAGGATTCATGTAAGCCAGATGCACAAGGGGCGCATGCATCTGGAGTTCGTTTGCAGTGGCTGGAGGCCCTGATGCGCCCATTCTCTCTCTCTCTCTCTCTCTCTCTCTCTCTCTCTTTCTCTCTCTCTCTCAAATAAATAAATAAATAAATGTGTATAGCTTACATTAATTGAAGTTTTTTTTTTTTCTTGTTATTGTTTTTGAGGTAGGGTCTCACTCTGGCCCAGGCTGACCTGGAATTTACCCTGTAGCCTCAGGCTGGCTTCGAATACACAGGCATTCTCCTTCCTCAGATTTCCAAATGCCAGCATTAAGGGCATGTGACACCATGTGGTACTTTTTACTTTAAAATAAAAAGTATCCTGGGCTGGAGATATGGTTCAGCAGTTAAATGTGCTTCCTACACAAGCATGGAAGTCTGAGGAGACCTGAGACTGACTGAATTCGAATGTCCAGAACCCACATAAGTATTTGCCATGGTCAAATGTGCATGTTGACCCCAGTGCCTTAGGGGAGCAGAGACACTGGAGCTCACAAGAAAACGTCAATCTCTGGGATCAGTAAGAGACTCCAGCTCAAATTAGAAGAGACAGAAGAGCAATGAAACAGGCCACCTGATGTTTAGCTCTGGCCACGGCCGTCAAGTGCATGGAGTGTTACAAGGGCTCATACGTGTGCCTACACTACATCACACACACGCACGCACACACACACATGCCAAAAATTTTTAAAAAATCCTAATGCCTATCTTTCAATGCAAATAGGAAAACACTGTGTCTTTATATAAAGAGAATGAACATCCCAAGAATGAGTGTGCTGATTGCTACGGTTCATCTGCATGATTATACACACGCACACCAGCCACCTGGTCTTTTTGCTCAGTCTTTAAAGGTCTCCAACTTGTCCCCACATTAGGGCCTTTTCATGTGCTTGTCCCTGTACCAGGAGCATGCTTCCCAGGCTTACCTGGCTACATTTCTTTTGTCACTGAGATTTCAAACTCAAATACCACCCCTTCTGAGGAGCCTCTCAACCACCTACTTCAGGTAATCATGAGGTTGTTCTCCACAACTGTGGGTCTTGGTCTTGAACATGCATCACATTCACCCGGGAAGCCTAAACCACAGACTGCTGAGCCACACCCTCAGAGTTCTAGTTCCAGGCTTGGGGTACACCCTGAGAACTCTCAGTCCTGACATGTTCCCAGATTGTACTAATGCTATGGGTCCGGGGAACCACACTTTGAGAGTGGTGCTCTATGATGTCATGTTGTGTTATTAGCTACATAGTGCTTGTTACAACCGGAAATTTTCATGATAATCCACTAAGTGAATTTATTTACGGTCTGCTTTTCATAGAAATTAGAAACCCCTGAAAGTGGGGTATCTGGCTGTCTTCACTGTAGTGCCTCCAAGGATCAGAATAGAACATACTGCACATAACAGATGTGCAACAAGTATTTTAAATGTATTTTTATTATTTTATTTAATTTTAATTTTTTTGAGAGAGAGAGAGACAGACAGATAGATAGAATGGGTATTCCAGTGTCTTCAGCTGCCTCAAACAAACTCCAGATGCATGTACCACCTAGTGCATACGGCTTACGTGGCTACTGGGGAATCAAACCTGGGTCCTTTTGGCTTCATAGGCAAACATCCTAACTGCTAAGCCATTGCTCCATCCCAGTAACAAGTATTTTCGAACGAATGAATGAATGTGGGGATACAGAGATAGGCAGATAGATATGCAGAGGAAAGGAGGAAGTAATGGAGGAACGGGGGACTGGGAGAAGGGTCACCTCAGTCACTGTATTCTTGTCCTCCAGGAGCCATCTTTGTTCTACGTTCAGTTGCTCCACAGGTGAAAACCAAGCTCATCCTTGATTTCCAAACCAAGAATGTGAAACATTGTGTCAGAGATGTTGGCTGGGGTTTCCGCGGCCTGGAAACTCATTGCACAAAATTACAAATAACATACAGCTGCACATAAGTGTACCTGCTCTTCGGTCCTTTCTGGCTTCTCCGTCACATGCAGTGGTCACTGCCTCCTGCTTGTCCTGAAGGCATTCCTCCTCGCTGTCTGTGTTCTTTCCTTTTTCTTAACGATCTCAAAATAACCACTCTCATTTTCCCATGAGCCAGCTTAACCATGGTGTTTTTCATTGCTTAAGGCCAGGATATATCTCCTGTGTATTTAAAATATCCTACATCTCTGAGATTCAGACAAGTCTTACTTCTCCCTCCTCATCTTTGTTGGACACTCCTAAAAGCTTTCCCTCAGTCCAGCAAGTCTGCAGTCCCACCATGCTGACTTCATCCCCAACAACTACAGAAGAATGACTGCTGGCAGCCAAGTAAGAAGAGGCAAGAGGCTAGAGAGATGGCTTAGTGGCTAAAGCACTTGGATGTGAAGCCTAAGGGCCCAGGTTCGAGTCTACATTACCCATGTAAGCCAGATGCACAAGGTGGGTACATGCATATGGAGTTTATTTGCAGTGGCTAGAGGTCCTAGTATGCCCATTCTCTCTCTGTCTGTCTCTCTCTCTCAAAAAAAAAAATAGTTTTTTTAAAAACGAATAGACAAGGCAGCTATAATGACTATGAAGGAAATATTTAAATCATTGCCATGAACTGTGGAGGACTGAGCTGGCTAGAGAAGACTACAGACCAAGCGTTGGTAATGAGGAGGTCAAAGAACAGAGTCCAACTCGTGAAGTCCTGCAAAGATTCCCTTCTCCATTCTCAGTACCTTGCCAGTCCCCAGTGGCTGCTGTAACAAGTTACCTCAGATGTGGTGGATTAAAGCAAACATGTGTTGTCTTACAGCTCTTGACAGTTGAAGGCTATGAATGGCATGATACAGAGGTGCTGGGGGTGGGGGCAGGGGTATCTGCTTTCAACCATTTCTGGATTCTGGGGCAACTTGTCTTCTAGACATATAGCCCCCAGATAGCTGAGACAGCATCTTCAAAACTCTCTCATTTCCCCTCTATTTTTCCTTCCTCTCTCTGATCTCTCCAAGATGAGCTACTAACAGGGTTAGGGGCTAGGGCGTGGGCATTTAAAGAAGGAGGGGACATTATTATAACAATTACATACTAGAAAACTCACTGCCTATATTGTATCATCATCTGAAGGCACCCTATCCAAAAGCACTGACCCAAGCCTCACTGTCAGGAGCACTGCTTACCCATGCCTCACTCTCCCCACTCATCCTGCAGCATGAGCTTCCCATTGCAACCGTTCTTGGGTTTCACCAGGACATCAGCCTGTTCCTTTCTCCCCTCTCTGTCTTTCCTTGCCTTGCCTTCTCATCTGGGTCCTTGCTCTGTCCTTACTACATTACCCCTCTCCATCTCTCCATCATGTCCATCGGCAGCGGTCCAACCTCAGATGAATCAAGCATCCTCCTCCTCCTCCTCCTCCTCCTCCTCCTCCTCCTCCTCCTCCTCCTCCTCCTCCTCCACGCTGCCACTGCTAGACCAACTCATGTGAGTCCAACACCACTTTTTCCAGTGAAGTCATGGGAAGCTCGTAAAGGGCTTTAAGCTTGAAAGTATCCCAAGAAGATTTATAATGTAGAAAAGCCATTCCTAGTATTTGTAGGGAAAGGAGTTTAGAAAGAAGGCAGAGAGATGAGTATACCTCCTTCGCCTGAACACCACGCTCATTCTCAGCTTTCCAGTCAGTCACAATTAGCACCCTCCTTCCTTCCTTAGAACCTCCACAATCCTGTCTGCCACTTGCTTGTACATGTGTCGGTCTCCTTGGCTTGATAGGCAAAAAGCTTAGGCAGAAGGTCTAAGTTCCAGCTTAGTCTCCTCACTGACAAACTGTGTGAACTTGAACAAGTGACTAAACCTCTCTAAGCTTTAATTTTCTGATCAGATCATGAAACTCAGCGAAAATAATGCTAAATTAATTGTCAATGGGGATATAACATTAACTAAAAATTGCCGTGCAGGCTGGAGAGATTGCTTAGTGGTTAAGGTGGTTAAGTGGTTAAGGTTAAGGCCTGTGAAGCCTAAGGACCCAGGTTCGATTCCCCAGTACCCACATAAGCCAAATGCACAAGGTGCTGCTTGCATCTCAAGTTTGTTTGCAGTGGCTAGAGGCCATGGTGCAACCATTCTCTCTCTCTCTCTCTCTCTCTCTCTCTCTCTCTCCCTCCCTCCTTCTTTCTCTAAAATAAAATAAGAAATTTTAAAAAATGCCTTACAAGCCATACAGCACCCCATAAGTATTACTGTATGTTACCATCTGTATTAGTCAGGGTTCTCTAGAGGAACAGAACTGCTAGAAGGAATTATTTTAAAAGGGGAATTTATTGGATTCGGTAGTCCAATAGCAGTTGCAGGCCCGAGAATAAAGGAACCCGGTAGCTGCTCAGTCCACGTGGCCAGATGCCTCAGCAGTCCCAATCCAGCACTGAAGGCCTGGAGGCTTCCTGATGAGCTGCTGGGTTTCGATCCATATTGGTCTTCAGATGATGCTGGTCTTCAATCCACGCTGGAAGGCAGCGAGCAGCTCCTGCAGCCAAGTGGGAAGAAGGAAGGGCTCTTTTCACCCAGAGCTTCCTTATATGAAGCCCCCCTCTGAGAGGGCTGCCCGCTCTAGGGGAAGGACTTCCTCCTTCAGTTAATCCTTCCAGGAAGCAACCTTGGAGACCCACCTGACAGGGATGTCTGTGGACTACTAAACAGATCAAGTTGACAACACCTTAACCATCACACCATCCATCCCTCATACTGCCTCATGTATCAAAAACATTCTGTAAATGCTGCTCAGAATCAATAAAACATTGAGAGCATCACACTAATGAACATTTAATGTAAGTAAAGCACTACCAAGACGGCATCTGAAAGCCTCTCCTTCCTTCCCCCACGGTGAGCCTTGCTCTGATTTGATTTTTCTCGGCTCTGAAAGATACACTGTGACCCACATTAAGAAATGAGTCTTGGCTGGGGAGACGACTCAGCTGGTGAGACACCTATTGTACAAGCCTGAGGTCCCACGTGCATGTCCATAGCACCCATGCAAGTGTCAGGCATCACAGGTACACCAGAAATCACAGCACTTAGGAGGTGGAGACAGGCGGATCTCTGGAGCAAGCTGGCTGCACAGCCCAGCCAAATCAGTGAGCTTTGGGTTCAGTGAGAGGCCTTGTCTCAATAAATAATGTGCGGGAGTGATCAATGTCAACCTCTGGCCACCACACACGTGCATGCACACACATGTATATGCATATACATGTGCACATGCACACACACTCAGGCACCCATGCACATATAATCATGCACATGTGCATGCATGTACACCCCATACATACACACATACATATGGGGAGAAAAGAACTGAGTCTATTTGCAAAGGGGCGCCAAGCTCAGCGGACCAAGCAGCAAAGTGTTAGAGGCCCTGGTGAGACATCAAGATCGTGGCATTTGATTCCAATGTATTCCAGTACATTCAACAGGCTAATAGTGCTTCTCTGTTCAGACAGTTTGGTGTGTGGTGCTCCCCTGGGATTATTGTCCTTAATTCCTTGGAGATCTCAAAGTGGTAGCCCCTCTCAGAGCCACCTAGTCACCACTGTCCCCGGAAACACCTCCCTTTCTCAGCATTGACGGGAGCTATGCCGCTGACGTCCGGTCCTCCCGTCAACTATTCACACCGTAAGCAAAAGAAGTAATTCCAGAACCGCCCATGCCACGCTGGCCCACCCAGCACAGATACGTCACCTTGGATTACTATGGTGGTCTGAATGTGAGTGTGTGTCCTTCACAAACTCAGGTTCTCTATTAAGCTTGTAATCTGGGTCTCCAGCCAGGTGTCACTGGGGGGAGGGGCGGGTCCTGGAGTCCAGCCCAAAGGTGTGCAGAGAGGTTTTTGAGCTCCGGCTGTGCTTGCTTGTGGCATGGGTTGTTTGGTGGTGTCTCTCCCTGCTTGGATCTGTGAATGGATGACAGCTTCCTCCGCCATTGATGGAACCTCCCTTAGATATGTAAGCCTGAAATAAATCCCGTTCCTCCCCAAAACTGTGTTTGATTGGATGCTCATCCCACCAATGTGAAACTACCTACTACAACTACTTCTTAATTTTGCTTATTTATTTATTTAAGAGAGAGTGAGAGAAAGAGGCAGAGAGAGAAAGAGAATGGGAATGCTAAGGCCTCTAGCTACTGCAAATGAACTCCAAAGGCATGTATCACCTTGTGCATCTGGCTTTATGTGGATACTGGGGAATTGAACTCGGGTCCTTGGGCTTTGCAGGCAAGCACCTAAGTCATTGAGCCATCTCCCCAGCCCCTACACCTTAATTTTAAGAGACCTGAAACACCTAGCCAGAGTTGCTTTCTGAACCTTAGAATCTGATCCTTGGGGAAAGTGGAACCATATTCTCCAAATGCTCCCATAGGTTTCTCCCCATGCCTAAGACATGAGCATGCAGCAGAGAAGCTGGCTTCTTGGGAACATTGGCCCCAGTCAGTGTGAGGCTGAACAAGTTGCCTTTTTCTCCTTCTCAGATACATGCCCATGAGGCAGACGGAGAAAAGTCACGCTCTTTTCCCGGTCCTTAGGCGCAGCGCAGGAGTCACTGGTAGGACTTCAGCCCCTATGATCATTGCCTGCATTACAAAGTTCAGTTCTACTAACAGCTGGTCAAACAATAAGCAAGACAAGTGACTCTCAGAAATAGACCCATTCGCCCAAAGCAACTCACAGTCGTCCTGTTATCCCTGAAGTATCAATCCTGCACCCCGTAAGATATAATCACATGGGGAATTCCTCGGCTCTCAACCACAGTTTGGGACAATTAATCCTGCCTGCAGTTCTTTCTGTTCACTTCAAGGGACATCACAAAATTTATTTGACTGTGATTCATGTGATATAAGTGGAAGTAACCTCTGCTCAACTCCCCAGCTCCACATTACTCTTGCCTCAGTAGAGAGCCTCCAGCCTGCATCAACAAGCTTGGGGTTGAAACACAGCCTTTCCCCCAGCAGAAAGCCCTCTTCAGAAGAAGCTCCCATGAGAGTTTGCACAACAAACTACAAGGCACAGAATCAGTCAAAGTTGGGTAATCGATGTAACAAGCAAACCCAAAATTTCAAAGGCGTAACACGAGGTAGTTACATCACAGTACAACTATACAAGGTAGTTTACAATGCATGGATGCACACCACACACATACATAAAAAAACAAAAGAGGATTAGTCGGCTGGAGAGATAGCTTAGCAAATAAGGCATTTGACTGTGAAGCCAAAGAACCCAGGTCCAATTCCCCAGGACCCATGTAAGCCAGATGCACAAGGTAGCACATGCATCTAGAGTTCATTTACATCAGGGCAAGGCCCTGCCATGCCCATTTTCTCTCTCTCTCTCAAACAAATAAATAAAATAACTGTAAAAAAAATAGTCTACTTACAAAGGGCTACATCACAGGTAAGTAGAAGTAGAAATTTTTGCTCCATGGTCATGGTTTATATTGATTGTCAACTTGACAGGACATAGAATCATCTGTGAGGGATTATGTACTTAGGTCAGTCTCTGTGTTTGAGTGTGAGGGATTATCTTGATGAATTCAGTTAAGATGGGAACACTCACCTTGACCATGGACAGTACCACTCAATGGGCTACAAGTCCTGGACTGTGTAAAATGGACAGAGGGCTGGATATATGGCTTAGCCATTAAGACACTCGCCTGTGAAGGCAAAGACCCAGGTTCAATTCCCCAGTACCCACGTAAACCAGATGCACAAGGTGGTGCATGTGCCTGGAGTTCGTCTGCAGTGGCCAGAGGCCCTGGTGTGCCCTTTATCTCTTTCTCTCTCTCTCTCTCTCTCTCTCTCTCTCTCTCTCTCCCTCCCTCTCTTTCTCTCTCTCCCTCACAAATATATATATAAAATATTTTTGAGGCAAGCCCAACAGACTGGCCTTTTTGTGTGAGAAAGTGAGAGTGAGAGAGAGAGAATTGGCATGCCAGTGCCTCAGCCACTGAAATCGAACTCCAGATGAATGCACTCCCTGCCTGTGTGCATGTGCTTGTGTCATTTTGTATGTCTGGCTTAGTGGGATCTGAGAGTTTCACATGAGTCCTCAGGCTGCACGGTCAGGTGCCTTAATCGCTAAGCCATCTCTCCAGCCTAAAATATTGTTTTAAGAAAGGAGGGTTCTGGCTGTGCCCCAACACACATCACTCTCTGCTTCCTCACTGTGCCGAATGTGACCAGCTACCTCAAGCTCCTGCCACCAGGCCTTCTTCAGCATGATGGACTGTGACCTGGAACTGGAGGCTGATACAGATTTTTCCTCCACTGATTTTTGTCAGATATTTTGGTCCTGCAGTGGAAAATTAACTGATACGTCCACACATTAATTCAAGGACCCAGGCTCTTCCCATCTTGTGACTCCTAAGCGCCTCAGGTTTTCTTCATTCAGCCAGTGGGTAGTGAGAGAGACAGAGGGTTGAGAATCAAACAGGAGATGTTTATGGGACATCCTGGCAGCTGTTCTACTTCGCTTCTGCCCATATTCCAATAGGTAGAACTCAGCCATATGATCTCACCTAACTGCAAAGGGGGTCTGAGAAACGGAATATAGCCACATGCCCACGAGAAAAAGGAATGTGGCTTGGTGAACAAAGAAATGATACTGGTGTCATCATCTTTTTCTCATATTGTGAGGGTCTTGTGTAGGTATTGCTAGGCACTGCGAGATCATGGATATGGAGGCCAATGATGACAACAAATTAAAAGACAGACTAATGGAGAGAGGGAGGAGGATATTATGGAGAGCGTAGTTATGAAGGGGAAAAGTGGGGAGGGGAGGGAAATATCGTGGTTTGTTGTCTGTAAGTAGAGAAATTGTCAATTATATATATATATTTTTAAATGCCACTGGCCCCTAGCATCTGTGCTGCTATAGAAAAGGGTCTGCCTCCTCTGAGATGTGAGCGCCTCGAAAACAGAAACTGATTTCCTATTTGTTTTGCTGACCTCTGAGCTCCAGTCTGACAACCTGCCCAGGGGAGACAACTGAGAGGTGTGGTTCAAGTCAATCACCACTCAGAACGCGTCCCAAGCATCTGACATGGACAGATTATGACAAAAGCCACCAGCTAGGAGCCTGACAACCACAGCAGGAGCAGAGGGCCCAGGGTAGGGAAAGGAGGAGGATCTTGGGTTCTAACCATAAGCCATGCAAATAGCTTTCAAGGGAACAGAGAGTTTCTAAAGGTTGCCTCGGGGCTGGGGAGAGACCCAGTGAGGAAGAACACGTGTTGAACAAGCACGGGGGTGTGGGCATTGCTGAATTTGATTCTCTGTGCCTACACAAAGAGCTGGGATTGGCCATGCACACGTGTAACCCCAGTCTTGCAACCATGGCTCTGACTCCTACAATGGTGTCAATCACCCAGAACTGTGGCAGCCGTCACTAAAGACAGGACATGGGTCTTCTAGATCCCACAATGACCATTTTCTTTTCTTTTTTCCCCCCTCTGGACTGTGTTACTTAAATCATCTCTCTGTCCCCTGTAGACTTTTGAGTTTATAATCAGTTTCAAAAGTCTTTGATCAATTATTCCCTCCTCCCCCCCCCCCCCATAGCTTATTCACACAATCAGTAGATGTTCATAGAGTGGCTGTTCTAGGCTAGGTTTGTGCTGGAAGTGAAATGAAAGCAAGACATTGCCTGGCCTTCAGAGAGCTCAGTTTGGATAAAGGACAAATACAGACATCATTATAAACACGGGATGTCTATAGTAAGTGCTTTAAGAAGCAGATTTTTTAAGCTTATGTCAATACCATCATGCCTTACTCACAGCCTCTCGGCACTCCCCTTTCCCACGAAAGGTGATGGTGTCATGCCATTACCATCTGCAGCACCCCGTCTGTCTTGCACACACTCTGGAAGTACCAGAGATTAACTGTCCAGCAGACACGGTGTGGTGCACACTTGAGGAGCAGAATCCCTGCAGTGTGTCGTCTATGCCGCCTACTGGAAATTCCCCAGTCATCAGTGGCAGTAAGCTGCTCAGTATGTTCCCCGTTCATCCCATCCCTGACCCACCTTCCCACTCCCCTAATGCTGAATTCTCAGGTCAGGCTCCAAGTAGAACCATTGCCAATCACATCCTTGTCTTAGGGCCTGCTTCGGCCAGAGCCCGATCTGAGACATGCACCAATGAACAAGTGGGGTGCACAGCCCTTAGAGCCTTTGAGAGTCCATTCAATTCAAATGGAAATTTTCTGTCCATTAGCCTAGAATGGGTCAGGAGACAAGTCCAAATGACTCATTTTCTTTCCTTTAAAAATATTCATAATACACCTGCAGGAGGGCCCTGAGGGAAGGGGAGCCAGACTCTCTTTGTGAACTGAATGTAGTTTTATGCAATTTTGAGTGGCCTTTCACCGCTGACATGGGTGATTTTGTTTCACCGGTTGTTATTATATAGTATTAAGTATTCTGTGTTTGAAAGTTTGGGAATAGTAATCTTCACATCTATATGATGCCTGTAAACACAACAGCATTTTTAAATGAGTAAATAAAACTGTGTTATAACTTTGTACAAAAAAGATATTCATAATAATCAGGCTAATAAAAATGCTCTCTGAGAACACAGGGGGCGTGCGTTTCAGCTCCTGGGCTGATGCCTGCTGTCACTTGGAGGTCCTGCTGGGCCTTAAATCCCACCACTCAGCCACTTTGCAGAAAAGCCATGCCACAGCCCTAACGACCTTCCTTTCTGACAGCCCTGCACCACTGCTCCAGGGAGGAAGGAAAGCCTACAAGTCGCGACTAGACCAGGGCTTGGGAATAACTGCTGTCGTTTCCTTAACTCTTCAATGGGCCTTTGAGGAAGACAACGTCATGTCCACTCCCAGATGGAGCAACAAGGACTCGGAGAAGTCAGGTGACGTGTCCAAGTTTACATGCACCAAATACTTCTGACACTATCTATTCAGCCTTCTCATCAGGCCCTGTGTGTGTGTGTGTGTGTGTGTGTGTGTGTGTGTGTACATGCACACACACAGTCCTGTGTCTATAGACTAGGATAAGGGAAGAAATTGAGAGCAGCAAGACCTGACCTTGGGTCTTAGAGTAGTGGCCACAGAGCTAGAAATGGCCAAGCAGCCTGTAAGTGACCAATAAAGGCAATGCAGTCAGTAGGACAACAAGATGACTATTTAGGACAGAAGAAATTTTGGAGATCAAAAGCCAGGAATCCCTTGAGAGAACTCAGAAATGTCTTGAACCTTCAGAGGGAGTCACTCTTTTTAAAGGCAAAGATAGAGTGTCCTGAGGTAATGTTTAGGTGTGTTCAACAAAGGGAATCTCTTTGGGCAGCCTCATGGTCTAATTCCATTACTAGTTACAGGCAGGTGAGACCAAAAATACAGGATGTCTGGGCTGGAGAGATGGCTAAGTGGTTAAGGCATTTGCCTGCGAAGCCAAAGGACCCAGGCTCAATTTCCCAGACCCACGTAAGCCAGATGCACAAGATGCACATGTGTCTGGAGTTCATTTACAGTGGCTAGAGGCCCTGGCATGCCCATTCTCTCTCTGTCTGTCTCTCTTCTATCTACCTATCTATCTCTGCTTGCAAATAAATAAATAATTTTTTAAAAAAATACAGGATGTCACTCTCTTGGGCTGAGGTAAAGAGCAGTTGAAAACACACAGAAGGCCCACTAAGGCCAGGCATTAGATGGCCCCTTCTCACCCTTTTCCCAGTTATAGAAATTAGAAGGTCTTGGCCAGATATCTCCTTGTGAATGTCTGCCTTCTTGGATCCCACACTGTCTAGTTCTGTCAAGAAGCCATTCCAATATTTCCGACCCATCAACACTTAAATATGAGACCAATTTGCCCAATATGCCGTCTATTTATTTTCCAGGCTGCAATCTTTATGATGCATATTCCTGAGGCAGTTAATTTGCTCTTGAATGCGTCCCTTTGTGCATTGGTTACCCATTTCATTAGCTTCGATATTGAGGCAGGCTGGGACATAGGGGGATGTTCACGGAGTGAAAGAAGGGTTTTAATAAGCCCCATCATCGCTGGGTTTATGGTGCCATTTGATGAGCGACAAATGTATTCATTTGGCAGCTGCATTCCTTAATCAGGTATTCACTGGGTTATAGCACACATAAATATGAAGAAATACAGAATTTAGCGAGTTGAACGCAATCGTGTCCCTTGGGGACTGGAGCAGTCTGTTCACCGTGGGTTTTCAGGCAACAGGCCCTTGCTGCTGCACGTGGGATCCTGTACTGAAGCACGTGGTCCTGGTGTGACTCACCGCCCGTCTCTCAGGAGCATCCTTCTTCCATCCACGGGACCAGACCCTCTGTGGGACGCTCGACCCCTCTTCCACATCAAACAGCCCATCTTTGGGCATGAAATCTTTCTTCTGGTTCCTATCCTGTTTGCCTTCAAAATGCCCCCCAGATTTTAAGGAAATGACTAGCCCAGGTTAGCTCTTAAACACACACTATATCCTTATCACTGGTATAAGCAAATGAACTATCAGTTCCTCAGTTTCTCAGGTGAGTAAACATAGACATCCTTGTAGCTTTCTTGCAAGTTTGCTGGCTCATTCCTATGACTTGTGGCCAGTCATGCTTAAGAAATAAGAAGTTGCTGAATGCTGTGGTCTCGGCTGGCTGCTCCTGTCCCCTTCTCGTGCAGTGCTTCCCATTGCCATAGCGTGCCTGCTCTCTCCCTGGAATGCTCTTCCCATACTCTCTCCCTCTATGTACGGCTGGTCCTCAATCCAGGTTACCACCTTGCCAGGGCCTCTTTAGAATGGGAAGAGGGGGAGACTTGCAGGCACCAAAGCCAAAATCGACCTGGACTCTTCAACGACTCAGTCAATAGCCCCTGGCCTGTGGTTCCTCTCTGATAACTGTTTGCAGCTCTCAGGGAATTATCTGGTGGTACAAGAAGGAGGAAGAGAGACAGCATCAGGCGTGGGCAGCTCATCCCTCCTGTCAGTCAGACTTGTGAGTTGACCCTTCTGCACACATTACTGAGTAGAACGTGCTGATATCCATTTCCACTTTCTCTAGTCTTATATACATATATAGTTGGAAATGTTAACTGAATCACTAAGATGGGAGAAACAAGTAAAATGGATACAAGTAAAAAGGCAGAAGTTAAACTATCCTTATTTACAGATATGATTCTATAGACATATATGATTCTATAGAGAGAGAATGGGCGCTCCAGGGCCTCCAGCCACTGCAAACGAACTCCAGACGCATGCGCCACCTTGTGCATCTGGCTAACGTGGGTCCTGGGGAATTGAGCCTCGAACTGGGGTCCTCAGGCTTCACAGGCAAGCACTTAATGGCTAAGCCATCTCTCCAGCCTCTAATTAATTAAAATAATTCTATTTATTTATTTGCAAGCAGAGAGAGGGAGGGAGAGAGAGAAAGAGAGAGGAGGAGGAAGAGGATGGGCACACCAAAGCCTCTAGCTACTGCAAACAAACTCCCGACACATGTGCCACTTTATGCAACCAGCTTTACATCGGTACTGGGGACTTGAACCCCAGTCACCCAAGTTGTTAGGCTTTGCCAGCAAGCACCTTAACCTCTAAGTCATCTCTCCAGGCCTAATTAATTAATTTTAAAAACAAGTTGCAAAATAATAGACAATGCATGATGTGTATTTGTTATGTGCATATATATGTGTATGTCTATGTGTACATATATATATATATATATATATTGTGTATATATATATATATATAGAGAGAGAGAGAGAGAATAAATAAAGCAGTCACTTACCAAACAGAGAGAAACAATGCAAGAAAGGTAGATCCCAGAGGTGCCAACAGACCAGGACACCGTGCTCTCCCTCCCCAGGCCTTTCTAAGACAATGCCTTCACTCTCCCAAGCCTGAGGGAGGCCGAATGGCACTGGAACGAATAAGCAGACGGAGGACACCAACCCCAGCTGCTGGCAGCAATGAACAGGAAAACCACTCTCCGTTTGGGAAGAGTAATGCTTCCAAATGTGGCCAGGATTCAAATGAAAGGAGGAAATTCATTCAATGTTGTGGAAATAACACCAACCTTGTGCTCATGTCTGGAACTGCCTGAGACTCTCGTTACAGTCACACAGTGCCAGAACGGGTCCTGGATCAGCGACCTCCTCAATATGTAAGGAGTTAGAAGGCCTAAGGCCACCAGCCAAAGGGACATGGCAGGCTCAGGTGTGGGCGGTCTCATCCAGAAGGCAGTGTGCCTGTACCAGAGTCCAAAATGGAGATGTCAGGCAATTGCAGTCCTGGGACTGCTAGGTTTGTGGTCCTTGCCTATGGGAGTAGAGGGGGTAGGGATTAGGAGCTACCCAGACAGAGTGATAGACCGACAGCCCACCTCCACCAAGGCAACCTCCATAACTTCCTCTCTAAGAGCAAGTGCCCCCTTCTCCATCCCCTCCAATTACCTTTCCTCATGCACCATACTCGACGGCTTTCCCAATCATACCAACCTCTGAGAGGATGTATCCTCGCTAGCAAGGAGCACATCTCAGATTATGCAATGTGGAATAAAAAGGGTAGAGATGACTGTGTAGACTATTATGGGAGAGAAAGGGTCTCTCTGGAACCAAAAAGAGACCAGAACTCTGCTGCTCAAAGTTTTGTTATTTATTGCATGAACCAACACAACACCTGGAGCTTCATTACAAAGGCAGCAGCAGCTCAGGCTCCACCCAGACCTTCCGAATCATCTTAGCAAAATCTCCAAGGATACGTATGTTAATTATTATGAAAAGCAATAGCCTCAGAGAGGAGAACTTGGACGTTGGGACTCTAAACTCCATCTCTTTGAACTCCCACGTGCCCATGGTGCTTTGAAAGTCACCCAGAACTCTGACATGCTTTCTACTGGTGCTTTCCCAGCTTGAACTGGCTTGAGCAAGGGAGGGAACTCACTAATAGAGTGTCCACACTAAGCCAAGCACAAGGTGAAGACTGGCTACGGGTCTTCTCTTACAACATCATCAGAGCAAGCATAGATGTCAGGAGAACAATGGCTGCCACTTTCAGATGGTGTGAGACTGGGAATAGTTATTTTACCAACGTTGAGCAACCTGGGACCTTTTGAGCTTCAAGAGACACACAGCCCTCACACTAGTCAAGTCCTGTGTTAGCTCAAGTGAAGACACTGAAGAGCTCAATTCTAGGATGGGGAGTACAAACCCAAATCCTCTGGGGCCTGACAGCAAGCAGCCCTTGAGCCTAGACATCCATCTCTGTGTCTTGGGACTCCCACTTGGCCCCGAGATGGAGATTCCTGTACAAGCAAGAGGAGTGAGCAGGGCAAGGATGGAAGGAACAGGCAAGCCTCTCAGGTGGAGACCAGCTTCAACCTGACGCACCAGGAGCTCCCAGTACAAATGTCACTGAAGAGGTGACCCTCTCTTGAGTCAACAAAGCTGCCCTGCCTTAGTCAGTGTCAGCCAGCCATTGGAAGTGTGGGCTACTGGGGGTAGTATGACCCAGATGGCCTGGTAGGATTCTCTAGAAAGGGCATAGCCCTTTAGACACCGGCAGCCAACACACAGCAGTTTGAGGGACTGAGAATAAACCAAATATACAGGATCTGGGGTTCTGTCTTGGGAATAGCCTTTACTCTAGCGTAAGATGTCTCTATTTTTCTCCCTGTCACCCTCCATTCTACCCCTGTCTGAAAGAAGCCTGCCTTTGGCCACACTTATCTTTTTTGACCTATATCCATGGCTTCATATGTCCCAGAATAACCAGTCCAGCCCTGCAATGCCTACTGACCAAAAGGCTGAACCTTCCTGTCCCAACTGCCCAAGCCACTTAGCCAAATCCCTGAGGGAGAAGCAGGACCAAACCTTAGATACAGTAGGTCTCACCAAGAAGAGGGAAGGTACCTTCAGGTCACATGTGCACTTCAGCCAGTCAGCTGAGGCTCCAAGTAACATACTGGAACATTGCCAAGAGAACTGAGGGATGGCTCTATCCTTTTTAGGAAAAAAAAAATGGTAGGACAGGGCTGGAGAGATTGCTTAAGGCAGCTTGCTTGTGAAGCCTAAGGACCCATGTTCGACTCTCCAGATCCCGCATAAGCCAGATGCACAAAGGTGAGGCAAGCGCAAGGTTGCACATGCCCACTAGGTGGGTCAAGTGTCTGGAGTTCGATTTCAGTGGCCGAGGCCCTGGCATGCCAATTCTCTCTCTCTCTCTCTCTCTCTCTCTCTCTCTCTCTCTCTCAAGATGAAATAAGATAAAAACAGTAGGACAAGCAATGATGGAAAGTCTAGCTCTGCTCATTAGCTGGAATTCAAAATCACACTCTCTGCCTCCGAAGTTGGTGACCCTCCAGCGATTCCCTGTGTCATTGTAGAGTGAAACTGCTGATGTCAAACCCCCAGCTTCACCACTGGCTGCTGGTGAAACATCAGGCAAGTGATTTAACTTCCTCTGTGCCTCAGTTTGCCCACTGAGTAGGTAATGACAGCACCTGCCTGGCAGAATTGTTAGGAGTAAATGAGTTTACATCCATAATGCACTCAGAACAATGCCTCACAAGCAGTAAGCCCAGCAGAAGTGGATGCTGAATAAATGAATAGAGTAAACGGATCTTTTCCAACTCTCAGCAGGAAGGAGCTGTCGTCTCTGGGAAGGTGGAAGCTGGCCAGCAATCCAAGGAGGGCAGACACACTGAGTTGTCTGGGCTGCAGCCCTGCGAGACAGGCAGGAATGTCGGCATTGTGGCTCAGGCAAGAAAGGCTATATTGTCGCCTTTCTGGGAAACAGTACCATGGCAACCCGTCATGGTCTGGAGCTGCAGGGCATGTCAAAGCTCACAAGGGTCCCTGATGGCCATGAGGACCAATGTTTCTAGTGTCCTTCTGTTGATACAAGAGGGGTTATGATGGGTTAATTATGTCCCCAGAAAAGTTCATATATTGAAGCCCTAACCTGCCAGTCCCTCAGAATGTGACTTCAACTGGAAACAGAGTCTTTGCAAGGGTAGTTAGATAAGGTCATCAAGATGGGCTCTAATGCAATAAGAGTAGTGGCCTTATAAGAAGGCGGAATCCCATCAACTGATGAATGGATAATGAAGATGTGGTACATATACACGATGGAATTCCACTCAGCGGTAAGGAAAACTGAAATAATAAAATTGGCAGGGAAATGGATGAAGTTGGAAAAAAAAATCATTCTGAGTGAGGTCAGGCAGGGCACAGAAAGACAAACACTATATGTACTCTCTCATCTGTGGTTCTAACTGGGATCAACTGGAGATGAGTGCAAACAGTAGTAAGCACCAGGAATATGGGCATAAAACTAGAATGAGACCAGTAGAAGAAAAAAAAATAGGAAGATAGGAGAAGAGGAGTTACGTGACAGGTTAAGGGAAGGACAGAATATTAGGGGTGGGAGGAGCTGGAAGGGATAATGGGTCAGGAGGGTGGGGAGGGAATTACACAAAAGTTAAGACAACATGAATCAGTTCCATAGAAACCCTCATCCTGACTATCCTTCTACAAGATATAACCACCAATAAAGGGAGGAGACAGTCCGGACAGAAGGTGGAAAAAGCTTGACCCTAGAACCATGGACTGTGGTGTACAAATCCCAGGCTCAGAATTGTGTTGCCCCCATAGTGAGCTATTGGCCAGGGAACACGTGAGGTCCACGAAACAATGTAGGCCATTTCCAATACAGTTGATTGCCTACCAAAGCTAAAAGGTAAGACCCTATTACACAACACACCGCGGTCTGCAGTCACAGGGCATTGGAATACCGTGCTGGAACTACCTCTCCCCTGGCTAGTCCTCATAGTGCTGGAGAGCCTTATGGGACCTACTGGAGAACAATGGTCACCAATAGCATTAACAAGCAGGGGAACCTGCAGACTACAAAATCAACCAGCTGGAAAGGAAGTACACACCCATGCAATAGCGGCATACGTCTTCTGCGGGCAGCCAGCTGTTCTGTGATTGGACATGAGGCCCGCCCAGTGGCAGAGAACTCATATCTGGTACTGGAAATCAAGTCAGAATCTCCATGGTCAAGAAACTCAAGACTTCACAGAGAAGCCCCCACTGCTCACCAAAAACCTCTCAAATAACTTCGCACACCCCCTTTAACTCAAGCTGCTCTCACTCTTGGTTGGAGAACCTGTTTTATTTTACAGATGGCAGAGAGAACAGAGGAGAACCAAGAACCATCAATGAGACAAGAAGACAGCCAACTGCCCACCAGGAGACTCACCACCTCTACCACATCTGCCAGGGGCCAGGAGAAATAGCAGAAGAAGAGGTGACATGAATACTGCTCTTACTGCTAGCCTGACAACCAGCTCCATGGCAATGGTGAGAGACAAGGTGACTAACCAAAACCCACCAAAGCAGAAATCCAGAGGCTTCAGAGAAGTCAACACTAAATCAGACTGACAATAGGCCTGCCATGGCTCAGGAAACATTGTGGAGGAGAAGATGAAAAGACTGAGAGCTACAGAGTGGGTAGGAATTCCTTGAGGCTTGGTCACCCCCCTCCCCACTGGACTGAGGCCTTCATAACCCCACAGTGAGTACCATAACCCTACTGGTCTCCAGGGTAACAGGAACAAGAGGATAAAAGAGCATAGCCTGTTATAATACATATGAAATATTAACAAGAAAAGAAGGGGACATCCAGTCACAGACACATCCAGAGGGAAGAGAATGTGAAGACATGGGGAGAGGATGTCTGTGTACCTGCCAAGGCTAGGGGTCTGAAACAGTCCTCAGAACCACCCAGCCAACACTTTGACCTGTCTCCTAGAATTCAGGACCTGAAAAGAATTTCATTAATTTCTCTGTGCGAGGCACCAGCTTGTGGCACCTTGTTGAGCAGCCTCAGAAAAGAGCATGGTGCCTTTGGCTGCACCAGGCACCCCGTGTGCACATCAGAGGCCTTCGCGTGATTGTCCTCCTACCCAGACCAAGAGGTAGAGATTGTACTGCTTCGCCTCACTGGACACTGAAGCACCAGGCAGGTGAGCACTGTCTACAATCACAGATCTGAACCTCAGACCGACACTGACCAGAGCAGTGCCTGGCACACAGGAGGTAGTCATCTGGCACAGGAGACACCAACCTTGTTTCTGAGCCAGTCTCCTGCCTCCCTCCAGAGACAACCTCATTAGACCAAGGCCCAAGCTGAGGACCAGTCCAGTGAAGCTTGGGTTACTGTCAGAACCATCCCAGGTAAGAAACCAGGCCAGAAGGAGAAGCAGGTCTTACCTATTCCCCTCTGTTTTCTGCTCCAGAAAACAGAAGGACCTGAAATCCAGCCTCCTGAAGTACTCTCCGTTTCCTGGTTCCTGGCCTGTCCTGCAGCCCAGCCGTTGTTGAACACTCCCCCTTTCCTTCCTAAAGAGAGAACTCTAGAACTTCCCTCAGTTGGCTCCCTGTAGGGGGAGGCTGCATTTCCAGATGACTTATTCCTATAAAACATTGTTGGCATCACACTAAAATGAACTCATGGTCAGCCTCTACCAGGCGAGATATCACATCTGAGATGCAGAATGGACAATGCCATCGCTTTGTGTGCGAGATCCACCAACAAAAGGGACCCAGCAGAGGCGACATCAGGGCACGGAGAAAGTAGCTGCAGACACCGACACTCGGCCGCTTGCTTTCCTAAGTTCTTATTTTTAATGTATATATAATAAAGTTCCTCTGACTACAAAGAAAAACATTAATTTGCAGAAAATGGAGAAAATATGAGAAAAGCACAAAGAAGAAAATTTAAATCTTCCGCAATCCCAACTCTTAAATATAACTACTGTTTATATATGAAACAATTGTGTGTATGTGTGCATGCAGAAATATAAAATTGGTCCTGATTTGTTTCCTTTTTTCCATTAAATATGTTGTAAAAATTTTCCTGTGCATAAAGACTGTTATTGCCATCCAATATCTTTTATTCTCCCTTTAGTAACAGAATCCAAACATTTTTAGTATTGTCTATAATGGAGTTGTTTGTTTGTTTTTTTCAAGAATTATACTTCCCAGTTTCCCTTGAAGCTAGATGGAGTCATGTGAGAAAGCTCTCACCAGTAGAAATGATAGGTTCACTCCTTGTAGGTGGTGTGCTGCAAAAGAAAGGCAGCTCTCCATCCCCTTCTTATGCCTCTCTCAGCTAACAGGAGTCAGGATGAGTGTGGACAATGTTGGGCCATTCTCTGTTGGAGAACGAGACAGAAGAGAACCAAGACAGGCTGATACACAAAAACAAGGTAGACACTAGCAAGATACAAGGCTCATGGAACAAGACAAATAGACCAATGGGAAGACAAAAAGCAGAGTGACAGATAGAAGAGACGGGGTCCCTGAGCGATGTCATGAGCAGAGCCACTGTAAACACTAGCCTGGCCAACACTACACTGCTGCATGAAGAATAAAGTTTTCTTCTGCTTGATTTTTTAATTTGGGGCCTTCTTTGAAACCTGTTATTGGAAAACCCCCTACACATATAGAATGTACCTCAATCAAAATTCCCTCCCACCATACTTTTGTCTCCTCTCCCATATCCTCCTTCCACTGAACCCCCTCTTCTTCCCAACTTGTGTCTCTTCTGTTTTGATGTCATCATTTATTTATTTATTTTTTTTTGCCTTCATATTATGCAGGTCTTCTGTAAGCAGCGTCAGCCACTCCTCCCCTTCCTTTGGCTCTTACATTCTTTCCACCACCTCTTCAGCAATGGTCCCTGAGCCTTGGAAGGTGTGATAGAGATGTCTCTCTTAGTGCTAAACACTCCACTGTCACTTCTTCTCAGCAATTTGATGGGTTCTGAGTCTCCCCAGTAGTGGCCACTATCTGTAAAGAGAAGCTTCTCACACCAAAAGTGAGAGCAGCATTAATGTATGGGCATAAACATATATTTAGAGAGCAATTTGGGTGGACATAAAATATCCATTTAGCTAGACATCAGTTTCAGATCCCCACCCCCAGGGCTTCTGATCTCCCCGGCATAGGTTGGGTTTTTAGTCTCAGGCATGGATTCCCTTCCCATGGAGAGGGCCTCAAGTCTAATCAGAGAGCAGCTGGTTTCCCCCATAACAGACATGCCACCATTGCACCAGTTAGCACATTTTGCCTTGATGGCCAGCTGTAAAGCTTTCAGATCCACTGCTAGTTAACACCATTGATGACTTCCCCAGCAGGCTACATAGCACTGGCAGCCAGCACTACAGCAGTTAGTCAGCAGGGAGGAGGCTTCCAGATCACCTCCAGCTTGATGTCTCAGTGACCTGCAGCCCCAGCACATGGTGCCTTCAGCAACAGGGTTGTACCATTTAGTTCTGGTGGGCAACCAGTAGCATGTAATGCTTGGGGGAGGGGCTATCAGTGGTCTCCCTGACTAACAACTCACTGGCAGGTGTCCCTACCCTTGGCACTGAAATTTTTCCATAATTTATGGCATAGCATGATCCACCCCACAGAATGCTTCTGTGAAGCCTTCTTGAGAACAGCTGGAGTTGTCCTAGTACATGTCTTTAGATTATCCTTGAACTGTTTGTTTTTCTAACATATGACTATCAATATCAAGATTTACCAAATTTAGCCAGGCATGGTGGCGCACGCCTTTAATCCCAGCACTCGGGAGGCAGAGGTAGGAGGATCGCTGTGAGTTCGAGGCTACCCTGAGACTCCGTAGTGAATCCCAGGTCAGCCTGGGCTAGAGTGAGACCCCACCTCATAAAACCAAAAAAAAAAAGATTTACCAAATTTGATCATGTTATCATTTTTTTTTTTTTTTGCTATTTGTGTTGCTTTCAAACTTTTTTTCACAAATACCACCACAATAAATATACTTATGTAAACCTTTGGATATATTTCTGATTATCTTGGAATACGTTTATAGAAGTAACATTGGGTCAAACAATACAAACTTGAGAAATATTTTTTCTTTCAGGAGTCGTACACATGTACACTGTAGTAAGGTAGCTTGCTTGAACATCCACTTGAACTTCCTGTCATATAAAATTTTATTTGCCTAAGTTGCAAGGTGTATCCTCATATTAATTTTTATTGCCTTCTCCCTCTCATATACCTAGGACATGACCTATAATTTGTCATGAAGACTCTGGAGTCATCTTTCCTGAATTCATGTATGGGTACCCATGATAAAATTAACTTTTCCAAATCACTTTCTTTAGAAGTTGTAAAAAGTTACTTCCTCATGAAGACATGGAATTGAATGAGTTAATAGAGCAAAACACTTAGTGCCTCCCATACAGACCTAACCATTGGGGGGGAGGGGGGAGAAATGCCATTTCTTTTAGAATTGTTTGTGACATTCGCTTTACATTCAAAAGCATATTTAGATTTGTGTTAGATTAAAACTACTTCAATTCTCACTGACAACCACCGATATGCTCAATTTTCCATTCTTAAAGTGTTGTTTTCAATTGACATGTTAAAATGCGTTTTCTAGGGGTTTGTTGGGGAAAAAAATATATAGAAGCGGTGTAGTCCCGCCTCCACATAAGAAAGGAAGTATTAAATTGTCTTCCAATACAACTGGCCTTTTGCCTGGACATAGAATTTTCTTTTCCTTTAAAGTTTTGACCCTGGTGTTCAATTTTCTTCTGCATTTAATGATATGCGGGAAAAAATTGTCTCAAATCTGTTTGATTTTTTTTTTCCCCCTTTGTTTCTTGTTAGGGTGTTTACAAGAAGATTTGTGGGGTCGTTTCTTAGCCTTGAAATGTTAAAGCTTCTCCAGCATGGATGAGGGAGGGCACGCTTTCCTTTTCTTATGTGCATGGGAAGACTTCCCTGAGATTCCTCCTCTAGCCTGGCTAAGCCTCCCACGGCTGCACCACCAATGCTGCTGCTGCGAGCTCTTGCTCAAGGAGAAATTTCGAATCTCCTTTGCGTACCTTCCTGGATTAGCTTTCTGGCACCGGAGCAAATATCCAAGACTACCAACTTTTAAAGAGAAAAGGTTCATTTTGGCTTAAAGTACTTGATCCGTTGGCTCAGTTGCTTTCGGGCCTATGGCGTGGCAGTACATCATGGCCAGAGGGTGTGGCAGAGCTAAAATGCTTATCGCCTGGTCAAGATGGAAAAGACAGAGAAAGGAAAGGACTGGACTCAGAGCCAATCACCTAATGGCCTCCACTAAGCCCCACCTCCTAAAGTTTCTACAGCTTCTCAATAGCAACTAGGGACCATCCCTCCAAAAACTGTGTCTTTGGGGACCCTTAAGATCCAAACGATAGCACTTCCTTACCACCTTCAGCCTCTCTGATCACTGTCAGCTCCTTGTGTTCTGGGAGAACTTCCCAGTCATTGAGTCTCACCAATTCCTTCCCATAAATAATTCTTAACTCTGTCTACCTCTTGCTTCTATTCCTGCACAGCTACAATTCTTCCTTTGCAGAGCAATAAAAAAAAAGTAGGCATCTATTTAAAAATGTACATTGTCATTCTTCTCTCATGTTGTAACATCTTCCAGTTATTTCTGGTTGTATTTATAATCAAATCAAGTCTTCTCGTGTCCTCTAGAAAAAAAAAAAAACTGCATCAGGGCTGGGGAGATGGCTCAGTGCGTAACTTGCATGCTGCGCCAATGTGAGGACCTCAGGTCAGATCCCTAGAACCCAAGTAAAGCCAGGTGTGGGAGTTCACCTCTGTAATCCCAGCACTCTGTGGTAAGACAGACGGCAGACTCAGGCGACTCCCTGGAGGCTCATGGGCTGGCGAGTCTCCTGCATGAAGCAGTGAGAAACAAGAGACCCTGCCTCAAACACGGTGGAAAGCCAGGACCAAAGCCCAAGATCCCATGGCTAGCAAGGAGTGGAAACAAAGGTTAAAAAAAAAAAAAATTCAGGTTTGCGTAGTTTCAAAGTGTCTCACTTCCCCAGCCTGTGAATCTCAACATCCTGTCAGGGACAGAACCATGTGGAAGGTAGGAAGCTTTCACAGGTCCTCAACACAGGGAACAAGTCCCTGCACTGCTCCAAACACCTCCAATTATTATATTAGCAACAGGAGGCAAGGCTTGCCTGAAATAACAAATAGGCCCCCAAGTAAGAGAATCCAAGAAGCTAATCCTTGCCGGAGGATAGCTCTTTTCTGCATTGCCTTCTGAGGGTCAGAGGGCCCTCCATTTGTGCTTCAAATGCAGCTGATCCACTCCAGGACCAAGTTCCTCAGAAAGGGAAGAATCAAGAGATGCAAGGACCCTGGGTCCTGAGTCACTATGGGAAGTTCGCCTACCAAATGCCTGATTACATCATTAGCAATAAACCTTTAGCTGTTGAAAAAAATAAAATAAAATAAAAGAACCTGAGATTTGGATGTGTTGATTACAACAAATATTAATTATACTGACTATGATGAGTGATATCACAGGTTAAAAAAATCAAGGCTGTAAAAAGGAAGGTTCGGAGGAGATAAACCACCCTCAGGCATCAGCCAGGGCCCAGGTGAAACCACAGAGGAGTTGGTGGGATGAGCAAGGGCGCTGCTTCAATGGCGAGCCTGCCAACCAGTGCCAGGGTCATAGAGACAGACCCAGAGACACTCAAATCGCACCAAAGCAGAAATCCAGAGCCTACTGGGAGCATAACACTAAAGGGGACTTAAAATACACCCACCATGGCTCAAGGAATGTTGTGGAAGAGGGGACAGAAAGATTGTAAGAGCCACACACAGAGTGTAAGAGAAAAAGCCCAGCAGTACTGCCCCACCCCTTACAAAGACCGAATACCAGCAATCTCGCTGAGGAGGGCCCTCACCAGAATGGGGGCAGGGAGGAGGGAAATGACAGTACTAACATATGATATATCCATACAAGTTTCTACTTAATAAAAAAAAAGCGGGGGCTGGAGAGATGGCTTAGTGGTTGAGGCACTTGCCTGCAAAGCCAAAGGACCCAGGTTCGATTCCCCAGGACCCATGTAAGCCAGATGCACAAGGTAGCACATTCATCTGGAGTTTGTTTGCAGTGGCTGGAGGCCCTGATATGCCCATTCTTTCTCTCTCTCTCTCTCTCTCTCTCTCTCTCTCTCTCTGTCTTCCTCTGACTCATTCTCTCTCTCAAATAAATAAATTAAAATTAAATTAAATTAAAATAAAAATAAAGTAAAATATATAGGAATTTAAAAAAAAAAAAAAACAAGGTCCATGTTCAAGTCAGCTCATGTCAGTTTGGGGGCTCCTGTCCCAATGTTACCTGCCCCTGTGACTGCAGCCAGTCCTGGCGCAGACAGTAGCTCTCTGTGGAACTCAGGGAAGTCACTTCCCCTCTCTGGGCTCAGCTCTCTCATCTCTCTTTATCATTCCAGATGGGAGCGCCGCCTTCTCGGGTGGCAGCATGGGACATTTGGAAACCAAGCCTCACTTAACCTGCTTCCCTCCTGCAACAGGCCACATGCCCACATACAGAGTCTCCACACGACCAAGGTCAAAGATTTATTCTTCAAAAAGGAGGGGCAAAACTTCTTTTTTTTTCCCCCTCAACAGTCATTCCAGGGGATTATATAATCATCTACATTTAGAATGCCTTTACCGCAACCATGGCAACCACAGCATGTGTGAGCTTCAAGCTTCATTCTAAAAGCGCTGATGAGGATGAAGAAAAGGTTCGTTGTGTGGACCTCAGAGGGACAGTGTGGCTCTGCTCTCTCCTCTGGTGGCTCCAGTCTGGCTACTGGCCTGAAGGATCAAGATCAAGAAGGGCAGAGCTCTCTCCTGGGAGAGGTGATGAGTGTCCAGGCTGGATTTTGCAAGATGACTTGAGATTTTCCAGACAGAGGAATGGGGATGGCATGAGCCCTTGGCATGCCCAGGAAGCAGTGAATGCCCACTGATCAAGCCCAGGTGTAGGAAGGTGGAGGGTAACAAATGAGGAAGCTCGGGAGGTAGGCCATCAAGGTGTGTGGGCTGGGCTTGGGGAGTTTAGATAAAACTCCTCCCACTCCACAGATCTATTGAGTCAGTATCTCACAGAGTGGGACCCACTGTCTACATTTGAAAGAAACCTTTCCAACAATACAGTGGTTACTCAAAAAGTGAAATAAAAATAGAACTACCACATGACCCAGAAATCACACCTTTAGCTATATATGCACAAGGTGGCACATGCATCTCGAGTTCATTTGCAGTGGCTAGAGACCCTGACGTACTGCTTCCTCTCCCTCCCTCTCCCTCCCTCCCTTTCTCTCTCTCTCTTCCTCTATGTCTCTCTAAAATAAATAAACAAAATATTTTTTTTTAAAAAAAAAAGGAGTTCAAAGCCATCCTCCTATACACAGAAAGCCAGTCTGGGCTACATGAGACCTGTCTCAAAATAAATAAATAAATAAAAATAGCAGGAGGGTGAACCTAGAGCAGTAGTCCATTCATTAAAGTAGTTGTCTTGCAAACATGAAGACCTGAGTTCAAACTCCAGAAACCATATTTTAAAAAACAAACATGCACAGTGGCATGCATTTATAATTCCAGCATTAAGAAAAAGAGACAGGCAGATAGATCCCTAGGGTTCACTGGCCAGTAAGTCTGGTCTACTTGGTGAGCTCCAGGCCAATTGGGAGAGTCTGACTGCAAAAAAAAAAAAGAAAAGAAAGAAAGAAAAGAAAAAGAAAGGTGATCATCACCTAGGAGTAATGGTACCTGAGGTTGCCCATGGCCTCCACATACACATACGTGTACAGAACATACATACACACACACACACGCACGCACACACACACTCTTTCCCAGGTGTGTCCACAAAATAGATCATGTGGTCTCAAATCTTTTTTTTCTGTTTTGTTTTGGTTTGGTTTGCTTTTTTTGGTTTTTTGAGGTAGGGTCTCACTCTAGCCCAGGCTGACCTGGAATTCACTATGGAGTCTCAGGGTGGCCTCGAACTCACTGCGATCCTCCTACCTCTGCCTCCCGAGTGCTGGGATTAAAGGCGTGTGAGCCACCACTCCCGGCTTATGTGGTCTCAAATCTTAAAGCCAAAGGCAGAAAATAAGGAGAGCAGCTGGGAGACTACTGCACTTGTCAGACAGGAAGTATTGAGGCTCTGAAGCCTTGAGAGAAGGGGCAGGGCGTGGGGAGGGAAGAGGGAAGATGAGGGCTGCTTCGCTGCACTAGCACTTTTAGCGGAACAAACATGTGAGAGAATAACTGAAAGGGAGGAAAGGTTTGTCTGGGCCTCTCATTCAGAGGCTTCTCTGTGTGGCGGGCTTGCCCCGCTGCTGTGGACCTGGGTCAGGCAGAACATCACGGCAGCATGAGCGTGTGCCGGAGCAAAGTCGCGCATCTCGTGACAACCAAGAAGCAGAGAGAGAGTGATAGGCCGGGGCTGGGGACAAAGGATAACTCTTCAGGGGCACATCCTCAGTGACACTTCCCTTCCTAGGCTCTACCTCCATCAGTTCCACTCTCTACCCATGGTCCGTTCACAGTGTGGGTCCATCAATTAATTGATTAATCCACGGATGGAGGCAGAGGGCTCATGATCCAGCCCCACCTCTGAATGCTGCTTGTATCAAGAGCCAAACCTTCAACACGGGAGGATTTTGGTTGAGGGCACACTGCATATCCAGACCATTACATTCACTCAATCATGTTCCATTACTCCTTTCCTACAAGTGAAGGAATGGATCTTAGAGAGGTGATGGTGTGTGTGTGTGTGTGTGTGTGTGTGTGTGTGTGACCCCCCCCCCTACACTCACCTGTGGTTGGGGACATTGACCTATGGTGGCCAAAGTGAAACACCAAGTGTTCTACCCCACCACTCTTCTGCCTGGTCATTGCTTTGAGCCAAAGTCTCTTTACTGATTCCAGAGCTTGCAGAGCTTTGATGATTCTCGGGCCTCTGTCCCTGTGGTGTTGGGGTTACAGGCACACATGGCCGTGCACAGTTGTCTATGTGGGATTTAGAAATTTGATCTCAAGTAGTGTCAGGCCCTCATGCTTGTGTAGAAAGTGCATTTAGCCACCTGAGCCATCTCTCTAGCTCCACAGAGGTGGTATCTCGCAGCACCTTAGAGTAGGTAGGTTTTACACCTAGGTTAAGTGTGATTCCAGAGGGTCACTTACTTGCAACTCAAAGCCTCTCAGGACAGCAGAGAGGACCCTCCCCCATCCAAGAAGAACATCAGAAAATCATGTGGACTTCAGAGAAGGGGGCTCTCTTGCTGGAGGGGATGGTCTCCAGGCCAGGCCATGGTGTGCAGTCCTGACCAGCAAAAGTACGTGAGCTCAAAAGGCCCCTGGCTTCTGAAAGACCTCACCTGCTTCAGGGATTAGAGCTGCCCCTGAACTTGGCCAGATGAGGCACGAGATGCCAGAGGAACTCGGCCTCCTCCGAAGCCACAGGGACATTCCTCGCTCCCCTGCCACTACAGGGGCCTTTCCACTGGCTTTGCTTCTGTAGGGAAATTCCTCTTTCCTACTTGGTATGGCTTGACTATGAAATGTCCCCTCACAGGCTAGTGGTGCTATTTCGGGAGGTTCTAGAAACGGAAAGGGCAGCCTAGCTAGAGGAAGTAGGCCACTGGGGGCATGCCTTTGATGGTTATACCCAGTCCCCGGTCTGCTCCTCTTCTCCCTTTTAACTTCCTGGCTGCCATGGCATGAACTGCTCTGAGCCTCCATGCCCTCCCTTATGGACTGAAACTCTGAAATTGTAAGGCAAAGACAATCCTTCCTCCCTGGAAGTTGTTCTCAAGCATCTGGATCACAGTGATGAGAAAAGAAACAATACATTGCTTAATGATTAACTCACTCTTCAGCTCTCACTGAAAGGAAGCATTCTAGCATGCCCCCCCCACATGCACGCACACACACACACACACACACACACACACACGCACACACGCACACACACCAGGTCAAGCTAATGCTCCTGCCATCCCTTCTCATTTTTCCTCAGCATCCTCTCCCAGTCTGTCTGTCCCCCAGAGGGAGCAGAGCACAGTCTGCCTGGGGAGTTGAAGAGTCTAAGAGGGAGCCAAATACAAAGGGAGAGAGAGCACGCTTTCTCCACCCTGATGAAGTTTCCCCTCAAAACTGTAAGTGAAACCTCTCCTCCCAGCAGCGGCTTCCGGTCACGTGTTTTGTCCCAGCAATGAGGAAGTAACTGCAACAGATGAATTATGGGCTGGCAGACCACCACGAAATAAAACTTATATGAAACATGAACAAGAGAGTATATACCCGGGGCCTGGAATAGTCTCATTTTATCTCTGATTTTCAGGAAGTCAAATGACTTCCGTGCCAGTTCTCCCCGTGTAAATTCATCACACAGAAAAAGGCCTTCTGGAGCAACAAAAGATATCTGTGCAATTACACCTATCAAAAAAAAAAAGCGTGGCAATCAATGTCTCATGCACAGACCGCATGTCAAATGCCCTTAATCAATGGCTGTGCTAATTACACATCTATTGCAATTAATTTCATTTCAATTATGCCTTAATTACTAACCTTGAATGAGATTGGGCAGCTCAGAGAGTTTGTGTTACCACCGAGCTAGGACTGAGAGATAAGCTGCCTGTCCTTCGGTCGAAAGCTGTTTGTCCCATTAGAAGTCAGGTTTGTTGGCTCAGGCCCCCCCTTTTTTTTTTTTTGGCAGGGAGGGGTGGGGTGAGTCTCTCCATGGAAGCAATTCATAACGTGAGTCTGAAATTAAACGCAGGAAGGCAGGCAGCTGTGCCTATTAGTTAACTGCAGCCAGTGCTTAATTCGTTTCTTACTTGACGCCATTTCCTAGCTGGCTCATTAGCTATGGTTTCAGAACACATGCCTTCAGAGTCCACGCCTTGTGATGTCCTCGGGCTTTGGTTGGGTCCGATTCTCTCCTGATCACTCCTCCTTCTGCACACCTTGGAGGCTCAACTATCCATAGCTGAAACAATGCTGGCTTCAGGCTGTGGCCAGAGCAAGGCAGGGGCCCCTTTAGACATGAGTGTCCTGCCCATGGAGCATCCCCACCCTACCTGAAGGAAAGCACCAGGGGATCAACCCAGACAAAGGTGTTGGGGCAACACTGGAGCAACCTGTATGTATAATCAATAGAATATAGACTTGAGAAGCCCTCAGACTTGAGTACAAGTCCCACTGCTGATACATGTTAGCTCTGTGGTCTTGGGAAAAGCCAGCTAATCTCTCCATGTCCAATAAATGCAGAGCAACAATGCCTAATACTTGCTAAGAATTCAAAAACACCAACGGTCTTCTGCCACGAGTTCTTTCCCCAGCTGCCAGCCAGCCCACCTCTGAGGCAGTTGCTTTATGCCCAGCAGAGAAATGCTTCCTGCGAGCTTTTCATTTGCTGAGAAAGAAGATCTTGTACCTGCTGCGCCTGTCCTTCATCTGAAATGAGGGGACACAGGCTCAGGGAGAAAGAGCCCAAGGTCATGAGGCATATGACTTTACTTGTGGCTGGCACCAAGTTATCTGATCAGAAGCCACTTAAGAGAGGGATGGTTTATTTTGATAACTTACAGCTTCTAGGGATACAGTCTGTGGTGGTGAGGAAGCCATGGGAGCAAGAGCAGGAAGCAAGTGACCAGGAAGTAGGGCCAGGCTATAAGACCTCAAGGCCCCACCTGTGAGTGACCCGCTTCCTCCAGAGAAGCTCCACCTTGTAGTCCACAACCTTCCACAATAGCATCACCAGCTGGGCACTGAGTATTCAAAGGCATAAGCTTACAGGGGATATTTCACATTCAAACCACCACACAAGGCAGATGGGTGCCACAACTAGACCAGAGTGAACGGACTGGCTCCCAAGCCTGGAAGGGGCCTACCACAATGAGGTAGAGCCTCTTAGAGAAACTGTTGGATTTTTTTGGTTTAGAAAAAAAAAAAAAACTGGACATCACAACTATCTCATGTGTGTACTCAAGATGACCAGGTATGAAAATATTTAGTGCACTGTCGAGTACAAAGCCCTCAGGTCAATCTCTAGGACGCCCCTATGTAAAATTCACTGTGACATGATTTGACATTAAAAGTAACAGTGTCAAGCCAGGAGTGGTAGTGCACACCTGTAATCCCAACACTGCCAAAGGCTGAGGCAAGAGAATCATGAATTCCAGTCTGTAGGAGCATAGTCTATATATAGCAAGGGCTTGTATCAAAAAAAGAAAAGAGCCGGGTGTGGTGGCGCACGCCTTTAATCCCAGCACTCAGGAGGCAGAGGTAGGAGGATCAGTGCGAGTTCAAGGTCACCTTGAGAATACAAAGTGAATTCCAGGTCAGCCTGAGCTAGAGTGAGACCCTACCTCAGAAAAACAAAAAAAAGAAAAAGAAAGAAAGAAAGAAAAATGATCAACAATCTAAATAACCCTCAATATGGAAATATAAAGACAAATCCTGATGCTTTCATAGGCTGAAAACTATACAGAAGTTTAATGAAAACACTTGATCTATGTCGTCACGTGGATAAATGTCTAAAGCATAATGTTTGGATATTTTGCTTGCGTGTGTGTGTGCGTGCATGTGCACACATTATGTGTACAGGTATATGCCCATGGGGCACCCCACGCACTCACCTGTGGCAGGTTGTGCTCACCTGTGGTGGCCAGAGCAGAATGTCTGCTGTCCAGATCCACTGCTCTCCCGCCCATCATAATTTGAACTGGAGTCTCTTACCGACCCCAGAGCTTGCTATTGTTTTGCTTTGTTTTTGTTTTCCGTAAGCGCTGGTGATTCTCCAGTGCTATGGGACTGGAGTTACAGATGTGTATGGCCATGCCCAGCAGTTTATGTGGGTCCTTGGGATCAAACTCAAGGAATCTCTCAGGCCCTCGAGCTTGCACAAGAACTGCTCTTTCTTTACTGCTGAGCCAGCTCTCCAGCCCAAATGTTTGAATGTTTAGAAGCAAGTTGCGGGATATTTACAGCATGATATCACGTATGTTAATCTTAAATTCACAAGTGCAAGGAGAAAAGAAAGAAATTATAAACACAGCCATATGTAATTTAAGAATTAATATATGAAGAGGAAGAAGAAACTACCCACCGAGCGCAGCGACGGTTCTGAAGAAAGGCTGGCAAGTGGGCACGAAGGGGTTGTCCGTGCTGAGAGCAGCCCTTGACTCGTATGTTCCTTTGAGTAGTGCTGTGCTTTGGACTGGAGTTAAGTGTGCCCTCCAAAGTTCCGTGTGCCGGAAGTTTGATATTCAGTGGGTCGATGCTGAGAAGTGGAACCTATAAGAGGTGGAGCCCAGTCAGAAGCCCTTAGGTCACGGGGGAAGCTGATCTCAAGAGGGATCAAGGTAGCACTCACTGGACTCCCAGACTCCCTCAAAGCCCCAAGTTAAGAGCAAACCCAGCCCCTAAATCACTCTCTTAGATTCTGTTTGCGATGCGATCTTTCCTCATACACTTGGTCCCAGCATTACCACACACCATAGGGGTCGGGAGGGGCGCTGACCAGAGCCTGCAACTTGCCGACTGGATGTGCATCCTACAAAACTATGAACTCAACAAACCACCTCTCTTATAAAGTTAGCCTGCCTCGGGTATTTCATCATGGAAATGAAAAGGCAGACCTGTACAAGTGCTAGATTTTTGTTTTTCTAATTTTTCTAATTTTTCTATTTGCTTGAAATTTTTCATCATTATAGCAAATAAAAAGGTAATCTTTAATGAAAGCTACCAAATTACCCTCTCTCTTTCATGTTTATATTCATGTGTTAGTGTGGCTCTCACTTTTGTTTAGAGAAGCTTCTCTTTTCAGATGATGGTGATGACTAGGGAGACTCAAGACGTGTCAAAGTGCTGAGAAGTGACAGTTGAGTGCTCATTACTGAATTAGACATCTCTTTGACACACTCCAGGGCTCAGGAACACTGTGGAAGATGTGACAAAAAGAATGTAAGTGTTTATTACCCACCAAAAGTTAGTGGTAAGACCCTACTGCCAAAGACACCATATGATGTTGGTATGGAACATAGAGACCTGGCGAGAATCTGGAAGAGAGGCCAGTCCCTAGGCAGTTAGCTCGTCTCAGTGCCAGAAGGTGCAACATGAGCTATCAGAGGAAAATGGCCAACATCTGTCCAAGCAACTCTAGGTCTAAGCTACTCAGCAGCAAACAACCTGACGTGATGCTCACCCAAGTGCAATAGTGGCACACAGCCATGGTGGGTAACCAGCTGCCCTTGGATTGGCTAACAGATCCACTCAGTGAAACGGAACCCATAACTGGAACTGGAAAACAAGTCAGAATCATATCCCAAAAACAAATTCACTCTCCAATATCAAATTCCCACCAATCTTGGGCTATAAGAGGGCCTACACCTATTAAATTCTCTCTAAACTAATAATGGTTATCCCATTTATCTGGTGGTGACTTCACTCTTTGGAGAATCTGCTTCTCTTTTTCAGATGGATGCAGAACCTCACCAGGGCCCCATCTGAAACCATAGAGTAATTGGGGAAATGAGCAGGAGTGCTGTTTTCTTGGTGAACCTGGTATCAGCACAAGGGTAAAGGAGATAGACACAGAGAGCATTCAACTTCTACCAAATCAGAGATCCAGAGACACAGAGGCTCCCAAGACCTCATTACTGAAGTAGACCTAAAACAAACCCAACATGGCTCAGGGAAATTCGTGGAAGAGGGGGCAGAAAGATTGTTAGAGCCACAAGTTGGGTCATTATGCACAGAGACATTGCCTCTTCCCCATAACTGATGACTACCCCCACAATGCATGACCCACAATCCCCATGGGGATAACCGGCATCCCCAACAAGGAGGATCCCTGCTGAGAGGGGAGGACAGGGATTAGGGTAAGGATGGTACCAACATGTGCTATTTACACACTGAGTATGCACATAACTAATAAAGAAAAAATGGTATTAAAAAAAGAATGTAAGTACCATAGGATGGGGAGGAGTGCTTTGAAATGCTGTCTCCTGGACACAAGGCGATCTTTGCATTCATGACCTCACAGCAGATGTCATTACGTGCACATGACCAGCATGGTATTGGACCCACCAACATTCCATCACGGGTGCTGCAAGAGGGCAAAAAAAAAAAAAAAAAATTACATCAAAATAGAAAAAGGGCTTATTGGAAAGATGAAGGGATTCAATGGGAGGGAGTTGGGGAGGAGAAATAGAAGAAAGTTATTGAAATTGAGATGTAGTAGATACTCTACACATGCGTTTTCTTGATTGTAGAAGATTCACAAGATGAGGAAATGGAGCAGAGTGAGAGGAGTAAGACATGGAGAGCCACGCTGAGCCATGCTACTTGTCTAGACCTTGGCTCGTGGAGAAAAACAGTGGTGGCTGGGGTGGTGCCTGTGTATGTGTGAAGAAGGAGACAGGTTTCAAAGACAACATGGAGAAGAATTATAGGATTTTTTTTTTTTTTTTTTTTTTTTGGTTTTTCTAGGTAGGGTCTCACTCTAGCCCAGGCTGACCTGGAATTCACTATGTAGTCTCAGGGTGGCCTCGAACTCATGGCGATCCTCCTACCTCTGCCTCCTGAGTGCTGGGATTAAAGGCATGCGCCACCACGCCCTGCAAATTATCGGGATTTAATGAGGGAACTGATGGGAGGGCTTGCAGAGGGAATCACATCTAAGACTGCCTTTACAGTTCCTTGGGAGAGATTAGTTCAGAGGACAGAGTCTGAGTTCTATCTTGGACATGATATACCTAAGGTACAACCCAATGTCAGGGGAAAACACGCTCCTTCCTGTGTCCTGTCCAAAAACATCTCTTCCTCGGGCTCTGGGGGGTGGGGGAGGGTGACCTCAGTCCTATACCAGGGAAGTGTGCATCCTTTGGTGCCCCAAAGTCTCCAAGCTTCTATTCCTTGAGTTCTCCAGAAGGTTCCAGTGACTCACATATTGGTTGTCTACTGTCTGGTAGGCTTGAAAGCAACAGATCATCCTGAACCCAGCAAGGCAGGACTCTCCATCCTCTGTGCAATGGCAACCTTCTGACCATCAAAGAGGATTGGGGCGGGGGCATAGCCAATCGGTAGGATGTCTGCCTAGAATGCATAAAGCCTTGTGTTCCATTGCCAGCACTACTTAAACTGGGTGTGGGGCTGGAGAGATGGCTCAGTGGTCAAATGCACTTGTTTGCAAAGCCTAATGGTCAAGGTTCTATTCCCCAGTACTGACAGAAAGCTGGATGCAAAAAGTGGTGCATGCATCATTGGCAGTGGCAAGAGGCCCCAGTGCACCCATTCTCTCTGTCCTCTCTCTCTCTCTCTCTCTCTCTCTCTTCTCTCTCTCTCTTTCTTTTTCTCTGCTTGCAAATAAATAATGAATAAAAAGTAAAATTAAATACAACTACTTTGAACTGGGGATCTTGCTCAGTGGTTAAAATGCCTGCTTACAAAGCTTACAGGCCTGTGTTTGATTCCCCAGGACCTATGTAAATCCAGATGTACAAAGGGGCACATGCAACTGGAGTTTGTGTGCAGTGGCAAGAAGCTCTGGCATGCCCATATTCTTTCTTTCTCTCTCTCTCCCTCCCTCCTTCTCTCCCCCTTTCTCCCTCCTCATAAATAAATAAAAGTATTTTTTTAAGCTGAGTGTGGTGGTACATGCTTGTAATTCTAGAACTTGGGTGGAAGCAGAGGATCAAAAGTTCAAGGTGTCATCCTCTACTACAGGTGATATAGCCAGTTTGGGACCAACCTGAGATACATGAGACCTTGTCTAAAACTAATAACAACAACAGTAATAATACTAATAAAAATGCATCATAATAAATGTTCCTCATTTCACCCCCAGGGCCCACATCTCAAGTGGGTCTGATTCCCAAAGGAGACCCATGCCAAGAGCCAATCCATCAAGAGGGAATGACATAGAACTATTAGAGGGTCCCTGCAACCTTGCCTTCGCAGGAAGCACTGGCCCGCGCCCAACAGTTAGCTGCTGACTCTTTAAAGGAACCAAGAGGAAAACCCTCTGGGAGTGGGAGGTTTTACAGTGCCAGTGAAAATTATTCAAAAATGATGAACATAATCAAAATCTTTGTGGGTCATGCTGAAAACGCCTTTTATTCAAACATTAGTCTTATTCTTGGGACTCGTCCACCTTTTTTTTTTTTTTTTCTTTCCTGTCCTGAATAGCTGGAAATATTGGTGCGATCCAGATGGACGTGCTGACTCGTGGTGGCTGCAAGTGGATTTCCCAAAGGCTGTGCACAGTTGGCTTCCTTTCAGCTTTTCTTTTTCTTTTTAATTTTGTTTATTTTTATTTATTTACTTGAAAGTGACAGGCAGAGAGAGAAAGAAGCAGATATATATATAGAGAGAGAGAATGGGTGCGCCAGGGCCTCCAGCAGCTGCAAACGAACTCCAGACACGGTGCGCCCCCTTGTGCATCTGGCTAACGTGGGTCCTGGGGAATAGATCCCCAAACTGGGGTCCTAAGGCTTCACAGGCAAGCACTTAACAGCTAAGCCATCTCTCCAGCCCCTTTCAGCTTTTCTTAATTTTCATTTCTTTTTCTTCCACCCCCCCCCACCCCCTTGGCATTGGGCCAGTCATTTTTGGGTTAAATAAATTTCAACCCCCATGACTGATAATTGGAGAGACCAAGCCCACCTCTAAACCATGTCAACGTGATTTAAATTTTTCAGAGGAGGGCATTATCGGTCATCAACATCCCCATTCACACCCACAAATCCATCAGACACCAGCTCGCCAATTCCTCATTTGAGTTTTGGGTAACTCCAGGGTGCCTTCAATTTTCTCAATGACTCTTTTGAACTTCTCAAAAAATTCTTGAAAGAAATTGTTGCTCAGTGCCCAGTTAAAAGTCAGTACATATCATGCAAGACTTTGAAGCAAAGCTTCTTAACCCGAGGCTTATAGGTCTGTGGATCGACTTTGTTGATCTATGCACTTGGGCAACAAAAAAGGTACATCTCTTTTTTATTTTTTCATGAAATTCTCATCAAAATGCTGTATTTAGGCAACAAATAGAATCTTCACTAATAAAATTCTTATATGTTTTCAGTCACTTAACCATCGCTATATGTATCAAATATTTTAAAATATTTACATTCAACACTACTTCTTTGAAATCACAGTGCTTATTAAGGTCTCTGCTAGCTTGATAGTTAAAATGTTAGTAAAGAAACACATTTATGTGCTGGAAAGATGGCTTAGTGGTTAAGGCGCTTGCCAGCGAAGCTTAACAACTAGAATTCAACTCCCCAGTTTCCACATAAAGCCAGATGTACAATGTGGCACACGCATCTGGAGTTTGTTTGCAGCAGCTGAAGGCCCAAGCACGCCTGTTCTGTCTGTTTTCAAATAAAGAAATAGAAATATAAACAAGAAACACATTTATGATAATACCACAAATTATTTCTTAAGACTTGGACAATTATATTTCAATATAACTGGTTTCCTTTGTAATCCTACGTATTTTTGTTGGTGTATATACTTCCTTTGTAATCCTACATATTTTTGTTGGTGTAAATACATAGTGCTAGGTTTCATGAGGACCTGATTTTTGAGAGAGGGCCTCATGTAGCCCAGGCTGTTCTCAAACTCACTATGTAGTTGAGGATGACATTGAACTTTTTTAAGTTTGTTTTTTCTACACATACAGAGAGAGAGAGAATTGGCATGCCAAGGCCTCAGCCACTGAAATATAACTCCAGATACTTGCCCCACCTAGTGGGTATGTGTGACCTTGTGCTTGCCTCACTTTTGTGCACCTGGCTTATGTGGGATCTGGAGAGTAGAACATGGGTCCTTAGGCTTTGGAGGCAAGCACCTTAACCACTAAACCAACTCTCCAGCCTGACATTGAACTATTGACCCTCCTGTTTTCACCTTCCAAATGCTGCCATTACAGGTGTGCACTACCACATCAAGTTTATGGAGGAAGATACCCAACTTTGACCTCTGGCCTCCATATACTCATACACACACACACATGCTCACACACATACAAATATATACACACGTATACCACACACAAAAAAAATATGCCAGGATAAAAAATTCTGAACAACAAAACACAGCGGAGTTTCTTGGGTTGACAGATAGTCCATCCATACAGTGACACCTCAGTGCTAGGAGGGTAATGTGTCCTGAGAACTACGGAATCTTTGCATTTGGAACTCTCCTTGATTTTGTCCTATGTAGCTCTTCCTCTGACATTTAGTGTTTCCTTTCTCTGTAATAAACCATATTTATGAATATAATAGTTTTCAGTGAAACCTTTACAGAGAATTATTGAAACTGAAGGTGCTTTGAGAAAGTTTACCAAACTTGCCATTGGTATCAGAAGTGAAGGTGGTCATGGAGATTACTCCTCCATCTAACTTTCTTGTTGAGCTGTCTACTCAGAGTTGGGGATAAACTTGGAAGTGCAGAGGACTATCCCCTGCTGCCTTTGGGGTTAGCCAACGGGGGAAATGTATATAGGAGTCACCTGGATGTCTCACTGAAACACAGGTTCTGACTTGGTAGGTCCAGAGTATGGGCTGAATTACTGCAGGTCTAACAAGGAACTGGAGTGGGGGGTGCTCATGCTGCTCCCCACGGACCACGCCTGGAGTGGTGGTAAGATCCCAAAGCATAACTCCGACCACATCTTTTCCCTGCTTCAGCTCCTGAGTGGGAATCCAAGGGTCACCTGAGACAACACACACTCCTAAGAGCAGCATTCTAAGCCCTGGAGCACCTTCCACCACTCTCGAATCTAACTTCTCTCTCTGGTAACTCATCTTCTCACTCCCATGGCATGTCCATCCAACCTGCTGATCGCCACACCCCCGCCTTTTGATGAGCCCATCCTTGTCCTAGTTCCAAAGCATCAGTGTGTTGGGAAGCTCTAGTCTGGCCCTTACTCCGGGTCCTATCTCTGAACTAAATGCCTACCAGGGTCTGCACCCTAGATACATACAGCAAAGCAAAGGCCAACCGTTTGTTCCCTACCTCAGTCTCCATCTGGCTAGGAGAAGAGTCCTGGTCATGTTCTTTGCCAGATCTTTATGGAACAAGGCTTAGCCTGAACTCAGATACCTAGTGACGTAGACTTATCTCCAGAGTCCTGGCCTTTCTGGTGCCAGATACCTCTCAGGCTTGCTACCGGATACCTGCTACTAGGATGCCTGCTGTTCTCTCGGCTCCATTTCACTCTCAGCCTTTGTGTGTGGACTTTGGTGAAAAAGTGTTGACAATCCTGTGGATATTTAGGTGATTGTTCAAAACTATTCACTCTTCCACTTCTCTCCTTGGAGGAGGTACGCATCTCACTGGCATGGGTCTAGGCCACATGACTTACTCTCTACAAATATTTTTTTAAGTTTTTTTATTTTTATTTATTTGACAGAGAAAGAGGGGGAGAGAGAGAGAAGGGGCACTCCAGGGCCTCCAGCCACTGCAAAGGAACTCCAGATGCTTGTGCCCTCTTGTGCATCTGGCTTATATGGTCCTGGGGAATCGAACCTGGGTCCTTTGGCTTTGCAGGCAAACGCCTTAACCGCTAAGCTATCCCTCCAGCCCCTCTAAGAATATTTTATTTTTATTTCATTATTAGAGAAAGAGAGAGAATGGGCATGCCAGGGCCTCCAGCCACTGCAAATAAACTCCCGACTCATGTGCCACCTCGTGGCATCTGGCTTTCGTGGGCTCTAGGGAATAGAACCTGGGTCCTTAGGCTTTGCAGACAAGTACCTCAACTGCTAAGCCATCTCCACAGCCCAAGATTTATGTTTGACCTTGTGGCAGAGAGTGAGCTCTTGGCCACTCTTGGCTTTGGACTCACCTTCATGAATTGCTTTCTCAGGGGGGTATGTTAGCAAACAAATACAATAAGGGGCTTTAATGTGTCTGTATGGTCACTGCACACTCTTGCACCCTGGTAACCTACCCTAAAAGCATGTTCCAGATAGTGACTGTATGTTGTTCAGGGCTCTAAGCTTGACAAGAGGTAGGGTCTGGGCCCCAGAATGAAGAAACATTGGTAGATCCGAGAAGATACACAAAGAGCCAGGCCAGAGACACAGTTGAAAGGCTAGCCTTGAATAGCCCCACATCCGGTAACCCTGGGCTGTGAGAGCAAGGATTTCAGCAGTGGTTTCTTAGGCAGCAGCGACTGACTGATACACCTTTTGGACACTTGAACTTGCCTCTTTCAACTGAACTTCCCTGGGTACCTATCTCTTCTAGGCTCTGAACCCCAGAACCTAACCCACATACCAGTGACAAAATTTATGATTGACCCCAACCCTCTCCAATTTCTCTGTTCTTGTTTTGCTTCTTTTTTTTTTAATTTTTTTCTGTTTATTTTTTATTTAGTTATTTGAGAGCAACAGAGAGAAGGAGGGAGGGAGGAGAGAGAGAGGAGAGAATGGGCACACCAGGGCTTCCAGCCACTGCAAACGAACTCCAGACGCGTGCGCTCCTTGTGCATCTGGCTAACTGTGGGTCCTGGGGAATTGAGCCTCGAACCGGGGTCCTTAGGCTTCACAGGCAAGCGCTTAACCGCTAAGCCATCTCTCCAGCCCTTGTTTTGCTTCTTATTGTTTCTGTGATCTGGCATGGAGGATCAGCATTTATTACATCTCACTCCTTCAGGGTTGGTAGTAATGTTAGATATAAGTGTAATTCCTCTCGTTCTAGGTGTATAGAACATGTTTAATAGAGGTCCTAAGCGGCACTGGAGAGATAGCTGAATGGATAAAGTGTTCACTGCTCAAGCCTGAATACCCAATTTCAACCCCCAGGCCCCAAGTAAAAATCTAGAATGGCTGATCCCACTTATTTTATTTATCACTATCATCACCATCACTGTTATTATTATTTTATTAATTACGGTCACACTTAGTGGGGATACATCATGTGTTGGTACCATCCTTTCCCTCGTCCCTGCCCCCATTCCGCTGGGGGCTCTCCTCAGTGGGGTTGCAGGTTTTCCCTGTGGGGTTGTGGGTTATGCGTTGTGGGAGCAGCAGTCAGTTATTGGGGAGAGGCAGTGCCTCTGAGCATGATGTCCCGGCCTGTGGGTCTAACAGTCTTTCCGCCCCCTCTTCCTCAAAATTCCCTGAGCCATGTTGGGTGTGTTTTAAGTCTACTTCAGTGGCTCCTGACAAGTCTTACTGCATGGAGGTGCCATTGCAAAGCCCCGAGATGGAGCCCTTTTTTACTGCACATTTTTGCCATTCCTCCCTTGGGCCTCCCTGCTCCTGGCTGCTGCCAGCGTCCTACCACGAAATGCTCCATTGCTGCCGCCGCTACACAGGCAGGAACTGTGATCTCTCAACTCTGTGTCCCCAGCGGTCAACACAGTGTCTGGAACAGAGCATGTGCTCATCTGATGGTGATTAAAAGGATGAACCCATCCACAGTCCAAGGAAATGGTTAGTGAATAGGCGAAGAAATGAAAGGAGGGAGGCAGGGAACAGAAGAGAGGAGATGACCATGCTTGTGTGACCAGGCGGATGGAGAGAAGGCTGGGTGAAGGCTTATGTACCCTTGGAAGGCTCCCGTGAGTGAAAGGCTTACTGATGGATCCCCTCATCACAAGGAATGTGCAACGGCCTCACACTTGCTTCTTTTCCAGACCCTTGTGACGCTCATTCATTCCTCTCATTCCATAATCAACTTCTGGGTTTATTTTAGGTGTCCCTTGGAACAAATATCAAAACCCAGATTGGAGTGTGAGGTTTTCTCACGTTCTAATTGTGGAGCATGCTTCTGAATGACTTAGGAGCTGAGCGGAGCCCGAGGAACCCACAAAGTACATGAGGAACATGACATATTGGAAAGGAAGCCAATTTTATTTAGCGGAAACTGTTGCCTCCGTAACCCATATTATATTCACATAATGCTATGGTAAATCTCTCACAAGAGAGGGGGAAGAGAAAGAAGGAAAAAAAGGACAAGAAAAATCTTCCAAAGATTTTTTTCTTTTTTTTTTCTTTGTCAAGCTATTAACTTCTACTATTTTGTTTTGTTTTGTTTGTTTGTTTGTTTGGTACAAGGAAATGGGTTTATTTACAATTTTTTTTACTATTTGAAAAAAGCTTATTCTTTTTTTCTTAGTTATGTATATAGTGTGTATACAGCCATGATGGTACCACCTTTAGTCTTCTCCCTGTCATCTCCGCCCTGCCTCCCCATCGCAGATTGTGGGTGTTGCATTGTGGGAGTGGCCTTCAGTTATGGGGGAGAGGCAATGTCTCCGTGCATAATGACCTAACTTATGGCTCTAACAATCTCCCCCCACCCCCGCCCTTCTTCAAATTTCCCTGAGCCATGTTAGGTTCATTTTAGATCTATTTCAGTGACGGGAGGTCTTGGGAGTCTCTGTGTCTCTGGATATCTGATTTGGTAGGAGTTGAGTGTTCTCTGTCTGTCTCCTTCACCCTTGTGCTGATAGCAAGTCTCCTTCACCCTTGTGCTGATATCAAGTTCACTGAGAAAGCATCTCTTGCTCATTACCCCACTAACTCTATGGCTTCAGCTGGTGCCCAGGTGGGGTGCAATGGGCTGATTCTCTCCTCAGGCTCTGCATCCATCTGAAAAAAAGAAGCAAATTCTCCAACAGAGAGTGAAGTCAGCACTGGTTAAATGGGATAGCCATTGTTAGTTTAGAGAGAATTTCATAGGTGTAGGCCCTTTTGTATCCCACTATTGGTGGGAGCTTGATATTGGAGAGCAGGCTCGTTTTTGGATATGGTTCTGACTTGTTTCCCCATTCCAGGTATAGGTTCTGTTCCACTGAGTGGATCCATTAGCCAAATCAAGAGCAGTTGGTTACCCACCATGGCTGTGTGCCACTATTGCACTTGTGTGAACATCACGTCAGGTTGTTTGCTGTTGAATAGCTTAGACCACAAGTTGCTTGGATAGATGTTGGTCATTTTCCCCCAGTTGCTCATGTAGCACCTTCTGGCACTAGACAAGCTAACTGTCTGGGGACTGACTCTCTTCCAGCTTACATCCAGGTCACTCCATGTTCTGTCCCAACAGCATATGGTGTCTTTGGCAGTAGGGTCTTACCATTAACCTTTGGTGGGTCATCAAGTACTCTGACAGAATTCTGTCTTCTTTTGGGAAACCTTGTAGGTCTCTCTGATCAACAGCTCATTTTGGATGTTACCCACATGCTCTTCCAAGGATTTCTAAAGTTATCCTTTACTTTAAAAACAATTGCTCTGGCCTGGAGAAATGGATTAGTGGTTAAAGTGCTTGCCTGCAAAACCTAAGGACCCAGGTTTGAGTCCCAAGAACACATGCATTTGGTGGCACATGCGTCTGGAGTTCATTTACAGTGGCCAGAGATCCTGGTGCACCCATTCTCTCTCTCTCTCTCTCTCTTTCTCTCTCTCTCTCCCTTTTCTTTTCTCTCTCTCAAAAATAAATAAACAAAACTTTTTTTAAAAAATTAAAATTTGCTTCCATCCTTGGGGTAATTATTAAGGCTCAGATTTCATGTGTTTAAAGACAGATCCCACCAATGTCAAGTGGCACTAACGAATCCTAGAATCTCCCCATGCCTCAACCCCTCCATCTATGAGCTGGAGATAGTAACACCTGTCTCCCAGCCATGAGCATTACTGGGCAATCACAGGTCAAGCTCTCAGGACTCTCCTAGGCACCTGGTGAGTGTGGGATAAATGTCAAGCACTTGGTGTCACTAGAACTAGTACTATTATTATTACCCCACACATGCTGGCCAGGTTGGACTCAGCATCAGGAGCTGGGTGACACAGACGCTGAGTCTGAGTACTCGAGTCCTCCTCTGTGGCCTTGCCTACTGATAGTCTGCCCCGATCACCTCTAACAACATCCTTGAACCATAACTCTTCTCAATTCCAACACCAAATGTCATATAACCCAAGCATGGATGTGGGCCATCTTCAGCCCAATGACATTAAAAGAAATAGTTCAGCAATCGAGAAGTAATCTAAAACACAGGAAAGTCAGGTTAGGACTATGGAAATCAATGTGGAGATTCCTGAGAAAGATGAACTACCAACAGACCCAGTTATTTATCCTAAATGCTCCATGCTTCCCTACAGAGATATCTGCTCAGCCATCTTCATAGCTGCTCAATTCATTATAGCTAAGAACTGGAATCAACCCAGGTGCCCGTCATTTGATGAATGTATAATGAAGTTGTGGTACATATACACAATGGAATTCTACTCAGCAGTAAGAAAATATGATACAATGAAATTTGTAGAAAAATGGACAGACTTGAAACAGATCATACTCAGCAAACTCACACAATCACAAAAAGACAAATGCCACATGGTGTCACCTATCTGCATTTTCTAACCTGGACCTGCTCAAGTTGCTGACATACCTGATAGGCTACTCAAGGCCCAGACAATAGGGATGGAATGGTTTAGGGGGAGGAGAAATAGGGGAAACAAACACAAAACTAAATCCAAAATGAGCTGGTACCATAGAAACCTTTATCCTTGGAGACAGCCTACAAGATGTAACCCACAAAAGGAGTAAGGGGGGGCACCTGAAAAGTAGGGCACTGGAGAGGATGGAATGAAGACTAAGCTTAAAAGAAAAAAATTGTCTCTGGTCTGTAACTCCCAGTACCAGAAATTGGTTGCTACCCACATTGAGCAGTTGATCAGAGAGACCTACGAGGTCCCCAAATCAAGACAGCTTTCTGGAAAAGCACTTGATTACCCACCTGAGGCAAAAACTAAGACCCTATTGCTAAAGACACCATATGCTGCTGACACAGGACATGGAGAGACCTGGCTGGAATTCAGAAGAAAGCCTATTCTTTTTCAACTTTTTTTTAGGCAAGTCCAATGGACTAGCCTTTTTTTTTATGCAAGAGAATGAAAGAGGGAGAGAATTGGTGCGCCAGGTTCTCCAGCCACTGTAATCAAACTCCAGACACTTGCACCACCTTGTGTGAATGTGCAACCTTGCATCACCTTGTGCATCTGGCTTACGTGGGACCTGGAGAGTTGAACACGGGTCCTTAGGCTTCACAGGCAAGTGCCTTAGCCACTAAGCCATATCTCCAGCCCCCATTCTTAATACTCAGTAACATCTTTAAAACCTTACCATGGTAGCTTTTGAGACTGCATATATAGCATTTATTCAAATTCTTTTATTTGCTCAATCCCAGACCTGATGCTTTTCTTCTCACCCATCCATGGGTTCCCATAGTAGTTTTTCACTGGGTATTTCAGTTTAACCTTCTGACATCCTCAGTGCTTTCTTCATATATATTAACTGCATTCTATAGAACAAAGGTAAGCCCAGGAACTGGCCAAGGAAGCCATATTTCTTCCCTATAGAATCAGAGCAAATGTCAATAAATTATTCTTTCACAGTTATTATCCTTGCTAAACCAAGTTATCTGGCATATCCATAACTTTGTTCAAATAATGTTGTGGTGGTTTGAATAGATGGCCCCCAATATATCCAGTTTTTTATTTGTTTGTAGCTTGCATCTGCAGCCACCTGGCTGGAAGCAGTGTCATTGGGTGGATCTTAAGGTGTGGTGGTGGGTTTCAGGTTTCAATCTAAAGATATGCAGAGTGTGCCTAACAGGAGTTCCTGAAGTGTGCTGTGGCTTTTGACTTTTAGGCTTGTACTTCTCTCGCTCTGATTGGTCCTATGAAGGCAGGCCAGCTTCTTCTGCCATTTATGGAACTTCCCTTGGATCTGTAAGCTTCAATAAATATCCCTTCCTCCATAATTGTGCCTGGTCTGGAAATTCATCTCAGCAAACCTGAAGCTGTCTGATACAAATGCATTTTACTTCAAATGCATTTCTCTTCAAGAAACCTCTGGTTGGACTGGCCTTTTTATTCTGAGAGCTGGGAGTGAGTTTTGGATGGAAAAAAAAAAAGGCAGTGAGCTAGAAATTTGAGGTCTTTGTGAAGGGAGGGCAGGTTGATTCATCTTCAGTGGTGGCAGTTTGAATGTGTGCTCTCCTCATAGACTCAGATGTTTTATTAAAACTTATAATTTGGTTTTCCAGCGGCATGAATGGAATAGGTGTCACCAAGGGTGGATTCTAGGGTCCAACCCTAAGGTGTTACTGGGAGCAGATCTGATTTCCAGGCCAAAGGTATGCAAAGATGTCTGAACTCTGCCTGGGCCCCTGTTGGTTGTTGTTTTGGGTATGAGTTCACTTGTGGTGCTGACTTCTTAGCAGTCTGTCTCTCTCTCTCTCTCTCTCTCTCTCTCTCTCTCTCTCTCTCCTCTCTCCTCTCTCCTCTCTCTTCTCTTCTTGGAAGCCAGCTTCTTCTGCCATTGATGGAACTTACCCTTGGATCTGTAAGCTGAAATAAACCCTTCCTCCTATAAATTGTGTCTGGTTTAGAAATTCATCCCAGCAATGTGGAGCTGACTACAACACCAGTCAAAATTGGAAGTACAGAATATGTTTCCTCAGAATGTGTGAGCAGTGACTTGCATGTAATCTAGGACCCAGCTTCTGTGAACCATGACCCCACATGGGGGTGAGGGTCACTTAACTGATTGGGGGGGGCACTAGGAAAAATTGGCAACAGTAAAATATTTCTAAACATACAATGACCAAAACTTACTTAAAAATCAAGCATATCGGGATGGAGAGATGGCTTAGAGGTTAAGGCACTTGCCTGTGAAGCCTAAAGACCCATGTCTGACTTTCCAGATCCCACCTTAGCCAAACACACAAAGGTGAGGCAAGTGCAATGTTGCACATGCCCACTAAGTGGAGCTAGCGTCTGGAGTTCGATTGCAGTGACTGAGGCCCTGGTGCACCAATTCTCTCTCTCTGTCTCTGTAAAATTGTTTTTAAAAAATCAAGCATATAGTAAAGCCCAAGTGTTTGTAGCAGTGCTCATCCATGCTGCACTGCATGGTTTCACTGTTGCCCTGGTTATGAACATACAACATGCACAATTTGCACTGTGCATGTTCTCACATCACATGATGCTAACGCTGCCTGAAACACCTCAGCCCAGATTTTAAATTATGGCATGTTATGAATTGCAATGCTTTTACTGTACATACAAAATTTTCTTCTATTATCTAAACATAATGGTTTGGAGGCTGGGAATATAGCTCAGTTAGTAAAGTGTGTGCCTAGCATACACGAAGCTCTGGGTTCAGTTGCAGACCCAACTAAACCAGGCATGGTAGCACATGCCTGTAACACAGGAAGTAGAAGCAGGAGGATGAAAAGTTCAAGTTTTTAAACTCCATAGAGTTTGAAGCCAGCCTGTGCTGAATGCCTCATGGGAACCAGACTCAAAAGAAGGTAATAGTTGTGGAATTATACAGTGAGTTCCAGGTCAGCTTGAGCTAGAGCAAGAACTATCTCAAAAAAAGGAAAAAAAAAGAAAAGAAAATTGTTTAACCATAGGAAACAATGACTTTTAATATTTTCTTACCCTCATTCCTCAGCACGGAATTATCAAGTAAGCATATCTTTGGATTGTGGTGTGTTCGAATCTTTCATTTTAGAAATTGTTATCTGAAGTTAGAGGAAGTATTTTGTAGCTGTCCAACCTGATGTCCCTTGTAATGTACTAAAAAAAAAAACTGTTTTCTTTGACCCCACGTAGATAAGTCCAGAGAAGGACCTCTTTATGGAATATTTTAGTCAAGACATCAAAAATACAAGAAAAAGCAATAGTAAGAGCCATAAGGAAAGAGCAACAGCTCACCTACAAAGGAAAACACAGAATAACATCAGATCACCCATCAGCAGCCCCCAGAAACAAGAAAACATGGAATTGTGTATTTCAAACCCCAAAAGTAAACAACTTCCCATCCAAGATTGCTATATGCAGCAAAGCTATCTTTAAAAGTGGAAAGAGAGGGCTGGAGAGTTGGCTTACTGGCTAAGCAAAGGACACAGGTTTTATTCCCCAGTATCCACGTGCAGCTAGATGCACAAAAGTGGCACATGCATCTGGAGTTCGTTTGCAGTGGCTGGAGGCCCTGGCATGCCCATTCTCTTGCTCTTTCAAATAAATTAATTAATTAAATATTTTTAAAAACAGAGAGGGCTGGAGAGATGGCTTAACGGTTAAGGCGCTTGCCTTCAAAGCCTAAGGACCCATATTCTTCAATTCTCCAGAACCCACATAAGCCAGACACACAAAGGTGAGGCGAGCATAAGGTCGCACATGCCCACAAGGTGGCGCAAGCGTCTGGAGCTTGATTGCAGTGGCTGAAGCCCTGGCATGCCAATTCTCTCTCCTCCTCTCTCTTTCTCTCTCTCTCTTACTCTCTCTAAAATAAAATTAAAACACAGAGAAATAAGAACATTTTAAAACAAGCACAAACTAAGGAAGTTCATAACCACCAAGCTAGCACTGCAAATGATACTTAAAGGACCCTGTACACAGAGGAGGAAGAAAGACAACCCCAGTCATGATAGCATGGAGAAAAATTAATTTCATGAGAGGACCAGGTGAATAAAGGGCAAATGGAAAGGAATCCATCATATCCAAAATAGTTTACTGGAAACTTCTGGTTAAGATGGTAGCGTAGGAACCACACCAAAGCAGCCTAGGAGAGGAAAAGGCCAAACAAAAAAAAAATCCAGCAAAATAGTTTACTGGCAAGCCTCTAACATGGGGGAGAAAGAAAATAAAAAAACAATAATCCCACCAACTAGAAAAAAATTACAAATTTAAAAAAATTTTTATACAAAATTTACATGAATTAGAAAACATGTGTCAATAATAACCTCAAATGTAAACAGCCTCAACTGGTCAACAGAGATGCAGACTGGCTAGCTGGATTAAAAAAAAAAAAAAAAAAAAAAAAAAAACACTAAATCCAACTGTCTTCAAGGAACATATTCCACTAATAAAAACACCCACAAAATGAGAGTCAAATGGCAGAAGACAATCTATCAAGCAAATAGAAGCTTAAAACAAGATGGCATAGCTATTCTAAGATCAGATTAAGTAGACTTCAAAATAAAGTTAGTCAGATCAGATGAAAAAGCTACTTTCTATTAATAGGGAAAATGACCATCAAGAGGTGACAGTACAGCAGTGGGCCCTGCAAGCATTATGGCTAGCCAGACGGGCCACATGTACCAACTGGTATAAAAGTGGCATTCTGTTATGGGAGAAACCTCTCTGACTGGACTTAAGGCCCTCACCATAGGAGGAAACTCATGCCTGGAGCTGAAAACCTAATCAAGAGCCTATGGCTAGAGAGGTCATAATTCCAAGAGGGGAAACTACTTTAATTTGGGCTTAAGCTCGGGCTCCAGACTTTACCAACGCAGTGGGTCCATCCAAGAGCCCCGAACGGCGACTTGGAGGAGCTTTTATTAGGTTCAAACAAAGAAAGAGGGAATCTCCAACGTAGCAGTTACATGATTGGTTGACATTTAGCAAGAGCATATATGTTGCAAGCTGATTGGTTACATAGTAGCTGAAGAACGTTAAGCAAATTTATCTATAGTCAAGAGCCACAGGACTGTATATCATTTACTTGTTCCTTTTTGATTGGCCCATTACAGGGATTATTTGGGGTACTGAGCAGTTTGTGGTTTTTTTTCCCAGTAACTACAAAATGCTGTGTCAGTAATTTGGGCCCCACAGGGGAACAGAAACTTAGGCCTATTAATATAACTAAAGTCTGTCATGGCATTACTTTGGTGTGGGCTCTTCATTCCCCCCTCTGCTTGTAACTTAAGAGGACCTAATCTTGGGTCCTTATTAGGGGAGAGGTTGCAAGGGATGGTACTGTGTCCTAAGCACCATGAGTTGCACTGTGTTGATTCATTCCCTGACAAAGGAGATTAATTTATTGATCATGCAGGGTCCGAGGGTTAGTAATAATAATAGTAAAACCAGGGGTCCAGCCAGGGCTGAAAGCAAGGCTGTTACCGATTTTGATTTTGTTGTCTAGACTTAGCCCTTTCCAACAAGGTTTGAGGGTCTTGCAATGGTGGTAACACATGAAGACCCAGTTCCCTTGTCGGTAGTTGTGGGGCGTTGGTGGTCCAGTCACCCTAATTTTATTTTTCTTTATTTATCCCTCTCATGAGAAGACATTCTAACTGCTTTTAGGGGACTGGGACGAAGACATAAGATCATTTACTATTTCCTGCTGAACGGGACACGAACTGGGGACTTGATGCAGTTAGAGAGTCTCTCCCAGAGAGGGGAAGTAGTGTAATGGACCCCAGAGTGTAGGAAGATAGTCTTGGAAGAGAACATTGGGGAGAAAGAATAAAAGTAAGGAGTTAGTGAGAAGTGAGCACACAGCAAACTGGTCCTTTTTGAGGTTGAGGGAATCCAGTTAGACAGGCTTGGATTGTCTCAGGACCATCTGAGGATGAGCTGGCTGAGATTTTCTTTCAAAACTGTTTATTAAATGGTACAGTAGTATCCAACATGGCTTATAAAACAGATGAGATATTAGCAGAGTTATCAGAAATATATCAGAAATATATATCACTTAACCTTGATAATAGAGAGCTATTGGATGTCATTAGAGGCTGTACAAATATATTTTTTGGTCTCAGAATTTATTTATATATTCTATATTTGAAAATAACCCTTTTGACATCTATAGTTGTTTTTCCTTATTATAGAATTAGAACTATGGGGAAAAGATGTCTTAATGTTTGTTTGTTTCCCCTCTTGGAAAGCTCTTGTTGTATTACTTAATAGGCCATTTATATATTTAAGGCATTTTTGTTATCTTTGGTTATACATTTTTCTCTGAGTGTTTAAGACCATGCAGATAGCCAAAATTTAATTAAGGATTAAATTTTGGAGGTCATTAATGCCTCTCCAAAGAGACTTTAGGGACCCAGGAGTAGCCCTATAGCTGTTTATTGCTGCTGTATTCACAATAGTTAAGAAATGGAACGAGCCTTGATGTCCATCAGCTGATGAATGGATAAAGAAAATGTAGCACTAGTGCACACAGAATTTTATGTGGCCATAAGAAAAATGAAATCATGATTTTCAGGAAGATGGATGCAAATAGAAAACACTGTTAAGTTAAATAAACCAGACTCAGAAAAACAAATACTGCATGTTCTGCTCATATGCAGATCCTAGATTTTAATTTTTATATATGTGTATATATGGGGGGGCTGCAGATCATAATATTAGAAAGGGATCCATGAGAGTGGAGAAAAAGCTTAGATTTAAAATATGTGTGTGCCTGCACATGTGTGTGCTTGTAGGTCATAAAGCTTGGAAGGGGATCATAGAGGAATGATCTTACAGGGAGAGGGGAATGGAATATAAGTTACATGAAAGTAAAAGAGGACTCTTTGGAAGGAAGGAGGTAGCCAGAAGAAGCAGGAAGGAGCATGAATGGGGGCGGTGGGAGAGGGAGATGTTAGAACAAATATAATGACACATGTTATGAATATGCCATAATTAATCCCACTGCTTTGTATGCTAACTTTGAAAATTAACTTAAGAGTAAAGGAAATAATTCCTGGTTGAGTTGCTAACTTGAGTTTCATTTCAAAAAAAAAAATGTTCAGTGAATTTTGGCCTGGGATTAGAACAGAATTTGCAACCATTTCTGAAATGGCCCTAAACATACTTCTGCCATTTCGTGCTACAGATTTACGTGATGTGGCATTCTCAGCACTGACAGCTATAAAATCAAAATATTGATCAACTCTGAAAAGCATTGAAGATGCTGTGCATCCTGCAGTGTCGCATGTTCAGCCAAGATTGAATTCTTGTAAAAATAAACAAGCACATGCATCTCATTAGTGTGCAGATTTGTTATCTCTTTAATAGATGTTACAATCATACACATGGCAGAGTTGTTGTATAATAAATTTCTTTTTTTATTTTATTTATTTATTTATTTGAGAGACAGACAGACAGAGAGAGAGAGAGAGAGAGAATGGGCATGCCAATACCTCCACTCACTGCAAACAGATTCCAGATGAATGTGCTACTTTGTGCATCTGGTTTACATGGGTCGTGAAGAATCGAACCTAGGTCCTTTGGCTTTGCAGGCAAGTGCCTTAACCACTAAGCCATCTCCCCAGCCCATAAATTTCTTTATGATATATTATCAGTTTATGTTTTCATATACCTACCTTATATACTGGCATACCTTGGGTTGAACAAAAACTTCTTGTGGAAAACTTTAATAAGCCCTGGTCTAGGGTAACAGTCCAAAATTTACCCTCAATGGCAAAAACTGCTAGTCATAGCCACCAACTTCTACCAGTGGTCCCTATGAGACAATAAACTGGGACGTGGAGGAGTAGGAGGTCTTCCAGATCTTCAGCCCACCATACAAGCTTTACAGCCTTCCTTCCTTCCCTGCCCCCAGAGCCTCTAAGCCAGACATTAAGGAAAGCACCTTGAAAATATGTTATACACCTGTTTGTAGTTGTCAAAGCGACCCTTGCTTATGTCTCCACCACCCATGAAACCAATAGGATTGAAATATGAGCTCTGATCCTAATCTCACAGGACTTTGAACACATCACTTCTCTCTAGGACTATTCTTTTGCTTTCCACAGAAGTATATTTGTCTTGATAAACAAAGCCATACCATGTAACATTCAAGCTCAACTCCATACCTTTATACCACATTTATGGCTTTGTGTTAGATTTTTCATTGCTACAGAAAATCACTGAAAGAGTTTAAAGAAATATTTATTTAGCCTCATGTGGTGGTTTGATTCAGGTGTCCCCCATAAACTCGGGTGTTCTGAATGCTAGGTTCCCAGCTGATGGAGATTTGAGAATTAACACCAGCTGGAGACAGTGTATTGTTGCGAGCAGGCTTATGGGTGTTAAAGCCAGTTTCCCCATGCCAGTGTTTGGCACACTCTCCTGTTCGTGATGTCCACCCTCTGCTCATGCCATCATTTCCCCCTGCCATCATGGAGTTTCCCCTCAAGCATGTAATCCAAAATAAACCTTTTTCCCACAAGCTGCTCTAGGTTGGGTGATATCTACCAGCAATGTGAACCTGACTGCAACACTTCATGTCCTTAGTCAGCTGGATCCATTGCTTGGGACTTGAGGCCAGACAGACCATCATGGTGGCAGAAGCATGTAACAGAGACTGTCACTGCTCAGAGATCAGGAATCTGAGAAGAAACAGAAAGGGAGCCAAAGCCAAGATATTCCCTTCAAAGACATGTACCCTGGCAACCCACTCCAAGGTCCTCCACCTTCGACAGTGCTACCTCTTTCCAATGGTCTATTCAAATTTGGCATCCACCAATGGATTAAACCATCCATTAAGTCAAGACCCTGAGGATCTAATCCTCTATGGAAATATCATAACAGACACAACCAAAAATATGCATTACTAGTTTCCCAAGCATCTCTCAACACAATAAACTGATGCTCAGGATTGATCCTCTTACTCTTGTCCATGTAACTACGCAGTGAGCCTGGGAGGGCTCTACTGTGCACAACTTCCAGAGCCTCCACCACCCGGTAGCTGCACCTCCTCCAACATGGCAAGGGAAAACTGACACTCCAGGGCTGGAGAGATGGCTTAGAGGTTAAGGTGCTTGCCTACAAAGCCAAAGGACCATGGTTTGATTCCCCAGGACCCACATAAGACAGATGCACAAGGTGGCGCATGCATCTGGAGTTTGTTTGCAGCAGCTGGAGGCCCTGGTATGCCCATTTTCTCTCTTCCCCCCTCTCTCTTTCTCACTCTCAAATAAATAAATAAAAATAAAATACTTTTTAAAAAGAAAATTATCAATAAAAATGCTTTAAAAAAAAAACAATGACACTCCAGTGCACTTCTGTCTCAGAAGCAACATGTATATCTCAGATTTTATTAGCACAAATTGGTCACCCAGCACTGCCTACCCCCAAGGGAGCACTGACGTATAAGATGATGAATAGAATACTTAGTGAACAGTATTTCTCTGCCCCACGGTATGATGGCATACCTCTCTTACCAGGTGACAAGAAGAATTAAGTGAACAATCATTTCAAAAAGATGTTCAGCATTCAAATCTCAGTAAAAAACAGTTACTGTGCAGTTTCTGTTTCCTAGACCCTGTCCAATGTTCAGCCCAGCCTCTTGGAGCCTGTAGTCTTGGGCTTGAGCTAGACAAAAGCTAGGTGAGGGCTGAAGGGATGGCTTAGTGGGTAAGGTACTTGCCTGCAAAGCCTAAGGACCCAGGTTTGATTCTCCAGGTCCCACATAAGCCAGATGCACATGGTGGCACATGCGTCTGGAGTTCCTTTAAAGTGGCTGGAGGCTCTGACGTGCAAATTCTCACTCCCTCTCCCTCTCTCTGTCTCAAATCAATAAATACAATAGATAAATAAAATGTTTAAAAAATAGAAAGCTAGGTGACCACACCGATGAGCATGTAACGAGCTGTTCAGGCAGATGCTGTACATCGCTGTGTGGTGACGCAGCAGGGGTCCCGAACTCATCAGGGTCAGATAATAAGCTTCTCAGAGGAGGCCACTGTAGAGCTACAGTCTTAATAATCAACGAGCACTCCGCAGCTGAAAAGAGGAGCAAGAAGAGCATCACTGATGGAGGAAGCAGTGCAGGGAAAGAACAGCCAGTTTGAAGTAAAAAAAAAATATCAAACAGCCGGGCTGGCAGCGCATGCCTTAATCCCAGCACTTGGGAGGCAGAAGTACGAGGATCGCTGTGAGTTCGAGGCCACCCTGAGACTACATAGTGAATTCCAGGTCAGCCTAGACTAGAGTGAAACCCTACCTCGAAAAAAAATAATATATATGTTATTTATTTATTTATTTATCGAGACATATGGGTACAGAAACCAGGGAGCGGCCTGGAGGACAGGAGGTCACTTAATGCAGCAGAGGTCACCATTCAAGGCCTGGAGAAAAGATTTACTTGTCCATAGTCACCAGAGTGAAATGACATGCTACAGTTACTGTGGGCATTGTTGCCACATCTGGCACTCAGAGAAGCAGGGTACCACTGTAGAGGTGCTCAACAATCAAAGAAGGAGCTAGAATCCTGGCTCATCTTCACCACCGTGGACCAACAGCCTCAGGCTAATTGAGAACCCAAACACTCTCTCTCGTCATGAGAAGAAACACATATATCCTTTCTGGGGAACCTTGCAGCCAATAATATGTCACATAGTACAGCACTGGCCTGGCTGAGCCAACTCTGGGAGTCAGATGCTAGAGCAGGCTGAGGCCAGGAAATGGGGATAGAAGTTACTGAGCAGCAGGGGACATAGCAGAAGAGGAAGCAGTAAGAATGTAAGAGCCAGGGCTGGAGAGATGGCTTAGCGGTTAAGGCGCGTGCCTGTGAAGTCTAAGGACCCTGGTTCAATTCTTCAGGTCCCACGTAAGCCACGTGCCACCTGTCTGCACTGGCTAGAGGCCCTGGCGCGCCCATTCTCTCTCTCTCTCTCTCTCAAATAAATAAATTTTTAAAAAGAATGTAAGAGCCAGAGGATGAGGAAGTGTACTATGTAATGCTGTCTTCTGGCCATGAGATAACCATTGCACAGGTGATCTCACAGCAGCTACACAAGACCCGCACAAAAAGCCTGTCTCCATCAGCATCCATCATGTATGGGGGAGGGGATCATGGGGCCCACCCCCCCCCACCTCTGAGGCATTATTTGCAGTTAATGCTTACTGGGGGAAGAGGAGACACAGTGGTGTGACTGCTGGTAAATTGCTCATCCTCCAGGAATTAAATTCAGTGGGTGTCAAACAAACACATCAAAGTATAAATGGAGCCAGTTAGGAGGAAAACAGGGTTCAGTGGGGGGGGGGGAATGGGGTCAAGAGAAGGCAATGGCAGTGAATATGATCAAATACATTATATACATGTATAAAATTATCACAAATAAAAGCAGGGTGTGACGGTGCACACCTTTAATCCCAGTACCTGAGACAGTGGAGGATCACCATGAGTTCAAGGCCAGCCTAGGCTACAATGTGAGCTCTAGATAAGCCTGGACTAGAGTGAGACTCTGTCTCAAAAAGTAAAACAGGGCTGAAGAGATTGCTTAGCAGTTAAGGCTTTTGCCTGTGAAGCCTAAGGACCAGGTTCAACTCCCCAGGACACAAGTAAAGCCAAATGCACAAGGTAGCACATGTGTCTGGAGTTCATTTGCAGTGGCTAGAGACCCTGGCATGCCCATTTTCTCTCTCTCTGTCTCTCTCATAAATAAATGAAAAAATTAAAATAAAATATGGGCTGGAGAGATTGCTTAGTGGTTAAAGCACTTGCCTGCAAAGTCTAAGCACCCAGGTTCAATTCCCCAGAACTCACACAAGCCAAATGCACATGGAGGTGCATGAGTCTGGAATTCATTTGCAGGGGCTAGAGGCCTTGGCGTGACCATTTTCTCCCTCGCTTGCCCTCTCTCTCAAATAAATTATTTTTAAAAAATTTGCTGGGCTGAGGTATGAGGTGTAGCTTAGCAGTTAAGGTGCTTGCCTGCAAAGCCTGAGAATCCAGGTTTGGTTCCCCAGTACTCACATAGGCCAGATGCACAAGGTGGCACATGCATCTGGAGTTTGTTTGCAGTGGCTAGAAGCCCTGGTGTGCCCATTCTCTCTCTCTCTCTCTCTCTCTCTCTCTCTCTCCTTTCTCTCCCTCCCTCCCTTCCTCCCAATAAATAAATAAATATAAAAATTTTTAAAAAGGAAATTTTTGATCAGATACTTACTTTCCCTCTCAGAAGTGCACTATTTTCTCATGACTTTGGGCAAGCAATTTACCCTTTCCAGTCCTCAGTTTCCCCATCTCTGAAGCAAAATCATCGGATCACAAGGTTTCTGAGGTCCCTTCCCTATGACAAGAGGCTTAGGTGTGTTTTCTAGCTGAGTAATGAAGGGGAAAGCGAATAGATTCCAAACCAGTCTTTATCTAGAGAACTGCAATTTACCAAACAAGAAAATCAAGGGGAAATTGCAAAGATGATGAGGGATGGACCTTTTTTAGGAACAACAACCTAATCACAAGTCACTGCCTGCGACGAGATGTCACAAAAACCTTGATTTGCAGCTTTGGGGAGTGGCGTGCCATGGGATACAGGCAATTAACAACGTGAGGAGCTTCACTGAGGCACAGATGAATCATAGGAGGCGGTGTCAATGGGCTGGAAAGGATGCCACACAGCATGTGACCAAACTCCCAGTCTGATTCATGGAACCTTGCATGAGGCAGCCATTCTGTATCTGTGATGGGAGCTCCCAGTCTTCCCTCCTTTTAGAGTGCCAGACAGAGTGCATAGCTCAATGCAGACCTTAACAAGAATGAGTGAAGAAACAAATGAATGAGTGAATGAATAGGTAGCTCGGTGCTATGCCCCAGCACCTCTCCTGGTACTTTCACCCAGAAGTCCTAGATGGAGAACACCTGATCTCATGACTGCCTTTCTTTAAACATATATGATTTATCTATTTGCAAGTAAAGACAGAGAGAATGGATACACCAGGGCCTGTAGCTGCTGCAAAGGAACTCCAGATGCAGGCAGGCTTTGCTTTGTACATCTGCTGCCTTTCTTAAGAAGGTGTCCCCCAAAACAATACTGACTTTGGAGATTCTTTGACCCCTCCCATGGAAATAATGAGGAACAACGACATAGACGCAAAGGAACAATGACGCAGATGCAATGCGGGATGTATTGATGAGTGAGTGTCCACCACAGGCACTTGTAGTTTAGCTCCTCTGAGCCAATTCAGCAGTCTCCAGTCATGGGGAGGGGCTGCAAAGGAACTGAAAAGTGGCTGGACTAGATGGAGAGGAAGGGAAGTGCAAAATACTTGCTGGAGTTTGAAGACTTGGCACGAAAATAGTGTAACTATCCCATGACTCTTCTATTATGTATTGAAGTGACAATTTTGCAATACAGACATAAAATATAGTGTTAAAACTAATCCCACCTGCTACTTTTTTAATAATTTATTTTTATTTATTTATTTATTTGACAGAGAAAGTGGGAAGGGGAGAGACAGAGAGAGAGAGAATGGGTGCGCCAGGGCCTCCAGCCACTGCAAATGAACTCCAGACACATGCAACCCCTTGTGCATCTGGCTAACGTGGGTCCTGGGGAATGGAACCTGGGTACTTTGGCTTTGCAGGCAAATGCCTTCACCGCTAAGCCATCCCTCCAGCCCCTACCTGCTTCTCTTTACTTATTTAAAAGTACATATATGAGGCTGGAGAGATGGCTCAGCAATTACAGGCACTTGCTTGCAGAGCCTGACAGCCCGGATTCAGTTCCCTAGATCCGACATAAAGCCAGATGCAGAAAGTGACTCATGCATCTGAAATTTGTTTGCAGGGGCTGGAGGCCCCGGCGTGCCAATATTCATTTTCTCAGTCTGCCCCTCCTCTCTAACAAATCAATAAATATTTTTAGAAAGAAAACTACACGTGTGAAAAGAGCTGCTTACGGTGACTCAAGCCACAGGCTGAGGCAGGAGGGTTGCCATGAGTTTGAGGCCAGCCTGAGCTACATAGCAAGTGCTGGGCCAGCCAGTGCTGCGGAGCATGACCCAGTTTCAAATTAATTAAAAGGACATATGTGGCTCACACTCACAGCTCCCATCCTATCCCCGTTGCTCAATACTGATACTCAGCCGACAGGAAAGTCACCCCACGCCAGGGGTAAGGAAGCTGGGGAGCTGTCCAGGTGTGGCTGACAGTGCTGCTCCAGGTACTCGCCAGAATCTCAGCCTGTCCCACTACGCCCCAGTAAACTCCCACACGCAGGCAAAGGCAAAGCCCTTGGGTGGCACTTTGCCATGGGAACCCAGCAGTGTTTAGGAGCCTCGAAAGCACAGGCCACAGGCGGAGCACCAGGAGCAGCCTGCTCCTCTTTTTTTTTTTTTTTTTTTTTTTTTTGTCTTTTGGTTTTTCAAGGTAGGGTTTCCCTCTAGTCCAGGCTGACCTGGAATTCACTATGGAGTCTCAGAGTGGCCTCGAACTCACGGTGATCCTCCTACCTCTGCCTCCCGAGTGCTGGGATTAAGGTGTGCGCCACCATGTCCGGCTTCCTCTGTCTTTTAGAAGTGTGTCTTTTAGAAGGGCAGGTTGATCTTTGTCCCTTTTTGTATTTTTTGATCTATTTGTTTGAGAGAGAGAGAGAGATAAAGGGAAGAGGAATCCATGAGTAAAGATCTTGCTGCACAAGCATGAGGACCTGAGTTCAGATCCCCACACAGGTGGGGAATGCCAAGCATGATGGCACGTGCCTGCAATCCCAACGCTGGGCGGGTGAAGACGGGCTGATCCTAGAGCTCAGTGGCTAGCTAGTCTAAATGAATCAGTAAGCTCCTCATTCAACAAGAGACCCCATCTCAAAGAATAAGGTGGAGAGTGACTGAGAAAGACACTTGATACTGACCTCTGGCCTCCACATGCATGTGTGCACAAATATGCAGCCCTGTACACATCAACACACATGCACATCACACACATGTAAATGTCAAAAAAAAAAAAAAAACACAGAGTGCTGGTCACGTGTGTCCTACCCCTATGTCCTAACAACTCACCTCCAAACCAAACAGTCCAGCACCTTTCATGGTGCATCATCTCCTGAAACTTTCTTCCTGTCCCTTCCCCCTAACACATGCCATTAGGTCATTGACCTATTTATTTATTTAAGGGAGAGAGAGAGAGAGAGAAGGGCAGAGAGAGAAAGAATTGGCGTACCAGGGTCTCTAGCCACTGCCAACAAACTCCACATGTATGCTCCACCTTGTGTGTCTGGCGTTATGCGGGTACTGGGGAATCGAACTTAGGTGTTAGGCTATGAAGGAAAGTGCCTTGACTACTGAGCCATCTCTCCAGCCCCGGGTCTTTGTCCTTTTCATGGGATGATCGAGGTTATCATTCCCAGGACTCAGCCTTCCTACACCCATGAACCCTTTAATATTCTGATCATTTCATGGAACTTCGTCCCGGCAGGAATTTTTTTTATCTTTGTACACACCTATATCTATATCATAAATTATTTTGGAAAATTTTAATAGCTATATGCACTATCCTCACAAAAGGTCGCATTGCAGTTTCAAGGAATTTGTAGCCCCAATGCTGATACACAGTCTTCTCTATGGGGCATGCTTGTCCTGCCAAGGATACCTTCCAAGCTTCCCTAAATGTCCACGGACCTAGGTTCCAGGAATGGAGTGTGGGTGGCCATGATGTCTCACTTGTTTACCAAAAAAAAACTTCATAGTCCTAGGAGCCAAGGAGATGACTCAGTAGGTAAGAGCGCTGACTGTGCAGGCACACCCTCAAAGCCCAGAGCATGAGGTGCCTGTACTTAACCCCTATCTGACCCAGTGGGAACTTGGCCCGAGCAACCTAATAGATTCAACTAAATTAAATGGACATGAACAGCTCACTCTCCAGACAGCTTTAAATGGCGGCATGGGACAGGACTGGGGTGTGACAGTCTGTTTTTCTTGCCTCCTTCATAGGGTTGGTGATGGAGAGATTTCCACCCTAGTGCTAAAGGGATGACCAAACATACACCCAGTCCTGGGAGTTCATTTATCACAGTGTCAGGCCAAGGGGGGAGGACACAATACAAGCCTTGAATTTGGGAACAAAGTAACCACTCGTGAGCTACAAGACAGTGAGGCGACCCCAGTTTCCATAGGTGAATGTGATTGGTTTGGTGGAATAATTCTATGAGCTGACAGGGAACTAAACCCTCATGGGTAAGAAGGAACTGTATGGGATCCCCTGGATAAAGAGGGGTGTTTGTTCCAGGAGCCTTCTCAGTGGGGGTAGAATGGAGAAGAGAAGTTAAGTAAGGAGGCCATTCAAAGTCCCCTCCATTTCAGCAGATGGCAAAGCAAAGCACAATATTGGACCTTAATTTGGGGCCTGATGCCATGAAATCTCAGAACCCAGTTCGTTAGAGCTCACAGCTAGCACAGGGGCTCAGAGTTGTGATTCTGCCAGAAACAGGAAAGCAGTGGGAATTCTCGGCTGTGGGCGACCACACCCTCCTTCCTGCAAGTTACTCTGTCTCATATAGGTCGAACCCCCACCTTTGGCTGCGTGAACCCCTCGCTTTCCTTCGTATCCTCTACACTTGACATTGATATACATTAATACATCTGCCCTTTGCTCTTATAAGAACATGTGCTCTGTAACCAAGACAACTGTTTTTGGCCTATAGCACTTAGCCCAGAAGGAAGCTAGCTGTCAGTGATAAGGGCCCATCCTGGGACCCTCCCTCCTAGACCTCTGTCTCCCTTCCTTCTGTCTTCTTTGCTCCCAGTAACCCTGCTCAGCCAATCAGAGAGCCATGTCAGCTTTCTACCCTGGCCTGTCTCAACATCTATAATCAATTCCTATCTTGAAACACCATCTGGGCTGAACCCACAGAAAGAGATGAACTTTGTTCTGTTTTTACACATAGCTCATACATCCAGCTAAAAGCAAGTTTTTAAATTCTGCAGCTCAGGGCTGGAGAAATGGCTTAGCAGTTAAGGCACTTGTCTGTGAAACCTAAGAACTCATGTTCGACTCTCCATGTCCCACGTAAGCTGGCCACACAGTGACACAAGCATGCAAGGACTCACACACATATGCACAAGGGCGTGCACGCATCTGGAGTTTGATTGCAGTGGCTCCAGGCCTCGCTCTCAACCTCTCTCTCTCTCTCCTCTCTCTTTCTCTCTTGCATAAAAAAGGCCAGTATGTTGGGCTTGCCAAAAAAAAAAAAAAAATACTGCAACTCAGGCTGGGGAGGTGGTTCAGTGGGTAAAGTCCTTGCCATGCTAGTCCGAGAACCTGAGTTTGGGTTCCCAACACGCACATACTCCCAGCACTGGGGAGGAAAATACAGCAGAGTCCCCAGGATTTGCTGGCTAACCAGACTGGCCAAGTTGAGCTCTAAGTTCATCAAGAGACCCTGTCTCATAAATAAGGCAGAAGGTGATGGGTAGATGGCTGAGCAGTTAAGATTACTTTCTGCTTACACACAAGGGCCATGGTGAGCCTGAGACCTCCCAAGTTCAGTTCACCAGCACCCATGTAAAAAAGGTGAGTGTGGGGCTGGAGTGATGGCTTAGCAGTTAAGGTGCTTACCTCTGAAGCCTAAGGACCCAGGTTTGATTCCTCAGGAACCACATAAGCTAGATGCACAAGGTGGCACATGAGTCTGAAGTTCATTTGCAGTGGCTGGAGGCCCTGGAGCACCCATTCTCTCTCTCTATGTCAAATAAATAAAGTAAAAAATATATACATTTTTTTTTAGGGCTGGAGAGGTGGCTTAGCGGCTAAGCGCTTGCCTGTGAAGCCTAAGGACCCCGGTTTGAGGCTCAATTCTCCAGGACCCACGTTAGCCAGATGCACAAGGGGGCGCACGCATCTGGAGTTTGTTTGCAGTAGCTGGAGGTCCTGGTGTGCCCATTCTCTCTCTCTCTGCCTCTTTCTCTCTGTCTGTCACTCTCAAATAAATAAATAAAAATAAACAAATTATATACATTTAAAGGTGGATATTGCCACATATGTCTTTAATGCAATCCAGGGTGGTGGGGTAGAGCAAGATAGAGACAGAAAAATAGAGGTTCACTGACCGAAAATGGCAAGCTTCAGGGTGAGATCCCATCTCAAGGAAATACATGGATGACCAACAGAGAAGGACCCTTCATGTTCTCCTTGCCTCTGGCTTCCACACGGGCGCACACAGGGCATGCCCATCTACATACACTCACGGACATGCAACACACACACATCCATCACATACCATATGCACACACGCATACACACAAAAGAATAAGGTAGAAAGGAACTGAGGGAGACACATTGACCCTTGGCCTCCACACACATGTGCACATGTCCCTGTACATACGCATGCATGCCCACACATGGATGAACACACACACACACACACAATGCCTGCAACTCACAGAAATGGTCTCCATGGCGGTATATGAGCCTAAGAAGCCATACTGCTAGAGAGGGGAATGTAGAGCCAGTGAAACTTCCCTTAGCCACCTTTTCTAGCTGCATTGTGGGGCGTCAGGCCCCACCCAGACCCTCAGGCCACCATCCAGGGCTGACTCAGAAGCCATCCTCTCACGCTGGATCAGAGCTTCTAGAAACATTGTTTTTTTTTTCCTTTGAGGCAAGCCCAACAGACTGCCTTTATTATGCAAGAGTGTGACAGAGAGAGAGAGAATTGGTGCGCCAGGGCTTCAAGCCCCTGCAATCAAACTTCAGGAGCGTGTGAGCCCTTGTGCGCATGTGCAACCTTGCGTGCTTGCGTCACTGTGCGTCTGGCTTACATGGGACCTGGAGAGCCGAACATGAGTCCTTAGGCTTCGCAGGCAAGTGCTTTAACCACTAAGCCATCTCTCCAGTCCCTAGACATACTCTTTGAGTTTTTGTTTGTTTGTTTGTTTGTTTTATTTTTTAATTTTTTTTATTTTTCGAGGTAGGGTCTCACTCTAGTCCAGGCTGACCTGGAACTCAGTATGCAGTCTCAGGGTGGCCTTGAACTCACAGTGATCAACCTACCTCTGCCTCCCAAGTGCTGGGATTAACCTAGAAGCACTCTTTAAGAGCAGGGCCAGGAGTCGTCTGCATGGCTGTGCAGCAGCACCAGGAACCCAGGAAGAGGAAGGTAATGCAGGCGGCAGCAGGGTGCATGGGTGGAGGCGGGGGGGGGGGGACACGGTTCCCTGGAAGTCCCCAGCAGGCCTGAACTATGAGCTCTGGTCCTTCCCCAACATTTGCATCCAAATTGCCACAACCATGTGGAGCAGAACAGGAAATGAGCAGGCCTGCACTGTGAATGGCTCCCAGCATATCAAAGGGAAGCAGCTACCCCTTCCTCCAGCATCCTCGCCGTGCTAGCCAGGGCTACTAGTGATTGGAGGAACCAGATAGGTGCTTCAACAGACACCACAAGTACTGAAGGATGAAAACATTCTGTTCTGCCAAGTTTATATCCAGGCAAGCACCTTAACTGCTGAGCCACCTCTCCAGTCGCAAGTTTCTATCCAGAATAAAATCAGATGAAAGTAGGAGTATAAAAAAAGAAGAAGATGGGCTGGAGAAATGGCTGAGAAGTTAAGGTGTTTGCCCACAATGCCAAAGGACCCAGGTTTGATTCCCCAGGACCCATGTAAGCCAGATGCACAAGGGGGTGCATGCATCTGGAGTTCGTTTGCAGTGTCTGGAGACCCTGGCACACCCATTCCCTCTCTGCCTGTCTCTCTTCTATCTATCTCTCTCTCTCTCTGCTTGCAAATAAATAAATAAATAAAATTTTTTTAAAAGAAGAAGCCAGGTGTGGTGGCACATGCCTTTAATCCCAGCACTTGGGAAGCAGATGTAGGAGAATTACCATGAGTTCAAGGCTACCCTGAGACTACGTAGTGAATTCCAGGTCAGCCTGGACTAGAGTGAAACCCTATCTTGAAGAAAAAAAAAAAAGAGTAGGGCCAGGGGCTGCAGAGATGGCTCAATGGCTAAAGGGGTTTGCTTGCAAAGCCTGACAACCTGGATTCAGTTCCCCAGTACCCACATAAAACCAGATGAACAAAGTGGCGCATGCACCTAGAATTCTATTTGCAGGAGGCTCTGATGTGCCCATATTCTCTCTCTCTCTCTCTCTCTTCCTCCCTCCCCCCCAGCAAATAAATAAAAATATTTTTAATAGTAGGGCCAAATTCAAGTTGGTTTATCCTGGTAGCTTTATTAACTTCACTATCCCTTCATTAGAACTAGACAGGGTTCAAAACTGCCACCCTGGGCACTCAGGAACAAGAACCCCATGGTCCCCAGGAAGTTTAGGGAATCAATCAACAGGACACAAATTAGAACCCAACCATCAGGAATAAGAATGCTGCTGTGGGGGCTGGAGAGATGGCTTAGTTGTCCAGTTGCTTGCCTGTGAAGCCTAAGGACCCAGGTTTGATCCCCCAGTGCCCACATAAGCCAGAGGCACAAGGAGGCACACGCGTCTGAAGTTCATTCACCGTAGCTAGAAGCCCTGGTGTGCCCATTCTCTCTATCTGCCTTTCTTTCTCTCTCAAAATAAATAATATTTTTTAAAAAATATTTTTTTAAAGAATGCTGCTGTGGAAGCCCTGGTGTGAGTTGTCCAGTGGGCGGCCTGATAGGAACTCAGTCCTGTTTGGGGTCTGGTGTGTCACCTTGGACGTCACCTTCTGTATCCCAGGCTGCTGAGATGTGAGGGTCCTGTCGAGAGCAATGCCTCTGGGAAGGAAGGGAGGCCACTTGGTGACTAAGACCCGATTAGGGCTGTCACAAGCTGTGCATGGGTTCAACACAGACATTCATTTTCTCATGACTCTGGAGCTGGAAGCCCAACGTCCAAGAGTTGGCAGGCGGCGTTTCTTCTGAGCCCTCTTTTCCCTGCATCCACACGCAGCCTTCCCTCGGTGCACACACGTATCTGTGTCCTTTCTCCACTTCCTATGAGGACGTCAGCTATATTGGATTAGGGGCACTTAATCAGCTTTTGAATGGTCCCATCAAGTTGAAAACCAGCCTGGGCTATCTAGAGAGTTCCAGTTTCTGGCCAGCTTAAAATATGTAGGGGAATTAACACACACACACACACACACACACACACACACGTTCTGTGTGAGCCATCTAAAGAGGAGGGAAATGTGTCTCAATCACAAGACAAAAATGGCCTAAGCACTGGTGCAAACTGCTACAATCAAAGGCACTTTTTCTTCACTGAGAGCATTTCCCTCAGGCCCAAAGACCGTTGGGGTGCCTGAGGAGACATTTGCATTCATTTCTCAAATTCTCTGATGCCCTTAATCAGAAGGTTGAACTGGATCATTTAACTCCAAGCCTGCCCTGTGGTCCCGAAGCATGTGCTCTGATAAGCGTAGTTTCTCTTTCTGGGCTAGATAAATTGTAAAGAGAGTAGTTAATGACATGGAATTCTGGCTCAGAATTCATTATGCTTATCAAAAAAAAAAAAAAAAACCTTCTAATCTGGGCCAGAGAGATGACTCAAAAGTTAAAGACACTTGCTTACAAAGCCTCCTGGCCCAGGTTCGACTCCCCAGTACCCATGTAAAGCCAGATGTGCAAAGTGGCACATGCATTTGGAGTTTGTCTGTCTGCAGTGGCAGGAGGCCCTGGAACAACCATTCTTTCTCTGTCTCTCTCTCTCCTTTTCTCTCTCATTACCTATCTCTCTTCCTCTCTCTCTCTCTCCCTCTCTCTCAAATAAATAAATAAATATATTTAAAATCATCCTAGTCAATATTGCTCATCAACAGATCATCATACATATGCCATACCAGAAGCAGAGCTCTCCTTAAACATGTGACAGAGCCTGCGGGCCACTCCAAGAAATAGGCTTTTGGAGGAATATGGGTCTGCGTCTCTTAGGTCAAGGAATTCATCATTCTAGAAGGATCTGGAACACAAAATGAAGTCACCCCTAATGATGTCCATACCCTGACCCATGTTCCCTCACATGGCTACGGGGATTCTCTTGATGACTCAGGCCAAGGAACTTGAGGTGCAGGTATTTTCCTGGCTTACAGGGACAGTCTAGCCCAGGTGTAGTGGTCAGAGCACCAGACAAATGGAGGATTCTGCTACAAGGCAACAAATGCAGGTGGCCCCTAGAAGCTACCAGAGGTCAGGAAGCAGAGTCTCCCCTGAGCCTCGAAGAAGGAACCTGTCCTGCCAACACTGTGGTCTCAGCCCAGTGAGACCCGCCTCAGACTTCCTTCTGGTCTCTAGGACTGTGAGCTAAAGTCTGCTTTTTTTTTTTTTTTTTTTTTGCATGTTTAGTATGTGGTGTGTGCATATGTGTATACGCATATATGTACAGATGTGCTCACATACTGCTGAAGGCAAGAGGAGAACATCAGGTATCCTTCTGTCTCTCATCTGCTTACTTGAGACAGTCTCTTGACAAGAGCTGTGACTGTTCTGAGCCCCAGTGGTTCCCCAGTCTCTGCTCCCCTACAGGACTGGGGCTACAGGCGAGTGTGGCCACACCCAACTGCCCACCTGGGTCCTGGGGAATTGAACTCCGGTGGTCTCAGCTCCTCTCCAGCTCCGGTGCTTGTGGCAAGCCCTCCCACCAGCTGAACCATCTCCCCAGCCCCAAAGCTTGTTTTCCACGCCATTAAGCTCCTGGTAATTTGTTACCGCAACAATAGCAAACTGATACAAGAGACAAGCAGTCTCAGAAAACCAGAGTTCATGCCCCGCCCCCTCCATGAGCAGGGTCCAAGCTGTGCAAACTTGAGTCGGTTAATCAGGCTCGCTGAGTCTCAGTCCTTTGCAAAGGGGGATTTCTCTCTTCTCACGAGGATGAGGTAAGAATTAATGTTAATAACGAGCCCTGAGGACATAACTTGTCAGTTAAGTGCTTGCCTCATAGGCCTCAGAATGTGATACTTCAGTTCCTAGAGTCCACATAAATAACAGGTATGGTGGTGTGCTCCCTCACTCGTAGCATTGGGACAGGAGGAGCTCACTGACCAGCAGGTCTAGCCTAATTTTTGAACTCCAACCAATGAAAGACCTTGTCTCAAAAGAGAGGTGTACAGTGCATCTGAAAAAGGCACCTGAGGTTTGAACTCTAGTCTCCACACTCAAGCATATACACATGCACACACATGTACAAAAAAAAAAAAAAAGAATTACTATTAATAACAAACAGCTTGTCTCCTTCCTGGCCCACAGACCCAGCAGGTGTCCCCATCTCTCCCCCTTCTGCCCTGTTCTCTACATTCACTGTGTTACTGCTCCTTCAGAAAGGAAGAAAGTGGTTCCAAGGTTGGCCCAAGGATATTCCTCAATAACATGCAACAGGTTGGGATAAACCAAGAACCTCCACAAAGCCCCACTGGGCGGCATATTCACAGGACAAAGCAAAACCAGTCCCAGCTTCAAGCAGGAGCCAGTGGTGACTTGGAGCACAGCCGTGGGGCTAAAGCCGCCCAAAGTTGACAATCTCTCTGGGTCTACTGGCTCCCAGCCCCCAAGCCTCTCCCAGGACATTAAGGGGATTTGTCCCATTGTACAGGTTGTTTCCTGGCAATGAGAACCACTGAAGCAGCCTGGGAACGGTGGTCCTCTGATGCATCTGGCAACAGACTGTATGGCATTTAGTACAAGTTGTATCACCTGTTGCACAGCCTCCACCTGTACCCAGTTCTAAAACATTTGAATCACTCTAGGGCTGGAGAGATGGCTCAGCAGTTAAGATGCTTGCCTGCAAAGCCTAAGGACCCAGGCTCAATTCCCCAGGACCCATATAAGACAGATACACAAGGTGGTGCATGCGTCTGGAGTTCATTTGCAGTAGCTGGAGGCCCTGGCATGCCCATTTTCTCTCTCTCTCTCTAATGAATAAATTAAATTTGAAAAAAAAAAGACATTTTCATCACTCTAAGGGAAAACCTTATACCTGTTAAAAGGGTCATTCCCGGGCAGGGGAGATGGCTCAGTAGTTACAGGCTCTTGCTTACATACCCTACTTGGGAGTCACACCCAGAATTTACAGAAGATTAACCTCTGGAACTTCCCTATGCAGAAGTGGGCAAACTGCTTCTAGGACCAGAGCCTGCGAGGTGGCAGAACTAACTCCTGGTACCCCCATCCCAGGAATGGGCTAGCTGCCTTCTAGCAGCAGTCTGAGGAAAAAGGAGACTGAAGAGAAGCTGGGTTTGAGCCATTGGTAAACCTGCTGCACGTGCTGTCCCCGCCGTGATGCCACTGCGGCTGTGGCTTCCTCCGCATACTGGGTACTCATTGGCACGTTTATTGAACAGCCAAACACTAGTAATACATGAACAGGTAGTTCGTTGTACGAATAAAGGGTAAGGAACTTTCAGCTTTGAATAATCCTTAAACATTTGTTAAAGGAAGGGACTCAGGGCTATGACCTGCTGGGCTCTGCTGGTCCCGAATACACAGACACTCTGATCACAAGAGCAATCGCATTAAGCCCACCTGTTGTCTTCAGCAGATCTCTGGGCCCATAGTTACTGACCTTGCTGTCTGCAACACTATGGCCGGCACTTCTTACTGCATGTACGCTTGTTCTGTGTCAAGAGTCCAGCCAGGCCCATAAGGAGTATGATCACATCTTAAGATCAGTCAGCATCTCTAAAGCATGGCTTGTCAACATTGGGCGTCTGTGCTGTTCAAGCCAAAGGTACACCGAGGCAGAGGAAACAGTCACACTGCTTTGGGCTGGTGGATTACACAGTTGCAATATTAACTTTACAGCAAGCAACAAGTAAGGAATTGAGCATCTCACAGCAATAATATCAGAAAGGTTATTTGCAACGACTATAAAAAGTATTCCCACAGTTCCTTCCTATATAGTTCATTCCCACAGTTGTCCCCAATAGTTCATCTACACACTTGCAACGCCTGCTGGCCTGGGTTCAGTTTCTAAGCATCCACGTAAAGCCAGTTGCATAAAATCATGTGACTGGAGTTCATTTGCAGTGGCAACCTGGCGCGTGTGCTCTCGCTCTCTCTCTCTCTCTCTCTCTCTCTCCTCACATATAAAAAGATATTTTGGGGCTGGAGAGATGGCTAGTGGTTAAGGTGTTTGCCTGCAAAACCTAAGGACCCTGGTTCGATTCTCCAGGATCCACATAAGCCAGATGCACAAGGGGACACATGCATCTGGAGTTTATTTGCAGTGGCTTGAGGCCCTGGCGTGCCCATTCTCTCTCTCTCCCTCTCTCTCTCTCTGTCTCTCACACACACACACTACCTCTTCTCAAATAAATAAATAAATAATATTTTTAAATATTTTTTAATTTTTTTAACTTTTAAAAATTTGTTTACTTATTTGACAGAGGGGGGAGCAAAAAGAGAGAGAGAGGCAGAAAAAGAGATAGAATGGGTGCACTAGGGCCCCCAGCCACTACAAACGAGCATGGACCCACCTTGTGAATCTGGCTTAAATGGGTACAGGAGAATTGAACCCGGGTCCTTAAAGGTCACAGGCAAGTGCCTTAACCACTAAGCCATCTCTCCAGCCCCTAAAATATTTTTTTAACAAAAGGTCATTCTCCATTTTTCTGACCCACATGTCTGGGCAACCATTATCCTCAATTACTGTCTTATTGCTGCAAACAAATACCTGACTAGAAGCTACTTACAGAAGGAAGGATCTATTTTTGGCTTCCAGTGTTTAGGGGAAGTTTTATGGCAAGCAAGGCATGGTGGCAGGAACACAAAGTGAACATCCCACTGGTCATCAGGAAGCAGAGAGTGAACAGGAAGTGGGGTTGGACTACAAACCGGAAGGCCCGCCCCCCAGTGATACGCTTCCTTCTCCAGCAAGGCTCCACCTCCTAAAGGTCCCACAAAATTTCCAAACAGTGCCACCAGCTGGGGACCAAGTGTTCAAACATGTTGAGCCTGCGAGTGTAGGAGGAGGGGACATTTACATTCAAACCAGAACAGCCACTAACCTAGATTCCAAAATCTGGATATTTCACGTGAATGCAGTCATAGACTGTGCAACCTTTTGTGTGCGGCTTCTTTCACTTGGCATAATTTTTGTGAGATTCATCCGTAGTGGAGCATGCACCAGTCCCTTATTCTTGGGAACAGCTGAATACTATTACCTTGCACTTCTTTGCTCTAACTCAATACTGCGTGGTTTTATTTTGCACTGGGCTCTGAAATGAAAATGCTGGTCAGAGCTGATTCGGAGATGAGAGTGTGGACCAGCCTTTAGTCCCGTCTGGGCGGCAGATGAGAAGCAGGGCCACATCAGGTTGGTGAGGAGAAGTCCAGATAGCCACATCCACCTGCACTGCTACTCCCCTGCCTGCATCTTCCCTCCACCAGCCTCCAACATATGCCGGCTAAAATGATCCTTCTCCAGTGAAACTTGTCCTTCCCGTCTTCCTGCTTAGAAGCCTGTGGCTAAAAACCACGAATGCCCACCCTCTCTCTGTTAGCTATCAGGGGCACAGTTCTCCACAAGGGACAGGCTGTATGGAACCACTTAGCCTGGAAGGCCCTCTCCACTGCCATACTTTGCAAATTGATTCTAACGTTATAACTGTGGTCTTTTTTTTTTTTTTTTTGTCCCAAAATTTGAGTGGTGAAAGGGCCATGAGCTGGAGTAACAGCAGCGTAGGGTTGAGGGGGTGGGGTGGGGGAACAGAGATCTAATCTACGTCAGGGCTGACCTTCAAGAAGACAGCCTGAGAAATTGATGGGTCAATTTAAGTTTCCACGCTGACACTTTGGAGGACCACAGACCTTACTTACAAGGGAATGTATGTACCCAATGAGATATAAATAATCACATTAAAGTATTCCTGCTTCGGTCCAGCTTAATGGCCAGGAAACTAATTATTAGAACTTGGAAAGGGTCTGAAATAAATGCAGCTGGCATGGTGCTTGCTGTTCTATAAGGAAGGGGGCCAAGGAAGTGAGGAGAAATGCAAGGCCACTGAGTGAATGCTTCCAACATCCACTGGGCAGCTATCCACGTTGGTCACCAAGCTTTCCACTTCTTACATCATCCAGCATTGACCGGTAGCCGGCACCCGTTGATTCTGCTTCCTTCCCAGAGTCAGGACGGGCTGGAGGTGGAGGCGGAGGCAGATGGGAGGCTGAACAGCCTGGAGTCCAGTGCTCAGCCTGGCCTCTCTGTGGTGGCTGATGCCTCTGAGGTCAAGGGCCCATGACACCAGAACCTCACCATGAACAGGAAGGATGTCACAGGTCAGGATTTGTGTCTGCCCCAAACCTGTAGGCTGGGTTCCCCAACTGTCCAGATCGGCATTTGCCTATCAGCCCTCCCCTCCCCCTGCACCGTGGTTCTTCAGCAGGGCGCCCTGCCCTGTCTTGATCAATGTCCCTCCACAGATTCCATCACAATGACCTCCAAGCATGCTGATCTCCCCAGGTGGACCAAAGCCCCCAACTTCACCTGACTCTGTTCTAAGCCAACAGCTGTCTTACCCCTTCTGCCCAATGCCAAATGTTTATACATTGTACATTCCTTTCTCACAGCACCCAACCCAGTCCCAAGCCTCGTCACATCATACAGTCCACAGAACCAACATTGTGAAGCTTCTCTGGACTAGCACCTCCTGCCTAGACCTTCCAGGAGCCTTCACCTCCAAGAAGAGGCCAGGCATTAGAGGACCACAGTGTCCTACTATCCTAACCCCATTATACACCCTGCTTCACTTCCTCCCTCATTTCCTATCTTCCTCCTCAATGTGCCTCAGTTTCCCCATTTACAAAGTGAGGGTTTGAACCAGCTAATCCCTAAGGCTCCTTTCTTCTGGTGCTAAGAGGAAACTGTCGTGTACACATAGCCTTTTACCCCTATTCTAAGGAGCCAAGTGCTTTCCACGGAAAACTCCACAACAGCACTGGGGAATCCCAGAGCTAGCAGAGCGCGCGCATTCTCCATCATGCTCTTTTCCTCACCACTTCACTGTCTTGTGAACAAAAAGAGCCTGGTTTGATTTCCTAAGGGAAAAATAAAAAACGAATCTAAGAGTCAAGTTAGTGTTTACACTTGGAAAACTAAAAAAAAGAGAGAGAGACAGAAAGGAACATGGAGACATGGACACATACACGTGCATCCATCACACACACACACACACACACACACACACACACACAAGCAAGAGAGAGAGAGACTGGGAAAACTGAGACACAGAGAAACCCCAGCCTTAGGTCTTGGCCTGCTCCTAGGTGTCATGAACCAGGCATGCTTTTGAGCAGCACTGACACCTGTCAGTCAGAAAACAGGCTGACTGTAGAAGCAACTGGAGGTGTGTCTGGTTATCAAGATATGAGCTGTAATTCATTATATTTAGGGGTGTAGTTAGCCCAACCCTTTCTCTTTCTCAGTCCTCCCACAGATGCCGGTGAGTCTGGCCTTGGGGAAGGAAGGAAAGAGTAGAGAATTACAAAGGACAAAGACCCTAATTGTCACCTCTGGGTAGTGGAAAAGGAGTGGGCACTGATGGGAACATTTACTTTTGTATATCTGGCTTTACATGGGTACTGAGGAATCAAACCTGGGACATCAGTCTTTTCAAGCAAGCACCTTTAACTGCTGAGCCATCTCCCCAGTGACATTCACTTTTGTGTTTCTGTCACACCTTAATTTTTTGTTGTTGTTGTTGTTTTTAAGACAGCGTCTCATATAGCCCAGGCTCAACAGGAACTCACTTTGTAGCCCAGACTGGCCTAGAACTCAGGGATCCTCCTGTCTCAGCCTCCTGAGTGCTAGGATTAGCACATGAGCCACCACACTTGGCCTCTTTTACAATCAACATTGCTGTGGTTGGCATCTTGTTTTGCTTTGTTGCTTTGTTAACATGCAGAGCAATAACAGGAGATTTCATTCCCCAGGTGGTTAGAGAGAACAAATTCACCTTGACAGGCCAAAGCCTTGTTGGCCATCCTGGCTTGCAAAATTATCACAGAGGCAGCAAACGGTAGCGGGCACAATTCAAAGCCTGTCAGACATGAGCTAAAATACCTTTTATATTTTAAAGACTCTTTTTTTGTTTGGCTGGTTGTTTTTAGTAAAATTTCTTTAGAGGTATATTGTTTTTTTTGTTAGTGGGAGCAGTAGGTTTGTTTTTCAGGGGGGTAGAACTTCTTTCAGTTATTTTGAAATAGGGTCTCATGTAGCCTAGGCTAGCTTTGAACTCACTATGTAACAAAGGATAACATGAACTCCTGATCTTCCTGCCTCTACCCTGTAGGTGCTGAGATTACAGGAAATCACCATCATGTCCAGCTTTCAAACACTCTTTACAAGTCAAAAGAAGGAACCTATTTCAATGGCATGAACACTTTATGAAATTCAAGTTCTACTATTTATAAATAAAGATTTTTTTGGTTAGGTGTTTGGCTGGTTAGTTTGGTTAGGTTTTTAAAAAAATATTTATTTATTTGCAAGCGAGAGAAATAGAGAGATTAAAGACAGGGAGAATGGGCATGCCAGGGCCTCCAGGCACACGCATGATTTTGTGCATCTGGTTTACGTAGGTACTGGGGAATAGAAATCAGGTCTTTAGGCTTTACGGTCCAAGTGCCTTAACTGCTGAGCCATCTCTCCAGCCCCAAGAGAACAGCTTAATGTAGTATCCGCCAAACTTTGAGTATGTTCTTGAGGATCATTACTTGAAAATAACTGCAGTGGGGGAGGCGACGAAGCTCTGTGTATTGAAGAAGTCACTGCTGCGAGAACCGTCTGCGCAACACTGTCATCTCCTTACCAGAGCCCTGTCTGGATGATAGCCATTGTGGTTGAGGAATTACTAATTCAGAGATAAACGAATCAGGCCCTGTGGCTGCATGGGAGGAAGAAAGAAGATGCTGGTGTTCTCCAGAAAAGCAGGCAGATATTCCGTGATACCAAAAGAACGGTCTAGCACCCTGGGAACCAGGGCTTCCTCAGTAGCATCATTCAGCAAGCTGCTCCTCAGCCCAAGCTCCAATCTGGACGTGGAGCTCCATGTGTGGAAAGCTCCCACAAAGGCTCTGATGATGTGGGGAGTACGCTTGATATCCTAGTCTCCCTTGAACACACGTGACTGCTTTGCAATCCAAACCCAAAGAACTTGTGAGTGTGCGGACGAGCCCTGAAATGCAGGGGCCTGGACCACCTCGTCCCTTCCTTGATCCCTTCACATGACTCCTTATCCTCAGAGCAGTAGGAAGCCACGGAAGGGTTTTAAGCAAGTTGGATGCACAATCGGGTATGGGTTTACCGACAGTGAAACTGGTGGCCGGGTAAAGGAAAGATGATGGCAGTGAGGGTGAGAAAAGAAAGAAAACGAGAACTACTACAAGAGTCTGGGGAGATAGTGAAGACGGTGGGAGGAAGAGACCAAAACACACCGAGAGACACTCAAGAGTTCCGCTCCACCGGGGAGGAGGCCAACCACCGGCTAAGCTGCTGAGCATACCAAAACACCATCACTGGCTGTCTAAAACTATACAAGTTCCCCACCTCACATCTGCAGAAGCCGGAAGTCAGGCTTCCACATGAAGGGCAGGGTCGGTTCCTCCTCGACTCATAGAAGGCCACCTTCATCTTCAATGGCATTGTTCACATAATGTTCCCTCTGTGGCATCCTCCACATGGGCATATCTGCCTCCAAATTTCCCTCTTTTTTAAATTTTTTTTTAATTTTTGTTTTTTTTTTTGTTTGTTTGTTTTCAAGGTAGAGTCTCACTCTAGAATTCACTGTACAGTCTCAGGGTGGCCTTGAACTCATGGCGATCCTCCAACATCTGTCTCCTAAGTGCCAGGATTAAAGGCGTGCGCCACCACGCCCGGCTCTAGATTTTCCCTTTTCATATGGACACTGTCATGTTAAATTACAGCCTGCCTCAAAGACCTCAGTTTGACTCCACAACCTCTGTAAAGAGGTTATCTCCAAAGTAAGTGAGGACTTCATATGAATTTGGGGTGGGCACAGGAAAGCAATTCAACTCTGAACCCCCCCCCCAAAAAAAAGACAAAATAGTCTGATGGAGAGAGAGGGGAAGATTGAAGATTCTTCCACCTTTTTATAGAGACCTAAGCTACAGTGACTCCCCCTGCATCCCTTTCAAGTGACTAAATCAGTGCTCACTTGTTCTCTTGCTTGGCTGAGGACCTCACAGGCCTGAGGTGGCCACAGTTCCCAAGGACGAAAATCCAACCCCAACAAACATTTCCACAAGAAACGTTAGCCAGAGGCAGGACAAAAGAGCCTGGATAGTCTCCAAAACCAGTGAGATCTAACAGGGACACAGGGAAATGCCAGGCAGGGGCCCGGGAGGTCATGATGTTCCTGCCTCTTTCCAAAACCACGTGGAGCTTTATCTGCAGTAGAATGGTCTCCTCTCAGGGGTCCCCAAATCGGATTCAGAGTCATCTGGGGGTTCTTGTTAAAATGGTTTTCCTGTCCCACCCCACGACTGCTGGGGCGAGACCCCAGATGGATATTTTTAACTGGCATCCATGTGGAAGCTGCCACTCCCCAGAGCTCTCTTCTGCTGGGCCTAAAGATAAGCGTGTGTGCTGGGCTCGGAGGAGCCCGGCAGTTTGGTCTGTGGGGAACTGGCACAATTCCTAGCCCTTGATTATCCTCTAAGATGTCTCAAGGCAGACTCTGATTTCCATTTCTACTCCTGCCTCTCAACTCTGATTACTTCAGCAAGTGCCTCTCAATTGCCCCATTCTTTTCTTTCATAAAGAAATGCCTCAAACTTAAATCTCTTGGAAAAAAAAAATATATATATATATACACATAGATACATATATCATCAACTTCCCAGGTTTAAGAAGCTTTTTCCCCCCACTCCCAGAGGGACTGAGGAAAGGATTTTTAATTTAATTTTATTTATTTTAATTTATATTTGCCCTGGTTTTCATTGGTTGAAGATGACAGAGACGCCTTACAGCACACTGTGGTCAAAACTTTTGCAAAGCTAAGGAACCCGGGTTTGACTCGCCAGGACCCACATAAGCCACATGCACCAGGGGGCTGCACGCATCTGGAGTTCATTTGCAGTGGCTGTAGACCCTGGAGTGCCCATTCTCTCTCTCTTTCTCTCTCTTTCTCTCTCTCTCTCTCTCTCTCTCTCAAATAAATAAATAAAGATAAAATATCTTTTAAAAAATCAAAGCCTTGAACAAACTCTAAAATCATCTCCATCTTACAGAAGAGAAGTCTAGTCCTGAAGAAATCGAATGACTGACTGAAGGTCACGCAAACGGAAACTGGAAGTGCCAGGGCTCTGCCTGCCTTTCCAGCCATGTGCCACATGTAGCCAAGCAGAAGCCAGACACGGCCTATATGGCTGGGTAGGGTCAGACTGAGACACTCACAGGATCAGGATGGAGAAAAGGTCAAAGCCACACCTATAGCTTCTCCTGTACAAGGAAGGCAGTGAGGGTGGCATCTGAGATGGCCCTCAGAGGGAAATCTACAATGGCCAGCTCCTCGAGTTGTGACCAAAGAGATGGATCATTTCTTATAGAAATCATGACAGCCCTGCTCCATAGAGATGGCCGGTTAGGTATGGGCACATGAAATAGACTAGAGAGGTGCTGGCACATTGGGAAACCAGGATTCAAGCTTGCAAAGCCTACTAAGGACACAGGTTCGATTCCCCAGTACCCACATAAGCCAGATGCACAAGGTGGCACATTCATCTGGAGTTCGTTTGCAGTGAATAGAGGCCCTGGATGCCCATTCTCTGTGCTTCTTTCTCTCTCTTTCTCAAATAAATAAATAAATAAATAAATAGAATATTTTTTAAAAACACCTTTTAAAAAAAAAATCTTTGTATTAAACTTATTTAGATGGCATAGGCAGGACTGAAAACTAGCAGCTGTTCCTTAGCTTACAACTTACTTGCTCTCAGTTATCAAATGAAAATGAAACCTATGCCACAGACCTGTCAGGCGGGTAAATGACTTGCTTCACATAAAGCACTGGGCAGGTTCCTGGCATACAGCAGGTGGTCTAAATGCTCACTCCTACCCCTCAGGAAGAAGGCTGGTAGTCCAAGGTCAATGGCCTGCTTCTCAGTGTAGGTAAAATGACAGAGAGACACACTTATTTGTAGTACACAGACTTACAAGACAAGAGCGGACAGGGCCTTAGGAAACATCCAGTCTTCAACAGTTTGATAAATTGAACCTGAGAGGCAGACGGCTGCCCATGGTCATACAACATGACTTGATCATTCAGGGAAAGAGGTGTTCCACATCTCCAATTTGTTTGTTTCCTAAACAGAGGATCAAAAACAATTCCTCCTCCAAGTGATCCTTGGCAATTCTTTATAAAGATATGTCTCTGACATAAAAGCTAGGTTGCCTAAATGTGGCTAACTCTTGGATAATGCTGGTTAATCCCGGCTAATGTTTAATTCTCTAAAGCATCTTTTCCCATCAATAAACTTTTTTGTAGGAAACTCTCATTCACCTTGTGTTTCTTATGGAAATGTGATTTGTGCATACATCCTCCGTGCATAAATATTTAGCTCATCATTGTGCGGCACAAATTCCCTGCAAATTAGGTGGAAATCAGCCTAAGCTGACAGAAGCATCTATACTCATCCAAGGGGGGGGGAAATCATTATTATTTAGACTTATTAAGCCCTGACAGTAAGCACTAGATGGGCCTGGGAACGTCAATAAATATTGAATGCAAATGTATATCCAATGCTTGCACTCAGATCAGTCTTGTGATTTCCACCTACCAGGAGGCAGCAAAAGGTGGAGGAGAGAAAATGGTTCAAAACTTGGCACTGTCAATTATAAGCTACTTCAGTACAAGCAAATCACTGGGCCCTTTTTCATCTATTAAATCACTCCAACTATACCTGTCTCCGAGTTTTTGTCACAGAGATTGAATGTGATCATAGGTGTAAAGTAGCTGGCACGAGGCCTAGCACATAATAGATTTGTAATAAATGTTCACTTACAGCTTAAGCATACTGGTACATGCCTATAATCCTAGCACTTGAGAGGTTCAGACAGGAGGCTCATCAGTTTAAGGCTAGCATGAGCTACACAGTGAAATTCTGGCTCATACAAAATGTTCATTTATGAAAAAAAAAAAATGATGGGCTGAAGAGATGGCTTAGCAGTTAAGCCACTTGCCTGAGAAGCGTAAGGACCCAGGTTTGATTCCCCAGAACCTAGGTAAGCCAGATGCACATGGTGGCACATGCGTGTGGAGTTCATTTGCCCTGGCTGGATGAGACATGGAAGGATGGCTCTCAGATTGGTTACAACTGGCTTCTCTCTCTCTCAAATAAATAAATAAAGATAAAATATCTTTTAAAAAATCAAAGCCTTGAACAAACTCTAAATCATCTCCATCTTACAGAAGAGAAGTCTAGTCCTGAAGAAATCGAATGACTGACTGAAGGTCACGCAAATGGAAACTGGAAGTGCCAGGGCTCTGCCTGCCTTTCCAGCCATGTGCCACATGTAGCCAAGCAGAAGCCAGACACGGCCTATATGGCTGGGTAGGGTCAGACTGAGACACTCACAGGATCAGGATGGAGAAAAGGTCAAAGCCACACCTATAGCTTCTCCTGTACAAGGAAGGCAGTGAGGGTGGCATCTGAGATGGCCCTCAGAGGGAAATCTACAATGGCCAGCTCCTCGAGTTGTGACCAAAGAGATGGATCATTTCTTATAGAAATCATGACAGCCCTGCTCCATAGAGATGGCCGGTTAGGTATGGGCACATGAAATAGACTAGAGAGGTGCTGGCACATTGGGAAACCAGGATTCAAGCTTGCAAAGCCTACTAAGGACACAGGTTCGATTCCCCAGTACCCACATAAGCCAGATGCACAAGGTGGCACATTCATCTGGAGTTCGTTTGCAGTGAATAGAGGCCCTGGATGCCCATTCTCTGTGCTTCTTTCTCTCTCTTTCTCAAATAAATAAATAAATAAATAAATAGAATATTTTTTAAAAACACCTTTTAAAAAAAAATCTTTGTATTAAACTTATTTAGATGGCATAGGCAGGACTGAAAACTAGCAGCTGTTCCTTAGCTTACAACTTACTTGCTCTCAGTTATCAAATGAAAATGAAACCTATGCCACAGACCTGTCAGGCGGGTAAATGACTTGCTTCACATAAAGCACTGGGCAGGTTCCTGGCATACAGCAGGTGGTCTAAATGCTCACTCCTACCCCTCAGGAAGAAGGCTGGTAGTCCAAGGTCAATGGCCTGCTTCTCAGTGTAGGTAAAATGACAGAGAGACACACTTATTTGTAGTACACAGACTTACAAGACAAGAGCGGACAGGGCCTTAGGAAACATCCAGTCTTCAACAGTTTGATAAATTGAACCTGAGAGGCAGACGGCTGCCCATGGTCATACAACATGACTTGATCATTCAGGGAAAGAGGTGTTCCACATCTCCAATTTGTTTGTTTCCTAAACAGAGGATCAAAAACAATTCCTCCTCCAAGTGATCCTTGGCAATTCTTTATAAAGATATGTCTCTGACATAAAAGCTAGGTTGCCTAAATGTGGCTAACTCTTGGATAATGCTGGTTAATCCCGGCTAATGTTTAATTCTCTAAAGCATCTTTTCCCATCAATAAACTTTTTTGTAGGGAAACTCTCATTCACCTTGTGTTTCTTATGGAAATGTGATTTGTGCATACATCCTCCGTGCATAAATATTTAGCTCATCATTGTGCTGGCACAAATTCCCTGCAAATTAGGTGGAAATCAGCCTAAGCTGACAGAAGCATCTATACTCATCCAAGGGGGGGGGAAATCATTATTATTTAGACTTATTAAGCCCTGACAGTAAGCACTAGATGGGCCTGGGAACGTCAATAAATATTGAATGCAAATGTATATCCAATGCTTGCACTCAGATCAGTCTTGTGATTTCCACCTACCAGGAGGCAGCAAAAGGTGGAGGAGAGAAAATGGTTCAAAACTTGGCACTGTCAATTATAAGCTACTTCAGTACAAGCAAATCACTGGGCCCTTTTTCATCTATTAAATCACTCCAACTATACCTGTCTCCGAGTTTTTGTCACAGAGATTGAATGTGATCATAGGTGTAAAGTAGCTGGCACGAGGCCTAGCACATAATAGATTTGTAATAAATGTTCACTTACAGCTTAAGCATACTGGTACATGCCTATAATCCTAGCACTTGAGAGGTTCAGACAGGAGGCTCATCAGTTTAAGGCTAGCATGAGCTACACAGTGAAATTCTGGCTCATACAAAATGTTCATTTATGAAAAAAAAAAATGATGGGCTGAAGTGAAGAGATGGCTTAGCAGTTAAGCCACTTGCCTGAGAAGCGTAAGGACCCAGGTTTGATTCCCCAGAAACCTAGGTAACTGAGATGGCCCTCAGAGGGAAATCTACAATGGCCACTCCCGAGTTGTGACCAAAGAGATGGATCATTTCTTATAGAAATCATGACAGCCCTGCTCCATAAGGATGGCCGGTTAGGTATGGGCACATGAAATAGACTAGAGAGGTGCTGGCACATTGGGAAACCAGGATTCAAGCTTGCAAAGCCTACTAAGGACACAGGTTCGATTCCCCAGTACCCACATAAGCCAGATGCACAAGGTGGCACATTCATCTGGAGTTCGTTTGCAGTGAATAGAGGCCCTGGATGCCCATTCTCTGTGCTTCTTTCTCTCTCTTTCTCAAATAAATAAATAAAGATAAAATATCTTTTAAAAAATCAAAGCCTTGAACAAACTCTAAAATCATCTCCATCTTACAGAAGAGAAGTCTAGTCCTGAAGAAATCGAATGACTGACTGAAGGTCACGCAAATGGAAACTGGAAGTGCCAGGCTCTGCCTGCCTCTCCAGCCATGTGCCACATGTAGCCAAGCAGAAGCCAGACACGGCCTATATGGCTGGGTAGGGTCAGACTGAGACACTCACTGGATCAGGATGGAGAAAAGGTCAAAGCCACACCTATAGCTTCTCCTGTACAAGGAAGGCAGTGAGGGTGGCATCTGAGATGGCCCTCAGAGGGAAATCTACAATGGCCACTCCCGAGTTGTGACCAAAGAGATGGATCATTTCTTATAGAAATCATGACAGCCCTGCTCCATAAGGATGGCCGGTTAGGTATGGGCACATGAAATAGACTAGAGAGGTGCTGGCACATTGGGAAACCAGGATTCAAGCTTGCAAAGCCTACTAAGGACACAGGTTCGATTCCCCAGTACCCACATAAGCCAGATGCACAAGGTGGCACATGTATCTGGAGTTTGTTTGCAGTGGCTAAAGGCCCTGGGCTATGCCCATTCTTGATCTGCCTCTCTCTCTCCCTCTCTCTCCCTCTCTTTTTCTCTCTCTCTCCCTCTAATTAATTAATTAATTTTTTTAAACTGCCTCTTCAAATGGACCAAAAATTTAGCTATTTGTGCCTTACTCTGTGATGCAGGGACCTTAAGCAACCAGGATACATAGGTGGGGGCTTTGGTGAATTTACCAAACCCGACATGCCTGGTGCTTGGCTATCTCCTAGAACTTCTCTATCTCTAGAGCTCCCCCGTCCTCTATGCATCCATTGCCTTTATCCAGCCTGGATCCGTTCCCCAGCTACCCCTGTTCCTCTTACTCCTCTGATAGGAAAGGTGTCACCCTTGAAACCTCAAAGTGAGCTCTTGATGCAATGACAGTTTGATCCTGCCTCTGTGATTTCTGGGAGACTCTTCATTAAAGAAGAGTCATTAGCCAGGCATGGTGGCACACGTTTGGGAGGCAGAGGTAAGAGGATCACCGTGAATTCGTGAATCTGAGGCCACCCTGAGACTACATAGTGATTCGCAGGTCAGCCTGGGCTAGAGTGAGACCCTACCTCTCAAAAATAAATAAATGAATAAATAAAGAGAGACAGAGTCATTAGCCCGGTGTGGTGACACACACCTTTAATCCCAGGCCCTCAGGAGGCAGAGGTAAGAGGATCCCTGTGAGTTCGAGACCACCCTCAGGCTACATAGTGAATTCTAGGTCAGCCTGGGCTATGGGGAGACCCTACCTAGAAAAAGGAAAAAAAAAAAAAAAAACGAAGAGTCACTAGACAGAAAAGTACCCTGTGTGCTGTGATGTGCTGGCCCTCTGCGTACTCCCACAGCATGGAACTAGACACCTCAAGACTGGAGCATGGAGCCTGGACATACAACTGGGGAGCATCTAATCTACCTCCCTGAAAATTCCAGAAACAGTATACCCATGAAGGTGCGTCATTGGCCTTCGAGTGCCTCCTCTAGCAGGGAAGCCTGATCTTCATGTGCAAATGCAACTGCAGGGCCCCTGTGACCCTTCACAGGGCCCAGTGATCCCATCCCATCCTGGCCTGTGAGGAGCCACGTTGGCCAGAGAGGTTGGAGCGTGTGCAGGGAGGGAAATCAGTTTCCATCCCCTCTGACCATTCTTTTTCCAGCCCTCTCTACCAGCTCTCCCCAAACACAGGACTTCCCACTGGATCCTCTACTAGGATGCTGACAGATGCTCTCCAACACAGGACCAAGGGCCTTGTCTCCTAACCCCTAATATGCCCTTTCCTCCACACCTCGGCCCAGGGCCTCCTTACGGCCTCTGAGGTCTGAGCAGTAGCCCGAAAACCCAGCCCCTGCCCTTCCTAGGTCAGGAGTTCCTAAACCCAGGCCCACAGCCCAGGAACCTCTTGGCCTAGACTCTTGCTTCCAGGACAGGCTGTATCTGCACTCCGTCAAGGGCGAGGCCTTGCGGTGGAGATCGCAGCAGGACTCTTTCGCCTTTAATTCAATTAAGCCACATGCTGACTGCGTGCTTTCTCTGCTATCTAAGGCAGCAGGTGCCTTTGCAATTACTTCCCCTCTGCTGAGGCTGCATGTTGCCTGGGATCTCGAGGAGACCGAGATGAGGCTGTGGAATCACAAGGGCAATGTGACGGGAGGAGAGGCAGGCCACAGGGACCAGAGGACCAAACGGGGAGCCACTTGAGAGAAAGATCAGCCTTGTATGCCACTGCATAAGGAGACGTCCCAGGAGAACTCCATCTGAAGACTGGAGACATGACTTCCAGCTGCCTGCGAGGGTGATTAGAAGTGAAGAGGTGTGCCTTGATTCAGGCTCCTCCTGCAGCAGATCTGCAGACAAGGATCTGAGTGTAGTCAGTCCATTCGCAAGGTGATCCCGAAAAGCACAGTGGAAGAGTGGGTGAGGGGCAAATGAGCAGATAGAATCACCACAGGCTGGGTTGCTTTAAGGAGAAGGTTGGTCAGTGTGGGCCAGCAGGCCTCAACCCCACTGAGAACTCTTTGAAACTTGCTAGGATCATATAGTCTATTTTTAGTTTTAGTTTTTAAGAGACCTCCATACTATTTTTCATAATGACTATTGTTTTTGTCCACATTTTTGTCAGTAACATTTGTCTTTTTATGTTATTTCATTTTATTTATTTTATTTATGAGAGTAGGGAAGAGAGAGAAAGAGGCAAATGGAAAAGAGAATGGGCACACCAGGGCCTCCAGCCAAGGCAAATGAACTCCAGACAAATGTGCCACCTTGTGCATCTGGCTAATACAGATACTGGGGAATTAAACCTGGGTCCTTGGGTTTCTCAGACAGGTGCCTTAACCACTAAGCCATCTCTCCAGCCCTCTTTAAAAAAAAAAAAAACAGCATCTCACTGTATAGCCCAGGATAGCCTTGAACTAACTCACAATAACTCCTGCCTTAGCCCCCAATGGTTAAATGGTTATTAGTATGCACCACCATGCTGGGCTTTATTTATTTATTTTTTTGTCTTGCTTTTTTTATTGTATTTTTGAAAACAGCCATTCTGGGATGAGATGATATCTCATTATAGTTACGAAAAAATTGAAATTTTCAGAGTGCCAACATGAGTTCAAAGGTTTCAAGCATTGAAGCATTTAGGATTTTGGGTTTAAATTATGTCTGCTCAATCACTGAATTCTATGCAAATATTCCAACATGCAAGAAACGCTGAAATCTGAAATACTTCTGTCCCCGAGTATTTCAGATAAAGGACACTTGACCTGAAATTGATGTTTACCCCTTCTTCCTCTTTGAGGACCTCTTTTGCTTCCTCTGTTACCACCCCGACTCAAGCCACCAAGCCTCCAAACTCATTGCCTGAGAGAGGGAACGAGACGTTACCTAGAGGAAAAGCAGAAACAAAGGAATCTTTCTAGTTAGGGTCTCCACGTACTCATGCCCTTGTGAGATATCAATGTTTGAGAAGAATGCGGATTTTCTCTGGGCCACCAGCCCAGCTTCGCAAGACCTGGAAAAGTCCAGGAGAAAGGGGCTCAGAAACCTCAGCTGGGCGGCACGAGGAAAACCAAGGCAGGAAAGGTGAGCAAACTGTTATGCTTGGCACCACACGTAAGCAATGGTGTATAAGATTAAATGGAAGAGAAAGTTCCCTAATGAAAAAGCTGAGAAGAAGTGACAGAGGAGTACCTCAGCCCTGAAATATCTCTATCACACCTTCCAAGGCTCAGGGTCCATTGCGGAAGAGGTGGCAGGAGAAAAGAATGTGTAAGAGCCAAAGGAAGGGTGGGACTCTTACAATGTCCCCCTCCAGACACAAAATGGCCTGGATATCCATGACCTCACAGTGCCTGACACTACCTACACAAGACCATCATAAGAATGATGAAAAGATCATGACATCAAAATAAAAGAGAGACTGATTGAGAGGGGGAGGGGATATGATGGAATGTAGAGTTTCAAAGGGGAAAGTAGGGGGAGGGAGGAATTAACATGGATATGTTTACAATCATGGAAGTTGTCAATTATAAAAAAACAAAAAATTATGAATTAAAATAAAATAAAAATAAATATCTGTGAAATAAAAAAAAAAAGGATCAATCATAAGGACTCAGGAGAATGGGCTCAATACTGCTTTGTTGTTGCCAGGACCCCGGGGCTGTATCAAATCCCACTGATCTAGAGCATGAGGTCCCACCACAACCCCAACGTTGGAAGAGCTCTGAAGTGGCCAACCAAAGTACAAAGAGGAAATACAGCCGGGACCCCAAGCTCTATAGATGCCTGTGGTGCCAGCTGTTGGGAACAGAGCTGTTACTCCTACCTCAGTGCGCAGGGTGGCACTTGGGGCAGGGTAGCTGCCTCTCGTGATAATGTCAGCCATAACCCCTTGACCACTGAGGCCAATGAAGAGAGATGCTCAGAGCCGTCAGCAGAACACATAACTATCTCCAGAGGCAGCTGTGCATGAGGGTCACATTGGCCACACGGACACGGGGTCCTGCTGTTCCCCTTTTCATGCACACAGGGAGGCAGCAAGAAGCCCTCTGAATAAAGGGTCCACTTGATAGGGAACTTTCCTATCGGGCTGAGAGATGGCTTAGCAGTTAAGGCACTTGCCTGTAAAGCCTAAGGACCCAGGTTTGATTCCTCAGTACCCATGTAAGCCAGATGCACAGGGTGGTACATGTATCTGGAGTTTGTTTGCAGTGGCTAAAGGCCCTGGCATGCCCATTCTTGATCTGCCTCTCTCTCTCCCTCTCTCTCCCTCTCTTTTTCTCTCTCTCTCCCTCTAATTAATTAATTAATTTTTTTAAACTGCCTCTTCAAATGGACCAAAAATTTAGCTATTTGTGCCTTACTCTGTGATGCAGGGACCTTAAGCAACCAGGATACATAGGTGGGGGCTTTGGTGAATTTACCAAACCCGACATGCCTGGTGCTTGGCTATCTCCTAGAACTTCTCTATCTCTAGAGCTCCCCCGTCCTCTATGCATCCATTGCCTTTATCCAGCCTGGATCCGTTCCCCAGCTACCCCTGTTCCTCTTACTCCTCTGATAGGAAAGGTGTCACCCTTGAAACCTCAAAGTGAGCTCTTGATGCAATGACAGTTTGATCCTGCCTCTGTGATTTCTGGGAGACTCTTCATTAAAGAAGAGTCATTAGCCAGGCATGGTGGCACACGTTTGGGAGGCAGAGGTAAGAGGATCACCGTGAATTCGTGAATCTGAGGCCACCCTGAGACTACATAGTGATTCGCAGGTCAGCCTGGGCTAGAGTGAGACCCTACCTCTCAAAAATAAATAAATGAATAAATAAAGAGAGACAGAGTCATTAGCCCGGTGTGGTGACACACACCTTTAATCCCAGGCCCTCAGGAGGCAGAGGTAAGAGGATCCCTGTGAGTTCGAGACCACCCTCAGGCTACATAGTGAATTCTAGGTCAGCCTGGGCTATGGGGAGACCCTACCTAGAAAAAGAAAAAAAAAAAAAAAAACGAAGAGTCACTAGACAGAAAAGTACCCTGTGTGCTGTGATGTGCTGGCCCTCTGCGTACTCCCACAGCATAGAACTAGACACCTCAAGACTGGAGCATGGAGCCTGGACATACAACTGGGGAGCATCTACCTCCCTGAAAGTTCCAGAAACAGTATACCCATGAAGGTGCGTCATTGGCCTTCGAGTGCCTCCTCTAGCAGGGAAGCCTGATCTTCATGTGCAAATACAACTGCAGGGCCCCTGTGACCCTTCACAGGGCCCAGTGATCCCATCCCATCCTGGCCTGTGAGGAGCCACGTTGGCCAGAGAGGTTGGAGCGTGTGCAGGGAGGGAAATCAGTTTCCATCCCCTCTGACCATTCTTTTTCCAGCCCTCTCTACCAGCTCTCCCCAAACACAGGACTTCCCACTGGATCCTCTACTAGGATGCTGACAGATGCTCTCCAACACAGGACCAAGGGCCTTGTCTCCTAACCCCTAATATGCCCTTTCCTCCACACCTCGGCCCAGGGCCTCCTTACGGCCTCTGAGGTCTGAGCAGTAGCCCGAAAACCCAGCCCCTGCCCTTCCTAGGTCAGGAGTTCCTAAACCCAGGCCCACAGCCCAGGAACCTCTTGGCCTAGACTCTTGCTTCCAGGACAGGCTGTATCTGCACTCCGTCAAGGGCGAGGCCTTGCGGTGGAGATCGCAGCAGGACTCTTTCGCCTTTAATTCAATTAAGCCACATGCTGACTGCGTGCTTTCTCTGCTATCTAAGGCAGCAGGTGCCTTTGCAATTACTTCCCCTCTGCTGAGGCTGCATGTTGCCTGGGATCTCGAGGAGACCGAGATGAGGCTGTGGAATCACAAGGGCAATGTGACGGAGGAGAGGCAGGCCACAGGGACCAGAGGACCAAACGGGGAGCCACTTGAGAGAAAGATCAGCCTTGTATGCCACTGCATAAGGAGACGTCCCAGGAGAACTCCATCTGAAGACTGGAGACATGACTTCCAGCTGCCTGCGAGGGTATTAGAAGTGAAGAGGTGTGCCTTGATTCAGGCTCCTCCTGCAGCAGATCTGCAGACAAGGATCTGAGTGTAGTCAGTCCATTCGCAAGGTGATCCCGAAAAGCACAGTGGAAGAGTGGGTGAGGGGCAAATGAGCAGATAGAATCACCACAGGCTGGGTTGCTTTAAGGAGAAGGTTGGTCAGTGTGGGCCAGCAGGCCTCAACCCCACTGAGAACTCTTTGAAACTTGCTAGGATCATATAGTCTATTTTTAGTTTTAGTTTTTAAGAGACCTCCATACTATTTTTCATAATGACTATTGTTTTTGTCCACATTTTTGTCAGTAACATTTGTCTTTTTATGTTATTTCATTTTATTTATTTTATTTATGAGAGTAGGGAAGAGAGAGAAAGAGGCAAATGGAAAAGAGAATGGGCACACCAGGGCCTCCAGCCAAGGCAAATGAACTCCAGACAAATGTGCCACCTTGTGCATCTGGCTAATACAGATACTGGGGAATTAAACCTGGGTCCTTGGGTTTCTCAGACAGGTGCCTTAACCACTAAGCCATCTCTCCAGCCCTCTTTAAAAAAAAAAAAAACAGCATCTCACTGTATAGCCCAGGATAGCCTTGAACTAACTCACAATAACTCCTGCCTTAGCCCCCAATGGTTAAATGGTTATTAGTATGCACCACCATGCTGGGCTTTATTTATTTATTTTTTTGTCTTGCTTTTTTTTATTGTATTTTTGAAAACAGCCATTCTGGGATGAGATGATATCTCATTATAGTTACGAAAAAATTGAAATTTTCAGAGTGCCAACATGAGTTCAAAAGGTTTCAAGCATTGAAGCATTTAGGATTTTGGGTTTAAATTATGTCTGCTCAATCACTGAATTCTATGCAAATATTCCAACATGCAAGAAACGCTGAAATCTGAAATACTTCTGTCCCCGAGTATTTCAGATAAAGGACACTTGACCTGAAATTGATGTTTACCCCTTCTTCCTCTTTGAGGACCTCTTTTGCTTCCTCTGTTACCACCCCGACTCAAGCCACCAAGCCTCCAAACTCATTGCCTGAGAGAGGGAACGAGACGTTACCTAGAGGAAAAGCAGAAACAAAGGAATCTTTCTAGTTTGGGTCTCCACGTACTCATGCCCTTGTGAGATATCAATGTTTGAGAAGAATGCGGATTTCTCTGGCCCACCAGCCACAGCTTCGAAGACCTGGAAAAGTCCAGGGAGAAAGGGGCCTCTGAACCTCAGCAGGGCGGCACGAGGAAACCAGGCAGGGAAAGGTGAGCAAACTGTTATGCTTGGCACCACACGTATGCTATGGTGTATAAGATTAAATGGAAGAGAAAGTTCCCTAATGAAAAAGCTGAGAAGAAGTGACAGAGGAGTACTCAGCCCTGAAATATCTCTATCACACCTTCCAAGGCTCAGGGTCCATTGCGGAAGAGGTGGCAGAAAGAATGTAAGAGCCAAAGGAAGGGTGGGACTCCTTACAATGTCCCCCTCCAGACACAAAATGGCCTGGATATCCATGACCTCACAGTGCCTGACACTACCTACACAAGACCATCATAAGAGGAGGAAAAGATCATGACATCAAAATAAAAGAGAGACTGATTGAGAGGGGGAGGGGATATGATGGAATGTAGAGTTTCAAAGGGGAAAGTAGGGGGAGGGAGGGAATTAACATGGGATATTGTTTACAATCATGGAAGTTGTCAATTATAAAAAAACAAAAAATTATGAATAAAATAAAATAAAATAAAAATAAATATCTGTGAAATAAAAAAAAAAAGGATCAATCATAAGGACTCAGGAGAATGGGCTCAATACTGCTTTGTTGTTGCCAGGACCCCGGGGCTGTATCAAATCCCACTGATCTAGAGCATGAGGTCTCCACCACAACCCCAACGTTGGAAGAGCTCTGAAGTGGCCAACCAAAGTACAAAGAGGAAATACAGCCGGGACCCCAAGCTCTATAGATGCCTGTGGGTGCCAGCTGTTGGGAACAGAGCTGTTACTCCTACCTCAGTGCGCAGGGTGGCACTTGGGGCAGGGTAGCTGCCTCTCGTGATAATGTCAGCCATAACCCCTTGACCACTGAGGCCAATGAAGAGAGATGCTCAGAGCCGTCAGCAGAACACATAACTATCTCCAGAGGCAGCTGTGCATGAGGGTCACATTGGCCACACGGACACGGGGTCCTGCTGTTCCCCTTTTCATGCACACAGGGAGGCAGCAAGAAGCCCTCTGAATAAAGGGTCCACTTGATAGGGAACTTTCCTATCGGCAGGAGGCCTAGAAGGAACTAAAGCCACAAGATGTCACCGCAGGCAGACTGCAGATCCCATCTCAAACACTGGAGAGGCTCCAGGTGACATTAGTAATAAACCACTTTATGGGGAAGAAACAAAATGGGAAGGAATGGAATGGGAATGAATCTGAAGGCACACAAAAGCCACACTTTACAGCATTTGTATCATTGGCAGAATTAAACTGTAAAAAATGCAAACCAGGGGCCAGGCATGGTGGCACACACCTTTAATCCCAGCACTTGAGAGGCAGAGGTAGGAGGATCGCCATGAGTTCGAGGCCACCTTGAGACTACGTAGTGAATTCCAGGTCAGCCTGAGCTAGAGTGAGACTCTACCTTGGAAAACCAGAAAAAAAAAAAAAATGCAAACCAGGGACTGGAGGGATGGCTTAGCAGTTAAGGTGTTTGCCTGCAAAGCCAAAGGACCCAGGTTCTATTCCCCAGGACCCACATTAGCCAGATGCACAAGGGGGCGCATACGTCTGAAGTTTGTTTGCAGTAGCTGGAGGCCCTAGTGCGCCCATTCTCTCTCTCTCTCCCTCTCTCCCCGCCCCCCTTTCTCTGTCAAATAAATAAATAAAATACTTAAAAAAAAAAAAAACACAAACCAGGACTAGTCAGCCTGCCTGTCTGGGTGGACCTGCACGTTAGAGGCGCTCTGCACATAAAGAGACCATCAGCACCCACAGTCATTGCTTCTGTGGTTTCACATCCCTCTGCCATAGGGCCAGATCATTCCTGGCTATAACCACAGAATAGTTAGTAATAGTCATTACTTTCCTGATTCATTCTTTAGTCTAAAAATGATTAGCAGTTATAAAGGAGGAGATTCAATGTTACATATATTATTCCAATTCAGGAAAATGTTTACTGTAGCAATTAAAATTTTCACACACCAAACAAAATTATTGAAGCTCACAGTCCATGGTCCATTTCACTGTATGAAACTGTAAGCACATATTAGGGCTAGGAGTGTGGCTTGTGGACAGAATACTTATCTAGAATGTGAAGAAAAAAAGAGTAGGGCTGATGAGGAGCTTGCTTGCAAAGCCTGACAACCTGGGTTCAATTCCTCACTACCCATGTAAAGCTAGATATACAAAGTGATGCATGCCTCTGGAGTTCATTTGCAGTGGCTGGAGGCCCTGGCATGCCCATTCTCTTTCTCTCTCTTTCCTTGCAAATAAATATTTCTCATAAATAAAAGTAGAAATTATAAGCATATGTAAAAACTGAAAGCAGCTGAAGAGATAGCTTAGCAATTAAGGCGCTTACCTGCATAGCCTAATGACCCATGTTTGACTCTCTAGATCCCACGTAAGTCAGATGCACAAAGGTGAGGCAAACCCAAGGTCACACCTGCCCACTAGGTGGCACAAGCATCTGGAGTTCAATTGCAGTGACTGAGGCCCTGGTGTGCCAGTTCTCTCTCTCTCACACACACACTCACTTGTTCTCTCTAAAATAAAATTTAAAAACTGCAAGTGCTTATTTAGAATAATAGAATCCAAATAAATCCCATCTGATTTCTTCATCTTGTTTACTGGTTGCGCTATTGCTGCTGAGATTAGATAAACACAGGAATACATAGTGCCAATACATAGCACCACGGGGCTTAGAGACCTGAACTGAGCCCAAAGCAAACCAACGATTCTGAATCACTTAACTTACTTTCGGGGCTGGAGAGATGGATCAGTGGTTAGAGCACGTCACTTGTCTGCAAAGCCTAACAACCTGAGTTTGATTCTCCAGCACCCACATAAAACCAGATGCACAGACTGGTGCATGCATCTGGAGTTCATTTACAGTGGCTGGAGGCCCTGGTGTACCCATTCTCTCCCTCTATCATCTATCTATCTCTCTCTGTCTCTCTCTGCTTGAAAATAAATAAAAACATATAAATATATTTTAAAAAGAATTTACTTTCAAAGTAAATATGGGCAACTAAAGCCCAACATATAGAAGGATGACTGTAGCATAGGAAGTTCTTTGAATTAACTTGTATATAAAATATAACTATGCTTAAGGAACAATTAGAATGTGCTAATGAAGCTTGCATGTATTTTATTAAAACAAAAAATGTGAGCCGAGCGTGGTGGCACACATCTTTAATCCCAGCACTCAGGGGCAGAGGTAGAAGGATCACCATGAGTTCAAGGCCACCCTGAAACTACATAGTGAATTTCAGGTCAGCCTGAGTTTGAGTGAGACCCTACCTCAAAAAAAAAAATGTGGCAATGGGAGCTAGGAAGATGGCTCAGTGGTTAAGGGCACTTGCTTTTCAACATGGATGATGGAGGAGGGCTGGAAAACAAAAAGACATCAACTAGAAGAGGGAGCTGCTTGGAAAGTAGAAAAGGTCCTGTGGAAAGAGGATGAACAAAAGAAGAAAGTGGGGGGTTATGATGAAATTGCATTATGTTCATATATGAAAAATGTCACTAAAGATGCTTTGTGAAAAAAATAGGTCACACATATTGAATTGTGACATGAGTTCTAACATCGTTTTTAAAATTTACCTCCAAGGAGAGAGAGAAACAGAGAGAGAGAGACAGAGACTTCTAGCCACTGCAAATGAATGTCAGATGCATGCACCACTTTGTGCATCTGGCTTGACATGGGTACTGGGGAATCAAACCGGGATTGTTAGGCTTTGCAGGTAAGTGCCTTAACTGCTGAGTCATGTCTCCAACCTGAGTTCTAGGATCTTTAACATGCATTTGTTCATCTAACTATCACAGGTGATAGTGGTCACATCGCAATAAGTAGCAGGAGGTTGACATTATTATACTCATTTTATAGAAGAAAAAGTTGTTACCTTCAGAAGCTCATATGGTATATGTGCTGGTACAGTGGACCTTCCAGATCCAAGGTTACAGACGCAAAAGTTCAATTCACCTTGGATTGAAAACAACTTTAAAGATGCAGCTGGACTGAACACATACAATCCTCTTTTTCCTTTCACGATTCCCCCAGTGACTGTTTACACAGCATTTACACTGGACTGATGCAAGCAACCTATAAATTATGTGAAATATGTGGGAGGATTACATAGTTACGCAAATAACTAATCTACTCGACATAAGAGACTTCTGTATCTGAGGAGCTTGGTATCCTTAGGGACCTGGAAGTAATGCCCCCAGGATACCAAGGAGTGCCTGCACTCAGTAAGCTGTAAGCGCACTACAGCAAACACCACAAGAGTTAGCAGTAACCCAACAATGGGCCAGAATCATGAGGAGGGAAAATGAAGGTAGATGTTTATGTGGCTTTTAACAAACCAGACAAAATACCACAACCAGATTCAACAGCCACCCGCATTGTGTTACGAAAATAGAACCTGTGAAAACAGCCAAATGGTGTGACCATGTTTCCCAAGGCCAAGTGGCCGGCTTCCAGAAATGCATCCCAGCTCACAATCGTGCTGGGGTAATGGTGCTATTGCAGAGAAATGGCCTTGGCATTCACAGCCCTCTGGAAACCCTTGTGCCTCTGGACCATGCCCCAGAGTCAGGTTACAGGAGGATTATTGGTAGAGGACAGAATGAATGTAAGAGACAAGCAACCATACAATTGCCTACAGAAATGCTCACTAGGACCCCTGAGGTAAGAACAGCCGCCTTCCAACCTCAGGAAAAGCAGATAGTCGAGAGAACAAGGCTGCTCTTGGCAAAAGCATGTTTAGTAAGCTTGGAGGGTTTAGGCTGAATACTTCCATTTTTCCCTTTTCATCTCTTGTTTTTATTTTTCTCTTCTTTTCTTTTCTTTTCTTTTTTTTTTTTTTTTTGTTTTTTGTTTTTTGTTTTTCGAGGTAGGGTCTCACTGTAGCCCAGGCTGACCTGGAATTCACTATGGAGTCTCAGGGTGGCCTCGAACTCACGGCAATCCTCCTACCTCTGCCTCCCGAGTGCTGGGATTAAAGGTGTGCACCACCATGCCCGGCATATGACCTTTTTTAAGCAAGAGGCAGAGAGAGAAATGGTGCACCAGGGCCTCCTGTCACTGCAATTGACCTCCAGATGCATGTGCTCCATTGTGTGCATGTGTGACCTTGCATGCTTACATCACTGTGCATCTGGCTTAAATGGGATCTGGAGAGTAGAACATGAGTCATTAGGCTTTGCAGGCAAGCACCTTAACTACTAAACCATCTCTCTAGCCCCTTCCCTTGTTGTTTAATTCATGGGCCCTAAAGCCATTCTTCTCTGCCCAGTGTTAGAAATGTCTACACAGAGCAAGAGAGATAGCTCAGCAGTTGAGGCGCTTGCCTGCAAAATCTGGATTTGATTCCCCAGTATCCATATAAGGCCAGATGCGTAAGGTGGCACATGTATCTGGAGTTCGTCTCTCTATCTGCCTCTCTCTCTCTCTCTCTCTCTCTCTCTCTGTCCTCTCTCTCACCCTCAAATAAATAAATAAAAATAAACAAAAATTATTTTTAAAAGAAAGACAATTGTCACATGGTCTCACCCATCTGTGGATCATTCCGAGATGCTGACATACCTAATAGACATCTCGAGGACCAAACAATAGGGAGGGTGGGGCTGAAGTGGAGGATAAGAGTCGGGGGACACAAAATTGGACCCAAATGGAATGGGTACCACAAAATCCTATATCCTGGAAGACAGACTAAAAGGTTTGAACCCTCATCAGGACCTTAGAGGGAACACCTGAATCAAAGGGCCCTGGAAAGGGTAAGAGGAAGCCTAACCTTAATTTTCTCCTCTCTTTCTTTCTCTCTCTCTCTCTCTCTCTCTCTCTCCTTTCTCTTTTATATTACCTATCTTTTTCTTCCTTCTTTTTCCTTGGTGTTGGCCTGTAACTCCCAGTACCAGGATGTGGTTAACATCTACAATGAGCTGTTGATCAGAGAGAAACCTACAAGGTTTTCCAAAACAAGACAGACTTCTGTCAGAGCACTTGATTACCCACCAGAGGTTAATGGTAAGACCTTACTGCCAAAGACACCATATACTGTCAATACGGAACATGAAGAGACCTGGATGAAATCTGGAAGAGAACCAGTCCCCAGTTAGTTCATCTAGTGCCAGAAGGTGCTACATGAGCAACTGGGGAAAAATGGCCATCATCTATCCAAGCAACTTGTGGTCTAAACTACTTAGCAGCAAACAACCTGATGTGATGCTCACCCAAGTGCAATAGTGGTGCACAGCCATGGTAGGTAACCAGCTGCTCTTGGATTGGCTAACAGATCTGCTCAGTGGAAAGGAACCCATAGCTGGAACTGGGAAACAAGTCAGAGTCATATCCAAATAATGAGTTTGCTCTCCAATATCAAGCTCCCACCAATCTTGGACTATAAGAGGGCCTCCACCTATTAAATTCTCTCTAAACTAATTGGTATCCCATGAATCCAGTGCTGACTTCACTCTCTGTTGGAGAATCTGCTTCACTTTTTCAGATGGACGCAAAACCTGAGGAGAGAATCATCCATCGCATTTCACCAGGGCCCAGCTGAAAACATAGAGGAATTGGGGGAATGAGCAAGAGTGCTGCTTTCTTGTTGAACCTAGTATCAGCACAAGGGTGAGGGAGATAGACACAGAGGACATTCAACTCCTACCAAATCAGAGATCTAGAGACACAGAAGCTCCCAAGACCTCATCACCGGAGTAGACTTAAAATGAACCCAATTTGACTCAAGGAAATCTGCGGAAGAGGGGGTGGAAAGATTGTTAGAGTCACAGGTTGGGACATTACACATAGACACATTGCCTCTTACCCATAACTGATGGCTACCTCCACAATGCTCAACCCACAATCCCCATGGGATAACTGGCATCCCCAACAAGCAGGGTCCCTTCAGATGGGGTGACAGGGATGAGGGTAAGGACGGCACCAACATGTGTTGTTTTCATACTGAGTATGTCCATAAATAATCTTAAAAAAACTGTCATGCCAGTCACCATGACTCGTCCTCTCTAATCGCAATTAACCTCCCTCATGTTGCACCCGCTCTCGTTTATGGCAAGCACAGCCTTCCTGCAGCCCATTTTATTACTGTCTCCCCACACTTAACTCTGAATGCCTTAAAAGCATAAACTGAGTTCCCCCCCCCCACCCGCCCACCTCAATCCCTGACCCAAATAAGCAAAATACTTTTTGTGGAAAAAAACATGCAGTACTTTCACATCTGCGAGGCTCCATCTGCCCTTCAACTTTTGTGCTAAACACACCTCCCATTCTCCTCTCCTCTCCCATGCCCTCACCCCAGACATTCTTCCAGCTTCACTCCCAGAGAAGCAGGACTCAGAGCAATGGCTTCTGGATCTCAGGTCATCCTTCCAATCCAATCTTCTGTTCCTGTGGCTCTCGACATGACCGGGGATCCTCCGGAGGGTTCATGAGACACAGCTTGCTGGGCCTTCCCTCCATGTTGTTACTTCAGTGAGTATGTTGGCTATGTTTTGTCACTATGACAAAGCACTTGACAAAACCATTTAAAATAAAGATCTAGTTGGCTCAAGGCTTCAAAGGTTTCAGTCCACTGTCGTGGTATAGTGGTATAGCAGGTATAGTGAAGCAGCTGGAATCATGGGGAACAGGAAGTAGAGTGGGGCCCTAGCAGCAATGGACTAGGGCCAGACACAGCCCTGAAGGAAGTGAAACCCCGTGACCTATTTCTTCCGATTAAGCTGCACCTTCCACGGTTCTACCACATCCCGACAGCGGATTCCAAGTTGAAATCCGTCGAGAAATCAAGCCAGTCATTAGTTAGGTCAGAGCCCTTGTAATCTAATCGTCTCTGGAAACACCCTTCCAGAGACACCTAGAGGTGTGCTTTATGAATTTCCTATGTGTTTCTCAGCCCAGTCAAGTTGAAAGCCAAGATGTCTGGGGAAGGTTTGAAGGTTTGTGCTTCTAACACATTCCCACTGACCCCGATGTTGCTGCTCCCCGGGTGACATTCTGAGCGCTGTGGCTGCAGGGGCGTCAATGAGGACAGTTCTTGAAGGACATTCCCAGACAGGGATGGATAACACATGGGGGCTATGGGACGCTTCAGCACTCACCTGCCTTTTCTTACCTCCCCAAGTACCCATGACTGTTTCTTTTCTTTCTTGTCCTTTCTTTTTTTTTTCTTTTTTTCTTTTTTGTTGTTGTTGTTGGTGGTGGTGGTGGTGGTGGTGGTTGTTTGTTTTTCGAGGTAGGGTCTCACTCTAGCCCAGGCTGACCTGGAATTCACTATGCAGTCTCAGGGTGGCCTCAAACTCACGGCAATCCTCCTACCTCTGCCTCCCAAGTGCTGGGATTAAAGGTGTGTGCCACCACACTGGGATTTTTCTTTCTTCCTTCCTTCCTTCCTTCCTTCCTTCCTTTCTTCCTTCCTTCCTTCCTTCCTTCCTTCCTTTCTTTCTTTCTTTCTTTCTTTCTTTCTTTCTTTTCCCCCACAACTGTTTCAAGCAACATGAAGCACTCTACCTTTGGAGGCAGGAAGCAGGGGTTGCAAGACTACTTTACGCAAACACTCCCGTGGTTTGCCTAAGCTCTGCTTGCCTATCTCCAAGAACAAAATGCTCATTACTTGTCAAGTGAGACCGTCCAGTCTGCAGTTATTTCTACCATTAGTGGCATCTCATCTCTTACCTACAGGAGGATGCAACATGAGCACCCTATTTAGATTTGAACTTCACATAAATAATGAGGTATTTTAGCATTACACACACACGTTTATTTGTTAATTCTGATAACCCTACAGTCAAGTCCATGCAGTCTCCAAATACTTAAGCCAAGTTCCTGCCAAATAAGCTTCCCTCTCAGCTGAAGCTATCTCCTCTACTGTGCAAACAAAATCCACCCTAGCCAAAACCAAGAGCAAAGACGGTCAGCCTCTGGAAATACACGCAGAGCTGCCCTTCAACCCCGGAACTTACTGCTAGTCCGTAGTTGGCCTTTGTCAGGAAAATGATCTGCACGGCCTCCCCAGCTGTGGCCTTCCTCGCCCTTGAGGCACATTTATGCTAGAACCCTACTGGCCCAGCCATCTAAAACCATACACCACACTATAGGGAGATGTTAGAACCAGGACTGAAACCCGCTTCGGATTCCCATGCTGGAGCCTCTTCGCGAGGGCAGGAATGGTTTGCTAAGAGGCAGCCCCAGTACTCCAGGACAGGAGCTCAGTGCAAGAGGGACATTCCTGTGCAGACGTGTGTGCGTCATTGCAAATGCCAAACACTACAGGTCAGAAGTATCCTGCCCGCTTTGACAACATCCGGCCCTAATACCCCTTAAAAGAGCAGAGAAGGGACGGGGCTTGTCCAGTTTCTCACTCAGGCTGACAACCAACACAAGACAAGAATCTCGGTCTACTGACCTCAGCTTGGACCTCATCTCACCCTGCCTAACCCTCCTCCAACTGAAAGAAACCAGCAGTAAACTCCAACCACAGAGATAGACCATTTTTCTCCCAGGGTACTAGCAACAAGAAAAAAAAAAAATCTGACAATACCAGGCATTGGAGGGGATGTGAGAAAATTGTACTCTTCTCTATTGCTGGAGGGAATGTAAATCACTTGAGCTCCTTTGGAGGAGCAATTGGAAATACCTAAGAAAATTGAAAGTGTGCATACTATACAAAGGAGCGATTCCACTCCCAGTGACATGTCCCCTCAGAATCTCCCACATGGGCCCATGGCAAGGATGCTGCCTGAAAGGCTGTTTGTTATGGTGAAAAATCAGAAGCAATCTAAATATGCAGCAAGATGGAAATGAGAAACAAAACACAGTCTATCCACATGACAGAATTCCTCACAGCCCGTAGAATGAATAGATTAGAACTGAATATATCAACAAGAATAGAGGTCTGAAGCAGAATTGTATGGAGAAGTGAGGTGTGAGGGGACCCAGAACAAACATGAGCAAATGTTGAAAGGCCTCCCCATGAAACAATACCCTGTGTTTGCTTTCCATCCTATGTATATATGAGGACATAAAAATTACAAAGGTGCCCAAAAACTTTATTTTAAAAGGCACAGCTGTTCACGGAAATCATGGGCATGTTGATTCTGGAAAGGATGAAGATTAGAACTCGAGGGTCTCGACGGGTGTATCAACATCATCGCTCGTGCTTTATCTCTTTTATTAAACACAGGCCTGGAGTGAGTACAACAGTATGTTCACAGTTGTCGTTCCAGAGGCACATATGTCAACCTGTTACTTCTGTACTTTTTCTCTTCTCTCAACAACTTGAAGAAAAATGAAAGAGTCTATTCTGAGGTGCTGCTCTCTGGGATCCCTCTGAGCCTACGTGACTGACCAAATGGTGTTTCTTGCGTTTCAATAATTCATGTCCAAATAGGGCAAGCATGGGAAAGATTCCATCCTTAAGGGAGACGCAAAAGAACGCATCCAGTGCAAGCTACAATCTCGCTCCCTCCATTTTTAGTAGCGATGACCTTGGGTTTGAACAAAAAAAAAAAGAGAGAGAGAGAGAGAGAGGGCTTAATGCACTGAATGTTTCCCCACCTTTACTTCAGGGAGGTGGGAGGGAACTCTCACCCCGTTCAATAATTCATGAGACCCTCAGCATGATGGGGTGAAGTGCCTTCTGCAGGCCTGGGCTGTGAGTCCAACCCCAAGTCCATGACCAGTCTGGTGTTGTAAGATGAAGTCTTCTCCAGAGGACAGGAAGGAAGACATAACTCCTTATGATCATGAAAAGGAAACCAGCAGGTTCCTCCCACCCCGGAGCACACGGAGATCCGTAAGTATGCCCATCACAGTGCAGGCTGTGTGTGCTAAGCACGTGAAAGGCCCTGGTCCGAGCCTCAGCATGGGGAGAAATCTGCAGACCCTTCATCAGGTCTAGGGGAGGGAACATGGGTAGGGCAAGTGGGCACTGAGATGCCACTTTGCTGTCAAGATCCCAGCACTGTGGGTGCTGTTGGTCCATGACCACAATTGGAGAAGTGATGCTCTGCACCATTCGCGTCCACTGCCACTGGGTGCTTCTGCTTCACCATCCTACTTACAAGTGAATGTCAATGGATATGACATGACACATTAGTAGAACCAGGAATATCTAACTCCTGACCTGCCTGGCCCAAGGGTGGCTGCTAGAGGTACCAGAACATCCCCTTGTTAGGAGTTGTGGGCTTCGTGAAGCACCAGTCTAAGGCCAGCCTGGGATACAGATGTGACCCTGTCAAAAAAAAAAGACACCAAAACAAAACTAATAAAATAATAATAATATCAACCTCCCAGGACTATGGTATGGGTCGAAGAAAGACTCCCCCAAAACCCTGTTGGAATCTGCCTCTATCTAGAAGCCCTCCAAATCCATGATCCCCAGCAAAGCATAAGTATTTGATTCTTTCTGGAATCCTCTAAACATAACCACTCATGGGACACGTAAAAGCAAACTACATTATGTGTGTCCCTCACAATACCTGTGTCCAGACCATGTACCACATCTTAGGGCTTCCACAATGTAACACAGATGTGACAAGATGCATTTGACGCACAGAGCTCAGAGTCACCAACTCTGCTGGGGAACATTCCAGAAAGTCTTCTTGTTGTAAGACTGAAGGATTAGCAAGAGCCCTGCTGGTACACAAGGCATGACGCTTCCCCAAAAGGCTCATAAATATCCCAACACAGGAGTTTTCATTGTCCTCCACAGCACAGATCTGCATACATAGCAGATGCTCAAAAATGTGCCAACCTTGGATTGCTAGGCCTGGCTCCTCCAGTGACTCCTAGGGACAATGTCTTATCGGAATGTGGCCTGAGACCCCAGAAATGAACATTGCAAAGCTTGTCCTGCTTTGATGGATGACATCTATGTTCGTTTGCATGGCAAAGTGGACAACCATTTCACACACAGAGAATTCTCCAGTGAAAGCAACAGCAAAGGGAAAAGGGGCTCCCCACTCATGTCACCCTCCCCTGTAGCTCAGCCACCTGCTAGCCTGCCTCATGCCCCTACTCAGGCCACCTGCAAGCCATTATGGTCCCATCATTGGCTTCTTGAAGCCTGAGGTCCTACATCCTTACATTGTCTCTATCTTAAAATCTCCTGGGAAGTCAGAGAAATGAGAGGAAGAGAAGACTTTCCAATAACCAATAGGCCAGGCCTCTGTTTCAAGCCTGGCCATACCAAGTATGAGTCACATGAACCAAGGACAATTCACCTCTGGGCCTCAGTTTCCCCATCTGCAAAATGGGGATAAGTGCTGGGGAAATGGATTAGCAGTTAAGGTGTTTGCCTGTGAAGCCTAAGGACCTCAGTTCGATTCCCCAGAATCCACGTAAGCCAGATGCACAAGGGGGTTTGCATGCATCTGGGTTCATTTGCAGTGGCTAGAAGCCCTGGCGTGCCCATTCTCTCTTTCTCTCTCTCAAATAAATAAATAAATAAATATTTTTTTAAAAAATGGAGATAAGATGCCCATCTATCGAGAGCATGGAGAAGATTAAAAGAGGGCAGGTGAGGGCTGGAGAGATGGCTTAGCGGTTAAGCACTTGCCTGTGAAGCCTAAGGATCCGGGTTAGAGGGTCGGTTCCCCAGGACCCACGTAAGCCAGATGCACAAGGTGGCACATGCATCTGGAGTTCGTTTGCAGTGGCTGGAGGCCCTGGCATGCCCATTCTCTCTATCTATCTGCCTCTTTCCTCTCTGTGTCTGTTGCTCGCAAATAAATAAAAATAAACAGAAACGTAAATAAAGAGCCAGGCCCCAGGTTACTGCCTATCTATCCGTTCACCCATGCACGCATGCATTCCCTCTGCCCCATGGGGACTACGTAAAGAGACAAGGCATGCTGGGCAGGATACTTCCCACCACTTCTATCTCTGCCCTTTCCTCGGTACCTTTCTGTGGGGCACTGGGAGAAAGCCTGAAAAGGCCCAGATCTCCTCTGTTTCTTGTGACTCAGCCTTGAGCAATGCGCTTGGAGATATCCCACACACAGCCTGTTCTGGTGACATTTCCAATCCAGAGCATCTCACACATTTCCCTCCCAGGATGCATCTGGCCAGCATCTATCAAGCACTTCCAGGTCCACTTTTAATCTCCTTGTCAATGGTCCTCCCTCGTGTCCCCCATAGGATGGCACCTTACAGGGTTAGAGGATGCTCACGTGCCCAGTCTCACCTAATCACCTCGGCAGGATGCTGAGGAAGAAATTAACTCATGGGTCAAATCAATGGCTGAGGGATACCCAGAGGGCAAGCAGCAGAGCTGGGGTGTGAGCCAGAACCGGAGCATCACCTTTTATCCTCACCTATGAGAAGTACAAGCGGGGACTGAAGAGATGGTGCAGTGGTTAAGGCTCTTGCCTGCGAAGCCTAAGGCCTCGTGTTTGACTCTCCAGGTCCCATTTAATCCAGATGCACAAAGTGACACAGCACACAAGCTCACACACGCGCACAAGGGGGCACACACATCTGGAGTTTGATTACAGTGGCTGGAATCCCTGGCATGCCAATTCTCTCTCTCTCTCATAAAAAACGGCCAGTCTGCCGGACATGGTGGCGCACGCCTTTAATCCCTTTAATCGCCTTTAATTTAGGAGGATCGCCGTGAGTTCGAGGCCACCCTGAGACTCCATAGTGAATTCCAGGTCAGCCTGGGCTAGAGTGAGACCCTACCTCGAAAAACCAAAAAAAAAAAAAGCCAGTCTGTTGGGCTTGCCTCAAATAAACAAAAGAAAAAAGAAATACAAACAGGGTTGAAGAGATGGCTTAGCAGTTAAAGTGTTTGCCTGCAAAAACAAAGAATCTAGGTTTGATTCCCCAGGACCCACATAAGCCAGATGTACAAGGTGGTGCATGCATCTGGAATTCATCTGCAGTTGCTGGAGGACCTGGAGCACCCATCCTATCTCTCTCTCTCTCTAATAAATAAATTTAATTTAATTTTTTTTAAAAAAATAATCTATTTAAAAAAGAAATACAAACAGGGTATAGGTTAGGCCCCTGTGCTCTTCACAGACATGAGCTGGGCCAGGCCCCAGACAATGCCCTGGAACTCTCCAGTACCCACTGGACATGTAGTCCAGGTGATGGGGCCAGGAGTCCGGACACACAACTCAGCTTTCTATCCTCAGACAAGGCTGCAGGACCTCCCAGCATGCATCCTGCAGAGTCTGGCCACAATGCCACGGGCTGTCCATACTACAGCCCGTCAAGACACTTTCAGGGTTGGACCCAGGGTGGATTGACAGATTGGGATTTATATCCCAGCCTAAACACCAGTATGAACAATGCTACTGGCGATGCCAAGAACAGTTCACTATACCTCTCCTTGCCCCCTCCCCCACACCTTTACTCCCTCCCAGACCTCTCACACTGTACTTTCCAGAACCCCTCTTTTATGTAAATAAACTCATGCCATGATTGACCATCTCCCCAGGAGCTCAGCATCCGAATCTTCTGTCTCCATTGAGCCCCTCTGCCACCCAGGATCCCAGAACCCTCTCCTTATAACATCTGATTTCGGTAACGGCTATACCTATCTACCTCCCCAACCCTACACGCACGCACACGCACACACACACACACACACACACACCTTAGAGTCCCAAGGTAGAGCCAGTGGCCTCCTGGTTCCCATGGAAGCTCCTGGTATGGTTTCCTGGCTTCATAGAAAGCAGTCAGTTCCAGTACTTCTCTGAACCTGAAGATCCCCTCTCTACCTGGGCTCAGTCTCCCTCTTCCCTCTAGATAAGTCCCAGTAATCTGTGACTCTCAACCTGGGCACTCTCCATATTGTGAGTGGGGTTACCATTCTTTGCGGAGGGGCTGCCCTGGGCTCTGGAGGGTGCTGATCAGCTTCCCTGGCCTCTATCCACCCACCGGATGCCAGCAGCACCACACGCTGCTCAGTCATGACAATCAAAAATGTTTCATGTATTGTCCAATACTGAGAACCAGCAGCCTAGAGTGATGTCAACCACCCGTCAGGGCTCCACCCTGGCCCCAGAGATAGCCACTCCACCGGGCTGCATCACTGTCCTGGCTCAGCCACCTGCCTTCTCCACTGCCCAGGGGAGCGGGTGGAAGGACCAGCTCGAGTAAGTGCACACTGAGTCCAGTGCCAAGCTGGGCCTCACCCCACTGGCCGTCAGCCAACGTGCCTCCCTCACGGCCCTCCCCCAGCCTGCAATCGGGATTATCGCCTCCCCTGGAACAGCTTCTCTGCCTCTTCTGCAGGCTGACACTCTCCTGGAGATGAGAACCTTACTGCTCTCTCCACCATTGAAGCCCTTACACTAGGGATATGGCTGGCACAGAACATGTGTATAGAACAATGGAATTGGGAGAAGAAGGAAAGAACGGAGGAAGGGAAGAAGGGATGGGGGAGGGAGAGAGGGAAGGAGGGAGGACGTTGCAGGAACTTTCCCTGAGGAGACATGAACAAACGTCTGCTCCATCCTTCCCCCAGGTAGTGCACCGAGGACAGACCAAAGTAACAATGCCACCAACGTCCAACTTAGTGAATCAATGAGCTTATTGGGCTTACCTACAGGAGCATGGCAAGGGTCACTTACAAGAGCTTGGGGGACCACAAAGCAGCCATATCGCCGAAAAGTCTCAGGCCAGCTTGAATAATGACTTGGAGCTCCCTCACTTTAGTAATCCTCCCAGCCACTATATATTCCATTTCCACCCCAAACCACGAGACCATGTGCAGCTGGGAAAGCCTTACACACACAGGGGACAGAGAGGGAGGTGCTGGAGGTGCACGAGAGAGAGGTCTGATGTCCTTTCCCACAGCCTCGTTTTAAGAGGGAACATCAATACGTCATCTTGAGAGTGTTTTGCAAGTAGTCAAAGCTGCTCTGATGAATATAATACTTGGAGGACAACATTATGGAATGGAGGAAAAGAGAGAGAAGGAGGGAGGGAGGGAGGGAGAGAGGAAAGGAAAGCTTCCAGAAGAAGCTGCAGAATGGGAGAGGGATTGATCAGATGGAGCAAGAGAAGTCAAACATACCATCTGTGTCACATAATAATTCACAGCTAATAAAGGGATAATGTATCTCTATATCCAGTGACATGAAAATATCCCTAATAAAAGTGGCTATTTATATGCCCATCTGTGTATTTATGTCCAAAGAAATGCTCACCAAATGGTTGAGGGTTTTTATCACCATGTGGGGAGACTTCAGGGAACCTTTGTTTGCTAGTTTTACTTCAGCTTCCCACAGTAAGAAACTATTCTGGTTCCAAGAAGGGAACTCAGAACTTTTGTTTTCAAAGAATACATTTTAAGATGGGACAACACTCATGATAAAATATTAGATGGCAAGAACATCACACCAAGAAGACACTATATGTATCCTAGAGAATTTTTTTTTAATTTCATGTGGAGGGCTGGGAAGATTGTTCAGTGGTTGAAGGTACTTGCTTGCAAAACCTGCATGCCCAGGTTTAATTCCCCAGTGCCCACACAAAGCCAGATCCAGGTGCACAACATGGTGCATAGATCTGGAGTTCATTTGCAACATCAAGAGGCCCTTGTACTCACATGTGCTTGCTTGTTTGGTCTCTCTCTCTCTCTCTCTCTCTCTCTGTCTCTCTCTCTCCTTCTCTCTCTTATAAATAAATAAAATATTTTTAAATTTCATATAGAAAATACTAATGATATAGGAATTTGGGGGTTCCTTGCCGATGCATCAATATAATACACCAATGCACTGATAGTTTGGTGGTGTCTCCAGATCCTTGTCTTATGAATTCAAAGAATGAAATCCACAGACCAGAGAATAAAGTTCAGAAAGATTTTATCATAGCTTAGAGCTTTAGGAAGGAGAGTTTTAAGAGAAGGGGAGCCTAAGGGAAGGAAAAAAGAAGGAAGGAAGGAATGAACGAATGAACGAAGGGAGAGAGGGAGGGAGGGAGGGAGGAAGGGAGGCAGTAAGAAGCCCAGAAGTTAAGAGAAGGAAAGAAGGCAGAGCTCTTTCCCAGGAAAACAAGAGGGGGTTTGAGAATCCCACCTTAAGACTCAGGTTGGGATGTAGGACTTCAAGCTTCGAGAAGCCAATGGCGGGACCATAATGGCTTGCAGGTGGCCTGGGTGGGGGCATGAGGCAGGCTGGCAGGTGGCTGAGCTACAGGGGAGGGTGACATGAGTGGGGAGCCCCTGTTCCTTTGCTGTTGCTCTCACTGGAGAATTCTCTGTGCACTGATGCGGGCAGAGACAGAGGATTGCTGGGACTCCCTACATAACCAGTCTAATTGAAAACACGGAAGGGGGTTGGGGAGATTGCTCAGTGGTTGAAAGTGCTTGCTTACAAAGCTTGCTAGCCTGGGTTCACTTCCCCAGTACTCATGTAAAACCAGATACAAAATGATGCATGCATCTGGAGTCCATTTTCAATGGCATGAAGGTCTGATATGCCCATATTTTCTCTCTTTCTCTTTTTCTTTCTCTCTGCTTGCAAATAAATAAATAAAAATATTCTAAAAAAAATAAAAGGGCTGGAGAGATGGCTTGGTGGTTAAGGCACTTGCCTTCAGAGCCAAAGGACCTACGTTCAACTCACGAGATCCCACGTAAGCCAGACACACAAGGTGATGCAAGCATGCAAGGTCACACAGGTGCACAAGATGGCGTATACATCTGGAGTTTGATTGGTTTGATTGCAGTGGCTGGAGACCCCGGTACACCAATTCTCTGTCTCTCTCTCTCTCTCATAAAAAAAAATACAAAATAGAAAAATGGAGAGCTCCAGGTTCAGTGAGAGACTCTGTCTCTGAGAAATAAGAAAGAAGAGTGCTAGAAGAGAACACCAGACATCTTCCTCTGGCCTCCACGTGCATGAACATACACGTGCATGTGTCACCCATGTGCACGTGTGCACACACACGCACACCAAAGGTACTACATATACACCAAAAACAAAGAAATAAGAAGAATACATACTGTCGGGCGTGGTGGCACACACCTTTCACCCCAGCACGTGGGAGGCAGAGGTAGGAGGATCGGATCGCTGTGAGTTCAAGGCCACCCTGAGACTAATTCCAGGTCAGCCTGAGCTAGAGTGAGACTCTACCTTGAAAAACAAAAACAAGCAAACAAAAAAGAGTACATATACTATGATTTTTTTGTTTCTTTGTTTTTCAAAGTAGAGTTTCACTCTAGTCCGGGCTGACCTGGAATTCACTCCTGTATTCTCAGGGTGGCCTCGAACTCACGGCAATCTCCTACCTCTGCCTCCTGAGTGCTGGGATTAAAGGTGTGCACCACCATGCCCAGCAATTTTTAAATGACTATATTTTTTTAAAAAACACAATCTCAAGTTTTTAAATTTTCTTGAAGAGAAAATCCAAACGCTGCCCCAGTGTCTGGCCCAGTTCCAGCCCAGTGCTGCATTCTGCATCTGTTTCTGGTAAGATCTCAAAGCCCCATCCAAACTTTCTTGGCAGATGTATGGTTGTTTTTACTCATTTGACAAAACGAAAGGATGATGTCTTCATTTCTTATTCAGTCTCTGAAAGTGAGGCAGAGTCAATGAACTCACACATATTCCAGAAACTGACTTTCTTAGACCTCAACAGAAGGTACTTAAGTGTGCAGATGTTAGCTAGCTTTAAAAAAAAAAAGAGGCCTTGCTGGTTGTGGGGGAGAAAAAAAAACTTTCCCCCTAATTTTTTGCTCAATTTGTTTTAAGTTGGTAATGAAATCTGTGAATCTGCGCTCCCTTTCTTCAGGAAAAATGGAATTTTGATCCCTTTTAAAACTCTGAACGCAACAGGATAATGGAGAAATCAGGCTCGATAGCGCATTTCTTACTCATTTCAGAGCCTGGTGTAAACATTGATGATGGTAAGTGGGGGTATTTGAGACTTCTTTTGCAACAAACTCAGCAGCTCAGGTGGATTCCTGGATAAATGGCCACCTCTTTGGTGGATTTCTGTCAACATATCACATGCTTGCTTATTTGAAATAAAGTCATGAAGTTGGGTATCAACTTTGTACAAAGACCACCCCACTCTGTCTGCCTCCGGGAGAGAAGACTTCACGCCAATCACCTTCTCTGCCCTAGAGGAGAGGAGCGAGAGAAAATGCGCCTTTGGGGAGCTCTTAGAAGGTTCCAACCACGGCCACACATAAAGGGAGGTTTGAATAAGTCTTTCCTCACAGTCCAGCAGTCAGAGACTGGTTCAGCTCAGCCTTTGTTTGATTCTACAGAAGTTAACGATGAATAAAAGGAAACACTGAGCATCTGTTTCATTCGCCACCTTAATGAGTGCATTTGTAGATTCTGCATTCAAAAATGCAGAAGAACGAGCTAATGGGGGAAGGAGGGAGGGGCAGGGAATGATAACAAATCTCACCACCCAGAGACAAAACTCTTCTAGAAAGCGGGCTTGCAAATCTCTCTCCGGGGCTGGAGAGAGATGGCTCCGCGGTGGTGAAGTACTTCCTATGCAAGCTTCAGGGCCTGAAAGATCGCTGGAGCTCAACCCCCAAGGACCCCCACAAAAGCAACTGGGCATGGCCACCCACATTTGTAAGCCCAGTCCCGCGAGGGAGCAGAGAACTAAGAAGCGCTGGTGCTGGGAATAAACACCAAGCTCTAGCATCAGTAAGAGACACTGTTGAAGCCAGAACAGGCACAAGGGCTGGGGAGACGGCTCAGCACTTAAAGGCACTTGTTGGCAAAACCTGCCAGCTAGGATCAAACTCCCCAGTACCAACCTAAAGCCAGATGTTCAATGTGCCATATGTGTTTGGAGTTCGTTTGCAGTAGCAAGAGCCCTGGAGTACCCACATTCTCTCCCTCACTCTCTCTCTCTCTCTCTCTCTCTCTCTCTCTCTCACACACACACACACACACACACACACACACATAAATAAAAATATTTTTAAAAGAACAGGCAGAAGAGCAATAAAGTGAGTGAGATACTCCATGTTCCTTTCACATCACCAAGGATGAGTAAACTCTGTCACAGTTGAATGGATGGGGCACGTGTGTGTGTGTGTGTGTGTGTGTGTGTACAGTATATATATATTATATATATATATATATATATATATATATATATATATATATATATGTTCCAGGAATTCTCAACTGTCAACCATGCTGTTCCCCAAGAGAAACTGGGCAGTGTCTGAATACACACACACACATTTCGCTCTGGGAGCTCTACTGCTGGCATTTAGTGTGTAGAGGCCAGGTATACCATTAGCATCCTATACAGGACCCTCCTGCCTGCTGCAGAGAATCATGCAGCCCAGATGTCGGTAATGCTGAGAGCAAAAATCTCTGCAACAGACATGTGCGGTACAGCTCAGCGATCCTTACATAACTGAGTTTGCACCACGCCAGCTGTTCACCGTCCTGCAAGGAATCATGCGTTGCTTGCCTGCTGTGGTCAAATTCTGCCTTGTCTTAGAGAGGGCCTGGGTTAGTAGCTTACACACTCCGGGAATGAAAGAGCAGATAGATTCTATCAATGAAGTGACTGGGGTTCATGGGGCGGGAGCACCTTGCCCAAGGGTGCACAGCAGTTAATTGTGGTGCTGAGATTAAAGCCCCCGGTTGTGTGTATACAAATGGACATTGTTGATTTAAAAAAAAAAAAAAAAAGGTTAAGGAAGCAGGGAGTAGTGGCTCACACCTTTAATCCCAGCACTGGGGAGGCAAAGGTAGGAAGGATTGTCCAGAGTTCGAGGCCAGCCTGAGACTGCACAGTTAACTCCAGGTCAGGCTGGGCTTTCATAACAGATACTATTGGTCTTAATTCCTTGTTCTTGTTTTATGTGTTACATGCTTGCTCACCCCCTCCCTTTCTCTCTCTCTCTCTTTCTCTCTCTCTCTCTCTCTCTCTCTCTCTCTCTCTCTCACGCACACACACACACACACACCAGATCTCAAACTCATGATCCCAGATGTATACCACTAAATCCAACTCCATTTTCTTTCTTTCCAGTGCTTCTGCTAACTCGGTAAAAAGTACCTTTGTCTGTTGGTGATATTCTTTATATTTCCAGGCAGCATGTTTGAACTCTCACACCAAACGTTACCAACAGCAGAACTGAATGAATGAGCCGGGCATGGTAGCGCACGCCTTTAATCCCAGCACTCAGGAGGCAGAGGTAGGAGGATCACTGTGAGTTTGAGGCCACCCTGAGGTTCCATAGTGAATTCCAGGTCAGCCTGAGCTAGAGTGAGACCCTACCTTGAAAAACCACAAAAAAAAAAAAAAAAAAAAAAAAACCTGAATGAGTGAGTAGCTGTTGACTCCTCTTGTAGAAGAAAGTCCATCCCCGTGCTTTCCCGTGTCTACTCTCCTCCATCATCTAGTTTTCAATGGTATCCTGTTCACACTTTTGTCTTAGTGTTTTAAATTATGGGGCTGTGTATATTTTACTTTAAGAACAGCCATAAGCTGGGAGTGGTGGTGCACGCCTTTAATCCCAGCACTCGGGAGGCAGAGGCAGGAGGATCACCATGAGTTCAAGGCCAGCCTGAGACTACATAGTGAATTCTAGGTCTGCCTGGGCTAGAGTGAGACCCTAGCTCAAAAAACAAACAAAAAAAAAGGAACAGAAAAAAAAAAAAGAATTATCATGGCTATGTTCTATTTTATAATTTTATAATTTCCCATGGTTACTTAACTTTTATTTTTATATGTGTACGCATGTGTGCACGTTTGTGTGTGAGTGTGGGTGCATGCATGATCTCTGTGGAGGTCAGAGGACAGCTTTTGGGTGTTGGGATCTGGCTTGCACCTCATTCTGAGGCATTCTCTCATTCTTGCCATTGTTGGCTGTGCACACCGTGAGCTTCTGACCTTCCAGGAAACTCTCCTGCCCCACCTCTCCCCTCACCAGCAGTGTGCTGGGATTACAGAAGCCCACCACAGCTGCCAACCTGTTGCATGGGGCCTGAGGATCAAACACAGACTTCAGTGGCAAGCACTTTCTCCACTGACCCACCTCCCTGGTCCCTAAATTTCATTTTATTTTTGTATTTCCAAACTATATTCTTTGTATTTTTTCTATTGACGGTAGAGAGTTCTTTACATTGGCTACACAAGTCCTTTATTAAATATATAATTTACAAATATATTTTCCTAGTCACTGGTTTGTCTTTCCATCGTTTTTTGAAACTATTTTCTTTATTTATTTGCAAGCAGAGAAAAAGAGAGAGAAGGACATTTAGCCACTGCAAATGAACTCCAGATCCATGTGCCACCTTGTGCATCTGGCATTATGTGGGTTCTGGAGAATCAAACTTGGGTCATTGGGCTTTTCAGGCAATTGCCTTCACTGCTGAGCCATCTCTCTAGTCCCTAAATTTAATTTTATATATAGCTTCAAGTCATACCTCATACAGGCAGTTTCTTTTTCAGAGATGCAAGGCATTTTTCTCTTCACTCTTTGTTCTGAATCATCTCTTGCTAACTAAGCATATTTCCAAGCATTTCCTCCCTTCTGGATTCTCCAGAGAACACAGTACGGATGACATACTTCCCAACTCCTCCTATATTTGATATTGTGCATGTCTAAATGACACTTTGGTCATTTTATCCTATTTTATCTTTCCATTGTCCTCACTGTTCCATTTTCCTCTGGAACCTAATGTCCAGATTGAAAAGCTGAGGCCATTTGATTTTCACTTTCTTTGAATACAACCTACTTCTTCCACCTGAATTGTCATCAGACTCTCTCTTCATCCCTGAAATGTCATTTCATAGAGTGAATGTTTCACCATCAGCATGTTTCCCCACACTGACTTGGTCCAATAGGCCTTTCAAAGCTGAACATTTGAGCCAGGCGTGGTGGTACACACTCGGGAGGCAGAGGTAGGAGGATCACCGTGAGTTCGAGGCCATCCTGAGATTACACAATGAATTCTGGGTCTGGGCTACAGTGAAACCCTACCTCGGAAAAAAGAAAGGAAGGAAGGAAGAAAAGAAAAAAAGCTGAACATTTTATCTGACTCCACTGTAGAAAGTTGTTGGGGTTTTTTTTGTTTGTTTTGTTTTTCTGTTTGGTCTTTAAATATTATTTCTGTGGCATTGACAAACCATCCTCACATCAGCTTCAGAATGTCCTCTTATCCATATCTGGTCAGTGACTCAACATCTTGACTAGAGATGGAAACCAAATCATCTATTTTAACAGAAGTCAATTAATGTAAATAACTGGTAACTAGGCATGAAATTATTAACTAAGTATGAACAAGGCAAAAAGAAAACAGTAAGGTATAATAGACACAGCAAACCCAAGGAAGGAACAACTACCAACCTGAGGGCTGAGGATACAAAAAGAAGAACTTAGTATGATGAAAACTAAGCAGCTTGAAGTTGAGACTCTGCAAAGCTGAAAGCCAGACCTCTAACCAGGGGACATCTGAGCTCAGAGAAGAGACCTCGTGAGGCTGGGAACAGGATCTACTACTATCTTTGTGTTCCAAAAGGAGCACTGGACATCTCTTTGCCAAAGTCTTGAAAAGGGAGCAGTCTTATAGAGACTTCTAGAGTAGTGGTTTACAATCTTGGTTGCACCTAGGAAATTTCTTTTAAAAAAAATTTGCCGGGCGTGGTGGCGCATGCCTTTAATCTCAGTACTCAGGAGGCATAGGTAGGGAGATTGCCATGAGTTCAAGGCCATCCTGAGACTGTGAATTCCAGGTTAGCCTAAGCTGGAGTGAGACCTTACCTCGAAAAACCAATTATATACACATATATATTTGACAGAGAAAGAAGGAGAGAGAGAATGGGCATGCCAGGGCCTCCAGACACTGCAAACTCCAGACACATGCGCCCCCTTGTGCATCTGGCTAACATGGGTCCTGGGGAATCAAACCTGCGTCCTTTGGCTTTGCAGGCAAACACCTTAACCACTAAGCCATCCCTCCAGCTCCTAGGAAATTTCTTAAAATTCTGATACTCGCATCCCATCCCTTGAAATGCTGACTAATTGATATGACCTGATGCCTAAGCACTGAGAATTTTCAAAGCCCCCCAGGGGGGCTGAGGAAATGGCCCAGCGGTTAAAGGTGCTTGCTTACAAAGTCTGTTGGCCCAGATATAATTCCCCCAGCACCACAGAAAGCCAGGCACATGCATCTGGAGTTAGTATGCAGAAGTAGAAGATCCTGGTGCACTTGTACATACATACATACACACACACACACACACACACAACTGTACACATGCAAATAAATAAAACTAAAAATAAATGAAGTTTCGTCACATAATTCTCATTTGTAGCCAAGTCTGAGGACCCCTGACTTAGAATGGTCTCTGCTGAGGACTGTTTCTACCTCTGAGAACAAGGGACATGTCAGTGTTTACAATTCTGGTATCATATGAATGATGATAACCTGAGACGATTTTGTTTATTTTTAAAAAACCAGTGGCATCCTCCCTTCCCTCAGGCCCTCATTTCATTCACTTGAGTTGCAGCCAACATTGGGATTTTTTTCAATATTTCATACTTATTTGTTGATTTATTTATGAGAGAGGCAGGTAGAGAGAGAGAAAAGGGGCACCCAGGGCCTCCAACCACTGCAAATGAACTCCAAATGCATGTACCACCTTGTGCATCTGGCTTATGTGGGTACTGGGGAGTCAAACCTGGGTCCTTAGGTTTCACAGACAAGTGCCTTAACCACTAAACTATTCTCTCCAGCCCAACACTGGGATTTTTAAATCCCAGGGGATTCTAATGTGCAGCCAAGGTTTAGATAGAGCCAAGATCCATAGTGTGTAATTCCCCTATCACAGTAAGAAGAGAAGATACCAGACATGATGCAGAGGCAAACCTTTCTAATGTTATATCAACACTAGGAAGATGGTGGGAAAAGTCTGAAAATTTTTTCACCATGAGCTGTTAGAAATGAAGAGAATCCTAGAGAGTCCCTCTCCTCTAATGTCCCCTCCTCTGTACCTCCCTCTTTCTCTCTTATTCACCCTGTCATGGTTTGAATCTAAAATGTTTATGTTTTGGACATTTCTTTCCCATCTGGTGGCTCTATTTTTTTTTTTTTTAGCTGTGTGTGTATGTATTTATTCATGTGTGGAGGCATATGGTTGTTCGTGTGACATGGTATGCATGTGGAGGTCAGAGACAACCTCCAGTGGCAGACCTCGCCTTCCACTTTGTTTGGAGACAATGTATCTCTTGGTATTTGCTAGGGCAGTTGGCTGTAAGCTTCTGTATTCTCTTGCCTCTACAGCCCTCTCTCTGTGAGCACACTGGGACTACAGACACTTGCACTATATGTCCAACTTTATGTAGGGATCCAAACTCTGGTTGTTAGGCTTGCCCACCAAGCACTTCACCAGCTGAGCCATGTCCCCAGCCCAAGGCTGTGGAGTCTATGAGGTGGGGCCCTAGCTTCCAGAAGTGGGTCACTGGGGGCCTTTGAAGGCTGTATGTTTCCTGTTGTGCTCTCTGCTTCCTGGTTGCTATGTTGTGAGGAGTCTTCACCATACACTCCCACTGCCGTGAACTCTCCAGGCCTTCCCTGCCATGATGGACTGAAACTTTCTGGAACCACGAATCCAAACCAACATTTGCTCCCTTAAATTGTTTCTGCCAGGTATTTGTGTCACAATGACACAAAAGCAACTAAAAAGCACACACACTTACACACAAATTAATTGCTCCACGGAAGAGAGAACAGCCTGAAAAGAAAGTTAGCACTGTGAGTTGAAAACATAAGACACGTGTTAGGTTCCTTTGATGTGTCTATAGAGTATCTGTGAGCTCCATCACTCTAAACAGTGTATCTCAAAGTATGGTTCCTAGAACAGCAGACCAGCATCACATAGGAACTTCTTAGATATGTTTTCTTTTCCCCAGAAACTCTAGAGGTGGGCCCCAAGCACATGTGTTTGAACAAGCCTTCTAGTGGATTCTAATGCATTCTCAAATTGGAGATCACTGCCCAAAGCAATGGCATATGGAAAAAGCACACCAGGGAAATGAAACCAACATTAAAAGTCCTGTATCCATTTTCCCTGGGACCTCTTAAGCAGCTGACTGCAGAGTAGCCTACAATCCCTTCAGCAGACCAGCTATATCCCCATATCAACACAGACACTGCTGGTGGGTCTCAAATGTTCACCATGACAACAATCTTTCCTTAATTAGGTGAGAAGAAGCGAGTGTCCATTGTCACTTCACCTGCCTGTAGCAGCTGGAACCATCTCTTTGCTGTTTTCTTCAGTGTGCTAAGAACTTCTTCGGTCCTAATCCAGTTTTATCCTCTTAAAATAATTCAAATACCGCCCAGATCTTGACAAGTGACCACAAATGCTTCCTGAGACCTGCCACGTCTGTTTTGAGGATGGCCACCTCAAAGTAGTGGCACTGATTGAGCTCAAAGCTAACCAGAGCCACTCATTTATCCTCCATGAATGACATTCCATCACATCTTCCCTGACCCCGCCTCTAAGCTATGAGTATTCTGGGCCCAAGTACACTGTCTTGAGCCTTGTGACATGTTGGATGTCATTGCTTCTTGATCCAATGGTGTTATTCTAGCTGACTTTGTGCTGGGGTGGCCTAGTTTGCTGGTATTAAAAAAAAAAATTCCCCAGGAAGTGGGACTTTTTGTACTGAAACCAGGAAACCCCTGGGAGCAGCTCTCAACCAGCGGAAAAGGGTAGATAAACTAGAGCCATGCACCATGGTGGGCTTCTAGGATAGTCTTCAGCAATCCCACCTGAGGTATCTAGGCCCATGAGTAATCTATTTTCTTCCTTAGGGGTGGGCTGGACTGGTTGACTCAACAGATCATAGGGAAAATAATGGAGTGTCCCTTCTGCAATTAGATTTCAAGAACACTGGCTTCTAACTTTTTGGCTTTCTCTCAAGCTTCTTCCCTCTGTGCCTCTTAAGAAAAACCAGTTGCCATGTTGGAAGATATCCGATGGACAAGTTTATGTGACAAAGAACTAATGTCTTTAGCCAACTGTTGTAGGTTGAATTGCGTGTATCCCCACCTCCCCCCAAAAAAATACATGTTGGAGTCTTAATGCCTAGTACTTTAGACTATGAGCTCATCTGAAAATAAAGTTATTATAGATAAGTTTAGTCAAGATGAGGTCATACCAGAATGGGCACTTAATCCAATATGTCCATGTAAAATGAGAAGAGAAACAGAGACACAGACATATGAGGGAAGGATGTCGTGGGAGGGCAGAGGCAGTGATGGAGATGCTACAGCTGCAAGTGCAAGCTGGGGAGAGACATGTGGAAAATTCTCCCTCTCAGACCACCAAAGGGATCTACCATGACAACACCCTGACAGTAAGCTTCTAGCTTCCATAACTGTGAGAGGATGGGTTTCTATTTGTTTAAGTCACTCCGCCATGGTATTTTGTTAACAACAGCCTAGAAAAACTAATACCTGTGTCTATCATTTACTTTCTCATTGCTGAGACAAAATACCTGACCAGAAAGCAGCTGAAGAAAAAGAAAGGGGTTTATTCTGGTTTGCAGTTTCATTATAGCTGGAAAAGCATGGCAGGTGAAAGAGAGAACATCACCTTTTCATATCAGCCAGGAGGAAGCAGAAAAAGTTTGGGAAGCAGGTCTGGGCCAGAACAGTTCAAGACTCCACATCCTAAAGGTTCCACAATCTTCACAAATAGCACCACTAACTGGGAATAAGTGTTTAAACATGGGAGTCTGTAGAGGACATTTTACATTCAACCACCATACAGCGAGAGCACTCGGAAGCGGCTCTTCCCCCAGACGATGAGATTATTATATACCCAGTCATTGCCTATATTGTAGCATTCTGAGAAACCCTACACCAGGAGACCCAGCTATGAAAAGTTTGATGATAACTTATTTTACATCAGCAGATAATATAGCAGAAGATTGGGGGTAGAGAGGCAGGCTAAACTGATGAGACTCCCAGCCTAAGCCCAGAGGCCCACACTAGCACTGCTTTTAACAATCTTTGATGAGCTTTCTTCCTTTCTGTATCAGTTAACTATTACCATACCACAACCCACCCCAAAATGAAAGTAACATTTATAATTTGCTCATGATTTTGCAGATTGGGCTGGGCTCAGCCAGGCTGTTCTTCTGCTGGCCCTGTATAGAATCACCCATGTGGTCAGGCATCTTGCAGCTCAGCTGGGACTGCAGGTCTGAAAGACCTCACTACAAGAAAAAAAAATAAAAATAAAAATAAAAGACCTCACTTACATGTCAGGGGCTTTGGAGATACCTGTTGGCTGGGTTTTTCTTTCCGTATGTACTCTCATCATTTAATAGTTGTGATGGTTTCAAGTTCTGTTGTCAGCTTCTTCTGGTTAGGAATCCACAGACTTTGTTGGGTGTCTGAAGTTGTTTCCAGGAAGAACTGACTGAAGGAGAAAGTCCTTCCTCCAGAGTGAGCTCTTCCCCCAGAGTGGGAAGCCCTCCTGATGGTGGGTTTTATATAAGGAAGCCCTGAGAGGAAAGGGTCCCCTTCCTCCCACCTAGCTGCCGGTGCTGCTTGCTGGTGAGTAATTATACTTGCACATGCATCTGTCCTGGTTAGTATTCTTGGCATTGAAACCAAGTTTCCTCTGTCTTCCAGCATGGACTGAAGACCAGTAGCTCTGCAGAAAGCCTTCAAGCCTTCAGTGCTGGATTGGGACAGCTGAGGCATCAGCCATGTGGACTGAGCAGCTACCAGGGCTCCTTGATTCTCAAGCCTACAAACAGTTATCATTGGACTTTCATAAGCTAATCCTTTCTTTTTAAATATAATTCATTCTATCAGTTCTTTTCCCCTAGATAACACTGACTGATACAATAGTCTAGCCAGGGCTTGCTCCATAAGCGTCAGAGTGCACCATGAGGGAAAAGGCAGCTCTGAAAATAGCACAACCTCACTGCTGCCATAGACTGTCAATCAAGCAAATCATCAGGCCTGTCCAGGTTCTAGGAGTGGGATAATAGACTGTATTTTTTTAAACTTTTTATTGACAACTTACATAAATATAGGCAATATACTATGATCATAATCCTCTCCCACTATTCCCCTTTTCCTCCTCCCAAATCCCCTCTCCACTGAACCCCTTCTTCTTCCAATTAGTATCTTGTATTTTTTTTTTTTTAGGCAAGGCCCAACACACTGGCATTTTTTTATGTGTGTGTGTGAGAGAGAGAGAGAGAGAAAGAAAGAAAGAGAGAGAGAAAGAGAGAAGAAAGAAAGAGAGAGAGAGAGAATTGCTGCCCCAGGACCTCCAGCCACTGTAGATGAGCTCCAGACACATTTGTTAATTCGTGCACATATGCAACCTTGCACTCTTGCATCACCTTGTGTGTATGGCTTATGTGGGACCTAGAAAATCGAACAAAGGTACTTGGGCTTTGCAGGCAAGCGCCTTAACTGCTAAGCCATCTCTCCAGCCCATCTATTTTGATGTCATATCTCTTTTTCCTCCTATTATGCAGGTCTTATATAGGTAGTATTAACCATAATGAGGTTACGAATATCAAGGCCAAATCCACTTTGTGTCTGGATGGCAGCATTGTAAGCACTTGTTGCAGTCAGGTTCATATTGCAGTAGAAATCACCCAACCAAGGGCAGCTTGTGGGGGAAAAAAAAGATTTATTTTGGCTTATAGGCTCAAGAGGGAAGCTCCACGATGGCAGGGGAAAACAATGGCATTAGCAGAAGGTGGACATCACACCTGGCCAACATAAGGTGGACAGTAGCAACAGGAGAGTGTGCCAAACACTAGCAAGGGGAAGCTGGCTATAACACCCATAAGCCCCACCCCCAACAATACACTGCCTCCTGGAGGTGTTAATTCCCAAATCTCCATCAGCTGGGAACCTAGTATTCAGAACACCTAAGTTTATGGGGGACACCTGAATCAAACCACCACAGACAACCTCCCCTTCATTAAGCTCTTACATTCTTCCTGCCACCTCTTCCACAATGGACCTTGAACTTTGGAAGGCATGATAGAAATGTCTCACTTAGTGCTAAACAGTCCACTGTCACTTCTCAGTACTGTGATGACTTTTAAGTCACCCCAGTGGTCAAAGATAAGCTTCTCTAACCAAAAGTAAGAGTAGCATTAACATATGAGCATAAACATAAGTATTTAGAAGGAAGTTTGGTGGGCATAATATCTGCATTTAGTAGACAACAGTAGTCATTACTCCCCTAGGGCTTATAACCTCCCCAGCATAGGCTTTTGAGTAGATTTTCAGTACCAGGTATGTATTACCTCCCATGGAGTGGTCCTCCAGTCTAATCAGAGAGCAGTTTAGTTTCCCCTATAACAGACATGCCACTGTCATACCAGTTGGCACATTTGGCCAGCCATAAGGCTTATAGGTAGCCCCTACATCTTTTTTTGAAATTTTTATTTTTATTAATTAGAAACTCCGTTGTATGCGAATCATTTGTTCGTCCCATTTTTCTCCTCCCCATCCCCGTTCCACTGAGGGCCCTCCTCAGTGGGGTTGCTGGTATTCACCATGGGGTTATGGGCTCTGAGTTATGAGAGCAGCAGTCAGTCATGGGCAGCAGGGAGGGGGCAATACTTTTGGATACTCCTTTCCATCCTGCATCTCTTACAATCTTTCCATCCGCTCTTCCACAATGTTCCCTGAGCCTTGGCAGGTGTGTTATAAGTCTACTTTACTGTTGAGCTCTCAGCAACTTCTTGGATTTCTGCTTTGATGTTTTGAATGACCTCGGTCAGACCACTTCTTGATGGGAGGCACCACAAAAAATCTATGGCCATGTTTTTGCTGCCTCATTTTCCCTCTGTCATTTTTCTACTTTCTGACTGATCTCAGATATGCATATTGCAAATAAATTCTTTCCTTAAAATCTATTAAAGGTGCCCAGCCTAAAAAGAAAACCATAATCAAGGCTCAGCCAGGAATTTTCTCTTCTCATTCCATCCCTGCCTTTTTATTCATTTTTTATTTAGTTAGTTAGTTATTTTGGTTTTTGTTTTTCAAGGTATGGTCTCACTCTAGCTCAGGCTGACCTGGAATTCACTATGTAGTCTTGGGGTGGCCTCAAACTCATGACGATCCTCCTACCTCTGCCTACTGAGTGCTAGGATTGAAGGCATGTGCCACCACACCTGGATCCATTCCTGCCTTTTTAATCTCATGCATTCACGCCTATGTAGCAAAAAAATAAAATAAAACTTCAAATCTCCATCTCTAGGCCTTCCCAGTCTGAACATCCAACGATATTCTCCAAGTGCACTAGGCACCTCCCATATATCTCAGACTTAATGTGGCAATTCAAATTCTTTAAGTGAGGAGATGGCTCCCTGGATAAGAGCTCTTTCTTTACTAGCATGAGGACCTGAGTTGGATTCCCAGCACCTATGTAAAAAGCCAGGCATGGTGCACATCCAGTGCTGAGCAAAGTGGAGACAGAAAGATCATTGGGGCTCCCTTGTCATCCAGCCTAGCTGCAAACAGGGAGTTCTAGGTTCAGTGAGAGATGCTATCTCAGGGATATGAGGCAGAAGAGGGATAGAAGATGCCACCAATGTCTTCCTCTGGTGTCTGCATGTGTACCCACTGTGTGCACACATCTGCCCACACACATGCATATGCCACATGCAAACACACACACTGCATAGTACACACACACCAAAAATTCAAATTCTTAATTGCCAATACTTACCCAACTTCTTAGCCATCCCATCTCACCTCACAAGTCCACTTGCCATTTAATGGTCCTTGCATCGTCCAACTAGTCTTTCCAAACAACACTCCTCCTCCCATCAATCCCCAAATCCTCCTTAAATTCTTCTCAGATTTCGCTTCTTATCACCATGGTGATAAGACACCATGGTGACAGCCACCATGGTGAACCAAGCCACCCCTACCTCTCCTGAACAGCCACAATGGTCTCCTAAGTGGCCTCTCTGCTTCTGTCTTGCTCCCAGGAAATCCATTCTCTAATTATGGCAACAGCTGTGTGGTCTTTGTGATTCAAATTCTTCATAATCATACCATTCTTCCATTTAGACCCTTTGATGTCTTTTCCACTGACTTTATATTTAAAAATACAGTCCCAAGTTGTAGCCCTTCCTCACACTACTTCCCTAACCCCTTCATCGCTTCTGCTCCAGCATTTCCAAAGCTTCCTTAGGTCTTAATTTCGTGATTCTTCCACATTTCCTGATGTTTCCTGATGTGACTCCTCTATCACCAGCCTCCTTTTGTCCCGTTAATGTTTCCAGTCACGTTCCACTCTTCTATATAAGAACAAAATAAGGGCTGGACACATGGCACAGATGTTAAAGGCACTTGCCTGCAAAGCCTGCTGGTCCAGATTTGAGTCCCCATTACCTACATAAAACAGATGCACAAAGTGGCACATGTGTCTGGAGTTTCTTTGCAGCTCAAGAGGCCCTGATGCACCCAACCCATACTCTCTCTCTCTCTCTCTCTCTCTCTCTCTCTCTCTCTATCTCTGTCTCTTTATATATATCTGTATCTATCTCTCCTCACAAATAATTTTTTTAATATTTTTAAAGGAACTTGGGAGCTGGGAAGATAGCACAGCAGTTAAAGGCACTTGCTTGCACAGCCTGACAGCCCAGGCTCAATTCCCTGATACCCACATAAATCCATGTATCTGGAGTTTGTTTGCTGTGACAAGAGGCCCTGGCATTCCCATTCTCGTTCTTTCTCTCTATCTCTCCCTCTCTCTATCTACCTATCTATCTCCCCCCACCCCGACAAATAAAATTAAAGAGAAGCCTGGGCCATGATGGCACACATCTTTAATCGCAGTATTCAGTAGGCAGAGGTAGGAGGATCACTGTGAGTCTGAGGCCAGCCTGGGTCTACAGAGTGAGTTCCAAGTCAGCCTGGGCTAGAGACCTTAATCTCAAAAACAAAAAAAAAAACAGTTTGGAAGATGGCTCAGTGGTTACAGATGTTTACTTGCAAAGGCTCCCGGCCTAGATTCCATTCCCCAGTACCCACATAAAGCCAGACGCACAAAGTGCATGTGGAATTTGTTTGCAGTGGCAAGAGCCCTGGCATGCCCATTCTCCACCCCCTCACACACTAAATAAATAAATAAATAAATAAATAATATTTTTTAATTTATTTGCAAGGGGAGAGAGACAGAATAGGTGCACCAGGGCCTCCAGCCACTGCAAAGGAACTCCAGACACATGTGCCACTTTGTGCATCTGGCTAACGTGGGTCCTGGGGAATCGAACCTGGGTCTTTTGGCTTTGCAGGCAAACGCCTTAACCACTAAGCCATCCCTCCAGCCCCCTAAAAATATTTATTTTTTAAAAAGAAAAAAGCTGGGCTAGAGGGATGGCTTAGCAGTAAAGGCACTTAGCTGCAAAGCCAAAGGACTCAGGTTCGATTCCCCAGGACCCACATGAAGCCAGATGCACAAGGTGGCACATGCATCTGGAGTTCTTTTGCAGTGGCCAGAGGCTCTGATGTGCCCATTCTCTCCCTCTCTCTCTCTCTCTCTCTCAAGATAGATAGATAGATAGATAGATAGATAGATAGATAGATAGATAGAAACTTGGGGCTGGGAGATGGTTCAGAAGTTAAAGGTACTTGCTTGCTATTGGCTGAGTCTCCTTTGAAAATATGTTGCTCTGACTGGTAGATTAACTGTCTCTCTGATTGGAGGCTAATCATCCATGCTTACCCAGATTTGAGGGGTTTCCTCGTATATGGTGTATGTGCAAATACTGGGCAGATGGGAATGAACTGTCATCCTAGCTGAGATGTCTTTTTATTTCCACTAGGAGCTGAAACTGATTAGAAATCAAAGACATAGCCAAATATGTACCCAAAGAAGTCCTTGCCTCCTCCATTCCGGTAGGCTCGTCTGCACTTTCCACCTCAATCAGCTGCTGTTAATTAACAATATACAGTTAATTATTGACCAGAACTAATTGCAGTACATATTTTATTAATTCTCACACAAAAGGTTGGCTTCAATTAACCAAGTGTGAAAAAATGATTATGGTGGTTTGAACACAGACCCATGCTTACCATTGCCAATTAGCAAGCTCGTGCCCCAAAAGCCCTCATTAGCGCATGTATTTATGACATACAAACACAAACAAAAGGCCACAGCATCATTTTTTAAAATTCTGCCAGGGGCGAGGAAAAAAACATAGTACAATTTATGCAGGATTGTAAAAGCAATCGTTACACATTATGATGTAAAAGCCAGCCCATTTTCAAAGTGACTGCCAAGTGTACCATCACATATAAGGGAAAGGCCTTGTAAGGAAATACCGCCATGCCTTGCATATAGCTTGTGTTTAATAAATGTTTGGGGTTTTTTGAATTTATTTTATTTATTTGAGAGACGGAGAGAGATACAAAAATAGGCAGGTAGAGAGAGAGAGAGAGAACGGGCGGGCTAGGGCCTTCAGCCACTGAAAATGAACTCCAGATGCATGCACTACCTTGTGCATCTGGCTTACCTGGGTACTGGGGAATTGAGTCTCGAACTGGGGTCCTTAGGCTTCACAGGCAAGCGCTGAACCACTAAGCCATCTCTCCAGCCCTATATTTTTTTTAACTTTTTTTTTTAGAAAAAAAAAGTTTTTTATAATTAACAACTTCCATGATTATAAACGATATCCTATGGTAATTCCCTCCCTCTCTCCCCACACTTTCCCCTTTGAAACGCCATTCTCCATCATATCCCCTCCCCCTCTCACTCAGTCTCTCTTTTATTTTGATGTCATCATCTTTTCCTTCTATTATGATGGTCTTGTGTAGGTAGTGTCAGGCGCTGTGAGGTCATGGATACCCAGGCCATTTTGTGTCTGGAGGGAGCACGTTATAAGGAGTCCTACCCTTCCTTTGGCTCTTACATTCTTTCTGCCACCTCTTCTGCATTAGACCCTGAGCCTTGGAAGGTGTGATAGACATAGCAAGCACTCTTGCCCACTGATCCATCTCCCCAGTCCTGAGATGAAAGTATCTATTTTGGGCTATCCTGTACACTGTAGGAGGTTAGCATTCCTGGCCTCTACCCTCCAGAAAGCAGTGGTCTCTCTCTTTCTATTTTTCTTTTAACTCTCTCTCTGTCTCTCTCTCTCTCTCTCTCTCTCTCTCTCTCTCTCACACACACACACACACACACACACACACACACACACCAGTTGTGAGAATCCAAACTATCTTCAGGCATTGCCAAATATGCCCCAGCTTGGAGAGGAAAGGAGATATTGGTGGGGAGCCACCAAACCCCCTTGGTTGAGACCCACTATAAATGAGGACCAGCGCCTCTCAGCCAGTGGCCTCCATCCTCACCAACAGCATCAGCATCACTGGGAACCTGTTAGGAAGGCAGGTGATCAGGCCAAACCTCCGACTACTGGAAAAAGTCCTGGGGCCGAGACCCAGGAGTAGAGTGATTTCCATGCACACCCAAGTCTAAAAGCCACTGGCACGGACTGCCTCTAACCCTTGAGAGTTGAATCATTCTTGTCCCTGTTTCATAAATAAGGAAACTGAGGCTCAGGTTAGTAATGATTGGCAGTGATTTAGTAATAATGTCAGAGGCACCTGACACTGGCTCTACAGATTACACACCGGGCAGCAGGGATGAGGTAAACTGGAATCCAGCTTCAGCCTCTGTCTCCCAGACCCTAAGCACCACTGAGACAAGGCCATCAGGGCCTTTTATGGTTCTCACCGCCCTGCGCAGTCCAAAGGAAAGAAATGAAATGTGGAGGGTCTCGTCAGATCTTACTAGTAGAGTCACCAGCAATCCCACATGAGCCTTCTGCATGAGTGGGATGCTGCACACCCAGCCACACTCTTTCCTGGGGAGCAGTCCTGAGAACGTTCCCCCACAGGGCTCCTCCCGAAGCAGCCATCTTGGATCCCAGGACTTCACTGCCCTGGCCACAGCCAATTGGCTCAGGGCTGGTATTGGACCTAAGCTGAACCAACAACTCCCTTCACTGAGATTTTTGAACTTGCGACAGAGTGACAAGTGAATCTGTCCCTCCCCATGAGAGCTGGAACTGTGAGGTTGTAACTCAGGAACTACTGGCCTCCATGAAAGTTTCATTCACGACACAAAGACTTGTCTCAAATATGCAAAGAAGTCCTTTTCGTTTCCATAGAGTGAGAGTCACACTTTCTACAACACTCACAAACCAGAAGGGGGAAATGCACCCCAGAAACTTTCATCCTTAACTGAGAAGATTTGTTCTGGGAAGACCCTCCATCTTCTCCATAGCCTGTGACTTCAGAAGAAAAAAAAAAAAAAACAAAACAAAGAGCCACACTGGGACCACTGGCCTCAGAAGTAATCACTTGAATGTTCACATCATGGCCAGCAACAAGGTCTTGAACAAATGGCAGAATGGCCATGGGAAGGGGGAGGGGTTACACGTGACTACAGGATAGAACTTGATTTACTGGACCAAAAAAAAAAAAATCATTTTGGAAAAAGAAAAAACAGAACAAGCCGGGTGTGGTGGTGCTCGACTTTAATCCCAGTACTACTCGGGAGGCAGAGGTGGGAGGATCACTGTGAGTTCAAGACCACCCTGAGACTACATAATGAATTCCAGGTCAGCCTGGGCTAGAGTGAGACCCTACCTCAAAAAAGAGTTGCTATGTCACTGTGAGTTCAAGGCCAGGCCAGCCTGGGACTACAGAGTGAGTTCCAGGTTAGCCTGAGCTATAGTGAGGCCCTACCTCACACAAAACAAAATCCAGAACAGCTATGACTCCAGACCCTCCATGTCTCAATGTAAAACCCAAATTTACTCACTTTTTGGTTTCTTTGTTTGTTTGTTTTACCTCAGAATCCCTAAAAACAGAGCTAGGGAGATGGCTCACTAGATGAAGATTTTGCTGTGCAACTCTGAATACCTCAGTTCAGATCCTCAGACTGAACCTAAAAGCCAGAAGTGGGCTAGGGAGATGGTTCAGTGGTTAAAGGTGCTTGCTTGCAAAGCCCCAGACCAGGTTTGATTCCCCAGTACCTACATAAAGCCAGATGAACAAAGTGAGTCATGCATCTGGAGTTCATTTGAAGCAGTGAAAGGTCATGGTGTGCCCATTTTCTCTCTCTCTCTCTCTCTCTCTCTCTCTCTCTCAGATAAACAAATAAAAACACTTTTTAGCCAGGCGTGGTGGCACACGCCTTTAATACCAGCACTCGGGAGGCAGAGGCAGGAGGATCACCGTGAGTTCGAGGCCACCCTGAGAATACAGAGTGAATTCCAGGTCAGCCGGGGCTAGAGTGAGATCCTACCTCAAAAAAAAAAAAAAAAAAAAAAAAAAAAAACTTTTTTTAAGTCAGAAGCTTGGCTGGAGAGATGGCTCAGCTGCTTAGGTATTTTTCTGCAAAGCCTAACAACCCAGGTTTTAGTACCTAGTACCCACTTAAAGCCAGACGCACAAAGTGGCATATGCATCTAGAGCATATTTGTAGTGACTAGAGGCCCTAATGTGCACGTTCTCTCTGTCTATCTCTCTTCTCTCTATCTCTCTGTGTTTGCAAGTAAATAAATAAAAACATTTTCTTAAAGCCAGAAGCTAGCCAGGTGTGGCGGTGCACGTCTTTAATCCGAGCACTCAGGAGGCAGAGGTAGGAGGATTGCCATGAGTTCAAGGCCACCCTGAAACTATATAGTGAATTCCAGGTCAGCCTGGGCTAGAGCAAGGCAAGACCCTACCTCAAAAACAAACAAACAAAAAAAAAGTAAATATCAGAAGCTGTGTTGGGCTTCTGTGAGCCCAGTGCACCTACTGCAAGAAGGGAGGCAGAGACAGGAGAGTTTTCTGGGAGCTCCTGAGCAGAGCACAGCAGTGAACAAGTGACCCCCACCTCAAAATGAGGTGGGAGGTGAAGACCACCCAAAAGCTATCCTTTGTTCTCCATGTCTGCACCATGACATGCATATACCCACACCTACACATGTACACACACACACAGCAATAAAAAAGTTATTTAAAAACAAAAAAAGGATCTCTGTCTGGAGAGATGGCTTAGTGGTTAAGGAGCTTGCCTGAGAAGCCTAAGGACCCATGTTCAACTCTCCAGATCCCACATAAACCAGACACACAAAGGGGAGGCAAGCACAAGGTAACACATGCCCACTAGGTGGTGTAAGCATCTGGAGTTCAATTGTAGTGTCTAGAGGCCCTGAAGCACCAATTCTCTCTCTCTCTGTCTCTCTCTCCTTCTCTCTCTCTCTCTCTCTCTCGCACGCACGTGCGTGCGCTTTCACTCTCCCTCATAAAAAAAGGCCAGTCTTGTGGACTAGCCTCAAAAAAAAATTTTTTTTAAGTTAAAATAAATTTTTTAAAACAAAGATCTCAGGCCAGATGTGGTGATGGCGTATGCCTTTAATCCCAGCACTTGGGAGGCTGAGGTAGGAGGGTCACTGTGAGTTCAAGACCGCCCTGAGACTACAGAGTGAACTCCAGGTCAGTCTGAGCTTGAGTAAGACCCTACCTTGAAAAAGTAAAATAAATAAATAAATAAATAAATAAATAAATAAATAAATTTACAAACCATCTCTAAGAACCAAAAGTATCTGGTGTAAAAACAATATTTCATCTTTTTTTCTAGAGAGATACCTGAATGAGTGGACAGATGGAGAAATGTTCATTGAGAACATCACAGCTCGCTAAAGGCAGAATTAGGAGCACCTGGCTGATAAGCGAGGCCAGGGCTTACACCGACCTCCAGAGACAAAAGCCTGCCCTGGAACTTATGTGTGACTCTGAGCCCCCCCCCCCTTTACCTTTCTGAGCCTCAGTTTCCCATGTCTACACAAACACATGGGCTGCCCTAAGTACTCCTCCTCTCTCTGCCCCTTCCTATCCCCCCGAGTCCAAGGAAGCTTCATGAAGTTGAGGTGTCCCCAGACTGTAAAAGCCGAGCCATGTTCCCAGCTCTCAGTAGAGCAAGGCTCACTCACTGCCCATCTGTCGGTCCTGTTTGCGGAGTGACACCACGATGGGTGGGCAGCTGGGAGGTCTCCAACTTCTCTGAGAACATCACTGCAGACGCATCTGAAAAGGGTGAGACGTGGGCCTTGAGGCAAGTGTGAAGTCTGGAGCACTGCCACTCAGTCCTGTCCCCACGCTCACCACACACAGGCACCCCTCCCGATGGTGAGTTCCTTGCGGACATGGAGGTAGAATGTCATCACAGACGGGACCTTCACCACCACTGTGCCCCAGTGTCAAATTCAAAGAATTTTCATATCCAAGAAGCGCCGGCACGATGGTGGTGGAGATCATTCCTTCATCCAAGGTCAGTCTCCTTTCTGACCCGCTCTACCCAGGGGCTCTAACTGCCCGGTACCTTAGACACCCCTCTGCCCCAGGTGCAAAGCTGCCCTGGTAAGGGAATCCCAACTTTACAGACCTGAACTCTCTTGAAGCCAGCATTCTTGCTCCTGCTGCAAACTAACAACAAATCCGCTGGTGCATCAGGACTCGGGGTGCCCCAGGAGCTGCGCTGGGGCGTCTCTCACAGACCCCTCAGCCTGACAGTTCACTGGGAGAACTCTTGTCTCCAGCAAAATAAATAAACTCAAGCACAAAGGAGAGCCTATTCACCTACCCAAAAGCACACACAGGAATTCTGCTCTGCCCATAGGAAGCAGTGTGCCCCTAACCACTGCGGGACATGACGTCATGGCATAACCCAGATCTTAGTCAAAAACTATTCCAGCCAGGCGTGGTGGTGCACGCCTTTAATCCCAGTACTCGGGAGGCAGAGGTAGGAGGGTCAGTGTGTAACTATGCCACCCTGGAACTACAGAGTGAATACCAGGTCAGTCTGGGCTAAAACAAGACTCAAAAAACAAATGTATATACATGTATATATATATATATATATATATAACTATTCCATCAGGACACTCTGGCTGCTGCTCTTGTAGTCCAGCCACCTCCGCTCACAGCCTTTGCTCTCCCTAGAACACTCCAGGCTCTGCTCATGGTCATTTCCTCCAGGAAGACCTCCTTATGGTCCTAGCCCCTTTGGTAAAATTAACTCATCACTCCCTCCTGCCCCACTGACTCCCAGGGTAGAATCTAACTACACGGGAAAAATTTCTCAGAATACTTGACATGTCTATCTCAGCCTCTGGCTTCCAGGTTTCTGGGAAACAAAGGCTGTCTATGCCTCACCCATTTCTGTGTTCCCAGGATAAATCCAGAGAATGAATAACCAAGTGAACTGAAACCTCATCAGAAACCCAAGTTCAAGTTCCCCAGGAGAGTGGCTCCCTGGGGTCCCCAAGGATGCCCTATGCATGGAACATGTTGCTTAATGAGAGGATCCTTCATGAGGGAAAATAAGCAGGTGACAAGATCACTGAGCACTATATCCTGATTTCTATGCACTCTTTCTAGGTGCCTAGAGGATTAAGTCTAGATTTCGTCTTGGGACCCATAAATGAAAAAAAATCAAGTGGGGTGTGTGTGTGTGTCTATCTGTCTGTCTGTCTGTCTGTCTTGAATCAGGGTCTCACTCTAGCCCAAGCTGGCCTGGAACTCACTCTGTAGCCCAGGCTGGTCCTCAAACTCACAGTGAACCCCTACCTCTGCCTACTCAGTGCTGGGATTAAAAGTGTACAATGCCTGGCTACATGAAGTACTTTTGAATAAATTGACCAGTTCTTTCTAACAGAACTTGATTTAGCAGACAGAGAAATGCAAACATTTTGGAACAGAGGAGAAATATTTATCAGAACAGCTGTGGCTCCAGACCCTCCCCTCTCCATGCAGAGTTCAAATTCACTCTATTTCTCAACTCAGAATCCCCGATCACAAGATGTGTCTGGGGTAGAGAGACTAATAAATTCACTGTAAGGCACTCAGGTAGCTTGTTTTTTTTTTTAATTTTTGGTTTATTTTTCTTTATTTATTTGAGAGAGACAGATAGACAGAGAGAGAAAGAGGTAGAGAGAGAGAGAGAGAGAAAGAATAGACACACCAGGGCTTCCAGCCACTGCAAATGAACTACAGATGCATGCACCAGCTTGTACATCTGGCTTACGTGGGTCCTGGGGAATCGAGCCTCAGACCGGGGTCCTTAGGCTTCACAGGCAAGCGCTTAACCACTAAGCCATCTCTCCAACCCAGGTAGCTTGTTTTTAAGTGGGGTGATCACTATTATTGCCCAAGCTGGCCTCAAATTCAAAAGCTCAAGTGATCCTCCTGTTTCAGGCTCTTGAGCAGCAGGGACTACAAGTGCCCACCACCTCACCCAGCTCACAAGCTAACTTTTGGAACCTCATGCAAACCTTCAAAGATGACAGCCCTTCAACATGCATGAGAGAAGAAGCCCTCAACTCAAACCCTGTACAGAAAAAAGGTATTAGTCACTCTGCCCCTCACATGGGCTGGGTGGGGAGAAAGCAAATGAGGCCCTCACAATAAACTTTTGTTACAAGAACTCTTTATTTAGCCTCATATGGTGATGCATGCCTATGATCCCAGAACCTTCGAGGCAAAGGCAGGAAGATCGCTGTGAGTTCCAGGCCAGGGCTGAATGGTGAGACTTTCCCCCCTCCTACCAAAAGGAAAAAAAAAAAATAGAAAAGAAAGAAAAGGGAAGGAGAGGGGAGAATGGGAAAGGAAGAAAGAGAAAAAAGACATGAAGAAAAGCCTTAGGCTGGAGAGATGGCTTAGCAGTTAAGGCATTTGCCTGTGAAGCCTAAGGACCCACGTTCAATTCCCCAGTACTGTCCTAAAAGATGCACAAGGTGGTACATGTGTCTGGAGTTAATTTGCAGTGGATAGAGGCCCTGGCATGCCCACTCTCTCCCTCTCTCCCTCTCTCTCTCTCCCTCCCTCCCTCCCTCTCTCTCAAATAAATAAACAAAATAGATTTTTTTAAAAAGAAAAGCCTTTCTTCAAGGTGGCTGAGACAAGGATTTGCATTTGTTTGGGAGGTGACCCAGGAAGCCCAGCAGGAAAGAGAAGAAAGTCAGAGAAGGATGTGACCAGTTCATAGTGTGTGCCGATCAATCCAGTGGCCACTGAACATAATTCAAGCTCGAACTTTTGAATTAAGCCAGAAGGTCAAAGGGACATGAGCCTCCACCTGCTACCCACCATTGCCTGCTTTCCCGGCTCTGTGCCCCCCCCCCCCCGCCCCGCATCTCCATTTCCCAAGCAGCCAGAGCTGAGAAGAAGCCTCAGTGGACAGAGGCAGGTGCCTACTGGAGGAGACCCTGGCCATGTAGGGGAACTGTGGGTGCCTAGCCAGGTGTGAGTGCTCTGTGGGGCCTCTTGTGAAGGCCAGGGGAAAGCCAGGTGTGACGTGAGCAGTTTATCTCAACTGTCTGACTGACACGAGAGCCACATGAAAACTGAGCAAGAAAATGGGAATCTTGAGTGAGACAAAAGACCACTCTGGGCAAGGAGGATGCTAGAACCTTCCATCTGCCTCTCCTCCAGTCCCTTGGCAGTGCAGCACCTGCCTTTTCACCCTCTGTCTCTCTCTGACTCGGAAGGTATTTTCTGCTCTGTCTGAATCCTGCCTCTCCCTGCTCGGTATCATCCTACCCGCCCCTCCCTTCCCCATCCCTCCCTTCCCTGCGGAGCCCATGACATGAACGCCAAGTAGCTTGCTTAATATTTGTTTGCTTGGGAACAGTGAGTTTTATGTACACTGTTCTTAATTAAATTCTCAGCAAGTTTCTATTTGTGGATAGAGAGACATTCTGCCCAAGAAGGGGGCCTTTAAAATCTTGGCATCTTATTACCAATGTATCCCAGCACTTGGAAGGAACACTCGGGATCCAGTCTTTCGTCTGGGACCCATGGAGCTATCCGAGTTCTCAGCAACGTGGGTTATTGGCAATTTCCCTCTGGGAGGGACATGGATTTCCTTCCAGAAGTTCCAGCACGGTGCTTCGGAAGCCATGGTGACTCGGCGCTCCATCTGTGTGGGCGCCTGATACAATGTTCCTACAAAGTGCCAGGTGGGTATCAAGCGTAAGCGCTTGGTACCCACCCAGACTACAGTCTGGAGTGTTTGCCCCTCCTGTCACTCTTGGGAGTCCTCTCTGAATGACTACACCCAGGAAGCAAATTTCTGAGAGCACTACGGGACAGAGTCCCCGTCCCGGTGAGCTGGTCTTCGTGGGAACTCAGCATTAAGAATAAGCATGGTGACTGTGGGCTGAGGATGGGTGGTGGGTGAGTGGATGACTGAATGAACACCGAGGAGACATACAGGAGTCCCCGAGAAGTCCATGGGAGGGCTTGGACTAACAGCCAGCCAAACCCATAGGGGAATCCAGGGCCCGGTAAGTCCCGGGTATTTTCTCTGTAGGAAGGGCGTGGGGCAGCGGAGGCCCCAAGAGACTGCATCTCCCACAGGTGAACCACGATGCTCCAAACCTGTGCGCTCTCTTTGGGGATCTGCAAACAGCTTCCACTTCCTGAGGAAGTCAGTTCACCATTATTCCACCGGCACCCTGTACTACAGGGCTCCCCTCAACTCGGCAGCAAAGCGGACCACGCCTGCTCAGTGGAGACTGCTCTGCGACCCAGCATTCCTGACTCCTGCCCGGGGCTCCCCTCAGCTCAACGCTGCAGACAGCTCTGGCTCCAAGTAAGGGCCTTGCACCTGGGAGGCCCAGCCCCGGAAAAGGGAGCCTGGAATGAGAGGATATGGGACGGGAACAGGGAGAATGATACCCGGGATCTGAATGAAGCAGGAGCCGAGCTCCTGGGGGGGGAAAAGAGAGCACAGGGAATGGGATACAGACCCCAGAGTTAAGATGAATCTATATTAGGTTTCCGGGGGGTTAGGACAAGGCCTCTTCTGTGTCTAGACAGAGAATCGGGAGTGCCACAGCCCTGAAGAGTGGAGATCAGGAGAGGCCTGGAGAACACACTTGGGGGATCCTCTCCTTGCTCCCAGAATTGTACGGAAGACCAAGAACCTTGGCAGACAGCAGTACACTGCGGGCCCAAAGGGAAGTCAGCCAGGCATCTACAGCGCCGCCTCCTGGCAACTACAGAGCATGCAGCTCACGCCAGGCTGACCCACACCACTCAATGTTCCAATGCTTCCAAAACTGCTTTTTTTTTATTTTTATTTTATTTTATTTTTTTTTTGGGTTATTTATTTATTTGAGAGCGACAGAGAGAAGGAGGCAGAGAGAGAGAGAGAGAGAGAATGGGCGCGCCAGAGCTTCCAGCCTCTGTGAACGAACTCCAGATGCGTGCGCCCCCTTGTGCATCTGGCTAACGTGGGTCCTGGGGAATTGAACCTCGAACCGGGGTCCTTAGGCTTCACAGGCTAGCGCTTAATCGCTAAGCCATCTCTCCAGCCCCCAAAACTGCTTTTAACAAAGCAACCACAATATTATTAGCACATCATAAAGTAATTCCTCGCTACCCTGCAATACCCAATTGTCTCACAAAGTCAGGTTTTCCTACAGTTTATTAATCAAAGTCCTAATAATATTTTTCTTGTTCATTTTTTTTTGTCCCCCCACCCACCACCACCAGCACCACCAAGGTAGGGTCTCACTTCAGCCCAGGCTGACCTGGAACTCACTCTGTAGTTCCAGACTGGCCTAATAATGTCTACACATTGTGGCTGGTTCAGTATCTTTTTGAATCGTTTTTGCTTTTTTGAGAGACACAATCTCTCTATGTAACCCAGGCTGGCCTTGAACTCCTGCCTACTCCTCAGTGGTGCTGAGATTCCAGGCGTGCACACCCAGCTCTTGCATCTTTTTTAAGTTACATGTTTGCTTTTCATTTTTTCTCTTTTTTAAAATATATATTTTTTTATTTTTTTTAAAATATTTTTATATTTTTGCAATCAGTGAGAGAGAGAGAGAGAGAGAATGGATGCACCAAAGCCTCTTGCTGCTGCAATATAGCTCCAGATCCATGCACCACTTTGTGCATTTAGCTTTATGTGGGTTCCAGGGAATCAGATCCAGGCAGTCAGGTTTTGCAAGCTTTTAACCTCTAATCCATCTCCCCAGCCCTTACCTCTTTTCTTGTACTTCATTTGTTAATTTGTCCCAACCATTTGTCCCAAGGTGTCCCAGTCTGGATTTTGTGGGTTGAAGCTCTATGATATCACTTCAAGTGTCTCTCGGTTTTTCTTTGAATTCTAAGTTCCATCAGTTAGAGCTGAATATAGAAGGTTTTTTAAAATATTATTTATTTATTTATTTATTTAATAGAGAAAAGAGGGGGAGAGAGAGAGAATGGGCACACCAGGGTCTCCAGCCACTGCAAACAAACTCCAGACACATGTGCCCCCTTGTGCAACTGGCTAACGTGGGTCCTGAGGACTAGAACCTGGGCCCTTTGGCTTTGCAGGCAAATGCCTTAACAACTAAGCCATCCTTCCAGCCCTATTTTTTTTAATTCGGGTTTCATCTGTTCATTCTACCTCAAAGGATCCTTTATGGCCTGGCACACCCCCTCTCTCCTCATGATGCCGTCAGCAGCCATCAGTGCCCGTTACCTAGAGCCACTACTTCATTGTGGACACTCTGATTGCATCATTAGCTGCTCATTTTTGTTGCTGTTGAGGGTTTGTTTGTTTGTTGAGGTGGGGGTCTTGTTATATAGACCAGGCTGTCCTGCAATTCACCATCCTCCTGCCTCAGCCTCCCAAGTGCTGGGAAGCTGGTTAATCTTAACTCAAAGATTCATTATTGATTCAGAACTCCCCCTCCCCATAGGTGAGATGATGGCCATGGGAGAAAGCCACCCTAAGTGTGACTCTCGAATAAGAGGTGTGCTTGCCAGAGGAGGTAAACACATACGTGTGGCTATTGAGCACCTGCAAAGGAGCTAATCCAAATGTGAGATGGGCTGTAAATGTAAAATAATTTCAATTCCAATGACTTCATGTGAAAAAAGAATTGAAATATCTCAGTAATAATTTCATATTGTTTAGATGCTGAATTAATGGGGCTAATGAATGATATCATTATTAATGAATTTTATCTGTTTCTTTGTATTTTTTGAATGTGGCCACTGGGAAATTTTAAATTCTATGTGCAGTTCACATTCTGTTTCTGCTGGGTACCATTGCTCTAAAATCTGGTCTCAATGAAGCCATTAACTCTTCCAATGCGTATTGAGTTCTGTCTGCCTGACATAAGCTCCTAATAAAGTTTACACTTTGAAGAAGATAAAGCAGTGAACAAAACAGGCATCACCCTTGCCCTTGTGGAGCTTGGATTCTAGAATGTGGAGACACATAGCAAATCAATTTCTGAAACATCAGGAAGTAGTTGACTGTCAGGGTGATCAGGAGAGCTTTCATCAGGAACCCAAAGGGAGCAAAGCAGTGCAGTCTGCATATGTGGGTGAAGAATTCTGGGAAAAATCTTGGGGGAAGGGACAGATCATGCAATTCCATGTAATGACCAAAAGAGTTTTGTTGTAAGTGAGACAGAATTCATAGTGAGAAAGTCTACCTTTTGGGGGCTGGAGAGACAGCTTAGCGGTTAAGGCACTTGCCTGCAAAGCCTAACAACCCAGGTTTGGTTCCCCGGTACCCACGTAAGACAGATGCACAAAGTGGCACATGCATTTGGAGTTCATTTGCAGCGGCTGGAGGCCCTGGCATGCCTCTTCTCTCTGTCTCTCTTTTCTCTCTCTGCTTGCAAATAAATAAAAATATTTAATTTTTTTTATTTACGAGAGAGAAAGGGAGAGAGAATGGGTGCACCAGGGCCTCTAGATGCTGCAAACAAACTCCAGACACATGTGCCACCTTGTGCATCTGGTTTACATGGGTACTGAGGAACTGAACCTGGGTCCTTAGACTTTGCAGGCAAGTGCCGTAACCACTAAGCCATCTCTCTAGCCCCTAAATTAAAAAAAAAATAATAAGTCTACCTTTTTAAACTAGACTGTTCTATAAATTATGGCAAATGTATACAGTCATGAAACAACCACCACAACCAAGACAAAGATATATATATTTGTACCCTCTGCAATGATTTCTCTTTCCGCTTTTACCAAACCCCCCTTCTCTAGCCCCAGCTTCTGACAACCACTTGTCTGTTTTTCTAGTCTACAGTATTTCCTTTTCTAGAACATTGAATGAATAGAAGAATGCAGTTAGGCCACCTATGGGGTGTGGCCTCTTACACATAATCATGCTCCTAAGAGTTCTTCCTCTTACGTGTAGCGGGAGCTTGTTCCTTGTTGTTGCTGGGTAGAACTACACTACACAGATAGATTGCTTACATGTTTATTAGTTGACAGATACGGAGACATTTTTTCATTCCTTTAGAGGTAGGGTCTCACTCTAGCCTGGGCTGACCTGGAACTCACTCTGTAGGTCAGGCTGGCCTTGAACTCATGGTGATCCTCCTACCCTGACCTAAGTCCTGGGATTAAAGGCACGTGCTACCATGCCTGGCAAAGAGACATTTTGGAATCGATTTGAAAAAGGACAAACAGAAAGTACAGTAGATGAAAAATATGAAATGATTTAGCACAGAAATGGGAGGGTAGAAAGCTGAATTTACAATAAAGGTACCGGACGTGGTGGTGCACGCCTTTAATCCCAGCACTAAGGAGGCAGAGGTAGGAGGACTGCTGTGAGTTCAAGGCCACCCTGAGACTACATAGTGATTTCCAGGTTGGCCTGGGCTAAAGTGAAATCCTACCTTGAAGAAACCAAAGAATAAAAATATTTTTAAAAAATACAATAAAGGTAAATGGTTTATAATCATCAATCAAATGATACCTAAGATTAGATGACCAGAGGGCTGGAGAAATGGTTCAGTGGTTAAGACGCTTGCCTGCAATGCCCAACTACCCAGGTTGAATTCCCCAATACCCACAGAAACTCAGATGCACAAAGAGGTTCATGCATCTGGAGTTTATTTGCAGTGGCTAGAGGCCCTGGCACATCCATATATTTTCTGGCTTGCTTGCTCTCTCTCTCTCTCTCTCTCTCTCTCTCTCTCGCTCTTGCTCTCTCTCTCTCCTTGCAAATAAATAAATAGAATATTTTAAAATAGTAGATGAGCAAAATAACACACTAGTGCACTATTTACAAACAAACATGAAGATATAGAGATTAAAGAAGAAAGGACTAAATGGAACAATTAGAGGGCCAGGCATGGTGTCATATGCCTTTAATCCCAACACTCAGGAGGCAGAGGTAGGATGATCATTGTGAATTCCAGGCCAGCCTTAGCTACACAGGGAGATCTGACTGAGAAAACCAAAAATAAAAAATCAAAATTAAAATTAAAATGTCATGTGATAAATACTTGTAATCCTATCATACAGGAGGCAGGAGGATTTCAAGTTAACAGCCAGTCTAGGCTAGCTACATAGAGAACTCAGGACCATCCTGAGCTACACATTGGAAGGAAGGAAGGAAGGAAGAAAGGAAAGAAGGAGGGAAAGAGAGAAGGAAGGGGGAGGGAGGAGGGAGGGAGGGAAAGTGGAAGGAAGGGAACTTAGTATTGTTATAAAATCAAAATAAATTTCAAGACACTGGAGCTATTCTCAAACTCAAGAAATGTGAAGGGAGAACTGCAGCAAACAACAGAGGAGTAGATCACGAGGTAGAGGATCACTTGGACCTGCGGGAGAACTAGAGCCACCATCCACAGCCTCCCCTCCCCCACCACCAGCACAAGTACTAGCAAGCACCTGAGACCAAGGGAAGGGAGCTCACAGCACCCAGCACTGGCAACCAGAGCAGCGATCCAACAACCCAGCCAGCCTACTTGAACCCACAGTGCACCAAAGAGAGGGAACCAAGCAGGAGCACAGCATAACTGAGACCAAAATCATCCCTAAAGGTAACTGGGATTATACCAGGTCAGTACCCACCAAATAAGCCTGGTATATAGGCCTGAACTGGAAGTGCTAATTGCAACTTCCATATCAGGATAAATTATATGTTAAATCTGATGAATTGGCCGAGTTGCCATTCTTAAATAAACTATATTTTGGGCTTGCTATTTGTTGCTTCTTGATTTATAGTGGCTTTGTTTCCTCTTCTGTTGTACATTAGGGAAGGGTCTCATTAGATCACAAGCTGATTGGAACCCTCAACAGACCAGAAAATTAACTTCCTTGTTGACAGGATTAAAGGTGTGGGGTAACACACACCCTAAGGGACAGTGACTTTGTTAGAGGATCTGGTTGTCATAATACCTACTCTTGCATAAATACTCTGTGCTGTTTTTCATTGAATGTGTACATTGTTTAGTTAACTTTTAGAATCTGTCTGTATTTTGTTCCACTCAGCCTACTTGAATACTCTCACAGCAGGCAAACCCAACACTAGGGGCACCTTTGTAGATATTCTGAGAGTCTTAAGAGCCACACCTAGCACCTTAAGCTCCTACACTGAAGATATATAACATCAGATTGATTAATACATCTAATAATACTGCAGCTAACTAGAAAATACAAGCATTAAATAAATCCAAGATGCAAAATATATACATTATAACACAAGAAACACCAAAAATCAAGACAATAAATATCCACCAAAAAGTATTAATATATCAGAAATGACCTCCAGTGAGAATGAGTTAGTTAGTGGAAATGCCTGAGAAAGATTTCAAAAGAATGATTATAAATATGCTCAAAGAAGTCAAAGAGGAAATCAAAGGAATGAAAGAGGAAATCAAAGGAATCAAAGAAGACACAGGAAACCAATTTAATGAGATAAAGAGGTCAATACAAGACATAAAAAAGGAAATAGAAATAACAAAGAAAAAACAGTCAGAATTACTAGCAATGAAGAACACCGTCAATGAAATAAAAAAAACTGTAGAAAATCTCATCAGTAGAATGGATAAAGGAGAGGACAGAATATCTAAACTAGAAGACCAGATGGCAATTCAGGGTATAGTAGAAGGAGAAGAATTTCACTCCAAAGGCATAGTAGGCATTTTCAACAAAATCATAGCAGAAAACTTCCCCCAAATTGGGAAAGAGGTGCCAATGCAGATACAGGAAGCCTCTAGAACACCAAACAGATGAAACCTCGAAATAACCTCTCCTCACCATAGTATAATTAAACTACCAAACACACAAACCAAAGAAAATATATTGAAAGCAGTTAGAGAGAAAATTCAAGTTACCTACAAAGGCAAGCCCAACAGGATCAAAGCAGATTACTCAACACAACTTTAAAAGCCAGAAGGGCTTGGAGTGATGTATTCCAAGTTCTGAAAGATAACAACTGTCAACCAAGGTTACTTTACCCTGCAAAGCTATCCATTCAAATAGAGGGAGAAACAAGGACATTCCACAACAAAAGCAGGCTAAAGGAATATTTGAAGACAAAACCATCTCTACAGAAAATAATTGAGAGAATCCTCCATGCTGAAGAGAAAGAAAAGCACACATATAAGTAACCTGGAAAAAACAAACAATACTCAAATAATAGTTAACACAAGAGAGCAAAGGTAAAACCAGAAGAACTACAAAACAATAAAAATGGCAAAAATAAATACACACCTTTCAATAATATCTCTTAATATCAATGGCCTCAATGCCCCAACCAAAAGACATAGGTTTGCAGACTGGGTTAAAAAAGCAGGATCCTTCAATTTGTTGCCTCCAAAAAACTCACCTTTCTACAAAGGATGGAAACTATCTTAGGGTGAAAGGTTGGAAAACAATTTCTCAAGCAAATGGGAGTAGAGCACAAGCAGAGGTTGCTATCCTAATATCTGACAAGGTAGACTTCAGAGCCAACATTACTTAGGAAAGATAAGGAAAGTCACTTTATACTGATTAAAGGAACACTCCAACAGGAGGACACTACAATCCTAATCATATATGCACCTAACATGGGGGCTCCCAACTTCATCAAACAAATGCTGTTAGAACTATGGTCACAGATAACACCAAACACAGTTGTAGTGGGTGACTTCAACACCCCACTCTCATCAATTGACAGGTCCTCCCTGGCAAAGAAATAAACAGAGAGGAATCTGGATTAAATGAGGTCATAGAAGAAAAAATGGACCTAACAGATATATACAGGACATTTCATCCAAAGCTACAGAATATACATTCTTTTCAGCAGCACATGGAACATTCTCTAAAATAGACCATATATTAGGACACAAAGCAAATCTTAACAAATACAAGAAAATAAAAATAATTCCTTGAATTCTATCTGACCACAATGGAATCAAACTACAAATCAATAGGCAAGAAAAGCTATACACATACACAAAATCATGGAAACTAAGTAATACACTACTAAACGATCAATGGGTCAATGAAGAAATCAAGAAGGAAATCAAAAAATTCACAGAGTCAAATGATAATGAGAATACAACATACCAAAACCTTTGGGACACAATGAAGGCAGTCCTAAGAGGAAAATTTATAGCTTTAAGTGCCTATATTAAGAAATTAGAAAGATCTCAAGGAAACAACCTAATGCTTCACCTTAAAGCCTTGGAAAAAGAAGAACAAGGCAAACTGAAAGTCAGTAGATGGGAAGAAATGATAAAGATTAGGGCAGAAATTAATGAAATAGAAGCCAAAAAAAAAAAAAAAATCCAAAGAATCAATGAAACAAGAGTTTGTTCTTTGAAAGGATAAACAAGATTGATAACCCCTTAGCAAATCTGACCAAAAGAAAGAGAGAAGAGACACAAATTAATAAAATTACAGATGAAAAAGGCAACATCACAACAGATATGAGAGAAATTTGAAAAATCATAGGGACATACTATAAAAACATATACTCCACTAAGTATGAAAATCTGAAGGAAATGGATGATTTCCTTGATTTATATGACCTACCTAAATTAAATCAAGATGAGATTAATCACTTAAATAGACCTATAACAAGCATGGAGATCCGAACAGTTATCAAAAATCTCCCAACTAAAAAAAGCCCAGGCCCAGATGGATTCACTGCTGAATTTTACCAGACCTTCAGGGAAGAGCTAACACCATTGCTTCTTAAGCTTTTCCATAAAGTAGAAAAAGAAGGAATCCTACCAAACTCCATCTATGAAGCCAGCATCAAACTGATACCAAAACCAGGCAAACATAGAACAAAAAAAGAAAATTACAGACCAATCTCTCTTGTGAACATAGGAAAGATCATTTACCCTGACCAAGTAGGCTTTATCCCAGAAATGCAGGGATGGTTCAACATATGCAAATCAATAAATGTAATACATTATATAAATGGACTGAAGGACAAAAATCACATGATCATCTCATTAGATGCAGAAAAAGCATTTGACAAAATCCAACATTCCTTCATAATAAAAGTCCTGCAGAGACTGGGAATAGAAGGAACATATCTCAACATAATAAAGCCTATTTATGACAAGCCTACAACCAACATATTGCTAAATGGGGAAAACTGGAAGCTTTTCCACTAAGATCAGGAACAAGACAATGCTGTCCACTGTTCCCACTTTTATTTAATATAGTACTGGAAGTCTTAGCCATAGCAATAAGGCAAAAGACATACATAAAAGGGATACAAATTGGAAAGGAAGAGATCAAGTTATCATTATTTGCCCTAGGGGTGTAATGTCTGCTTCTGTCTGGCTAAATGCATATACTATGCTTATCAAACTGCCCAGTAAGCACTTCTTTTAATGTCATACCCTTATATTAATGCTGCTCTCACTTTTGGTAGAAAATCTTCTCTTTTCAGATGGCAGTGACCTTGGGATGACTCAGAAGGCATCATGGTGCTGTAAAGAAGTGAAAGGAGTACTCAGCATTGCAATATCTCTGTCACACCTTCCAAGGCTCAGGGTCCATTGTGGAAGAGGTGGCAGAAAGAATGTAAGAGCCAAAGGAAGGGTAGGACTCCTTACAATGTGCTGCTGCCAGGCACAAAATGGCCTGGCTATCCATGACCTCACAGTGCCTGACACTACCTGCACAAGACCATCATAATTGGAGGAAAAGATCATGACACCAAAATAAAAGAGAGACTGATTGAGAGGGGGAGGGGATATGATGGAGAATGCAGTGGGGGGAGGGAGGGCATTACCATGGGATATTGTTTATAATCACAGAAGTTGTTAATAAAAAAAATTTTTGAAAAAAATTCAAAAGACCAGGGTCAATGACACTCTTTTCTCTGCCTATAATGTAATGAAATCAATAAAAGATAACCATCAAATTGTCTAATATCCGGAAACTGAATAACATGCTAATAAATAAGTAATGGATTAATAAGAAAATTGTAAAACTAAAAATGTAAGTGCTTAAGGTCAGAATTTGGAGGAATAAAATAAAATGAAGGGAAATATTTCATCTTAAAAGTATCATAAAACATAAAGATAAGTAAGTAAAATGTACATTAAAGAAGTTGAAAGGAAGGTGCTCATGATGTGTCTCTCTTCTCTCTGTCCCTCTCTCTTGCACATGAGCATAAATAAATAAATAAATAGAATTTGAAAGGAAGCAAGAGAAATGAAGAAGGCCTACCCTAATAGGAGAGATGGAGAAATATGAGCAGATGTGGGATATATGTGGGGGGGGGGGGATTTGAGACAGGGTCTTCCTATGTAACTCAGGATGGGCCTGAATCCTCAATCATCCTGCCTTCATATGCCAAGTGCTAGAAGCAAGGTGTTCCAGGGTATACCGCCTCCCCCAGCTGTTTACTGAAAACACAGAAGTAGAATAAACACGAGTCTGGACCTCAGTGAAAAGGCCAAACTAGACATCTTATTAGTGGTATTTATTGCCATGGTCAGCTGGAGGGCAAGTGTACACAGAGAACACAAGAGCTCATGCTTAAGATGGCTAGAGGTTGCTGAGGACTCGGGATATGTGAAGGGCAAAGATGCTGCCTTGGACCAGCAAAGTTTGCTGAAGCTCAGTGTGTTTTCCAGGACACTCAACAAGGAAGAAAACTGCCAGATAGGCCCAATGTTGCTATCATTATCACACCATCACCAGCACCTTTAACATCTGTTCATGTGGTTCATTATTCAATGTCTCATGCAGGTAATAGTGTTATCCTGTATATGAAAGAGGAGACTGAGCTTCATGTTTAGTAACATGTCAACAGCAGAACCAGGTGTCAGTCGTACACCATAGCATGCCACTGTCATTTCAAGGATGCTGGTGTCCACACCAACAGAACCCAGAAAACAGCCCCAATCTTCATCATTAGGCACAGAATGATACCATTATAATCTAGTCTAGGGCTGAGGATGTAGCTCAGTGGTAGAGTGCTTGCCTAGCATGAACAAGGTTCTGGTTTCATCCTAAATTCCTTGGAATGAAGGGGTGTGCTTACCTTCTCATTGCTGGGACAAAACGCCCAACCAAAAGCAGCTTGTGGGAGGAAAGGCTTACAGTTTGGAGGGGAAGCTTCATCATGGCAGAGAAGTCATGGCAGAGCAGGCAACTGGCTCACACCTTCATAAATCAGCAGCGGGGCACAGCAGCACGAGCTGTCTAGTAAATACCCAGTAGAATTGGACTAACAGACCCCCAACTAAAGGTCCACCTCTGACATACTTCCTCCAGCAAGGTCCCCACCTCCCAGCAGCTTCACGACTCTCCCAAACTGCCATCTGCTGGAGACCAAGTAATCAAACTACATGAGGCTATGGGAGAACATTTTACATTCAAACCACCACAGGGCAGGAGAGACGAGTGTAAAACTAAAGGATAGGGATGGCAGCAGGAGCATAAACCCTGATCCACACGGATGGCTGTGGCTGTGGCCTGTGGCATTCTCCTACCTATGGCTCCGAGCCTCAGCTCCTTGACCAGGTCAGCGGGAGTTGCAACTGCCTGTCCTGTGGCCCACCAGTGTACAGTGGGAGCCATTCAGACACAGACCAGAAGCCTTCATTTCAATTCAACAGAGAGATGTGCAAATGTGAGAGCTAATGGCTCCTGCTTCCACAATTCCAAACAGGCTTGGCTCCACTCAAGGGGCTCATGGGAGTCCTGTTGGCTGTTCAACAGGTTCAGACTCCTAGTGACCTCATGCAGCTCCAGGTTTGTGCATTCCTGGGGGAGGGAAAAAAAAAAACCCTTAGGCTCAAGGGAGCAGGCTGAGACATTTTTCTCTGGCCCTCAAGTAGCCATGCTCTTTCCCCAAAATGCAAGGAAGCCAAGAAAACACATATCAACCTCCAACCATCCCTCTCCTAGACCAGGCTGAAGTTCTCTGGGACCCCAGAACTCCCTGATTAAATGGCCCTGAACCTGCATATAGGACGTGTTCATTGTCCTTTGAGTTCCTCCTCCTGGAAGTGGGCTGACTGCCCCCAATGTGTACACCCCCAGGCTCATGGGGCCAAAGAAAGTTATGTTCAGGGAGACCAAGGAGATGGGGAGGACTGAGTAAGGTAAGGTGGAGATATACATTTGCCTGAAGGTAACCCCCTCAATGCAGATGATACTGGGGCGGGGAAGGGAGAAAAAACCCACAGGCCAGAGCATCCATTGGCACCCATGCCTCAGACTTCTCCTATTTAAGGTTGTGCACAGCGTCATAACCAGGATCACACCCCTCCCCATCCGCTGGGAGGTGGTGATAAACCCCCAAGGAGAAAAGACAATCGTTGCTGGAGGCCTAATTATGGCAAGCAGCCTGGTGTGCTGTATATAGACTCTGGTTTGGGGGAAATGTGCTGATTTATGCAGTTCCCAACATTTAAAGGTGGAGACCAGACTGTGGCTGAATCAGACCAGATTCTCTGGGACAAATTACAACCTTGGGAGGATGGAGAAAAAAAAAAAAAAACTAAAAGATTGTCTCTGTCCTCCACCTCTTTTCTTCACTGACCTTGACTATTTCCTGATCTGAAGGCCCAGGTTGTCCTCACAGGCATTGAGGCCGAAGTTAATAATTACTGAACATGTGTTCTTGTGTGTGGCTCTAGGGAAACTGAGGTATCTGAAAGCTCATAACTTAGTGAGGCATAAAAACACACAAGTTGAGCATCCTGTCATGTTCCGCTGTGGGCAATTGCAGAAGTGCCACCAAATTCCCTCTTCTCTGTTTCCCCTCCCTGTGTCTGCACCCTCCTGTCATGTTCTTTCAGTGTCCTTCCATGCTGAAGCTTGTAGTCAGGTGACTTCCCTCAGCCAATAGGATGCCAGCAAGTGTGATAAAGGCTGGAAAAAACCTGGGGGGTGGGGCTTTTAAAGCTCTTGGAATTCACCTGGGAAAAAAATCTAGAGGAGCAGGCTAAAGGGTGGGAGACTGACTATGAGACGCTATGTGAAGAAAGACCCACCTCCATCAGTTCAGATGTTGGGCCCATCAGTCACCAGCCAGTCTCGGAACAGCCTGCCAGCACACCACAGACCCAAGGCAGATAGAGCCAGCCTAGGCCAGAAAACCACCCAGCAGAGCCCAGGCCAGACTGCCAAACTAAACTGTAAGCTAAATGCCTGGTTGTTGCTTAACACTCTCCCCTGCAAAGGAGAGCCAGAGCTGGAAAAATAGAATTTACCACATAGACAAAGAAGGTTGGGTAAGCCAGGTATAGGGAACAGCGTGCATGTGATGGTTATATTGATTGTTAACTTGACAAGACCTTGGCTCACCTGTGAGGAATTACTAGATTAGGTTAGACTAGGTTAGCCTCTGTGCTCGTCTGTGAGGGAGTATCTTGATAAGGTTAATTAAGGTGGGAAGACCCATCTTAACTGGGCAGCACCATTCCATGGGCTGAGATTCTAGCCTATATAAAGAAGAGCAAGCTGAATATGAGCATTCATCTCTCCTCCCCCTCTTCCTCCTCCTCCTCCTTCCTCACTTCCTGTGGTAAATGTGACCAGCTGACTCAGGCACTAGCTGCCATGCCTTCCTTGTCATCATGGACTATAACCTGGACCTGTAAGCTTTATCCTTTAAACTGGTTTTTGTCAGGTATTTTGTCCCGGTAGCAAGAAGGTAACATGAGTAAAGCCATGTGTAACATATCAATACCATGAGTAAAGCCAGGCAAGCACAGAGGACCCTATTTTCAGAAAAGTGTGCATCACCCAAGATAGCTAAACTACAGGGTATCTGGGGAGAAATGAGGCCACTGAGTTGAACAGAAGTGACAGGTGACCTCAATGCCAAGTGTGGGTATGTGGGCTTTCTCCAGAAAGCAGAAGAGAGCCCCCCCACCCCCGTGGAACATGACAAGAGGGTCAAAGTAAAATATGCATCCTTCAGAGGTCCCTCTGGCAACAGTGAGATGTGTCAGATGCCCACCCTTCACCCCAGTGAGGGGCCAACCACCACTTGCCTCTCAGGCAGCAGCCTTTGCCCTCACACCTTACCATTGACCTTGACAAGAAGTTCCAAATCAAACACATTGGCCATGAACCCAAAGAAACAATTTCCAGGCGGCTTCAGCCTGAGACAAAAGCAGTGTTATCTTAGGAAGTATTGTCTAGCAGACACTGTGAACACTGAATTGGTGACAACAGGGTCAGTCACAGACAGTGAGTGGCGCAGCTTCCTAATCATCCCTTGGCAGAGGTGGCTCAGTTCCTCTGAAGGTCTCTTCTGGATGTTTCTGCAGTGACAGAATGCTCAACCTGTTCCTTGCCCCAAGTCCTTTATATTAAGCTGGTTCAACTTACTCCCTCTGTCCATAGCAGCTTTCAGAGGTGGTGAGATACCTGTTGAAACACGCTTTGCCTCTTTCCCAGAGGGTGAACATAATTCTGGAGGGACTGGCTTTCTTCCTTCTTCAGATGAAGCCTCCAGCCAGCTGTCCTGGCATCTGTGTCACCCTTCCTTGCCCCACCCAGGAGCCTCTCTGTGTCTCACTGTGCTTTGTACATTTCTTTCTTTTTATTTTCCTTTTGGCATGTGCATGTGTGGCATGGTGGGTGTTGTATGATGTGTGTGGTGTATGTGCATGTGTGCAGATGTGCACATGTGGAGCATGCGTGTGTGGAAGCCAAACGAGAATGTTGGGTGTCCTCCTCCATGGCTCATCTGCATATTACCTTGAGACATAGTCTCTCTCTTAATCCAGAACTTTCTTTTTCTAGAGCCCCAGCAATTCTCCAGTCTCTGGTCCCCACAGGTCTAGGGTTATAGACATGCATTGCCATGCCCAGCAGGCCCTCTCAGTTCCTCATGCTTGTGAGGCAAGCGCTCTTACCCACTAAGCCCTCTGCCCAGCTCTCTCTACATCTTTCTTGTAGATAAACTACAGTGATTCCTCCATGTGACAAGATGATTGAAAACCAAGGCCTAAAGCTAATTCATCTTTGCCCCTTCACCATTAAGCCAAGCACAGGATGGCAGTGCTCAAATGTCTGCGGAAGGAATGACCTGCTTCTGAAAGAGCCAGAATGTGGGTGGGATACACGAGTAACAGCTCAGACTCAAGACCTCTTGGGTTCCAGTCCGTGATCCCATTAGATCCTCCCCATGGCCCTTGGTTCCCAAACAGTGTGCTGTGACACCTGTTATACACTAAGTATCACACACACACACACATACACAGGGGCACACACACATACCCACCTGCCCCTATTTTGAAGCTCTCATTGTCAATGTGACAGTATTTGGAGATGACCCTTAGGAAACAACTGAAGTTGAATGAGATCATGAGGATGGAGCCTCTTGCTGGGCATCAGTGGCCTTATGAGAAGAGGCAGGGAAAGATACATGAAAAGGCACAACAAGAAAGTAGCTGCTGTAGTTACCTTCTCATGCCTGGGGAAAAGCACCCAACCAAAAACAGCTGATGGGAAGGAAGGTTTTATTTTGGCTTATGGTCTTGAGGGGAAGTTTCATGGTGACAGGGGACAGCATGGCATGAGCAGAGGCTGGACATCACCTCTGCCATGGCAGGAGACTGAGTCAAGTTCTGGCAAGGGGGAGAAGGCTATAACACCCCCAAACCTGCCACCAGCAACACACCTCCTCCAGCAAGGCTCCACCTCTCAAATTGCCACCACCTGGGGACCAAGCATTCAAAACACATGAGTTTTTTTTTGGAGGGGGAGGGACATCAAAGACTATTCAAATAGTTAGATCTAAATAACTTAGGTCCAATGAGACCACGGCTGGGCTGTACAAGACACTCTGGAACCATGGTTACCTTAAATGCTCCAGAGAAACATAGCAACATGTGTCAGACCCCTGCAAACCACAGCTCAGGTTGGTCACCATTTCAACATCACTGGTGCATTTGATAACAGAGCTGTGGTAACAGTGATGAGAAGCAAATGTGCTAAGAAACCGCCAATGTAGCACAGTGAGTAAAGTACCTGCCTAGCATGCACCATGCCCTGAGCTCAATCCCAAGCACCACATAGACTGGTTCAGTGGTGTGCTATAATCCCAGCACTCAGGAAGTAGAGGTAAGAGAGTTGCCGTGAGTTCAAGGCCACCCTGAGACTACATAGTGAATTCCAGGTCAGCCTGGGTTAGAGTGAGACCCTACCTCAGAAAACCAAAACAAAGAAGAAGACATTCAAGATCATCCTCAGCTATATTGCGAGTTTGAGGCCACCCTGGGCCATGTGAGACCCAGCCTTAGAAAAAGCAAATCCACTGAGCGTGGTGACTCACACCATTAATTCCAGCCCTGAAGTAGGAAGTAGGAGGGCCACTGTGAGTTCACAGTTGCCTGGGTTAGAGGAAGAGTAAGACCCAGCCAAAGTAAAAACTAATGATAACAGCAACAATAACAATAATGAGCAAGGACAGTGAAAACACACACAGCATCCAATCTAAGGACTGAGAAATTACACAAGGCCCAGCAATACGTATGCCCCATTACTATGGAACACTGGTTATTTGACACGCAATATAGCTTTCCTTTCCATGGGGTGAGTTCTTTCGTTAAAAAAAAAAAAATCATTGGGCTGGAGAGATGGCTTAGCGGTTAAGTGCTTGCCTGTGAAGCCTAAGGACCCTGGTTCACAGTTCAGTTCCCCAGGACCCAAGTTAGCCAGATGCACAAGGGGGCACATGCGTCTGGAGTTCATTTGCAGTGGCTGGAGGCCCTGGCATGCCCATTCTCTCTCTCTCTGTCTCTCTATTGGCCTCATTCTCTTTCTGTCTGTCGCTCTCAAATAAATAAATAAGTGGTCATTTTTTTAAGAAAAAATCATTTATTTATTTACAAGGGGAGAGACAGGTATGCGCATGCCAGAATGAACTCCAGACATGTACCATTCTGTGCATCTGGCTTTATTTACATGGGTAACGTGGAATTGAACCTGGGCTGTCAGGCTTTGCAAGCAAGCACCTTTAACCACTGAGCCATCTCTCCTGCCCAAGTTCTTCTTTCAAAAGACTGCTGAGCTGTTAAGACGCAAATACTTACAAACTATTTGGACCTAACTGTTGAGACATAACTGCTAGATATTCACTCTGGTCTTGAGTGCTGAGCACCATGAAAAATTTGCTAAGATACTAAGGATATTAGGAACAGAGGAATTGTGGAATGTCTGTTAGGCATTTTGGCTTCTGACCCTTGGTTTTCCCATCCTATAGAAACTGAGAACAATTGTATATCATGAGGCTATGATGGGATTAATTAGGAGAACAAAACCTGGTAGATGATAACATATAAGGAGCCAAATCCTTGATTGGCATTGTTACAGGGAAAAGTCTAAGTACAGCATAAACCAATATATTAGCCTCCTTTCTTTTTTCTTTTTTTCTTTTCTTTTCTTTGTTCTGGTGCTGGGATGGAACCCAAGGCCTCAGACATGCTAGGCAAGCACTCTTGTGGTAGGTAGCCTCTCAACCCTCCTTTATTAACAATGTAATTACAATATCCCAAGTGCTTAGGCATACATCACACAAACCACTAGACTGGGAGTCATAGCTCAGTTCATCTTGGAAACCTTAACCAGGGCACCACCCACTTAAGGCCTCGGTTTTCACACCAGGGTATCATCTGTTGAGCAGTGATGACCACAGCTTCGAGGTAGAAGACATAAGACTGTTTTTCATCAAGTATACAAACGCCGGTGGGGATGAGATGACCATGGAGGAATGCCCCTCCCAAACAGGACCAACATCCGGAAGTGGTGATTAATTCCACGCCACTGATTATGCTGTCAGCCTTCTTGATCAGCTGCTCGCCAGACTCCAGAGGTCAAAGAAGGAGTTTCTCAGCTTATTCTCAATTGAAAGGAATTAAGGCTGTCAGAGTAACAAAGCCATCCACTTCCAAGTGATTCAGATCTTTCACCAAGTTGGACCATGGTAAACGTGTGGCAATACCGAGGCTTCGCGGCAGCATGTGTGATCAGTTCTGTATCGACGCCCTAAGTAAAAACTTGTTGATAAACCAACCTATGTTTTTTTTTGGGGGGGGGTAGTTAGTGCAGATTTTTGTCTTGTTTTGTTGTTTTGGAGGCAGGGACTTGCTAGCCCAGGCTGACCTGGAACTTATTCCATAGCCTCAAGCTGGCCTCAAACTCATAGCGATCCTTCAACCTCAGCCTCCCAAGTTCTGGGATGAAAGGTATGAACCGGCTTTTAAAATGGAGGTTTTTGTTGGAGAGAGGAGGGTAAAAATAAGAAAGCCTTCTTAAAAAAAAAAAAAAAAAGAAAAGAAAAGAAAAAAAAATAAAAGATGTTTCCATCAGGTCAAATTTCCTTTGCCATTTCCCTCTAGGACTCCGAGGGATGCTGGGGTGTTAATGCTGAATTTATTCCTTTATTAGATAGTCATTGGAATCGACCTCGTTCCCAGAGAGGGGTGATTATGGATTCATTCCTCCTGCAAGGCTGGTAGCTGGCAGAAGCAGTTTTGCTGGTAGCTGCAGGGAAATGCTGTGTTCTGTAAAATGAGGACTGGGATGGTAATAAAGTTGATTTGGGTGTGTTTTCCTAAATTAAAAAAAAAAAGTGGAACAGGCGAGTCGGTTTCTCTCAGGTGAAAGTCTCTATGTGTATAGATAGGGCATGGAAATTTAAAGCTCCCCAGACCAGTGAGTGAAGAAGGGTGTCACATATGGACCCCAGCCTCTGGTGGCTCCAGGCCTCCATGGTATCTCAACCTGGAACAGAAAAGAGACCCACGCAGGCTCCCCAGGTCCTCCCTAAGCACACATGGATTAGGACCTAAGATTGTGTGGACTCAATAAAACAGTGGTTGCCTTGTAGATATATAAAAAGATTCCCTGTACCCAGACCTTGAAACTGATTCCGTGACCTCTGAGACCCCAGCTAGAAAAGTGGGAAGGGGGCCAGAGGTATGGAGCTCACGTCTGTAATCTCAGCATTTAGGAGGCTGAGGCAGGAGGATTGCCATGCATCTGAGGCCATCCTGGGCTTAAAAAGTGAGTCCTATGCCACCTGGAGCTATAGTGTGGGAATGTGACTCAAAAATTAAAAAAAAAGAAAGAAAGAAAGAAAAGAAAAGAAGGAAGAGACAAAAGAGCAAAACAAAGAAAAGAGAAAGAAAAGAAAAAAGTGAGAAGGGACAGCTGACATTTGAAAAGAGGGGAAGTCCGGACCCAACGCACCCTTCTCCATTTCCCATAGTCAGACAAGCCCAGGTTCAGGTCACAGCTCTGCCACGTACTAGCTGTGTGACTTTGAGCAAACCGCTTAACCTTTCTGTCTTTGCTTTGCTCCTTGCCTGAGGGAAAGTAACAGTCAAAAACCAAAAATAGGGGCTGGAGAGATGGCTTAGAGGTTAAGGGGCTTGCCTGCAAAGCCAAAGGACCCAGGTTCAATTCCCCAGGACCCACGTAAGCCAGATGCACAAGGTGGTGCATGTATCTGGAGTTCGTTTGCAATGGCTAGAGGTCCTGGTGCGCCCGTATTCCCTCCCCCACCCCGCTTGTGGACCAGCTCCTTCCAAACCAGCACCTCCCAACGGTCCAGTTGCCCAGTGAGCAAACCGCTCACTTTCCTTCCCCGACTCCCGCCTCCAGCCTTGAGCAGGTCTTGACATGATGCCCCAGTGCTGACTCCCGGTCTGTCCCCTGGGCCTTCTCCATACACGCTGTTCACTCCTGCCTCTCCCACCGAATCTCCGGCTCCCGTTCTTAGTCTACCTTTCCGTCTTTACAGAGAAAACGGTGGTATCAGACCGAGCCCCTCAGTCTCCTGCCACACCTCTCCCTCAATCCTGGTCTTGGCACACCCCATCACTCCCACCTACTTCCTGCCAGAGAGGAGAAGGTACTGTCATTACCATGGTGCTGTTGAGTGACCCTGGTAGCTCTCCCTGACGGGACCGGCTGGCCAGTGACTTTATGCAACCCGGCCCAGGCACGCATAGTTTCTTTAATTTCTTTAATTCATCCATCCAGAGGGGCCCGTTATCCATATTTAAACAAAAAAAAAAAAAAACTGGGCTTGGGAGATGGCTGAAGGTGAGAAGGGAAGAAGGGAGGTGGAGACAGGAGGATCCTCCAGAAGTTTGAAGGCCAGATAGCCTGGCAAACGCAGCAGTGAACAGAGACCCAGAGACCCTACCTCAAAGTGGAAGGCAAGGACCAAACCCTGAAGTTGTTCTCTGATCTCCACGTGTGCATCACGGCAAACATGCCGGCACACGTACACATCACAGGCGCACATGCGCCCCTCCAGAAAAAAAAAAAAAAAAAAAAAAAAAAATATATATATATATATATATATATATGCAAAAAGAGTAGGGGCTGGAAGATGGCTTAGTGGCTAAGGCACTTGCCTGTGAAGCCTAAAGACCTAGGTTTGATTCGCCAGGACCCACATAAGCCAGATGTACAAGGTGGTGCATGTATCTGGAGTTCGTTTGCAATGGCTAGAGGTCCTGGTGCACCCATTCTCTCTCTATCTCTCTCTCTCTCTCTCTTTCTAATAAATAAATAATAACATAAAATATTTTTTTAAAGAAATAACGAAGTAGGTTTCTCTCCTCCCCATCTCTGCACAATCCCAGACGTGCTGGCAGACCATTCAGACCACGTCAGCAACTTCTAGACTTTTGAAGGCCGGGAAGGCACAGTAACCTCCTGCAGGGCCTGCGGTTCCCAAAAGCCCAGCTTTTCGCTGGAATAGCCACTTTCACTGTTCACTCCAAATTGCTCACTGGTTAATTGTCTAAGAAGCAGAGAGCCCCCCGCAGCTGTGGTTTCTGCAGGCAGCAGGTCTCAGAAAAGGACACAGCCCGGAACTGGATGAAACTGGATGGGAAGGAAAGGGAATCCAGTCCAGCCCCAACTGTCCTCAGAATCCCTTTGTCCAAGTCCAGTTTCCTAAATGTCGAAAATCTCCTGGAAAGTGAGCATGGGTTAAAGATTTAACCCACCCGTTAGTGAGCAAAACGACAGCATGCTTAGGAGAGTTGTTTTAGAAACAGCAAAGGAGAGGGAGGAATATTTATAGTCACTTCAGAGAATGTTAGGATGACATTGCGAAACTGTGAGAAAGAAATGTGCACATTTAAGGTGCAATCCTGTCATTTGCATCTAGATGGGGATCAAGGTCACTGGTCACTGTCAAGTTTTCTGCAGTTAACATGTACTCTCAGTTGTAAAGGAACCTGATCAACAGTCATCGGTAGTGACTACCAGGGAGACTCAAAACTTGTCAAAATAGCTTGGTGTGGTGGTACACGCCTCTAATCCCAGCACATGGGAGGCAAAGGTAGATGGATTGCTGAGTTCCAGGCCAGCCTGGGCTAGAGCAAGACCGACCCTACCTCCAAAAAAAAAAAAGTTTAAAATAGTGGGACATGGTGGCCCATGACTTTAATCCCAGAACTCAAGAGGCTGAGGTAGAAGAATCATCATGAGTTCAACGCCAGCCTGGGGCTGGCTACAGAGTGAATTTCAGGTCAGCCTGGGCTATAATGAGACCCAACCTCAAAAAACAAAGTTTAAGCCAGGTGTGGTGGTGCACGCCTTTAATCCCAGCACTCGGGAGGCAGAGGTAGAAGGATCACTATGAGTTCAAGGCCACCCTGAAACTACATAATGAGTTCTAGGTCATCCTAGGCCAGAGTGAGACCCTACCTCAAATAACTAAAAAAACTAAAAAAAAAAAACTAAAAAAAAAAAAAAAGTTTAAGAGCCGGGCATGGTGATGCATGCTTTTAATCTCAACACTCATAGGAGGATCACCATGAGTTCGAGGCCACCCTGAGACTACTTAGTGAATTCCAGGTCAGCCTGGGCTACAGTGAGACCCTACCTCGAAAAAAAAAAAAAATCCAGAGTGGCCAAGGCATATAATATGCCACATATGCAAACAATCATTCTATTTAACTTAATGTACTCAAAGGTGTATCATTTTTTTTAAATTATTTTTGGTTGTTCAAGGCAGAATTTCGCTGTAGCCCAGGCTGACCAGAAACTCACTCTGTAGCCCCAGACCGGCCTCAGACTCATGGTGATCCTCCTACCTCAGCCTCCCTAGTACTGAGACCAAAGGTGTGCACCACCACACCTCAGTAGTATCATTTAGAAACGAGTGGTGGGTTGAGTTGTGTGCTGCAAAAAGAAACATCGAAGCCAGGCGTGGTGGCGCATGCCTATAATCCCAGCACTCGGGATGCAGAGGTAGGAGGATCGCTGTGAGTTCAAGGCCAGCCTGAGACTACATAGTGAATTCCAGGTCAGCCTGGCCTAGAGTGAGACCCTACCTCAAAAAAAAAAAAAAACAGAAAAGGACATTGAAAGCCTAACCACCACCACCACCCCCGAATGTGACCTTACATGGACATAGGGTGGTTGCAGGTGTAACCAGCGGGACTGAGGTCATTCTGGAATAGGGTGGCCCCATCCAGTAGGACCTGTGTTTGTAGCGGCTGATGGGACACCGCGGAGCCATGGAGCTGCAGGCTAAGGAACCGTGGGGGTGACAGTCAACACCAGAAGCCAGGGCTGAGCCAGGAAAGGTGCTCTGTAAGTCTCCCAGGAAGCACGTCACCACTGACACCTTGATAGTGGGGACTTTTAGTCTCCAGAATGTGGGGGGACAATAGATTTCTGTTGTTTTCAGTCATGTAGATTGTGGTATTTTGTCATGATAACCCTACAAACTAGCGCAATATGTAATATCCAGATTACTAAAGAGATGGTTGGGACTACCAGGCACTGGGGCTGCAGGATCCAGCTTTTTGTTGTTGTTGTTGTTTTTGTTTTTGTTTTTCGAGGTAGGGTCTCACTCTGGTCCAAGCTGACCTGGAATTCACTATGTAGTCTCAGGATGGCCTCGAACTCACGGCGATCCTCCTACCTCTGCCTCCCGAGTGCTGGGATGAAAGGCATGCGCCACCACACCCGGCTAGGATCCAGCTTTAAGCAGAATGTGGGGATCAGAGCTCCGGTATTCACGCTCATTCGGCAAGCCCCTGATCCACTGAGCCATCTCCCCAGCTTGCTTTGGAGAGGATGCTGACAGCCTCTCAGGAGCCACAGATCCTCAAATCACAGATCCTTTTTCTGGGCCCATCTTTCTGGACACATCCCAGCCGCCAGGTCTTGAAATGAGAAAAAGGCCTGAAGAAACCTGTAGCCTCGCCTGTCTCTCTAGCTCCTTGCTTTCCTCGCTGACTTAGAAGTCACCTGGCTACGCAAGTAGCAGACACCTACTAGCTTTGCTGTAACACCTCTGAGGCCTTGATGTTGCATGAAGTTTCCTGGGGGAGACATGGACAAACATCTCCGCACCCCAGAACACCTCAGTCTATCTTAGTGAACAGTGAGTTTACTGGGGAGACTGACAGGAACCTGGGTGCCTCACTGAAAAGCCCACCCCAGCAGAAGGAAGCTTCAAGGAAGCTACACCCCCTAGAACTCACTCCCAGCTTTGCAGGCAACTTGGCAGGTGGGAGAATGTCTTTCCACCAACAACTGTCACTGCCTTATATAATGCTGAGGAGCAACTCTGTGAACCTTGCAAATTTCAGGGGCTTCCTGAGACTTGAAATTTGTGTCTGCTTCCTGGGTCTTAACACAGTGTTTCAGTTTGGAGGAAATAACTTAGACAGCATATGGTCACCTTGGTAAGGACCTTTAAAGATTCTTCTTCAGGAGTCTGTAGGTAGCCTTTGTCTAGCTCAAGCTGGCTGAACCCACTAACCCTTCACCTGGGCCTGCATGGGTGCCCAGTGGAGAACCTTTTGATGTCAGGAAGCTAACAACTTGAGCACCAACAATGCAAGAATATTTTTATTTTATATATTATGTATATGTTATTTATTTGCAAGCAGAGAGAGAGAGGATAGGCAGAGAGAATGGGTGTGCAAGGGCCTCTAGCCACTGCAAACAAACTCCAGATGCATGCACCACTTTGTGCACCTGGCTTTATGTGGGTCCTGGGGAATCGAACTAGGGTCGTTAGGTTTTGCAGACAAGCGCCTTATCCACTGAGCCATCTCTCCAGCCCCAGTGCCACTGGCTGAACACGAGTCCCATGAAATTTGCTGACACATGCACAGATCTTCATTACAGCCCCTTTCCCCCATACCTCAAGCCACCTCCTTTCTGTTCCCCAAAGGACCCCTAAGCCTTGGACTGGGGGGGGGGCGATTTGAAATCTGGGACTCCCACTCCTCACATTGGATCACTTGATGCATAAACTGTCTTTGTGCAAAACTCATGTCTTCGGTGACTGGCACCTTGCACAGTGTGCGTTAGGTAACCATCTGAACCCACAGGAGCAGACTGCATACCACGCACAAGCACCCCCAAAGGAGGACGAGAAAAGACCGTCAGATCACATGTCCACTCAACAGAACTGTAGCTTGAAAAGACAAATCAACACCTGAATTTAGGGTTTTTTTGTTAGAAAATGATATTGGCCTTTAAGGATATCCAAAAGCATCACAAAAGAATTTCTGAACCTAAAACAAGAGCTTTAAGCTTTGAAAAAAAAATAGGTAAATTAAAGATAAGGATGTCATTGTTAAGCCCTGAATCAGGAACTTGGATGATCAAGTATAAATATCTTAAAGCTTAGAGAAGAAAGATAATGAGATAAAAGTCATGAGGGAAAAGATAAAAGATTTAGAGGAAAGATCCAGCAATCCTAACATGCAAGAAACAGAAATTACAGATAGAGACAAAATAAAGTCAGAAGAGAGACAATAATTAATCACATGCTGAGAGGAATTTTCCCTGGGCTGAGGAGAGACTAAAATAGTTCGTTCAGTCCACAGAGAAATAAGGAAGGCCTGGCTAGAAATTATTCACATGATAGGATGCAGGAAAGATGTCCGTGGGTACGTGAGAGCCCAAAGATGAGCCTGCAGATAAGAGGTTAACTTGTATGAACTGCAAATGGTTTTTGCCTCACTATTGCCGTTCAAATCTCCCACAAGAACCTCCCTTGTGGCCTTCTCTGAAAAGAAATCTATAGGTAAGGCAACTGGTGAAGTATTTGTGAATTTGGCTAGATTGCACCCAGCCAAGTTCACAAATTTCAAGGCCACCATACCAGCTGTGATGGTTTGAATGAGGAATGTCTCTCACAGCGTCATATATTTGTGATTAAACCTCATACTTGATCTCCAGCTGATAGAGCCTTTAGGAGGTCGAGCCTTGCTGAAGGAGGGCTGTTACAGGGGAGGGGGCACTTGAGATTTGTTAGCTCCAGCCCCACTGAGTGTCCATAGGCGCTCATTCTCTCTCCTTCCTCTGTGCTGCTGTGTGAAGATGTGACAAGCCTACTTGCTCTTGCCATGCCTGCTTTCCACTCCATGACTAAAAACTTTCCCTTGAGGAGCCAGGCATGGAGGTGCAGGTATGGTGGCCTGCCTGGGGACTACAGAGTGGGTTCCAGGTCAATCTAGGTTAGAGACCCTGCCTTGGGGGAAAAAAAAAAAACAAACTTCCCCTTTGAGGACAGGGAAGGTGGCTCAGCAGTTAAAGGAGCTTGCTTGCAAAGCCTACTGACCCCAGGATGATTCCCCAGGACACACGTAAAGCCAGATGCACAAAGTAGCACATGCACCTGGAATTTGTTTGCAGCACCTAGAGACCCTTGTACACCCATATTCTCTTTCTCTCTCTCCCTCGCCTTGCAAATTATATATATACATATACATATATACAAAAATGGTAGAATATGTCATCAGAGTCATAAAAGAAGAACCATCAATCCAGAGTTTTATAGTCACTAAGCTATTCCCCAAAATGCATAGCCTACTGCGTGACAATTACTCCAAGTTGGTGGCTTTGAAACAATAAACATCACCTCACAGCTCCTGTGGTTCAGATGTCACAGGCCACTTACCTGAGTCCTCTGCAACCAAGCTGCAGCCAAAGACTCAGTTCTCAGCTGGAAGCTAGACTGGTCATGAATTGCATCCCAAACCCACTCAGGTCAGCATCAGAATTCATTTCTGCAAGACTGTAAGAGAGAGGCCATCCTGAGCAACGAGATGCTGCCTGAAATTTCTTGTCCTGCAATCTGCAATTACTTCATGGCAGCTTGGAAGTTGGCAGCTAGCAAGTAAAAAAAGACTCTATTAAGAAATGGCCTGCTAGGACTAAAGTAACATAGCCACAGAAGTGACATGCTGTCACTCTTGCATGTTCTATAGGTGAGAAGGAAGTCACAGGTCCAACCCACACCTGAGAGGAGATTATAAACTATGTAAATATCAGATGATGAGGGTGACTAGGAGTCACTCAAGGTCTGTCTACCACAATAAAGATGAAATAAAAACGTTTTCATGGGTTGGGGGATGGCTCAGCAGTTAAAAGTGCTTGCTTACAAAGGTTGCTGGCCCGGGTTCAATTCCTAATACCCATTATAAAGCCAGATGCATAAAGTGGCATATACATTCATTCTCCCTCTCTCTCTCTCTCCCTCTCTCTCTCTGTGAAATAAATATTTTAAAAATATTTTCAGATCAATAAAAGCTAAGAAAATCTATTTCTCAGAATCCATGTAGACAGACATTATCTGTCTTATCAAATCTAATTCCAGCATGCTTACAGCAAGATGGGAGGCTGTGGTGGTTTGATTCAGGTGTCCCCCATAAACGTAGATGTTCTGGATGCTAGGTCCCCACCTGATGGAGATTTGGGAATTAACACCAGCTGGAGACAATGTATTGTTGGGAGCGGGGCTTATGATTATCGAAGCCAGTTTCCCCATGCCAGTATTTGGCACACTCTCCTTTTGCTATTGTCCACCTTATGTTCGCCAGGGGGTGATATCCACCCTCTCTGCTCATGCCATTGTTTTCCCCTGCCAACATGGAGCTTCCTCTCAAGCCTGTAAGCCAAAATAAACCTCTTTTTGCCCACAAGCTGCTCTGGGTTGGGTGATTTCTACCAGCAATGAGAACCTGACTGCAACAGTAAAGTGGTACCGAGGAGTGAGATTGCTGCTAGACACCTGACTGTGGCTTTGTCCTTTTGGAGCTGATTTTCAAGAGGAATGTGGAAGGATTTGAAACCTTGGCCTAAGAGATGCCTTGCAGTGCTGTAAGTACAGCTTGATGGACTATTCTGGTCAGAGCTGAAAGACCTGAATGCAGTAAGAACAATGGACTGTGAGGTTTGGCTTATGAGGATGAGAAAGAGCTTTGCCTGGACTGGGCTAGCAGTTTGTGTGAAAAGCTTGCTGTTATGCCTGGGTTCTGAGAAGTTGTGCAGGGGTTGCTTTGTGTAGAATTGAACTGGTGTGTGCAGAGGGATATGGCACAGAAAAAATTGAAATCTTTGGGCTTAAACTTCTGCCCGTTCACCTGCAAATTGTTTGAGAGATAACAACTATTGAGATTGGGCCAGCTGACCTGCACTGAGGCAACAGGAAGAATGTAGACTCTTTTGAAGGTGCCAGAGGGCTCAAGGAGTGTCCTGTTCTTTCAAAGTCGGCTTCATTTCCCCCCAAGGATTAACAAATTGGCACCCTACCTGGGATTGTGGAGTATAAGAAATGTAGGAAAGAGAGGGTCATTGAGTTTGCAGCACAGTCTTGTGCTTTGGAAATAGCCATGGGCAGTGTGAAGCAGTTTGCTGGATGCCTGCATGGAGACCCGATGGAGCCATGATGATGAACCGTGGATTGCAGTGAGAACCAGTGGCAGATGCAGGGACCACAAGATGGCTGCTAAGGAAAGCTACCAGCCCTGATGAAGCTTTCCAGGGCTGTGAGTAGCCTAGCTGGAGGGGCCGGAACTGGAACTGCCAGAGACTTGTTGCTTGTTAGAATTATCGGACTTGGAGATTTGTCACTGGCTAGAGTTGTTGGACTTGAAGCTACAGAGTCTGATGTTTGCCCTGTTTTAAATCTTGTATTGGCTGAATATTTCCATGCTATGCCCAGTTCCATCTTTTGCAGTGTGAATGTTTATTCTGTGCCATTATGGGTTTTTTAAGGTGATTTTTTGGTATTATAGCTCAGTTAAAAGACCTTGGACTATGGGGATAGTTGAACATCATTGGGATTCATAAAAACTATGAGGACTTTTAAAGCTGGATTGAATGCATTGTATTTTACATCATGTATGGATATCAGTTTATGGGGGCTAGGAGTAAAATGTGGTAGTTTGAGTCAGGTGTTCCTCGTAAACTTAGGTGTTCTAGATACTAGGTCCCCAGTGGATTGGCAATTGGAAATTAAAGCCTCCTGGGAAGTGTATGGTTGGGGGCGGGCTTATGGGTATTATAGCCAGGTTCCCCATGCCAGTGTTTGGCACACTTTCCTGTTCCTGTTGTCCACCTTATGTTGGCCAGGGGGTGATGTCCACCCTCTGCTCATGCCATCATTTTCCCCTGCCATCGTGGAGCGTCCCCTTGAGCCTGTAAGCCAAAATAAACCTCTTCTTTCCCACAAGCTGCTCTTGGTTGGGTGATTTCTACCAGCAGTGCGAACCTGACTGCAACAGAGGCAGAGACAGGAGAATATCCAGAAGCCCACGAGCTGGCTAGCCTGGCATACACAGATGCAACCAACAAGAGATCTGCCTTAAGCAAGGACTGCAATAACCTCAAGACCAGCCTGACCTACAGAGCGAGACTCTGTCTCGAAGGGAAAAAAAGAAAGAAAGAAAGAAAGAAAGAAAGAAAGAAAGAAAGAAAGAAAGAAAGAAAGAAAGAAAGAAAACATGGAACTGAAGAAATGGCTTAGTGGTTAAGGTGCTTGCCTGTAAAGCCAAAGGACCCAGGTTCAATTCCCCGGGACCCATGTAAAGCCAGATGCACATGGTGGCACATATATCTGGAGTTCATTTGCAGCAGCCGGAGGTGCTGGTGCACCCATTCTCTGTCTATCTGCCTCTCTCTGTCTGTCTCTCTTTCTCACACTGTCTCTCAAATAAATAAAAATGTTTTTTTTTAAAAAAAAATGTGGTGGCTGGGGAGATGATGGTTCAGTGGTTAAAGTCACTTGCTTGCAAAGCCTGCTGGCCCAGGTTCAGTTCCCCAGTACCCACATAAAGCCAGACGCACAAAGTGGCGCATGCATCTGGAGTTCATTGGCAATAGCACAAGGCTCTGGCAAACCCATTCTGTCCTCTTCCGTCCCCTCCTTTCTCCTCTTCTTCCCCCCCGCTCCTTGAAACTAATTGTTTAAAACATGATAAAACAGGGGAGGGAGGAAGGGCTGGGGATATGGCTTAGTTTAAGGTGCTGCTTGCAAAGCCTGTGTGTCCAGGTTTGATTCTGCAATACCCACCATGTAAAGCAGTGATGCACATTGTGGTGCATGTATCTGGAGTTCATATGCAGTGGCAAGAAGCCCCAGTGCACCCATTTTTCCTCTCTCTCTCTCTCTCTCTCTCTGCCCTTGCAAAATAATTTTTTTAAAAGGAGAGTAGGGTTGGAGAGATGGCTCAGCCATTAAGGTGCTTGCCTGTAGAACCTAACGACCCTAAGTTCAATTCCCCAGTGCGCACACATGCACCAGGTGGTGCATGACTGCATCTGGAGTCTGTTTCCAGTGGCTGGAGGCCCTGGTCTCTCCTCTATCTCTATGTTTGCAAATAAATAAAATTATAACAAAATACAATTTCTTTTAAAAGAGAGATAAAGAGGAGAGGGGGCTAAAGAGATGGCTTAGTGATTAAGGAGCTTGCCTGCAAAGCCTAAGAACTCAGGTTTGATTCCTAAGTGCCCATGTAAAGCCAGCTGCACAAGGTGGCACATGTGTCTGGAATTCGTTTGCAGTAGCTAGAGGCCCTGACACACCTACTCTCTGTCTGTCTCTCTCCCTCTCTCTCTCTCTCTCTCTCTCCCTCCCTCTTTCAAATAAGTAAATAATTTTTTTAAAAAGGAGAGGGGGGACATTTTGACTAGCTATGGTAGCATGTGCATCTAATCCTAGCACTCGGGAGACTGAAAGAGAAAATTTTTTAAATATTTTATTTTTATTTATTTATTTGAGAGAGAGAGAGAGAGAGATACAGAAATGGGCAGGTACACAGAGAGAATGGGCACTCCAGGGCTTCCAGCCACTGCAAACGAACTCCAGACGCGTGCGCCCCTTTGTGCATCTGGCTAACACGGGTCCTGGGGAATTGAGCCTCGAACCAGGGTCCTTAGGCTTCATGGGCAAGCGCTTAACCGCTAAACCATCTCTCCAGCCCTGAAAGAGAAATTTCTTAAGTTCAAGTCCAGCCTGGGTTAATAGAGTAACACCCTGTCTTAAAATAAAAAAGCATGGTTAATTAATTACAAATAAAAACAGGGACATTATGTGGTGCTAAACTAGTTCATTTTTCTCAGAAAGTAATAAAAATTATTCTGCCAAATGATAGTTCAAAATCCATGAAATAAAAACTGACAAAAAATATAGAATTCCTCTCCCAGTGACTGATAAAAGAAGTCAGCATATAAAAATCATTAAAGATGTAGAAGATTTGAACAATCCATAAACCACTTTGATCTAATTTATACTTACAGGGTACTAAACACAACAGTATCAAAATACACATTTTCTTCAAAGGCTCCTGGTATATTCATCAACAGGGACCATATTCTAAGCCATAAAAAAGTCTCAATAAATTAAATTGAAATAATGCAAAGTCTACTTTCTTTTTTTTTAATTTTATTTGTTTATTTATTTATGAGAAAGAGAGAGAGAAAAGGAGAGCATGGGCATGCCAGGGCCTCCTGCTGCAGCAAACTCCAGACGCATGGACCACGTTGTGCCCTGGCCTTACATGGATACTGTGGAATCGAACCCTGACCAGCCAACTTGGCAAGCAAGCATGAAAAGTATATTTTCTGGGGATGGAGAGATGTCTCGGTGATTATTTATATATTTATTTGTTCTTTTTTTAATAGTTTAATTTTTATTTATTTGACAGAGAGAAAGTTCTTGGGGCTGTACCTTGCCTGGCCCCTTCTATATCTTGCTCTCTTCTTCCTGGCTGTCATAAGAGCAGCCTTGCTCCTCCACATGCTCCACAGGAATGTTCTGCCTCACATGTCATGGAAGAGCAGAGGCAGCTGACCCACGATTGGAGCTCCTGAAACCGTGAGGCAAAATAACCCTTCCCCCCTTAAGTTGTTTTCTCACATGTTTCCATAGCAACAAAAATTCTGACACAAATACTAAAAACCAAACAACTGGTTGTGGGCTGGGGAGATGGATCAGGTTAAAGGCTTGCACAGGGGGCTGGAGAGATGGCTTAGCAGTTAAGGCATTCTCCTGCAAATCCTAAGGACCCAGGTTCAATTCCCAAATACCCTCATAAGCCAGATGCACAAGGTGGCACATGTGTCTTGAGTCTATTTACAGCTGTTGGAGGTACTGGCATACCCTTTCTATCTCTCTCTTCTTGCAATAAGTATATAAAATATTTTAAAAAGCTTGCCAGTCCAGTTTCATTTCCCCAGCACTCATGTGAAAAGCCAGACATAAAAAGCGGTGTATGCATCTGGAAGCAAGAGACCTTAATGCACCTCCCCCACACACACACACATGCAAATAAAAAAAAATTAAAAAAAAAAAACATTTGAACCAGGTGTGGTGGCACACGCCTTTAATAAACCCAGCACTCAGGAGGCAGAGGTAGGAGGATCACCATGAGTTCGAGGCCACCCTGAGATTACATAGTGAATTCCAGGTCAGCCTGAGCTGGAGTGAAACCTTACCTCAAAAAAAAAAAACAAAAACAAAAACAAAAACAAACATTTGAGGGGCTGAAGAGATGGCTCAGCGGTTAAAGCACTTGCTTGCAAAGCTTGATGGCCTGGGTTCAGTTCCCCAGGACCCACATAAAACCAGAAGCACAAAGTGGTGCATGCATCTGGAGTTCATTTGCAGTGGCAAGAGGCCCTGGTGTGCCCATTCTCTCTCTCTCTCTCTCCTTCTACTTGCAAATAAAAAAATAAAATAATTTAAGAAAGCATACAGTTAGGTGTGGTGGCACACACCTTTAATCCCAGCCCTGCAGAGACTGAAGTAGGAGGACACCATGAGTTCAAGGTCAGCCTGGACTACCAAGTAAATAGTTCAAGGTCAGCCTGGACTACAACAAGGTACTGCTTTAAAACACACACACTGGATCAGTGGAAAAATCACAAGGCAAATATTAAGACAACTTATATGAATAATAAGAACAGGGGCTGGAGAGAGAACTCAGTGACTAAAGGCACTTGCTTACGAAGCCTACTGGCCAGGGTTCAATTCTCCAGCACCTACCTAAAGCCAGACAGGCATACCCATACACACACAAACAAATCAGTAACTATTTTTAATAAATCAATTAAAATATAGCATATCAAAATGTGCAGGGTGTAGCAAAAGCAATGTTTCAAGAAAGGACTTCAAACCTTAAGTATTCATATTAGAAAGTAAAAAAAAAATAGCTGTAAAACAAATACCAACTTTCTACCACAAGAAGCTAGAAAATGAATAAAGCAAATCTAAAGTGAGAGAGAAGGGATTATGAAGTTGTGGTGGCTTGAATGTATGGCCCCATAGAGTGAGGTGTTTTATGAAAATTAAACTTGTAACTTGGGTCTCTAGCAGTCTGGCTGGAGGAGGTGTCCCTGGGGGTGGATGCTGGAGTCCAGCCCTAAGGTATGCAGAGCAGTCTGAGTTCTGATGCCTTGTGCTTGCTTGTGGTGCTGGCTGGTGATTTCCCTGTGCTTGGATCCAGGAAAGGAAGCCAGCTTCTTGCACCTCGGATAGAACTTCCCCTTGATCTGCGAACCTGAAACAAACCTGTTCCTCCCTTAAACTGTGTCTCACTGGATGTTCATCCCAGCAACATGAAGCTGACTACAGTAGAAGCCAAGAACAAAACACCAACAGAATAGAAAACAAGCAAGAGAAGAGAATTTAAAATTTCGGTTCTTTAACAGCCAGCCTAGTGGCACAGGCCTGTAACTCTGGCTACTCCAGAGGCTAGGGCTGGAGGGTCTCAAGTTCAAGTCCTGCCTGGGCTATAGAGAGTTACTGCAATGACAGCCTGGGCAACTTAGTAAGACCCTGTCTCAAAATAAAAAGTAAGCAGAGAGCTGGGGATGTAACTCAGTGGTAGAAGGGTTTGCCTAGCATGTGAGAGACCATAGGTTCAAATCCCAGTACTGTGATAGATTAGTTAATTAATTGGTTAACTAATTACCTAATTAATTGAATAAACCCCTACCTCAACTGACCATGAAGAGAAAGAAGACAAATGATGAACAACAGAACAGCCTGCTGTGATTTGAATGTTTCTGTCCTTGCTCCCGAGACTTAGGTGATTAAAATTTTGATCTAGAGCCAGGCATGGTGGCACATGCCTTTAGTTTCATCACTCAGGAGGCTGAGGTAGTAGGATCACTGTGAGTTCAAGGACAGTCTGGCTATAGAGGGAGTTCTCAGCCTGGGCTAGAGTGAAATCCTGACTCAAAAAAATAAAATAAAAAATAATTGTCTGTAGTGACAGCATTGGGAAGTTATGGAACCTTTAAGAGGAGGGGCCTACCGCCTACCCAGAGGTTGTTAGATGTTAGGGACCTGAGGAAGCTCTCTAAACAGAATTATTTTAAAAAGTGTGAGCCTGGTCTCACCTACTCCTTCCTGCTCCCTATATGGAAATAAGATCTGGGGCTGACATCTAGGGCTGGAAGGCACTACATGAGTTACTGAGGGAAAGTGGCCCACATCAATGTGAGAAAACAGTGGGGTCTTAGGTTATTCGGAAGCAACCAGCCTGACAAGAAGTACACACCAGTGCAATGGTGGCACACAGCCTTGGTGGGTAACCAGTAGCTTTCTGATTGGCTACGAGATCCTCTCAGTGGAAAGGAACCCATAGCTGAAACTGGGATCCAGGTCAGAATCCTATGAATACAAAGATTAGGCTCTCCAATGTCAAGTTCCCACTAGTCTTTGGCTAAAAGAGGGGCTACATCCATCAAAATCTCCCTAAATTAATATTGCTTATCCTATTTAACCTATGCTGACTTCACTCTCCATTAGGGAATCTGTTTTTCTTTTTCAGAAGGTAGTGAGACCCAAAGAGATAGACCACCCCTCACATTCCAGCCAAGGCCCAGGTGAAACCACAGAGAAAGTGGGGAGACGAGCAAGAGTGCTGCTTCCATGAGCCTGACAGTCAGCGCCAGGGTGAAGGAGACAGACGCTGAGGACACTCAGCACCCACCAAAGCAGAGATCCAGAGGCTCCTAAGAGCTCATCACTAAAGTGACTTAAAACACACCCACAGATACCTCCAGTAAGTTGTTGGCCAGGGAGGTTCCTGATGCCCCCAAAACATTATAGGCCATTGCCGAGGCCCTTGGTTTCCCACCAGGAATAGATGGTAAGACCCTATTGCTGAAGACTCCACATACTTGGGTGGCAAGGCCACTGAGAAATTCTGCTGGGACTGAGCTGATAACCTCCTCCATGTAGACCAGCTGAGAGAAACCTGGAAGGAGCCATTCTACATTTAGGTCAATGGGAGAGAGATATCACCAGTGAAGATACTCAACAGTGGACACTGCAAGCCTTATAATTGGCCAGCCAGGCTAAATGAGCCAACGGGTGCAATAGTGGCATGTCTGTCATGGTGGAAACCAACTGCCCTCCAACTGGACTGGAGGCCCGCTCCATGGGGGGGAATACATCCCTAATACTGAAAACTTAAAACATAGGTAGTCATGAGCCCTAGGGGTGTAACATTTGCTGATGTCTGGAAAAATGTATATACTATGCTTATCAAACTGCCCAGTAAGCACTTCTCTTAATATTCATACCCTTATATTAATGCTACTCTCACTTTGGGTAGAGAATCTTCTCTTTTCAGATGACAGTGACCTTGGGATGACTCAGAAGGTATCATAGTGCTGGAAAGAAGTGACTGGAGTACTGAGTAACATCTCGATCACACCTTCCAAGGCTCAGGGTCTAATGTGGAAGAGGTGGTGGAAAGAATGTAAGAGCCAAAGGAAGGGTAGGACTCCTTACAACGTCCTCCCTCCAGACATAAAATGGCCTGGATATCCATGACCTCATAGTGCCTGACACTACCTACACAAGACCATCATAAGAGGAGGAAAAGATCATGACATCAAAATGAAAGAAAGACTGAGATGGGGAGGGGATATGATGGAGAATGGAATTTCAAAGGGGAAAGTGGGGGAAGGGAGGGTAGCACCATGGGATATTTTTTATAATCATGGAAAATGTTAATAAAAATTAAGAAAAATCACCCACAAAGGTTCAGGGAATTTTACAGAAGTGGGGCCGGAAAGATTGTAAGAGTCACAGGTTGGGGCCTCATACCCAGAAGCATTCCCTCCCCCCCCCCCCGAATAACTGCTGCTTCCACAGGGTATAACCCACGACCCCATGGGAAATACAAGCAACCCCACTAAGGAGAGCCCCCCGCGGAATGGGGGCAGGGAAGAGGGAAAAGATGGTACCAATATGTGATATATCCATACAAACTATATTCTTAATTAAAAAAATAAAATAACATAAATGAATAAAAATGCCTGGGCCTGAGGACATCACTCAAAGCTAAAGTGTTGGCTGTGCAAGTGTGAGCACCTGAGTTCAGATTCTCAGAACCCACAAAAAACTGCTGGGTAGAGAACATGGCCCATCCAGGAAGCGGGGACAGAGGGTCCCTGAGGCAACAGAGTGCCTAGACTAGCCTAACCCATGAGCACTGGGTTCAAGTGAGAGAGCCTATATCAGTAGAGAAGTCTCAAGTGGGGGGGGGGGGTGACTGGAGAGATGGCGTTGCGGTTAAGGTGCTTGCCTGTGAAGCTTAAGGACACAGGTTCAACTCCGTAGAACCCATAAAGACAGATGCACAAAGGTCACGCATGTGCACAAGGTGGCGCCTGCGTCTGGAGTTAATTGCAATGGCTAGAAGCCCTGGTGCACCAATTCTTTCTCTCTCTCTCTCTCTCTCTCTCTCTCTCTTTCTCTCATAAAAAAAAAAGAAGGCTTAGGGAACATTGCAGAAGAAGGGGTGGAAAGATTGTAAGAGCCACAGGATGGGTAGGAATAGCGTGAGGCACCATCCCTCTCCCTTGCCCCCCTCCCCTCCCCACACACACACAGACTAACTGAGGACTTCAGGAGATCACAGTGAATATCAATAACTCCATGGAGGAGGGCTCTCTGTAGAATGAGGGCAGAGGAGAGAGAATATGAGTGTAACCTTTAAAAAGCTAAAATTTGAGCCGGGCATGGTGGCGCACGCCTTTAATCCCAGCACTCGGGAGGCAGGGTAGGAGGATTGCTGTGAGTTCAAGGCCACCCTGAGACTCCAGAGTGAATTACAGGTCAGCCTGGGCTAGAGTGAGACCCTACCTCAAAAAACTAAAAAAAAATTTTTTTAAAAAAGCTAAAATTGAGCCGGGTGTGGTGGCGCACGCCTTTAATCCCAGCACCTGGGAGGCAGAGGTAGGAGGATCGCCGTGAGTTCGAGGCCACCCTGAGACTACATAGTGAATTCCAGGTCAGCCTGGGCTAGAGTGAGACCCTACCTCAAAAAAAAAAAAGCTAAAATTTGGGCTAGAGAGATGACTTAGCAGTTAAAGCGCTTGCCTGCAAAGCCAAAGGACCTAGGTTCGATTCCCCAGTACCCACATAAACCAGATGCACAAGGAAGTGCACGTGGCTGGAGTTCGTTTGCAGCGGCCAAAGGCCCTGGCATTCCCATTCTTTCTATCTGTCTGTCTACCTGCCTATTTCTCTAATAAATAAAATAATATTATATATAAACTAAAATTTAATTTAAATAAATCAAAGTAGGCTGGAGAGATGGCTTAGTGGTTAAGGCACTTGCCTGGGAAGCCTAAGGACCCAGGTTCAATTCCTCAGTGCCCATAAAAAGCCAAATGTGCAAGGTGGTACAGGCATCTAGAGTTTGTTCACAGTGGCTGGAGGCCCTGGGGCACCCATTTTCTCTCTCTATCTGGCTCTTTCTCTCTGTCTCTCTCAAATAAATAAAATATTTAAAAATAAATGAATATAAGAAAAGTATATATTAATTCTTAGAAATAAGTTGGTGAACAATTAAAGAGGATACCTGACACCAACCTTTGGTCCCCACACACCTGAACACATGTCTGTGCTCCCACGTAGAAGAACCTCTGGTCTCTACATGCAAGCCTACCACATACACCACCACACACACAAGAAAAATATAAGCCGGGTGTGGTGGCGCATGCCTTTAATCCCAGCACTCAGTTGGCAGAGGTAGTAGAAGGATCTCCATGAGTTCGAGGCCACCCTGAGACTACATAGTGAATTCCAGGTCAGCCTGGGCTAGAGACCCTTCCTTGAAAAAAAGAAAGGAAGGAAGGAAGGAAGGAAAAAAGATATGGGGCTGGGGAAATGGCTTAGCGGTTAAGGCATTTGCCTGTGAAGCCTAAGGACCCCAGTTTGATTCCCCAGGACACACGTAAGACAGATGCATAAGGGAGCACATGCATCTGGAGGTCGTTTGCAGTGGCTGGAGGCCCTGGCACGCCCATTCTCTCTCCCTCTCTCTCTCTCTCTCTCTCTCTCTCTCTAAATAAATAAATAAATAAATAAGTGATTTAAAAAAAAGAGAAGAAAAGTATGCTTGCTGCCCATGCTGCTGCCATTGTTATGCACCATGAGAGAATGCAGTCAATGGCAGCCCTCTCCAAGCTTGTGCCATTAGGATCTTCAAGCTCCTAAAGTGTGACCTAAATAAACCTCTTTTCCTCATAAGTAACTTGTCTTGGGCATTTTGCTATAATGATAAAAAGCTGACTAATACACAGCCTTGTAAATCCTTCAGCTATTAAAAAATCATAACAGAATATTTTAAATAACTTTATTCTAAAAGTGACTTCGACATGTTTCTTGAAAAAAAATACGAGTTTCCAAAATTAATCTAAAATAAAATTGAAAATCTATATAGCCATATATCTAATAACAAATTGAATTCATAATTTAACATCTTCCTACTCCCAAGCCCACAGCCACCACCACAACCCCACAACTAAAACAACCTTTCCACTAAGAAAACTACATGCTTTCAGTAGTGATTGTCATTAAGGACGATGTATTAACACAGAGACTGGCAAAATGCAGAGTACTTCCCAGTTCATTGTGTGAGATGTAACATAATCCTGATAACAAACTGATACTGAGATTTCAGTGGGGGGGGGATATCCGGGGGGGGGGGGACATGTGCATGCTACCACACATGTATGGGGGTCAGAAGACAACCTCAGAGTGCTGGTCCTTGCCCTCCACCTTTAAAACAGGGTCTTTTAGGCTGGAGAGATGGCTTAGTGGTTAAGGCATTTGCCTGCAAAGCCAAAGGACCCCAGTTCAATTCCCCAGAACCCACATAAGCCAGATGCACAAGGAGGCGCATGCGTCTGGAGTTTGTTTGCAGTGGCTGGAGGCCCTAGCACACCCATATATTCATTCTCTCTCTCTCTCTCTCTCTCTCTCTCTCTCTCTCTCTCTCTCATAAATATATTTTTTTTAATTATTTTTTTTTTTTAGGAAAAAACAGGGTCTTTCCTGCTATTTTTGGCTGCTGTGAACACCAGACTAGCTGGCCTACAAGCTTTGGGATTGTCCTGAGTCTGCCTCCCGTTGCCATAGGTACTTGTGATACGGTATCTGGCTTTACCTAGGTTCTGGGAATCAGAACTTAGGTCATCCGCCTTGCACAGCAAGAGCTTTTAACCACTGAGCAAGCCAGTGATGATATTTTAAAAAGAAGCCAGGCATGGTGGCACACGCCTTTAATCCCAGCACTGGGGAGGCAGAGGCAGGTGTATCACCATGAGTTCGAGGCCACCTTGAGACTACATAGTGAATTACAGGTCAGCCTGAGCTAGAGTGAGATCCTACCTTGAAATACCAAAAATAAATATATAAAAATAAAATAAAATCTAGGCCAATAGTCTTTTTTTTTTTTTTTTTGGTTTTTCGAGGTAGGGTCTCACTCAAGCTCAGGCTGACCTGGAATTCTCAGGGTGGCCTCGAACTCACAGCAATCCTCCTACCTCTGCCTCCCAAGTGCTGGGATTAAAGGTGTCTGCCACCACACCTGGCCTCCAATAGACTTTAAAAAAAAAAATTTTAGAGAAAGAGAGAATTGGCATGCCAGGGCCTCAGCTGCTACAATCGAATTCCAGATTCTTGTGTCACCTAGTAGGCATATGCAACCTTGCACTTGCCTCACCTTTATGCATCTGGCTAACCTGGGATCTGGATTGTCGAACATGGGTCCTTAGGCTTCGCAGGCAAGCACCTCAACAGCTAAGCCATCTCTCCAGTCCCACAGCCAGTATTCTTTTTTTCCTTTCTTTCTTTTGGTTTTTCGAGGTAGGGTCTTACTCTAGTCCAGGCTGACCTGAAATTCACTATGTAATCTCAGGATGGCCTCAAAGTCATGGTGATCCACCTACCTCTGCCTCCCAAGGCCTGCGATCAAAGGTGTGCGCCACCACACCCAGCTTCACACAGCCAATATTCTTAATGAACACCAGTGCAACAGAAATAAAACAATACAGAATACTACTGACAAATAGAAATCAACAGTATGAAATACAAATATCAAAATGCATCATGACCAAGTTGGATATACCATGGGAATAAAAGGCTTGTTTAATGGACAAAAGGACAAATAATGTCATATTCACAGTTTGAAAGGCTGTGGGGGTAGCTCCGTGGCACAGTGCTTGCCTAGCAAGCACAAGGTCTCTGTGGTAGTTTGAATGTGAAATGTCCCCCACAGCCTCACATGTTTATGACTGAGCCTCATTCTCAATCCCTAGCTGGTGACAATTTGAAAGGTGGAGCCTTATTGGAGGAGACTTGTCACCAGGGGGTGGGGGTAGACCCTGAGGTTTATTAGCCTGGCATGGCACTGCTGGCCAGTCCACTCTCTTGCTGCTTCCCACCATGCTCTCTGCCAAGATGAAGCTTCCCCTCGAGACTGTAAGCTGAAGTAAGACCTTTCCTCCCTTCAGCTGCTTCTGGCCAGATGTTATTTTTTCCGAGGTAGGGTCTCACTCTAGCCCTGGCTGACCTGGAATTCACTACATAGTCTCAGGCTGGCCTCTAACTCACGGTGATCCTGCTACCTCTGCCTCCTGAGTGCTGGGATTAAAGGCATGCACCACCACGGCCTGGCATCAGGCCAGATGATTTGTCCCAGCAATGAGAAGGTAACTGCAGCACTAACCTGGTACGTCCATGTTTTCTCACACCAGGAAGAGAAAAGGGACTGGCATATTAATAAATATTTTTAGCCAGGCATAGTGGTGCACGCCTTTAATCCTAGCACTTGGGAGGCTGAGGTAGGAAGATCACTGTGAATTCGAGGCCAACCTGAGACTAATTCCAGGTCAGCCTGGGCTAGAGCTAGGCCCTATCTCCAAAAAAAAAAAAAAAAAAAAAAACAGGGCTGGAGAGATGGCTTAGCGGTTAAGGTGTTTGCCTGCAAAGCCAAAGGACCTCGGTTCGATTCACCAGGACCCACGTAAGCCAGATGCACAAGAGGGCGCATGCGTCTGGAGTTTGTTTGCAGTGGCTGAAGGCCCTGGCTTGCCCATCATTCTCTCTCTCTCCTTCTCTACCTCTCTCTCTCTCTCTCTAATAAATAAATAAATTTAAATCAATAAATAATTTTTTTATTTATTTGCAAGCAGACAAAAAGGGAGAATGTGAGTGAGTATGGGCATACCAGGGCATCTTGTGGTGCAAACAAACTCCAGATGCATGCACCACTTTGTGCATCTGGCTTTATGTGGGTACTGAGGAATCAGACCCAGGCCAGCAGGCTCTGCAAAGAAGTATGTTTAGCCACTGATCCATCTACCCAGCCCTTTATAGATATTTTTTACAATCATATGCTCATTGAAATAGAACCTAGGAAAATCATTTGGAAAGGAAATCAACAGCTTTGCATTTTTAAACAAAAGCTGGGCAAGATGGCCAATCTCTAGAGCCCCAGCTACTCAATGAGCTGAGGCAGGAGGACTGCGTAAGTCCAGGAATTTGAATATAACCTTGGTGTAATAATGAGACCCTATCTCAAAACTAATAAATAAAATCACTTCCAGCAAGCCAGAATTAGAAAGGAACTTCCTGAATCTAATGACATCATCAAAAAGCCTATAGTTAGGGCTGGAAAGATGGGTTAGCAATTAAGGTGCTTGCCTGCAAAAGCTAATGCTCAGAGTTCAGTTCCTCAGTTTCCAGGTAGGGCCAGATGCACAAAGTGGTGTGTGCATCTGGAGTTCATTTGCAGCAGCTGGAGGCCCTGGTTTCTCTCCGTCTGTCTCTCTTCTCTCTCTATCTCTCTGCTTACAAATAAGTAAAGAAAATTTTAAAGCCTATAGTTAACATCAGCAGAGGTTAAATATTGAATGTTTAGCCAGGCATGGTGATGCACACCTTTAATCCCAGAACTTGGAAGGCAGAGGTAGGAGGATCACTGTGAGTTTGAGGCAAGCCTGGAACTACAGAGTGAATTCCAGGTCAGCCTGGATTAGAGTGAGACCCTACCTTGAAGAAAAAAATATGGTTCTGGAATAGCTACTGGCCGGATGTGGAGAAAAAGAAGTGATCACAGCCCCCACCTCCTCACCATACCCAAAATTGAGATGGATCATGAAGGGTGGGTCTAGATTAGTGAGGCAAGTCTCTCCAGTAGGATTTAGGAATCAATAGCTATTGGATGAAGAGATTGCTTAGTGGTTAAGGCATTTGCCTGTGAAGCCTAAGAACACATATTTGTATCTCCAGGTCCCACGTAAGCCAGATGCACAGTGATGCAAGTGCGTAATGACACACATGCTCACGGGGGAGTATACGTGTCTGGAGTTCATTCACAGTGAAGGCCCTGGAATGCCCATTCTCTCTCTCTCTCTCTCTCTCTCTCTCTCTCTCTCTCTCTCTCTTTTTATCTCTCTCAAAATAAATTTTTAAAAACCAATAGCTAGGTAAATGTGTATAATATATATTAGATACTATAATAAGTGTATATGTATTTATATATAATACACATAATAAATAAAAAAAAAAAACTTCTATCATCAAAAGACCTTTGAGAAAACTAAATGTGGGGACTTCCAGTTAAGATGGTGGCATGGGAACCATGCCAAAGAAGCCTAGGGAGAAAAAGCAAAAAATAAAACAGCACAATACACTCTTCTACTAAAAAGTGAAGGTGTATAAGAAATTATCCACCACAGCAAAGAAGCAGGAGAGATCCAGAGCATCTAGAGACCACAGAAGCAGGCAGAAGCGGCTCCAGCAGCAGCGGCACCAGGTCCATGTGTCCGTGGCCGCCAGGCTTGGCCTGAGCCACAGGAAAAGCCAGGTGAGGGGATTTTCCACACATACACCAGCCTCCTAGAACTCAAGAAATGTGAAAGGGAGGATGGCAGGGTGGAGCGGCTCATGAGGAAGAGGATAGCAAGGACCAGCAAGAGAATTTCAGCCACCATCCACAACCTCCCCTCCCCCCACCACCAGTGCAAGCACCAGCAAACACCAAAGACCTGGGGAAGGGAGCTGACCTACACAGCATCCGGCACAGGTGATCAGACCCATGACTCACCAACCCAGCCAGTGCCTGAGCCCACAGCATGGCAAAGAGGGACCCAAGCAGGCACACAGCACAGCTGAGACCAAAGCCATCCCAAAAGGGAATTGGGATTACACTAGGTCAGTACCCGCCAAATAAGCCTAGTATATAGGCTTGCATTGGAAATGCTAATTGCACCTTCCATGTCAGGGTAAATTATATGTTAAATCTGATGGATGGTCAGATTTTCCATTCTTAAATAAGCTATATTTTGGGCTTTTCATTTGTTGCTTCCTGATTTATAGTGCCTTTGTTTCCTCTTCTGTCATTCATTGGGGAAGGGTCTCACTGGGTCACAAGCTGACCTTAGAACCCTCTACAGACCAGAAATCTCAGCCTCCCAGTAGACAGGATTAAGGGTGTGGGGCAACATATATCCTTAGGGACTGTGACTTTGTTAGAGAAATGTGTTTGTTGTAATACCTACTCTTACATAAGTACTCTGTGCTGTTTTTCATTGAATGTGTATATTCTGTATATTTCGTTCCACCCAGCCTAGTAGAATACTGTCAGAGTAGTCAAACCCAACACGTAGGGTCACTTTTCTGGTTACTCTGAGAGTCTTAAGAGCCACACTTAGCACCTTAAGCTCCTACCCTGAAGATATATAACATCAGATTGATTGATACATCTAATAATACTGCAGATAATTAGAAAACCCAAGCATTAAATTAATCCAACATGCAAAAATCTCTACATTATAATACAAGAAACACAAAAAAATCAAGACAATATAAATGCACCAAAAAGTATAAATTCATCAAAAATTACCTCCAGTGAGACTGATTTAGAGGAAATGCCTGAGAAAGATTTCAAAAGAATGATAATAAATATGCTCAAAGAAATCAAAGAGGAAATCAAAGGAATCAAAGAAGAAACAGGAAACCAATTTAATGAAATAAGAAGGTCAATACAAGACATGAATAAGGAAAGGAAATAATAAGCAAAACCAGTCAGAAATACTAGTAATGAAAAAGTCAGTCAAATAAAAAACTCTGTAGAAACTCTCACCAGTAGAATGGATGAAGGAGAGGACAGATTGTCTAAACTAGAAGACCAGGTGGCAGATCTAATACAGTCCAACAAAGAGAAAGACAAACTAATAGGAAAGTATGAATGGGAATTTCAAGATATTCGGGACACTATGAAAAAAATCAAACAAAAGAATTAAGGATATAGTAGAAGGAGAAGAATTTTACTCCAAAGGCATAGTAGGCATTTTCAACAAAATCATGGAAGAAAACTTCCCCCAAATTGGGAAAGAGATGCCAATGCAGATACAGGAAGCCTCTAGACACCAAACAGACAAAACCTCGAAATAACCTCTCCTCACCATAGTATAATTAAACTACCAAACACACAAACCAAAGAAAATATATTGAAGGCAGTTAGACAGAAAAATCAAGTTACCTACAAAGGCAAGCCCATCAAGATCACAGCAGATTACTCAACACAACTTTAAAAGCCAGAAGGGCTTGGAGTGATGTATTCCAAGTTCTGAAAGATAACAACTGTCAATCAAGGTTACTTTATCCTGCAAAGCTATCCATTCAAATAGACGGAGAAATAAAGACATTCTACAATAAAAGCAGGCTAAAGGAATATTTGGAGATAAAACCAGCTCTACACAAAAAACTTGAAAGGTTCCTCCATGCTGAAGAGAAAGAAAAGCACACATATAAGGAACCTGGAAAAAACAAACCATACTCAAATATTAGTTAATACAAGAGAGCAGAAGAACTACAAAACAAGAAAAATGGCAAAAATAAATATACACCTTTCATAATATCTCTTAGTATCAATGGCCTCAATGCCCCAACCAAAAGACATAGGTTTGCAGATTGGGTTAAAAAAGCAGGGTCCTTCAGTTTGTTGCCTCCAAGAAACTTACCTTTCTACAAAGGATGGACACTATCTTAGGGTGAAAGTTTGGAAAATGGTGTTTCAAGTTAATGGACCCAGAAAACAAGCAGGGGTTGCTGTCCTAATATCTGACAGGATAGAGTTCAGACCAATATTAGTTAGGAAAGATAAGGAAGGTCACTTTATATTGATTAAAGGAACACTTCAACAGGAGGACATTACAATCCTAAACATATATGCACCTAACTTGGGGACTCCCAATTTCATTAAACAAATGCTATTAGAACTAAGGTCACAGATAACACCAAACACAGTTGTAGTGGGTGACTTCAACACCCCACTCTCATCAATTGACAGGTCATCCTGGCAAAAAATAAACAAAAGTCATAGAACAAAAGTAAGGCTGGTGATATCACCATACCTGATTTTAACCTATATCACACAGCCGTAGTAACAAAAACAGCATGGTACTGGCACAAAAGCAGACATGTAGATGAATGGAACAGAATAGAGGACCCAGATGTAAGTCTGGGTAGCTATAGCCACCTATCTTCAACAAAAATGCCAAAAATACTCATTGGAGTAAAGACAGCTTCTTCAGCAAATGGTGCTGGGAAAACTGGATATGTATCTGTAGAAGGATGAAAATAGATCCTTATTTCTCTCCATGCACAAGAATTAAGTCCAAATGGATCAAAGACCTTAGTATCAGATCCGAAACTCTGAAACAGCTAGAGGAAAAGGTAAGGGAAACCCTTCAATATATTGGTCTTGACAAAGACTTTCTGAATATAACCCCAATGGCTCAGGAAATAAAATAACAGATCAAACACTGGGATCTCATAAAATTACAAAGCTTTTATATAGCAAAGGACACTGTGAATAGAGCAAACAGGCAACCTACAGAGTGGGAGAAAATCTTTGCCAGCTATACATCTGACAGAGGATTAATATCTAGGATATTAGGGGGGACTTAATAAGATGGTATTATGTATATGTAAGTAGAAGTACAGATTAATGGGGGTGAAAAGTCCTAAGTGAGGTCAGGGGAAGAAATTGAGTAAAGGAAAGGTGGAGGGAGGGCTAATCAAAATCTAAGAGGATATAAATAAGTCATATGGAAACCTACTTTTTTGGATAATGGAATACTCAGAAGCCATAGATTGTTACTAGAAAATTTTCAGTGCCAGGGATGGGATACCTTCCAGAGAGTTGTTGGCCAGGGAGATCACTGACACCTCCAAAACATTTCAGGCCATTGCCAAGGCTCTTGGTTTCCTATCAGGAATAGATGGTAAGACCCTATTGCTGAAGAATCCACTTACTTGAGCTGCAAGGTCACTGAGAAACCCTGCTGGAGCTGAGCTGAAAACCTCCTCCATGTAGACCAGCTACAGAAAGCTGGAAGAAGCCACACTGCATGTAGTTCAATGAGAAAGAGAGAAATCACCAGTGGAGATACTCAACAGTGGACACTGAAAGCCTTATATTTGGCCAGCCAGGCCAAATGATCCAACGGGTGCAATACAGGCATGTCTGTTATGGGGGAAACCAATCGCTCTCTAATTTGACTGGAGGCCCGCTCCATGAGAGGGAATACATCCCTAATATTGAAAACCTACAATAGAGGTAATCATGAGCCCTAGGGGTGTAACATCTGCTGGTGTCTGGCTAAATGTATGTACTTTGCTCACCAAACTACCCAGTAAGCACTTCTCTTAATGTTCACACCCATATATTAATCCTACTCTCACTTTTTGTTAGACAAGCTTCTCTTTTCAGATGGCAGTGACCTTGGGATGATTCAGAAGGCACCATGGTGCTGAGAAGAGTAACAGAGGACAGCTAAGCACTGAAACATCTCAATCACACCTTTCATGGCTCAGCGTCCATTGCGGAAGAGGTGGCAGAAAGAATGTAAGAACCAAAGGAAGGGTAGGACTCCTTACAATGTGCTCCTCCAGACACAAAATGGCCTGGATATCCATGACCTCACAGTGCCTGACACCACCTACACAAGACCATCATAATAGGAGGAAATGATGATGACATCAAAATAAAAGAGAGACTGATTGACAAGGGGAGGGAATATGATGGAGAGTGGAGTTTAAAAGGGGAAGGTGGGGGGAGGAAAAAATATATATTTATATATTTTATTATTTTATTATATTTATATATTTTTTATTATTTTATATATAATATATATATATTTATATATTTATACATATATATATACACATATGACTATATACAACTATACTATGCATACATATAAAGAGTTTATCAATGATTTAAAAAAGAAAGAAAGAAGAAGAAATGTGGGCTGGGAAGATGATCAGTGGATAAAGTGCTTGCCACACAAGCATGACTATCTGAGTTCAAATCCCCAGAACCCACATAAAACAGATACTATAGCAGGCATCTGTAATCCCAGTGTTCCTACAGCTACAGGTGAGGCAGAGACAGGAGAATCCCTGGAAATTCACAGACCACCTAGCCTGCCGTACACAGGAGTGAACAACAAAGAGATCCTGCCTCAAACAAGTGGAAGGAACAACACACACACACACACACACACACACACACACACAAAGATTTTATTAAGATAAAGTGAATATGCAATTATGAGACTGGGAAAAATTATAATATATGTATCTTATATATTAAAAATTATTTAGAATATTAAACAGACCCACACACATACAATTCAACCATAATCGTTTTAAAAAGACTAGCCTGTTTTTAAAAAATGGGTAAAAAGGGCTGGAGAGATGGCTTAGCGGTTAAGCGCTTGCCTGTGAAGCCTAAGGACCCCGGTTCGAGGCTCAATTCCCCAGGACCCACGTTATCCAGATGCACAAGGGGGCGCACGCATCTGGAGTTCGTTTACAGAGGCTGGAAGCTCTGGCATGCCCATTCTCTCTCTCTCTCTCTCTCTCTCTCTCTCTCTCTCCCTCCCTCCTTCTCTCTGTCACTCTCAAATAAATAAATAAACAAACAAACAAATTTTTTAAAAATGGGTAAAAAGATGAACAAACATTTCACAATAGAAAATACATGAATGGGGGCTGAAGAGATGGCTTAGCAGTTAAGGTGCTTGCCTGTGAAGCCTAAGGACCCAGGTTCAATTCCCCAGGACCCAGGTAAGACAGATGTACAAGGCAGCGTATGTATCTGGAGTTTATTTGCAGTGGCGTGCCCACTCCCCACCCCTTCCGCTGCTTATTTCTCACTCTCCCTTTCTCTCTGTCTGCCTCTTCTCTCTCTCTACCTCTCTGTCAAATAAATGAATAAAATACTTTTTAAAAAACAAAACACATGAATGTTCTGTATGCACATGAAAAAGCATTTTTCATTCATTTCCTAACATTAATTTCCTAACATCAGTTAGGGTTACTACTTTGATGAGGCATGGGAGTGAATGAGGCAGTTTAGGGGTAACAAGACCCCCTGAAAGGAAAAGTGGAGAATGTCCTTTAACTTGTCCTTACAATCTCCACTTTGCTAGAAGTCAGAGAAGGATATGGCTTGTCTTTGTCTCTCATTGTCTAAGAGTTCCTCAGATCTGTTTTTCCTTAAACTCAACTGAAGGCCCTCCCTAAGAAGGAATTCTCCTTCCCTAGAATCAATAGATTCTAGATTCCTAGAAGGATTAAACCTGAACCTGGCATTAACGTTAGCTCAGACCCCATTCCCATGTAAGAATTTGGTGTCAGGGCTGCTTAGCTCAGACTCCATTCTGAATCTATAAAAGACCCCAGTTTGGGTTTTAGGTGGGTTTTAGCCCCACCTCCTGCCTTCTCATGGTCAGGGACTCTCTGTACTCTCTCCTATTTCCTTAAGTGCTTTAAATTCTATCTATAATATAATAAAATCTCTCTATAGCTTAACAAAAGAGGGAGTGGAAAATGTGAAATTTGTGAAAACCTTGTGAAAATTGTTGGTTATCTGTGACCCACAACCACACTCTTAGGTGCCCATTCAAGAGAAAGGAAAATATATGTCTACTCTACAGCAAGACACAAATGTTCATAGCCACTTTATTCATAATGATCACAACCCAACAATAGCCCAGAAGAATAGAGAAAGGCACTATGGTGTATCTGTAAACTAGAAAACTACTGAGAGATTAAAAGGCACAAACAAATTCCAACACTCGGGAGGTTGAGGCTGGAAGATCATGGTGAGTTCAAGGCCAGCCTGGGCTAGCCAGCTACAGCCATAAAGTGAGACCCTATTGAGACAATTTAGCAGTGACAGGGCCCAGAAAATAAAATCAAGAAATACTCTTGAGCCTGGAGGAAGAGAATCTAGGTCATCCTTACTTTTTCCTCCTAAAGGAGTCCTTCCACTTTGATCAGTAATGTCAGAAGAAGCTGGGCACGGTAGCACATGCCTCTAATCTCACCACTTGGGAGGATGAAGTAGTAAGATTACCATGAGTTTGAGGGCAACCTGGGCTACATAGTAAGTTTCAGATCAGCCTGGGCTACTGTGAGACCCTCCCTCAAAAAAAAATGTCAGAAGGGTCTGGTCTTTCCTTATCTCTTCTTTCCTAAAGGAGTTTCCCTTTCCCAGAAGAGATCATTCTGAGAAGGTTATACCCTTCCTAGAGAATTAAGACTCCTGGGACGATTGCCCCTAGTGTTGGGGCTAGTTAGTTCAGCCCCCATTCAGTCCATAAAAGACCTCAATCTGGGTCTCTAGGTAAGAATTCCCATTTGTGGGAACTCCACTCCTGCTGTGCAGGAGCACCTGTATTCTTTCCTTCTCTTAAGATCTATAAAGCTCTATCTCCACAAGCTCTATAATAAAATCTTTCTGAACTTATACTCTGGTCTGTGGGTTTCATTCATCAAAATTCATAAGATAAGAACCTGGAAGACCACTAATTTGGTAGAAGTTTGTGTGACCATCAGAGACCAGCACCCTAGCTCCTAAGTAACTACCCACCCAAGAACCAAGAAAGGCTCTGATGCTCTCAAATGTACCCCAAATTCCCATATCTCTATCTAAAATAGTAAAAAAGGAAAAAGAAAAAACAGTGTTAAGTCTCAAACATAATGCTAGCCAGGCATAGTATTTCCTGCAACCCCTATACTCAGGAGACTGAGGCAGGAGGATTTCCATAAATTTGAGGCCATCCTGAGCTGAAAATTCCAGGCCAGCCAGAGTTATAGAACAAAATCCTAAGAAAAAAAAAAAAAAAAAAAAACCAGGGGCTGGAGAGATGGCTTAGTGGTTAAGGCGCTTGTCTGTGAAGCCTAAGGACCCATGTTCTACTCTCCATATCCATCCTTAGTCAGACGCTGCATTAGTCAGGGTTCTCTAGAGGAACAGAACTGCTAGAATGAATTATTTTGAAAAGGGAATTGCAGTTGCAGGCCCGAGAATCACCGAACCTGGTAGCTGCTCAGTCCACGTGGCCAGAGGCCTCAGCAGTCCCAATCTAGCACTGCAGATGGCACCGGAAGGCCTGGAGGCTTCCTGAGGAGCTCTGGGTTTCGATCCACGTGGATCTTCAGTTGACGCTGGTCTTCAGTCCGCGCTGGTCTTCAATCCATGCTGGAAGGCAGCGAGCAGCTCCGGCAGCCAAGTGGGAAGAAGGAAGGAAGGAAGGGCAGGCTCTTTTCACCCAGATCTTCCTTGTATCAAGTTCCCCCTCTGAGAGGGCCGCCCACTCTGGGAGAAGGGCTCACTTTGGGGGAAGGACTTCCTCCTTTAGTTGATTCTTCTTGGAAGCAACCTCCACCAGAAAGGGATTTCTGTGGGTTACTAAACAGATCAAGTTGACAACACCGTAGCTATCACAGACTGCACAAAGGTGAGGCAAGCACAAGGTCTCACATGCCCAGTAGGTGGCGCAAGCGTCTGGCATTCAGTTGCAGTGGCTGAGGCCCTGGCACACCAATTCTCTCTCTCTCTCTCTCAAAATAATAACCTGAAAAAATAAACAAAAATATTACTCATCCAAGTGTGGTGGTGCACACCTGTAATCTCAGCACTCGGGAGGCTGAAGCAAGATCACAAGTTCTATGCCATCACAAAATACAAAGCAAATTCATAGTTAGTCTGGACTATATACTGAGGCCCTGCCTAGAAAACAAAAGAAAAGAAAAAGATACAGCATGAAAGAGCTTTACTAAGTAGCATATGTACTGTATTGTTTCATTTTCCAAGACCAAATGCATAAGCATGACATGTTGGTTGAGTGATGCGTTCAGTTTACTCTACATATTCTACCTGCAGTGTCCAACCTCTGGCCTCCAGCTCGTACCTAAGGAAGGAGGTTATTGCTGTGGCTCAAGGGCTAAGGATGCTTAGCTGTTATTGTACAGCATACGTTATAGAGCTGGTGCATTTGGCAAAAGTGAAACTGTCTTTGCCTCCTTGGAAGCCTACCTGCCAAGTGGCTAAAGAAGGCTGTTGCGGTTTGAACTGAAAATGTCCCCCATAGTCTCATGTGTTTGAACGTTTGGTTCCCAGCTGATGGTGCTATTTGGGAAAGCAGTTGAACCTTTAGGAGGTGGGGAAGGAGTGGGTCACTGGGGGAAGACCTTGAGGTTTTACAGCACAGACCCACTTCTTTTAAAGGTAGGTAGGTAGATAGATAGATAGATAGATGATAGATAGATAGATAGATGATAGATAGATAGAGATATATGCATATATATATATATATATATATATATATATATATATATATATATATATAATCTTTATTTAGTGCAAGCAGAGACAGAAAAAAATGAATGAAAATGGGTGCACCAGAGCCTCCAGCCACTGCAAACAAACTCCAGATGCATGTGCCCCCTTATGTATCTGGCTTTATGTGGGTACTGAGGAATAGAACCAGGAGCATTAGGCTTTGCAGACAAGCGCCTTAACCACTGAGCCACCTCTCCAGCCCCTAGACCCACTTCTTGTTCATCCTCTGCCTTCTCTGCCATGATGAGCCCCACACTCTAAAACCGTTAGCCAAAGTAAACCTTTCCTACCTTAAGTTGCTTCTACTCAAATAATTATGTCCAGAAATGAGAAACTAATTCTGTACAGCGAGAGTGGCAGGCTACCATCTCTCATGTTCCTCTGTCATTCGCAAGAGGCTGAGGCAGTAGGCTAGTTGAAGGCTATTGACCACGGGGGGGGGGGGGGGGAAACAAGTCTGAGGTGGAGACGAAGCCCATAGTTCTTTTGCTTTGGACAGAAGCTTCTCTGGACTTCATAGCATCCGTCACATCATCCTTGACTCCTTGTAGCAGAGCTTGAAACTATCTGGTTTCTTTGCTCATGACTGTTTTCACATAGGCACAGCATAGTGTTGGGCACAAGAATTGTGTAATGTGAGCCGGGCGTGGTGGCGCACGCCTTTAATCCCAGCACTCCGGAGGCAGAGGTAGGAGGGTCACCTTGAGTTTGAGGCCACCCTGAGACTACATAGTGAATTCCAGGTCAGCCTGAGCTAGAATGAAACCCCTACCTTGAAAAAAAAAAATTGTGTAATGTGGGCTGGGGAGATGGCTCAGCCATTAAGTGCTTGTTTACAAAGCCTGACAACCTGGGTTCGATTCCCTGGTACCCATGAAAAGCCAGATGCACAAAATGTTGCATGCATTTGGAGTTCATTTACAGTGGCAAGAGACCCTGGTGTGTCCATTCATATCATCAGGCTCTCTCTCCATGCAAATAAATAACTTTTTATAAAGAATTGCTTAATATAATCTTTTTCTATTAATTAGTTTTGTACTCAGTGAATACAGTCAAGTTGGTACCATTGTTAGGCTCATCTGTGTCCTACCCCCTCCCCTTGGCCCCTCCTTGTTGAGGTATATGGGTTATGCATTGTGGCCTTAGCCCATAGTTATGGGTAGGAGAAGTGTCTCTGCGTATCATGACCCAGCGTGTGGCTCTGACATTCTTTCTGCCGCCTCTTCTGCAAAATTTCCCTGAGCCATGTTGGGTTCATTTTTGGTCTGCTTCAGTGGTGAGGTGTTGGGGGCCTATGGGGCTCTGGATATCTGATTTGGTAGGAGTTGATTGTTTTCTGTGTCGATCTCTTTCATCCTTGTGCTGGTACCTGGTTCACCAAGAAAACAACACCCTTGCTCGTATCTTGCTTAACAGAGTATACACTATACTGTTCCCCTCTGCTTCACTCCCAGAACAGAAGGTCAGTCGTCTTAAAGGAAAATAATGATTGATGGCATTTGTAAAAGGTAACAGAGTAAATTCGATTCCAGGGGGGCCTTGGTGACAGGTAGAAAGACAACTGTAATGGGGGAGATGGGAGATTATAGAACCAGGAAACAAGGTGAGGGGTCAGTGGATGGAAAATTCCTGACCTGAAAACTTAAGGGCACAGAAGGTGGTTAGGCAACACAGTAAGATTCTTGCTGAAGGTAGGCCAGGGTGACACAATGCCAAGGGCTAGGGACCCCCCCCCCCCACCAAACTGATTTAATAGGATTCTTGCTCAAACTGGATTCTATAGCCTATTGGGAATGACAAAAACCTAGGGAAGAAAGTGAGCCTTTGGGTTGGTCTGAAGGGGGGCATCCTTTTGAGGCGTCCCACAAATTGGATGGGGACTGGCCGTGGGCTTGGAGTCCTGCCCCTGCACATTATCCACGGTACCACCTTGGGCCTCGGTCTCATTGTGGTCAAAGACCTTCAACCAGGCAGAAACTTACTGGAAGCTGCAGAGCCCCGTATGGACTCAAGGCGCTGAGACAAGCTTTCCAGAAGGTCCCAACTTGACTGTTTCCTAAAGAACCAAAGCCAAATCTCTTTGGTGACTTGCACATTTACATATAAATTGCTACCTAATGGCTCTGCCCTCCTTTATCTTAGCTCCAGATTCTAATGAGCTGGAAAAATGTCCTGTGCCAGGGAATAACACCCCTTCCAGGCTAAGGAGGAGAGAGAATGTGGTTCATCATCGCTTGCTGTGCCTTGAGGAAGGTAAGGGGAGGGGGACACAACGTCCCCATCCCCACCGGGACTCATGGTCTGCCGTCTCAAAGGAAGGGGAGGAAAACATTGCCGAACAGTTTTAAACACGGTGGAAAACGAAGCATGGAAGTATGTGAAATGCGCTACACAATTTGTGAAAAGTGAGTCATCATTCTATTTGTTCTGCCCGGTGTACATATCACAGATATTTCATCCATCCAGACAAGATCTAAAAAAGATGAAGATGAACCGGGAGCACCATCCGGGCTGGGATCCATTTGTTACTAACCTCAGCAGCCCAAATCCAGAGATCTCTGCAAATGCTGAGAGATCCGATGACGCGCCTGTAGCAATCACCTTCTCATTGCCAGGACAACACACCCGACCAAAAGCAGCTTGTGGGAACAAAGGGTTTATTTCAGGCTTACAGTTAAGTTTCCAGGGGAAGCTTCATCATGGTGGAGGGAGCTGGCTCACCTCATCACACGTCCACAGCAGAGAGCAAGCACACAGAGCCTTACACTCCTAAACCCCCAAGGCCCACTTCCTGGGCAATACACCTCCTATAGTAAGGCTCCACCTCCCAAAGACTCTATCTGCTGGGAACTAATACCTGAGGTTACTAGGGCCATTTACAGTCAAACTACCGCAGTGCCTTATGCCCAGAACATACACATACCCTGGCATGCCAGCCCTCCCCTCCCCACCTTTTTTGTGAGGCAGGGTCTCACTCTAGCCCAGGCTGTCCAGGAACTCACTCTGTAATTCCAGGCTGGCCTCAAACTCACAGCGATCCTCCTACCTCTGCCTCCCTAGTGTTGGGATTAAAGGCGTGTGCTACCTTGCTCAGCTGTTTTTTAAACCACTTTAGAGCTGAAGAAAGAGATGGCTTAGCGGTTAAGGAGCTTGCCTGCAAAGCCCAAGGACCCAGGTTTGATTATCCATGTAAGCCAGATGCACAAGGTGGCACATGTGTCTGGAGTTCGTTTGCAGGGGTTAGAGGCCCTGGTGTGCCCATTCTCTCTCTCTCTCTCTCCCTCTCTCTCTCTCTCTATCTATCTATCTATCTGTGTGTGTGTGTGTGTGTGTGTGTTTCTCTCAAAATAAATTAAATATTTTTATTTATTTATTTATTTTTGGTTTTTCGAGGTAGGTTCTCACTGTATTCTCAGGGTGGCCTCGAACTCACCACGATCCTCCTACCTCTGCCTCCCGAGTACTGGAATTAAAGGCATGCACCACCACACCCAGCTTTAATTTGTTTTTTATTGACAGTTTCCATAATTGTAGACAATAACCCATGTTAATCCCCTCCCTCCCTCCACTTGCCCCTTTGAAATTCCACTCCCCATCATATCCCCTCCCCCTCAATCAGTCTCTCTTTTATTTTTATGTCATGACCTTTTCCTCCTGTTATGATGGTCTTGTGTAGGTAGTGTCAGGCACTAAGAGGTCATGTATATCCAGGCCATTTTGTGTCTGGAGGAGCACAATGTAAGGAGTCCTACCCTTCCTTTGGCTCTTACAAAAGCCCTTTTTTTTTTTTTTTTTTTTTTTTGGTTTTTCAAGGTAGGGTCTCACTCTAGCTCTGGCTGACCTATAATTAACTCTGTATTCTCAGGGTGGCCTCAAACTCACAGCAATCCTCCTACCTCTGCCTCCCGAGTGCTAGGATTAAAGACATGTACCACCATACCCGGCTTACAAAAGTACTCTAAACATATCCTTTGGGGATGGAAGGTAGTTTAGTACTAGAGTGCTTGCCAGCATGCACAAGGCCCCCGGTTTGATTCCCCAGCACAGCAATGAATAGATACATCCTTTTATTAATTCCCACAACAACCTGTGAAGTAGAGATTGTCATTTTAGAAGTTTAGGAAACTTCTACTTGAATCACTTACAACTTGGCATTTAAGCAAGGGCTCTTTGATTCTAAGGCTCAAGTTCATGTGCACTTGAGCACCAAATGTGTTGAGCAGAGCAGAAATGTTGCTGTTCCCCTTTACTGGGGATTGAACCTCCCACATGCTAGACAAACACACCAACATCGGCCTATATGCCACCAATCCTCCTGTGGGTGTGCATACGCATGGGAGAGCACAGCCACAGTGCGCGTGTGAAGGTCAGAGGACAGCCCTCGCATGTCAGTTCTTGCTATCCACCCTGTTTGAGGCAGAATCTATCTTGCTTGCCACTGAGCACTCTAGGATAGCTGACCCATGAACTTCGAGATTCTCCTGACCCCATCTCCAGTTGCCAAGGCTCACTGGGATTCCAGAAACCTGTGCTACTGACGTCTGCTATATAGGTTCTGGGGGAACTGAACTCCATTTTTTTTTTTATTTTAGAGAGAGAGAGAGAATTGGCACACCAGTGCCTCAGCCACTACAATCGAACTCCAGATGCTTATGCCACCTAGTGGGCATGTGCAACCTTGCACTTGCCTCACCTTGGCAGGCTTATACAGCAAGTGCCTTTAACCACTGAGCCATCTCATCTCTTCAACCCTCTTTTTACTTTTTTCTTTTTTGAGCCTGGGTCTCCCATTCTATTGCTCAAGATGGCCTAGAATTCACCAGATAGTCCAAGCTGGGCTTGAATTTGTAGTAATCCTCCTGCCTCAGCCTCCCAAGCATCACAGCAAGCCTTTATAAAAAAAATTATTTGCTGAGCCAGGTGTGGTGGCACACACCTTTAATCCCAGCACTCAAGAGGCAGAGGTAGGAGGATCGCCATGAGTTCGAGGCCACCCTGAGACTACAGAGTGAATTCCAGGTCAGCCTGGGCTAGAGTGAGAGCCTACCTCAAAAAAAAATTTTTTTTTTTGCTTTTGAAACAGGATCTAACTAAGTTGTTTAGGCTGCCCTTGAACTCACTCTATAGCCTACATAGGCCTTGAACTTACAATCCTCCTGCCTCAGTCTCCCATGTACTTAGGATTACAGGTCTGCACCAGCAGATATTGCTCAGAGCAGAAATTCTTTTTAATATTTTATTTAGAGAGATAAAGAGTGAGTGTGCCAGGGCCTCTTACCACTGCAAATAAATTCAAGATGCATGTGCCAGCTTGTGCATCTGGCTTACATGGGTCCTGCGGAATCAAACCTGGGTCCTTTGGTGTTGCAGTCAGGTTCACATTGCTGGCAGAAAACACCTGATCAAGAGCAGCTTGTGGGGGAAAAAAGGTTTATTTTGGCTTACAGACTTGAGGGGAAGCTCCATGAGGCAGAGAAAAACGATGGCATAAGCAGTGGGTGGACATCACCTCCTGGCCAAATAAGGTGGACAACAGCAACAGGAGAGTGTGCCAAACACTGGCAAGAGGAAACTGGCTATAGCACTCATAAGTCTGTCCCCAACAATACACTGCCTCCAGGAGTCTTTAATTCCCAAATTACCATCAGCTGGGGAATCTAGCATTCAGAACACCTGAGTTTATGGGGGACACCTGACTCAAACCACCACATTTGGCTTTGCAGGCAAGTGCCTTAATCCTAAGCCATTTCTCCAGCCCCCAGAACAGAAATTCTTAATGGATGTTCATGGATAGAATTCAGGAAAGACAATTACTGAAGAAAAAAATATATGTGGTGTTTAATTCCTGATGCTTCAAACTGAAGTACAGTTTTTTTGTTTTTTTGTTTTTTTGAGGTAGGGTTTTACTCTAACCCAGGCTGACCTGGAATTCACTATGGAGTCTCAGGGTGGCCTCGAACTCACGGCAATCCTCCCACCTCTGCCTCCCGAGTGCTGGGATTAAAGGCGTGCGCCACCACGCCCAGCTGGATTGCATATTTTACTGACCGTGTAACCACGGGTACCTGGAAGCATAGACAAGGGTAACTGCAGCTCACCCAGGAGGGTGTTGCCCTGGGCCCACTTGCCACCTCACATGCACTTTTCCTTCTCTGAGACCCAGGTGGCCTTTGGTGTAATAACAGTAATAAACTTTACATATGCATGTTAAATCCTTACTCTAGCCAGGCGTGGTGCTGCATACCTTTAATCCCAGCACCCTTTTGGAGGCTGAAGTAGGAGGATCATCAGAAATTCTAGCCCAGCCTGGGGCTACAGAGTGAGCTCCAGGTTAGCCTGTGCTATAGTGAGACTATTCCCCCATCTCCACGACTCCCCCCCCGCCAAAAAAATCCTCCATTCCAATCACATGTCACATCAGAAGCACTTAACAGGACTTTAACTACCAGCAGAGTATTATTGGAGTCGCTCTCAGTGGGATGGGAAACATTTGGCAGTCTGAAGACCAGGAAAGAGGTTTTCATAACAAGGGTCGCTACTGGCATCTAGTGGGTAGATGCTGCTAAGCATCCTGAAATACACAGGGCACACACACACACATATGCTGCCCAGCCCAAAAAGTCAACAGTGCTGAGAGTGAAAAAAAAATCCCTTTCTGAAGATGGGAAAGCTGCCGCCCATCAAGGTGACTTGGTCCAAGGTCGTGCAGTTTTCAAGTCTGAGTGAAGACTTGTCCCTAGCCCCGATTGTGATTGTCCCTCGGCAGATGTAGAGAGAATAGCTTCCAGAAAGAAAGCTCCTGCTGAGATCACCTTCTGGGCAGGATGTGCGGGTCCAAGGCTCATGGGCTGGGGTCATGGCGTTTTGAGAAGTCCAATCTCAGATGCTGCAAAATACCGAAGACCATGGCTACAGCAGCTAGCCCCATGGCCCGTGTGGCTGTCTGTGAGACTCATCTAATCATCGCCAGTACATGGGATGCAGTATGAAAATGTCACAGTGAGAACTGGGCGTGGTGGTGTACGCCTTTAATCCCAGCACTTGGGAGACAGAGGTAGGAGGATCGCCGTGAGTTCGAGGCCACCCTGAGACTCCATAGTGAATTCCAGTTCAGCCTGGGCTAGAGTGAGACCCTACCTCGAAAAACTAAAAAAAAAAAAAAGAAAGAAAGAAAGAAAGAAAATGTCACGGTGAAACCCATTGTTTTGCACCTGGGTTTGTGATTTCTAGTCACACTGCCTGAGCAGCAAGCCTCGGGGATCTTTTCACCCCCTACCCCCACCCCCAGGACTGGAATCTCACACAGCAACATCCAGCTCTCTCTGTGGGTGTTGGGGATCAAACTCAGACCCTGTAAAACCCTTTCAGGCCTACAAAGCCAGTGCTCGTGCCTGTGAAGCTATCTCTGCAGCCTCAAGATAATGTTTTAAAGCAATAACTAAACAATATATACTCGAATTAATGCAAAAAATGATCTATAATGAGCAAAATCAGTATGATTGATGCTTCCTTTTGCCTCAGCAAGGTTACTGATCTTGTTGATTGACGGTTTTGCTATTTTGAGAACGTAGATTTTTGTATTATTTCTTTTCTTTTCTTTAATATTGCGTTAAACATTATTTGATTGCTGGGTTGCTCTGTGTGTCCGCCCCTGTTGTAGCCAGCTTCACGTTGCCGGGATGAACATCCAAACCAGGCACAGTTTAGGGAGGAAGGGATTTATTTCAAGATTAAAGATCCAGGCAAAGTTCCATCAGATGGTGGGAGAAGCTGGCTGCCATTCACAAACCAAGCAGAGAGCCATCACCAAACAGCCTGCACCACAAGCAAGCACAGCCAGGGCTCAAAGCCTCTCTGCAGGCCTGGAGGCTGGAATTCCCACCCGAGTCTGCCTCCTAGTGGCTGAAGCTGGAACTCAATTTTAATAAAACATCTGAGTCTATGGAGAACATGCATTCAAACTACCACAGCCCCCTTAGATTTTGCCCCTCTGGTAAGAGTTTCACTCAGTTCAGCCAGTCTCAGCCCAGAGAGGTAGGTCTGGGGAGAGGGCAGCAACCAAGATTCATCCTGGATATGCATGAGGATTAAATGAGATCACAGGTGCTCAATGTCTGGACCAGAGTAGGCTTTCGATCCATAGTGTAGCAGATTCTCTCTCTCTTTTTTTTTTTTTTAAGTATATTTACTTATAGAGAGAGGGTGACCCATGCCAGGGCCTCTTGCTACTGCAAACAAACTCTTCCATGTGCCACTTTGTGCATCTTGCTTTATGCGGGTCCTGGGGGATTGAACCTGGGCCAGCATGCTTTGCAAGCAAGTGTGTTAACCTCTGAGCCATCTCCCCAGGCCCAGGCATAGCAGATTTTATGGGCACTTGGCTCATCCCAGGCCTGGCTATTTCAGGGTACACGGCACAGCATATTCCCTGCCTGAGGAGTTTCTTGGCCACCAAGTGAAGTAGATGGGAAGTGCTGGATATTGGATGCCTTGGGAGTAGTCCTCGACTTATGACCCACAGCAAGTACTGGCTCCCTCGTCCCTCAGATGGGATAATTTTGAGGTGTATCTTCGAGGCTTATTTTCCATAGTTCCCAGGTGACAGTAAGCTCTAGTCTCTCATAGCATAAGTAGGCAGATAATATACTTGCTTGTTGGGTCTAACTTCCAATAACTTTTATTTATGCCTGAATTTTTTTAAAATCTTTCTTTTGTTTGTTTGTTTGTTTGTTTATTTGAGAGTGACAGAGAGAAGAAGGGAGAGAGAGAGAGAGAGAGAGAGAATGGGCGCGCCAGAGCTTCCAGCCTCTGTAAACGAACTCCAGATGCGTGCGCCCCCTTGTGCATCTGGCTACGTGGGACCTGGAGATGCAAACATGATTTCTTAGGCTATGCAGGCAACCGCCTTAACTGCTTAGCCATCTCTCCAGCCCCAAAGCAAGCATTCTTACCCACCAAACTATCTCCCCAGTCCCTTGGGTTTTACCCACTAAGAAGAGCCTCCCCAACTCTCTGTGTTTGCCTGAATCCTTGTCTCAGGTCCAGGCAAACCCACACACTCATCTGCCCCCCACCCCCTTTCCTGATCCTCTTCTCTGTGGAAAAAGAATATCTTGCTCTTACTTGAAAGTCTGAGTATACCCTAACAGGAGAGACCCAGCTTCCAGACCTCTGCAGAGACAGTGATTACCAGCCAGTACAGTGTGGCCTGGATCTGAGATGGGCTCAGCCAAACTTCTGGAATCTCTGCACCTTGAGTGCAAAAATAATTGGCTGACACCTTTCCTGGCCGTTAATTCTTTATAGCCACCTCCAAGCCCTTGGGGCCAGCATTGATTGTCTGCTGTTTCTGCTAGCCGGGCCCTGAATTCAGAACAGGGAGCTTGACTCCCCCCTTGCCCACTTTACAGAATCCTCTCCTGACGCCCACCCCCACTCCTCCCAGAGCCCCCACAGGGGCCAGAGAAGGCTGTCTGTGCAGATTGGAAGAGATAAGAAATGGCCACAGGACGGGCTGGAGAGATAGTTTAGCGGTTAAGGCGTTTGCCTGCAAAGCCAAAGGATCCCAGTTCAACTCTCCAGGACCCACGTAAGCCAGATGCACAAGGGGACGCATCAGTCTGGAGTTTGTTTACAGTGGCTGGAGACCCTGGCGTGCCCATTTTCTCTCTCTCTCTCTCTCTCCGTCTTTCCCTCTCTCAAATAAATAAAATGTATTTAAAAAAATGGCCACAGGAACAAAAGTTTAAAGGCCATGGGTTAAAAAAAATCATAATAAAACAACAAAATCACAAGAGGCTTTATTCATGCTTTTATTTTAGAAAGTATTGTATTTTTAGCATCCATACCTTTATGGTATATCTCCATTAATGGTTAACGCCAACCTGATATGGTGGGTATTACATCACGAGGTCCAGAGCTGGAAAGGCTATTACCCCAGGCCACATACAAAACAAGCAGATTTGGACTCCGACAGGCCATTCTCTTCCTTATATCACCTTCATTTTTCTTCCTTCAGTAAACACTTCCTGAACACCTACTGTGTGCCAAGCCCTGTACTGGGCCCAAAGGAGAATGGTGAGAAACTCTTCTGCCCTCTGAAAAAGAAAGAAAATCTTCCTTACCTCTCTTACTCTCTACTAAATGGCCAACATTTACATAGTGCCCTCTATTTTGTGATACTTTTTTCCCACTGGGAAGATGTGAATAGAAGTTATTTGCCCCCTACCAAAGAGGACACCAACCACAGACCAAAACAAAACAATAACAAGAAAACAAACAAACAAACACAATGGCACCCAAGTCTGGCTAGATACAACGAATGAGTTTATTAGGGTTACTTACAGGAGCAGAGGTGAGGGGTTATTTAACACAAGCAGAGGTGACTCAAAGTTAGCTGCCTTGGCAAAAAGGCCGCTCGGGCATGAGCAATGACATGAGAGAGCTGTGTCCCTGGAGCCCACGGCCCAACCCCTGAGGTAACTAACTTCATAAAGAGAAAAGTTTTACTAGTTCACAATTTTGGAGGTTCCAACTCAAAATCAGGGGCTGTGAGGTGTCAATTCAATGATAGTACTTGCCAAGGAGGTATAAGATCCTGGGTTCATTCTCTAGTACTTAAAAAAAAAAAAAGCTAAGTCAAAAATCTTGCAGCCCCATCTGTTTGGCCTCTGGTGAGGTGCCCTAGATGACAATGCATCATAGTGAAGACACTCGCAGAAGCAAAAGGTCACATTTCAAGCTAAGAGCAGAGGAGGATGCAAGGCCAGATTGTGGGGGGGGGGGGACAGGGTGCTATATGTATGTGTGCAAGTACATGTGGTATGGAGACCAGAGGACAACCTTGGGTGTCTTCCTGAGGAACATCATCCATTCTTTTATTTTCTTTTTTTTCATATTATTTATTTATTTATTTGCAAGCAGAGAGAGATAGGAGACAGACAGAATGCATATGCCACTTTGTGCATCTGGCTTTACATGGGTACTGGGGAATCAAAACAAGGTCATTAGGCTTTGTAGGCAAGCGCCTTAACTGCTCAGCCATCTCTCCAGCCCTTATTTTTTTTCTTTTTTTCTTTTTTCTTTTTTCTTTTCTGAGACAGGATCCCTTATTAGACAAGACTGAAAAGTCAAAGAACCCCAGGAATCCTCCTGCCTCTACATCCCCAGCTCTGAGATTACAAGCACATGCCACTATGCCTGGTGTTTTTAGAACGGTTCTGGGGATCAGACTCAGGACCTTATACTTGCAAGGCAAGCACATTATTAACTGAGTTATCTCCCCAATTCCTAATATTTCTTTATTTGTTATTTTGGTTTTTCGAGGTCGGATCTCGCTATAGCCCAGGCTGACCTGGAATTCACTATGTAGTCTCAGGGTGGCCTCGAACTCACAGTGATCCTCCTACCTCTGCCTCCCGAGTGCTGGGATTAAAAGCATGAGCCACCACACCTGGCCCTAATATTTATTGATTGATTGATTTAGCCATGCTGGGAATTGAACCTCGTGTCTCACTCATACTAGGCAAGTGCTCTACCACTGAGCTATATTCCCAGGCCATGTACTTCTTTTATAACAATTGTCTCTGGAGAACTCAAGGGGTCCAAGACAAACTACCTCTCACCCCCGTGAGGTCAGTGTTGACTGTCTACTTAGAACTGACTGAGAAGTGTCTTGGAGACGAGTAAGGGACCCCTGTGGGTGTGTTTATGAGGAAGTTTCCTGGTAGGTTGAAAGGGGCAAGACTCACCCTGGATGTGGTTGGCACCATCCCACAGGCTAAGGGCCCAGATGGAATAAAAGGGGGGAGGAGAAAGCTGGCTGGCACTGCCACACTCTCTGCTTCCTGGCCACCACGAGGTGTGCCGCTCTGCTTCACCAGGACGTACTGAGACCTCTGCATCTGCCAAAATAAACCCTTATTCCTTCAAAAGTGTTTCCCAAGGAAACTGGCACAGGGATGGAAAAGTCTAACAGCCCCTACCCTGCCCAAATAACCCTGGGACTTCCCATCAAGGGTTCCACCACTTCCCAACAGCACCACCTTGGGGACTTTTGGGTAAAGCTTTTTTCCCTGGGAGAAGTGAGCTCCCCACCCCAGATAGGGACCCAATGACAGACCAAAGCACAACTGCACCATCTTGGTGAACCATGGGTTTATTGAGGTTGCTTACAGAGCACAGGTGAGGAGTTACTTACAGGAACATGAGAAGCAGGGCTCTCGCTCTTGCATTCTCCAATCTCTCACTCTCTCTCTCTCTCTCTCTCTCTTTCTCTCTCTCTTTCTCTCTCCCTCCCTCCCCCCCCCCCTATTCTTTTTAGAATCTTGTCAAGGACCTGTGAATCTTATAACTTTCAGGAGCATCCTGGTACTTGTGAGGTCCTCTGCCCTGTCTACTTCTTGAGCCTTGATGAGGTTCCCTCCAGATAAAATGTTTTGATTAGAGGAAATTGCTATGCAACCCTGGACCAAGCCTTTAATCCCAGCGCGTTTGCACTGGCTAAAGGCCCTGGTATGCCCATTCTCTCTCTCTCTCTTTCTCTCAAAATTGAAAAATCAAGAAATGAGGAGGGGTGAAAGGGATGAAATCTGCATATGTTGAATAATAAAAGACAGTGTTTTTTGCATGCCACGGTGGGCTACTCCAGGGGCGTCTTGGTCTTTGCTTAGGTCCACACAGCAGTGGAAGGGCTGAGTGAGGAGATACTGTCACCTACCCAAACCACAGCTGCAACCTGTCACTGGCCAGGAGGGTATGGCTATAGTGACAGTAGGCACAGCCCGACACATCCAAGAAGACCAAGGCCTTAGGGTCAATCTGAAAGACCACAACTGCACATAAGCGAAGCAGCAGCCGACACGACACACTAATGGACTTGAAACAGGTCACAGGGAGATTTGGGGGATGGTGGGTAAGAAAAGATGGCATTGAAAAGGGGGTCTGGCTGTGACACAGAGCATCTGGAGGACCTATTTATGGGCAACAGATGTGAAATTGGCATAGACTCGGGCAAGACTAGGACTGTGGGGTGACAATTTAAGGCAGGAGTTTTATACATAAAGAATAATTTGAAAGCCAGGCATGGTAGGTAGCGCACGCCTTTAATCCCAGCACTAGGGAGGCAGAGGTAGGAGGATTGCCGTGAGTTCGAGGCCACCCTGAGACTCCATAGTGAATTTCAGGTCAGCCTGGGCTAGAGTGAAACCCTACCTTGGAGAAAAAAAAAAGAATAATTTGGGGTCTGGAGATATGGCTTAGTGGTTAAGGCACTTGCCTGAGAAGCCTAAAGATCCCAGTTCAGCTCCCCAAAATACACGTAAGCCAGATGCACAAGTTGGCACATGCATCTGGGGTTCATTTGCAGTGGCTAGAGGCTCTGGAGCACCCATTCTTTCTGTCTCTCTTCTCTCTCTCTCTCTCTCTCTCTCTTCTCTCTCTCTGTGTGTGTGTGTGTGTGTGTGTGTGTGTGTGTTTATAAAGAAAGAAAGAATAATTTACGCACAATGAAAGATGCCCAGAATCCAGTGGACTTTGTCTGCCTGTTTAGTCCACTGGGGGAGGTAGTTAAGTAAGGGCAGGAAAACCTCTGAATGAATAAGAGGTTTGATGATCAGATTTAGATTCTGGGATTTTCAAAAACTTTCTGTCTCTGAGCATCGCTGAGACCAATGCTATTTATATGCCACTGCAATCACACATGCAGCCACGAGATGGCAACAAATGTACACCCTTAGCACCATGGATTTCATTTCTGCCTCTATAATACAAAAAAAAAAACCAATAAATAACATTGATGCACACAAATTTGTTATGGGGTCCGGTGTCGCACAGTAAGACAGAATGTGAGGCAAAGTTTTATTGGGTAGAAAGAAAAAAAAAGAGGAAAGCTGGCATGCCAGGTCTGCATCCCATAGTTCAGGATCTCAAGATGCAGCCCTGATCTGTTGGGAGTGTCTGCTTTTATTGGAAATAGCCACATGATGTTTATAGTAGAAATAGGGTCTGGAGTTAAACCACAAAATTACACACTGTTAAACAAGGGGGGGGGGGAACGATTACAAGAAGTCACAAGGTTACATAGGTCACATAGGTGGAACTGAGGTCTTGCCTCACATTCTCTGCTATGTAATCACAAAGATATTTAGAAACAAAGAGATACAGGGAGGTCATGGTACATTGCACAGGGATCATCCCATTCCTTCGGTAACAGTAAACACCTGCATTGCACAGAGGGATCATCCATTCCTTTCACATTCATTTTCCAAAATTGAAACTAATGACCAAATACTATAAATCAATTCCTTAGCAGAGGTTTTGTTCCAAGCATGACCCAACGTTCTTTAGCACAAGTTAGTAGTTATGATGTTACTTTTTTTTTTTTTTTTGAGACAAAAACCCACCTGTAGCAGTTCTGGTGGCCCAGAACTCACTATGTAGCCCAGGCTGGCCTGAAACTCGCAGTGATCCTCCTGCAAAATGCTAGGATTACAGGATTCACATCATTGTGGTAGCATGCGGTGTGAAAATTCCACAGTTCATTCCTCCACTGTGCTGTGGGTGGCATCTGTGTGGCTTCGGGTTTGGGACTGTAACTACCCCCAATGCTGCTGTGCACTGTAGCAATTCCATGCACATTTCCATTGTGCAAGGGACTGCTAGGTCATGGGATAGTCACTACCAGTTTTCAGTTATAACAGACATTAGTTGAGGATCAATGAGTTTGAGGCCAGTCTGAGACTTACATACTGAATTCCAGGTCAATCTGAGCTAGAGTGAGTCCCTACCTCAAAAAACCAAAAGGGGGACTGGAGAGATGGCTTACTGGTTAAGGCACTTGCCTGCAAAGCCAAAGGACCCAGGTTCAATTCCCCAATACCCACTTAAGCCAGATGTACAAAGTGGCACATGTCTGGAGTTCATTTGCAGTGGCTGGAGACCCTGGTGCACCCATTTTCTCTTCTCTCTCTCTCTCTCTCTCTCTCTCTCTCTCTCTCAAATAAATTTAAAAAAAATGTTTTTCAGGTGGAGGTCAGGCCAGAAAGATAGCTTAGTGGTTAAGGTACTCACCTGCAAAGCCAAAGGACCCTGGTTCGATTACCCCAGGACCCATGTAAGCCAGATGCACAAGGAGGCACATGCATGTGGAGTTTGTTTGTAGTGGCTGGAGGCCCTGGCTCTCTCTCTCTAATAAATAAAATAATGTAATTTAATTAAAAATAAAATGCAGAGGTATAGAAGAAACACCACAAGGTTTTCCTCTGATCTTCACATGGCATATGCCAACACACACACATAAAAACATACACACACATATACATAGACACACAAAAAGAATGATAAAAAGGTTTCTTATAACTTTGATCTGAAAACAGAGGGAGCCAAACAAAGCATAGGAAATGAAAGTTCCAGAAAGAGAGTACAGTTCTGTGAAAAGGTTCTGAAGTGGGTATATGTTAGACACCATTGCAGTCAGGTTCGCATTGCTGGTAGAAATCACCCAACCAGCCAGACATGGTGGTGCACACCTTTAATCCCAGCACTTGGGAGGCAGAGGTAGGAGGATCACCGTGAGTTAGAGGCCACCCTGAGGCTACACAGTGAATTCCAGGTCAGCCTGGGCTAGAGTGAGACCCTACCTCGAAAAACCAAAAAAAAAAAAAAAAGAAAGAAAGAAAGAAAGAAATCACTGAACCAAGAGCAGCTTGTGGGAAAAATAGGTTTATTTTGGCTTACAGGCTCAAGGGGGAAGCTCCATGATGGCAGGGAAAACGATGGCATGGGCAGAGGGTGGACATCACCCCTGGCCAACATGAGGCGGACAATAGCAGCAGGACAGTGTGCCAAACACTGGCAAGGGGAAACTCACTATAACACCCATAAGCCCTCCTCCCACAATACACTCCCTCCAGGAAGCATTAACTCCCATATCTCCATCAGCTAGGAACCTAGCATTCAGAACAACTAAGTTTATGGAGGACACCTGGATCAAACCACCACAGACACTTTCAAGTGAAAACTTAGTAAAAGGGTAGAGAAAGAAGGCCGTGAGAGTTGCTGGAACATGCCCCAACTGCTGATAAAAAAAAAAAAAAAAACAATCAAGCAGGCTAGGGAGATGGCTCAGTGGATAAGCGTCCTGGCCACAAGCATTAGGACCTGAGACCGTTCAAGTTTTATGCCCCAGAATCCATGTAAAAAGCTGGGCGTGGCCATGCACATCTGTAACCCCAGCGATCAGAGTGTCACTGGAGCTCTCAAAAACACAGCTGTGTGTTCAGAGCAGACCCTGTCACAAGGAAATACATGGATGAGCAATAGAGGAAGGACACCTGCGGTTCTCTGGCCACCACAGATAAGAGCACACAGCACCACAGCAGGTCATACACGTGGATGCCACACACAGACTTGCAAAAAAAAAAAAAAAAAAAAAAAAAAACACCCTCCAGTTAATCCTTAACCATGGAAAAACAAGCAAGGCCCACATGTCCCCTCAGCGTCAGATGTGCCAATAAGCAGCTCTCCACAAGGCTAATTCTGTCCCTCAAGGACAATAGTTAATATCTCCACTTTTTTTTTAGCTTTCTTTTCAAGCAAGAGTCTTTAACCACTGAGCCACCTCCGCATCCCCTTGAACTTTTTCTTTTCTATTGTCACATCTAGAAATGAGCTACTGGCATCACATGGGGCAGAGTTCCTGGGTGCTGCTGGACATCTCTCAGGGCACAAGATAGCCCCCATGACAAAGAATGAACTAGTCCCAAATGCCACCGTGCTGATGCTGAGAACGTGGTTCCAGATGGATCTTGTACCAATGTTATTTATTTATTTATTATTTATGGGAGGTTGAGGCACGGTGATGGTTGGTAGTGAAGTTTCAATTTGTTCAATTTGACGGATCGCCTAGGAAGCTCTGGGCATGCCTGGGAGGATTATCTAGATTAGGTTAACCTTAGGGCAAATTTGTGAGGGAGTATCTGGATTAGGCTAATTAAGGTGATAAGACCCACCTTAACTGGGGCTGGGGTCCTGGGCAGTAGAAAGAGGAGCACGGGCTGAGCAGCAGCCTGCGTCCTTCTCTGGGCTGAATGGGACCCGCTCCCTGCCAAGTCTTCCCATAACTGTGTCCTGGACAGTTTCTGGAGAACCCCTGCAACATTCACTCCATCCCTAAGAAGACACCTGAGTTCCTAAGCTATTTAGGGATTCCCAGGAAGAGAAAGGAAAAGAGGAAGATTTACATGGGGGACTAGCTCACACCACTGTGGAGGCTGGGAGGTCCCATGCTAGATGGCTGCAAAAGCTGGAAAAACAGGGAAGCTGAACCCAAATGTGATGGTTTGAGTTTTTATTTGGAATTTCAGTTTGGGCTCTTTTTTATGTTTTATTTTTATTTATTTATTTGAGAGTGACAGACAGACAGAGAAAGAAGCGGGGGGGGGGGGAGAGAATGGGCGCACCAGGACCTCCAGCCATTGCAAACGAACTCCAGACACATGTGTCCCCTTGTGCATCTGGCTTATGTGGATCCTGGGGAATCCAGCCTCAAACTGGGGTCCTTGGGCTTCACAGGCAAGTACTTAACCGCTAAGCCATCTCTCCAGCCCCTCTTTTTTATTTTTATTTATTTTTACTTTTCAGTTTTTTGAAGTAGGGTCTCGCTCTAGGCCAGGCTGACCTAGAATTCACTATGTATTCACTGTGGCCTTGAACTCACAGCCATCTTCCTACTTCTGCCTCCTGAGTGCTGGAATTAAAGGCATGTGCCATGACACCCATTCAGTTTTGGCTTTTTAACTAACAAGCCATCTCTACAGCCCCATAGGCTTTGGCTTTTTGAAACAGGCTATAACTCAGGCTAGACTCTCAAACTCATGGCGATCCTCCTACCTCAGCCTCATCAGTGCTACGATTACAGGCATGAAGCCACCACACCTTCCTTTGACCCCAAGTCTGAAGGCCTTATAATCAAGACAGACGGACTGGTACAAGTCTCAGAATCTAAAGAGCGCAGGAACAGAGTCCTTACATTCAAAGTCAGGGGAAGATGGTTGCCTCAGCTCAGGGCTGGACAGAAAACAAATTCCCCACTCCCCTCTGCCTTTTTGTTCTATCCAGGTCTCCTGCCAATTGGAAGAGGCAGGCCCACAATGGGTGAGAGTCTTCCTTATTTATTTGCAAGGAGAGAGAGAGAGACAGAGAATGAATACGAATGAGAATGGGTGCAACAGGACCTAGAGTGACTTGCAAACGAACATCAGACACTTGTGCCCCTTTGTGTATCTGGCTTCATGTGGGTACTGGGGAATGGAACCCAAGCCTTCCGTTTTTGCAAGCAAGTATGTTTAACCACTAAGCCATCTCTCCAACACCGAGAATATTTCTTACTACTTCCACTGATTCAAAGGACAAATGCTTCCAGAGGCACCCACAGAGACATACCTAGAACCAACACTTTACCACCATTTAGGAATCCCTTAATCTGGTCAGGTTGCCATATCCTATCAAAAGACATTCATGGGGTTGGAGAGACAGCTTAGTGGTTAAGGTGCTTGCCTGCAAAGCCTAAGGATCCAGGTTCCATTCCCCAGGACCCTTGTAAGCCAGATGCACAAGGTGGCACATGAATCTGGAGTTCGTTTGCAGTGGCTGTAGACCCTGACACGCCCATTCTCTCTGCCCCGCTCCAATAAATAAAATGTTTCTAAGGAAACACATTCATGACAGCTGCTAGATTCTAAGTTTTCCAGACACAAGGTAACATATCACTCTGAATCAGTCACACCCACCCTGAATCACATGATGCTCTAGCCCAGGCTGACCTGGAGTTCACTATGTGGCCTCGGCTTGTCCTCGAACTCACTGTGATCCTCCTACGTCTACCTCCTGAGTGCTGGGATTAAAGGCCTGCACCACCATGCCCAGCCTATACATTGACAACTTGATGAGTGAAAACTGTTCGTATTGTTGAATCCATTCTGTCTACCATCCATGAATGTTGAACACACACTTTGTCTATACCATCTTAGCCTTAAGGTCTCTGTCTACCAGATAGATGCCAGCATTAACTCCCCTTCCAGTCTGCCAAATGTGTAGAGGGGACAAAACCGCCTCTTTTCCACCATGGCTGAAGGAGAGAGGGCACCCGTTTTTTTGAAGCAGGAAGAGAGAAATTCCTAAAGAACTGGTATACTTCAGGGACAGCCTTTTCTCTAAGCTTCTGGGATGTCATACTCTCCTGGTCTTTTCTTACCTCTAGTCACTCCTTTCCTAATGGCCCTGTCTCATCTGTTCTCCACTTACACTTACTCTCGTTTGGTGTATTTATCCAACTCCAGACACAAGCGCCACTTTGTGTGTTTGGCTTTATGTGGGTCCTGGGAAACCTGGTCTTTCAGATTTTTGCAAGCAAGCGCATTTAGCCACTGAGCCATCTCTCCTTTTTGGTGCAAAGGGCTCTCCCATCTAGGGAGGGATGCCAACCTCTGGGGCCTGGGGTCTTGGGTATGCTCTCTTTGTGAGCACCGGCAGTGAGCTCGGGATTCCACCGTCCACTGGGATCCAGGAGCTGCGGTGCTCCCAGGGACCCGAGGAGAGCGGGATGTGCGGGGAGGCGGCGGTGGCCGCCAAAGGCTCAGACTGAGCCCCGGGGGAACGGCAGCCGGCAGGGGCCGTGCACCCACAGCGCCAGCCGGGCAGAGTCGCCTCGAGCTCGGAGGGGTAAAAGCTCGGGTTCTTGTAAAAGCCGCTAACCCACTGTGCTGGCGAGCACGTTCCCCACCAAAACCAGCGCGAGCCAATCCGTGGGGCGAACGCAAAGCCTCTTTTTTTTTAAGTGGCCAATCAGAAACCACGCTGATCCACGATGACAACTGTGAGAACCAATGAAACACAGGGGAATTTTTCTCCCCCCCACCCCCTCAGCGCGCCGCCAACCTCCAGCCCGGGCGTGATTTCGCGGAGGCCGTTTTAAACGGCAACACGTCTGGCCTTAGCGAACATGAAGTTGACTAGGGCGGGCGCGGAGAAGATTCCGGAAGCAAGGAAAGGACTTCACCGAGAAGCTTCCCGCGGCTGTCTTCGGCGACGCGGGGGGCGGGGGCGGGGACGCGCTGCGCGCCGACGTCACGCGCCGGGCCCCGCCCCCGGACGCATATAGCGTCGGGCCGGCGCGCGCGCGCACCATTGTGTGGCTGAACTCGGCCGCCGCTGGGGTGTGAGGCGCGCGTTCGGGCTCTTACCGTCCCCGCACCTGCACCCGCCGGCGACTGCCTCGCGGCCCGCCGTCCCCGCCGCCAGCCTCCGGGAGCCCTGCCCGCCACGGACATGCCGCGCGTCTACATAGGACGCCTGAGCTACAACGTCCGGGAGAAGGACATCCAGCGCTTTTTCAGCGGCTATGGCCGCCTTCTCGAAGTAGACCTCAAAAATGGGTGAGTCGAGCCCGGGCGCCTTCGTCTAGCGCCCCCGGTCTGGCGGCGGTGGGAACGAGCCGCAGAAGGAAGCGGCCGAGGCCGCGGCGCCGCGTGGCAGGGCCTCAAGATGGCGGCGGGCGCGGCGCCGCGAATGCGCGCGGGGGTCGCGGGTGTGCGCGCGCGCGCCGCCGCCGCCTAACGACACGCCCGCCGGTGCGCGGCCCCGCGCTCCGCCCCGCCCCACCTCCCCCCCCTCCCCCAGGTACGGCTTCGTGGAGTTCGAGGACTCCCGCGACGCCGACGATGCCGTTTATGAGCTGAACGGCAAGGAGCTCTGCGGCGAGCGCGTGATCGTGGAGCACGCCCGGGGCCCGCGTCGCGATCGCGACGGCTACAGCTACGGAAGCCGCAGTGAGTCGCACCCCCCGCGCGCTCCGCGTCCTTGGGACCTTAGGTGGGGGCGGGTGCAGGCACTAAGGGTGGGTTCTCCCTAGCCCGGGCAGGTGCGGAGGCTGGGGTTCATTTGACCCGGATGTTCCCGGGCCCTTTTGCTTTCACACCTGCCCGGGTGGCCGTGGGATACCGGAGCGCGGGGATTGGGTCTGGGGGTTTGGTTAAGTTGGGAAGGGGTGGCCTCTGCTGGCCCTTGGTGGCACTGTCGTTGGTACCACCGATGTTGAAAGCAAGGGATGGCTGTATTCGTTGTATCCCCCCCCCCTTGCTTAACTGTCAGTGCATTTAGCTAGAAACGTGGGTTTGGGGGGGATAGGCTGGGAGGGGGCGGGGAGAGGGGGAGGAGCTTGAATTAGAAGTTGTAGGAGCTTAGAAATTGGTGGGGAACCGAAGAAAATATTATATTTTAAAACAGTGTGGTATCGTACCACATAGTAAAACTAAGCTTTATGCTATACTTGAACTGGCGGGGCATGTTACTGGGAGGGGGTTGGGGGTTTTGGTTATGTGAAATGTTTAATGTTGAAATTGTTGCATGTTGAATTCAAACTTTTTAACAAGTCCTTGATGTTTCAATTTGAAAGTGACCAATGGGGCTGAGGCTGTGTCCACTGAGGCTAAGATGACTGCCTTTCCTGATTGGCCTTGGCTTTTCCATACATTGTGTGACCCTTGCCCTATGACCCTTTGGCTGACCTTACCGGAAGCCATGACGACAGCAGCCTTTTGCCATTAGACGCAGGGTGATGGTGAGGATTCCAAGGGTTAGACAAAACTGGTTAATCTGAACTAGGTGACTGTTACCTTGCGTGTTTTGTGGCCAAACCACCACCAAAAACCTCACACTGTGATGTAAGTACTTAGTGTAACTAGTAAACATTTTTGTAAAATGTAGAAATGCATGTAATCAGTTAAGTTTTATATTTTACAATGTTCTGTAAAATAAAACTTAGCGAGGTAAATTGAATAAAGGAGCAGTCACTCTCTAACAGATTGTAGGAGAGGGTTAGTTGGATTTAGTCTATTTGACTTGCCCTTAATTTAATTTGTGGCAAATCACAAATGTATCAAAGGTGTAGCAGTATAATAGCAAAGTCCTACTCCAGTAAATAAAAGTTGATATGTTTGTACTAACTTTCAGAAACGTGCACCTCTGTCATTTCAAAGCATCTAATTGTTCCCTTCGTGTGATAAAGGTGGTGGAGGTGGATACAGCAGTCGTAGAACCTCTGGCAGAGACAAATACGGACCACCTGTTCGTACAGAGTACAGGCTTATTGTAGAAAATCTTTCTAGTCGCTGCAGTTGGCAAGACTTAAAGGTAAGTATCTGAGGTGCAAATGACAAGGTGGACCACTTACACAATTTTTTTGTTGTTGTTCAGATTTTTGGGTCTCACTGATCTTCCTGTTCCAGGATTTCATGCGGCAAGCAGGTGAAGTGACATATGCAGATGCTCACAAAGAGCGCACTAATGAGGGTGTCATTGAATTTCGCTCCTACTCTGACATGAAGCGTGCTTTGGATAAACTGGATGGTACAGAAATAAATGGCAGAAATATTAGGCTTATTGAAGATAAGCCACGAACAAGCCACAGGCGCTCTTACTCTGGAAGCAGATCTAGGTAATGTGAAGGACATGGGGCTGGTGCCTAAGTCATTTTCATTTGTTGCTCAGTTGAACTTAAGACTTCTTAGTTTTATGTATGTATGTATGTATGTAAATACACACTTGTCTTTGTTGCTAAATAGTACTAGCACATTCTTAAGACGAAGATTTCATTGTGTTCCTGTGTAGGTCACGTTCCAGAAGAAGGTCACGAAGTAGGAGTCGCAGAAGCAGCCGCAGTAGGTCTCGAAGTATCTCAAAAAGTCGCTCCCGGTAAATAATGTCATTTTGGGAATTTGCCAATTAAAAAACCACTTCGTGGAGCATGTGTATGTTTTGACAAGATACTGAAAGAAATCTGGCTTTTCTTTGTTAGATCCAGGTCACGGAGCAAAGGTCGAACACGGTCTCGATCAAAAGGCAGGAAATCTAGATCCAAAAGCAAATCTAAACCGAAGTCTGATCGGGCCTCCCACTCACACTCAAGAAGCAGGTCTAAGGATGAGAAATCCCGAAGCAGGTCTCGCTCTCGCTCCCCCAAAGAAAATGGAAAAGGTGATATAAAGTCAAAGTCCCGGTCCAGAAGCCAGTCTCGGTCCCATTCACCTCTACCTGCACCACCCTCAAAGGCGCGTTCTGTGTCCCCTCCACCAAAAAGAGCTGCTTCAAGGTCCCGATCTAGATCTCGTTCAAGGTCCAGATCAAGTTCCAGAGATTAATCCTGAACTCTCCGTTCTTTGCACACTATTACGGAACACTTTCCTACTTGCTTAGGCAGTTTCTCTTCCATGTTTGTACTTGGTCTCTTCAAGAGGATTTCCTGAAAACGGGGTACCCAGAAATTTGACTTGTGGCCAAATTTAATGAGAAAGATGAGGTTCTAAAATGGTGGTATGAAGCCGTCTCTCCCTTTGCAGAATTAAGATAACTTTGATTTTACAGCTGTTGAGCTGAAGTAACTTTTGTAAAGATTACGCTCATTTAGATTTTTTTTTAAGTATTTCAGCAGGATCTGCTGCAGGGGTTTTCTGTTGTTTTATTTGTTTGCTTATTTTTAAATTAACTGTTCCAAGCTTTGGATACTTCAGGCTTTAGAGGGAAAACTCAATTTTCAATTATGTTGGCTTTTTTATAAAGCTTGAGTTTTATGTAAGATTTAATAAAAGTTTGCTACCAAGATGATTGCCTTATTGAACAGGTCACTATTCAGTCCTTTAAGGGTTGACATCTGCTATTTGTGGAAACTGTAAATTCTACCTAAATGTAAAAACCAGGCAAGCCTCAGACCAGCAATAAATTACTCAGTTTGAATAACATTTGGTGATGTTAGTCAAATTTACCAGTCTTTATCTGCCCCTCTAACAAGTTGGGTTAAAAGTTAAAGGTATTTTGTGGTTGGTTTGTTATAAACTTTTGCCTAAATTAAACAATGAAACTTTTAAACTTAAGGTTGCATTCTGAGAAATAGGTGCTAGTGCTGGGGATCCTGTCTAGTTGCCCTATGTTCTAGAAATGGTCAGTGTGTTGTTAGAGATGGCTTGGTGGTCTTTAATTTTTTTGAAAAATGGAAGTAGGCTTTTTTAATGGAAATGTAGTGTATTTAAAGTGGAAAAGCACACTGCATTTTCTGCTGAACATTATATTTAATAGGTGCTTAGCACAGGCTATCTGGTGAGATCATTTTCTGATTAAAATGTTTCCAGTAACCCCCTTTGTAGTTAGTGGGGCTGTATTGTAACATTATTGTCAATTTTATACTTCTTCGTAGTTGGTTTGAAAAACAGTGAAATAGGTAAACTCAAAAAGACTTTGTACTTCACAAGTGAAGTATTATAAATGCTGTGGAAACAATTATATTGAAAATTTGTAGGGATGACTGGGTTAGCAATTAGTCTATACAGTTGTTGAGACTGAAATTGAAGACATAAATTACTTTACGATCCTTTGTTGGATACTTTTAAGTCATTTCAGCTAAAATAGTTAACTGGCTTCGGTCTTCAAGTATAGATCAGGTTCACTACCTTCCTCAGAGCTATCACTGCATGAGGTGGCAAGAGTTGAATTGGGATGGAATATGGTGTTCTAAGGTTGGTTTGCAGGACTCAACTAATCAGAAGACATCTATTAAAATGAGGCTGTGTGGAAAATTTGAATCAAGAATCTAGGTGTAGGTCTCAGTTGAAAGTAGCTGGGAGTATTTGGAAATGACAGGGCTAGCCTTATTTTTTAAGAAACTCCTAGATTTCCTTGTTAAAATCTTATGTCTAACCTTAGGAATATAGTGACCCATAAGGGTAATGCTACTTCAATTATCTTTTCTTTGATACTTTGTTAATTTAGATGTTTATAAAAATGGGTTTATTTTTCCAACGTAAGTTTCAATTTAAAATAAAGTTGTGTCTATATTAGTAGTTCACTATTTTATTTCAAACACAGGTGTGACATCTCTTGAAAATTGGCTTTGACCAAAGTCCTCTTGTTTTCAGGGAAAGTACCTTCAAGCTTTTTGAGCCACAGCCTCTTAAAGGGGAGAGGGCAATATTCCAGTGAAGTCTGGCTTTCTGCCTGCAACATCTTGAGCTGGGCTTTCTGTGAATGTCACATGACTTGAATAAGGCATTTGACTACATTTTTAACTACCCCAGTAAGTGGGTAATGTATAGATAAATGCCAGCACCTATATAATTTTTCTAGCAACAGCAAAGGCCATTTTATTTAAATTGTCATATTTCATACCTATTTAGACTTAAGTCATTGGCTGCACCAAACCACTGCACTTAGAATATTGGCCTCCTTAACAGAATTGACTGAGTTAAAATGAATGCTTAGTTCCTTGCTAACTAGTGAGCAGAGTCAGCAACATCAAGCATGCATAAGTCTGTGCCTGGATAGAGTTATTGACCTGACAGGAGAGCACAAGAGAAGTGAGGAACATCTTGAGTCCCGTTCTTTTACTTGAGAGCATTTCTTGATATGCCACAGTGCCTTTATGGCCGGTTTGAGTCCTACCTACATCAGCATTTATGTTCCCACTCCTCCTATGTTACCACCTCTCATCTTGAGTATTCTTTTTTCTACTTTGTTAACCTATTTTATGCTTTTATCTCAATAAAATGCTTACTGGGGGAAAGATTTTGTTTTGCCTTTATTGTGTATTGCTGCTTTGAACCAAACTGTTAGTGAGTGGGTTTTTTTTGTGTTGGAGTTGGTTTTTGGCTAGTCCTTCCTGTTGCATGAGGAAAGGCTTTTGTTTCACTTTAGAAAACAGAAATTGAGACTGACATGTAGACAGCTTCTCCAGTGACTTTCTACTTTACTGTCAAATTGTTTTCTTAAAATTTACCCTTTTTCCTTTTTCTCATGCTAGGGGAAAATGGTCCACCTTTTTGTCTCAGCATAGACAAGAACAATCTAGAGCAGGCAGTGTGTAGTACAGCTAAAGCACTTGTCTACATCTGTAAAGATAGGGTTCAGTCCCCAGCACTGAGGCATATGAACCAGCTGGAGGTTGGTTGTGTTACACAAACCTGTAATCCCCTAATGCAGAACCAGGGCTGCGTAGCAGACGCCCATCTCAAACTGCTTGAATTATAAAATAGCCTTTTGAGTTGATCTAATAAGGTAGCCACGGTGTACAGTATCAGCTCAGGCATCTGTGGTCATAAATCTGTGGCCATAAATCTGTGGCTTATAATTGGGGATAGTGATGTTGGTCTTTTGGGGTTTTTGAGGTCAGGTTTTGCTTTAGCCCTGGCTGACCTGGAATTCACTATGTAGTCTCAGGGTGGCCTTGAACTCACTGCAGTCAGCCTGCCCCTGCCTCCTTATTGCTGGGAATAGAGGTGTGCACTACCATGCCAGGCTCTGGGTGGGTGGTTTTGAGAGTGAAAGAATGGGCGCACCAGGGCTTTTTTAGCTGTTGTGAATGAAATCCAGATGTGTGTGCCCCCTTGTATGTATATGCAACATTGCATGCTGTGGCACTTTGCATCTGGCTAAATGGGTCATTGAGATTCGAACATGAGTTCTTAGGTTTTACAGGCAAGTGTCTTAACCACTAAGCCATCTCTCCAGCCCTTGTTTTGTTTTTTGAGGTAGGGTCTCCGTCTAGCCCAAGATGACCTAGAATTCACTATGTAGTCTCAGGGTGCCTTCAAACTCATGGCAACCCTTTTACCTGTACCCCCCAAGTGTTATGTTTAAAAGTGTGCCACCACACCCAGCTTGTTTTTGAGAGAAGGGTCTCTTGTATCCCAGACTGGTCTCAAACTTGCCAAGGCTTTCTAATCATTCTGCCTTTACCTCCCGAGTGCTGGGACTACAGGAGTGTATTACCATACCTAGTTTTGTTTTTTCAGAGACCCTCAACCTCCCAGAGTTGGAATTAGAGGTGTGTGCCAGTACACCTGGCTTTCCCTTGTTCTAAGACCTCTGCAAAATCACCACTACCTTCAGAGAAGTTAAAAGTAGACATCATCTTGCTTTAGACAGTAAGTAGGGGAAGAAAAAAACATTGAAGTTCTAGGTTGTAATTAATGTAGACAATCAGGAGTACACACAGACTATCAATGGAATAAGAAAAAGTTTTTTTTGTTGTTGTTTTTTGAGGTAGGGTCTTGCTCTAGCTCAGGCTGACCTGGAATTCACTCTAGTCTCAAGGTAGCCTCAAACTGCTGGTGATCCTCCTACCTCAGCCTCCCAAGTGCTGCACCAGAGAACAACCCTCGAGTGCCATCCTCAGGAACACCAGCCACAGGTTCTCATTTCCTGGAGCTCACCAAGTAGGCTAAACTGGCAGGGATCCTCTCATGTCTGTCCCTCCACCCCCGCCATCCCTGCTCAGCACTGGGGTTAAAGGTGCTCGCCGCTGCACCCAGGATTTTCAGTTTTCTTTATTTGAGAGCAAGAGAAAGAGGCAAATAGAAGGGGGCTATGGAATGGGTGCACCAGGGCCTCCAACCACTGCAAATGAACTCCAAACACATGCACCAACATGTGCATCTGGCTTATGTGTTTACTGGAGAATCAAACCTGGGTCCTTAAGCTTCGTAGGCAAGCACCTTAACCACCGAACCATCTCTCCAACCCAACACCCGATGTTTTCATGCAGGGACTGAGGATCATATTCAGGACCTCTCACTAGGTTGGCCATAAACCTGGTATGTACCCCTGACCTTGAACCTGTGGTTCTGCTCAGCTTCACAGGTGTTGAGATTTCAGGCCTACATCGCCATGCCAGACAACATGTAGTTTTCAGTTTATCTTCCTGTAGCATCAGTGGCATTGCCTGCAGACCAGACAAAAACTGAAGACCAGACACAGTGTGGCTTTACTACAATAATCAAACTCCTGGTGTTTTTAGGAAGCCCTGAGTCCCCATTATCCAAACTCAGCACTAAAGGCAGCCCTGGGTGTATGGCAGTCAGATATTATTAAAACTACTGGCTGTCTCCTTTCTACTCCACCAAAGTACTTCCCAGCTCTTTATTTGGGCCAGTGGAATTTCAGCAGACATTACAGATGGGGCAAACTGAGTTACGCCTTCCTTATTCCCCTACAATGTCCTCATTCTACTCCCCAGAATCTGTACAATGAAGTGGTAGAAGAAAGCTTGCCAGTGTCATTAAGTAAAATCTGTAAATGAGATTGTCTTGGATATCTGGTTAGGCCTAGTGTAATTGTAATTACACACTGTGCCATGAAAGGTTAAATCATAGCCGACTGTGGTGGCACACGCCTTTAATCCCAGCGCTTGGGAGACAGAGGTAAGAGGCTCACTGAGTTCAAGGCCACCCTGAGATGACACTGAATTCCAGGCCATCCTGGGCTAGAGCAAGACCCTACCTTGTAAAAAAAAAAAGGGGGGGGGGGATCAGAAAAAAAAAATGGCCCTGTGTGGTGGTTGCACATCAATAATGCCAGCACTTGGGAGGTTAGGCAGAAGCATCAGGAGTTCAGGGTCAGCCTGAGGCTTATGAAAATGGACACAGCCTTGGGTTGGAGATTCTGTGCTGCTGATTCTCAAGGGAGAACTGGCCATGAGGCAAAGAAACAGATTCTAAGAACCTCCAAGGGCACACAGCCTGGTTCATACTTTGATGTGGCATAGCAGAACACATTTTGGACCTGCACTGTCTGGGTGTTTTTTGTTTTGTCTGTTTACAGCTCTAGCTGGCTGGAAACGTAGCATGTAGCCCAGGCTGGGCCTCACTTTTGGCAGTTCCTCTGCCTCAACTTGAGCCAACACATCCAGCTTAGACCTACAGTGTTTGAAGCTACAAAGTTCATGGTAATTTGTCTCCACGGCTGCAAGAAACTAAGCATTACCTGCACAGCTAGTGACCCATGGAGATGTTAGGAGATCAGCTGGGAGAGGGGCCTTAGAGAGGAGTTGAGGTTTTGTTTGAATGGTGATGGGAAGCCTTTGGAGGTTTTGCCCTAGCAGAAACTGGCTCCTGTGTGTTAGAGACATTCTGCAGCCAAGAACAGAAAATGGTGGTTAGTGGTCCAGGTTGGACTGTTTTGGTTTGGTTTTATGGTGGTGGTGGTTTTGATTTTTGTTTTTTTGGTTTTTGGTTTTTTGAAGTAGGGTCTCACTCTAGCCCAGGCTGACCTGGAATTCACTATGGAGTCTCAGGCTGGGCTTGAACTCACGGCAATCCTACCTCTCTGCCTCCCAAGTGCTGAGATTAAAGGTGTGCGCCACCACGCCCAGCTGGTTTTGTGTTTTTGAGACAAGGCCTTACTATGTAACTCAAGCTGGCCTTGAATTACTATGAAACCAGGAGGACTTTGAACTTCTGATCCTCTTTCCACTACCTCCCAAGTGCTAGGACCATCACACTCAGTTTCAGGTCAGGTGGCAGTGCTGACAGGAGTTTCCAGGTGATGGTTTGTGATAGCACAGTGAGTGTGTCTTGAGATGTTGGGCATCTGACCCAGGACCTCACTCATGCAAGGCAAATGTTCTCCGACTGAGTTTTATCACAGCTCCATGACATCCTATTAAGGTAATTGTTGTGTTTTGTGAGATCACACTCAGAACCTGAGTGTAATCTTAACCAAGCCAGCTACACTGTTCACTGGGTGCTAGTGTTACAGGATCTCCATATAAGCAGTCCACCACTGATAGGAACGTCTGTATAGCACATGACTGAGAGGTTACAGTACTTTGATGTCTTCACAGTACATAACAGTGTTTGACCAATCCATTTCATGAACCATTCCAGACTTGCAAGTCTAGAGCAGTGCATAGAACTGTATAATCAGATTTAGTTACACTTAGGCCCCAAGTATAACTGAATGGTAGAGCATGGGCCATGCATGCATAAGACCCTAGGTGTAACCCCTGCCACGTCAAGAGAGTGGGGGAAGCACCCTACTCTGACTTTCAGCATAACCACTATATAACAGCAAGTGGTTTTCAACAGTTGAGACCACATTCCTAACCTAGAAACTCAACACAGTACCTAGTTTGGTTTTGCAGTGCTGGGGAACAAGCCCACTAGGACCTTACACATGCTGCCCAGGGCTCTACCCTGGCCAGATGCCACCATGATATTTTCATGAGATGGAGGACTCCAGCTGAACACATTTCCTTCCCACCCCAAGTCCTCATTTGATAACTACTCCTAGCAGTATTTCCCTCTAAAATCATGCAGAAAGTGGACGGCAAGTGGAACCTTGCCTAATGCTGTGGGTGCCGTGCTTAGCTGGGGAGTTGGAGATGCCATTCTGCTCTCCTGAAGTCCTGAGTTTATACACCACATCAGTAAAACAAGTCTCATAATTGGCTTAAAAAATCTGGGGCTGGAGAGATGGCTTAGCGGTTAAGCGCTTTGCCTGTGAAGCCTGAGGACCCCGGTTCAAGGCTCGATTCCCCAGGACCCACGTTAGCCAGATGCACAAGGCGGGCACGCGTCGAGTTCGTTTGCAGTGGCCAGAGGCCCTAGTGCGCCCATTCTCTCTCTATATATATCTGCCTTTCTCTCTGTCCATCGCTTTCAAATAAATAAATAAAGTTTTTTTAATTTTTTTTTTTAAATCTGGATCTGGAAAGATGGCTCAGCGGTTAAAGGTGCTTGCAAAGCCTGGTGGCCTGGGTTCACTTCCCCAGTAACCACATAAAGCCAGGTGCATGAAGTGGTGTATGAACTCCTACAGCTCCCAAACCTTTTAAATGTATGGCACACTGCCTTAAATTCAAAGAAGAGATTAAATGAGCTTTTAAGAGCTTTTTTTTTTTTTTTTTTTTTTTTTTTTCGAGGTAATATCTCAGTCTACCCTAGGCTGACCTGGAGTTCACTGTGTAGTCTCAGGCTGGCCTCAGACCCATGGTGATCCTCCTACCTCTGCCTCCTGAATGCTGGGATCAAAGGCATGGGCCACCACACCTTTTTTGTGCCAGCACTTTGCACTTACCATTGTAAAGGCAAACATGAGTTCTCTTCACACCTTATGACCTCGTGCCTGGTAGTAAAGACAAGGCTTTTAGCCATTGGACCCAAGATTCTCTGCGCTGGATGGAATTAAGCCTGCATTGTCATCTTGTCATATAGCTAATGCTTGATTGTGAGTGTGCTCATCTTACCTATCCAGAGCATTTGGAATCCTTTAGTACATCTTTAAAAGTCTTTTATTTGCATGCACTCATGCATGTGTGCATATGGGTGTGCCAGGGCCTCAAGTGAAATTCACATACATGCACACGCTTTTTAACGTCAGGTGCTAGGGGTTGAACCCAGGTCAGCAGGCTTTGCAAGCAAGTGCCTCTATCTCTCTCCAGCCCTGTTGGTTTTGTTTTTGTTTTCCTAGGTAGGGTCTCACTCTAACCCAGGCTGACCTGGAATTCACTGTGTTGTCTCAGAGTGGCCTCTTAATCATGGTGATCCTCCTACTTCTGCCTCCCTGCACTCCATGCCTTGCTTGTTTTGTGTTTTAAATTTACTAATTTGCACATGCGCACCAGGCTCTCTTGCCTCTGCAAATAGAATGCCAGACATTTGTGCTAGTTTGTAGTTTGGCTTTATGTGGATGATTGGGGAATTGAACCTGAGCTGGCAGGCCTTGCAAGCAAGCACCTTTAACCACTAAGCCATCTCCCTAGCCTGTTTGTTTGTTTGTTTTTGGGGGTAGGGTCTTACTCTAGCCCAAGTTGACCTAGAACTCATTCTATAGCCCAGGCTGGCCTCCAACTCACAGTGATCCTCCTACTTTAGCCTCCCCAGTGCTGGGGCTAAAGACATGAGCCACCACACCTGACTAACCTGAGCTATTACAAAGGCCCTTATACTGGCTGTTCCACCATTGTCTTTGTCTTTGGTTCCTCTGTTCTTTCTCCCATGTTTTCTGCACTCTTAAGGAAGACTTCACAAATCCCAAGCTTCAGCTGCCTGTATGTTTAAACATGAACTGAAGGTGAGTTCAGGATTTAAAATCCTGGCCTTCACTGTCTGAGGTGTCTTCATCGCAGGATAAACTGAAGTTTATAGAAGGCTGCTATTTTGGACTGAGCTCCTGCACTCAACCCCAGAAGAATAGACCAAAGCAGGATTGGGCCTAGGAAAGTTTCATTACTAACCAAAACTAAACTGGTTAGCTTATTTTCCAAGAAATAAGACTCAGTGGTTAAAGGCACAAAGCCTTTTGGCCCAAGTTCAGTTCCTCAGTACCCACATAAAGTCAGAACAAAGTGGTGCATGTGTCTTGTGTGTCTGACACACATGTATGTGCTGTGCATGCAAGTAAATGAATAGATTTTAAAAAAAAATTTTTTTTTTCATTTGAGAGCGACAGATAGAGAAAGAGGCAGATAGATAGAGAATGAGTGCGCCAGGGCCTCGAGCCACTGCAAACAAACTCCAGATGCATGTGCCCCCTTGTACATCTAGCTTACGTGGATCCTGGGGAATCAAGCCTCGGACTTGTGGTCCTTAGGCTTCACAGGCAAGTACTTAACTGCTAAGCCATCTCTCCAGCCCAAATAAATTTTTTTTTTTTATTAACAACTTACATGATTGTAAACGATATCCCATGGTAATGCCCTCCCTCCCCCCACTTTCCCCTTTGAAACTCTATTCTCCATCATATCCCCTCCCCCTCTCAATCAGTCTCTCTTTTATTTTGATGTCATGATCTTTTCCTCCTATTATGATGGTCTAGTGTAGGTAGTGTCAGGCACTGTGAGGTCATGGATATCCAGGCCATTCTGTGTCTGGGGGGAGCACGTTGTAAGGAGTCCTACCCTTCCTTTGCCTCTTACATTCTTTCTGCCACCTCTTCCGCAATGGACCCTGAGCCTTGGAAGGTGTGATAGAGATATTGCAGTACTGGGCACTCCTCTGTCACTTCTTCCCAGCATCATGAAAAAAAATTTTTTTAAGAAATAAGGCAAGAGAGCTGTCAGCCAAATTCACAAACAGTACAAGCATGATAAGGAAGTCCCTTTCTTTAAGCTTCACAAGGAAAGCCAACAGGCTTTTCAAGCAAGCACCTTTAACCACTGAGCCATCTCCCCAGCCTGAATTAACTTGTTAGTGTGTGGGTTTTTTGTTGTTTTTAGCTAGTATCTTGATGTGTTTCCCAGACTGGCCTAAATATCTGGACTTAATGCTCCTGTCCCAGCTTCTTCAGCCACTGGGACTTCATGCATATGTCTCTGCAACATACTTATATTTTGTATTATCAAGTCATGCTAGAATCTTGAGTCATTGTAGATGCTAATCTTCCTACTTATTAGGCCTGCTGATGGTTATGGGAGTCTGTTTGCATGACTAGCTTGTGTTTTTCTATAGTGGGCATTCAATTTACCCTGAATCATGACAGGGTCTCTCAAGCACTTGTACAGGTGAATCACTTGTCTAGGACCAATGTTTGCGCTGTTGTCCTAGTTGTAGTATGTCTATAACAGGACTGGTAGGACAAGTTTAGAAACACGGTCTCCATAGTACAGGTGTAGAGATTTGCCTTTCCATTGTTGGCTTGCCTCTGTTACCTCTTCTAGCCACTGCATATCCCAGATGAAGAAAAGCTTTCTTACTGAGTTGTTCCCTCCAGCCCAACAACAGGACTGACGTATTAAGTTTTTCTAGAACTCTCCTCTCCGAATATAGTCTAATGAAGTTGTTGCCAGAGGCCAAAGTCTAACCCTTGGGATCCCAAAAGACCACATTCTTCCATCCCCAAGAGTCCAGTTAGAGTGGTAAATTGGGTCTGGTAGCACATACCTATAATCCCAGCTACTTGGGCAGCTAAGACAGGAGGATTACAAGTTCAAGGATTACCTAGACAACTCAGTTGAAACTGACTCAAAAAAATACATTTTAGGGCTGGAGAGATGGCTTAGTGATTAAGCGCTTGCCTGTGAAGCCTAAGGACCCTGGTTCAAGGCTCGATTCCCCAGGACCCACGTTAGCCAGATGCACAAGGGGGCGCACGCGTCTGGAGTTCGTTTGCAGTGGCTGGAAGCCCTGGCGTGCCCATTCTCCATGTCTCTCTATCTCCCTCTTTCTCTCTCTGTCACTCTCAAATAAATAAATAAAAGTAAACAAAAAAAATAAAATAAAAAATACATTTTAAAAAGCATTTATTGAGTTATTTGCTAGCAGAGAGAAAAAAAAGAGAGAGACAGAGAGAACAAACTCCAGACTCATATGCCACTTTATGCATCTGGCTTTACATGGGTACTGGAATCAAACCCGGGTCATTGGGGTTTGCAGGCAAGCACCTTAACTAACCACTGAGCTATCTCTCCAGTCCCCCAAAACACATTTTTTAAAGGAGGCTCAGTAGTGGTGGTGGTGTATACATGAAGTCCTAGGTTCAGTTCCCAGTCAGGAAGCAGTGGCTGGAGTGGGGAGTGGTAAAACAAAGGAATTTAGTATGGCCAGAATGGGAAGAACAAGGACCCAGCATCCTAGGCCCTTTTGTCAGAGGCCAAAAGAGCAAACTGGACAGTCAGGACTGGTTTCTCTTTCATGGGATGCTGAGATCAGTTCAGAGGAGGTCTCCATTATAAGGTATCCAGTCTATACAGAGAGTTTCAGTTTTGAGTCCCAAATAGCACATGGACCCAAGGTCCCATCTTGTCACTGTATGATAAAACCCAAGACTGGCATCTGGACTCTGGCTCTCCTCAAAATGACCTCCCGGACAAGAGAGGTGCCAGGACATCCCTAGGTTGCTGCTTCCCTGGCTCTGGTGAATTTCCTTTCCATCCTTGTATGCTTACTTGCTTGGAATAGTTTCATGCAGAATTTTTAGATGTGTTTGAAAGTTGTTTCCTACTAACAATTGAACAGATTCTGGAAGTAGATACGTTTTCACACATACAGGGCAAACCCTGACCATTTCCCTAAGATCCCTGGAGTACCACAACCATTAACTTCAACTCTCCCAAAGAAACAGGAAGGTGTGGACTGCTGACACAAGTTTTCTCAGTGTTTCTAACACATTGTGGGTTCACTCTTAAAGAAGACACTCGTAGTCAAGTTGTGGAAAAGGAGGTTGTCACTTGAAGGATTAGATTTGCTTACTAGCTTCTGAAGGCAGGCTGGGCCTACTGGGCAACTTGACCTTCTCCAAATCGTATGAACCTGGGCGGGGCTTCTCCATTCCTGTAGGTGTTGAAGCAAGCAAACCAGGTATTAAGACCAACCAATACTGTAACTGGACAGAAATAGGAACTCAAATCCATGTTAGCTGTTTGTTCCTGGGTCCCTCTTGCCCAAATTCCACTGGTTTATCTAAATCACTACTTAAAACATGAATTTGTAATTGAGAAGTCATATGTTTTTATAGGTTTGCCACTTTTAAAAAAATCTTTATTGTTTTTGAGGTAGAGTCTTACTCTAGCCCAGGCTGACCTGGACTTCACTCTGTAGCTCCAGGCTTGCCTTGAACTCACAGCAGTCCCCCTACTTCTGCCTCCAGAGTGCTGGGATGAAAGGCGTGAGCCACCATGCCCTGCACTCACTTTTTAAAATTCATACCTAAAATAAACCCTTTGCAATCCTAAACCCACAGAATATGGGTGAGAGAAAACTGAGTGGTGGTTGTGTGTGTGTTGAGGCTTCCATTGTTGTAACAACCAGCAATCTTTATGGATGCAATCCTGTTTCTAATAATACAAGATGTGATTAAAAATTGACATTTCAGGGCTCGAGAGATGGCTTAGCAGTTGAGGCATTTGCCTGCAAAGCCAAAGGACCTTGGTTCAATTCCCCAGGACTCATGTAAGCCAGATGCACAAGGGGGTGCACATGTCTAGAGTTCATTTGTAGTGACTGGAAGCCCTGGTGAGCCCATTCTCTCTCTTGCCTCTTTCCCTCTCTCACTCTCTCAAATAAATTGATAAATAAATATTTTTTTAATTGACATTACAACACAGCAGAACATGTGGACCATGTTTCATGGCAATCACAATAGTTAGATTCTGCATATATTTGCACATGTTGGTCACAGCTATTGAAAATTTTGCCCACAGTTGAGTAGCAGCCCCTTTTCATCTGACTTAGGAGTTAGGAGCCTGAAGATCAGGCTGGTGACATGTCCTAAAACCAAATTTACCGTAGTTTCTTTTCTGTAAAATAAGAGTGCAAAATTAATCAATGTGTGAGAGACTGAGTTGGGGGTCTAGAAAGTTGACTTCTTTCACCTCAATTCATTAAAAGATATGTGTGTTGGGGCTGGGGAGATGGCTTAGCAGTTCAAGGCACTTGGCTGCAAAGCCTGTCAGACCTGGGTTTGATTCCCCAAGAACCCACTCCTGTGAAGTTCTTTTGCAGTGGCAGGAGGCCCTGGCATGCCCATGCACTCCTTCAAATAAAAAAATTATTTTTATTTGCAAGGAAAGAGAGGGAGAGGAAATTTCGGGTGCACCAGGGCCTCTTGCTGCTGCACACGAACTCCAGACACGTGCCACTTTGTGCATCTGGCTTAAGGTGGGTGCTGGGGAATCAAACTCAGGCAGTCAGGCTTTGTTAGCAAGCACACACACATCCTGAAGCAAGTCCAACAGATTGGCTTTTTTTTTTTTTTAAGTGAGAGAGAGTGTTGGCGCGACAGGGCCTCCAGCCAATGCAGTCGAACGCCAGACATGTGCAACTGTGCTTTTGCGCCACTGTGCGTCTGGCTTACATGGGAACTGCAGTAAAAATGAAAACATGAGTCTTTAGGCTTCGCAGGCAAACACCTTAACCACTAAGCCATCTCTCCAGCCCTCCAACCCCTTATTTTTTTTTTTAAAGGCATGTATTCTTGCTAAATACTGGGGTTACAAAAACCGATGGTGCTTCCTGCCCTCCTAGAGCTCTTAAAACTCTTGAATTACTCTGCGTGAAGTTGTAGCTGTGGGACATGCAGCATTTCTATTACATGAACCAAGAAAATTTGAAGATGTAAGGTGGAGACAGATGAGTTAAGAAAACGGAAGCACAGAGGAGCAGGGACTTGCTCAAGTCAATACCACGGAGAGCCATTTCTGAAAAGAACTCTATGACATGAAACAAGCGATAGTCTCGACAATGCTGAGTAGGGTAAAGCGATGTTCCCAGGACCATCAGCCAGGTGGCAGTGGGGCAGATGGCCCTTCGGGACAGGCAGGCCCAGGACTAGAATCTATGTCGTTTTCCAACGACGCTCTTCATTCCTACAAGTGAGGGACAGACGTACAGGGAAGGCACTGGACAGAGCTGCCACCCTACCAGGGTGCATGCAGGGGTGCAGTCTTGTCTGGTACCAACCACCAAGCCGGAGGGTCATCAGGCCCGCTGGCTCTTCCGACTAAGTGGTCCTCTCGCCACCCTGCAGTGAAGTGGCAGACAGAAAAATCTGGCGTCACCTCTCCTGTGCAGCCAGCGGTTCGGCGGGGTTGGGGGGGGGGGTTGGCCAGGGCCCCGAAGGAAGGCACGAGGAGGCGATGCGGTGCAGCCCCCTGCCCTGGCCGCGCGGAGCTGCCAGCGCGCGAGCTCCACGCAGCGTCCTGCGGCGAGCCGAGCCGACCCGCCCCCCTGTGCGCGCAGGCGCCGCCGCGCCCGGCTCGCCGAAGCTCCGCGCCCCGCGGCACCCGCCGGCCTTGCAGGTAAGCTCGGCGCCGGCCGGGACACGAGCTCGGTCCGGCCGACCGTCCCGGGACGCCGCGGCTCTGGGGCCCGGCCCGCACGGCCACTGGCGGCCCGGGCGCGGGCCGGGCTGGTGGCTCCGCAGAGCCGAGTGCGAGGCGGCGGGGCAGGGCGGGAGCGCAGCCGGCCGGGCGGCGACGGGGCTCCGGGGCGAGCGGGTCCCGCGGGGCTACCGCCGCCGCCGGCATCGGGAGGGGCGTGGAGGGCGGAGGCTTCGGCTTAAGAGACGTGCAATCAATTAAGAGTTTTTCATTAACGGAAGAGAGGGTGTGGAGGGCAAGGTTTTGGTTTCCGTGAGCCATTTGGCAAACTTTCTCATTACTGTCATTGATTTTTTTTTCAGTATTTTTAATGGAAATGTGGTTTATTTTTAAAATTTGGTGGTAGGAGGGTATAAAGAGAAAGAATAAAAGAATTCCGCCATTTTGGCGTCTAAAAAAGTAACCGTGCTGCAGATCAGTGGCCGCCCCTCCCGCCACTGTCTAGCTTGGTCCCGGGAGGCAGGCGGCGGGTGCGGATGCTCGAACCTGCGCGCGGGGCTGCTTCGCGCGTCCCGGGCCCAGCTGCGCCTGGGGGGGGGGGGGCGAGTGGGAGGCCCCAAGTTTGCCGTATTGCATGCACGGTACATGTCTCCAGCACTCGTCCCCCTCCCTCCAGTACCTAGAGCCAGAGCAATTATTGGGTGTCTGCTGTATACAACGCCTTGAAGGGCAGGGAGGATGGGGGTGATGGAAAGCTCGCCAGGCTGTAAGAGACAGTAACACGGACACATACAATAATGAATGAGCATCTCCTGCGTGCACTGCTCTGGGCTGGACGATGTAGAGGTGGTTTAAGTCTGGTTCTCTAGAAACAGACTCTGAAAGCGAGATTTGAAGGTAAGTTTGTGAAGACAGCAAATTTGGGCAGAGGAGGTGAAATGCTGATGATGTAGTCTCACAGAGGCCTCGGGGCTGTGGAGAGGGGAGCACTGGACCTTAGATGGCCCTGCAGAGGTGCCCCACATGCAGGCAAGGGAATGGGGCTCTTGATACCCCCTATCAACTGAGCGTTTGTGGAAAAAGAGAGACATTGGGTGAGAGTTCCCCTGGCCACTTCGCAGACACTGAAGCTGAGAGCTGAAAACTTTCTCCAATAGTTCCCTTCCCACCTACTTCAGACTTAGACTTCCCCTTAATCTGTAAGGACTGACTCTCTCCAAGGTTCTAGACTTTTCTCCTTCAAGGTCTCAAGTGCCATCTGCATATAGCAACTCTAAAAGTTAATGTTCCCAGCTCCAACCTTCATCTGTTATCTCCAGAATATAAGCTTCACGAGAGCCCTTTGTCCTGGTAATGACTGTGTCCCCACAGCACAGAATGGAATTGATGGCATTTTTGGTCTTCCAGTCCTTGCTGAAACCAGGCAGCAAACCCGATCAGAAAGGCTACGCTCAGCCTCTTTCAAGCAAGCTCCTGTAACCACTGAGCCATTTCTCCAGCCCACAGCCTCTTTCAGATATCTACAATATGGGACCAGTTTTGAAACAGAGAATTCTTTTTTCTCAATTTTTAAAAAATATTTTTAAAAATAGTATTTTATTTTTATTTATTTATTTATTTGAGAGAGAGAAAGAGGCAGATAGAGAAAGAGAGAGAGAATGGGTGCACCAGGGCCTCCAGCCACTGCAAAAGAACTCCAGATCACCTTGTGCATCTGGGTTATGTGGGTCCTGGGGAATTGAACCTAGGACCTTAGGCTTCGTAGGCAAGCGCCTTAACCACAAAGCCATCTCTCCAGCCCAGAATTCTTCAAGCCATCACATTCACTCTTCATGACCGCCAGTATTTTGAACTAAAAGTTTAATTCTATTTAAAATGATTAAAAGTGGCACACGTCTTTCAGCAGTGCAAAGGAAAACAATTGGCATTATTTTCCAATTCAAATTTCCAATTAGGGGATTCTGGATTATAATTTTAAAAATGTGAAAATTCATCTTGTTTGGTTTGAATGTTGCTCCAATTAATTGGGTTATCTTGGTTTTGCCTAGCTGTTTATATGTCTACTTTATACCTCTAGGATTATCGATACCTATAAGATACCAGATTTTGGGGGGAAGAGGCTAGAGTAATGGCTCAGTGGGTAAAGGAATTTGCTTTTAAAGACTGACTGCCTGGGTTCGTATCCCCAGTGCCCATGCAAAGCCAGCTGCATAAAGTGGTGTCTGTGTGGTTCATATGTCTGGAGTTTCTTTGCAGTGGCGGGAGGCCCTAGCATGCCCATTCTCTCTCCCCTTTTTTTTTTCTCTCTCTCTTGCACATAAATAATATTTTTTCAAAAGATATGGAATGGACTGTGCTTTAGAGAGGAGGAGAAAATTGGGAAATGAAAGCACAAGGGTGGCAAGAGGGAAGAAGGGAGAATGGACAGGAGATGGCAGCCGTGGCAAGTGGGCAGCGTCCATGTTCCTGGCCATAAGCTCCCTGGGATTTCTGTCAAAAGGGAGTGGACTGGCATTTGTTGAAGGGCAGCTGCTGCTGGTGTCAATACTTCATACTCAACCTTCACCAAAGCCCTGTGAGGTAGGTATCACCACTACCTTCCTGTGACACGTGGGGAAAACTGAGGCCCAGTAAGCACAGCTACTTGTCTGGAGTCACGGTATTAAGTGAAAGTGGGGAAGCCAAGACTCTAACTCCAATCTGTCTTGGGCCAAGCCCCCATGTTCTCCCTTGAACCATGCATGCCAGAAGTCATTGCCAACTACTGCTAAGAAGCAGCTGGTAAGTTTGGTGTGGTGGCTGGTGCCTGTAACCCCAGCACTTAGGAGACAGAGGCGAGGGCCCCACAAGTTTAAGGTCAGCCTGGTCTACTTACGGAGTCTGAGGTCTCCCTACTCTGTCTTCCCTCTCTCTTTCCCCTTTTCCCTCCCCAGCTAAGACCTTCTGCTGACTGGCATGAAAGCGCAGGCTCATGAAAGAGGTGAATGTGGGCTTAGCCTGTCCTGTGTCATGAGGATCCTGGTCAGACAACCTTATCTGTCATGCTTCCTAGAATCAGTTCTGTACACACAGTGTGCAGCGTCCCCTCAACCGTGCAGTCGTGCACATCCTCACAGAGAGCTGCACGCGCTGGCCAGAGTTCTGCCAGTGGCCTGGGTGGAGCCAGGAGCCAGACCTAATGCTGGTCTTCTAGGATACCCTCTCCTCTTGGGGCTGAGGCAGGATGCTGGTCTAAGGATGGTTAGCTCCTCCATGAAGCCCCCGTTTGTCTCCCATCTACATTGCCTTTGTAGCGAAGGTCTCCTTGTTTACCCTGTGGGCTGCATTTGGCTTGTAGACCTGTCGGGATGGAGGGCCATGCTGAAATGGAGTTGCTGAGGACACTGAAGGGGCCTTCCGCGGGGGAGGTCAGTGTGCACCTGGTGGCCACAGACAGCCCAGTTTCTGGTCCTCACCTGCCTGCCACTGCCTTCATCATTCCCAGTAAGTTAGGTCAGGGATCCGGGAGCCCCATACTTGTTTCAAGCAGGTACGGGTCCTGGGGAGGGGGTGACATTGAAATGTGTATCTGTTTGCAGCCAGCTCAGCCACCCTAGGCTTGCCCAGCAGCGCCCTTGATGTGTCCTGCTTCCCCCCGGAATCAATCCACGTGAGCCCCCTGGAACGGGTGGCAAGCGGTGACCCTGTGACGGCTACTGTTGTACCCCAGCTAAGCACAGTTCCAGGGAGTAACACCAGCACTGTGAGACTCCTGGAATGGACGGAGGTTTCGGCCCCACCACCGGGGAGTGGCCTGCGGGTCAGTACCCTTCGGAATTGGTTTAGACCTTTGAGTGGCAGCCATGAGGCGAGGTGGGGGGGGGGGGGGGGGACGACAACGAGGCTCTGGACCTGAAGGCGGGGCCAGAGGCAGAAAGACCAGAGGCTGGGGGAGGTGATGGATCCTGGTTGTCTGGTCTACAGTCGGGATTCTAGGGGGGAGTGGCTTAGAGTGAGGCACCATGGGACTGGGTCTGCAGGTGCTGGGGGGGGGGGGACGTGGTTTGGTGGGCATGGGCAGAGAGACTTGAGGCTTATTGGAGTATGAGCTGGCATGAGGAAAAGAATGGGCGACCTTAGGTGGGTGGAGAACTGGTACATGAGTCACTATCCTCAAAATGTCCTGCACCCACCCCCCCCCCCCCAGTTCCGGATAAGCGAGTACGCGCCGATGAATATGGTGGGCCTAGGGAAACCAAGCCCCGAGCTACAGCAAGAAGGCTTGGTGGAACGAGACAATGATGGCCGGGCACCGGTGGGAGGTGGCGATGCGGGCACGCAGTACTCCGGTAGGACCCCATTCCCGGGGCCCTGAGCTGGAGCATGCGCGCGCGTGCGCGTGTGCGTATGCGTGTTTGTGTGTGTGGACTGGGCACCCTGGGGAACCTCGGCTGGGGGCGTGGCTGGGGCGATCCTGAGTGAAGAAGGCTGGTGGAAGGGGTGGGAAACCTGAGGCCTAGTTGGCCCCCACAGAGGACATACCCCAGGACCCTCCAGAAGTGCCCTCTCAGGACCCCCCAGAGGACAGTAGCACCTGTCGGTGCCAGACATGCGGGCCTAAGCAAGAAATTGGTTCCTCCAGTGACGGCTGTCCTCAGCTGTTCCAGGAGCGGTAAGAGCCAGGGGAACACTGCTTTAAAATTAAAAAAAAAAAGAAAAGAAAATTGGCTCTGTTTCCAGCCCTCAAAGACCTTTCCCTGATCCTGCTTAGGAGGGGGGGCTGGGTGGCACAGGATGCGAGGTGCTGTCTCTAACGTTACTCTTCCCTAGGTCAGTCATAGTGGAGAACTCAGGCTGCGCCAGCCCGTCTGATCTCCTCAAACCCATGAAAAAGCGAAAGCACAGAGAATTCCACACCCCATCGGAGGAATCCGAGCCAGAGGCCATGGTAGGAAGAGGGAAGAGGGTACCCTGGATGGGAGCGGGGAGTTAGAACCCAGGCCTCAGTTCCATTGTCTTCTTGTCAATCCAAGACGTGGGGCTGGGGTGGAGAAGACACCCACTGTGACCTACTCGTCCTTATTTTTGGAGGCCATCTTGTTCCTGGTTGGTGGGGAATAAATAAATCACTTGGCTTTGTCTTGTTTTAAGACAGGGTCTCAGTATGTAGCCAAGATTGGTCTCAAACTTGCTATTGTAACCAAGACTGGCCTTGAACTAAGTCCTGATTTGATCTTTCTGCCTCTCCATGCCAGAGATGCGCCATCACACCTGGCCTATCAAATCTGCCTCTGGATTTTCTAGAGCTTCCATCGCAGTCTAGTATCAGGGTAAAAGGCACACACATGTTAACTGGCACCCTAGGTGTATGTGTGGGAGGAGGAAACCTTCACCAGGGTCAGGTAACCTAAGTTAGGGGGCAGAAAATATGGGTCTCTAGCTGCGCATGAGCAGCACTGGAGAGTGTCCTGGGCAGATAAAATCAGCACAGAATGGATTCGTGTTCCCAGTTTCCATACCCCCCTCCCACAGAGAATGAGAATTGTGGTCAGGCTATGTAACTGCCACCCACTGCCCTCCCAACCCCTCCCCCAAAATGAGGATTGTACTCAGGCTGTATAACTAGGATGTGTTTATACTCACTTGAGGCTGTACCCTCAAGTGACAGCAGATTTCTGCTAGAGCTGTGTTCTTGCTGGTGTCCTAAAGGAAATTTTTGGCTGCATAGGTGAGAACACAGAGTCATAGAGCCTGGAAGAGGCCTGTGTCTGAACCCATGAGGACAGGGAAGCAGGGATCGGGCTTTTCTTTCTACAGGAGAAGCAAGAAGAAGGAAAAGATCCAGATGGACTGTCCACTGCAGGAACCCCAGAGAGTGAGGAGTGGAGCAGCAGCCAGCCTGGTATGAGTGACGTTCGGACATCCGAGGCTGGGCATGTGGGTCATGGCTATGACAGTGTGTTGTACATACGCGCACAGATTAGTATATGTAAGAAACAGTGAGAGACCATCTCTGGATTTTCCTTGGGCATAGTGTGTGTTCTCAGGCGTTATGGCACATTTGTTTGTTTGTCCCATATACATGTTATTCAGTTCTGAGGAGGCCCCACTCCCTGGCTCAGTATCTGAAGACTGGAGCATCCAATGGCATTGCTTCCCTTTGGCTGTGTGAGCAAACCCAGACTGGTCACTAGTCTAACCTTCCTGTTTGGGCCTCTGTTCTGGCCTTTGGATACTAAGAAGTCATTCATAGCTATAGTCTTCAATCTTCCTCTGGTAGTTTTTTTAAAACATATATTTATTTATTTGAGAGAGTGCGAGAAAGAGGTAGAAACACACACACACACACACACACAAAGAGAGAGAGAGAGAGAATAAGAATGGGCGCGCCAGGGCCTCCAGACACTGCAAATGAACTCCAGACACTGCAGATGAACTCCAGATGCATGTGCCCCCTTGTGCATCTGGCTATATGGGTCCTGGGGAATAGAATTGAGGTCCTTTGGCTTTGCAGGCAAGTGCCTTTACCGCTAAGCCATCTCTGCAGCCCCCCCCCCCTTTTTGAGGTAGGGTCTCACTCTAGCCCAGGGTGGCCTGAGATTCACTGTAGTCCCAGGCTGGCCTTGAACTCACAGCAATCCTCCTACCTCTGCTTCCCGAGTGCTGGGATTAAAGGCATGCACCACCACACTTGGCTTGTTAGTATTTTTTAAGGAGAGAAACTCATTGAATGGAAGGAGAGGATTGGCCCCGAAGTTTTCTGCTGATCACATGCACACCATGAAGGTGTATGCCTGTATGTGTGTGTGTGTGTGCGCACACACACACACACACACACACAAATAGAAATTTTTTAAATTATGAGTGAAATGTATTATACTCATTTTTTCCCAGGAGGGGGAAAATACATTGCATTTAAATGTAATCATATATATGCTTCTTTGTAGCTGGCTGCATTCGTTTTAGCATAGTGTTCTCAAGGTCTAGCCATGTTTAGGATGTGTCAAGACTCTATACCTTTTTATTTTTATTTTATTTTATTTCTCCCCCCCCCCCCCCCCGAGGTAGGGTCTCACTTTAGCTAAGGCTGACCTGGAATTCACTATATAGTCTCAGAGTGGCCTTGAACTCACTCCTACCTCTCTCTGCCTCCTGAGTGCTGGAATTAAAGGTGTGCGCCACCACACCTGGCCCCTTTTACTTTCAAATAAATAATTTTAGTGGATGAATGCACCACACTTTGTTTATTCATCAGCCTCTCCTTTAGGGCACTTTAAAAAATATTTTATTTATTTACAAGGAGGGAGAGAGAAAAATTGGGTGTGCCAGGGCCTCTAGCCACTGTAAGTAAACTCTAGATGCATACACCACTTGGTGCATCTGGCTTTACATGGGTACTGGGGAGTCAAAGCTGGGTCTTAACCACTCCAGCCCCTTTCTTCTCTTTTCTTTCTTTCTTTCTTTCTTTCTTTCTTTCTTTCTTTCTTTCTTTCTTTCTCTCTTTCCTTCGTTCTTTCTTTTTTGTTTTACCGAAGTAATGTCTCACTCTAGCCCAGGCTGTCCTGGAATTCACTATGTAGTCTCAGGGTGGCCTCAAACTGTCCACAATCCTCCTACCTCTGCCTTCCGAGTGCTGGGATTAAAGGCGTGCATCACCACGCCATGTGGACATCTCCTCGTTCTGTGAAGAGGCATTTTACGTAGGAGTGGAATTGTTCTTTCATATAGTAACTCTGTTTAGCCTTTTGACAAATTGCCAGGCTGTTTGAAAAATGGCCACACTATTTTACTTCTTATCAGTGATATATGAGGAATCCAATTTATTCCCATTCCCAACAACACTTGTTATTAACTGTCTGTTTTTAAAATCTCTGCCACCCTAGGGGGTGTGAAGTAGCACGTCATTGTGATTGTGCTTTGCATTTTCTTGGTGACTAATGAGGTGTTGAGCATCTTATGTGCTATTGGCCTTTCATATATCTTCTTTGGAGAAGTATCTATTTAAACTCTTGCTTGTTTTTAAATTGGTATAAGTAACATGTTATATTGAAATGCAAGAGTGACATACGGGATTGTGGAGCAAGTTGAGAATATGAGTATGTGATTCATACAAGATATCAATCAGTATACTACTTATAGAAACTTTGTCTCTTTGTGCTCTCTCTCTCTCTGTGTATGTGTGTGTGTATCTATTTACTTTCTTCTTTCAAAATTAGTTTAGTTTAGTTTAGTTTTTTTTTTTTTAGACAGTATCTCACTATGTAGCCCAGGCTGGCCTCAAACTCACAATCCTCCTGCCTTGGCATTGCAAGTGCTGAGTTTACAGACATGAGCCACCACACCAAGAGCATTTTCTTCCTTTCTATCTCTCTCTTTAAATATTTTATTTATTTTTATTTATTTGAGAGAGAGAGAGAGAGAAAAATGGGTGTTCCAGGGCCTCCATCTGCTGCAAACAAACTCCAGACCCATACACCACTTTGTGCATCTGGCTTACTTGAGTCCTGGGGAATTGAACCTGGGTCCTTTGGCTTTGCAGGAAGTCTTTCTCTTCCTCTCTTTTGGTAGGGTTTTACTCTAGTCCAGGCTGACCTAGAATTCACAATTTATTCTCAGGTTGTCCTTGAACTCACGATGATCCTCCTACCTCTGCCTCCCAAGTACTGGGATTAAAGGAGTGTGCCACCATGCCCAGCTCTTTTTTTTTTTTTTTAACATTTCTATTTATTTATTTGCTGGGGTTGGGGAAATGGCTTAGTGGTTAAGGTGCTTGCCTGCAAAGCCTGAGGACCCCAGTTCAATTCTCCATGTAAGCCAGATGCACAAGGGGCCGCATGCATCTGGAGTTTGTTTGCAGTGACTGGAGGCCCTGGTGTGCCCATTCTCTTTCTTTTTGCCTCTTCCTCTCTCTCCCTCTCTCTCTCTCTCTCTCTCTCTCTCTCTCTCTCTCAAATAAATAAAGAAATAAAAATGTTTCTATTTATTTATTTATTTATTTATTTTCAAGGAGAGGGAGAGAGAGAGAGAGAGAGGAGTAAATGGGTATACTAGGCCCTCTAGCTATTACAAATGAACTCCAGATGTATGTGCCACTTTGTGCATCTGACTTTATGTGGGTAGTGAGGAACCAAACCTGGGTCACTAGGCTTTACAGGTAAGTGCCTTAACCACTGTGCCATCTCTCCAGCCCCTCTTTCTTTTTCTTTCTTCCTTCCTCCCTTCCTTCCTTCCTTTCTTTCTTTTTTTCTTTTTTATTTGCAAGCAGAAGGAGAAAAAGAGAGAGTTAGTGAGTTAGGTGGGCCAAGGCCTCTTGCTGCTACAAATGAACTCCAGACACATGTGACACTTTGTTCATCTGGCTTTACGTGGGTCCTGGGCAATCAAACCCAGGCTGGCAGGCTTTGTAAGCAAGTACCTTTAACCACTGAGTCATCTTTCTAGCCCCTTTATTTCTTTTTTGAGACAGGATTTCACTCTGTAGCCCATGCTGAAACTCAGTATGTACTTTAGGCTGACCTTGAACTTGTGATCCTCCTTCATCTGCATAACTAGTGCTGGGATTACAGACATGGGCCAACAAGCCCAGTTTTGCTCTAAAACTATTTCTTTTTAAAAATATTTTATTTACTTATTTATTAGAGAGAGAGAGAGAGACGCAGATAGAGAGAATGGTGTGCCAGAGCCTCCAGCCACTACAAACGAACTCTAGATGCATGTACCACCTTGTGCATATGGCTTACGTGGGTTCTAGGAACTCAAACCTTGGTCCTTGGGCTTCACTGGCAAGTGCCTTAACTGCTAAGCCATCTCTTCAGCCCTAAAAATGCTTTCTTGACTGAAGTCCTTAATCTAAGTTTCCATGCAAAATTCTGTGAATTATTCATTTTTGTAGGAAGGTGGTTGGTCCCTGACTTTCATTAGTTTTTCAAAATGATGCCTGGATAAAAGCCTTTTTCCATTCATGATGGCAGTAACTTCATGAACTAATCATGTCTTAAAAGGTACCACTTCTAAGCCAGGCGTGGTGGTGCACACCTTTAATTCCAGCACACGGTAGGCAGAGGTAGGAGGATTTCTGTGAGTTCGAGGCCACACTGAGACTACATAGTGAATTCCAGGTCAGCCTGGTCTAGAGTGAAACCTTACTTAAAAAAAAATACCGCTTCTGTTTGTGGGGGGAACAGGTACTCACTATGTAGACCTGGCTTGCCTGGCATTCACTGTTCAAGGCCTAGATTGGCCTTGAACTCATGGCAATCCTCCCTGGCCTCAACATCCCCAGTACTGGGATTCCAGGTGTGTACCACCTGGCAAAAGGTCCTACTTCATTTTTATTTTTTTAGTTTATTTGCACGTGTGTGTATGCATGTGAGGGCCTCTTACCATTGCAAACTACCAATCTGGCTTACATAGGTGGCTTGAGAATTGAACTCCAAGCCAGCAGACTTTGTAAACAAGTGCTTTTAACCACTACACCATCTCCCCAGCCCCAGCTCCTACTTCTTAATATCATCATGACAGCAATTAAGTTTCAGCATGAGTTTTGAAGGAGACAACCCAGTCATAGCCTTTCATTCCTATCCTTCCAAAACTCTTGCTCTCATAGCATATAAAATACATCCATTCCATTCTAGAGAGAGCTCCCAAACTCCCTTCTATCCAGCATCAGCTCCAAAGTCCAAACTCTCTTCTAAATCAGGTATGCCACTTAAGGCATGGTTCATCCTGAGGCAATTTCCCCCAGGCATGAACCTGTGAAATCACAAGTGAACTCACTCCCAAAGCACTATCAGTGAACAGGTATTTAATAACCATTCCTAAAGGAGAAAGAATAAAGATAAAAGCAGCAACTAGACCTACATAATTCCAAATCCCATAGAGAAAACATCACTGGGCTGGAAAGATGGTTCAGTGGTTAAGGTGCTTGCTTGCAGAGCCTAACATTCCCAAGTTCAAATTACCAGTTCCCACATAAAGCCAGATGTACAAAGAGGTGCATGCATCTGGAGTTCCTTTGCAGCAGCTGGAGGCCTTGGTGTGCCTATTCTTTCTCTTGTCTGTCTCTGCTTGCAAATAAATAAATCAATGAGTAAAAATATTTTAAAAAAAGAAAACATGGGCTGGAGAGATGGCTTAGTGTTTAAAGCTCTTGCCTGTGAAGCCTAAGGACCCATGTTTGACTCTCCAGATCCCATGTTAGCCAGACACACAATGTGATACAAGTGTGCAAGGTTGCACATGCGCACGAGGTGGCACACATGTCTGGAGTTCAGTTGCAGTGGCTGGAGACCTTGGTGTGCCAATTCTCTCTCTCTCCCCCTCCGCCTGCCTTTCTCTTGCTCTGTCATGAAAACAAATAAATAAAAATCATTAAACCTTACAGTTCCAGAATGATCTCTCACTCCATGTCCTGTCACTTGGACACACACCTTGGAGTTAACAGGTATTATAGGTTGGAATCTGCGCCTACAGTTCCTCCAAGCTAGTGATGCATTCTGGTAGCTCTGCAGCTCAGAGGTCTTGTGAGTAGGCCCACTGTCACAGCGGCCCCACACCCCAAAGCACTGACCTAGTAGGAACTCTCTGCAGTAAGTGACTGTGTCCTTCTGACAAGTCTTTACCTGTGCCCTCAAACTGCACATAACACCCTTTGAAATCAAGGTGGAGGAAGTCCTGCCCCGCAGATCTTATAAAATTCACATCTGCAGCATTAGCTCTGCCTGGAGCCACTAAGGCTTTTAGCTTGTATTGTGGGAAGTAGCTCGTTGACCTTCGCCTGGGCCCCCTTAGCTCTGGCTGGGGCGGTTGTCCGTGTTGAGTGAGAACGTTTGAAGCAGAGATGTGAGGCATTCCTGGGCAATAAGCATGAGGAAGGTGTCCCAGGTCTGTGACCCAAATGACCTCTGCCTTTGAGCGCTGGATGGAAGGGGTGCCCTCCACGTTCCCTGGGATGACTTTAGGGTTGTCCTGATGAGTAGAACCTGGATTCCTCCTATCCTTGTTGATCTTTCAGCATACAGTCCCTTGTCCACACCCCTGCTTGGCTCTTCTGAATACATACACCAGGGCTGGGGAGATGGCTCAGAGCTTAAAGGTGCTTGCTTGCAAAGCCTGCTGGCCTGGACTCTAATCCCCAGCCCCACATAAACCAGAGGCTTGAAGTAGCACAAGCATCTGGCATTTGTTTGCAGTGGCAATAGACCCTGTGTACACACACATGCGTGCACATAAATAAAAATATATTTTTTTAACTTAGCCAGGCGTGGTGGTGCATGCCTTTAATCTCAGCACTCAGGAGGCAGAGGTGGGAGGATCACCGTGAGTTCAAGACCACGCTGAGACTACATAGTGAATTCCAAGTCAGCCTGGGCTACAGTGAGACTCTACCTCGAAAAACCAAAACAAACAAAAAAACTGTGGGTGCATATACCTTTTCTCTTTCGATGATTGCAATGCAAATTTTCTGAATCTTCCCACTCTAATTTTCCTTTAGCTCCCGATTCCATAATTAGCCCATTCTTTGCTCTAACATCTTACTGTGTACAGTTAAAGTGGTCATGATGCAGTGTGTATGCTTTGCTACTGAGATATCTCTCCCACTAGATCTTTTAATCAGTATCCCATGAAGTCCTAGGGCATAAATACAATTCCACCAAGTTCTTCGCAACTGCATGACAAGGATTATGTTTGTGCCAATAGAATATTCCCACTTTCCATCTGAGACCTCCATAGGATGGCCTTTATTGTCCATATTTCTACCAAGGACCTACCTGGTGACAACCACTTAGTAGCTAAGAAGATTCAGGTCTTCCCTACAGCTCTGCTAAGCCTCGCCAAAGTTTCACTTAAAGCTCTGTCCATGGCAGGCTAGAATTTTCCTAGTCTGTTCCTATAGATTCCCGTCTCCCAGCTCCAAAGCCACTTCCACGTTTTCAGGAATGTGTTACAGAAACAGCCTCGTTTCTTTTTTATTTCTTTTTAAACATTTTATTTATTTATTTATTTGAGAGAGAGAATAAAAAGAGCAAGAAGCAGACAGATAGAGAGAATGGGCACATCAGGGCTTCTAGCCACTGCAAAGAAACTCCAGATGCATATGCCGCCTTGTGCATCTGCTTACGTGGGTACTGGAGAATCTAACCTGGGTCCTTTGGCTTCACAGACAAGTGCCTTAACCACTAAGCAATCTCTCCAGCCCCAACCCCATTTCTTCTTTTTTTTTTAAAAAAAAAAGATTCATTTATTTTTATTTTTTTATTAGAGACAGAGAGAGGGGAGCAGAGAGAAAGAGAGAGAGAGAGAGAGAATGGGCACGCCAGGGCCTCTAGCCACTGCAAACAGAACTCCAGATGCATGTGCCACCATGTGCATCTGGCTTATATGGCACCTAGAGAATCGAACCTGGGTCCTTAGGCTTTGCAGGCATGTGCCTTAACCGCTAAGCCAACCCTCCAGCTCCATTTTTTTGGTAGCAATGTTCTGTCTTAGTCCATTTTCTGGAGTCAGACATGCTACTGTTGTGCCACAAGATGCTTGTCTTGTTCTATTCTCTGATACTACAGAATACCACAGACGGAGTAATTCCTAAGCAGTAAAAGTTTATTTGGCTCATGGTTCTGGAGGCTGGAAATCCAAGAGGTCCAAAAGCATGATTGTGCATTTCATCCCATGTTCAAAGGACAGGTGAGGGCATGTGAAACAGATATCGAGGCCAGCTTCATCCCTTTGATAGAAGCTCATTCCCTCAGTGACTAACGCTTGCGTGTGATGACAGCAGGCATCCATTTATGAGGGTCCTGCCCCACTTCATAAAGGTCCACTTCCAAAGACTATCAGTATGGCAATTATTTTTCACTGTGCATGTTGGAGACAGTGAAACCATAGCAGGGTCTGCTTATGTCTCTTAGAAGCAGAAGGCAACTTTCATGGCTGTGTCTGGGCAACCCATAAACCTTAACATTATGAAGCCCTGTCTCTTCAGTTTGGTGTTCCTAGGCAAGACCCTAAGGAGCATATATTGGACACTAATACTAGCCTCTTGATGAATCATTGTCCATTTCCTCTTTAGTTCTAGGGTTTGGACCCAGGGTTCTCACATACATATTCTAAGTATATGTTTACCACTGAGCCACACCCTTAGCCTACCTTCAGTGTCTTTAAATGAACTGATTATGAATGAACTATTATGTGTGTGTGTGTGTGTGTGTGTGTGTGGTTTATTTATTTATTTAAGAGATAGAGAAAGAGGTAGATAAAGAGAAAAACAGAGAGAATGGGCATGCCAGGGCCTCTAGCCACTGCAAACAAACTCCAGACACATGCGCCAGCTTGTGCACCTGGCTTATGTGAGTACTGGGGAATTGAACCTGGGTCCTTAGGCTTTGCAGGCAAATGGCTTAACTGCTAAGCCATCTTTTAAAGACATATTTTTTTTTCATGGGCTGGAGAGATGGCTTAGTGATTAAGACACTTGCCTGCGAAGCCTAAGGCTTGACTCCCCAGAATCCATGTTAGCCAGATGAACAAGGTGGCATATGCATCTGGAGTTCATTTGTAGTGGCTAGAGGACCTGTTGTGCCCATTCGACTCCCTCCCCTCCCTGCCTCTTTCTCCCCATCTCTCTCAAATAAATATTTATTTGCAAGGAGAGAGAGAGAAAATGAGTACACCAGGGCCTTTAACTACTACAAATGAACTGCAGAGACATGCACCGCTTTGTGCATCTGGCTTTGTGTGGGGCTGGAGAGATGGCTTAGCAGTTCAGTGCCTGCCTGTGAAGCCTAAGGACCCTGGTTCAAGGCTTGATTCCCCAAGGCCCAGGTAAGCCAGATGCACAAGGTGGCGTATGCATCTGGAGTTTGTTTGCAGTGGCTGGAGGCCTTGGTGTGCCCATTCTCTATCTATCTGCCTCTTTCTCTCTCTGACTGTTGCTCTAAAATAAATAAATAAATAAAACATACATTTTTTTTTAAAAAAAGGGTCTCATGGAAAAAGGTCTTATGGAGGTAGTGGCCACCATGAGGTCATGTATATGCCAGCTCCTTCATGTCCAGAGGATAGTGTCCCAAAGTTCTCCTCCCCCTCTTCCTGCCCCCCCTCTTCTGCTGAGTTCGGGAAGAGTAATGTTTATGAAGGTTTCTTATTTCTGTGTGTCTTCGCCATTTTCCTCTTCTTTCCTTTTTGAGCTTAGGTAGTACTATGGTTATACCCTCTGGCTCAGGACTAGTTACAGTGCCTCTGTGGCTGTCACTTTGTAGCCTTAGTTACTGTGTAATCCAAGGGCTTCTGCTGACAGTGGTCTGGGGCTAGGGGAGGGACAGACAAAATCCTGTAGCCTTGGGCTGAAGAGATGGCTTAGCAGTGAAGGCTCTTGCCTGTGAAGCCTAAGGACCCATGTTCGAATCTCCAGGTCCCATGTAAGCCAGGCACACAGTGATGCAAGTGCACAAGGTCACACATGCGCACAAGGGAGCATATGCTTCTGGAGTTTGTTTGCAGTGGCTGAAGACCTTGGTGTGCCCATTCTCTCTCTATCGCTCTCTCTCAAATAAATTTAAATTTAAAAAGACCCTGTAGCCTCCCCGTTAACTCTAAGCCCCCTGGCCTGACGCCACTTAGTTGAGTGTACATATAGCTACAGATAGGTTTGATGCATAGATGAAGATAGGTCTCGGTTAGGGAAACTGAGGAAGGCTGTGTGTGTGTTGGGAGCAGCCCGGGAGCCAGCCTGCCTGTCTTCTCTCCACAGTCTCAGGTGAAAAGAAAGAGGGCTGGACCTGGGAGTCCTACCTGGAGGAGCAGAAGGCCATCACTGCCCCGACCAGCCTCTTCCAGGACGTGAGTTGGGCAATTTCAACCTTGGAAGAGTTCGTCTTCTCAGTCCAGTGACTCACCACCAAACTAAGACCTTCTAGTGTTTTCTCATGATCGCTGTTCTGATCCTCAGTGGACTGACAGAAGGAAAAGGCCCAGTGTAGGAAAGGGCCCATCCTAAGGGACTTCCAGGGTGGAAAGAAATTGGGAAGTGGCCCCTAGGCTCACCCACCCATCACTTGCAGAGTTGTGGATTCTGGTGTCTTTTGCCCAGTTTGGCACCGACCTTGCCATGATTTGAGCCAGAAAGGGAGCCCTTACTTCCAACCCTGACTCAGCCCCTCAGAATAGCTCCTAAGCTCTCTGACCCTCTCAGGGCACCTGCAGGGCAGATCCTCAACATGTTGCCCCTTTGAGAATAGCAGGTGGGTGAGACCTAAAGGCAGCTCCTTCACCCCAAGCACACTAGGCAAGGATAAGGCTGGATGGAAGCTGGGTCCTCTCCACTCTGTGCGTTGACAGTCCCAGGCAGTGGCTCATAACAAGAATGGCTTCAAACTGGGCATGAAGCTGGAAGGCATTGACCCTCAACACCCGTCCATGTACTTCATCCTCACTGTGGCTGAGGTGAGCCAGGGCTGGGAAATATACTCCTGATGCCTCCTAGTGTAGAGCCCCAGGGTGGCGGGTGGTGGGTGGCGGGAGGAAGGCACTGCCTTACAAAGCCCAGGGTTCCATTGGAATATAGAAAGCCAAACCACAGAATGGAAAGCAGACGAGGGACAGTGCGATGGCAATGTTACTGCATAGTGTATGCTGTCTGAGCCAAGGGAACTTGGGTGATCACAACGTGAGGATGCTGGCTGGCTTGAATCAGACAGGGACCCTGTGCTGTAGAGCCCCCCAGTTGTGCCAGAGAATGAACCAGATGGTGTGCCTGCGGGGGCCAGGTAAAGCCTACAAGAAGGGCTGCTTGCTGGGTTCTGAGAGGAGCTATGATTGAGTGGGGACGTCCAAGGGGACGCAGCAAAGCAAGCGAGCGGCTCTGGGGCACGGAACCAGCCGCCATGTTCAAAGACCTGCTCTTGAAGCCTGGGCATGGTGGCGCACGCCTTTAATCCCAGCACTCGGGAGGCAGAGGTAGGAGGATTGCATGAGTTCGAGGCCACCCTGAGGCTAACAGAGTGAATTCCAGGTCAGCCTGAGCCAGAGTGAGACCCTACCTCGAAAAAACAAAACCAAAAAACAACAATAACAAAAAAAACAAGCAAGCTGAGTGGGACCATATCGGGGTGTGCTGGGAAGAGCAGAGAAGAGGAAGGGCCATCAGAGGTCTGGAACAGTCTAGAGCCTTGTGGCACCTTCCACGTCCTGTTCAGGGTTAGGACAGCCTGCCATTAGCGTCTGCCCATCCGGCACCGGCACCCAGAGACCACAGGCTAGGCCAGGAGAGGCGAGGCACGCAGAGTGTGGCCTCTGCTGACACTGGCGTCCCTGCCGTTCTCGTCTTGGCCAGGTGTGTGGCTACCGCCTGCGTCTCCACTTGGACGGGTATTCCGAGTGCCACGACTTCTGGGTCAATGCCAACTCCCCGGACATTCACCCCGCTGGCTGGTTTGAGAAAACTGGACACAAGCTACAGCCGCCCAAAGGTAAGACCTCTCTAAGTCAGTCCCGGGGGAGACAGCGAGTCCTCACACTCATCCCTTCGCCCATGCCGGTCCCCATGTTCCCCAGCCCTGAACCCTGGCCCTAAGCCAGCCTCTCCGTTCCGTTCTGACGGGACTCTGCCCTGGGGCCCACACTGTTCCCGTGGAGCGTTCACTACATTCCCATCCTGCTTTGGCAGTGGATGGGGAGGGGGGTCCTCAGATCTGTCTGATTCTGCTGCTTCATGGTGGGGGGACCCCTCACCCCACTGCAGCCTCTGCACAGTGCTCTGTTCCTTCCCCCCGAGGGGCCTAGGTTACAAGGAGGAGGAGTTCAGCTGGAGCCAGTACCTACGCAACACAAGAGCACAGGCAGCCCCCAAGCACCTGTTTGTGAGCCAGAGCCACGTGAGTGCCCCCCGGTGAGAGTGGACATTACGCCTCGGGCCAGAGTCTACAGTGGGCCGTGGAATGTGATTCGTCACAGGGGAGTTCATCCGCAATCGCTCTCAGCTTTGTTCTGCTGCCCTCCTGTCCGGTGCAAGCACCGTGCCTGAGCAGGACCCAGACCCAAAAGACGGGGTGGGGTGGAGAGTGGGAACTGCTTATAGATTTCACCAAGTCACCAAGTTCCCCCCTTTCCCTCCCTCCGTCCTTTTTTTTTTTTTTTGGAGGTAGGGTGTCACTCTAGACCTGGAATTCACTGTATGTATGTGTGTGTATATATATATATATATGTATGTATGTATGTATGTATATAGTCTCAGGGTGATCTCGAACTCACAGTGATCCTCCTACCTCTGCTTCCCAAGTGCTGGGATTACAGGCGTGTACCACCACGCCCGGCTTCAACCCCTGAATTTTTAAATTTACTTATTTATTTATGAGAGAGAGAGAGAGAATGGGTGCATCAGAGCCTCCAGCCACTGCAAACAAACTCCAAAAGCATGCCTCATCTTGTGCATCTGGCTTGCATGGGTCCCAGGGGATCAAACCCAGGTCCTTTGCCTTTGCAGGCAAGTGCTGGGATTAAAGGCATGTACCATCATCCCCAGCTCTTTTTCTTTTGTTTTTTGAGATAGGGTCTTGCTGTAGCCCAGGCTGACCTGTAATTCACTGTATAGTCTCAGGGTGGCCTCAAACTCACAGCAATCTTCCTACCTCTGCCTCCCAAGTACTGGGATTAAAAGCGTGCGCCACCACGCCCAGTTTACTGTTCTTTTAGTAAGGGTTCACAGTGTTAGTAACTAGCCAGGATTCTTCAAGGTCTACATTCATCTCTTCTCATGGTGATTAGAAGAGACCCCAGTGACCTAATTCTCTCTTGCTAGGCCACAGTGGTGAACGCACCTCCAGGGGGAACACACTCAAACCTTAGCCCTTCCCTATTATACCAGAGGCCCTGGCCCAATACCTCCTCAGCTTAGACACTGACATGTCATTTGCTCAGACAATTTTTCGTTGTTTTTCCCTGTAATTCTTTGATATGAGGTTAACATCTACTCAAAGAGTTTCCCCTTCTTTTCTATTAACATTGAGATTCTCCTAGTCATTCCCAACAGCTCACTTCTTATTTTTAATAAGTTCAAAGGAGCTGGCAGCTTTATTTAACAGTTAAAGTAGCTCCCATAATTCCAAGCGAAGGGTCTGAGAGATAGGAAACCCCCATTAAAACTATCTTGCCATGCTGGGGGCTGGAGGTGTAGCTCAGTGGCAGAATGCCTGCTTAGCATTTGTGAAGGTTCCGCGGCCCTCACAAATGCGCGCACACAATTGCCATATTGAAGGCCCAGGCTCCCTGTGGGCTGGGGACTCCCCTGGAGCCCCAGAAAACCATATTTGAGTTCACAGGTGACTGGTACAATAGTCTCACTTGCTGTTGAGACAGGAAATGCATATTTTAAAGCCCAACTGTCTAAATTCTGGTCCTGCCGTTGATTAGCATTGTGCTGTGGGTCCAACGATGTCATTTCTGAAAGGGTGATGGTCCTGTTTATCTTAGAGAGTCCTGTGAAGATGTGGGAGGTGGTGATGTCTTTTGACGCTTTTGCCTGGTATGTGGCGGCTACCCAGCTAATACCAGCTCCCTCCCCAGGGAAGGAACACGTTACTCCTCACTTTCCCGTCACCCCACTATTGCCCCTGCTGCCTCAGGCCAAATCTAGTCAGGCTTACCCCAGTCGGGGACAGCCTGCTAGAGTTTTGAGGTGTAAGTGCATAGCCTCCTGCCAGTCACCTTCTGCCAAGAGTCAGCTTGTGATGGTCAGTGCACTTGGGGGCCAGAAGTTCCAGAGTGGCCCAGGTTTGGGGTTTTGGTTCTGCCTGAGAGCGACCCTCATTCCCAGCCGATCTCTCCCTTGTTTCCCCTGCAGGCAGACCTCATACAGAACCTGCTCTTCCATTTGCCAGGGGGTGGGGGACCTGTGGGCTAGCTCCAGCCACCCTGGCTCTGGTGGTGGCAGCCTTCTTCTTATCCGTAGAGTTCCCCACCGCTGGGTTTCCAGGTGGGCATGAAGCTGGAGGCTGTGGACCGCATGAACCCATCCCTTGTCTGCGTGGCCAGTGTGACCGATGTGGTGGACGGCCGCTTCCTGGTGCACTTTGACAACTGGGATGATACTTATGACTACTGGTACTGGGGGTCCTCAGGCTTGGCCTGCTGGGGGAGGGGGTAGCAGGGATAGGAGGCATCTCCTTTAGGGTCTCAGATACCATGGGGGTCTGTCCAGGCAATACCTGATACTGGGGATAGGGGACTGGTCTATGGATTTGAGCTATGTCACTAGAAACATAGCTCGGTTTTACGTCTTCATTTAAAAATGCCCCTATTCTGCTTTCCTGTGAAGCCTAAGGACCCATGTTTGACTCTCCAGGTCCCACATAAGCCAGACGCACAAGGTGATGCAAGCGCACAAGGTTGCACATGCGCACAAGGTGGCTCATGTGTCTGGAGTCCAACTGCAGTGGCTGGAGGCCCTGGCGTGCCAATTCTCTGTCACTCTCTCTCATTAAAAAAAAAAATGCCCCTATTAAAATGAGCAGTGCCCTGACTTATGGCTCTCTTAGATGTCATGTTGTGCTGGAGGTTTTAGTTAATGTGGCTGTTTTCTGACCCTGTGTAGGCCACCTGTCTCTCTCTCACCAGCAAGGAGGGTGGGGAGGACCCCAAGGCCATGCTGTGGACATGGCGGGCTCAGGTTCTCCGTCTCCCTGGAACAGTGACATATTCTTTTATTCAGGTGTGATCCCAGCAGCCCCTACATCCACCCGGTGGGCTGGTGCCAGAAGCAAGGAAAGCCCCTCACTCCTCCACAAGGTGACCCCACTGCCTGAGCATGTGTCCTTCCCAGGTCCAGTCCCTACCCGCTTGTCTCCTGATCCCTCGTTAGCATGCCCTTCAGGACTGATAAGGACCAGAGCCTCAGATCCTTTTTATTTATTTAGTTAGTTAGTTAGTTAGTTGGTTGAGAAACAGAAAGAGGTATGTAGACAGGGAGAGAGAAAGAGAGAATTGGGCGTACCAGGGCCTCTAGCCACCGCAAACGAATTCCTGATGCATGTGCTACCTTGCGCATCTGGCTTATGTGGGTACTGGAGAATCGAACCTGGGTCCTCAGGCTACACAGGCAAGTGCTTTAACTGCTAAGCCATCTCTCCAGTACCCTCTCCCCCTTTAAAATATATTTTAGCCTCAGCTTCTTGGCCAAGGAGTTGAGAGCCCTCTGATCTTGGAGGTGTCCTGCCAAACCTCACCTCTACGGAGGTTTAAGGGAAGAAAGTTAGATGACCACATCAGCAAACAAACAGGGGTCCAAAGCAAAGTAAATGCCTTCTTCCCCTCTGAAGTGCCGCTGGCCCAAGAGGAGCAGAGGCAGCTTTGACCAGTAAGGCACCTCACATAATCCCAAGCAAAGGGCCTGAGAAATAGGGAGCCCCCGTTTTAAAATATTACTGTACTATGGGTCTGGAGAGATGGCTTAGCATTTAAGGCATTTGCCCGCAAAGCCAAAGGATCCCGGTTCGATTCTCTAGAACCCACATAAGCCAGATGCACAAGGGGGGCGCATGCGTCTGGAGTTCGTTTGCAGTGGCTGGAGGCCCTGGTGCACCCATTCCCTCTCTCTCTCTCTCTCTCTCTCTCTCTTTTTCTCTGTTTCTCCTCCTCCCTCTTTCTCTCTCTCAAATAAATAAATATAATATATATAAATAAAATATATTTTAAAAAATTCCACTGTACTAGAGGCTGGGCGTATAGCTCAGTGGTAGAATGCCTGCTTAGCCTGTGTGAGGCATTGGATTAGATCCACAGTCCCTGCGCAGCCACACACAAAAATGACTATATTGAAGATCCAGGATCCTCATAAGGCCAAGGGCTCCACTATGCTCTTCAGATAGACCATTAAGCTCAAGCAGAAGCAGTAGGGCTGTGGGTGAGGGGAGCTGGGGTTCAGAGAGCCCTGTGAGCTATCAGGGTTCTACGTGATTGATGCTGACCAGGAGGCTGGTGTGTGGGTTATCTGTGGTCTCATGGGAGGAGGGCTCTATTCCAGGGTCTCTGCCCCTTCCATGTCCCTGGTCCTGCCTGTGGACAGCTAGTTCCCTGACTCACCTGGATGGCTCAGACGTAATTCTCACCCTCTTTTTCCAGACTACCCAGACCCTGATAGCTTCTGCTGGGAGAAATATCTAGAAGAAACCGGAACCTCTGCTGTGCCCACATGGGCCTTCAAAGTGGTGGGTTTTCATTTGTTCTCCCCAGCACTTGAGTTCAGGAGGGTGGGGAGTGCTCAGCCAGAAGCAAGGGGCCCTCGGCCTTGCCCTTGAGCAGGACACAGTTCCCCTAGGCACTGCACTTGGGCTCCCTTGCTTGAAGCCTCAGTTCTGCCGAGCTGGGTGTGAAAGCATTTGTCCCCCCGACAGCGACCCCCTCACAGCTTCCTGGTCAACATGAAGCTGGAGGCTGTGGACCGCAGGAACCCAGCCCTGATTCGGGTGGCCAGCGTGGAAGATGTGGAGGACCATCGGATAAAGGTGGCTCCGGGACCCTAGGGCTGGGGGAGGGGCACATCAGTGGGGCAGGAGCTCTGTCACAGGCATGGGATGGGAAGCTGAAAATGAACCTCGTTCTCTCAGCTGTGATTCATTTTTGTGGGCTTGGACAGGTCACTGCTCCTCCTTCCGGAACCTTAATCGTATCGTTTATAAAATGGGCTTTAATACCCCTGGTCCTCTCCGACCAAAGGACTGAATGGAGATAGTGGTGATTGAAACAACTGAACCCCTAGAAAATGTAGGTTGGGCCCCGTTCCTGTGGAGGTGGCGCCTGAATTCTAGTCCAGGATCTTGTCCCAGCCCCAGGGACGGGGAGAGACCTTCCAGCTGAGCTGGGCTCCAAGAACGACCCCCTGACCTTCCGGAAACCGTTCCTCCCCAGCTCCACTTTGACGGCTGGAGTCATGGCTGTGACTTCTGGATCGATGCTGACCACCCAGATATCCATCCTGCAGGCTGGTGCTCCAAGACAGGACATCCCCTGGAGCCTCCTCTCCGTGCGTGCCCCCAGGACTTCCCTGCCCTGTCCCTCCACCTTACAGCCCTCGCAGGGTGCCCACGCCTCATGTGAGCTCAGGACCCCTGTCCTTCTCGCTCTGGACTGCCTGCTGTGCTTCTGCCTTAGAGACAGGACATGGCCGAAGGTCCAGCAAAGTGTATAAGCACTAAGTCTTCCCAGCTAGAGAGGTGGCTCAGCGGTTAAGGTGCTTGCCTGCAAAACCCAAGCATCTAAGTTCAGTTCCCCAGGGCCCACGTAAAGCCAGATGCCCAAAGTGGTGCATGCACTTGGAGTGCGTTTGCAGGCAGCTAGAGGCCCTGGTGGGCCCACCCTCTCTCTGCTTGCAAATAAATAAATTAAATTAATTATTTAAAAAAAATTTTTTTAAAGAATTAAGTATTCCTTCCTCAGTGACAAGCTGGAAGGGTGGCATCACTTGGCCAGTGGCCCTGTCTCCATAGAACTAGTTCCTAGCGCAAACCTCGTACATGGAAACTGTCCGTTCCCCGCCCTCCATCTCCCAACCCCAGGGCATGATGCTAACTTGTCATCCTTCCCCTCCAGGGCCCAGAGAACCTAGTTCTGTCTCACCTCCTCTTGGCTACAGGAGCCTGTCTCACACAAGGACCTCCAAATATAGCTCTCACCACCGGTGAGTGAAGGCTTCCTGCCCAGAGACCCCTGGGTTTTTTTTTTGTTTATTCAGGGAAGGTCTGAGTACCTGCGCAGGGTTCAGAGTTACCCAAGACCTGACTAGAACTAAGGTTGGGGGAGGCTTTGTGAGGACAAGTAGATCCATCCAGATTCATCCTTTCTCCCTCCAGGAAGTGCCCCACTCCTGGCTGCAATGGCTCTGGCCACGTCACGGGCAAGTTCACAGCTCACCACTGCCTCTCCGGCTGCCCGCTGGCTGAGAGAAACCAGAGCCGGATGAAAGCAGAGCTGTCTGACTCCGAGGCGTCAGCTCGGAAAAAGAGCCTCTCAAACTTGTCCCCAAGGAAGAAGCCTCGCCATCACGGCCGGTGCGGTGGCCAGGGAGTCAGGGCCTGGGCTCCCCGGGTGCGGGGCCTCCTCGTGGTCCTCTTGGGTTAACCACTGATGCCCCTGCCGCGGCCCCGGCCCCCTCTCTCTCCAGGATCGGACGCCCTCCAAAGTACCGCAAGAGTCCACAGGAAGATTACCAGAGTGAGTGTGCCGGGGCCTCTGTTCCGTGCCCTCCGCCAAGTGGAGTTAGCCAGGGAGAGCTCTGTGGTTGGAGGGATGAGACACCAGGGTGCTGGAGTGGGAGAAGCTGGAAGGGTGGGTGCCTCTTTGTTGGCGAGTCTTTCAAGGCACAGAGCAGTAGCAAGAGAACAGAATGGGGTCTTGAGAGACCATGGCTTCCAGTCACATGACTTTGCTGGGAGTCTTTGGAAAAGGCATAGAGCCCCTTGGGGGGGGGGGGTCTCTGATTCTCCACTGTGAGGCTGGTTCTGCTGGTCTGTGATTTTAGGCTTCCTGGGGAGACTCTGGCTGTCAACTTCTAGATGAGTGTCAACTTCTGCAAGTCACTTAATATTACTGAGTGAGCTTCAGTTTCCTCCCTTAAGGACACGGATAAAAATCCTGCCTCTCAGCTGGGCGTGGTGGTGCACTGCCTTTAATCTCAGCACTCGGGAGGCAGAGGTAGGAGGATTGCCATGAGTTCAAGGCCACCCTGAGACTACATAGTGAATTCCAGGTCAGCCTGGGCTAGAGTGAGACCCTACCTCGAAAAATCAAAAAAAAAAAAAAAAATCCTGCCTCTCAAGAGCCTGAGGCTGCAGTAACCGTGGTCACTAGTGCCATTGACTGAGGCAGGCAGAGATGGGAGCTTTACCTGTGCCCGCTCTAACCCACAGCCTCCCACGGTGTGTCCAAGAGAGAAAACCCGTCAGGTTCCAAGGTCATTAACCTTGTGTGGGGGCCGACCTGGGGATTCAAATGTGAACTTGACCTTCTGCCACGCGATACGTAAAGCACTGAGCCCAAATGTCACTTCACTTCCCAGGCCTCCCCCCTCATTTGCACGGGATTCCATAACAAAGTACCACAGGTGGGGGTCCCCTAAACAACAGGCATTTACTTCCCAGGGTTCTGAAGATGGAGGCTTTGCATTGTTGGGACACCTGGCCAGAAGTAGCCAATGAAGCCAGCCAGCCAGCCAGTCTGCTTATCTGCAGAGAGTTAGAGACAGCTGGTAATAGCGATGCCGTTTTTGTGAGTCTTAACGACAGCCCCTCACAATGGCAACAATACAGGGCTGAAGTGTTTTTATAAGACTTAATTAAAATTTACTGTAACTTGTTCTGAGCTTAATGAAACGTGAAGAAGTTAATAAATCTCATGGAAAAAAAAAAACAAAGCCCATGGGAGGAGAGGGTTTATTTCAGGCTTACAGTGAAAGCGTCATTACGGCAGGGAAAGGATGGTAGAGCAGAGGCTGGGCAGCAAGTCTGGCCCCAGCAGCTGGCAGAAAACACCCGCAAGAGCGAATTCAGGGCTGGAGCGGCTGCTCGGCGGTTAAAGGTGCTTGCTTGCGGAGCATGATGACGCAGGGTCAGTTTGCCAGTACTCACCAAGTGCACAAAGAGTTCTCTTGCTGCCCTGGTGCACCCATTCATTCTTATTCTCTCTCTAGTAAATACATAACTAAGTAAATATTTTCTTTTTGAAAAAGGAGTAAGTTCAGCTCATCTCCCTGGCAGGAAGTGGTATCTGTGAGCTGAGCTAACACTGGCCAGTTGGACTAATAAACCTCAAGGTCCACCCCTGGTGACACACCTTCTTCAGCAAGCCTCCATCTTCCAAATTGCCACCAGCTGGAGGCCAAGTACTCAAAGCACAGGAGAAGATGGCTCAGTGGTTAAAGGTTTCCTCGTAAAACACACGAGTGGATGAGGGACATGTCATTCAAGCCACCACAGAGGTGACAGGAAGACTGCTGACTCCTCAGGCCTCTCCCTGGCCTGTAGACAGCTAGCTGCCTCCTTGCCGTCATCTCACTGGGTCTGTCTTGTGTGTGAGCCATTGTCTCACTGCGTGTACAGATTCCTGAGCCCGGCGTCCTCATTAGTCAGAGGAGCGTGACAGTGCTCACCTCATGCTGTGGTGGGAGGCTGAGGCAAGCCACGTACAGGACTCCCCACGGTTAACCACAGGTGGTGTTAGCCCGAATCTCATGCCTAAAGGACTTTATCTCATGGCTGCTTCATACTATTGCCCATTGGCGAAAACAGAAGATGCCTCCTTTAGTCTCAGGCTTGTGTGACCAGCGCCTTGGCTGGCTTCTAGGCCCTTCTAGGAAGGCATCCTAGAATCAAGACTATATAGTAGGCTCCTTTTCTGCCCACCATAAGTGCACCAGGTCAGTTCCTACTGCAGAACCTCATTTGGCCACCAGAGGGCGCCGCTGCACGGACTGTGAAGAATTCATAGGAAGTCAGTATTTCCAATGGCTACCACGGAGGCCAGCCTCCCCTCAGGCACTTCAGGGAAAGAGCAGGGCCAGAGCTTCCCTGTTGTGTGGGCTGGGGTCTCACCCAGCAGGACACTAGGAGCCCTTGTGTGGTGGCACATGTCTTTAATCCCAGCACTGGGGAGGCAGAGGTAGGAGAATTGCCGCGAGTTCGAGGCCAGACAGACTACATAGTGAATTCCAGGTCAGCCTGGGCTAGAGTGAGACCCTGCCTCAAAACACCCAAAAAAGAAGAAGAAAGGACAGTGGTCTCTGCTAACCTTTCTGAAGGAGACTCCTTGAATCCATTGCAGAGACCTTATCTGTATAGGCTGAGGGCATGCGAGTGACCATTCCATGGAGAAGGGACCTTTGCGCAGTTAGGATTTGTTTGTGTTTATTGTCTCAGCCCCAGGAGGATCCGCTCTTTGAGAGAGCCATCGGCCATTTCTGATCTGTGGCCAGTTAGGTAATACCTGTGAGAACCTGGCTTTGCTCTGGGGAGAAAGAGAAGAGGGATACTCCCAACATCTTAGTGTTGTCCCCCAAGCCTGCCCCTGGATACAAAGGGAACCAAATCCATGGCTTCAAGAAGGGAGAGCTTGGATGGACAAGAGGCCCAAGTGTGGCCGGGTGGGGGAGGTGCTAGTGGATCGAGGGGAGAACCAGGCACGGCCATTGAGCCACAGGAGGAGCTGGTCAGTGGTCATGGGGAACAAGCCGTCTCTCAGTGATGCTTAGGGGCTATTTGTGTGGACTGAGGGGTCTATAGAGTGGTCAGAGGGACTAGTGACAGAATCCCCAAGGCCCAGAAGTATGTAAAGAGGCCAAGACACTGAGACCCAGGAGGGAGAGAAGGCCGGGTGGTCCACGGGGTGCTGCGGGAATGGTATGCCAGAGGTCAGCATGCAGAATTAGCGCCGAGCGAGGCAGCCAGAGCAGCTCCCTAAACCGCGGACCGAGGCAGAGCAAGCCAAGCTGCCTGGAGTTGAGTTGCTGAAGTGGGTGGAGTCCAAGGGGCGAGTGCCAGGCCTGCCAAAGAGGAAGCCAAACAGAGTGGTACCAGTCACCTGACCCATGGAGCCAGTGATTTCTAAGCGAATCAGGAAGCAAGTGACAGGCAGCCTAGGTTTGGGGAGCCTGTCGTAGCTCATCCTGTAGGACCAGAATCACCCTGGCTCTGAGAGAGTTGGTCAGGGTCCACAAGGACTTAGGAACAAAGGGCACACAGAACTCACCTGTGACGTCAGGGATAAGCTTGTTTGGATGTGGAGGAGCGATTGACTTTGATGCCAGACTCAACAGCATCAAGAGAGCATCCTTGCAGGGCCCCGGGGGTGCTGCAGAGCCTCAGAGAGGTGGGCTGGGGTCATTCCAAACAGCGGGCCTGAGAGCAAGCAGCCCGCTTGACCCCCCCAGGTGAGGACTCAGGAAACACGGGTCCCTGGTGTGGCTCTGCAGGCTCTTGGAAGGGGCCCCGGTCCTGTCCGCTGTGCCGGCCAGCATCCCGTGTGGCATTGGCGTGAGCCATTCCCTGTACTGGCCCACCAGCCCCTCCCTCCCTGTGCCTTCCAGCCCTCCCGCCTCATGTTGTGCACCAGTCCCTCTTCATGTCCGCCTTGACCACCCACCCTGACCGCTCACTGTCCATGTGCTGGGAACAACACTGCAAGCTCCTGCCAGGAGTGGCAGGCATCACGGCCTCCACAGTGTCCAAGTGGACTATCGAGGAGGTAAGGTCTCTTCAGTCTCCTTTTGCTTGTCCTCATGCCCTGTGTCGCCTCACCACACCCCAGGAGAGGACTCAAACAAAGCCCTGGTCAGGCCGATATAACTCCTGACGGGACTCCCTGCTCAGACCTCCTGCCCGTAGCCCCTTAAGCACCCAGTGGGGCTAACCAAGACACTGTCATGTAAGGCCCTCATGGCAGACCGAGGGGGCTGAGCCCTCAGCCTAGCTGGGAATGCACCAGGAGAGATGGGTTTCAGGCCTGGGCCTCCGGAGCAAAAGGGCTACTGCTCACACAGCCACCATACAAAAATCATGAGAAGAACCCTCTGAGGCTGGTGAGAAAAGTCACTGTTGGCACCGCCCAGAAGGCAGCAAGGCCACACGGGCCAGCCCCTCCCCTGCTCTCCTAAGCCCATCCCCTGGTCAGCTATCTCCTTCGCTTTTCAAGGTCTTTGGCTTCGTGCAGACCCTGACAGGCTGTGAGGACCAAGCACGCCTCTTCAGAGACGAGGTAAGGTGCAAGTGCAGAGCGAGGGACAGAGGGAAGGTCACCACGTCACTGGGGTGGCAGGAAGCAGGTGCCTCAGCAGCACTCATGCAGACGGAGGAGAGTCTGTTGTCCTCTGGGCAAAACCAGCCATAGCAGCCCGCATACGTGGGGACTGGGGGGATTCCAGTGCAGACTGCGGCCCAGCACGGGGACGCTGTTCTGATTATCCTCAGGAAGGAAAGCGCATCCTGGAGAAAGATTCCATTAGGTCCTCTGCTTGCTGCCCAGTCTTGTTTGTAAAAAGAAGCTTGGCCAATGATGGTCAGTGAACCGAAGCGCTTTTGGGCTCTGGGGGCCTGGGGAGAGGACCAGAAAGGAAACTCAGGGCTTCACGCAGGCTAAGCCGGCGCTCCACCACTAAGCTTCATCCCTGGCCCGAAGCATCCTTTAAGCGGATACACTACAAGGGATGCTAACATTGAAACCAAGAAACGAGAGCTTAGAAGCAATGAGTAAAAGAATGGCAGCTTTAGGGCTGGAGAGGTGGCTTAGCAGTTAAGGCGCATGCCTGCAAAGCCTAAGGACCCAGGTTCAATTCTCCAGGTCCCACCTAAGCCAGATGCACATGGTGGCACATGTGTCTGGAGTTGGTTTGCAGTGACTAGAGGCCCTGGTGCCCCCATTCTCTCTCTCTGTTTCTGTCTGTCTCTCTCTCTCTCTCTCTCTTTCTCTCTTAGTGTCTAATAAATAAATAAATAAAAATAAATTTAAGAAAAGGAATGGCAGCTTTGGAGACAGTCTGGAGTGGCATCCTAGGTCTCCCCTACTGAGCTGTTTGTCTCTGAGCTTACATCTTCCCGTCTTTAAAATGGAGACAGAGCACATGTGCTATGGAGGACTACCTTGCAGGGTCCTTGTGATCACTGGAAATAAGCAGTGAGTCATTCTACCAGAATGTCTAGTACCATTGTATCACATATGTATGCACATATGTGTAGCAGTATTATAGAGTTATATACAGTGGGAGCACCGTAAATGGTAGCTCTGACTTTATGCACAATTACCCTTAAATAAAAACCTTTATTCGCCAGGCGTGGTGGCACACACCTTTAATCCCAGCACTTGGGAGGCAGAGGTAGGAGGATCTCGTGAGTTCAAGGCCACCCTGAGACTACGTAGTTAATTCAAGGTCAGCCTGGACCAGAGAAAGACCCTACCTCGAAAACAAAAAAAAATAAACAACAAAAAAACAATCTTTATTGATGACTCTCCTAATTTGTAGAGCTTAAAACTTAAAAGGGATCCTTATTTAAGGTCTCCTTCCGAAGAATATAAGCATCCCTACTGTGTGTCCCCCTCCACTCAGGACAGTGTGGTCTCAGCTGCACAGAGCTGCCCACTTCCAGGTCACGAGTCCTGCCCGCTCTGCAAGGAGGAAGAATGTCTTTGTCTAGGTCCAGAACACCTGATCCTATGCGGTAGAGCTGCTTAACTCCTCCCCATCTCGGGGCTCCTCTTGCCTCCTGTGTGGCTGATCTCATTCAGAGTCCCCTGACCAACATGGAGTGCCCTGAGCTGCGGCTACTCCAAGATAGTCTGTTGTTTTGGGGCTTTGTTTGTTTTGGTTTATTTTTGGTGCTGAGGATTGAACCCAGAATCTCGAACATGCTACTCCCATGCTCTCCCACTGAGCTGTGACCCCACACCCCGCTAGATGGTCTTTAACGGAGGTGAAACATACATGGAGTGGAGTGCACTCATCATCAGCGTCCACTGCCGCAAGTTGTTATTTTATTTTACTTTACTTTCTCAAGGTAGGGTCTCACTCGGCGCAGGCTGACCTGGAACTCACTGTGTAGTCTCAGGCTGGCCTCGAACTCACAGTGATCCTCCTACCTCTATCTCCCAAGTGCTGGAATTAAAGGCGTGCACCACCACGCCCGGTAGTGCCACAAATTTTATAAAATGTGTGCACTGGAACCCAGCACTTCAGTGAGAATGTACTGACAGCAGGTACCCTTTGGGATCCCTTTTTTACTCAATGAAATATTTTTTGAGGTTTTTTTTTTTTTAATATATTGCTCTTTCCGCTTTCAGTTTGGATCCCTTTTATGAACATCCCACGGTTCTCTTGTAATAGACATTTGGGAACTTTTCCGAACTCCCTGGCGCCCTAGCCCCCACAGCCTCTGTCTTGCTCCCTTCACCTCTCTCCCTCTGCCACCACTGGCTTCTTTCCTCCCCGAGTCTGCCCTTCTACATGCCATAGAAGGCACATTTCCTTACAATTGCAGACGTCATGAGGTTTCGCTCCTGAGAACTGTAGCTGGGGATTTGTTTTCTACATAACTCCAGTATTGTTATATTATCAAGTTGGGGTCATCCCATACCCAGCCTGTATTCAAATTCCTCCAGTTCTCTCAGAACTTTTTTTTTTTTTTAAGTTTGGCAGATTTTGAGCCAAATAAGGTCCACATAATTGATTTTGGTTGTTATATGCTTAATTGTCTTGTACTTTAGGATCATTCCCTCACCACATTTTTATTTTTATTCTTTCTTTTTTTTTTTTTCTTTTCTCTTGACTTTTTGTTTTTTGTTTTTCGAGGTAGGGTCTCACTCTAGCTCAGGCTGACCTGGAATTCACTATGTAGCCTCAGGTGGCCTTGAACTAGTGGTGGTCCTCCTACCTCTGCCTCCTGAGTGCTGGGACTAAAGGCGTGCACCACCACGCCCGGCTCTCATGACATTTTAAGTCTTTACAAGACTTCTGGATTTGTCTAGCTTTCTCGTGTGTCATGTGATTTATTCTCTAATCCTTTACAATTCCTGTGGACCCTGTAAGCTGGAAATCAGATCCAAAGGCTTGGTTAGGTTCAGGTCTCTCTCCTTCTCTCTTCTCTCTCTCCTCTGGGTTTTTTGGCTGGAATAGGTGAGAAGTAATATGTTGTACCTTACACAGTATCCCTCAGGATGTATACAGTGTCACTCAGTCCTGCCATTGACAACACTAAGATTGCCCAATGCGTTCACAGGGAACAGCGGCATTTTAAAAATGTCTTTTGCTTGCTTTGTTTTTACTTCTGGCATTTCAAAAATGTTAAATCCCACTTGTTGATTTGAAGGTTGTTAAACAGATTGCATAATGAGTCCAGGAAACCTTTATAAAGTGGATAACCAATGAATAAAACTGCTTTGGATGTGGGCCAGACTCGCTTCCTGGCATGTGACCCAGGCAGCCTCGCCAGTGCCCTGTGTTCAGAAGCGCTCTGAACCTGGCTTAACACTCAGCTCTCACTAGTTTGAAATTCTTAATGACTTTCCAACAAGGTACTCTGCACTCTCATTTTGAAATTTTGTTTAACTTTATTTTTATTTATTTGAGAGAGAAAGGGAGAGAGAGAATGGGCGCCCCAGGGCCTCCAGCCACTGCAAATGAACTCTAGATGCATGCACTACCTTGTGCATGTGGCTTATGTGGATCCTGGGAAATCGAATCGAGGTCCCTGGCTTTGCAGGCAAGTGCCTTAACCACTAAGCCATCCCTCCAGCCTGTGCACTCTCATTTTGTGCTTCACCCCACAGTTACATAAATAGCAAGTGCTGGTTTCTGGGAGGTTTTTTTTGTCTACCAAAACTCCAAAGACATTGTGCAAAATACAGGTGCTGAAACTCAGACTGGTCAGTAGAAAGAGAAAGTACATGTATATGACATGGGGAAACCAGTGGCTGTCTTTCTTTCCTTCTCCGTCCCCATTGCTGTCTTCCTTTTCTCCTTTTTTCCTCCCTTCTCCCTTCTCCTTGTCCGTCCTCTTCCTCCTCCCTCCGTCTCTCCTCCCCACATATGACATGTCCTCTTTCTCCTCCCCACGCCCCATGCATACCCACACCATCCATTCTCCTCCTCCCCATGACCCTTTCCTCCTCCTCCGCTGTCCACGTCCCTCTCCTGACCCCTCAGATGATTGACGGCGAGGCCTTCCTTTTGCTGACACAGGCGGACATTGTGAAGATCATGAGCGTCAAGCTGGGCCCAGCCTTGAAGATCTATAACGCTATTCTCATGTTCAGAACTGCCGATGACACCTTAAAGTGACTGGTCCGTGCGGGCTCTCCTCCAGCCCTTGCTGGGCTGCCCCTCTCCAGATGCCATGTCCTTTCCAACTTGAGTTCCTCATATCCCTGCCCTTACCCTCACCCTCGTTATCTGATTAGGGCTGGTCTGTCCCAGAAGGTACATGGGAGCAGATGAGCCTGGAAAAGGAGTGGGGGGGCTCCTGGCCCCCAGTGCTGGAGTTCATTTGCCTTCGGGTGCCCCAGTGGAATTGTGATAGGGCAGGTGCCGGGCTAGGGAAGTCCCGCAGCTCCAGCTCACTTGGTCATCAGCAAAGGGTTTTTGTCTTAATAGCACCCTCCACTCTGAGACCCCTGTCCTTCTTGACATCTCTATGTCCTTTTCTCTCCTGAGACCCTGTCCTCCTACCCAGAAGTAACTGTGGCCCTTCCACACACATTTGCCCTTAAAATACCTCCTCCCTTTCTACTTCTGATTGTGCCTGCCTCCCCCCACCCCCAGCTCCACAGTCTGGTTCCTGGCAGCCTCAGCTGTGGTCCGGCCAGACGTCATGGCTCTTTTCTCTTACATGTAGGAGTCTCAGAAACTTGGGAGCTTCTGGCTGCCTTTCTCCCTTTAGCCCAAGGCTATTCAGAGCCCAGCTTGAACGTATCCAGCTTGGGACCGCTTGCCAACGACAGTGGCCCACACTAGGGCCTAGTTCCAGCAGAGGGGGCCTGTTTTACAGCTGGTGGACACCGACTGTTCACTGAGATTCCCCGTGCGCCTTCCCTGTGTTAGGTCTGGGGAGGAGGAAGTGTGGTCTGGTAGGTAGCCCAGGCCAGAATGTCAAGACAATCTAGGGGTGTGTCGGATGTTCTGGGGCTCGGCTCCAGCAGGTATGTTAGCAGCAAGCACTGAGACAGCCTGTAGCTGTGGATTTCAGCCAAGGTCACTGCCCATGGGTGAGGGCCCCCTGCCAGCCAGGCCTCCTGTCCAGGAGAACGGAGCACCGTCTAGCCCACACCCATGATACCACATCCGCTTTGTCCCTTAAACATTTGCCATTGGCCCTTGAGGAGCCTTACAAAGTCCGCTTAAGGGTGGGCGTTGAGCAGACTCACTCTTCTACCCTTGAATTCTCTCTGATCTTGTACACACTTCTTGCCTCTCTCTTATCTGCTTGCATTGCCAGCTGGGTTCCTGTTGCCTTTCTGGAACTTGGACTTCTCTACGCACACAGGGGCTCAGCCTCCTCCACTTCTGTCACTGCCAACCCTGCCTCCCAGCCTGTGCGGGGAGCACCAGAGCCCAGCGGGAGCTGCCCCAGGAGTGCTGAGCTCCCAGTGCTGAAGTGGGTCTGCAGGACGTGGAGCTGGGGTCCCTCCTCAGACTCCCCATCAGTCACGTGGTGTGTGTGTGTGAGTGTGTGTGTGTGTGTGTGTGCGTGCGCGCACGTGTGCGCGTCCCCCCAGCAGCGTCGGGGTGTAGATGTGACGTGTAGTGTTGTGACTATGTTAAGGGCTATTGTTAAAATACAAAGCTTTACTATTTTTTTCCCCCTCTGAAGTGGGAACCCAAAGCTCTGTAGATTTCCTGCCACAGTCCTACTGGGGCCGCTCCCCCTCCCTAGACCAGACAGCTTTTGGGGGGCAGCCATTCAGCCTCCATCTGTCTTACACTGCCAGCCTCAGGTTCCTTTCCCCCTCTGCCTCAGGGGTGACTCGGCAAAGCCTTCCTGAGAGGACATGGGACAAAGCTGGGAGGGGCAGGGGGACTGGACTGAGAGGCGACGTCACTGCTCCTTGGCTAGGAGTAAAGGGGACCCTGTCTGCATTCTGCGGTCATCCGGGTGGCAGTGGAGCCCATTGGCTCCTTGCCTACAGTCTGCCCTGGAAGCTCACTGACTATTCTGAGAAGGCAGCAAGTGCTCACTCACAGCTGATTCTCTGGGGCCACACGAGTCCAGGGAGCGGGGCGGGGCAGCCCAAGAGGGATGGGGCAGCCTTTTGTGAAGGTCGGCCAGTGATGCTTGCGAGCCTGCCGGAACTGCCAGGGAGGCCAAAAGCCTTGGAGGCCTGAGCACTTGGTCCGCTAACATGCGACTTTTCAGAAAGAAACGAAATCATCAAAAAGTCAAAAGAAGCCGGGCGTGGTGGCGCACGCCTTTAATCCCAGCACTTGGGAGGCAGAGGTAGGAGGATCGCTGAGAGTTCGAGGCCACCCTGAGACTACATGGTTAATTCCAGGTCAGCCTGGACCAGAGTGAGACTCTACCTCCTAAAAAAAAGAAACCTACCCTCTGACCATCCCGCCACCTCTTCACCCCGCTGTGTCCCCATGCGAGATCATCGCACCTTGACCTGGGAGCACAGGAGGGGACGGAGTGGGCAGCTGTCCCTGGCACCCTGGGCCTTGCTGACTAGCAACAGGCACCACTTACACTTTGTCCCCAGCGGCTGCCCAGCCCCTGCCCAGCTTTGGCCGAGGACAGGGATGACCTTTCTGTTTAACTTCTAAGGCAGAGAGGATGATCCCATAGCTTGAAAATAAATGAAGCCTGTTTGCACTTTCATTCATATGCACTTTGGTAGAATTGCATTTTGTACGTGTGTGAGTGTGTGTGTGTGTGTGTGTGTGTGTGTACATACGCATGTACATACACTCCTGTGTTCTTCAATTGAGAATCTTCTGGTTCAAACTGAAGTGACTCATGAGGGAGAAAACATTACAAACAAAACACAGTGTGGTTCGTTGGTGTATTGAAACAACATAAATAAAGTTAAACAGTTGGATATTATGGATCTGGTCTGTTTCTCTTTTCATGGTGCTATACCCAGAACACACAGGAACACCAGGGTCACCATTTCTGAGGAGACCAATGTGTTCTCCCTGCAGTTCAGAAGAGGTTCTAGAGACTCTGGTTTTTACAGAGCTTTAAAGATAAGAAACGGGCCGGCCGTGGTGGCGCAGGCCTTTAATCCTAGCACTTGGGAGGCAGAGGTAGGAGGATCACCATGAGTTCGAGGCCGCTCTGAGACTACATAGTGAATTCCAGGTCAGTCTGGACTAAAGCGAGACCCTACCTCAAAAAACTAAAAAAGAAAGAAAGAAACAGGCCCTAGGAAGATTGCTCAGTGGTTAAAGCTCTTACTTGAAAAGCTTGCCCTGCTGAGGTTCAGTTCCCCAGGACCCACGTAAAGCCAGATGCATAAGGCAGAGCATGTATCTGGAATTGGTTCACAGTGACTGGCAACCCTGGTGCACCCATTCTCTCTCTGTCTCTATCTCTCTGCCTCTTTTTCTCTCTCACTCTCAAATAAGTAGATAAAATATTTAAAAGAAAAAGAGCCGGGTATAGTGGCACACACCTTTAATCCCAGCACTCAGGAGGCAGAGGTAGGAGGATCACCGTGAGTTTGAGGCCACCCTGAGAGTACATAGTGAATTCCAGGTCAGTCTGGACTAGAGTAAAACCCTACCTTGAAAAAAAAAAAGAGAGAGAGAGAGAGAGAGAGAAAGAAGAAAAGAGAGTGAGCTAAACCCTGACAAAAGGGAGCTGGCTATAACGCCCCACAGCCCACCCCCAGGTATAGGTACACACCTCCTCCAGCAAGGCTCTGCCTCCCAAATTGCCACCAGCTGGGGGATCAAGCAACTCAAAACATGTGAGTTTATGGAGAACAGCTGATTCAGGCCACCATACCATCTATGTCACAGTAAACAAAATCCCCACCTCCCTGCCCCCTTCATGCACATGACCCCATCCACCCACATCTGCCCTTCCTTCTTGCTTTCATTTCTTGGTAGAATTCCAGCCCTTCCATGTGTTGGAAGCTAACCCTTTGCCAGGTCACAGCTGTAATAAAAAGAAAACGCCTTTAATCCCAGAACTCAGGAGGCAGAAGGAGTATCGCCATGAGTTCGAGGCCACTCTGAGAATACAGAGTGAATTCCAGGCCAGCCTAGACTACAGTGAAACCCTACCTCAAAAAGAAGAAAAAAAAAAAGAAGAAGAAGAAGAAGCCAGGCATGGTGGTGCATACCTTTAATACCAGCACTGGGAAATCATCTTGAGTTCAAGGCTAGACTGGGACTACATAGTAATTTTCAGGTCAGCCTGGCATACAGAAAGACCCTACTACCCTGAAAACCAGAAAACGGGGCTGGATAGATGGCTTAGCAGTTAAGGCACTTGCCTGCGAATCCTAAGGACCCAGGTTCGATCTCCAGATCCCACGTAAGCCAGATGCACAAAGGTAACATGAGCATCTGGAATTCGATTGCAGTGGCTAAGGCCCTGGCACACCAATCTCTCTCTTTCTCTCGCTCTTTCTAAAATCAGTCAAACAAACAAAAAATACAAAGAAGAGAAACACTGAAACATAAAAAGGGTGTTGAGAGGCTGGAGAGATGGCTTAGTGGTTAAGGCACTTGCCTGCAAATCCAAAGGAACCAGATTTGATTACTCAGTACCCACATGAAGCCAGATGCACAAGGTGGCACGTGCATCTAGCGTTCATTTGCATTGGCTAGAGGCCATGGCATGCCCATTCTCTCTCTCTCAAATATTTTTTAAAAGTTTTGGAAATTAGAAGTGTGATTATAGAAATAAAAATTCAGAACAAAGTCCAAAAGATAAAGGGAAGGACACTTCCCAGAAAGTAGAACTAACGAGCCAAGTGTGGTGACACACTCCAATGATCCCATCATTCAAGAAGCACGGGCACGATTCCAGCAAGTTCAATGCCAGCCAGGGCTATATAGCAAGGCCCTGCCTTAAAACTCTAAAAAAATAAAAATAAAAAGAGCTAAGCATGGAGATATATGCTATAACCCCAGTACTCTAGGGGCTGAGGCAGGAGGATTGTGAGTTGAGGCCAGCCTAGACTACATAGTGAGACCTTGTCTCAAAACAAAAGACAAAGAAATGAAAAACAGGAAAAGCATTTAAAATCAGAAGGCTGGCCAGAGCTCAAATACACAGCTAATAAAGGCTCCCAATAAGAGAGAATAGCGAAAACAAATTATATCCACCAAAAGTGAACTAAGAGAAAAGAACTTTCATAGAACCGAAACATACTGGCCTTCAGATTGAGAGGTCACGCTGAATATTCAGGACAAAGGGTATTAAAGAAATGGTGCCGAGCTACACAACTGTAAAAAGTCAGAGTAGTGAGAACCTAGAGCAGATCCTAAGGGTGATGGAAAGATGGCTCAGCAGACAAAGCGCTTGCAGTACCCTAGTTTTATCCCTAGACCCCCCGGTTCTTCCATCCCGCCCCCACCTCAGGTCCCAACAGTTCAAGGTGGTGGCCAGACAGCAGCTGAAGGGCCACAGTGTCCCCATGCACCTTCTCCACATCCAAGATGCCCGAGGGAAGGTCAGCACAGAGAAGCACCTGCCAGGCCAGGCTGTCGGCCAAACGGGCTCCTGCAAAAGTGGAGCGAGCACGAGGGTGGGGGCAGGAAAGGCTACATCTTCTGACAAAAAGTACAAAACAGAGGGAGGGGAGGAGAGGCCACAGGGATTAACCAGGAAACTGAAACTGTACCTGCAGAAAACACTAAAAACCAGGACTGTCCAGCCTCTGCTGGAGTAGAAGAGAAAGAGCCAGGAGTGACTGACCACCCACCGTATCTGTCAGCGTCCTTCATGAACAATCCCAAGGAAGACTTTTCTTTTGGTGTTTTTTTCCAGGTAGGGTCTCACTCTGGCTCAGGCTGACCTGGAATTCACTATGTAGTCTCAGGGTGGCCTCAAACTCATGGTGATTCCCTGTCTGGAATCTCTTTTTTTTGCGGGGGGGGAGGGGTTCAAGGTATGGTTTTGCTCTAGCCCATGCTGACCTGGAATTAGTCCCAGGGTGGCCTCAAATTTATGGCAATCCTCCTACCTCTGCCTCCCGAGTGCTGGGATTGAAGGCATGTACCACCACGCCCGGCTTGAGCCACATTTTTTTTTTAAGAAGGAGGGAACACCACCACATCCCAATCATCCCAAATTTAAATACAAGTTATTTTTTTTATATTTTATTTATTTATTTGGGAGAATGAGAAACAGAGAGGCAGAGAGAGAGGGAGAATAGGCAAGACAGGTCCCTTCAGTCATTGCAAACGAATGCCAGAGGCATGCACCCCCTTGTACATCTGGCTTACGTGGGTATTGGGGGATTGAACCTAAGTCCTTGGGCTTTGCAGGCAAGTGCTTTAACTGCTAAGCCATCTCTCCAGCCCCACATGATTTTTTTAATTTTATTTATTTATTTTTAAGCAGAGCGAGAGATAGAAGAGAGACTAAGAGAGAATGGGCACTGCCAGGGCCTCTAGCCACTGCAAACAAACTCCAGACACATATGCCTCTTGTTCATCTGACTTACATGGGTCCTGGGGAATTGAACCTGGGTCCTTTGGCTTTTCAGGCAAATGCTTTATTGCTTTTTTTAAATGATTTTTTGTGAAATAATTCTGGGTTTTTTTTTTTTTTTTTGTACAACCAGAAAATAGTATATTGAGTTATGGGACGCTTTGACTGTCTTGGGTATCAGCTTAACATTCCGTAGGTAGAGGGTTAGTTTTTTATATCCTACAATGCAAACATAGTGAATGGCAATTTGGAGTCACATTCGTGCATTTCATATGTCCTGATCATTTTTAATTGCTTCTAGTCCTTTTTTTTTTGTTTTTTTTTGTTTTTTTTTGTGTTTTTTTTTTAGCAGAACTGTTTCCTTAAGAGACCCACTCCTTGATCACCTCCCGTCAGCACTGCGTGCCTTTGTAATGTCCCTGGTCTTGGTAATCCAGTGTTGCTCATAATTTTGATAATGTACTGTGAAAGGTGGAAAATTTGAGTTGGACTGTTTGTATTAAGATTGTGCGGCTTAAGAGATGGCTAAGTGGTTAAGGTGCTTGCCTGCAAATCCTAACAACCTGGGTTCAACTCCCCAGTACTCACAAAAAGCAAGATACAGTGGCTAGAGGCCCTGGCATGCCCATTCTCATTCTCTCTCTCTCCTCCCTGCCTCTGCTTGCAAATAAATAAAAATGTTAAAATTCAGCCGGGCGTGGTGGCGCACGCCTTTAATCCCAGCACTCGGGAGGCAGAGGTAGGAGGATCGCCGTGAGTTCGAGGCCACCCTGAGACTCCATAGTGAATTCCAGGTCAGCCTGGGCTAGAGTGAGACCCTACCTCGAAAAACCAAAAAAAAAAAAAAAAAAAAAAAGTTAAAATTGCCAGGTATGGTGGCACATGCCTTTAATTCCAGCACTCGGAAGGCAGAGGTAGGAGGATTGCTATGAGTTTGAGGCCAGCCTGAGACTACATAGTGAGTTTCAGGTCAGCCTGGGCTAGAGCAAAACCCTACCTCAGAAAACCAAAAAAAAAAGTTAAAATTGTGAACCAGAGCTGGAGAGATGGCTTAGCAGTTAAGACCCTTGCCTGTTATGACTACGGACCCAGGTCCAATTCCCCAGAACCCACGTAAGCCAGCTGTACATGGTGACCCATGGTGTCTGGAATTCATTTGCAAGTGGCTAGAGGTCCTAGTGCACCATCTCCTCTCTCTCTCTCTCTCTCTCTCTCTCTCTCTCTTTCTCTGTCTCTCGTAAATAAATAAAAATAAAATATTTTTTGAAAATTGTGAACCAGTGGGAGTTGAATTGAGATTATGAGCATCTGAAGATGTTTGTACAAGAGATCCTGTTAAGGACAAATGCCTTCACGATTGAAGCTGGAACGTCACTGGAATAACTTCTAAAGAATCTGCATGTGGCTTTAGATTTTTAGCACAATATTGCCTTGCATACAAATGAGATGTCTGTGTGCTGTTCCTTAACACTAACACAATTATGAAAGAACATAAAATAAGAAAGTCAGATGCCGCTGAAGCTGGAGTACCTAAGTTAAATTCCCATGCCCCAAGTAAAAAGCCAGAGTCATGGTGGGTTTCTGTAACCCTAGCACGCTGATGGAGACAGTGAGATGGGAGGCAGAAACAGGAGAATTTCCCAGAAGCTCACAGTGAGCAGAGCAAGATTCCAGAGAGAGAGAGAGAGAGAGAGAGAGGGCCGGGAAGATGACTCAGCAGTTAAAGACGTTTGCTTGCTAGGCCTGTCAATCTGGGTTCAATTCCCAAGTACCTGTGTAAAGCCAGATGGAGTTTGTTTGCAGCAACAAGAGGCCCTGGTTGGTCCATATTCACTCTTCTTTTCTTCTTCCTCCTCCCCATTCCCCTTCTTTTTCTTTTTTCTTTTTATATTTATTTATTTATTTGAGAGAGAAAGACAGAGAGAGAGAGAGAGAGAATGGATGCACCAGGGCCTTCAGCCACTGCAAACGAACTCCAGACACATGCGTCCCCTTGTGCATCTGGCTTATGTGGGTCCTGGAGAGTTTAACCGGGATCCTTTGGCTTTTCAGGCAAACGCCTTAACCACTAAGCCATCTTTCCAGCCCCCCCTTCTTTTTCTTCTCCTTCCCCTTCCCTACTACCTCTTGCTCTCTCCTCCTCCTCCTTCTTTTCTTTTTTTTTTTTCTCTCTCTCTTCCCAAATAAATAAATAAATAACTTAAAAAGGATTCCATCATATCACCTCACCCTCTCAGTTTCTTTTTAATTTTGATATCATCATCTTTTCTTCCTATTATGAGGGTCTTGTGAAGGTAGTGCTAGGCACTGAGAGGTAATGGATATTGAGGCCAATTTGTGTCTGAATGACTGCCTTGTAAGCATGATGGAGAGTAGATTTGTGAAGGAGAAAGTGGGGGAGGGGAAGGAATTATCATGGTTTATTGCCTATTATTATGAGAGTTGTCAATTAAAAAACACTTAAAAAAAAAAGGATTTCAGGGCTGGAGAGATTGCTTAGTGGTTAAGGCACTTGCCTGTGAAGCCTAAGGACCCAGACTTGATGCTCTAGTACCCATGTTAGCCAGATGAACAAAGTGGTGCATGCATCTGGAGTTCATTTGCAGTGGATGGACACTCTGGCCTATCCATTTTCTCTCTCTCTGTCTCAAAAATAAATAAATAAATAATATTTTTTAAAAAAGACCGCGCGGGGCGTGGTGGCGCACGCCTTTAATCACAGGACTCGGGAGGCAGAGGTAGGAGGATCGCCTTGAGTTCGAGGCCACCCTGAGACTCCATAGTGAATTCCAGGTCAGCCTGGGCCAGAGTGAGACCCTACCTCGGAAAACCAAAACCAAAAACAAAACAAAAAAAGATTTCAGAAGTCAGGCATGGTGGTACACACCTTTAATCCTAGCACTCGGGAGGCAGAGGTAGGAGGATTGCCATAAGTTTGAGGCTACCCTGAGACTAATTCTAGGTCAGCCTGGGCTTAGAGCAAAACCCTGCCTTGAGCCCTACCCCTCTTCACCCCCCCAAAAAAAGATTCCAGAGAGGGAAACAAACCATACCTCAAACAAAGTGAAAAGGTGGTGCCCTCTGGCCTCTACATGCCACTGTGCCCTGTGTGCCCTTGCACTCACACACAAAACAAAATCCTAAAACGAAGGAACAAAGAAGACCCACAGTCGATTATCGTCCTTAAAGGTGAACAGCTGAACGTTTTCTCCCAAGATTCAGGAGCAAGACACTGGACGCCTGTGTTCACCACTGGTGAAATCTTACACTGGGTGTTCCAGCCACAGCAACTGGATAAGAAAAAAATATTTTTTTTTTCTTTTTTTCTTTTGGATTTTTTGAGATGGGGTCTCACTCTAGCCCAGGCTGACCTGGAATTCACGAGGCAGTCTCAGGCTGGCCTCAAATTCACAGCGATCCTCCTACCTCTGTCTTCCAAGTGCTGGGATTAAAGGCGTGCGCCATCACGCCCAGCTTAGGTAAGAAAAATAAATAAAAGACATCTAAATTGGAAAGGAAGAAGTAAGAGTATGTTGAGAGATAGTATCGTATCTCTAGAGAAATCTCAAAGAATCAACAAGAACCAATAAACTCCGAAGACTATTAAACTGATCAGTAAACTTGAAAGTCAACATACAAAGTCAGTTGTGTTTTCATATACCTGCAATGACCTGTTCAGAAAGGAAATTGTGTCAGCTTTCTTTTTTTAAATATTTTCAAGTTGTTCTTATTTGAGAGGGAGGGAGAAAGAAATGGGCAGAGAAAGAAAGAGAAAAAAAAAAAAAGAGGGAGAGAAAACGAGCGTGTCAGAGCCTTCAGCCACTGCAAATGAACTCCAGACATATACACCACCTTGTGCAACTGGCTTATATGGGTCCTGGGGAATCAAAACTGGGTCCTTTGGCTTTGCAGGCAAATGCCTTAACCTCTAAACCATCTCTTCAGCCCTTGCATGAGCTTTCTTTTTTAAAAAATTTATTTATTTACTTATTTGAGAGAGTAAGACACAGGAGGAGGCAGAGATACAGCGAGAGAGAGAGAGAGAATTGGTACACCAGGGCCTCCAGCAAATGAACTCTGGACGCATGCACCACATTGTGCATCTGGCTTACGTGGGTCGTGGGGAATGGAACCAAGGTCCTTTGGCTTTGCAGACAACTGCCTTAACTGCTAAGCCATCTCTCCAGCCCCTTGTGTGAGCTTTCTGTTACTGTAATAATGACGTCATAATAAAGTTCAAGGAAGATATTTCTTTTTTTAATATATTTATTTATTTGTAAGCAGAGAGAGAGAGAGAGAGAGAAAGAATAGGCACACCAGGGCATTCAGCTGCTGCAAGTGAACTCCAGACACATTTGCCACTGTGCATCTGGCTTTACATGGGTACTTGGGAATCAAACCCAGGTTGTTAGACTTTGCAGGCAAGTGCCTAAACTGCTGAGCCATCTCTCCAGCTCAAAGATACGTCTTTCTTCTTCTTCCTCCTCTTCTTCTTCCTTTTGCTTTTAAAAAAATTTAATTTATTTATTTGAGAGAGACAGGAGGGGGGGAGAATTGGCATGCCAGGGCCTCCAGTTACTGCAATGGAACTCTAGACACGTGCACCCCCTTGTGTGCTTGCGTCACTGTGCATCTGGCTTACATGGAACCTGGAGAGTCAAACATGTGTCCTTAGGCTTCACAGGCAAGTGCCTTAACTGCTTAGTCGTCTCTCCAGCCCCAAAGAGTTTCTTTATAAAGTTAACAGTGGTCGCTGTCCAATGTCGTGAATGAACTTAATGCCGTTAAACTGCATGTTAAAAATGGTTAAAATGAGCCGGGCATGGTGGCGCACGCCTTTAATCCCAGCACTCGGGAGGCAGAGGTAGGAGAATCGCCGTGAGTTCGAGGCCACCCTGAGACTCCATAGTGAATTCCAGGTCAGCCTGGGCTAGAGTGAAACCCTATCTCGAAAAATCAAAAAAAAAAAAAAAAATGGTTAAAATGCTGTTTCTTTCTCTCTCAAGCAAATAAATAAAACATCTTAAAAATCATTTTAAAAGGGGAAGGTGGAGAGATAGCTCAGCACTTGCCTGCAAAGCCTAATGACCCGAGTTTGTTTCCCCAGTGCCCATGTAAAGCCAGATACACAAAGTGGCATATGCATCTGTAGTTTGTTTGCAGCAGCTGGAGGCCCTGGCTCTCGCTCTTGCTCGCTCTTTCTCTTTCTCTCTCTCTCTGCCTCTTTCTCTCCCTCTCAAATAAATAAATTTTTAAAAAAATCTTTAAAAGTGGAAGCCGGGTGTGGTGGCACACGCCTCTAATCCCAGCACTCAGGAGGCAGTGGTAGGAGGATCACAGTGAGTTCAAGGCCATTCTGAGACTACATAGTGAATTCCAGGTCAGCTTGGGCTAGAGTGAGACCCCACCTCAAAAAACCAAAAAAAAAAAAAAAAAAAATCTTTAAAAATGGTTAAAATGAATGCTTCTTAGACTTTTGGCTAAGATCAAGTGTGAAATGGCTCAAGCAGTAAATGATACACACACACACACACACACAGAGGATTAAAGTATGTATTTTCTTTTTACAATTTTCTTTTGTTTCTTTGAGGTGTATGATATGTATGTGCACACTCATCTGTGTGAAGATCAGAGGAGTTTTTTACCTTCTACCTTGTTTTGAAGCAGGATCACTTGTCCATCATTCCGTTTGCCAGGATAGCTGGTCTATGAGCTTCAGAGAAATTCTCTTGTCTCTGCCTCCCATCTTATCATAGATATGCTGGGGCTACAGAGACCCGCCACAACTTTTTTTTTTAATTTGAGAAAGATTGAGAGAGAGAGAGACTTGGCACGCCAGGGCCTCAGCCACTATAATTGAACCCCAGATGCTTGCACCACCTAGTGGACATGTGTGACCTTGCGCTTGCCTCACCTCTGTGTGTCTGGCTTACATGGGATCTGAAAAGTCTAACATAGGTCCTTAGGCTTCACAGGCAAATGCCTCAACCACTAAACCATCTCTCCAGCCCCCACCACAACTTTTTTATGTTTGGCCTTGAGATCTGAACTAAGGTCTTCATGCTTAAACAATAAGTACTTTATCCACTGAGCCTTCTTCCCAGACCCTAAAATATATTTTTTAATTTATTACTTATTTATTTATTTGAGAAAGACACATGGGGAGAGAGAGAGAGAACAGGCCCTGTCAGGGCCTCAGCCACTGCAAATGAACTCCAGATTCATGCACCACCTTGTGCATCTGGCTTACGTGGGTCCTGGGGAATCGAACCAAGGTCCTTTGGCTTTGCAGGCAAACGCCTTAACTGCTAAGCCATTTTCTCCAGCCCTATTTTGTTTTTTATTATGTGTATGTATGAATGTGTATATGATGTGTGTGTGTGTGCATGTGCGTGTATGCGCATGCCCTTGCCACAGTGCTCATGTGGAGGTCTAAGGACAGCCTTGTGATGTTTATTCTCTCCTTCCACTTTGTTTGAGACAGGGTCCTGCTCGTTGTCATGGGGTTTTTTTGGTTTGCTTTTGCTGTTGTTTTATTTTAAATATTTTATTTATTTATTTATTTGAGAGGGAGAGAGAAAGAGAGAGAGGGAGGATGGACACACCAGGGCCTCTAGCCACTGCAAACGATATGGCTGGCTGATGTGGGTACTAGAATTGAACTTGGGTCCTTAGGCTTTGCAGGCATGTGCCATAACTGCTAAGCCATCTCTCCAGCCCTGTTCTTGTTGTTTTTGATGGTGTTTCCTCCCCCCCCCCCCGGCTGCTTCATCTAGCTGGCCTACAAGTTTCCAGGTTTTCCTGGGTCCACCTCCCACTGTCATAGGCATGTGGGATCGTAGATGTCTGGCTTTATGTGGATGCTGAGGAATCTAACTCAAGCCAGTGGGCTTGCCAGCAAGTTCCTTTAATCTGTGAGCTATCTACTAGCCCTTAAAATAGTTTTTTAAAAGCGATTGCATAGGACCCCCAAAGCAGGATGTCCAACAATATGAGACACAAGGGGGATTTACCAAGTAATGCGAAAGGAAGAGCTAGGGTGACATTGGACAGCTAATTTGGGAAGAATCAGAAAATAAAAGAATGTTATAAAGGATGAGTTAAGAAAAACTAAACAGGCTGGGCGTGGTGGTGAACGCCTTTAATCCCAGCACTCGGGAGGCAGAGGTAGGAGGATCGCAATGAGTTCAAGGACACCCTGAGACTACAGAGTTAATTCCAGGTCAGCTTGGACCAGAGTGAGACCCTACCACAAAAAAAAAAAAAAACTAAACTAAACTAAACAGGTGCAAACTGATGAATTAAGAGGATATGCTGTGTTCTATCATAATTATATATAATAATGCATAATTTTCCATAAGAATCCTCAACATATACTCATATACCACATAATGACTTTATGGCCAAGAATGGACTGCATGGAGGATAATTGGTCCCATAAGATGAAATCACCTAGTGACATCACAGCCATCTTAGTTTGGGTGGCCACACTTTATGATGTTCATGTGATGAAATCACCCAACAACACATTTCTCAGACCATTTCCCCGTCACCAAGCAATATGTGACATACATGCTCTCAATATATTGAATGTGCATCCTATAGCCATAGGCAGTTTTTCAAGCCATCAAATGAGGCAATTATAAATTAACCTTGGGAAAAAAACAGGGATGTGTGTGAGGATAGGCAAAATGTAAATATCCATGCTCCAGAGTGAGAAGGGAGCCCTGGACAATGTATTAACCTATAAAAGACATTGGGGGCTAGAGAGATGGCTCAGCAGTTAAGGCGTTTGACTGAGAAGCCTAAAGACCCAGATTCTATTCCCTAGGACCCACATAAGCCAGATGCATAAGGTGGCGTATGCGTCTGGAATTCGTTTGCAGTGGCTGGAGGCCCTGATGTGCCCATTCTTTCTCTCTCTCTCTCTATCTGCCTCTTCCTCTGTCTCTCTTTCTCTCAAATAAATAAATATATAATAAAGACATCAGAGAAAAGCAGTATTACCATGTTATTTACACACAGCAACTCAACACCGAAAGGAGTATCAAGAAAAGGTGAGGTTAGCCAGGCGTGGTGGCGCACGCCTTTAATCCCAGCACTCGGGAGGCAGAGGTAGGAGGATCGCCAAGTTCGAGGCCACCCTGAGACTCCATAGTGAATTCCAGGTCAGCCTGGGCTAGAGTGAGACCCTACCTCAAAAAACCAAAAAAAAAAAAAAAAAAGGAAGAAAGAAAGAAAGAAAGAAAAGGTGAGGCATTGGACAAGGAATTGATCTTTTCCATTATCCACGTAGTCCTATTTGTTTGTTTTTTGTTTGTTTTTTTGTTTTGGGGGTTTTTTGTTGTTGTTGTTGTTGTTTCGGTTTTCCAAGGTAGGGTCTGACTCTAGCCTAGGCTGACCTGGAATTCACTATGTAGTCTCAGGGTAGCCTCGAACTCACGGTGATCCTCCTACCTCTGCCTCCCAAGTGTTGGGATTAAAGGTGTGCACCACCATGCCCAGCCTATTTGATTTTTTAATTAATTTATTTATTTGCTAAGAGAGAGAGAACATGAAAGGGAAGAGTGGAGAAGGAAAGAGAACAAGTGTGAGAGAGCAAGGTATGCCAAGGTCTCTTGCTGCTACGAACCAACTCCAGATGCATGTGGCACTTTGTGCATCTAGTTTTATGTGGATACTGGGCATCGAGCTCTGGGGCCAGCAAGCTTTGCAAGCAAGCAGCCACCTTTAACTTCTGAGCCACCTCCCCAGCCTCCTATTTTATTTTTAATTTTGTGGATTTTCATATTTTTTCCCCAAGAAAGAAAACTAGGGTCCCTCATTGTTTCTTTCTATATGTCTGTTGGTTTAAAGGTCCTATTCCCATGGGGGTAACACAGTTTTCCTGAACTAACCCTGAGCTCATTACCCACTCTGCCTGTGAGCGACGCTGCAGGTGGTGGAGGTAGTGCGGAGGGCAGAAGTGGCGACAAAGGACAAAAAAGTGGGCTGATTATAAAAAAAAAAAAAGTGGGCTGATTAAAAAAAAAAAAAAAGGTGGGCTGATTATAAAAAAAAAAAGTGGGCTGATTATAAAAAAAAAAAGTGGGCTTAGCAATGTAAGGCAGAGGGGAGCTGTTCATGGAGATGGGTTCCCACTGACTCAGTCTCTTGTGTCTCCCTTCTCATCCCTGAAAACGTGTCTTTGACCTTTGTACCTAAATAACAGAGTCCCTGCAGGGAGAATGGAAAGGAAAAGAAGGAAGAGAAGACTGGTATGTCATCACAGGAGAGACCTTGGCTATTATCTGCACGTCACTGAGAAGGAAGGGCAAGGGCAGGCATTGCTGGGAGCCATGGTACATATTTTTTTTTACAGTAATTTGGCAAATAGGTTAGAACTCCCACTTATAAGAGTTTGTATCAGACAGAAATGTTAGCACAAGGCCTCAGGATATAAATGTAAGGATGCTTCTTACAGCTTCCTTCAAAGTGTCGTGAACTATAACAGCCCAAATGTCCAGCAGCAAAAGAACAGGAAATAGGGATCATTCAGTTAACCCCACACTATGCAGTATAATGCAACTGTTTCGAAAAATAAAGTTGAGGGCTGGAGAGATGGCTTAGTAGTTAAGGTGCTTGCCTGTGAAGCCTAAGGACCCAGGTTCGATTTCCCAGGACCCACGTAAGCCAAATGCACAAGGTGGCACATGTGTCTAGAGTTTGTTTGCAGTGGCTAGAGGCTCTGGATCACCCATCCTTTCTCTCATAAATAAATAAATAAATAAAATGTTTGTTTTTTAAAAAATTAAAAACAAAGAAAAATAAAGTTGAGAGCCTGGGCTGGTGGGACACACCTTTAATCTCAACACTGGGGAGACGGAGGTAGCAGGATCACTGTGAGTTTGAGGCTAGTTGTGGTTACAGAGTGAGTTCCAGGTCAGCCTGAACTACTAGAGTGAGACCCTACCTCCAAAACAAAAAGAAAGGAAGGAAGGAAGGAAGGAAGGAAGGAAGGAAGGAAGGAAAGAAGGAAGGAAGGAAGGAGTCTGAAATGATTATCACTCTTTAGTTAGTAGCACTTTCCTCTGAAATTGTGACTGAAGGTGGGTGTCACAAAGCTTTCTTTTTTTTTTTTTTTTTTTTTTTTGAGGTAGGGTCTCACTCTAACTAGGCTGACCTGGAATTCACTATGTAGTCTCAAGGTGGCCTTGAACTCATGGCGATCCTCCTACCTCTGCTTCCCAAGTGCTAGGATTAAAGGCGTGTGCCACCACACCTGGCCAAAGCTTTCACTTTTTTAAAGAAATATTTAATTTATTTATTTATTTGACAGAGAAGGAGAGAGAGTGAGAGAATGGGCGCGCCAGGGCCTCCAGCCGCTGCAAACGAACTCCAGATGTGTGTGCCCTCTTATGCATCTGGCTAACGTGGGTCCTGGGGATTCAAACCTGGGTCCTTTGGCTTTGCAGGCAAGCGCCTTAACCTGCTAAGCCATCCCTCCAGCCAAAAGCTTTCACTTTTTATCTGACATTCTTCTTTGTGGAACTTCTTCAATGCACTTTGTGCAATTGATACCATAGTGTGAATATGTGTTTCTTTTTTTTTTTTTTCCTTCTTTAACCAGGGGAGGAGGAGCTTGGCAGAGCAGTGGTGAAGGGCGGGACCCTGGCCACTGTCCTGATGTGCTCTGTGCCCTTGGGTCAGCTGCCTCCCCTGTCTGGCCTGAGGCCAGACACGTGCCGGTGTGTGTGCTGGGGGAGGTGGGGAGTGAGGCCCTCTGGGGCTGGGCAGAGCATCAGAGCAGTCAGTTCTTAAAGCACTAGACCTGACGAGTGAGTTGTTGACATGTTCATGACAAATAAGAGTAGAAGCGGAGTTCAAGTCAAACTCCGGGATGGCTAGGCAGAAAGGTCGCTGGACACAGCTTCTCGCAATGGTCCAGTGGCTCAGGCCTATCCTCGCCTGAGTTAGAACCCATGGTCCGGCAGCTCTGGGTCATTCACAAGAAAACCTTCCCTCCATGTGAGCTGGGACCAGCAGAGCCTTGGGTCCTGGTCCTTGGATCTCCAAAGGGCCGAGAGTCCACAGGCGTCCGCCTTGCTGTTCTCTTCTCCAAGGACTGCGCCAGGGCAGGTAAGCTCTGGGGAACAGGTATGGGCCCGGCACACGTGAGTGCCAGAGGTGCCCAGCAATGACGCGGGACCCACGAGGAATGAGCTGCCCACCTCTGGAAGTGCCGTGGAAGGGCTGATGGAGGCTGGCAGCACTTACCCGGGGAAGCAGCAAGAGAAAACTGAGGGAGACCAGTCTTTCCATTGCCGTGACATCCTAGCCGCCCGGGAAAGGGAAGGAGGTTCAGCCGGTGGCATCGGGAAAGGGTATGTGGATGAGTCCATTTCTCAGCCAGACCTTGGCAAAGGAGCAATTTCAGGAATGGAAATGTGACAATGTTGAAAGGGACTTCAGAGGAACCTCCACAGAGGCGGGACACATCCCATCGCCAGTTCACATGAGGGCTCCTGGATCTGAAGTCACTTGCCGAAGCTTGTATAACTTAAGTCATGCAGTAGCTTTTAACAGTTCAAGAGGGTCCCCGGGGCATGGCTAACCAGGGGCCTTATGGGTACGGCCACCATGTTGATTTAGTCCAGCGGTTAATTAGTAACTGGAAAGCACCGAAGCCGGCTGTGAGCTGGCAGAACTGGGAGGCTGAACTTGAGCTGGTTTAAGAGCTAGGTGAGTGGGTAACAGGTCGCTCCTGCTGGCTGAGTCAGGATTAGGTGTCAGGTCAGTGAACCATTCCGAGGGAGAGGGCACAGCTGCCCTGCACCTGCGTGGGGACCCAGGAGCTCCAGGTGAGGGGCTTCTTGAGACGGGGTTGTCTTCCTGCTAGCAGGCTGTGGAGCTGACTTGTAACTTAGGCCACTTCCTTCCTACTCGTTTTCTTTCTTTTCCATGTCCTTCCTTCCTAACTTCTTTCCTCCCTCCTTTTCTTCCTATCTTTTTTCTTTTTCTTCCTCACCCTCTTCCCTAATGCCTTCCCCTTCTCTCTTTCTCTCCTCCCTTTCTTTGCTTCCCGTGTCTAATTTCCTTATGTCTACCTAATTTCTCTTTACTGCTTACATTTCTTCTTCCTGATCTAACTCACTCCTTCACTTCCTTCCTTCTTCCTTTTTTTTTTTCTTTAACTTTCTAACCTCTTCACAGCCTGCTTAGGTTCACATCCTTGTCACATCATTTATTGATGTTTACTGTATCTTTCTCAAGTCATCTCTCCTCTCCATGCCTCAGTTTCCTCCTTACTAAAAACAGGACTGAAGGGACTTGCGGGTGTAGCTCAGAGGTAAAGCGTTTAGCTTGCGTGCTTGAGGCACTGGTTCAACCTCCAGTACCACACACACACACACACACACACACACACGTGTGTGTGTGTTGGGGGGGGATGATGACAGTTTCTAACCCATGGCATTGTGGGAACAAAATAAGAGCAAGCCGGTGCTTAAGCTGCGCAGGCAGGTCAAGGAGACATTACAGAGAGGTGAAGCCAGGTGCAATGTCAGAAGCAGGTACAAAGCAGGGAGCATGGCTTCTGGGACGGCAAATGAAAAGGCATGAAAAGGGTTAAGCAAGCAGGCCAGGTTGCTGGGGAGGGTGCATTCCCCGGAAAGAGAGCCCTGTGAAGCCCCTACCTTGCCCTACCCTGCGCTGCCCCATCCTGCAGGTCCAAGTGGTGGTGAGCCAGGGGAAGGCAAGTCTGAGCGAGAGCATGCGAGGGGCAGGACAGGCCGAGGGCTCGTGGGTGGGCTAGAGCGAGGGGGGTCGCTATGGGTCAAAGAGGGCCGGAAAGTCACATGATAGCGAAACACGAGGGGCACTGAGAGTGGCGTGGGGCGGGGGGGCATCCAGTCGAGGTGAGGGGAGAGTGGGCAACGATTACGTTACTGTTCGCACCAGGGCTTGGGACTGAAACCATGAACGAAACAGCAACACTGAGAAACTTTACACGATAGGTTAAAAAAAAATTAAATAAAAACAAAACACAAAATAATCTAAGAACCTGCTTTCATAGCTGCCTGCCTTTTGTCATGGCTCTTCATTCAAATGTACATTGTATTTTTTTTTTCCGCTTTCACGAAATTGGTGCCCCTGGTGCACCTACCATTTTGAAACTTGCTTTTTGCTTGATAGTACATCAGATTTATATTCCTAGTTTGATTTTTTTTTTCTGGTTTTTGGCTTTTGGTTATTGGAGGTAGGTAGGGTCTTGCTCTAGCCCTAGCCCAGGTTACCTGGAACGCACTCTGTAGTCTCAGGTGGGCCTCCAACTCACAGCAATCCTCCTACCTCTGCCTCCTGAGTATTGGGACTAAAGGTGTGTGCCACCACGCCCAGCCCCAGTTTGATTTATGCAGGCTTCTAGAGGTAGAGGAGGTTCAGGCTGTATCATTTTCCATTTTTGTGTATGTACCATAATTGATCAATCCATTCTTTGAGTTCGTGAGTCAACTATGTCGTGGGCACCTACTATATAGTCCAGGCCCATTCTAGGGGCTGAGGATTCTGCAGTAACCAAGAAAAATCTTGACCCTCACAGAACGATGTTCTAGTTTGAGACAGAAAATGAAAACAGTTGAATACCGGCATGATAAGGCGGCAGTGAGTGAGAAGTGCTACGATGCAAAGCAGAAAAGGTACTGGAGGCTGAGGGGACAGCTGTCATAGAAGGACCAGCCATCCTGCCTTATTCCTGAAAGCCCTAAGTCCAAGACAGAGGAGGACAACCTGTCACCTGTAATCAACACAGGCCTCTCCAGGGGGTGGCCCTGAAAGAGGCTTCTGCCTTGCTAGTGGAAACGAGCCATGTGGATGGAAGAGCTTCATAGGCAGAAGGGAAGGGAGTACAAGGGGCCGGAAGGCAGAGAGCACTCTGTAGTCTAAGAACAGCAAGTCAGAGGGGTTGGGTGGGATGGAGGAGGTGAGTGGATGCCCTGGAGATAGTCAGGGAGAGTGGAGATGGAGCTAGGAATGGTATCCGTGGACTGTGATCGACTCAGACTTTAATTCTAGGTGTGGCAGGAAGCTAGTGGCAGGTTTATTTATTTTTTGTGTGTGGGGGGGGTGTTTGTTTGTTTGTTTTGAGGTAGGGTTTCCCTCTAGCCCAGACTGACCTGGGACTTACTCAGCAGCCCAGGCTGGTTTCAAACTCACAGTGATCCTCCTACCTCTGCCTCCCAAGTGCTGAGATAAAAGGCGTGAGCCACCACATCAGCTTACCACTGGAGCTTTGAGTAATGAAAGCCCATGCTCCACGTACAGTCTGAAAGACTCGCCCTGGCGTTCCATGGAGAGAGACTATAGTGGCTAAAGGGAGTGAGTAGGGAAGCTATTGCAGTGACACATGGAAGGGACAAAGTGGCTCAGGCAGGAGGCCACAGCAATGCTGGTGAGCAAGAATAGACTATGGGGACTGTATATATGTTTAATTTGTTTGGGGGGGGTCTTCAAGGTAGGGTCTCACTCTGGTCCAGGCTGACCTGGAATTCACTATGGAGTCTCAGGCTGGCCTCAAACTCACAGCGATCCTCCTACCTCTGCCTCCCTAGTGCTAGGATTAAAGGTGTGCGCCACCACGCCCAGCTCTCTGTTTTACTTTGTTTTGACTGACATGGGATAGTGGTATGTATTTTTTGAGTTTATTGTGTAATGACCAAAGCAGGATATTTTGGGCTGGGGAGATATGGCTTAATGGTTAAGCGAAGACTAAGGAGCCATGTTCAACTCCCCAGATTCCATGTAAGCTAGACACACAAGGTGACACATGTGTAAGGTCGCACATGTGCACAAGGTGGCGCAAGTGTCTGGAGCCTGATTACAGTGGCTAGAGGTCCTGGCATGCCAATTCTCTCTCTCTCTCTCTCTCTCTCTCTTTCTCTCATGAGGCCAAGTCTGTTGGGCTTGCCTCAAATAAAAGCAGGATATTTTACATATCTATTATCTTAAGCATTTGTCAGTTCTTCCTAGTGAATATTCTGTCTCTTCTAGTGATTTGGAAGTGTATAATGCAAAATTGGTAAACATCATCACCTACGTGCAACAGAACACCAGGACTTATTTCTACTATCCAACGGTACCTTTATGCCTATAAATCATTCTCTCCACCTCTGCTTCCCCTCCTTAGCTTCTGTAGCCACTATTCTACTCTTTAGTTCTATGAAAGTCAACATTTTTTTTTTCAATTCCAGAAATGTCTTTGCCTTGCCCTTTCCACTTAACCCAATGTCCTCCTGGTACATCCATGTCACTTACCACAGATGACAGGGCTTCATCTCTTTATGGCTGAGCAGTGTTTCATTGTGTATGTACTGCAGTGTCTTCATCCACGCATTCACGGACACTTAGGTTGATACCCTATCTTAGCTAGCACAAAGACTTCTGCACAAAGCATGGGAGTGCAAGCATCTATTTAACACAAGAGACAAAGAGGAAGAGAGAATTGGCACACAAGGGCCTCGGCCACTGCAGTCAAACTCCAGATGCTTTTGCCACCTAGTGGGCATGTGCAACCTTGCACTTGCCTCACCTTTGTTAAGTGGGGCCTGGAGAGAGATCAAACATGGGTCGTTAGGTTTCACAGGCAAGCACCTTAATTGCTAAGCCATCTCTCCAGCTCTTATGGATATCTTTTAAAAAAATTTTTTTTATTTATTTGAGAGAGAAACAAAGAGGCAAAGAGAGAGAGAGAGAGAGAGAGAGAGAGAGAGAGAGAGAGAAAATGGGTTGCCAGGGCCTCTGGCCACTGCAAAGGAACTCCAGATGCATGTGCCACCATGTGCATCTGGCTTACATGGGTCCTGGGGAATCAAACCTGGGTCTTTTGGCTTTACAGGCAAGTGCCTTAACCGCTAAGCCATCTCTCCAGCCCATGGATATCTTTTGAATAGAATTTCATGACAGAGTGGAGGTGGGATGAGGTTTAAGTCCTAGAGTGAATTCCAAATTGTTACGTTGAGCTTTTGAGTAGATGATGGTGCTATTGTTGGGGGTGAAGACTGAGGGAGGGGCAGGCTAGGACAAGGTGGAAGTAATGGAAGTCCACACCTTTATTTGGGCTGTTAGGACTGGAGATACCTCTAGACACCTAACTGGTGAGTTGTGAGGAAGCAGCTAGATATGTAGGTCCAGAGTTCGGGACAGAATCAGAACTAGAGAGGTAAACTTGGTATTACCAAATACAGTTAGTTAAGGCACTGGACTAGCTTACACGTGGACAGAGACCAAGGACTGGGCCAGAGCTGAAGGATGAGCAGAGTCAGAGGATCAGTAACATGACTGAGGCAGGAAAAACCCCGAAGCTCCCAAAGCCAAGTGGGTAAAGAGAGGGCACCAGGAGTCCTCTCTGGCTTTGGCATACAAGGTCATTGTCCACTGATTAATAAAAATGAAATTTGGGATTTCAGGGGAGAAAAGGAAAAAGAGTGGAGGTGAGGGCTTGAGAGATGGCTTAGCAGTTAAGGCACTTGCCTGCAAAGCCAAGGGACCAGGGTTCGATTCCCCAGGACCCACATGTGACTGAAGTTCATTTGCAGTGGCCTGAAGCCCTGGCACAGCCATTCTCTCTCCCTGTATCTGCCCCTCTCTCTTTCAAATAAATTTATCAATTAAATAATAATTTAAAAAAAAGAGCGGAGACGATGATTCCAAAGAGCTCTTCCGAGGCACTTAACTGAAAAGGAAAGAGAGAGATGGGGCGGCGTGGTCAGGGTGCGAGGTTCCCAGCGAGAGCCATCACAGCCCGTGGTTCTGAAGTGCGTGCCCTGTCGGGGACACTTGGGTTATTATTATCATCAGTTATCTTGCTTTTCTACATCCCGCTGCCGAATGAAGGCCCCTCATGGTCTTGTCATTGAAAAGAAACGTCCTTGTTCAGGGTGTGTGTTTTGTCAACATGACATCCCGCAGACCTGTGTATTGCCTCAACATTTCTACTTTGTGGGAAGATGAAAGGCTTTGATACTGTTTACTCCAGCGTTCTTGCGTCAGCACCTCCAGCTCCCTGAATCTCAGAGCCTGCAGAAGGTGCTGGAGCCACTGGCTCATTTCCCTCCCTGACCCACCTCCTCTGCCTCAGCCCCCGTGAATCCTTCCCCCATCATGGATTGTGTACTCACACAGAAAGTTCCAGAAAGTCAGGGGGGGGCTATGTTGATCCCATCAACTCCTTCCTTTCCAGAACACCTACTGATCCCTATGATCCTCTAATAAAGGAAAGGACATGGTGAGAAACTAAAATGATTGTGCCAAGCAGCAAGGCCTTCATAAGCCAAGGTGCTCCTGGGACCCTTGTTTTTTTACATGGCAGGAGAGCTGGGGTTCCACCAGACCTGCCTTGGGGACAGAGGGCCAGAGCTCTCGAAGAGCTGACAGGGAAGAACCCAAAGTGCTCAGCAGTCAAAGGCCAGCTGGGCTGAGAGCTGGCTTCACTTCTCAGTGGGCTCTGGCTTCACTTCTCAGGCATTTGGTGTGATGATCTCCGTAGCCTATCGTCCAGATCCCCAGAGCCTCTTCTCTGGACAGGGTAGTATGTATAGTGCCTGGAAAAGCCACGGGGATCACTGTGTTCTCACAGACAGACTCCCTAAACACATGTGCCCATGCTCATACACACATGGAGAGAAATGTACTGATATGCCCCAATATGGACACACACTCACCATGTTGTACCCATGTAGGATGTGCAGTTACACGGCCACACACACGCTACTAAACCCCAACCCTAACCTGACTCAAGTTCATCAGCAGACAACCATGCAGATGCCCTCACATGAAATCACGCACAAACACGGACCCAAGGATGTGAACGCATAATCAAAATACACACTGGCACATTTTACTGCACAGTGACATGCTGAGGCACATTGCACCCTCTGTACACATTGAGAAGCACAATGTTGGCATAATCACCTAGATGCACAGACCCATGTGCCAATGCTATTACGCTGAAACACACACGTAATTGTTATTATTATTATTATTTGTTTTTTCGAGGTAGGGTCTCACTCTAGCTCAGGCTGACCTGGAATTCACTATGTAGTCTCAGGATGGTCTCAAACTCACAGCGATCCTCCTACCTCTACCTCCCGAGTGCTGGGATTAAAGAGATGCGCCACCACACCCAGCCACATTATTTTTTTTTTTTTTTAAGGGCAAGCAAGTAGAGTTTTATTGAGAAAGCAAAGTAAAAAGTTCCATGCAGGTCGGGCGTGGTGGCGCATGCCTTTGATCTCAGCACTTGGCAAGCAGCGGTAGGAGGACCGCTGTGAGTTCGAGGCCAGCCTGGCATAGAGTGATACCCTACCTCAAACCCCCCCCCCAATAAAAAAGTTCCCTGCAATGGGAGGAAGGGGTCTCAAAAGGGGTTGCTCACATGCACATCACACACACACACACACACACACACCTGAATTCCAAAGCCACACCGACACATGATGTGGAGTACCTCTCTGCACAAAACACCTGCATGCAGCACACTCATGCTACGTGGCCCCAAGGAGTCTCCAGGCTCCTGGAGGGCTGCTGCCTAACCTCCTCCACCCCTCAGGGGAAGATGGTGTCCCCAAGGGAGCAGAAGGTTCGCGTCGTCCCAGCTTAAGCGCCGCTGGATCCTGTGTGACATCACCAGCCCCCATCGCCGCTGCCACCGCCGGGAGTTGTGAGCTTGTGCTGGGGCCGCCAGGCACTGACACTTGGTCCTTGTTGGGAGAACAGAGACAGGCTCTCTTGTCCACTGCCTCTGCTCAGCTCCAACTGCTGCTTCTCCCGGAGGCCTCAGCTAAGCCCGCACAGGTATGAGGGACCGGGGTAGTCGGGGCCTGGCATGCGACCCGTGGGGGGATGGCCCAGAGAGGGGTGCGAGTGTTGCCAGGCTGGCTGTGGGAGCACGGCGCGAGGGGCGATGGCGAGGGCTGTCTGTGCTCCCACTGTGGCCTGCTGCGCCGGGTCCCGGTGGGGCTGGGTCTCTCAGGCCAGCCTAGCTGCGGGGGCTCCTCCCTTCCCTTATAGGCTATTTTCCCAGCCAAAGAAGGCCACAGGGTAGTGTCCCCAGGACCTTCCCTGAGGAAAACAAAAAGGAGGGGGGGGTCTCTGCTCAGTGAAGCCGGGCTGTAAATTCAGACCCTATGGATGGCCAAAGCGGAGGCATCCAGCAGTCCCAGTGGGAGACACAGGAGCTATAGGATTCTGAGCCTGCTGAACCCGGATGGGACACCCTGACTTCTTCCGCTGTGCTCTCGACTAAGAGACCAGCTGCTCTCTCCCCTCCACCACCTGACCTCACATAGACGGTGGCTAGTTGGGGGCTTCCACGGCTCTGGTCCAAGGCCCTCAGAGAGTCCGAGGGAGTGCTTGTGGCAAGGAGGTTATCAGTCAGCACAGAGCCAGGCTGGGGGCTGTCCACAGTGATTTGGGGTTGTCAACATGCCCATATGGGAGTCCAGCCTACTACCCCTCACAAACTGAAGCACCGCAGAAAGTCCTTTTCTTTTTGTTTCATGTGCATATGTATGTGGCATGCATGTGTGTATGCGTGTTAACATGTTGTGGCAAGTGTGCACACGCATGCGGAAGCTGGAGGTTGGTGCTGGGTGTCGTCCTCGATCATTTTCCTCTTTAGCTGTTGAGACATGAGTCTCTCGTTTGAGCCCAGAGCCTGTGGATTCCGCTGTACTTGCTAGCCAGCTTGTCCCCAGGGATCCTGTCTCTGCCCCTCATGCTGGGATTACAGGCAGGTCGCCATGTCCACTTAACAGTCACGTGGGTGCTGGGAGTCCAAACTCAAGTCCTCATGTTTGCCAAGCGCCTTACCCATTGAGCTATCTCCCAAGATCCCAAAAAAGTCCTTTTCTGAAGGCAGATGTTGTGGCACATTCCTGCGATCCCAGCACTTGGGAGGCTAAGGCAGAGGATCTTGAATTAAAGGCCAACTTGGACTACATAGCCAAACCTTGTCTGAAAAAAGAAAAAGAAAAGAAGGAAGGAAATCGAGAAAGAAAGGAAGGAAGAAAGAGAGAGAGAGAAAGAAAAAATCTTTTCCAGGCCTCCGGGGCCTTATTGGACAATATGTGTAAGCATTCAGCTTTAGGTCTGAAGGGGTCCTTTCTGGCCTGGCCAGTTTAGAGATGCCGTGGCTCACAAAGGTCTTACTGCCCCGGCTGTCCCTGACCTTTACAAAGAGCCAGCCTAGCTGTCCCTCTCCATCCCTCCTGAGGTGTCTGGCAAGAAAGGAGGCAGATATCACTTCTTGTCCCCCGAGCTCATGAGTCACTGACCTCCAGTGTGGGGCCACTCAAGTTGTGGCAGAGGTTCAGGGTTGGGGAGAGGGCTGCCATGCCTCAAGGCCTGGATTCCCTCATACTTGTTCTTCCCCGTAGCCCCAAAGCCCAGTTACTCACAGCTACAGAATGGCCTCCAGCCCGGCGGGGGTCCCTAGCCCACAGGTAAGTGGCTCTGGTCCCACCTAGCACCCAGCACCTGGGGCTCTCAATGCTAGGGAAATCTGTTGAGACGCTGGTCGGTCCATAGCATGGTCTAGACAAGTAGAGACTTGGAGCTGGCTGGCTCAGTGTGAGGTCTTGGAGACGGGCTATTTGCAGGGAAAATTAAGGAGGTATTTGGGTAAAGCCTTCAAAAAGTAGATGGGAAGCTGGATGGGTGTTGTGGCACACACTTTTTAATTTCACCACTTAGGAGGCTGAGGTAGGAGGATCACCATGAGTTTGAGGCCTGCCTGGGCTACATACTGAGTTTCAGGTTAGTCTGAACTGGAGTGAAACCCTGCCCACCCAGCCTCCCCCCAAAAGACAAAACGTAAATGGGAGTAGAAAAATTAAGGGATTGGTTGTGAAGATACATGGGTTCAAATCCAAGCCTGGCTTCCTGTTAAGACCTTGGATTACTCCCCTCTCACCTCATTTTTCTGCCCTTTAAATTGGCACAAAGGCCAACAGCTTCTCAAGGTTGTTGGGAGAAGCAGGTGAAACGGAAGGTTGTTAAATGGACAGGGTGGGTAAGAGGGCAGAAGGGAAGAAGGAAAGGAGGGAGGCAGGCAAGCTGGTAGAGGTGTTAGCAGGACTGGCCTGGGCTAAAGAAGAGGGAGAAGGGTTTGCTTATCTTAATTACTTCTTTCTTTAAATGTCTTCAGCCTTCTAGGGCCAATGGGAACATCAATCTGGGGCCATCAGCCAACCCGAAGTGAGTTCTGGTCTCCAAGGCAACGTTCCTACTTGGATCCCTGCAGGACTGGCTCCCCTTGCCTTGGGAATAAATCCCCAGAGTCTTTGGTCCTGTGTTCAAGATCATCACGATCTGGGCCACGATCTTCCTTCAGCTTCCTCTCCCATTAACTCCCCAACCTTGGCCCATGATGAGCCTTGTGCCTGGGATGCTACCTAACATGGGCCCCATCAGAACTTCCCACTCTCAGGCGCTTCTCAAGGCTTGCTGGTGGCATGGGTTTGCGGGGGGGAGGGAGGGGGGGTGGCATGCTACATCGTGTCTTCTACACCAGGTACCTGGTTGTGTGTCCTTCCTGCCTGGTTTTCAGTGAACTGTGAAGAGTGAGTCTTCCAAGCCTCCCTGGGCTGGGAGATATGATGTTCCTGAGGGGTGAGGAGGCAAGAAGACAAAGCCCCTAGAAGGCGGGCTACACTTCCCAGCTCCAAAGTTAAACAGAGGCCTGGCTTACTCTTAGCACCCATGTTTCTTAAGCTTGCAAATGCTGTTTCTTTTCTTTTCTTTCTTTCTTTTTTTTTTTTTTTGTGGTAGGGTCTCACTCTAGCCCAGGCTGACCTGGAATTCACTCTGTAGTCTCAGGGTGGCCTCGAACTCATGGTGATCCTCCTACCTCTGCCTCCCAAGTGCTGGGATTAAAGGCGGGCGCCACCATACCTGGCTTGAATTTTGTTTTATTTTATTTTATTTTATTTTATTTTATTGAGGCAAGCCCAACAGACTGGCTTTTTTTATGCAACAGAGTGAGAGCAAGAGCCAGGGAGAGAATTGGTGCACCAGGGCCTCCAGCCATTGCAATCGAACTCCAGATGCATGTGCCACCTTGTGCGCATGTACGACCTTGCGTGCTTGCATCACCTTGTGCATCTGGCTTATGTGGCAGCTGGAGAGCCAAACATAAGTCCTTAGGCTTCAAAGGCAAGCACCTTAACTACTAAGCCACCTCTCCAGTCTTTTTAAAAATATTTTTTTTATTTATTTGAGAGAGAAAGAGAGAGTGAGAGAGAGGAGAGTGAGAGTGAGAGAGAGAGAATGAGTGTGCCAGGGCTTCCAGCCAGCTGCAAACGACCTCCAGATGCATGTGCCCCCTTTTGCATCTGGCTTATGGGGGTCCTGAAGAATCGAACCAGGATCCTTTGGCTTTGCAGGCAAACGTCTTAACCACTAAGCCATTTCTCCAGCCCCTTTTTATTAAGTAGAAACTTTGTATGGACACATCATGTGTTGGTACCATCATTTCCTTCCACCCTGCCCCCATTCCGCTGGGGACCCTCCTCGGTGGGGTTGTTGGTATTCCCTCTGGGGATGTGGGTAATGAGACGTGAGAGCAGTAATCATTGTAAGGAGGTGGGGGTCCAGGCCTCTGGACATTCCCTTCTACTCTGTGGCTCTTACAACCTTTCCACCCCCTCTTCAGCAAAATTCCCTGAGCTGTGATGGGTGTGTTTTAAGTTGACTTTAATGTTGAGCTCTCTCTCTGGATTTCTGCTTTGGTGCACAAATGCTGACTCTTCTTCTTCTCTTATCTTAGTGCCCGGCCCACAGACTTCGACTTCCTCAAAGTCATTGGCAAAGGGAACTACGGGAAGGTGAGTGAGGAGGAGAGCGTGGGAGGCCTAGGTCTTTCTTTCTCCATCCCCTGCACCCACTGTCCTCCACGTGCAGCTCCAAAGAGAGGGCTCAAGCCGGGCGTGGTGGCGCACGTCTTTAATCCCAGCACTCGGGAGGCAGAGGTAGGAGGATCGCCATGAGTTCGAGGCCACCCTGAGACTACATAGTGAATTCCAGGTCAGCCTGGGCGAGAGTGAAACCCTACCTTGAAAAACCAAAAAAAAAAAAAAAAAAAAAAAAAAAGAGAGGGCTCACATGCCTGCAGTGCAGAATGGGTGTGGGGCAGGACTGGAGGCATCTCTTGCCATCAGGGAAATCCAAACCCACCCATGGGGCCTTCCGTCTGTGCTTGTGTTCAGGTCCTACTGGCCAAGCGCAAGTCGGACGGCGCGTTCTATGCAGTGAAGGTTTTGCAGAAAAAGTCCATCTTGAAGAACAAAGAGGTACCAGAGCTCAGCACTGGATTCTCTCTCTTGCTTCTTGGGCTCCAGCCTAGGGTGGCTTCCCACCATGGTCCCATCTCCAAGAGGTCGATGGGGCCACGTTCAGAGGTGGTCCAGCTAGTGCCCAAGATGCTGAGCTTGCCCAAGGAAGGTAGACCAAGACAAATCATTGGGAAACCTTCTGGAAGACGAGCAGGCCTCTGCCTTTGCATGGGCAACACGGGGTCCTGATGGGCCAGCTCTCTGCCCTCTTAGGGCACCAGGCTTCCCAGGTGCACCCTGTGGGCTCACACTGTACCCTCTTTCCAGTCATGACCAACCTGGATCTCTAGGTGCCTCAGCAACTCCAGTCCCTTCAACACCTTAGGAGAACAAAGAGAGGATTGAATATGAAATCGGGACTCGGGAGACAGAGTGATTACCGCCAGCAAGCACACCAGGGTGGTGGGAGTTGAGGTCATCCTGAGTAGGTGGTCTGGCAGCTGGCCTTCGCAGCAGCATTCTGACCGTCTGCAAAGAGGGTGGGATGGGGGCTGGGGAGACGGGCCCAGCGGATAAGGCGCTGGCCAGGCAAGCACGAGCACTGACTTCGGATCCCCAGAGCCCGTGTAAAAGCCAAATGCTATTGCGGGCATCTATAAGCCCAGAAGACCTCCAGGGTGAAGAAGGAAAGTAGAGGTGGGAGAAGTAGCTGCTGGGACAGCTAGCCAGGCCGGTGGAGTGGTGAGCAGCCAGAGACCCCGTCTCAAATGAGGTGTAAGGCCTGTGTCCACACCAGAAAGCAGTTCTCTAGGTCAGAGGCGCCTGCACACACAGGAGCACACACACACACACACACACACCAAAGGAAAAAGGGGGGGGATGCCCAAGCAGAGAAATTGTGGGTGCTTCATGGCTTTCAAAAAATATTTATTTGTTTATTTATTTATGAGAGGAAAAGCATGGGTACTCCAGGGGCCTCTTGCTGCTGCAAAGGAAATCCAGATACATGTGCCACTTTGTGCATCAGGCTTTACCTGGGTACTGGGGAATCAAATCTAGGCCAGCAGGCTTTGCAAACGAGCACGTTTAACTGCTGAGCCATCTCCCCAGCCCCAGTGTTTTGGGTTTTTTTTTTCCCCCTTAGAGATTTTCTTTGGAACTGACTCGCCTGGCCATCATATATGCTTTGTTTGTGGCCTGGGGCAGATTTCTGATCCATGGACTTGAGATACTGTGACAGGAAGAGGCTGGGATTAGGGCGACCACAGACGTTTGAGTACGAGGAGGCCGGGCCTGGCTTGGAGGGCCACAGGGAGCAGTGTAGGTATTTGAACAGGACTGAAGAACGTCCTAGGCCAGACCAACCCCACCAGCAAAGGTGTCCGGTCTGCACGGGCATGAAAGGGACTGTTCCAGGCTGTGGCGTGGACCCCTGCCTTGTGTCTCGTCCCTCCACAGCAAAGCCACATCATGGCGGAGCGCAATGTGCTGCTGAAGAATGTGAGGCATCCCTTCCTGGTGGGCTTGCGCTACTCCTTCCAGACCCCCGAGAAGCTCTACTTCGTGCTGGATTATGTCAATGGCGGAGAGGTGAGTGTGGGCTGCAGGGCAGCTCTGTCGGGATGGCTGCTGGCAGAGAATTCTTGATCCTAAGTAGTCTACGCTCACTGTTTACCAAATTCTTTTTAGTCTTTTTTTTTTTTTTGTAAGCAGAGAGAGAGAAAGAGAGAGAAGATAGATAGATAGATAGATAGATAGATAGATAGATAGATAGATAGATATAGAGAGATATAGATATAGATGTAGATATAGATATAGAGAATGGACATGCCAGGGCCTCCAGCCAGTGAATGGACTCCAGACATGTGCCCCCTTGTGGCGAATGTGTGACACTGCTCACTTGTGTCACTGTGCGTCTGGCTACATGGGACCTGGAGATTTGAACATGAGAAGTTCTTAGGCTTCACAGGCAAGTGCCTTAACTGCTAAGCCATCTCTCCAGTCTTTATATATATATATTGTGTGTGTGTATGTGGAGAAAGAGAGTAAGTGTGTGTGTGTATGCGCTTTAGGGCAGGAAAGGTCAATGCTAAGAGACATTGTGTAGTAATGTTTTTTAATGCTCCAGTTTCCACAGCGTAGAGGAAACCCATCATTATCATAAGTGGAGCCCTGAGCTACTTGTTAGCCCCAAAGCATGGCGGGGACAAGCTGGCCTCCCTCTTGGGCTTAACTCTATCTCACTGGGCAAGGCAGCAAAGTATAGTGGGCTTCCCTCAATGACTCCAGGTTTGTCCTGTGACCAAATGACTTTCAATGTGAAGCTGAGGAGTGTTTTTGGTACTGCATCCTTAAATGAAGGGTTTTGCCAGCAAGTGATTAGCTCACAGGGGGATCTAACCTGGGCTCAGTCATCCCATCTCTTGAATTGGAGGAAGCACACACTTTTAAAAAGTGATACTTGGGCTGAAGAGATGGCTTAGAGGTTAAGCACTTGCCTGTGAAGCCTAAGGACCCTGGTTCAAGGCTTGATTCCTCAGGACCCACGTTAGCCAGATGCACAAGGGGGTGCACACGTCTGGAGTTTGTTTGCAGTGGTTGGAGGCCCTGGCGTGCCCATTCTCTCTCTCTCTCTCTCTCTCTTTCTCTTCCTCTTTCTCTCTGTCTGTCTCTCTCAAATAAATAAATAAAAATAACAACAATAAATAAATAAATAAAAAGTGATACTTATTTTTATTTATTTACTTGACAGAGAGAATGGATGTGCCAGGGCCTCCAGCCACTGCAAACGAACTCCAGATGCATGCACCACCTTGTGCATCTGGTTAACATGGGTCCTGGGGAATCGAACCCAAGTCCTTTGGCTTTTCAGGCAAATGCCTTAACCACTAAGCCATCCCTCCAGTCTGGAAAAGCACATTTTTTGTTGGGTGTGGTGGCACATGCCTGTAATCCCAATACCAAGGATATGCAGAGACAGGAGGACTGTAAGTTCAAGGCCAGCCTGAGTTGCACAGGGAGAGACCATCCCCTCACTCCCACTAAAAGCACATCATCTTGAAACATCTTGAACTGCCCAATTTCAAATCCCAGCTCTGCCAACTCTGCACTAAAAGACCTTAGATAAGTCACTTAATGATCCCACCTGCTCCCAGTTTCCTTTGGCTTGAAACTGGCATCATAGTTGAGATCTTGAAGATTGACATGAGGGTTAAATGATGAGAGGTGTGAACAAGCCTGACTTGTAAAGCTGGTACATATTAGGTGCTTAACCAATGCTGAATAATCTCTCCTCTTGTTGAGCTATGGCTATTATAACTGCTCTGTGGGGTGGGGTCGGCATGCACTCTTTTGGTACCAGTACCCTGAAACTTAGGCTGGGGTGACCGGGTATTTACTGGGGCTCAGCGACCCTCTCACCATCTCCTTCCCCAGCTCTTCTTCCACCTGCAGCGGGAACGCAGGTTCCTGGAGCCCCGGGCCCGGTTCTATGCTGCTGAGGTGGCCAGTGCCATTGGCTACCTGCATTCCCTGAACATCATTTACAGGTGAGGCCTGCCTGTGGCTCAGGGTCAGGCTTGGTTCCTGCTCGTTCCAACAGTCAGAAAGCTTGTGGGCCATGACCTCCCGGTGAACTCAGATCCCTTGTCTGAGAAGGGCTCAACACCCTGAGTAGGGTTGGGGTGTCCTCCTTCCTGCGCTCCTATGGGAGCTTCCTTGAACAGTACTTCCACCAAGACTTGGGTCCCCACTCTCTCTTTCTCTCCTAAATGGCTGAGATCTCTTTTATTTTTCTGCAGGGACCTGAAGCCAGAGAACATTCTCTTGGACTGCCAGGTATGTATGTGTGTATGTAGGTCACATGCATGCTCTTCAGTCTTGAGGCTGTGTGCCGAGGGGATCATGCACTGCACACAGATACATATGGAAGCAGATGCATTCCTCTGTGTGTGTGTGTGTGTGTGTGTGTGTGTGTATGCCCATGCACATGTCCATGCATAAAAGCACTGTGTAGGAGACTGTGTGCAGGTGTGCGTATTCAAGACCTGTGCGGGGCAGGGGCGGGCCTCTTGGAGACTAGCGGACCTGTAGACCTTCAGGGTCTTCACTCAGGTTCCCTGGGAACAGGCTCTGAGATGGAGAGCTGAGAAGCACTCTCAAAAGGTAGAGCTTAGCCGGGCATGGTGGCGCACGCCTTTAATCCCAGCACTTGGGAGGCAGAGGTGGGAGTATCGCCATGAGTTCGAGGTCACCCTGAGACGACATAGTGAATTTCAGGTCAGCCTGAGGTAGAGTGAGCCCCTACCTTGAACTCCCCCACCCCACACCAAAAAAAAAAAAAAAAAATCAGTTTTACAAGGATCAAGGAGAGAGCGGGCAGAGGAAGAGGCTCACCTACCCTGGGGTTGCAAACAAGGCCTCAGCTGATCTCACAGCATTGGTAGCCCAGGCCAGGATGGCATCTTTGGGTGGTCCCAAACTGAGGCAAAGAGACTGATCTTCTGTGCTCCTGCAGGGACCTGTCACCTGATATGTGTGGCCCCTAGGGCGGGTCGTATCCCTGGACCACAGCATGGTCCCAGCATGGTCAGTCATGGCAGCTCCCTGGAGGTGGTGTGATTACAGCCTCTCAGTACCTATCCACTCTACCCCTCATGCCCAGCTGGCACAGGGTATTATTTTTCTCAGCCCTCCAGTGGGGAAATCCTAAAGCTGCCACTGTCAGGGCATGGTTCTGAGCCTGTGATGAGCTGGGGAGTACACGGAATGCCCTGGAAGTTTCCTGGCATCCAAGCTGGGAGTTCTGGGTCTGCATGAAGCCTGTCGCCCGTGTCTGCATATTAGACCCCATAGTCACTGTGGCATCTGGCTTTTAACCTCCCCTCTGCCCCTGCCATCTTCTCCCATCAGGGACATGTGGTGCTGACAGATTTTGGCCTTTGCAAAGAAGGTGTAGAGCCCGAGGAGACCACGTCCACATTCTGTGGCACCCCTGAGGTAAGTAGAAGCATTTAAAGAGAGGGCAGCCCCTGAATATTTTTCATATTTCATTTTTATTTAGTTAGTTGAGAGAGAGGGAGGGAGAGAGAATGGGTATGCCAGGGCCTCTAGCCGCAAAGGAACTCCAGATGCATGGGCCACCTTGTGCATCTGGTTTATGTGGGTACTGGGGAATCAAATCTGGGTCGTTTGGCTTTGCATGCAAGTGCCTTAACTGCTAAGACATCTCTCCAGGCCCTGAATTTTTTTGTTTGTTTTGAGGTAGTGTCTCACTCTGGCCCAGGCTGGCCTGGAATTCACTATGTAGTCTCAGGGTGGCCTCGAACTCACGGCCATCCTCCTACTTCTGCCTCCTGAGTGCTAGGATTAAAGGAGTATGCTACCACATCCGGCTTCAGCCCCTGAATTAAAAAAATATATATTTACTTCTTTATTTATTTGAGAGAAAGAGAGAGAGAATGGGTGCATCAGAGCCTCCAGCTACTGCAAACAAACTCCAAATGCATGCCCCACCTTGTGCATCTGGCTTACATGGGTCCCAGGGAATCAAACCTAGGTCCTTTGCCTTTGCAGGTAAGTGCCTTAACTGCTAAGTCCTCTCTCCAGCCCCTGAATTTTTTAAAAAATTATTTATTTATTTATTTATTTATTTAGGGTGAAAGAGAGAGAGGAAGAGAGAAGGGGAAGGAAGAGAAAGAATAGGCACACCAGGGCCTCTAGACACTGCAAATGAACTCCAGATGCATGTGTCACTTTGTGTATCTGCCTTTACATGGGTACTGGGGAATCACATCCAGGCCATCAGACTTTGCAAGCAAGTGCCTTTAACCACTGAACCATCTCTCCAGGCCCAGGTTCTGAATGTTTAGATGCCATAGTCTTTGAAGAGAGCGGTCAGGTTAGAGATGAGTGACCTTGCTCCACCCACTAAAGTTTTTCCCCAAGCCAGCCATGTGCTTAGCTTACTTTCCCCATCTGAGTATCAGGGGAATCCCCAGGTTCACTTTTTAAAAATATTTTTATTTATTTGCAACAAGAGAGAGAAAATGGGCACACCAGGGCCTCTTGCCACTGCAAAAAAAACTCCAGACACATGTGCCACTTTGTGTATCTGATTTTAAGTGGTACTGGGGAATTGAATCCAGGCCATCAGGCTTTGCAAGCAAGTGCCTTTAACCATTGAGCCACCTCTCCTGCTCTGCATATACCACTCTGTGCATATGGCTGGCAGGCTTTACAAGCAAACACGTTTAACCTGAGCCATCTCTCCAGCACAACCCCCAGGTTCTTGAGGTGGCTGGGACCTGGCCAAGTTTTGCATCCTATAAAGCTGGGCATAGACCTTTGGATGGGCTCCTCCAGCTGTTTGCGGGGGGCAGGGGGGAGGCTCATGGCCAAGTGACCTCTCGGAGCAGAAGCCACTGTCTGCGCTTGCGTATGAGGATGTCTGCTTGAGAAAGCTGGCCCCGAAGGCTGACTGCAGAGCCAGCCCTTGCTCGGACGCTGCCAGCAGCGAGGAGCTGGGGATACAGAGCCATGGCCAGTGTCGGAGACATCCCTTCTTCCACAGCCGGGAAGCACAGATGCGAGCAGATACATTTGCTCCCATGCATATCCTTCAAGGAGGCTCCACACTTCCATTTGTGTGTGGTGTGTATGTGCTTGTGTGTTTGAGGGCACATGTGTGTGCATGCATGTGGAGGCCAGAAGTGGCATTAGGTGTCTTCTTCAATTGCTCTCTACATTCTTATTATTTGCTTTTTTTTCTCAAGGTAGGGTCTCACAATAGCCCAGGCTGACCTGGAATTCACTATGTAGTCCCAGGCTGACCTCAAACTCACCATGATCTTCCTACCTCTTCCTCCCATGTGCTGGGATTAAAGGTGTGCGCCACTACACCCAGTAGGACTCTCCACCTTATTAGTATTATTTTTTTTTCCGAGGTAGGGTTTCACTCTAGCTCAGGCTAACCTGGAATTCACTAGGTAGTCTCAGGGTGGCCTCGAACTCTCGGCGATCCTCCTACCTCTGCCTCCCGAGTGCTGGGATTAAAGGTGTGTGCCACCACACCCAGCTCTCGACCTTATTTTTAAGACATGGTTTCACTGAACGTGGAGCTCACCAATTAGACTAGACTAGCTAGCCGGTAAGATCCAAGGGTCTTTCTGTCTCTGTCTCCCCAGTCCATGTACCACTGCACCAGACCTTAATTTTTAAAAAAATATATTATTTATTATTTGAGAGAGAGAGACAGAGAAAGTGAGTATGGGTGTGCCAGGGATTCCTGCTACTGCAAAAGAACATGCTCCATTTAGTGCATCTGGCTTTACGTGGGCACTGGGGAATCGAACCTGGCTCCTTATGTGCTTTTAATGACTGAGACACCCTACCCAGCCGATCTTTTCATGCCTTTGGCTGGTACTTCTGACTGATGTGCAGCATGGGCAGCTGTATGGGGCAGGGCCACCTGTATGTCCCAGCACATGGGAAAGGGTCATACACAAGCCAGGCCTCTGGTGAATGGATGCTCATGAACACATGCGTGGTTACGAGACTCTCACCACAAGATCAAGCCCTGATCTTTGTCTTTGAGTGATTTTTTTTTTTCAAGGTAGGGTCTGATTCTAGCCCAGGCTGACCTGGAATTCACTATGAAGTCTCAGGGTGGCCTTGAACTCACAGTGATCCTCCCACCTCAGCCTCCCGAGTGCTAGGATTAAAGGCGTGCATCACCATGCCTGTTGAGTGCTTTAAAAAAATGGAGGCGGGGGGGGGGGGGCGACTGGAGAGATGGTTTAGTGGTTAAGGAGCTTGCCTGAGAAGCCAAAGGACCTAGGATCAATTCCCCAGGATCCACATAAGCCAGATGCACAAGGGGTGCATGCATCTGGAGTTGATTTATAGTGTCTAGAGGCCCTGTGCACCCATTCTCTCTGTCTCCTCACTATCTCTCTCTCTGCTTGCAAATAAAAATAAATAAATGAATAAATTAAATTTAAAAAAACCAACAGCAAAACAAACAAACAAAAAAAAAAACAGATGTAGAAACTGAAGCTGGAGATCTTCACATCACTGTGTTTCTTCAACAGTACTTAGCTCCTGAAGTGCTTCGAAATGAGCCTTATGACAGGGCCGTGGACTGGTGGTGCTTAGGGGCAGTCCTCTACGAGATGCTGCACGGCCTGGTGAGTAGACGGTGCTGCCTACAGGGGGATGTGTGGCTCAGGAAGAGAGTCCAGAGTGGTCTCCCCTTCACGTGGCATACTCTAGCTCTCCACAGGCAGCTGAATGATCTCTCTCCACCTCAGGTTGAGAGAAGATGAGGCTGGAGTGAATACGAGGAATGTACCAATGTCTTTTGAATAATGTTATTCTGGCACTTTCCCTTCTATAATCCACCATCATACTCTGTCCTCAAAACATCCTTGATCTGGACATGGTGGCGCACGCCTTTAATCCCAGCACTTGGGAGGCAGAGGTAGAAGGGTCACCATGAGTTCAAGGCCATCCTGAGACTATAGAGTGAAGTGAATTCCAGGTCAGCCTGGACTAGAGTGAAACCCTACCTCAAAAAAAAAAAAAAAATCCTTTATGAAAAACATAGACCTTGGGCTGGAGAGATGGCTAAGCAATTAAGACACTTGCCTGCAAAGCCAAAGAACCCAGGTTCAATTTCCCAGGACCCATGTAAGCCAGATGCACAAGGTGGCACATGCATCTGGAGCTTATTTTCAGTGGCTAGAGGCCCTGGTGCACCCATTCTTTCTATCTGCCTTTCTCTCTCTCTCTCTCATAAACAAATAAATAAATAATTTTTAAAAATTAATAAAGGAAAAGTAAAACTTGATACACACGCTGGGACAAAGCCCCTGAGAGCTCTTCCAGCCCCTCACTGATGAGACGAGTCTGTGGCCTTCCCAGCAACGCTCTCTATGCAGAAAGCTGGAGGTCCTCTCTCCCTCCATCCGCCCCATGAGCCACTGCACAAGACGCAGGCCTGGCCGAATCTTCCCGGCTACCCCACTTGCTCCAACTCTCCCTGAGACACCTTTCCACATTCGCATGACTGAGCTTCCCGCTTCTCTCCGTCTCTCTCCAGCCCCCCTTCTTTAGTCGAGACGTGTCCCAGATGTATGAGAACATCCTGCACCAGCCACTGCAGATCCCCGGAGGCCGGACGGTGGCCGCCTGTGACCTCCTGCAAGGCCTCCTCCACAAGGACCAGAGGCAGCGGCTGGGCTCCAAAACAGACTTTGTAGGTGATCATCCAGTGGAGCACTGTCCCCTCCTGAGGCTCTGGACTTCCTGCACAGGCAGCTGGGACTTCCCTCAGTTTGCTTCCTGCTGTCCTCTAAAGCCACTGTGCCTGGAAGTCCACCTCTTCTTCCAGCTGCCTACCTGCTGAGGGTGGCCTCAAACTCTCCCTGATCCTCCTACCTCTGCCTGCCGAGTGCTGGGATTAAAGGCAAGCACCACGACGCCTGGCTGTCCTTAGGCTTTGTAGGCAAGTGCCTTAACTGCTGAGTCATCTCTCCAGCCCCTAATATTTTTTTAAATTTACTTGAGAAAAACAGAAATGGAGGGTATGGGCACACCAGGGCCTCCTGCCACTGCAAAAGAACTCGGATGGATGTGCCACTTCATGCATCTGGCTTTACATGGGTACTAGGGAATTGGACTCAGGTTGGCGGGCTTTGGCAAGCAAGTGCCTTTAACCACTTCCCCAGCCCTGATCTAAGTTTTTAGAATTTTCTTCAAGCTTCTTGCAGAGGGTGGACTGGACTTTCTTTTCACAAATATGTAAGCATTCTACCTTGCCAGCCCCCAGGTTGGGCACTTAAGATATAGAGGTAAGGGCTGGAGAGATGGCTCATCAGTTAAAGGCATTTGCTTATAAAGACTGATGGCCAGGCTGGAGAGATGACCTAGCAGTTAAGACATTTATCTGCAAAGCCAAAGAATCCCAGTTCGATTCTCCAAGACCCACGTAAGCCAGATGCAAAAGGGGCACATGCATCTGGAGTTCGTTTGCAATGGCTGGAAGTCCCTGGCGTGACCATTCTCTCTCTCTCTCTCTCTCTCTTTCTTTCTCTCTCCCTCTCTCTCGTCTTTCTCTGTCTCAAATAAATAAATAAATAATATATTTAAAAAAATGGAAAAGCCAGGTGTGGTGGCGCATACCTTTAATCCCAGCACTCAGGAGGCAGAGGTAGGAGGATCACTATGAGTTCAAGGCCACCCTGGGACTACATAGTGAATTCCAGGTCAGCCTGAACTAGAGTGAGACCCTACCTTGACAAACCAAAAAAAAAAAAAAAAAAGATTGATGGCCTAGGTTTGAAACCCCAGTACCCACGTAACTCCAGATGTACAAAGAAGCACATGGGTCTGGAGTTTTTTTGCAGTGGCAGGAAGCCCTGGTGCACCCATTCATTCTCATTCTCTCCTCCTTCTCTTAAATAAATATTTAGAATGGTTTAAAAAGACATAGAGATAAATAATTTATAGTCTGTTCCATTAACATAGTCATGATTTTTAAAATCAAAGTAATACTTTAAAAATGATCTTATTCGGGAAGCTGAGATAGGAGGATTGCAGTGAGTTCTAGGTCAGCCTGGGCTAGAGTGAGACCCTACTTCAAAAACAGCAGAAAATGATTTAAAAGAAAATTAAGATCCGGATGTGGTGGCACACACCTTTAATCCCAGCACTCAGGATGTGGAGGTAGGAGGATCTGCATGAGTTCAAGGCCACCCTGAGGCTACATAGTGAATTCTGGGTCAGCCTGGGCTAGAGCGCGATCCTACCTTGAAAAACAAAAACAAACAAAAAAATTAATGATCTGTATTATTCTTTACTCAATAGAAGATCATTTGCACTTACAAAAGGAAGGTTGCGGTCCATCTGGGCGTCTTTCAGTATAGGACTGGCTCTGAGAACCCTTGTTAGTCCAATGCCTGGCATACAGCAAGGGTTTGTAAGCACTGTACTAAAAGCCCTCGATGCCAGATCCTGTGATATGTGATAACGGGGCATTGGTCTACCCATTCCATGCCAGCCTGAAGATTAGGTATCTGTGAAAGTAAAACCCTGCTCTCAAAGAGAAGTTTGCATCTTAAACCGGATGTGACTTTCAACATAAGTTATGTGTTCAAAAGGGTGTCCAGAAGCCCTCTGACCATCCAGTGCAGTTCGGATGCAGGGAGTCTTCTGTAAGAAGCACACAGAGGGAGGATCCTGCTGGGAGGGGAGGAAGTCAGTATCAAGATTGCTTTTGATTAGAAAAGGAATGGGGAATGGTGCCCAGGGCTCACTCAGTCCTCACTCCTGGTCTCTGGAGACACGCAATTTTTCTTGGGGCTTGACGTCTGTTAATCTTCCGTCTTGAGTTGATTTGCTCTACTTCTCTGAATTGAATTCTGCAAGACTTAAGGATGCACTGATGCAGGCAGAGGTGGGGCTGGGGGTTCCCCAAGCTCCCCCTGAGCCCGTTCTCCCTCCAGAACTAGTTCTGTGGTCTTGTTCCCTGTGACACGCTCGGTCAGGGTGACAGAAGTTAGAAATCTGTCTGTTCTCTTGCCGCAGTGAACCAGGCATCAAGAGATTATCCAGTGGAAGCGGGGAGCGGCTGTGGGTGGGTACTTTCTGATCGCCTTCTTCCTGCAGCTCGAGATACAGAACCACGTGTTCTTCAGCCCTATAAACTGGGATGACCTGTACCACAAGAGGCTAACTCCTCCCTTCAACCCAAATGTGGTAAGAGGCCTCAGGGTCCCTTCTAGATTTTGCTTTCTGCATTCACAGCGCGGGTGGGAGATTGGAGGACATCTGGGCCAGCTCGCTTTTGTTTTGTTTTTGTTTAAATTAATTAATTATTTATTTGTTTATTAGAGACAGAGAGAGAGAGAGAAAAAGAGAGAATGGGCACGCCAGGGCCTCTAGCCACTGCAAACGAACTCCAGACACATGCGCCACCATGTGCATCTGGCTTTATGTGGCTACTGGGGAATCAAATCTGGGTCCTTAGGCTTTGCAGGCATGCGCCTTAACTGGGTCAGCTCTCTTTATGCAAGTGGGGGAAACAATCACTGAGACTTTTTTTTTTTTCGCCTTCAGTTTCCAGTGGGGGGCGTTTAGAACCAGTTTTGATTTTTGTGTCAAACGACCCCCTCCCCACCCTTCTCCCTACCAGGTTAGCCTCGAAGAACCAATCACATGGTTTCACTTTCATATCTAGCACTTGTAATCCCCACAGCAGAATGCCCAGTGTTTGCTGTGTGTGTGTTTGGGGGCGGGTGTATGTGTATGGTGTGTGGGCATGTGTGTGTGTATGCACGCATGCCTGTCACAGCACACACGTGAAGACCACAGGACAACCTTGGGGTGTGTGTCTGTCCTCGCCTTCCACCCCAGTTTGCCACTGCAAACACCAGATTAGCTGACCCTTGGGCTCTGAGATTCTTCCGGCCCTGCCTCCTTTGGGGTTACAGAAGCGTGATGTGATTGCATCCATCTTTACGTGGGCTCTGGATATCTGGACTCCAGTAGTTAGGCTTGCTTAGCAAATGCTTTCAACCATTAAGTCCTATCTCCCTAGCCCTGTTACCTTGTGAGTCATAGTCTTGCTATGTAACTCAGGCTTACCTTGAACTCATGATACTGGGATTCCTGGCGTGTCACACCTACCCAGAGCCCTAGCAGGTTTAAGTGCTCTGTGTCACGTAGCACATCTAGGCAGAGCCATGCCCTGTGACAATAAAAATGATTCATATTCCTTGTACAAAGTATGTAAAACAGAAATTGAAAGGAGTAATGGCAAAATGGTTTAGTATCTTACCACTCAAGGTAGGCTACCTTCCAGTCCTTTTTTTTTTTTTTCCTATTGTGTATGTGGCTTTTGAAAGATATATAGTCACATTTTATTGTGGATGTGTGTCTGTGTCTAACTAGCTGCACATATGCTATTGTCCCTAGATATATCTGCAGAATGTTCAAGTCCCTTGTATAAAATGATAAATTGCATATGAGCCAGGCACATCTCCCCAGATACTCAAAATCAGGCTACAAATTTCTTTAAAAAGCCAACACAGTGTAAATTATCAGCAAATAGTGGTCAGATTGTATTGTTTAAGAAGTCATAATAAGTGTGTGCATGTTTGGCACACATGTATTTTTTTCTGAATATTTCCAATCTGCAGTTGGTTGATAATTACAGAATTCTGTAAATGCAGAGGCCTGACTCTATCATCTCCCCTCCGCCTTTTTTTTGGCTAAAAACCATGCCATTATTTCCCCATGGCACATTAGCCTTTTCTTTTTTTCTTATTTCTTTCCTTTTGTTGTTGTTGTTTTTTATTTTGTTTTTGAGGTAGGGTCTCACTCTAGCCCAAGCTGAACTGGAATTTACTATGTACTCTCAAAGTGACCTTGAACTAATAGCAATCCTCCTACCTCTTCCTCCCGAGTGTGTGCACCACCACCCATGGCTATTCTTTTCTTCTTTTTTCCTCCCCCCCCCCTTTTAGACTTTTTTAGAGCAGGAGAGAGAAGAGAGACAGAGAGAGAGAGAATTGGCACACCAGGGCCTCAGCCACTGCAAACAAATGCCAGATGTGTGCTCCACCTAGTTGGCATATGTGACCTTGTGCTTGCCTCACTTTTGTGCATCTGGCTTATGTGGGATCTGGAGAGTCAAACATGGGTCCTTAGGCTTCTCAGGCAAGCATCTTAACCGCTAAGCCATCTCTCCAGCCCTATTTTTTTCTTTTTTAAAAAAAATATTTATGGGCTGGAGAGATGGCTTAGCGGTTAAGGTGCTTGCCTGTGAAGTCTAAAGACATAGGTTTGATTCTCCAGGTCCCACGTAAGCCAGATGCATATGGTAGTACATGCTTCTGGAGCTTGTTTGCAGTGGCTAGAGGCCCTAGTGTGCCCATTCTCACACACATTCTCTTTCTCCTCCTCCCTCTCTCTGTCTCAAATAAGTAAATAAATAAATAAAAATCAGAAAAAAATATTTGAGGGCTGGAGAGATGGCTTAGCAGTTAAGGTGTTTGCCTACAAAGCCAAAGGACCATGGTTCAACTGCCCCAGTACCCACGTAAGCCAAATGCACAAGGGGGCACATGCATCTGGAGTTCATGTACAGTGGCTAGAAGCTCTGGCACGCCTATTTTTTTTTCTAATTTATGTTGAACATACACTCCTGGAGACAGAATATACACAGAATCCCAGGAAGAAATACAATATGATATAGCAATCCACAGACATTAGAATGAGACCTATGGGGTGAGGGATGGATTCCTGGTTCTGCTACCTACTGTTAGTGAGAATTTAAATAAGTTTCTTTTTTTTTTTTGGTTTTTCGAGGTAGGGTCTCACTCTGACTCTGGCTGACCTGGAACTAAGTATGTAGTCTCAGGGTGGCCTCGAACTCATGGCGATCCTCCTACCTCTGCCCCCCCTAGTGCTGGGATTAAAGGCGTGCGCCCCCACGTCCAGCTTAAATAAGTTTCTTTAGTTTCAAATTCTTCATTTATTAAAAACAAAACAATAAACCGGAAGCCAGGTGTGGTGGCACATGCCTTTAATCCCAGCACTAGGGAGGCAGAGGTAGGAGGATCACCATGAGTTCGAGGCCAGCTTGAGAGCACATAGTGAATTCCAGGTCAGTGTGGGTCAGAGTGAGATCCTACCTCAAAAAAAAAAAAAAAAAAAAAAAAAAAAAAAAAAAAAAAAAGTTTGTCTGGCTACCCAGCTGACAAGTCCAGGCCAGGGATGGCGTCAGGACTCACATGCTGGTCTTGGAACTTTTGAGCTTCGGGCTGTGATCACTGCGCCTTGTGGCCTTACTGAGACAGTGGAAGCCATGGTCTGTTTGGTTCCCCAGCCAAAGACTTGCATGTTAAGGCAGATGTGCGGACCCTTCCATCACTCGCTCATCTGCGCATGTCATCAACCCCGGGGACATTATCGTCTCTGTAAACTGTATAGATTAACTCTTGCTGCATAACAGACAATTCCCCCCACCCGCCCATAACAGCAACAAAAACTAGGTGGTTTCCAGCAGCAATCTTTCATTCAGATCCTACGGGTCAGGTAAGCGGGTGTTCAGTCTAGGCGAGGCCAGCTGTCCTCTGCAGAGTCCTCTGAGGTCTGTGGTGGGCAGTGGGACAGCTGGCAGGTGACAATGTAGAATTGTCCCACTCACATTTTCTTCCTGAGGCCTTTCATCCTTCTAGCAAGCCAGGTCTGCGCTTGCTTATATGCTGGTCTCAGGGTAGCAAACGCAGCAAGAGACAATGCCCAACATGCATTTTCCAAGCCTTTGTTTGAACCGATTTGGTAATGTTCCATTGGCCTAAATAAATCATATGGCTAGCCCATATATTAAAAAGATGGAGCATGGCATGGTGGTGCATGCCTTTAATTCAAGCATTTGGATTGCTGTGAGTTCGAGGCCAGCCTGGGACTACATAGTGAATTCCGGGTCAGCCTGGGCTAGAATGAGACCCTACCTCGAAAAAAGAAAAAGAAAATAAAAAGATGGAGAAACGGACTGTATCCCTACATAGGACTTCAGGAATTTGTGGTCATTTTTGCAATTACCCACACAGGGCTTCCTTCAAAGTAGCTAGTGCAGCTGGTCATCGTGGTGGCGCATGCCTTTAATCTCAGCATTTGGGAGGCAGAGGTAGGAGGATGGTTGTGAGTTCGAGGCCACCCTGAGACTACACAGTGAATTCCAGGTCAGCCTGGGCTAGAGCGAGACCCTACCTTGAAAAACGAAAACAAAAACCAAACAAAAAGCTAGTGCAGGCCCCGTCCCTCTACAATATCACCCTATTGTATTTCCACGATTCAGGAACTCTCTGTGCCCAAGCCCTCAGCGATCTGCTTGTACGAATGAGACCCATGCTTATCAGCCCTCCTGCTCCACTGCTCTCCTCTCATCCTTGCTTTTCATGACAGGAAGGACCTGCTGACTTGAAGCACTTTGACCCAGAATTCACCCAGGAAGCTGTGTCGAAGTCCATCGGCTGTACCCCTGATATGATGGCCAGCAGTTCTGGGGCCTCCAGTGCGTTCCTGGGATTTTCCTATGCACCGGAAGATGATGACATCTTGGACTGCTAGGAAACAAGAACCTCGAAGCCACCAAGACCAGCTGTGACTGCAGAGATTGCCTTCCGCTGGTAGTGAGATGAAATGAACGTGATGCATTAAACAGAAACAGGCGTCTTCCATCCCATGAAAGGATGGTGTTAGGTTCAGGCTTGCAGATCTGTCATCACCAGGAACTTAGAGGCTCTCTGTATTGCTGCTTTGTCCTTCCTGACAAATGTTGACTTCTGTTTTTCTTTTTTCTTCTTCTTCTTCTTCTTCTTCTTCTTCTTCTTCTTCTTCTTCTTCTTCTTCTCTCTCTCTCTCTCTCTCTCTCTCTCTCTCTCTCTTTTTTTCCAAGGTAGGGTTTCACTCTAGCCCAGGCTGACCTGGAATTCACTATGTAGTCTCAGGGTGGCCTCAAACTCTCGATCCTCTTACCTCTGCCTCCCAAGTGCTGGGATTAAAGGCGTGTGCCACCATGCCCGGCAGGCTTCTATTTTTCATCTAGGAAAAGCAAGGTGAAGGAAGATGGATTTATTTTGGTTCACAATTTCTGTGGGTTCAATCCATGTCAGCCAGCTCCATTGCTAAGGTCCTGAGTGCAGGCTGAAATATCCTGGTGAAGGGGTGTGGCAGGGGAGAGCTGCTCTCCTTAAGTAGCCAGGAAGCAGAGACAGCAGAAGGGCTGGAGACAAGATATATACCTTCAAAGTCATGCCCCCGGTGATCTGCTTCCTCTAAGTAGGCCTCTACCTCCTAGTTCCTATCATTTCTTAATAATGCCTTCACACTTGAATCCATCCAGGGTTAACCCACTAAGGCAGCCATAACCCCATGATCCAACCATTTCCCCCTAAAACCCTATCAGCAGGGCACATGAAACCTTCAGAAAACATTTCAGATCAAACCATACTGGTTTCCAATATTAGGGCTACATTATCACATGATGGTTATCGGCATTCGAGTCACTTTTGTACTCTATGCAGGAGGAATGGGGAGAGAATGGGGCAGAAAGGACTCTGTTATAGAGCTTTCACAGAAGCCCCAGCCAATGACTTCTGCTGACAACTCATTACCCTCCATCCCTACTGGAGTGGAGCCTGGGTAACAGCTGCCTGTCATAGCAGTGGGGTTCTGATGCTGAAGGAAAGGGGGAGAATGGTGGCTGGGCAACCAGCACTCTGTCAGAGGGTCTCTTTGTGTTTGCACTTTGATTTCCATGTGTAAAATAAGACACAACAAGCCTATAGGCTATCAACCCGGCCTTTCTCATTGTTCAGTGTTTTGATGGTGTCTTTCTTTGTTGTGGGTAGTATTGAACATTGGTTGCTGGGTTTGGCTGCCTAAACACTTTCCAATATTTAGGGAGATCACTACTCTTTGAACTTTCTGTTGTTTGTTTGTTTTCGAAATAGGGTTTCAGGCTGACCTGGAACTCACTCTGTAGCTCCAGGCTAGCCTCGAACTCGCAGTAATCCTCCTACCTCTGTCTCCTGAGTGCTGGCATTAAAGGTATGCGCCTACATTTTCAACTTTGATAGTGGGAGAACTACCTCCATTTAGAGCAGCAAATAATGCCAGTTGACTTCCTCAGCATCTCCTGAGCTTGAGCCAGGCAGGTAGCCCAAAGATGCACGTTCCATTCTCTGGCCAAGGATGGGACTTAGAACTCTGTTCTGGGTGGTAGCTGTTGTGACAGTACCCACAAAATAGCTCCTCCTGTAGACATGGTGAAAATGTGTGAATGGTAGCACTGGTCTGAAGCAACAGCAAGTGCAGCAGCCTCCCCCATCAGACCAGCACTGCAGGGTCCTCGCAAGCCTCAAACCTCATTCTTTGCTTACTCAAATGACTTCAGGAGCATTAGAGCCTAAAAAAGAAATTTGAAAGCAGAGAGAGACAGAAAGGGGGAATGAATGGGTGTGCCAGGGCCTCTAGCTGCTACAAATGAACTCCAGACACATGCTCCACTTTGTGCATTTGACTTTACATGGGTATTGGGGAACTGAACCCAGGTTGTTAGACTTTGCAGGCAAGTGCATGAACCACTTAGCCATCTCTCCAGCCCTGAGCCTTTAAAAAAAAATTATTTCCAATGAGAGAATGGGGGAGAGAGAGAGAGCACATTAAGGCCACTAGCTGCTGCAAAAGAGCTCCAGATGCAAATGCCACTTCGTGCATCAAAACTTACATGGGCCCTGGGGAATCAAACCCAGGCCATCAGGTTTTGCATGCAAGTGCCTTAACTGCTGAGCCATCTCTCCAGTCCCTGCATTTGAGGGTTTTTTTTTTTTTTCTTTTGGCAGGGTCTTGCTCTAGCCCAGGCTGACCTGGAATACACTATGCAATCTCAGGATGGCCTTAAACTCTCATCAAACTTTCTACCTTGTCCTCCCGAATGCTGGGATTAAAGGCATTTGACCACCACGCCTGGCCCATTTGAGCTTTTTAACACTCTCATTTTTTTTTGGCTTAGTTATCCAAAGTCAGTTTTAGAATACCTGTGCAAGGACAGTTTTGGAGCAGAAGTTCCTATCTGTTGGAAATTTTTATCCAAATAACCCTAAAGTAGGAATTCCTATCTTCTTTGTGCCAATCAAGAAATATTTCCAGAGACAGAGTTTCTTGCTTAGAGGCCACATCATGAATACAGGCTGGAACTGGAATGTGTAGCTACATAAACTGGAGCCAGAGCTCTCACATGTAACTTTGTGCAGGTCTGTCCTTCGGTCTGGCTGTCAAGCAGTGACTGCCAAGGTAAAATTAGTTGGAACAAGTCAAGTGATAATAAAAAAGGGGGGGATCTTGAGGGGACATCTGACTGAACCCTGTTTTGGGCCTGGCTGCCAAGTTAGTGTTGTGCTTTACCTCAAGCAAGAAGCCTGGGTTTTAGAAACCAGAGTCTCCTGGATACCTATTAAGCTCCTTTTGGTTCAAGATTAATCATTTCCAAAGCTAATTCTGAAAGGTCAGAATGTGACCAGGCACTCATAAATTCAGGACACTCTGTTCTTGTGAGAGGATAATGTTGCTTATTTTCATGAAAGCATGGTTTCTTCTCCACATGTAGTAGGTACACATTTCAGGGTGTCTTTATGAGTTTTTGGTTTGGGGACAAGAAGAAAGGACTTTTTTTTCTTTTTCTTTTTCTTTTCTTTTCTTTCTTTCTTTCTTTTTTCTTTTCTTTTTTTTTTTTTTTTGAGGCAAACCCAACAGACTAGCCTTTTAAATTTTTATTTTTATTTATTTATTTGAGAGCGACAGACAGACAGAGAAAGAGAGAATGGGTACACCAGGGCCTCCAGCCACTGCAAACGAACTCCAGATGCATGCGCCACCTTGTGCATCTGGCTTACGTGGGTCCTGGGGAATGGAGCCTTGAACCAGGGTCCTTAGGCTTCATGGGCAATACTTAAGCACTAAGCTATCTCTCCAGCCCCCCTTTTTAATGTGTGAAAGAGAGAGAGAGAGAGAGAGAGAGAGAGAGAGAGAGGAAGCAAGAGAGAGTGAGAGAGAGAGAGATAATTGGTGCACCAGGGCCTCCCACCTCTGCAATCGATCTCTAGATGTGCGTGCCACCTCGTGTGCATGTGTGACCTTGCTCGCTTGTGTCACTGCCTTTGGCTTAGTGGGACCTGGAGAGTCCAGCATGGGCCCTTAGGCTTCACAGGCAAGTGACTTACTTGCTGAGCCATCTCTCCAGCTCAAGAAAGGACTTTTTTTTAGCATCAGTGTGTGCTGGTGAGTTTATTGCCTTTTCCTCTTAACTCAGAACCACTCCATTCTTTCCAGTTTTGTCCTCCCAGTCCCCTGCCCAGGAATTATAAGGGGCAAGGCTGGGAGACATAGGGGAAAAAAAAAAAAACCTACAACACCAGTAACACTGACCTTCTAGAGATCAAATCTGGGTTGGGAAGAACAGTATTAAGCTTTGGCATTGACAAAAACTGACTTCCAGCTTTTAAAAAATTATTTATTTGCAAGGAGAGGAGACAGTGAGACACACAGACACACACACACACACACATGAGGGAGGATGGGTGCTGCTATAAATGAATTTCAGATGCATGTACCACTTTGTGCATCTGGCTTTACATGGGTACTGGGGAACAGGGGTACTGGGAAATAGAACCAAGGCCATAACACTATGCAAGCGTCTCAACAACTGAGCCATCTCTCCAGCCCCCTGATTTCCATCTTAGTTATGACTCTTAATTGGCAAATGGGAATGAGAGGACAAAATGCCCCAACTCCCCACAGCAAAAAATAGGAGCGTAAGAATCAGAAATGTGAACATGCTGTTAAAAGTGTGCAACTGAGTATGGATTGTGAAACACTTATTGGTTCTATGTATTCTAAGTTTGTAAAATCACAATTTTCTCATCAGGATGGAAAATAAAAAATGAAGAATAATTATGCTATTGAACTGACTGAGCTATGCCTATGTTTACTGAGCACATTCCATTTGTTGTTGTTGTTGTTTTGAAGTAGGGTCTCACTGTAGCCCAGGCTGACCTGGAATTCACTATGAAGTCTCAGGACGGCCTCGAACTCATGCTGATCCTTCTACTTCTGCCTCCGAAGTGCTGGGATTAAAGGCATGCACCACCACACCTGGCACATTCCAAGTTTATAGCATCATCTACAATCCTCATTAAAAACCAGCACTTAGACATTTTTAACTTCAATTTATATATAGGAAACAGAGATTAAGCAGCTTGCCCAAGTCACCCAGCTGGTGTAAGTCACAGCCAGGAATTAAAGTTGGCAGCAGCTAACTGGAAAACCCTTGCTTCTTCTACAGCTTGAGAAACTGAGAGAAGTGCTCTGGGCAGGCACTCTTTTGTAGCAAGCACTACAACAGGAGAAGGACACAAAGACCGGTGTTATATCACTTCCATTTGTATCCCTAACTGCAGACTGTATTCACTTTTGTTCCCCATGAAGACTCCTCAATAAAATTCTCTGGGCTGTGGATGAGCTCAGTGGTAACGTGCTTGATGTGTAAGAACCTGGATTTGATCTTCAATGGTGAAGGAAGGTGATTCTCCATCACCCTCTTTTTCACTCTTTAAATTTGCATTGATCACTGTGAAAAGACAAGACGAATTGTGTTTTTCTTAAAACACATTTTTTATTTATGAGAGAGAGAGAGAGAACAGGCACAATACCAGGGCCCCTTGCTGCTACAAACCAGCTCCAGATGCATGCACTACTTTGTGCCCTGGCTTTATATGGGTACTGGAGAATCAAACCCTAACCAGTAGGTGTTTCCAGAGATTGATCTCCCAAGCTCAAGTTGCATGTTTTCGTGTCTTAAATGCCTACTGCATTGTACATGAAGACAAACAGATGTAAATCAAAACCTTAGGGATGTCTGTACTTCTCTGTTCAAGTCTTCATGCCATAGCAGCTTTGTACACAAATCCACAGCCCACTCCAGATGCTCTCCTGGAGAGAAAAGTGGCCACTTTGTGGTTCCAGACACAGGGTGCCCCATCTTCAAGACAATGGTTTGCACAAGCAGTTCCCTCTGCCCCCAACAGCCTTTGGCTCCTCAGTAAGGCAGTTTCTTTCCTTCTTTCTTAAATAGTATTTATTTTTTTATTTGCAAGGAGAGAGAGACAGACAGACAGAGAAGTGTGAAAGAGTAAAGAGTCTCTTGCCACTGCAAACGAACTCCAAATGCATGTACCACTTTGCATTTGGCTCTACGTGGGAACTAGGAATCTGGCTTTGCAAACAAGTGCCTTTAACCACTGAGCCATCTCTGCAGCCCAGTAACCTTGCAGTAAGTTTTGTTTGTTTGTTTCGAGATAGGATTTCACTGGCTGGCCTGGAACTCATGGCGATGGTCGACCTCTGCTTCCCAAGCGCTGGAATTAAAGGCATGCGCCACCACGCCCGGAGGCTAGGTCAGTTTCTATCTTTACATTTTGATAGGACCTGGCTAACTTCTCACTCTGGACCCGCAGACTTGTAGAGGATGCTCAAAAATGCGAGGTTAATCAGAGAAGAACACTCGGGTTACCGTTCTCACCAAGACACCTGTCCACCCTCTCTGGGGAAGTCCTCGGGTCACACCGCCAGCAGGTGTTCCTAACAACCAAGCCGAGTCCCTGACACCCACGCCCCGCCCTCCTCCCGGCCGGGACGCTCTGCGCCTGCGCCGTGGGCTCCAGGCCGGAGCGATCCTTTCCGCCTCCGGAAGTCCTCACGGTTCTCCGCCCTCGGGGAGCCCCGAGGCAGAGCTTTGGAAACTCCAGTGTTTTTTTCAGTTTTCAATAGTAACTGTTACTCCACGAATGAAACTGGCTTCCTTTGATTGACAAGTTAACCTTCGGCTTTGGCTCTACCCCTCAGCCACCGTCGTGGTACCGTCCGGCCCTGGCCCCGCCCCCTTACCCATCAGCGACCGCGGCTCCCAGCCACGTCCTGACGTCATCATGTTGCTGCGGAGCCACGCCTTCTCCGTGCGCCTGAGCGCCCAGGCCGGGCTCCAGGGCTCCGGCTACCTGGCGACAGGTAAGAAGGGTTTGGACGGAGATGGGCCAGCCGGGGATTTGGGGAAATCCGAGGGACAACCCTGCAGGCCAGTGTCATGGAAGCTTGGGGTGCGCGAGTTTGTGAACTGAGCGCGGAGATGGGCTGGCATCCCGGACCTGGGAATGTCTGCCATCTGTCGTCGTGCTGGGAGTGTGAAAGAGCTCCGCAGGAGCCGTCATGTGTTTAACTCGTCTTGGGCTTCTCCTCCCTCATCTGGCCAAACTTGATTTGACCAGTAAGGTTATCGAAGAGAAAATAAGAGAATGGTTGGACAGCGCAGCGACTCGAGTATTGTGCGTTTTGTTTTGTTTTGTTTTGTTTTGGGGCAAGGTTCCATCCAAGCCCAGGCTGATTTGGAACTTACCGTGTAGCCGAGGTTGGCCTCGAACTCACGGTGTTCCCCTTGTCTCAGGTTCCCGACCCAACATTGTTTTAATATTGTTATGATTACTTTCGGAGCCTTTCCCTATCCTTCAGGAAACTCTTTGTTTTTGAAGAGCTAAGTTTAACTCTTATTCCCTCCTTCCACAGAAAACACTAACAAAACTTCGAGCCAGAAATACATGCTGATTTCCTATAAACTGTAACTGTGAGTGTTTCTTAATATGTAAACAACCAATAACTTTTTATTTAAGGGATTTCCCATGTAGGAAACTCATTTTTAATCTAATAGGACAGGACCCCAGATCTGCTGTTCTCACTAACGTTAACTAGAAGTATAGCTTTCCTTTAAAGGCCATACATTGTCTAAAGGATTTTATTCATTTTTTTCCTAGTAGTCTATCCTTCAGCCAAAAAAAAAAAAAAAAAAAAAAAAAAAAAAGAAAAAGAAAAAGAAAAAAAGCAAGAGGAGAGTGTAAATTCCAATACTATCCATGATGGTTGAGTTTGTTATAGCATAGTCGTGTTATGAAATAGGTCGTGCCACCACTAATACATAATCTCTGACGACATTCTACACAGGAAACTGGAGAGAGAGAGAGAATACACCATTGTGTGCACTCCACATGCACACAAGTATACATGTGGATGGGTTGAAACATAAGATCACTTTGTCACATGGCAAAATCAGTATGACCAAAATTTTAAATTTCACGGAAGGGGCTAAGGATAAATCTCAGTTGATAATTTGCCTAGCATGCATGGGGCCCATTGGATTTGATCCCCAGCACTGAAAAGAGAAAAACTCACTTGAAGGGGTGGGCATGGGTCACACATCTGTAATCCTAGCTCTTGGGAGGCTGAGGCAGCAGGGACTCCAGGTCTGGGCAAGCCTGGGACACATAGTTAGACCTTGTTTTGAAAACAAAAAGCCACTGCTAGAATAAGTATGTGAGAGTAATAGAAAAATTCTTAAATGAGAGGTAGTAAAGGGAATTAGCTCTCCAGCAGGCCAGGTAGTATAACAGTATAGTAATTACTAATCGGACCTCACAGGCAGATGGACTATAATAGAGTCCACAGTAAAACCCAGATGTGCATAGGGGTGTATTACATAGTCAAGATGGTATTTCCTATCAGCTCTGAAGATTGATTAGTATTGGGCAGTTATCTAATAATCTGGGAAAAAATTAAGTGCCCATTGTAAGCACCAGACTGTGGTCCAAATGGACCAGAATTTAAATGTTTAAAATTATATCACAAGCCAGGTGCACATCTTCAGTCCCAGCACTTGGGAGGCTGAGGTAGAAGGATCACTATGAGTTTGAGGCCAGCTTGGGGCTACAGAGTGAGTTCCAGGCTTGCTTGGGCTAGAATGAGACTGCCTCAAAACAAATAAAAAAATTTAAACCGCAAAAATTCAAGAAGAGGGCTGGAGAGATGATTTAGCACTTAAGGCACTTGCCTGCAAAGCCAAAGGACCCAGGTTCAATTCCCCAGGACTCAAGTAAGCCAGATGCACAAGGTGGCACACGTGTCTGGTGTTCATTTGTAGTGGCTGGAGGCCCTGGCATGCCCATTCTCTCTCTTCCTCTCTCAAATAAAAAAAGTTCAAAAGAAAGCATTGTTGGGAATAGTTATAATCTGACAACAGTAGAAGCTCTTCCAAATGTGTCATGCAATACAAAAGCCACAACAAAAAGGGTTAATGCTCTAAAATTGAAAACGTGGCTGGGTGTGGTGGCACACGCCTTTAGTCCTAGTGAGACCACACCTGAAAAGAAAAGAGAAAAGAAAAGAAACTCTCAAAAGGCCGTATCTTAAGCTTACCCATACTTAATGAAGAATTGGGTTGGAAACATGAGGTCATTGCAAAAGGAGGGTGGTAGTGGGCAATGTCACGGAAGTAGGCTGGTGGGAGCACTGGGCTGAGCTCCAAAACAAGAGCCTAAGCTGAGTGTGGCTTTTGGCTTCTGCTACTATTATGCTTTTCACCCACAACCATTGAGAATGTAGGGGTTTTGTTTGTTTGCTTGTTTTTCAAGGTAGGGTCTCACTCTAGCCCAGGCTGACTTGGAATTCACTCTGTATTCTCAGGGTGTCCTCAAACTCACAGCAGTCTTCCTACCTCTGCCTCCCGAGTGCTGGGATTAAAAGCGTGTGCCACCATGCCCGGCTAAGAATTGTAGGTTTTATAGGTAGGTTTTGTAAATTTTATAGACAGGTTTCAGTTGTATACACGTATTTGATAAATTAGAAAGCATTTTTAAAATACTTAGTGGTTAAGATGCTTGCCTGCAAAGCCAAAGGATCCAAGTTCGATTGCTCATGTACCTCTTAAGTACCCACTTAAGTCAGATGCAAAAGTTGTCAGACTTGTGTCTAGAATTCGTTTGCAGTGGCTGAAGGCCCTGGTGCACACACCCATTCTCTCTCTCTCTCTCAAATAAATAAATAAAATACTTCTCTTTGGGAAGGGGTAGTCACTTTCTCTAGTGGTATAGTCACTGGTGAGTTACCCATGCTCCAGCAAATAACCTCCCACCCATATTCATATCAGTAAACCGAATTAAATTCACACACATTGTAAATACATGAAAGTAGAAACTGGGAGGAAAAAAGGGTTTGGTGGGGGGGGGAGGGGATGAGGATAATGGGGAGTGAATATGATCAAAATGCATATGTACATGTATAAAATGTCAAAAACATGAATAAAAATAAATGGAAAAATAATTGCCTTTGTGATCTTTCTTCTAGAAAGGTAATCATGGAGAAGGAAGCTCGGAGCACTATTCTTTTCAATGCATACAAAAAGGAAGTATTCACCACCAATAATGGCTGTAAATCTTTGCAGAAAAGACTTCGGAGTAATTGGAAGATTCAGAGGTGACCGTGGGCATGTGTATTGTTTTCTAGGTGATAATAATAGCCTGATGATAGATAGACTTTGTGGGATCTCAATTTCAAGATTGTTTAAGAACTTGGTTGTGGTGGCACATGCCTTTAATTCCAACACTCATGTTCCGGTTAGGCCTGGGCTAGAATGAGACCCTGCTTCAACACAAAGCAACAACAAAAAAGATTGCTTAAAATAAATATTTTGGGGATGGAGAGATGGCTTAGCAGTTAAGGTACTTGCCTGCAAAGCCTAAGGACCCAGGTTCAATTCTCCAGTACCTACATAAGCCAGATGCATATAGTGGCGCATGTATCTGGAGTTCGTTTGTGGTGGCTGGAGGCCCTGTGTGCCCATTCTCTGTATCTGACTCTTTCTCTTTCTCTCTCTCTCTCAAATAAATAAATACAAATATTTTGAAAATTAGTTGTCTGTATATTCAGTTGTCCCCCAATCATGAACTGAAATATGTATAACATTTTAAGATGTTGGAGGTTGAATACAGTCAAGTTGGTACCATTGTTAGCCTCCTCCCTGTCCTCACCCCTCCACAGGGACCCTCCTTGTTGGGGTATATGGGTCATGCATTGTGGGGTTAGCCTTTAGTTTTGGGTAGGAGGAAATGTCTCTGTGTGTCATGACCCAACATGTGGCTCTAACATTCTTTCTGCCCCCTCTTCCGTAAATTTCCCTGAGCCATGTTGGGTTCATATTAGGTCTGCTTCAGTGTTGAGATTTTGGGCGCCTCTGTGTCTCTGGATATCTGGTTTGATAGGGGTTGATTGTTCTCTGTGTCTTACACCATAAGACCAAGAAGTGAGTCTCCATATTTTAACTTGGGTTAATACTTTATTGGAGGGCTTCGAGAGATGGCTCAGCAGTTAAAGGTGCTTGCTTGCAAAGCCTGCTGCCCTGTGTTCAATTCCCCAGTAGTCATGAAAAGCCAGATGCACAAAGTGGCCCATGCATCTGGAGTTCATTTGCAGTGGCAGAAGACCCTCACACTCTCAGTCTCATTCTCTATCCTTCTCTCCCTCTCCTCTCTTCCCCTTCCTTCTTGCTGCTTCCAAATAGATAAAAATATTTTTAAAAGATACTTCATCTGAGGAGAAGGAAAAATGAAAATTAAATGAGAGTATCAGGGGTGTGTGTGTATTTGTCTGCCCCCCTTGTGGTGCTGGGGATCAAACTTAGGGTCTTAGGCATGCTGGGCAAAGGCTGTACCACTGAGCTGCATTCCCAGCCCTGTATGTGTATCATCTTCATGAGTAAGAATATGTGATCATATAAACTAATAGAAGATCCAGGTGTGGTAGCACATGCTTGTAATCTCAGCACTGGGGAAGAAGTACAGATAGATCAGGAGTTAAGGTCAGCCTGGGTTAAATAACAAGTTCCAGGCCATCCTGGTCTTATGACCATCCCAAATATAAATGAAAGAATGAATGGTCTAATGGAAAAGTTGATTGAGGGGCCAGGTGTGGTGGGACATGCCTTTAATCCCAGCACTTGGGAGCCAGAGGTAGGATTGCTGTGAGTTCAAGGCTACCTGAGACTACATAGCGAATTCCAGGTCAGCCTCAGCTAGACTGAGACCCTACCTCGAAAACCAAACCAAAAAAAAAGCTGATTGAATTAGTAAAGTTAAAAGTTAAAAGTTAGTAAAGTAAAATTAGGAAGACTCCTTTATGCTTTAGTGTAGATTGATTTAAACTCCTTTGTTTATTGCAATTATTTGAATAGAGGTGGATGACGGGCAGTCCTGTGAGGGGATTTGACTTTGGGAGAGAACTGTACCTCTCTAAGTCCCACACTTTCTTGGCCACTGTGGTTCCATCAAGTCAAGAGACTCTAACTCAAATTGGTTTAAATTATGGCTCTAAATTTGCTTTTAAAATCTGTTTCCAGCTTAAAAGATGAAATCACTTCTGAGAAGCTGATTGGAGTGAAGCTATGGATTACAGCTGGACCAAGGGAAAAGTTTACTGCAGCTGAGGTAAGAAACATTCATAAAGCAGAAATAGAGGAGGTTAAGAGCATGGCCTCTGAAATCCTGGATTTCAATCCCTTTCCAACACTTACTGTATTGCCTTAGGTTAGTCTCTTCCCCTTTGGGTTCATTGTGGAGTTGAGACAATTACAGATAATCCATGTTTATAGTGCCAAACACATAGGAAGGGCTAATTAAGTATTAATCATTGTGCTTGTCACAGTTTTGCTTTGAAAATAGGAAAATTCCATTTAAAACTATCCTTTTTCATGGGATAAATAAAGAATAATAGGGTTGGAGAGATGGTTCAGTGGTTAAAGACACTTGCTTGTGAAAGCCTGGTGCCCTGGGTTCGATTGCCCAGTACCCACATAAAACCAGAGTGACACATACATCTGGTGTTTGCTTGCAATGGCAGGAGATTCTGGTGCTCCTATTTTCTCTCTCTCTCTGCTTGCAAATAAACAAAATATTTTTTAAAAGATAAAGAATGGCAAATTAAAAAATAACTCAGAATTCAGTAACATGAAAAAAAGGAACCTGGGCTGGAGAGATGGCTTAGCGGTTAAGCACTTGCCTGTGAAGCCTAAGGACCACGGTTCGAGGCTCGATTCCCCAGGACCCAGATTAGCTAGATGCACAAGGGGCCGCATGGGTCTGGAGTTCGTTTGCAGTGGCTGATGGCCCTGGCGTGCCCATTCTCTCTCTCTTTCTCCATCTGCCTCTTTGTTGCTCTCAAATAAATAAAAATAAACAAAAAAATTATTAAAAAAAATAAAAATTGGAATCTTTCTTGACTATTGGTGGGAATGTAAGATGGTGAAACTACTAATGCAAACAGTATAATAATTCTTGAGAAAACTAAAAATGGAGTTCGTATGTGATCCACAGTCTCTCCTGGGCATCTAATCCAAAGAATGAAAGCAGGCTCTCAGAGTGATCTGCATGCCGTCTTCGCAGCAGCTCTTTTCATAGTAGTTGGTAGGTGGAAACAGTCCACGTGTCTGTTTTCAGATGACTAGAAATGCAGAAATGTTACATATGCCTCCTGTGAAATAATTAGAAAGAAAAAGGTGCTCCGTGGCACAGTGCTTATGTCAGTGAGCATGAAACCCTGGGTCCCATTTTTACCAAAACAATAGAAGGAAGGAAGGAAGGAATCTCTGCACACGCTATAACATAGAATGACCTTAAGGACATTACACTTAAGTGAGCTAATGCAGTCACTAAAGAGAAAGACTGTATGGTTCCGCTTAGTTGCAGTTCCTAGAGTAGTTGAACTCAAAGAGACAGACAGTAGAATGGTGGTTGCCAGAGCCTGGGAGAGAGGGAATGAGAATTGTTTAATAGCTGTAGAGTTTCTGGGTGTGGTTTTTTTTTTTTTTTTTTTTTTTTTTTTTTTTAAGTTTTTCGAGGTAGGGTCTCACTTTGGTTCAGGCTGACCTGGAATTCACTATGTAGTCTCAGGGTGGCCTCGAACTCTCGGTGATCCTCCTGCCTCTGCCTCCCGAGTGCTGGAATTAAAGACGTGCGCCACCACGCCCGGCTTTTCTTTTGGTTTTTGATATAGGGTCTCACTCTAGCCCAGGCTGACCTGGAATTCACTCTGTAGTCTTTGGGTGGCCTTCAACTCATGGTGATCTTGCCTCTGCCACCCAAATGCTGGAGTTAAAAGCACACCTGGCTTTTAATTTTTTTCCCCCCCAAGGTAGGGTGTCAATCTAGCCCAGGCTGACCTGGAATTCACTGTGGTCAGGGTGGCGGCAGTCCCCCTCCCTCCGCTTCCTGAGTTCAGGGATTAAAGGCATGTGCCACCACGCCATGCAAGTTTCTGTTTTTGAAGGTGACGAGTTCTGAGTATTATTTATACAAGTGTTAGCATGTTTAATACTGCTGAATGGTACACCCAAAAGTTGTTAAGATGGTAAGTTGAGCTTAGGTTAAGTGTACTCTAATAACAAACAGGAGTGTAGTAAGATCCTTTTCCACTGATGACATGTGAGAAGTACTTGGATGCTCACGGAGATTGTGGAGAGAAGAGAGCTTGAAGCAGGGTCAAGCCCTTGTAATCTCTGGATGCCATTACTTTGGCTGGTGCCCTTGGGAAGAGGTCTACAGGGGAACATTTCCTCTGTCCTTTTCTTTTTCTTTCTTTCTTTTTTGTTTGTTTGGTTTTTCAAGATAGGGTGTTACTCTGGCTAAGGCTGACCTGGAATTCACTGTGTAGTCTCAGGGTGGCCTCGAACTCACAATGATCCTCCTACCTCTGCCTCCCGAGTGCTGGGATTAAAGGCGTGTGCCACCGTGCCTGGCTCTTCCCCCTCCCCCTGATTTGTTGTAAGGTGCTGTCACCTTGAAAGGGCATGGAGAGTGAATCTCTTTGGTCAGGTTAATTGAGAGGAGCGGGAGTGTAGAGGTGACCCTCTGCTGACACACTGACTGGAGATGGACCACAGAGGGCAGTGGCCTGCAAAGGAAAAAGGGCTTTTTGCTTGTGTTCTTTGGCCCCATATCCCTTCTGTGGCAAGGGAAGCCTGCGAGAAAGTGAGCAGGTGTTTGCAGTCTTGGGGAAATGAAGGGCACCCAGAGGTTGAGAGGCCTTTCCCAAATGGAATAGGACGCATCAGGCCAAGCCTTGCTTTAGGATCTTAGGGATGAGTATCAGAGGCTTCTCAAAGACAGGAGTTCTTTGAGAGAAAGGCCAAGTTCTTTGGAACTTTAGTCTAATACAGTGTTGTCACCTATTAGGCCAGAGAGATAGATCAATTATTGTTTGTTTGCATTTTGTTAACAACTACATGATTATCTGAGAAGAAACTCAGAGCTGTGGCTAGTTCTGCACTATGTGAGTTTGGCCTGAACTGTATAGGATCCTTAGCGTCTGTGTCCCCACCCACTAAAGTGCCCTTAAATATTAATGTTGTAATAAACCAGGGAACTTGTTAAAAATGGCTTAATTGTCTCCACTGAGAGCCACCACCATGGATTATACAATGTCAGTAATACAGTGTTCCACGCTTGCTTCCACTCTGTAAGATTAACAGAGGAAACTTGTTTACTCAACTGTGTTATTTACACAGACTCAGTCCTTCAGGAATCTTTTTTTTTTCTTTCAAAATGTCAAACAGTCAATATGACAGAAGAGATGCCAATATCAACTCTGTTCCCATGCATTTAGATACGATGGAAAGATCCCAGACGCATATAGTCATAATGCCAAGTCCCAGTAGGACTCCCCAAACAAAAGATATGTTCTGAGCTGGGCGTGGTGGCGCACGCCTTTAATCCCAGCACTCGGGAGGCAGAGGTAGGAGGATTGCCGAGAGTTCCAGGCCACCCTGAAACTGCATAGTGAATTCCAGGTCAGCCTGAGCCAGAGTGAGGCCCTACCTTGAAAACCAAAACAAAAAAGGTATGTTCTGAGAAAGTGTGTTATGAATGTATTTTTAGACTAGGTATGTATCAGATCCAGTGATTAACACTAGGGAATAGAGTCAACACGTAATGCTTGCTCATAAACAACGATCAGTCCAGTGGAAATGAAATTAACCCTCTAATAATAATAACATTTCAAAAAAAATAACATTCCAAGTGGCATTTTTATATAGAAACAGAAAAGTAGATTATAAGGCCCAGAGGAAATGGCCATTGGGCTAAATTTATTTTTGAACTATTGATTCTTTCGTTTTCTGTACTGTAGGAAGGCAAAGGGAAGAGGGCCCTCCAGAGAGTGTGCAAAGCAAGAGGCTGTGCCATGGCCAAGCTCATCTGGGCCAGTGATTTCCAAAGGGGGAGTGCATGTGAGGGGCCACTGAGGTGCAGAAGGAAATTTTATCCCTTATTTCTGTTTTTCTTTTCCCTGACACATTTTTTTGTTTAGGAAATATTTTAAATTCTAATATAAAATACATCGGATATATAGATGTGCAGCACATGCTCATATTCTTTCCGTGGAGAGCTTAGTGAACAAAGTTAAGAACTGTTGGCCTAAGCTGGTGGTGGCGGCTCATGCCATAATCTCAGCACTTCAGAGAAGACTAATGCAGGAGGAGTGCCACATGTTCGGCCTGGACCTCAGAATGACACCCTGTCTTAACCAAAAACTATTGGTCTGGACCCTTCCACTCCAGGTTTTCTCAGTGTGGTTCATAACATCAGTCTAGACTTTTTTCTCTACTCCCTAGCTTTGTGAAAGCAAGAAAATGCTTCTCAAGAAATATGAAAATAAGCAAAAAAGAAGAAGAAGGGCTAGAGAGATGGCTTAGCGGTTAAGCGCTTGCCTGTGAAGCCTAAGGACCCCGGTTCAAGGCTCTATTCCCCAGGACCCATATTAGCCAGATGCACATGGGGGTGCATCCGTCTGGAGTTCGTTTACAGTGGCTGGAGGCCCTGGCACACCCATTCTCTCTCTCTCTCTCTCTCTCTCTCTCTCTGCCTCCTTTTCTCTGTCTGTTGCTCTCAAATAAATAAAAATAAACAACAACAAAAAAAGAAATATGCAGATAACTAGCCATCCTGATTAGTTTGGCATGCTCATGACCTTGAACAGAGTTCCTCCTCCAGGTTGTGTGAAATGCCTTCATGCTATACCCTTGGCAGGTAGTGAGGGGAAAGAAAGGATTCCTCCTACCCCGTCGGGTTTCACTAACGTAGGCTGACCTGGAACTCAAAGCAATTTTATTTCTTTTTTTGGCTGGGGGGCTAGGGTCTCACTCTTGCCCAAGCTGACCTGGAACTTACTCTGAAGCTCATTCTGGCCTCGAACTCATGGTGATCCTCCTGCCTTAGCCTCCTGAGTGCTGGGAATGAAGGTGTGCATCACCACACTCAGCAGCAGAAAGACATGATTTAGATTACTGCTTCTCAGCCAGGGTTGGGGGTGCTTCCTTCTCTCCCATCAAGGGCACATTCAACAGTACCTGTCTTGGTCGCCAGGGCAGAAGTACAAGTGGCCTGTCTATAGTGGGTGGAGACCCAGGGTGCTGCCAAGTTGAAGGTCTGTCGAGGCCTTCAGCTAATAGTTATCCACCTTTGGACTGCTCTCCAAATACTCAACTCAAAACAATGGCAATTAATTTGGGCATTTTGGAGTCTTATGCTCAAAGATAAGATTGGAGGTCTTACATATATATTATCCTATAAACATTTAAATGCCTTAGAGATTTGAAATATCTATTGTTACTTAAGGCCTTATTTATAACACAGGGTTTTGTTTTCTTTTGAGGCAGGGTCTCACTTTAGTCCAGGCTGACCCAAAATGCTATAGCCCAGGTTGGCCTCTAATTCAGAGCAATCTTCCTATTGCAGTCAAATTCGAATTGTTGGTAGAAATCACCCATCCAAGAGCAGTTTGTTGGGGGGGGGGGGGTATTTTAGCTTACAGGCTTGAGGGGAAGCTCCCCGATGGCAGGGGGAAACGACGGCATGAGCAGAGAGTGAACATCACCCCATGATCAACATATGGTGGCCCATAGCAACAGGAGAGTGTGCCAAACACTGGCAAGGGGAAACTGGCTATAATGCCCATAAGCCTGTCCCCAACAATACCAAATCTCCATCAGCTGGAAACCTAGCATTCAGAACACCTAAGTTTATGCGGGACACCTGAATCAAACCACCACACTTCCTATCTCAACATCCCCAGTGCTGGGATTAAAGGCATGCGCCACCATGCCAGGCCTTCGTAGTACAAGTATTTTGGATAAAAGTCTTTTGAGCACATTTGTAGATTGATTTTTTTTCCCCCTTTGCATAGTTTGAAGTCCTGAAGAAGTACCTTGACTCTGGTGGAAATATCCTTGTGATGCTGGGAGAGGGTGGAGAATCGAAGTTTGACACCAATATAAACTTTCTGCTAGAGGAATATGGAATCATGGTTAATAATGGTAATTATTCTTTACATGTCGGCACTGATCTGTTATTTATTGTTTGAGTCATAGCCATCTGGTACAATATGGAAAAAAACGTGGGCCAAGGCTCACCAGCAGTCTGAATCTTTGATACAATGGGAGGGATTGAACAGAGGTCCAGAATTCTTTTCAAGTCAGACTGTGTATGAGTCTATAATATCAAGTTGTTTGGGCTTTTGTTGATATGTTTGTCGTGTGTGTCCAGGCATGTGTACCCTGTGTGCATATGTGTGTAGGTCAAAGAGATTGGGTGTCCTCTATTGCTCTTCCACCTTTCCTCAAAACAGTCTCTCCTGTCTGTGGAACTCACCATTTTTCTGTTAGACTGGCTGACCAGCAAGCCCAAGCCTTGTCTCTGCCTACTTCAGTGTTGGGGTTATAGGTGTGTGTAACTATACCCAGATTTTTGTGTGAGCGCTGGGGCTTGAACCCAGATCCTCATGTTTGTGCAACAAGGGCTCTTACCCACTGTGGTGGTTTGATTCAGGTGTTTCCCATAAACTTAGGTAGTCTGAATGCTAGGTTCCCAGCTGATGGAAATTTGGGAATTAATGCCTCCTGGAGGCAGTGTATTGTGTGGGCGGGATTATGGGTATTATAGGCAGTTTCCCCTTGCCAGTGTTTGGCACACTTTCCTGTTGCTATGGTCCACCTTATGTTGGCCAGGGGGTGATGTCCACCTTCTGTTCGTGCCATCATTTTCCCTGCCATAATGGAGCTTTCCCTTCGAGCCTGTAAGCCAAAGTAAACCTCCTTTTTTCCCATAAGCTGCTCTTGATTGGGTGATTTCTACCAGCAATGCAAACCTGACTGCAATACCCACCAAGCCATCTCCTCAAGCCCTCAAATTTATTTTAATTTAAAATATGCCTTTTTCTTTTTCCCTATAAGATGCTGTGGTTAGGAATGTATATTGCAAGTATTTCCATCCTAAGGAAGCTCTGGTTTCCAATGGAGTGTTGAACAGGTAAGCATGTTAAAAAGGAAATGCTGTACAAATAACTTTCGTCTCTAACAGGTTTTTTACTGCTGTGCCTCCCTTTCTTGTCTTTTTCCCTTATTACAACTTCTTATCAAATTATAGTCCCCCTCTTTTGAAACCTTACTTCACATTCACCTTTGGTCAGGATACTTTCCATTGCAAGTAACAGAAAACTGCATCCAAGTGGAATTAAACAATATAGAAGCTTTATTGATTTGTGTAATTGAAAAGCCCAGAAATGGGTAGGTTTTGGGTATGGATTGACTTGAGTCACTTCATTAGGATCCCAGTTCCATTTTTTAGCTTTGCATTCCTGTATGTCTAGTTGAATATTCTTGATTTCTTTAGGTCTTTCTTTCTTTTTTTCCAAGGTAGGGTCTCACTCTACCCCAGGCTGGCCTCAAACTCACAATGATCTTCCTATCTCTCTGTCTCTTGAGTGCTGGGATTAAAGGTATGCACCACCCCACCTGGCTCTTTCGTTTTGTTGAGATAGGATTGTGCCATGTAGTCCAGTCTGTCCTCAGACTCCTGCCTTACCCTCCCAAAGAGTGGTCCTGAGATTTACTCTTGGAGCTGGCCAGGATCCTGGCCATGGTTCATGCCCATCCTGGACTCAGTCACTGGTGCATCTCCTCGAGCCTTGGATGAATCAGTTGCCAGTACTCTGGATCCTAAAACACAGATTTGGTTGGATGTGGATGTGCACGCCTTTAATCTCAGCACTCGGGAGGCAGAGGTAGGAGGATCCCTGTGAGTTCCAGGACAGCCTGAGACTATATAGTGAATTCAGGACAGCTTGGGCTAGAGTAAGACCCTGCCTCCAAGCACAAAGAGGGCTGGAGAGATGCTTTGCAGTTAAGGCACTTGCCAAAGGACCCAGGTTCAATTTCCCCAGGACCCAGATGCACAAGGTGGTACATGCATCTGGAGTTCATCTGCAGTGGCTGGAAGCCCTGGTACACCCATTCTTTCTGTCTCTCTCTCTCTCTCTCTCAAATAAAATTTTAAAGAAAGAGAAAAGGAGGAACTGAGCCTAATATTTATTACTTATTCATTTATTTAATTTTTGTTTTAAGACAGCATCTCATGGCCCAGGCTAGCTCTATAATAGGGTTCTAGGGGCCCAGGAAAGTTCCTTGAACCCCAAACCCTAGTTTTGTTTCCTTTTTTTTTTTTTTTCAAGGTAGGGTCTTGCTGTAGCCCAAGTCATTTCTAATTTAATCAAATTGAATAAAAAAGACGACTGAGAAGCCAGGCATGGTGGCGCACACCTTTAATCCCAACACTTGGGAGGCAGAGGTAGAAGGATCACTGAGCGTTCAAGGCCACCCTGGGACTCCATAGTGAATTTCAGGTCAGCCTGGGCCAGAGTGAGACCCTACCTTGAAAAAAACAAGGAAAAGAATAAGACTGAGAAGGATAATCATTAAATTTATATTTATTGAGGGAAGTACAGAGCCAAGGAAAGGCATCCACATGGCTAAAGATCCCACGTGGAGGACCTGAAAAAAAAAAAAAAAACTGCGGAAAGTAAAGAGAGAAAAAGTTCAAGGAGTTCCTGCCATGTGGGGAGTTGGAGGGGCTAAAGAACCCATGTGGAAAAACTCACCCACAGCTGGAAGTTCCCAAGTGATCAGAGAGAGCCTGCCCTCCCCTTGCCTAGGTATTTATAGCCTTACAGTGGTGGGCTGTCTTCTGGCTCAGGTGAACCTGGTTGGTTAGGGCTAAGGGCTGTCTCAGGAAGAGGCTAGCACTGACACCAAGTTCTGGTAGTTGAACTTGATCAATCACGATGTTTAAATCCTATGAAAGACCTCCCTCCCAGGAGGGGTCCGGGTTGTTTGTGGAAAAACAAGTTTAGGGAACTAGGCAAGAGATAAGAAATCAAATCATCTTTGATTTCTAGCAAGTGCAAACTTTCCTGCCTTTTTTTTTTTTTTTTTTTTTACCTTTAGAGGTTCAGTCACACTAACTGTACCCACCACAGCTTGAACCCCCTAATCCTCCTGCCTCTACCTCCTAAATTCTAGGATTACAGGCATACTCCACCACACATAGCTTTAGTTTAGTTTTTATAAAACTTTTTGAGGTAGGGTTTCACTGTAGTCCAAGCTGACCTAAAATTGACTATGAAGGGTGGCCTTGAACTCATGATGATGATCCTCCTACCTCCATCCAGCTTCAAACTTTTTCAAAAAAAAATTTCACTTGTTTATTTGTGAGAATGAGAGTGTTTATTTTATTTGTGTGTGTGTGTGTATATATATATGTGTGTGTGTGTGTGTATACACATATATATATGTAGAGAGAGAGAATGGGCACGCCAAGGCCTCTAGCCACTGCAGACATACTCAAGATGCATGTACCACCTTGTGTACCTATCTGGCTGTACTTGGATACTAGGAAATCAAACTCAGATATTTAGGCTTCGCAGGCAAGTGCTTTAACCGCTGAGCCATCTCTCCAGCTCTAGTTTAATTTTTAATGTTAATTTTTGCAAGCTTCTAAAAAGAGTGTGGTTATATAGGTGTACTTTTATTATTAAAAACTCTCAAAGTGTCCAATCCTTGGGCATGAAGACTTATGAAATTTCCCAACTTTTTTGATTACTAGATTTTAATTTTCTTTTCTTCAAGGGAAATTAGCCGAGCTGCCGGCAAGGCTGTGCCTGGAATCATTGATGAAGAGAGCAGTGGCAACAATGCCCAGTGAGTGTTTCTGAAGCTACTTGAGGAGGATGGAGTTCACATTAAAGAGTTGCCTTTTAAAAGTGCTTTCTGGTAATAAAAGTGATTCTTTAAAACAAAAACAAAAATATAAAAAAAATCAATTTAGGGGCTGGAGAGATGGCTTAGCGGTTAAGCACTTGCCTGTGAAGCCTAAGGACCCCGGTTCGAAGCTTGATTCCCCAGGACCCACGTTAGCCAGATGCACAAGGGGGCACAAGCATCTGGAGTTCGTTTGCAGTGGCTGGAGGCCCTGGCGCGCCCATTCTCTCTCTCTGCCTCTTTTCCTGTCTGTTGCTCTCAAATAAATAAAAATAAACAAACAAAAAAAAAAAAAACCATTTGTACAGTATAAAAAGAAGAACATAGAAGTACTGCACTATGAATCCAAATTTCTGCCTAAAGATAATCATTGTGGGCTCTTGTATGTGTGCAGGTGCACATAGGTACACGTGGAAGCCAGAGGTCAGCCTTGACCACTGTGCCTCAAGCACCGGGTCTCACTGGCCTGGAGCTCACTAAGGAGGCTAGGCTGGCTTGCCAGCAAGCCCTGGGAATCTGCCTTTCTCCCCCTCCCTAACATGGAGACCGTGCACACCATCATGCCCAGTTTTTCACATGGGTTCTGGGAATTGAACTTGGGTCTTCGTGCTTGCACAGCAAGTACTCATCCACTCGGCCACCTTCGCAGCCCCCTCTCTCAGATCTTGGGTGAGGTGTCATCTTCTTCCCCTTTGTTGGGGATGCTGTAGTTCTTACTGTTACAATCATTTGCACTTTATTGTTAATTTACATTCATTTTGTTAAAATATTTTATTAAATTCGTACCTAGAGTTGTCGAGTTATCCCAATTTTTAACTTAATGAACTAAAGTTTTAGAGGAGATTTTGTGTTTGGTGAATCAAAAATGCTGCCCAAGAATCTTTTAGATTTTTTAATTTTATTTTTAAAATATTTGAATTTTAATTTTCTACAGGGCTCTCACCTTTGTCTACCCCTTTGGTGCCACATTGAATGTCATGAAACCAGCAGTGGCTGTCCTGTCCACAGGCTCTGTCTGCTTCCCACTTAACAGACCCATCCTGGCTTTCTACCACTCAAAGGTACTGACTTTCCTGGATACGGCTGGCTTGTTGTTTTATTAGTGTTGTAATAAAACTGCCCTGCTGTCTCATCTGGGAGGGTTTCACATGTTTTCACCCTGGTCTTGATGTCAGGGTATCTGTCAAATAGTATTTCAGGATTCTACATTTTACTCACGAGAAAACAGTGGATTGTCCAGTAATTCCTGGAGTCAAGTCCTCCTAAACCAAACTTTTTTTTCTTTTTTTTCAGGCAGGGTTTCACTCTAGCCCAGGCTTACCTGGAATTCACTCTGTATTCTCAGGGTGGCCTTGAACTCATGGCGATCCTCCTACCTCGCCCGGCTATAAATCAAACTCTTACTACTCTGCATTCAAATCTTTTTATTAAGGCATGAGGGTACCTGTTGTGTAACCCTAAATCAACTCCTCACGTCATCTGTGGCTTTGCTCTCACCCTCAGGAAGGATCTATTTGGGAAAAGGTAGAGTTAACAAAGTCCACGATTGCCCAGCATCTTGATGCTATTATTTAATTTATCCTAGATCATGCCTCAACTCTAGTTGTCCGGCCACAACAGGAATTTGGGAATAGATGATCCAGAACTTTTCTTATTTGTCACTTTTCCAACACTTTTAAGGTTTTAATTTAATTTAATTTAATTTTTTTTTTTTGAGACAGGATCAGACACATAGCTCAGAGTGGCCTCAAACCAATCCTATCACCTCTGCTTCCTGAGTACTAGGATTACAGGCTTGTGCTGTCATGCCCAGCTTCCACAGCATTTTAATTCATGTTTGCTGAATTTATTTCCATCTGTCTACTGAGAAATACAAATATATCTGCTAAACCTCCAGTTTTTCCCTGGGATCTAAATGTGCCTTGTCCTTTACTGCTTTTCTTTGTGTGACCTAGGTATGACCTTACTTACCTTCTTTACAACCTCATCCAGGCATGCGGTGTCCGACTGTCATCCTAGCCCTCCGAATGCCAAGGCAAGAGGATTGCCATGAATGTGAGGCTTACCTCGCTGCATATTTCTAGACCAGTCTCAGCTACAGAAAGAGACTTTGTCTCAAAAATTCAAAATAAATAAAAGCTAAGCTTGTTTTTAGGAAGTAAATATGAATATCTACACTGTTTAAAATAATTAGATTGGAGTGGGGAGATAGTTTAGCGATTAAAGGCACTGGCTTGCAAAGCTTGGCAGCCTGGATTTGATTCCTCAGTTCCCATATAAAGGCGGACACATAAAATGGAACATCTGAGGTTTGTTTGCAAATGCAAGAGCCCTGGTACGCCCATACTTACTCTCAAATAAATATATAGATAAGTTCACATAACTACTGATGATAGTCCTTTCTCTTCCACACAGCTGGGAATATTGATTTAAAATTAGTGTCATTTTCAAGATGTGGAAATTGGTAGTTTATATAAGCTGTCAGTTTATAGCACCAGTAACTAATTGAAATGAGATTCTATTTAAAGAGGCTTTGGCAGTTTGATATTGAACTGTGATTATTTGATATCTGTGCACATTGATTTTACTGGGCTCAGTGAAGTGGAGTCAATACCCATTGGGTGCAGAATTCTAAATGTGATGACTCTCCCAAATCTCTCAAGATTGTCATCTGCCCACTGTGTGGAGCCATTTCATAAAGTCAAGTTTCTTGTTACAAGTTTTCAGTCCTGAGGGAGGTTGTGGCCGGTCATCCTTAAACCAGTGGTGAGATGAACCAGAAATACTGGAGATGCTTGGCCACCCTCCTGGAAACCAGCAGCTGGTCAGGGGTACTTGGGCTTCTGCTCCTTTCCAGAGCCATTGCTCTTCTTAAGCTCCCCGTGAGCTTTTCTAGGTCTTCCATTGACTGCAGTTCACTTGTGGGTTGGTTTTGTTTGTTTGTTTTTCAAGGTATGGTCTTGCTCTGTCTAGTTCAGGTTGACCTGGAATTAGTTATGTAATCTCAGATTGGCCTCAAATTCATGGCAATCCTCCTCCTACCACTGCCTCCAAGTGCTGGGACTAAAGGCATGAGCCTGGCTGGCCTGTTTTTTTTTTTTTTTTTCTTTTCTTTTTTAAAGCATTTAAATTTCATGATGTCCCATTTATCAATTTTAACTTCATTTCCTCATTTCCTGACTAGAGTCCTGTTGTGTACTCATTGATTATGCCTATGTCTTGAAATAATTTCCCTAGTATTTCCTTTTATTTTTAATTTTTAATTTATTTTTTATGAGAGAGAAAATTGGCATGCCAGGGCCTCAGCCACTGTAATTGCACTCCACCTTGTGCACATGTGCGACCTTACACACTTGTGTCACCTTGTGTGCCTGGCTTGTGTAGGACCCGGAGAGTTGAACATGGGTCCGTTGGCTTCATAGGCAGGCGCCTTAACTTCTAAGTCATCTCTCCACCTTGGCTTGTGTTTTTTAATTAGATTTCTTTTTTTTTTTTTTTTTTTTTTTTGGTTTTTCGAGGTAGGGTCTTGCTCTGGTCCAGGCTGACCTGAAATTAACTCTGTAGTTTCAGGGTGGCCTTGAACTCATGGTGATCCTCCTACCTCTGCCTCCCGGGTGCTGGGATTAAAGGTGTGCGCCACCACGCCCGGCCTTAATTAGATTTCTTAATATCAGGGTAAATTCTATCCTTGGGTATGCTTAGCCATGTAATAGAAAATAGCTGCAAAAGAAGCTGGAAATAATAGAATTTCTTTTAGGATAGAATAAAAGAATATAGGGGATCTATATTTAAAATAAATAAGGCAGGGGAAAAATTATATTAGAAAAAATATATATAGGTCTCACTGTGAAGAACAGTAGTAGGCAAGAAAAATATTAAGTGTGTGGAATTTGTTACAAATAACTAATATGGATGAATATGAGTAAGGCGGTAATATAAATGTATGAGAAAGTCATAATGAAACCCATTTTTATGCAAAAAAAATTTTTTTTTCAAGGTAGGGTCTTGCTGTAGCCCAGGCTGACTTGGAATTCATTATGTAGTCTTAGGGTGGCTTTGAACTCACAGAGATCCTCCTACCTCTGCCTCCTAAGAGCTGGGATTAAAGGCGTGAGCTACCACACCTGGCTTTCTATTTCTGTGTTGTTCTAACTCACATTAACAAATAAGGAGATTCTGCATTTTTTTCTCATTGTTCTTAATTAATTTTGTCTATATTATTTTATTTTGTTCAGGGTTTTTTTTTTTTTTTTTGAGACAGTCATACTATGTAGCCCTGCCTGGTTTAGGATTCACTATGTGGATCAGGCTGGCCTTGAACGTGTGGCACTCTTGCCTCTGTCTCCTGAGTGCCAGGATTATAGATATGTGCCACCATATTCAACTGAAGATTGTTATTTATTTATTTATTTTTTTAGACAGAGTTTTATGTAGCCCATGTTAAGCTGGACTGAACTCCTGATCTTCCTACCTCTACCTCTTAAGTGCTGGGATTATAGGTATGTGCCATCACATATGGCTTGAAGATCAGAATTTAAAGGGCAGGGGGGTGGGTGAGGAAAACTCAGACATATTGTACAGAATGAAAGACATTTATGAGCACTGAATTCACACAAATGTGAGAAATTCACAATAGTATCATACTGATGAGTAAGAAAACAAATCAGTATTAGTCATTTAAAATTTTTTAAGAGCCAGGTGGTGGTACCTTGAGTTGGAGGCTACCCTGAGACTACATAGTGAATTCCAGGTCTGGACTAGAGTGAGACCCTACTTAAAAATTTAAAAGAAGAAGAAGAAGAACATAGAAGTCCCTAAAATGAGAGAGGTGGATTATAGTTGTTGTAATTTATATTTTTTGAAAGTTACAATACTGATATGGGGGCATGGTGGCACATGCCTCTAATCTCGGCACTCAGAAACAGATTGAGGAGGATTGCTGTGAGTTTGAGGCCAGTCTGGGTCTACAGAGTGGATTCCAGGTTAGGCTGAGCTGGAGAGAGACCCTACCTTGAAAAAAAAACAAAAAACACAACAAATAAATAAAAAGAAATTACTGATGTGAATTGGCACTTTTGTTAGTGTATAAGACAGTTGCTAACATGATTCTGATGACAAATGGTGACAAGGACACATATAGTGTGTTTTGGGTGTGGTGGCTCACGCTTGTAATCCCAGCACTCAAGAGGCTGAGGCAGGAGGATTCCTGTGAGTTCAAGGCCAGTCTTGGCTATAGAGTTAGTTCCAGGTCCGTGTGGGTTAAAGTGAGCCCCTGCCTTGAAAAGGGAGTAAGGACTGAATATCTGACATTGCTTTGTTATCAATAGAACCAAGGTGGGAAGCTAGCAGTGCTTGGCTCATGTCACATGTTCTGTGACCAATATTTGGATAAAGAAGAAAACAACAAAATCATGGTAAGATTTTCTCTGTGTTTAAATTAATGAATATTGTGACTAATGTATACTGTGATGTAATGTATAGCATGATTTTCATATTAAAAAAATAAGTTGATATGCATTTACTCATTTAAAATGAGCTATTTAGAACCTATTATATGCTAGATACTAAAAATACAAAGTTGTCTCAGGCATAACCCCTACAACAGACAGATTAGTAAAAATCCCCCCCCCCCCCGCAAAAAAAAAAAAAAAAAAGTCAGATTGGAATGGTAGCTGACTGGAGTAAGTGAGGAGCAAGTTCTTACATGTAAAGCCAAAGGGTGTGAGCTGTCAGGTCCCTCTGTCAGTTGTGTGGAAAGTGGAAAGGAAGTGGTAGCCCTGAGTCTGTTTGAAGGCCAGTAGAGTCAGCTGGGCAAGAAAGGGTAAGGACTGAGTTACGGTTGTGAATAGTGAAGGAAGGGGATGGGTGGGAAGCCCGAGTGGTAGTTAGCAAGGGTTATTTGTACTGGTCACTGTTGAGTGAAGTAAAGCACTGCAGTTGCCCTCTCTGAATGGCTCAGAGGGTCCTTGTCTTGTGAAGGACGACAGAGCAGGGAAGCAGTTGTTCTCATAGTGCAAACCAGACCTGTGCACTGGGACCCCAGTGCTGTACCGCTTTTATCAGTGAAGTGAACTCTCCCTGTCTGCAAGTTGCTGGTAGGAGATTGGTCAAGGTCTTGTTCCTGTGGAGTCAATGTAAAGTGCCACTGCCTCAAGCTGTGTTCTAGGAGACCTAAATATTCTGCTTTTTAAGAGCTGTGCTATTTTCCATACAAAGTTAAGATTTAGTCAAACATAATAACCAAAAGATAGGAAAGCTATGCTTTCAGAAGTTCAGATTGTCATCACATTAAACAGAATTGCTTTCAAATTGTGAATAAGTTTTAATTTTGATTTGGGATTGTATATTAGAATACCTTAAAGTAAGTGATGAATGTCTAATAATAAAGCTTACATTACACTGAAGAAAACCTATTGTTTTTCATAGGAGCTTACCAATAGATTTCTTTATTACTGGTTTAGTCTTTTTTTTTTTTTTTCCCCATTTCCCTCCTGGTTGATTTGTTTAGTCTTGACCTTTAGCCTTCTTAAGTAGCCAGGTGTCTTAACTATGTTTATTGCTTTAAATGCAGGATGTTGTTTTCCAGTGGCTCACAACAGAAGACATCCACCTAAACCAGATTGATGCTGAGGACCCAGAGGTATGAAGCTGTGAATCATTGGAAGCTTCTTATAGAGCCAAGGAGATATATGTTTGTTTGTTTGTTTGTTTGTTTGTTTGTTTGGGTTTTTCAAGGTAGGGTCTCACTCTAGCTCAGGCTGACCTGGATCTCACTATGTACTCTCAGGGTGGCCTCAAACTCTCAGCGATCTTCCTACCTCTGCTGGGATTAAAGGTGTGTGCCACCACACCCGGCTTGTGTGTTTGTTTTAACATAGCTATAAGACAGATAGGAAGAAGTGATACCATTTGAAGAAATGGAAAGCCATGTTGTAGAAAATAATAAGTCAGTAGTCAAAGTATATAGTCATAGGGTTAATTGAGGTGAGCACCCTTATTTAACTGTCAGAATTTAAAATTTGCTCTCTGGGTTTGGGTATTTCGGTGGTAGCCTGCTTAGTTTTGGGACCCCCTGAGTTTTATTCCTAGCAGTACAAAACAATAGCAGAATATGCTCTCTGGCCTAGATTTACAAAATGAGTTACCTGTAGGGAACTACTTCTTTCAGAATATGAAATACACATGCATATGCATGTCTACGCATATATTTTTTGGATAGGGTCTCACTCTATTGCTGTATAGTTAGGCCATCCTCAAACTCCTGTCCTTCTGCTTTAGCCCGCTGAGTGTGGGGATTGCAGGTGTCTTACACCACACCTGGCTAAAAATATGAAGAAACAAAGACCATTGAAATTTAAGGTCCAAGTTAAAATTTTGTTGCTTTTGAGTAAACAGTTCTAAAGGCTTGATAATACTCATCAGATGGGAATGGGAGTGTGGTAAAAACCAGCCCAAGACTAGGATCCAGTAACTGGCTTTCAAGCTCAGATACTACCATTGGTCTTCGGACTATAAGCAGGGTCGTCCCAACTCTTCATTCCAGTTTTCTCATCTGTGAAGTAAGGACACTACCACCTGTGTGCTTAATGTCTCAGTATGATTGGGAGGTCTAAATTAAGAGATGGAAATCTACATAGCTGGAACAAAACACCCAAGCCACAGTAGCCTGTGGGAGGAAAGAGCTTATTTCTGGGTTACAGTTTCATCATGACCGAAAGACAGCATGGCAAGAGTAGAAAGCTGGCCATCACATCCCCGCAGCTCTGGAAGGAAGTAGAGTTTGCTAGCACTGGCATGTGGGGCTGGGCCATAACACCCCAAGACCTGCCTCTTGCATCACATCTCCAACAAGGCCCATCCCAAAGGCCCCACCAGCTGGGGATTAATTGTGAGGCTTAATCACAAACAAATGAGGCTATGGGGGACATTTTACATTCAAACACCAGACCTAAGATGTGCTGTATGTCTTTAAGACACCTACCCTTGTTTGTTTTAGAGTGCTGAAGATCAAATGGGGCTCACCCATGCTAGGCAGATACTCTGCTCCTGAGTCCAACTTTCTTTTTTGAACTTTTGTATTTATCATATATCAGGCACTATATGTTTTGTTCTTGTACCTAAATCATATTATTTAATCCTTAAAATGGTCTTGGGAAGTAGGTGGTGGCTGTGGTTATTACCTTCTTGTTGCTGGGATAAAGCACCCAACCAAAAGCAGCTGATGTGAGGAAAGGAGTTTATTTGAGGGGAAGCTTCATGGTATTAGGGCACAGCATGGCATGGGCAGAGGCTGGACATCACCTCTGCCATGGCACGTGGAAAACAGTGGCTCTTGAGCTGACGCTGGAAAGCTAGGGGCCAATAAACCTCAGTGTCTGTCCTCATGGACACACCTCCAGCAAGACCCCACCTCCCAAATTGTCAAACATTCAGAACAGCCACCACAATGACCTTAATTTGTTTTTCCATTTTATGGAAGAAAAAAACCTAACGACCTGCAAGAGTGTGGTATGCTCAAATAGCAAGCAAGTGAAGAGCCAGAACCCTAACCCAGAGCTGTGTGTGGTGACACACACATAGTCCCAGCATTCGGGAGGTTGAAGTAGAAGGATCTCCATCAGTTTGAGGCCAGTCTGGGACTGCAGAGTGAGTTCCAAGTCTGCCTTGGCTATATCGTAAGACCCTACCTCAAAACACACACACACACACCTCAAAACCCTCGTCTACAATGAGACCCTACCCCAAAACACACGCGCACACACACACATCACCCAACCCAGCTCTCAGTGTTGTATTCTGGAGTATATTCTGGCACGCTTGTCTTTGCTGTTGCTCTTGTCCTTAGCTCACTGTCATCAAAGGCTAAAGTCTCTAAAACAGGCTCATGTTTGTCCGCGTGTGCTCTTTGCCTATTTATTAGTTAAAAAAAAGTTTGAGGATTGGGAGAATTTTTGACCCCAGAGGTACAAAAAAATGTGAACCTATTCTATGATGTTCAGACATATCTCATGCTGGAGCTAAAGAATTTGGGAAACAGAACTTGTGTGTGTGTGTGTGTGTGTGTGTGTGTAATTTTTCCCCATTTTTAAATTTTTGAAAAAATATATTGATTATAACAGGTTATACCATCTTATCCCTTCTCCCCAACTCCCATTACCCTGGGGCCCTCCTTTGTGTCGTTATGGTAATCACTGTGGAATCATGTAGGCTTCAGTCAGACGCTATCGGGTAGCAGGGGAACCATGCCTCAGGGTATTCCTTCCCACTCTATAATTCTTACATTCTTTCCATCCTCTCTTCCGCAATGTTCCCTGAGCCATGGCAGGCCTGTTGGCAGTCGGATTTAGTGTTGAGTTCTTTGTAGACTCTGGATTTCTGCTTTCATGACTTTTGATTAATCTTCATCTGTCACCATCACCCTGGGCCTGGTTGTCAGGCTAGCAGTAAGAGCCATATTCATGATGTTGCTTCCTCTACAATTTTCCTGGACCCTAGCAGATATGGTAGAGGTAGCATGACTCAGGGTGGGCAGTTGGCTATCTTCTTATTGATGGATCTAGGCTCTCCTATGTTTTCTCTGCCATAATGCAGGGACCTGCTTGCACATAAAGTTCAGCTGGTCTGTCCCGTCCCCCCCCCCCCAGGCAGCAGCCCTAAAATCTAGGTGTTCTTTTTTTGTGTGTGTGGTGAAAGAATCAAATGCAGATTTTCCCGAATGCTAAGCAAGCATTCAGTAGTTGAGCCACTCCTATAGTGTCCCAGATGATCAGGGTTTTTTATTGTTTGATTTGTGGGGATGTAATATGGGAGGGGGGAGTAAGTAATGTGGGATTTGTGTGTGTGTGGCATATTCATGTGTATTGTACCCTTGTGTTGCTCCATGAGTTTATCTGTGGCAGGGTACACTTGCCTGTGGTAGCCAGAGTAGAATGTGGGGTGTCTATTTTCTTCTACCCATTCTTTTTCTTAAAAATTATTTATTATTATTTTTTTTATAAAAGGTTGTACTCTCAGACTCTGTCTCCCCACCTAATTCTGCTGAGGGTCCTCCTTGGTGGTGATATTGTTGTTCATTGCAGGGATCAAGAGGCTTCAGTCATTCTCGGAGGGGTGAAGGACACAGTCATTGGGCTATTTCTAACTACCCTGAGGCTCTTACAGTCTGCCCTCCCTCAAAAATGTTCCCTGAGCCTTGGCTGGCAAGATAGGGATCTGATTTAGTAGTTACTTGAGCTGGAGTCTCTTACTCTAGAGGCTTGCCTTCTTTAAAATTTTTTATTTTTGTGAGCTCCAATAATTGTGGGGTCTCTGCTCCACTATGAGACTGAGGCTACAGACACATGTAGCCATGCCCAGCTGTTTATGTGGGTCCCAGAGATTTGAACTTTAGTGGTGTCTCAGGCCTCTTCGCCCTCTCATGCTTGCACATACAGTGCTCCTAATTGCTGCCCTCTCTCTCTAGTCCACACCCAGATATATATATATATGATTTTCCCCCCAATAGGTTATATCTTATGTCCCCTCACCCCCCCCCATCCCCTTTTCCCTGAGGACCCTCCTCAGTAGGGTGCTTCATGTTTACCTAGGGGTAGTTAGGTCCTCTGTTAGTTTCTGGGGTGGGGGGCTGTACCTCAGGATATTTATACCCTCCCTGTGGCTCTTAAAATCTTTCTACCCCCTCTTCCACAACAATCCCTAAACCTTGGTTGTGTTAGCAGTTTGTTTTTAGTGTTGAGTCCTCTGCAGCCTCTGTATTTCTGTTTTGATGTGCTTCAATTCACCTTTGTGTTTGTTGCTATTTCCTTAGAGGCAGTTGTCAGGCTAGCACTGGGAGCAGTACTTCTGTTGCTGCTCCTCCTGGACCCCAGAGAATGTGTTAGAGGTGGTACTTCTTATGGTGAGCAGTCAGCCATCTTTTCTTGTTGAATTGGTGCATCTTGGACCTCCCCAGTATTCTCTGCCACCTGCAAAGTAAAACAGATTCTTCAACTGAGGGTGAAAGCAGCTTTGATTAAGGGGGTATGCATATAATTTTGAGACATTTCGGTGACGATACCCACTCAACTTGTCCAGAGAACAATGAAGTTTCTCTGTGAGGGTTGTGAGTTTCCTGTCTATAGGGCATGACTTGGTTACCAGTATCAGATAGGCGTTCTCTCCCACTAAGCAGGTCTCAAGTCTTATTGGAATGCAGTTGATTACCCCCATGGGCTTGTGCCACTTTTGCACAAATGTGTGTTTCTTGTCCTTCTGGTGGGTAGCTTAGTTTGCAAGGTCTACTGCTTATTTGTACTGTTGGCGACCATTGTCACTTAATAGCTCCCCTAGCACTTTCCAGTGTCATGAGAGTTTGTCAGGAGAGGACTGGCTTTCTTTTCAGTTCCCACGTGGTCTTCTGATGTCCTGGGATGGCAGCTATTTTTATTTATTCATTTGCGGGGGGGTGAGGGGTGGTGGAGAGGAGAGAGAGATAGGGAGAAAATGGGTGCACCAGGGCCTCTAGCCACTGCCAACAAACTTTGGACACATAAGCCACCGTGTGCATCCAGTTGTACGTGGATACTGGGGAATTGAGCTTGGGCTATCAGGCTTTGTAGGCATGTGGCTTAATCACCAAGCCATCTCTCCAGCCCTCTCTCCCCCCTAATCCTCATCCCAGCTTTATACATGAGTTCTGAGAATTGAACTCAGGTCCTCATGCAAGCAGGCTTACTGCTGAGCTGTGTTCGGTTATTTATTTACTTATTTATTTTATTAGAGACAGAGAAAGGGAGAGAGAATGGGCCAGAACCTCTAGCCATTGCAAATGAACTCCAGATGCATGCACCAACCATGTGCATCTGGCTTACATGAGACCTGGAGAATTGAACCAGGGTCTTTAGGCTTTGCAGGCATGCGCCTTAACCGCTAAGCCATCTCTCCAGCCAGCCCTGTTTCTTTCATTTATTTTATTTCAGTTTTCCAAGGTAGGGTCTTACTCTAGCTCAGGCTGACCTGGAATTCACTATGTAGTCTCAGTGTGGCCTTGAACTCACAGCAATCCTCCTACCTCTGCCTCCCAAGTGCTGGTATTAAAGGCGTGCGCCACCACTCCCGGCCCTGTTTGTTTTATTTTTTATTTTATTTATTTTATTTTTTTTTTTCAGGCATGGGCTGGCTTCAACTCAGTGTTTTGAGGCAAGGTCTCGCCCTACTCCAGGCTGACCTGGAACTCCTGGTGCTCTTTCTAGGATTAAAGTTGTGAGCCACCATGCTAGGTTGAGAGTCTCCTCTTCCTCTCCCTTCCCATCCTCCTCCTGCTCCCCCCAACCTTTTTTGGGTTTGTTTTGTTTTTTTTTTGAGTCAGAGTCTCACTCTAGCCCAAGCTGACCTGAAATTGATTCTAGTTCCAGGGTGGCCTGGAACTCATGGTGATCCTCCTACCTATGTCTCCCAAGTACTGGGATTAAAAGCATGCCACCCCACCTGAATTTTCTTCTCTTATCTGTTTTTTGCTGTTGTTTTTTGGATGTGGGTTTTTGTGGTATGGTACGTGTGTATAAGGTTGTATATCTGTAGAGGCCAGAGGCTAATGTCAGGTGTTCTTCCTCAGTTGTTCCCCACTTATTAGGGAGATAGGCTCTCTCAGTGAGCCTGGCTTTGACATGTGTTCTGGGGATTCAAACTCCGGTATTCTTGCCCGCAAGGCAAGCACTTTACTCCCAGCCTGTAATCTGTTGAAGACCATATTTCCCTTTGTTTATATTGTATCACATCTGACAGCTTCCTGTGGGTAAGCATTTAAGTATGTCTTCACCGTTTGCTCTCAGCATTGGTGGAGGGGCCATCTGCCTGGTATCACTGACAGTCATGCATCTAATAGGAGAGAAAACAGATGATATGGCCCAGATGCTTGTGGGGGATATAGTGAGAGTTTATGGGCTTTCTTTAGGATCACCTCCAGTTTCTCTCTAAAATAGAAAATAAAGTCATTCACTAAAATTACATAGAGGAAATTGTGTTGGCTGGTTGAAGTGATATAAGAAAAGCATTGCCCCAGGGAGTATGGATGTGAATGGGTTAGTAAAGGAGAGTTGATCAAGATGAAAGATTAGATAATTAAAAGACCAGTCAACCTGGTTCCGTGTTTCTGCAGCTGTGTTCAGCTGTGAGTAATTGGAGCATTGGCCTCTGCCAGCCTTGGGGTTCAGCCCAGAGATCTTTGTTCTTTTTGCTTAAAGTTCCCAATTTTAGGTTTAGTTGCCAGTGATAATGAACAGTGAAATCTCTTGGCAAGTCAATATTTATTTTGCAGCTCGAGACCTGAGATGTAGTGGACACCATACAGATTAAATTTTATTCCTCTATGCTTAAAAGAATCCTTTCTTGGTTTTCAGATTTCTGACTACACAATGCTACCTGACATAGCCACCCTGTCAGAGCGGCTGCGAGTGTGTCTCCAGGAGGGTGATGAGAACCCGCGTGACTTTACCACCCTCTTTGACCTGTCCATTTACCAGCTGGATACCACGTGCCTTCCCAAGGTCATCAAGTTAGTACTGGGGCCTAGCTACAGTGTATCCACTGTTTGGTTTGAAAATATGAGCCTAGAGACAGAAGTTAAGCTCACAACAGATGTGAGGAAAACATGTCCTCAGATCTGTGATGAGGTCAGCAGGGAAGCTGGTGCTCAGTGTGTGGCAGGTGCAAAGGAACTGCCTGCTGGCAGCCACTGTCCCTCGTTTGTTTCAGGCTCTGCACTGACACTTAGTGTAACCAGCCTTTTCCATTTTGCCCATGACTTTTGGGGTTTGGCATAGTGGCCTAGGTCCCAGGAACTGCTCAGTGAAGCAGTATGGTTGGTCTCATTGAAGGGACTCAAACATTACCAGTTCCAGAGAGCAGTCAGGCTCTTGGCCTTGTCCTTCACAGCCTACGTGGTGCGTGTCCCATGGACTCTTTCTTCCTACGTGTCCTTCTTGTCTTTTGAAGCAGAGTCTCACTCTAGCCTAGGCTGCCCTGGAACTCATTCTGTAGCCCAGGCTGTCCTCTAACTCAGTGATCCTCCTGCCTCAACCTCTGGAGTGCCAGGATTAAAAGCATAAGCCTCCACACCTGGCTTTCTTTTTATGTCTTCTTAACCTCAGCTAGTTCTCTAACTAGCTCTGCCTTCAACCCTCTTCATCTGTAGCAAGTCTCCTAACCAGTTTCTCCACCTCCACCTTTTAAAAACATTTAAGCATGTGTGTGTATGTGAGAGAAGGGGAGAAAGATTTGGTGGAGAAGCATGCTAAAGGATCATTATATTAGAAAGAGCAACCTATTTTTTGTGATTTTTCTGGCGGTACTGAAGATAGAACCCAGGGCATTACACATGCTAGGCAAGTGCTCTACTATCAAACTATAGCCCAGGCCTTCAAAACTACACATTTTATAGGTATTTCTGGAAATAAGTTGTACCATTTTTTTTTTTTGGACTTGATTCTTCAGCTATGACAGCAAAATAAATGATTTATGGGCTGGAGAGATAGCTTAGCAGTTAAGTGCTTGCCTGTGAAGCCTGAGGACCCTGGTTTGAGGCTCGATTCCTCAGGACCCACGTTAACCAGATGCACAAGGGGTCGCACGCGTCTGGAGTTCGTTTGTAGTAGCTGGAGGCCCTGGCGCGCCATTCTCTCTCTCTCTCTCTCTCTCTCTGTCTGTCGCTCTCAAATAAATAAGTAAAAATAAACAAAAAATAAGAGATGATTTACTGTACACGTGTTCCACAAGAGGAAACAGAACTAGTCCAGAGCAGCGCAGGTCCAGGCACAGCATCAGCAGGGACTGCTGGGGTTGTGGTCTTGGCAACCACATGGGCCACACGGGGGTGGAAGTTCCAGATGCACCAGACAGAGCCATCGATGGTGGCGTATAGTCCACCAGCACACAGGTCACCAGCCTCCCGCCCTCCTCGTTGCTGCTCCTGCAGCTCATGAGTGCACACACTGGTTATTGGACCTCTGCCTCATCTTTCTTCTTTTGCACTTCAGTCTGCACATTTGCTTCTTTCTCCACTTTGATCTCATAGTGCTGAATGAAGTTTCTGAGAAGATGGTGCTAAGGCTGAGAGGTGTCCTACCTTTTTTTTTTTCTTTCTTTTTGAGAAGGAGAGGGGCAGGGTCTGCTGCAGAGTCCACTATTCACTCTAGCCCAGGCTGACCTGGAATTCACTATGTAGTCTCAGGGTGGCCTTGAACTCATGGTGATCCTCCTATCTCTGCTTCCCAAGCACTGGGATTAAAGGCATGTGTCACCACACCCTGCTGTCTTAACATTTTTGATAAAGAGTGATACACTGTGAGCAGTTAGATAATGCTTTATCATGGTGTCTCACCTTGATACTCCTGATTTTTTCTTTATTATTAATACAGGGCTCATGAACAGCTAAATGTGAAACATGAACCACTCCAGCTTATCCAGCCTCAGTTTGAGACACCACTGCCAGCCCTTCAGCCTGCAGTGAGTAGATGTGATTGGGAGAGGGGCAGGGTCTGCTGCAGAGCCCACTGTTGACTCTGATTGTGGACCCTTCCATGTGCTAGTTTTGGCAGTCCTCGTAGAGTTACAGTTCTCTGCCTATAAATGTGCTCAGATTAGCTTTCTGTAGAGTGTGTGTGTGTGGAGTCAAGGGCATGGGCTTTGCTGGCTATTGAACTTTTCCCATCTTATGGGGGTTATAGAGCATAGTAAGACTGCCTAGTAAAGGCATTGGCATAGCAAAGAATATTCAATCAAGACAAGATTTAAAACAGCCAGGGCAAACATCAAATTCTGTAGCTTCAAGTCCAACAACTCTAGGCAGTGACAAATCTCCCAGTTCTGATAATTCTAACCAGCAACAAGTCTCTGGTATTCCAATTCTGCTCCTCCAGCTAGGCTACTCACAGTCCTGGAAAACTTCATTGGGGTTGGCAGCTTTCCTTAGCAGCCATCTCATGGTCCTGGCATCTCCATTGGGTCTCCACTGCAATCCATGGTTCATCCTCATGGCCTCATGGGGTCTCCGTGCAGGCATCCAGCAAACCTGCTTCACACTGCCCATGGCCATTTCCAAAGCACAAGATTGTGTTGCAAACTTAATGACCCTCTCTTTCCTGCATTTCTTATACTCCACAATACCAGGTAGGGTGCCAATTTGTTAATCCAGGGGGAAATAAAGCAGACTTTAAAGAACAGGACACTCCTTGAGCACTCAGGCCCCTTCAAAAGAGTCTACATTCTTTTTTTTTTTTTTAATTTTTTTGTTTATTTTTATTTATTTGAGAGCGACAGACAGAGAGAAAGAGGCAGAGAGAGAGAGAGACAGAGAATGGGCGCGCCAGGGCCTCCAGCCACTGCAAACGAACTCCAGATGCATGTGCCACCTTGTGCATCTGGCTAACGTGGGTCCTGGGGAATCAAGCCTCAAACCGGGGTCCGTAGGCTTCACAGGCAAGCGCTCAACCGCTAAGCCACCTCTCCAGCCCCAGTCTACATTCTTTTGTTGCCCCAGTATAGGTCAGCTGGCCCAATCTCAAAGGTTGTAATCTCTCAATTGCAGCTAAATGGACAGTAGTTCACTGAAAGATTTTTCTTTCTGTGCCATATCCCTCTGCTCACACAAGTTTATTTCTACACAAAGCAACCCTGCACAACTTCTCAGGACACAGGCATTAGAGCAAGTTTCTCACACAAACTGCTAGCCCAGTCCAGGCAAAGCTCTTTCTCACCCTCATAAGCAAAATGCCACAGCTCATAGTTCTTACTGCATTCAGCTCTTTCAACTCTGACCAGAATAGTCCATCAAGCAGTACTTACAGCACTGCAAGGCGTCTCTTAGGCCAAGGTTTCAAATCCTCCCACATTCCTCTTGAAAATCAGCTCCAAAAGGCCACAGCCACACAGTCAGGTGTCTAGCAGCAACCCCACTACTGGTACCACTTTACTGTTGCAGTCATGTTTGCATTGTTGGTAGAAATCATCCAACCAAGAGCAGCTTGTGGGAAAAAGAGGTTTATTTTGGCTTACAGGCTCGAGGGGAAGCTCCACGATGGCAGGGAAAATGAGCATGAGCAGAGGGTGGACATCACCCCGTGGCCAACATAAGGTATACCGTAGCAACAGGAGAGTGTGCCAAACACTGGCATGGGGAAACTGGCTATAACACACATAAGGCCACCCCCAACAATACACTTCCTCCAGGAGGCGTTAATCCCAAATCTCCTCCAGCTAGGAACCTAGCATTCAGGACACCTAAATTTATGGGGTACACCTTAATCAAACCACCACAAGCCCTTTCTACACTAATCTCCATCTTCTTCTGTCCCTAAAGAACTCACGATTAACCGGGGTAAGGCAATGCACACCTGCAGTCCCAACATTCAGGAGGCTTAAGCAGGAGGATCCCAAGCTTGAGGCCACTCTGGGCTACCTAACAAGACCGAGAAACAAGTTCTATCAACAAATGCTTTACACAAGCCTGAGCCCCAAGCTTGGCATCGCTGGGCTAAGTTCATTGGCATTGCTACTTTGGCCTGGTCCGTTGAATCCCACAGAGCTGGTTCCATCCTGGTGGCTTACAACAGTTCGGAGCCTTGGTTGATACAAGTCTCATTGGATAAGGGCAGAAGGAGGTGTTGGGAATTTCGAAGGGTTGTCTCGGGCAGAACTGAGTCAGCCTTTCATTTCCTGTGCTTCTCCTCAGTGCTATATCTTTGGCTCTTTTAGGTTTTTCCTCCCAGTTTCAGGGAATTACCACCTCCTCCTCTGGAACTATTTGACTTAGATGAGACATTCTCCTCCGAGAAGGCACGGCTTGCTCAGATTACGAATAAGTGTGAGTTTGACCAACTTTTAAATTGTGTTTTATTTAACCCAAACCTCTAAGATTTGCTCTGAGAAAACGTTATAGGGGCTGGGGAGATGGTTCAGTGGTTAAAGGCACTTTCTTGCAAAGCCTGCTGGTCTGGGTTCAGTTCCAATGTAAAACTACACAAAGTGGTGCATGCCTCTGTGACTCCACAAGCCTGCTACCATGGAAGGCAGGTCAGGGGAATCTGGAGATTCCCTTTGAGACAGGCAAGAGAACCTGTCTCAAACAAAGTGGGCACAAACAGTGCCTTTGACGTCCACACACACACACACGTAAAAACTTTTAAAAAGAGGGAACATGTAGAGATTGTTTAGGGGAAACATAGTGTAAATAGGTGTGTGAATTTAAACTTTCTTTGTTTTCTCTCCCCCCGCCCATCCAGGTAGGGTCTCGCTCTAGCCCAGGCTGACCTGAATTCACTATGTAGTTTCAGGGTGGCCTTGAAATCATGGCGATCCTCCTACCTCTGCCTCCCGAGAGCTGGGATTAAAGGCATGTGCCACCACGTCCCGACTTGCTGGTTTTTCTTTTTTTTCTTTTTTAATATATATTTTAGAATTTCATTTCATTTATTTATTTGAGAGTGAGAGTGACAGACACAGAGAGAAAGAGAGAGAGAGACTGGGCGAGCCAGGGCCTCCAACCACTGCAAACAAACTCCAGATGCATGTGCCCCCTTGTGCATCTGGCTTACGTGGGTCTTGGGGAATCAAACTTCGAACCAGGGTCCTTAGGCTTCACAGGCAAGCGCTTAACCGCTAGGTCATCTCTCCAGCCCTTTGGTTCTTTTTTTTGAGACACGGTCTCATACTGTAACGTAGGCTGGCCTTGATTTCATAGAATTCCTGCCTCAACCTCCAAAATCCCAGAGATAAGGGGTGTCACTTATGTCCTAATATGTAGAAGCTGCACATCTAAGACCCCTAGAGCTGTCAGGTTAAGTCTTGAGATGACATCATCTTAGGAAGATGTGAGGGGTCTTGAGTGTAGCCACTTGATAGGGAGTACTTCAAATACACTAAGTCTGTACTTTGGAAAGGACAGAAGTTAAGTATTAAACTGTACTAATTGTGTTTAGGTACTGAAGAGGACCTGGAATTCTATGTCAGGAAGTGTGGTAAGATTCTTGGAGTAACCAATAAACTACCAAAGGATCAACAGGATGCCAAACATATCCTTGAACACATCTTCTTCCAAGTGGTGGAGTTCAAGAAACTGAACCAGGTAGAACCTAGGAGGTCCACTGAGGAGGGAGCCTCTCGGGTGGTGGGTGCACAGCAAATGATGATCCCTGCGGGTATGGGACTTACACTTTTGCTGGAGGCTAAACAGTAAACAGGCAGGATATATGAGCAAACCGCTGGAAGACTTACGCGCTATTGTAATCAAAAGGTAGGCCAGGCAGGAGGGATCCCGTGTGCCAAGCGTGGCAGTGTTATTCGTGAGCATTCAGTAGAGTGAGCAGGGTTGGCCCCACACGGTTGATCTTGGAGCCTTTGCACCAGGGCCTTCAACTGTGCTTGATAGGATTCATGGAGATTGTCAGCAGCCATCAGAATCCCTGCCTGGGTATTGTGAAAACTTGATTCTTGACTTAGATTCAACTTTCGAGCTAGATAGTACCATGTGTCCCAGTTAATGATTTAGAGTGCCTAACCAATGTTCAAAACATCAAAGAAGCCAGGCATGGTGGCGTGCGCCGTTAATCCCAGCACTTGGGTGGCAGAGGTAGGAGCATCACTGTGAGTTCGGGGCCACCCTGAGACCACATACTGAATTCCAGGTCAGCCTGAGCTAATGTGAAACCCTGCCTCAAAAAAATAATGATGATGATGAAACACCAAAGAGTTCATATCTGAACTGCATAACTAAAATTCCGTGTTCATTGTCTTATCCAGGAACATGATATTGATATCAGTGAACTGGCATTCCAGAGCAATTTCTGAAGACTGCGCCTCTTGAAGCATCTTCCGTTTCCTGGTTCTCTTTGTACTTTTGAATTGTTCCTTGACTCCTGAACAAAGTGTCTCTACTTTCTTTACTCTTAAGAGCTGTGCAGTGTCTGTGTAACTTCTGTGCCCACGTATGTAAGATTTCCTGATGGAAAAGATGGTCCACTTTTTTATAAATTAAATTTGTAAACCTGTACAATCTGTCACTGAAGTTTTTTTTTTGTTGTTTTTTTTTTTTTAACCTGACTCTGGTTGAGGATTTGAGCCTCTTTTTGAAAGAATACATCACACTTGAGCCTGTTAAAAGTGCTTACAGATTTCTGTCTGTTTAAAGTAAGAGGCTGATATGAGGAAGTGTGATCACTTGAGTTTAAAAAAATAGAACAACCCAGTCTTCTTGCCCTACTGAACTTAAGGAAATGGTGAGACAATAGTTACCTCCTGCCGGCGTGGTAATAGAAAACCCCAGTCTTCTTGCCCTACTGAACTTAAGGAAATGGTGAGACAATAGTTACCTCCTTAGATATGTCACTTAAACCTTTGTCAACTTCCACAGTGCATACCATTTAGAGGCTGTAGTCTCTACCCACAATCCTAACTTCTGAAATCCTCAATTCTGTGATCATTTTGACTTATAATTCAGGTGTGTGTGAGGGGCTATATGGCACCCTGTCTGCAGGAGGGCAGATGTGTGACAGGATAGTGGGAGAGACTGCTTATGCCCAAATGGAGGAGGTGATGTATGGAAATGCACAGCATTGTACCAGAATATTCTGATTACCACCTTTGGGGAACCCAGAAAGGCGGGTCAAAGATTGTAGAGCCACCGGTATGTGTTAAGGATATGGATGGCACAGTGGTGGGTTTAGTAAATGTGGGAGTGACAGAAGGTGATTAAGGGACAGTGTCGTACAGCTTCAAGAGAAGTAGTGAGGGCAGGAACAGGCACAGCGGTAGAGCATATGCTTAGCATACACAAGGCCCTGGGCTTGATCCTGTACACTGCAGGAAAAACAACAGGACGTGGCCTGTACTGGTGTTATAGGAAAAGAGGCATTTTTTATCTTATTTAAGAAAAAAATTTTTTTTGAGGTAGAGTCTTAGTTCTAGCCCAGGCTGACCTGGAATTCACTATGTAGTCTCAGGGTGGCCTTCAACTCACTGTGATCCTTCTACCTCTGCCTCCTGAGTGTTGGGATTAAAGGCATGTGCCATCATGCCAGGCTAAAATATTTTATTTATTTATTTGAGAGGGAGTGAGAGAAAGAGGCAGATAGAAAGGGCACACCAGGGCCTCCAGCCCACTGCAAACAAACTCCAGACACATGTTACCTTGCATATCTGGCTTATCATGAGTACATGGGGATCGAACCTGGGTAATTAGGCTTCATAGGCAAGTGCCTTAACTGCTAAGCCATCTCTTGGTTTGAAGGCCATATTGGCAAGGTTTGGGACTTGATTGCCTAGGGTAGTAGTAGGTATGGTGAAAATGGAGGTGAAAGATTACCTGGAAGTTCAGCGGCCACTAGCCTGGTGAACTGAGGGGTGAAAAAGAGACCTTGCTGCAAATGAGGTGAGGTGGGAGGTCAGGAGCAGTAGCTGAGGTTGTGCACCAGCTCCACATATGCTGTGCTCACACATGAACACTCCCCACCCCCAACAAGAACAGCAAGCAGAACTGCCAGACGTCAGCACGGCGCTCAAGTGCAGTGTTGCACTCCTGTGATCACAGCTACTTGAGAGGTTGAGGCTGTGTGACCACAAGTTTCAGGCCAGACCAGGTTACATAGGAAAACCTTGTCAAAAAAGAAAAAAAAACTGGGCTGGTGAGATGGCCCGGCAGTCCGCAGTTAAGGTGCTTGCCTGAAAAGCCTAATGAACCAGGTTTGATTCCCCAGTACCCATATAAAGACAGATGCACAAAGTGGCACATGCATCTAGAATTTGCAGCAGCTAGCAGCCCTGGTATGCTCATTCTCTCTCTCCCTCTGTTTGTAAATAAATAAATATTTTTTTAAAGCCCTCAAACAGAGTACAGGTTTTTTTTTTTTTAATTATTTATTTGAGGGAGAGAGAAAAATGCAGATAGAGAATGGGTGCACCAGGGCCTCTAGTAGTTATTACAAATGAACTCCAGACATATATGCCACCTTATGCATCTAGCCTTACATGGGTACTGGGGAATTTAACTTAGGTCATTAGGCTTTGCAGACAAGTGCCTTAACCACTGAGCAATCTCTTCAGCCCAAGTGCAGTTTGTGTGTGTGTGTGTGTGTGTGTGTGTATTTTTTTAATTTTATTTTTTGGTTTTTCAAGGTAGGGTCTCACTCTAGTTTAGACTGACCTGTAATTCACCATGTAGTCTTACGGGTGGCCTCAAACTCACAGCAGTCTTTCTACCTCTGCCTCCCGAATGCTGGGATTAAAGGTGTGCACCACCATGCCCGGCTTAAATACATTTTTTTATTTATTGGAGAGAGAGAATGAAAATGGGTTTACCAAGGGCCTCTTGCTACTGCAAATGAACTTCAGACTCATGCACACTGTACATCTGCTCTATGTGAGTACTAGGGAATTGAACTGCGACTGACAGGCTTTGCCAGCAAGTGCCTTAACCACTGACCCATCTCCTCAGCCCAGAGTGGAGTTATTACTATTTCTTTTTCAGATAACCTAAGCCTATGGCTAGCCAGGTGTGGCTACCCAGCATTCTGAAGGCAGAGGTAGGAGGAGCGCCCTGAGTTTGAGGCCACCCTGAGACCACATAGTGAATTCCAGGTCAGCCTGGACTAGAGTGAAACCCTACTTCAAAAGATAAAAAAACAAACAAAAAAAGTACTAGACAGCTGTGATGGTTTGACTCAGGTGTCCCCCATAAACTTAGTTGTTCTGAATGCTAGGTTCCCAGCTGATGGAGATTTGGGAATTAACATCTGGAGGGAGTGTATTATTGAGGGTGGGCTTAAATGGGTGTTATAGCCAGTTTCCCCATACCAGTGTTTGGCACATTCTCCTGTTGCTATGGTCCACCTTATGTTGGGCAGGGGGTGATGTCCACCCTCTGCTCATGCCATCATTTTCCTCTGCCATCGTGGAGCTTCCCCTCGAGCCTGTAAGCTAAAATAAACCTCTTTTTCCCACAAGCTGCTCTGGGTGATTTCTACCAGCAACGCGAACCTGACTGCAACAACAGCCTAGATGGTTTCATGATCATCTCACCTTCGGTCTCTTGACTATGGATTATAGGTATAAGCTCCCCTGTCCAGCTTTGAGATTTAATTTTAAAAGCTTAACTATGGGGCCTAACAAGATGATTCAGTGGATGAAGTGCCTGCTGCTCATGCCTGAGTACCTGGTTTGATTCTCAGACCCCAAAAGCCAGAAGCTCTGGCAGGCTTCTTTAATCACAAGACTCGTGACAGCTACATGGCAGGCAGACAGAATTTTTTGGAAGTCTTTCTCAAGTACAGCAAAACGAACAACTGCCCAGCAAGATGGAGAGAAATCCTGCCTCAAATGGGGGACCTGTAAGGGTGGACCCAAAAAATCATCTGACCTCCCCACGAACACACAGCCACACAAATGTAATTGTAAGATGAGCACTAAGGGATGTTATGAGGAAAGAAGTTAAAAACAAAAAACAAAACATGAAAGCCAGGCATGGTGGCATACTCCTTTAATCCCAGCACATGGGAAGCCGAGGTAGGAGGATGGCTGTGAGTTCCAGGCCAGTCTTAGACTACATAGTGAATTGCAGGTCAGCCTGAGTTAGAGTGAGACCCTACCTCAGAAAACCAAAAATAGAAATAAACAGAAAAAAGAATACCCTCTTTGCCCACACATTTTCTCTTCTGTGCGCCAATGTCTTTGATTTATTCTGCTGCCTTAAAAAGACTAAAGTCAGAGCCGGTCATGGTGGCACACGCCTTTAATCCCAGCACTCGGGAGGCAGAGGTAGGAGGATTGCCATGATTCTGAGGCCACTCTGAGACTCCATAGTGAATTCCAGGTCAGCCTGAGCTAGAGTGAGACCCTACCTCGAAAACTTAAAAAAAAAAAAAAAAGACTAAAGTCAGGCTGGAGAGGTGATTTATCAGTTAAGATGCTTGCCTGCAAAGCCAAAGAACCCAGGTTTGATTCCTCAGGACCCATATAAGCCAGACTCACAAGATGGTCCATACATCTGGAGTTCATTTGCAGTGGCCAAAGGCCTGGTGTGCCCATCCTGTCTCTGCCGCTTTCTCTCAAATAAATATTTTTTAAATTAATTTATCTATTTGAGAGAGGGAAAGAGGTAGACACAGAGGGAGAGAGAGAAAGAGAGACTGGGCACGCCAGGGCCACCAGCCACTGCAAACAAACTTCAGACGTATTCACCACCTTGTACATTTGGCTTACATGGGTCCTGGGGAATCGAACCAAGGTCCTTTGGCTTTGCAGGCAAACACCTTAACCTCTAAGCCATTTCGGCCCATAAATTATTTTTTTTAAATAAAAAATTTTTTAAAAGACTGTAGTAGTACCTGGGGCGACGGCTCAGTGGAAAAAGCGCCCTTCTTAGCTCAAGCTGGAGAGTTTGCTCCTCAGACCCCATGTACAAAGCTGGAAGCCGAGGTGGGCCTCTCTAATTCCACCGTGCTGGTGGCAAGATGGGTGGCGGAGTGAGGACTTCCCAGAAGCTCTCAGTGAGTGCCTCAGAGAGCAGCAGAGGGAGATCAGAGACAGAGAAGCCCTGCCTCAAGTGAGGCGGACTGTGGACCTGTGAGGATGGACCCCAGAGTCTTCCGAGCTCCACAGATGTGCCATGGCACTCACACATGAGCACACACGTACAAGATTTAGAATACCTAAAAGACAAATATGTGCTTTGAAAGATAAAGTCTTGCTCACATGATTCATAAATTTTCATAGGTAGCCTGGTGATAGGTCTAATCAAAGATAATTAACCAACATTCATAGATAGCATGTGGTATACTTGAGGGATTAGGAGTTAGTTCAGGGTCTCTCGCTCACACTGGGTTGGTCGTCATCCCCAGAGTCACAGAATGTCAGGCTGGCAATGTCCTTGTCCTGGTCTTTCTTATCCCTTGTTTTATGTCCTCCACAGATCTCAGCAATCAGGTAGTTTCCCAAGTACCAGAACTGAAAACAAGCGCCCCCTAGTGGCATCAGGCGGCACAGCCTCTGTGAAGTCTAGCTCCTGCAGGCAGTGCCCAAGCCCTGCTCACCATTAACTGCATTCTGATAGTCTAGGGCTCCCCCACCCCCCGTTTATGCCAGAAGTGCGTGCCCCCAAAAAGGATACATCCCCTTAGTGGTTAAGGCGTTTGCCTGCAAAGCCAAAGGACCCGGGTTCGATTCTCTAGGACCCACGTTATCCAGATGCACAAGGGGGCACTTGTGTCTGGAGTTCGTTTGCAGTGGTTAGATGCCCTGGCGTGCCCATCTCTCTCTCTCTCTCTCTCTCTCTCTCTATCTATCTCTCTCTCTCCCTGTCAAATAAATAAAAATTAAATATTTTTAAAAAAGACAATCCTTCTCCGTACCCTAGACTGGTCTCTAACTCATGAGCATCTTGCTTCAACCTCCAAGACCTTCCCTTCCCAAGCTCGTCCAGGGTACGGGTGCAGCTGTGTGCTCATCTCTGGGGGCCTGGCATCTGCTGGACACTTTGTATTCAAACTTCCAAACCCCACAAGTCCTTACTGAACTGTAAGTAACTGTTACAACCCTGGTGATCAATGGGGTGACAGATGTCCTGTCGCAGCCCATCTCCCTCACATCCCTTTGTTACAAAATAAATACTTTTTGATGAAAGCAGATGCCCCAGAAGATCCAGTAAAGAATCTATCTGGGACCTTGACCTGTGGGTATAAAATAGCCCAGGATCCTAGCATGGGTCTCCATCAGAAACTCAAGGAATTAGGATTTGCATTAGATGGTGGCAAATAATAGATTGACTCTCTCTCTTTCTCAAAATAAGTAAATAAAAATGAAAAGAGAAAAAAGAATAGAAAAATAAGAAAAATAGAAAATGGTTAAGGCACTTGCCTGGGAAGCCTAAGGACCCAGGTTTGATTCCCTAGTACCCATGTAAGCCAGATGCACAAGGTGATGTGTGCATCCGGAGTTCATGTGCAGTGGCTGGAAGCCTTGGTGTGCCCATTCACTCTATATATCTGCCACTTTCTCTTGCTCTGTCTCAAAATAAGTAAATAAAAATAAATAAATAAATAGCCGGGTGTGGTGGCACATGCCTTTAATCCCAGCACTTGGGAGGCAGAGGTAGGAGGATCACCATGAGTTTGAGGCCACCCTGAGACTCCATAGTGAATTCCAGGTCAGCCTGAGCTAGAGTGAGACCCTACCTCGAAAAACCAATAAATAAATAAATACATAAATACATAAATAAGCCAGGCGTGGTGGTGCACGCCTTTAATCCCAGCACTGGGGAGGCAGAGGTAGGAGGATCGTTGTGAGTTCAAGGCCATCCTGAGACTACATAGTGAATTCCAGATCAGCCTGGACTAGAGTGAGACCCTACCTCAAAAAAACAAAAATAAATAAATAAATAAGAAGGATGGTAGCTGACAGATGTAAGTATATGAACCTGGACAAACCAGGCAGGGTTGATGACCCTGTGCTTTGTTCAGTGGCTGCACACTTCTTGCAGTGATTCTGGAAAGATGTCTGGAGTCACTCAAAAGCAGCAAAATCACCTACCCAACTTCCCGTGTCCCTGTGTGAGCCCGCCCTCTACAACAACGGTCACCATGGAATGGTTTGTGGTTTCTAGAGTTTTACATAAATGGAATCACACAGTATATTTGTTCTCTTTGCCTTCTTTCAGCAAAGTTATTTTGAAATTCATTTGTATTTTGCCCCACATACATATTATATATTATATATATTTAGATATATGTTTTGTCCATTCAATTGTGATGGATACTTGGGTTGTCTTAGTTTGAGGCTGGGCATGGTGGTGCATGCCTTTAATCCCAGCACTCAGGAAGCAGAGATAGGAGGAAGATCAAAGTAGGAGGATCACTGTGAGTTCAAGGCCACCCTGAGACTACACAGGAAATTCTAGATCAGTCTGGACTAAAGTGAGATTCTACCTCAAAAAACCAAAAAAAAAAAAAAAAGAAAGAAAGAAAGAAAAAAGGAAAAAAGAAAAAAAAAGAAAAAAATCTTTTAGTGGATATATGTGTGGACTTTTCTTGTAGTGGCTGGATCATATGATAGGTGTATGTTTGTAAGGTTTTTTAATTTTTTAGTTATTTATTTACTTTGGTTTTTCAAGGTAGGGTTTCACTCTAGCTCAGGCTGACCTGGAGTTCATTATGTAATCTCAGGGTGGCCTTGAACTCACGAAGATCCTCCTACCTCTGCCTCCGGAGTGCTGGGATTAAAGTCATGTGCCTCCATGCCCAGTTTTATTTATTTATTTTTTGAGGTATGGTCTCACTGTAGCCCAAGCTGACCTGGAATTCACTCTGTAGTCCCAGGATGACTTCAAACTCACAACGATCCTCTTACCTCTGTCTCCCAAGTGCTGGGATTAAAAGTGTCTGCCAATATGCCCAGCTATTGCACATGTTTTGAAGGATGCCAGGGAGAATCTTTTCTTTCTTTCTTTCTTTCTTTCTTTCTTTCTTTCTTTCTTTCTTTTTTTTTTCTCTTCTTTCTCCCTTTCTTTCTTTCTCTCTCTTTCTTCCCTTCTTTTGTTCGTTTTTTAAAAAATATTTTTACTTATTTATTTGAAAAAGGCAGAAGTGGATAGGAGACAGAGAGAGAGAGAGAGAGAGAGAGAATGGCCATACTAGGATTCCAGAAATATATTGCACCTTGTGTATCTGGCTTTACATGGGTTCTGGGGAATCAAACCTAGGCCATCAGGCTTTGCAAGCAAGCTCCTTTACATGCTAAACCAACTCCCCAGTCCTCTTTCTTTTGTGTCACCTTCTGAGACAGGACTTGTATCTGGGTTAATGTGGTGCTAAGAAATTGAAACCTGGGCCAGAAGGCTTTGCAAGCAAGCACCTCTAACCAGTGAGCCATCTCTCCGTCTACTGTGGTAAATGAAGTTTGCAGAGGTCAGTTAGTTGGATTGTTCCTAGGAGGCCAGCAGATTCTACAAGAGGGTTCTGAGAGGCCTAAATTGGGGTTAAGAGGTCGAGGTTTGGCCTGGTCTCTTTCAGCCTTCTGTTTCAAAGTTCATTCACTGTAGCCTCACCAGTCCTCCCAGGGGCCACACTCAGTACTTTCCTGATACATGACAACGTAAAATGGAAACTCCGTGCTAAATGGAGTTTGTTTGGCCAGTGGTAACTGAACTTAAGTCAACAAACCTATACCAGGTCTTGCGCTGACCCCAGGATGCTCACGGTTCAGAGGGGGAAACGAACATGACCACAAGCAGGTGGGCAGGAGACCCCAGTGAGTGGCGGGAGAGATGGGACCCAGATTTGGGTCAAGTCAGGGTTGGGAGGCTAAATTTTCCGTAGCCAGGGCAGGGGTGGTAATCTGAAAGAACTTTACAAACTTGATTATGGAGTAAAGAATTTCCCTGGAGGGAGAGAAGACAGGTTTGAGCTGGGAGAGAGAGCTCCTGTTTGGTGTTTTCTTCGCTGTAGGCACCGTCCAGTCTAAGCAGGGGTGAGGCGCTGCTTTCCGGTGGGGGCCGCAAGGATGGAGGAATGGCTTGCATTAGAGCAGGGGCGACTTTGGCATGTCTGGGGTCCGGTTAGTCCCGCGCTTAGATCCCAGCTACACTGCTGCTGCATCCACCCGGTCGGCCAGGGGGCCAGTCTTCTCCAGCAGGCCCCGCCCCCTTCCCCGGGCCCCGCCCCACGCGCTGACTCCGCCCCCTCGCGCTGGCCACGCCCCTCACGCTGGCGCGCCGGGCCCGGGCGGCGCCGACGCACTTGGCGGGAGATAGGAAAGTGCTTCAGAGCGCGCCTGAGGCGGCCGCAGTTCTTCCTGCGAGCGCGCGCGCGCGGCGGGAGAGCCGGGGACACGCCGACGCCTCGGAGCGCCGCCCCGGGGGCCCCGGAGCAAGCCCGTGTCCCTGACCCCGGCCCGGCTCCCGCCCCCGGGCTCAGCCGTGTGGCCCGGGCCGGGGGCGGGCGGCGGGGGTGGGTGGGAGAGAGATGTCTCGACGGACGCGCGGGTGAGCGGAGCCGGGCCCCCTTCCTCCGTCGCGGGGGAGCGCGTAAAGTGAGGGGTGGTGGGGGTCCCCGTGGGAAATGCAGCTTGCTGGGCCGCCGGGGGTGAGGGGGTTTCCTGGGACACCCCTCCCCCCGGGCCTGCTGGGCCCCGGAGGCTTGGGCGGGCGAGTGTCCCGAGAGCGAGTCCCCTCCAGCCTGCGTGATGTCACTTGTCTCCCGCCTAACTGCGGGGTGCGCGCGGGGAAGGCCCTTTACTGGGGAGTGGGAATGAGTCTCCAAGTCACAGCAAGTGTGTGTGTGTGTGTGTGTGTGTGTGTGTGCGCGCGCGTGTGTGCGCGTGGAGGGGATGTGCTCAAGACCGGGAGCCCCTTGTTCCGGTGTGGTTCCGATCTATCTCGCGGGTGGAGGTGTCTGGGGAGCCCCGGGCCCGCCGCCCCGTTCTGAAGCGGGTGCCCAGGCTGCGGCTCCATTGTCTCTCTCCTCCTGGAGTTCGGCGCCCGGCTCGGTTTGGATTCCCAGTCGCCGCTTCCTGTTCCGCAAGAGTCCTGGGGGGGCAGTTGCTTGAAAGTTAAGAGACTGATGAAGTGCATCGAGACCGCTCTGCCAGCAACCCCCAACCCCGTCCTCCGTACCCCCACCCCCCTGCACACACCGCCTGGGGCAAAAACAAAAAACAAAAAAAAAGCTGAAACCGGGTGTTTCCATTTTACTTAGTCCCCAGGGAAGACGTGTCAGAGTCACGCCTGGACCTTTGGCACCCCTGTGGGTCTGGGGCGCGAGCGCGGGGCTTGGCGGCCTCTCTGGGAGAGAGAAGACCCGGCTGTATTTGTAATTCCTCGCTGGGTCCATCCTTGCCTTCCTTCCAGATCACCTCGGCCTCCTCTTACTTAAGATGGCAGTGCTGGCCTTTGCAAGCAGAGGATGCAGATCTGAGACACTCTGCTTGCGGGCTGTCCCTGGCAGTAGACAGGGTGCTGTCTTCCTCAGGCCTCAGTTCCCTGTGTTAGCTCCAGTGCCTAGGGTGTGTTATTCCAGGAGGGAATCTCCTCAGGGCTCAGTGGAGGGACCAATGTGAAAGATGGGCTTTGTACTCATGCCATCCCCACAAGCCTCACTCTGTTCTTTTTTTTTTTTTCTTTTTTTTTAACTGTTTTTTAATTAACTAATCAGAGAGAGAGAAAGAGAGGGACGCAGAGAGAATGGGCCTGCCAGGGTCTCCACACACTCCAGACACATGGCACAACCTTGTGCATCTGGCTTATCTAGGTCCTGGGGAATCGAACTTGGGTCCTTAGGCTTTGCAGGCAAGCGCCTTAACCACTAAACCATCCGTCCAGCCCCCTCATTCCTTTCATGACCTCTCTCTTTCTTTTCTTTTCGAGGTAGGGTCTCACTCTAGCTCAGGCTGACCTGGAATTCACTATGGAGTCTCAGGGTGGCCTTGAACTCAAGGCGATCCTCCTACCTCTGCCTCCCAAGTGCTGGGATTAAAGGCATGCGCCACCATGCCCGGCCCCTTTCGGGACCACTTTCAGTAATTCCTCTGTGCCCCATTGCCCCACTTCCCTCTCAGCTTCTGACTCACCCGTGCTCTGGAGCATAGCCTAGAACTTCCAAGGGCAAGAGAAAGGGTATGTGTGCAAGAGTGTGGTTTTCCCCTCTGAACTCGCTTCTGCTTTTAATGCTGGGGTTAGGGGGGAGATAGAGATTTGAAGGTATTGGGGTTGAAGAGGGTCAGAGCCTGGTTGTGGAGTTACAAATGGCATGACCCTTGTTGGCCACAATTTCCACATCTGTTAAATGGGGACCATGAAAATCTGTGAGATGTGGTATCTTGGAGTTTTTCCTGCTGTCTCACATTACATGTATTTTGGGAATTTTTGCCTCCACTATAGTGGTGGCCTGTAGGAGTGGTAGAAGGTACGTACAAAGCTTAGAAACTTATGTTCCTCTTTTAGAAATTTTATTGTAGTTAGCATTTCTTGTTGACTGGCAGGGAGTAGCTTCAGATGTTCATTCATTCACATTTTCAGTAGTTACTTAGGCAAACATTTCTTAAAGCCTTTCAGTGCCAAACTCCAGGATATGAAGGTGGAGCTGACCTTTGTAGGTGATGTCAAGACGGTAGATTGCAGCTAAGGGTGGAGCTAAGGTTCCCAGTGTGCCCTGAGAGGGTAGCACTAGGAAGCAGAGCTGAGTTTAGGCATGGAAGTCATGTACACACCAGTGGAAGCCTTCTTTGGGGCATAAGACCTAAGCTTGCTTGAAAATATGCCTGCTTTTCACATTTTACAAATGCCTGATATGGGAACATACTTGATAGAGGTGACCTGATTGACAGGTAGCCTGGTACAGGTCCTGCCACACGGAGTTGGGGAAAGTTCCTAACTCTGTGAATATCTGACATTCTGGGAGGTTCATAGTGTGATCTCTCTTTTTGCAGCCATTAAGCTAGATAAAAAGGGCTTTTGGAGCACTTAAGGAATTGCTTGTTAATAAACAACCTCCAGAATCCAGGGGCAGGTACTCAGACTTTTCTCTCCATTCACTGCGCCCATGTGTGAGCAGGGATGGAGAAGGGATACACAAGAATGGCTAGTTTCTAAGAATACATTTGAGATACTTTCCCTAAGTAGCTAATACTTAAAATTCTTATGCCAAGCCGGGCGTGGTGGTGCATGCTTTTAATTCCAGCACTCTGGGAGGCAGAGGTAGGAGGATTGCCCTGAGTTCGAGGCTACCCTGAGACTACATAGAGAATTCCAGGTCAGTCTGGGCTAGAGACCCCTACCTTGAAAAACCAAACAATAAAAATTCTTATGCTAGATGCTTGCACGTTACCTGTTTCTAAAACGTATTTTATTTACTTGTTATTTGCAACCAGAGAGAGATAGAAGAGAGACACAGAGAGACTGGTAGTGCCAGGGCCTCCAGCCACTGCAAATAAACTCCAGGTGCATGTTCCAACTTTGTGCATCTGGCTTATGTGGGTACTGGGGAATTGAACCCAGGTCATTAGGCTTTGCAGACAAGTGCTTTAACCTTTGGGCCATCTCTCCAGCCCTTATCTTCTTCTTTTTTTTTGTGTGTGTGGTGGAAGATAGGGTCTCATTCTAGCTCAGGCTGGCCTCCAATTCATAGCAATCTTCCTACTGTGAGCACTGATATTATAGGCATAAGTCACCATACCTGGTGCATGTCATCTTTAAAATATCCAATGCAAGTGTAAATTTGTTACCTAAAAGAAAAAGAATCTAGGGCTTTGCGGGGCATCTTTTTCTTTTAAATACTTTTTATTTATTTGTAGCAGAGAGAGAGAGAGGATGGGTGCACCAAGGCCTCCAGCTGCTGCAAATGAACTCTAGATGCATAAACCACAGCATCTGGCTTTATGTGGATACTGGGGAATTGAACCCAGGTCATTAGGATTTGTTGGCAAGCACCTTAACAGCTGTGCCATCTCTCCTGCCCTTTTGCTGTTTTTTTCTTTTCTTTCTTTCTTTCTTTCTTTCTTTTTTTTTTTTTTCTTTTTATTTATTTATTTGAAAGTGACAGAGAAAGAGGCAGAGAGAGAGAGAGAGAATGGGCGTGCCAGAGCCTCCAGCCACTGCAAATGAACTCTATACGCGTGTGCCCCCTTATGCATCTGGCTAACGTGGGTCCTGGGGAATCGAGCCTCAGCCCCTTTTGCTGTTTTTCTGAGGCAGGGTTTTATTCTAGTTCAGGTCAACCTTGAAAGTCATTGTAGACCAGGCTGGCCTTAAACTCATGGGTGGGATTATAGGTATGAGCCACCCTGCCTAGCAAGGAACCTTGTTTTTTGTTTTGTTTTGTTTTTTGAATCCAGTTTTAATGTCATAATTTTTATTTTCCAAGATAGGATCTCTCTCTAGCCCAGGCTGACCTGGAATTCACTATGTAGTCTCAGGCTGTCTTCAGACTCGACTGCTGGGATTAAAGGTGTGCCCCACCATGCCTGGCCACAGTGTAATCTTGATGTGTTTTTGTTTTGTTTCGATGGTTGTTTGGGGAATGAACAACCTCGTGTTGTTCATGCAAGGCAAACACTCCCACTGATCCATACCTCAAGCCCCCTCCCTTTATTTTCCTTTGTAACTTTTGAAAAATCATTAGAGTGTTCCTGCAAACAAAAAAGAAGAGAAAAACTAGGCTTGATAGCCTTAAATTTGTAATCGCAGAAGTTGTGGCAGGAGAAAAGCTTGCAGTTTGAGGTCAGCCTGAGCTATGTAGCCAGACCTTTTCTCAACAAATCAAGAGAAAGTCCATAATCTCATTTCATTATTAAAACAATTTATAAAGCAAATATTTCTTTTAAATTTTTTATAGTTTTATTTATTTGAGAGAGGGTTAAGATGGGAATACCAGGGTCTCCTACCACTGCAAAAGAACTTCATTATTTTTTTTTCTTGTTTTTCGAGATAGAGTCTTGTCCTAGCCCAGGCTGACTGGGAATTCACTTTGGTACTGGCCTCAAACTCACAGTGATCCTTCCACCTCTGCCTGCTGAGTGCTAGGATGAAAGGCATTCAGCACCACTCCTTACAAATGAACTTCAGATTTGCATGTGCCACTTTGTACATCTGGCTTTCCATGGGTACTGGAGAATTGAACCTGGGTTATCAGGCTTTGCAAGCAAGTACCTTTAACCACTGAGCCGTCTCTTCAGACCACTCTTTTTTGTTGTTGTTGTTTTTCGAGGTAGGGTCTCACTCTGGCCCAGGCTGACCTGGAATTCACTATGGAGTCTCAGGGTGGCCTCGAACTCATGGTGATCCTTCTACCTCTGCCTCCCGATTGCTGGGATTAAAGGCGTGCACCACCATGCCCGGCTTTTTATTTATATATTTATTTATTTATTTGACAGAGAGAAAGAGAATGGGCCTGCCTGGGCCTCCAGCCACTGCAAACGAACTCCAGACACATGCGCCACCTTGTGCGTCTGGCTAATGTGGGTCCTGGGGAATTGAACCTGGGTCCTTTGGCTTTGCAGGCAAACGCCTGAACCACTAAGCCATCCCTCTAGTCCCCACTCCATTTTTTTTTTTTTAAAGTAGAAAAAGTAAAGCCCTGCCCAGAAGCCTTCCAAACCCTCCCCTAGGGTTTGCTGGACCCTGGTCACACTGCCTAGCCCTGATGTAAAGGCACATGAACATACTTCACACCTTTCTTGACCGTTCCTTCCTCCTGCAGTGAGGAGCTGGATGAGCTGCATTACCAGGACACAGACTCAGACTTGCTGGAGCCGAGAGACAGCAAGTGCAAAGTCAAATGGACCCATGAAGAGGTGAGCCACATGCTGTTCCGTGCAACTGGTGGGGAATGAGAGCAGCTGGGGGCCAGGCCAGAGAGCTGGGCCTGGGTATCTGCCTGATGTCCTCATCCTCACTAATGGAGGAAGAGCCATTATTTAAAATAAGTAAATAAAGGTGTTTGTATTTATTTAGTTTGAATTTTCAAGGTAGGGTCTCACTGTAGCCCAGGCTGACCTGGAACTCACTATAGTGTCAGGGTGGCCTTGAACTCATGGCGATCCTCCTCCCTTTGCCTCCTGAGTGCTGGGATTAAAGGCTTGTGCCACCGTGCCGGGCAAATAAAGGTTTCTTTACCTCACAATTCCAGAGTCTGGGAGGTCCAATGTACGGAGGTACATCTAGTGGAGTCTTTTTTGCTGGTGGAGACTGTGTGTCCCCAGGCAGTACAGAGAAGCACATGACAAGAGGTACACCTGGCTCTTTTCTTATTTTTTTTTTTAATTTTTACTTGAAAGGGGGAGAGAGAAAGTGAGTGAGTATGGATGTGCCAGGGCCTCTTGCCACTGTGTACAAACTCCAGATGTATGCACCCAGTTTGTGTCTGTATTTACATGGGAACTAGGGAATTGAGCCTAGGCACGCAAGTGCCTTTGAACACTAGGCCATCTCCCCAGCTCTTCTTTCTATTTAATTTCATTTATTTTTGGATTTTTCGAGGTAAGGTCTTACTGTAGCCCAGAGTGACCTGGAACTCACTGTGTAGTCCTAGACTGGTTTCGAACTCACAGCAATCCTACCTCTCCCTTCCAAGTGCTAAGATTAAAGGTGTACTTGCCACTACGCCCAGCTTTTTTTTTTTTTCAAGGTAGGGTCTCACTCTAGCCCAGGGTAACCTCAAACTCATGGCAATCCCCCTACCTCTGCCTCCCAAGTGCTGGGATTAAAGGCGTGTGCCATCACGCCTGGCCCAGCTTGTTTTTGAGGAAGACAGGGTCTCACTTTGTAGCTCAGTATTGTATTAACTTTTCCTAGGAGATGGGAATAAACACCTGTTCACCCCAGATAGGGCACAGACATCAGACCAAAGTAACGATTATACAAAGTCCAAATTGGTGAGCCAGTGAGTTTATTGGGCTTACTTCCAGAGCAAGGTGAGGGGTTACTTATGGGTCATGAATGACTCGAAGGAAAGTGTGTCACTGAAAAGCTCACCCCAGTATAGGAGGTAATCCACAGAAGCAGAGTGGAGCTCACTGCAGGCCCTCAGCTTTGCTGATAGGAGCAGGAGAGTCCTCCAGTGTTTGTTCCCTGCTTCTGTAACCTTTGGGGAGGGGTCTGGAGACTTCTTTGTGCTTCACGAGACCTATTGATTGTTTACTTTCTGAGTCTCTTTGAACCTGCCTCCAGGAGGGAATGTTTCAATTCAGAGAAACATTCCAGACTGGCCTGGAACTCACTGTGTAGACCAGGCTAGCTTCAGTTTTGTGGTCGGTCATCTCTCTTTCTTTAGCCCCTGTTGGGATTGCAGGTGAGTCATCCACCCTCTCCTGACCCTTCACAGCCTCCTTTCTAGTTTCTATTTGTATGATTTTAACTACTCCACAGTGGCATCATACAGTGTTTTCCTTAAGTGACTAGTTTATTTCATTTAGCATAATTTGTCAAGATTATCTGTGTTGTAGTTTGTGTCAGAATTTTTTTTTTTTTTTGTTAGTTTTGTTTTTCAAGGTAGGGTCTCGTAGCCCAGGCTGACCTGGAATTCATTATGAAGTCTCAGGGTGGCCTTAATCTCACAGTGATCCTCCTACCTCTGCCTCCCAAATGCTGGGATTAAAGGCGTGCGCCACCGTGCCTGGCTGTGTCAGAATTTTCTTTCTTTGGGGGTGGGTTTTTTGTTTTTTTTAAAGGTAGGGTCTCACTGTAGACCAGACGGGCCTGGCACTCTGGGCCTGGAACTCACAGCGAGCCTTTTCTCTCTGCTTCCCAGAGGGCAGGGATCAAAGGCGTGCACTACCACGCCAGGTGGAGGTGGAGTTTTTTGAGACGGAGTCTTATGTAGCCATAAAAGCAGGGCTTCCTACATGTTAGCTACAGAGCTCCATTCCCAGTACTCAGTGTTGTAAACCTTTCCACCTTGAAGCAGCCAGAGCACTCCCTTGACCTCCCCCCCCACACACACACATTCTACCTATACTGTACTAATTTTGATCCTTCTTTTGGCCTTCTGCTTTACTTTTGCTTGCCTGAGGCTTTGATTAACATCTGCCTGCCTCCTGGGAAGAATTGTTGCCACCTGCCCCTGTGACTAGCATTTGAGCAGTAGTAGGTGCTCAGGTGAAGGCTCCATCAAGGTGGTAGTGAAGCTTTCTGCATGTTGAGTAGAACCCTCTGTCTCTCTGACATTGGCAGGATGAACAACTGAGGGCCCTGGTGAGGCAGTTTGGACAGCAAGACTGGAAGTTCCTGGCCAGCCACTTCCCTGTGAGTATGCCCCAGGGGCAAGGGCTCTGGGTGATCGTCTATACTTCTGAGACATACTTTGTGCCCTGGAGAAGGAAAGGGAGTTTTTCACCCACCCCCAACAACACAATTCTGAGCACGACCTTTTGAAGCATCTCTGTGCTGCTCCTTAAGCAAGCTTTGAGTCTCCAGCCTCCCCCGCCCTCATATTTGCATTTCTTCCTGCAAGTCTGGGGAATGACTTAGTTTCTGACGTGGAACCTGAACTTGGAGGAAAGCATTCTTGCAGTAGGCTTTATTCAGGCTGAGGTCCCTGTAGAGCTGGTTGTTGCTACCACAACTGAACATTCCAAGCCTTCTGAGGGCCAGAGTCCCCTCTGATACCCCCACCCTAGGATTGCAGGTGTCTTGGAGGAGAGAAGTGTGGCAGAGCTGCCCCCCTGACTGACTGCTGGGGTCCATCAGGCAGCCCAAGGTCCTAGTCAGCACATGCCCCTGTCCATTTTCCAAGGAGAACGTGGAAATTCGTAACAAATCCCCCAAGAGTTTGTTACAGTCTGTCCCCACCCTGGGTTACAAACTTTGAGATGACACCCCCGTATCCTGGGTTCAGATGGTAGAAGTGCCTTTCCACAGGGCCTAAGTTTATCTTTAAAAACTTAAAAAAATTTTTTTTTGTTGTTGTTGTTGAGAGAAAGAGAATGCGAACAGCAGGGCCTCTAGCCACTGCTAACAAACACCAGATGCATGCACCACCTCGTGCATCTGGCTTTATGTGGGTACTAGGGAATTGAACCTGGGTCATTCAGCTTTGCCTGCGAGCTCCTTAACCTCTAAGCTGTCTTTCCAGCTGAGGTCTGGGTTTATAAACCACCTTTAGGGCTGGAGAGATGGCTTAGTGGGTAAGTTGCTTGCCTGTGAAGCCTAAAGACCCATGTTTGACTCTCCAGGTCCCACATAAGCCAGATGCACAAGGTGATGCAAGTGCAGAAGGTCACACATGCACACAGGGTGGTGCACCCTGTCTGGACTTTGATTATAGTGACTGGGTGTCCTGCCATGCCAGTTCTCTCTTTCTCTCACCCTCCCTCTCATAAAAAAGTGTGTGTTTGGGGGGGGGGTCTGTTGGGCTAGCCTCAATACACACACACATGCATACACACCCACCCACCCTCCTTTGTAGCAAAGAGAATGTACCCATTTCTGGCACATGGGCCTGTAGTAGCTTGAGGGTGTGGGATGGGACACGACAGCCCAGATTCTGGATCCCAGTGCTTAAACAAGAGTCCCAGTCATTCTAATGTCCTTGTTCTAGAACCGCACAGACCAGCAGTGCCAGTACCGGTGGCTGAGGGTTTTGAATCCAGACCTGGTCAAGGGGCCATGGACCAAAGAGGAGGACCAGAAGGTAAACTGCTGGCACAGAGCTTGTGTGCACAGTGGGCCTTCACCCACTGCCAGAGAATTGGGTGCCGAGGCTGTTCTGTGTGCTGGCAGAGGTGTCCTGCTCAATGTGGAGATGTCTACACACCCTGTACTACCCAAGCTCTAAATTAAGGGTTTTCAGGCCTCCCCACCTGTGGACTTGGGCCGATTACCTGGTTTGCCCCTCCCCATCCTGTTTGAGACTTGTCTCGTGTAGTCCAGACTCATCTTGAACTCATGTGCAGCTGAGGATGACTTTGAACTTCTAATTTTTTTTTTTTTTTTTTTTTTTTTTTTGCCTTCATCTCTCAAGTCCTGGGATCCTAGGAGCCAGAGACTGAACCTAGAAGATCTTTGTGCATGCTAGCCAAAAACTACTAGCCCCTTATCTAGTCTTTTTTTTTTTTTTTTTGGTTTGTGTAGGTAGCCCAGGCTGACCTGGAATTCACAAATTCACTATGTAGTCTCAGCTGGCCTTGAACTCATAGCGATCATCCTACCTCAGCCTCCTGAGTGCTGGAATTAAAAAAAAAAAAAAAAAAAAAAAAAAGCGTGGCTGGGGAGATGGCTTAGTGGTTAAGGCATTTGCCTACAAAGCCAATGGATCCAGGTTTGATTCCCCAGGACCCACATTAGCCATATGCACAAAGGAGCACACACATCTGGAGTTCATTTACAGTGGCTGGAGGCCCTGGAGCGCCCATTCTCTCTCTCTCTCTTTCTCTGTCAAATAAGTAAACATAAAATATTTTTTAAAAAGCGTGTGCCACCATGCCCAGCCCAATTGTTATGTTAAAAAAATTTTTTTTAAATTTACTTATTTGCAAGCAGAGAGAGAGAACGGGTGTGCAAGGGCCTCTAGCTGCTGCAGATGAACTCCAGATGCGTACGCCCCTTTTGTGCGTCTGGCTTTATGTGGGTACTGTGGAATCAAACTTGTGTCCTTGGATCTTTCAGGCAAACTCCTTAACCACTGAGCAAGCTTTCCAGCCCCTCCCACATTTTTATTTATTTTACTTTGAATTAGGGTCTCACTTTAGCCCAGGCACTCACTCTGTAGTCCTGGGCTATACAGAAATGAAGTAGAATATATCCTCATCAAAATTTCACTTCCTGTAAATGTCTACTTTTCCTAGTTTGTGCAGCTTGTGTGTGTCCAGAATTGATTGCGGGACCTGGCTTGGATAGCTGCATTTGTTGTGGTTTGTATTCTGATTAAGAGGACAACTAAATAAAGCTGGGCGTGGTGACACACACCTTTAATCCTAGCACTTGGGAGGCAGAGATGGGAGGATCACTGAGAGTTCAAGGCCACCCTGAGACTATATAGTTAATTCCAGGTGATCCTGGATCAGAGTGAGACCCTACCTCAAAAAAAAAAAAAAAAAAAAAAAAAGAGGACAACCAAAGCCTGCATTCCAGCTCTGACTAGCCACAACTCTCCCTATTTAAACAAAATTTCTGTAGGGGCTAGTAGTGGATAGCATGCGGTGTTTCTGGGGATGACCCCCACAGTGGGTTCAAAGCCCTGTATCACTCCCTGCCTATTTCCACATGTCTTGACTATTGGATCTTTGAGGAAAGAGCTGGACACTAGCTTCTGTTCCTTAGAGTCTCAGGTGATTTTGGCCTTTAGTTACTTCTGGTCAATAAATGGCAAGGATATGGTAGATCTTTAGGCAGTCACCTGGCCTGCACGAGGTAAGTCATCCTTGGTGTTGGATCCTCAAGGCCATAATGAGACCCTGGATGGCAAGGCTGGTTCTGGTTCACTGATGCTCTTCTCCAAGGTTATTGAGCTGGTCAAGAAGTATGGCACAAAGCAGTGGACGCTCATTGCCAAGCACCTGAAGGGCCGGCTGGGGAAGCAGTGCCGGGAACGTTGGCACAACCACCTCAACCCTGAGGTGAAGAAGTCATGCTGGACTGAGGAGGAGGACCGCATCATTTGCGAGGCCCATAAAGTGCTGGGCAATCGCTGGGCTGAGATTGCCAAGATGCTGCCTGGAAGGTGAGCTTCCTGCTGAGGGTCCAGTGACTGGGGCGTGGTTCCAGGAGGTGAGGCCCATGCTTGTGATAACAGGTCTTAGGCAATGGTGAGCATAAGTTCTATTCCTTCTGTCAGCCTTGCCTCCAGGTCCCCCAGAGGCATGCATAAACAAGTCCTTCCAGGAATGTCCTGAGCAGTACCAAGGGGGCGGGGGGTGCATCAACCAGAATGTCAGGTTTTATTATAACCTACTAAAAGAATTACAATGAAAATTTATGATGAAAAAAAAAATCTTCTGTCCCTCTTTACCACTGTTTTGGTTTATTTTTGGAGATAGCTGACATTGGCCTAGACCTCTCCATGCGGCCCAGGCTGGCCTCATACTTGGAGTGCTCCTGATTTAGCCTCCCAAGTACTTAGATTACAGGTGTGCATCTCCATGCCTAGCCAGGCTTGCCTTGTTCTCTGTTAGTTCTTCTGGTATTTGCCTTCCTGCTTATGAATGATACATTGTTTCTAATCCCCAGAGCTTCCACCAGCGCGGTTTCCTGGGTGCTCACAGTGTGTCACAATGTTGCCTTCAGAGGAGCCATCCTGGAGCGCTCTTGTCCTTACGGGACTGTTGCCCCGTTGTTCCCTGGGAACGTTCCTTTGCATCTCCTCTTCTGTGTGCTTGATCCCTCTTCTGGTTTCTTTCTTTGTGTTGGTGGAGCGCATCCTTCAGTAGCATCCTGGGAGCAGTTCAGGAAGGTGATGGTGTGTCCAAAGATGCGATACTTTGGACAGATGAGTTTCAAAATAATTTTCCTTCTGCATATTGAAAACATTCTGTACTCTTCTTTCTCCTGCTTTCAGGTTTTACTTCCTAAGAGATTTCTTTGGTTTCCCCTTCCAACCTTTTGGCAATGATTTTTTTTTTCTTTTTTTTTTTTTCTCCATTTTTATTAATATTTTCCATGATAACAAAAAAAATCCCATGGTATTACCCTCCCCCCTTTCCCCTTTGAAATTCCATTCTCCATCATATCCCCTCCCCATCTCAATCTTTCTACTTACATATATACAATACCAACCTAATAAAAGCCCTCCTCCCTTTCTTTCTCTTCCCTTTCTATCTCCTTTTTTAACTTACTGGCCTCTGCTACTGAGTTTTTTCCTTCTCACACAGAAGGCCAATCATCTCTAGCTAAGATCCACATATGAGGGAGAACATGTGGCGCTTGGCTTTCTGGGCCTGGGTTACCTCACTTAGTATAATTCTTTCCAGATCCATCCACTTTTCTGCAAATTTCATAACTTCATTTCTCTTTACTGCTGAGTAAAACTCCATTGTATAAATGTGCCATATCTTCATTATCCACTCATCAGTTGAGGGACATCTAGGCTGGTTCCATTTCCCAGCTATTATAAATTGAGCAGCAATAAACATGGTTGAGCAAGTATCTCTAAGGTAATGAGATGAGTCCTTAGGATATATTTTTGGCAATGATTTTGATTAAAAAGTTTTAAGACCTACAGCTGGGGAGATGGCTCATTACAGTTACTTGCTTGCAAAGCCTGATGGCCCGCATTCAAAGGTTCAATTCTCCAGTACCCACAGACCCAGGTACTCAAAGCGGCAAGTGTGTCTGGAGTTCATTAAGTCCTCAAATCTCAACTATATCATTTTATGGGTCCTATTATTGTTTATATTTTTAAATGCTTTTTAAATTTATTTAGGAGAGAATGGGTGCCCCAGGGCCTCCAGTTGCTACAGATGTACTCCAGACAGACACATGCACCACCTTGTGCATCTGGTCTACATGGGTCTTGGAGAATCAAACCAGGGTCCTTTGGCTTTGCAGGCAGCACCTTAACCACTAAGCCATCTCTCCAGCCCATTATTTTATTTAAAAAAAAATTTTTTTTGTTTATTTTTATTTACTTATATGAGAGTGACAGAGAGAGAAAGAGGCAGAGAGAAAAAAGAGAGGGAATGGGTGCGCCAGGGCCTCCAGCCACTGCAAACGAACAAACGACCGACCTCCAGACACGTGTGCCCCCTTGTGCATCTGGCTAACATGGGTCCTGGGTAATCGAGCCTTGAACCGGCATCCTGAGGCTTCACAGGCAAGCGCTTAACCGCTAAGCCATCTCTCTAGCCCTCCCCCTTTTTTTGTTTTAATGCAAGAGGGTGAGAGAGAGAATTGACAACTTGTAATTAAACTCCAGATGCGTGCACCACTGATGCGCATGTGCAACCTTGCACACTTGTGTCACCTTGCGTCTGGCTTACGTGGGACCTGGAGAATCGAACATGGGTCCTTAGGCTTTGCAGGCAAGTGCCTTAACTGCTGAGCCATCTCTCCAGCCCTAGTGTATGTTTTGTTTTTCGACGTAGGGTTTCACTCTAATCCAGGCTGACCTGGACCTCACTATGTAGTCTCAGGGTGGCCTCGAACTCACTGCGATCCACCTACCTCTGCCTCCCAAGTGCTGGGATTAAAGGTGTGCGCCACCACGCCTGGCTCTACTGTATGTTTTTAACAGTTTATTTCGTTATTGATAATATTTTTTAAACAAACAAAACCCCACCTATTTCCTACATTGTGTATCTGCCCAGTGTTACTTTTTTTTGCTAGTTCCCCTCAGGGTTCTGTTTCCCATTGGAGAGGTCTCTTGAAAGGCTTGCTGATGAGTGGCAGGCCATTCACCTGTAGGAACCAGTCATTACAAGTTGTTTGGAAGGTCATTGCACCCAGGCTGTACTTATCTGCTGATGGCTTTGATTGTCCATTGACCTGTTGGGAGGACTTTCCAAGAATTACTCAGTATTCTCTGGAGTGCCCAGGCCTGGTGGAAGAGCTGGAGCTTTGCAGGAAGGAGACGGGGTGGGTTACCTCCAATGTGCAGATTTTCATTGAGTTCCAGCCCTGTGCTCCATTCCTGTCTTATGGTCATAAGTGCCTGGCTATTTCTTCGTAGAGAAGAGCCCTCCCTTCTGCCTGCAGGGTGAGAGCCTCTGCTGTTTTCAGCCTGTGTTTCATCCCTGTACCTCCCTAGGCCTAGTTTCTCCAATACTGGGGCTTTTGGGGTTCTCTGAGGAGCTTGGGATGACTTGGCCCAGTTTGTGCCAGACTCTGTCTTTGAGGTCACTTCCATTTCAATTCCCTGTCCCCTGACAGCTTGGCAAGTTTCCCTCAGTGCTTTTTTATTTTATTTTATTTTTTTATTGACAACTTCCATAATTGTAAACAATATCCCATGGTAATTCCCTCCCTCCCCCTACTTTTCCCTTTGAAACTCCACTCTCCATCATATCCCCTCCCCCTTTCAATCAGTCTCTCTTTTATTTTGATGTCCTGATCTTTTCCTCCTGTGATGATGGTCTTAGGTAGGTAGTGTGAGGCACTGCCCTCACTGCTTTTTATCTCCTGAAAACTTGCCATCCTCTTCTACCCCATTCTCTTTGTCCTTGTGCAGTTTTATTTGTTTCATTGCTGACCTGGAATTCACTATGTAGTCTCAGGGTGGCCTCGAACTCACTGTAATCCTCCTACCTCTGCCTGCTGAGTACTGGGATTAAAGGTGTGCGCCACCACGCCCAGCTAGATCCAGACCCAGATCACAAGTCAGCAGCCAACAGTTCGCCTACAATTTCTACAGATGCACAGTGTGTTAAGAAGGGGATAAGGGCTGGAGGGATGGCTTAGTGATTAAGGCGTTTGCCTGCAAAGCTAAAGGACCCAGGTTCGATTCCCCAGGATCCATGTTAGCCAGATGCACAAGGGGGCGTACGTGTCTGGAGTGCGTTTGCAGTGGCTGGAGGCCCTGGCGTGCCCATTTTCTCGCTCTCCCTCTTTCTCTATCAAATAAATAAAATACTTTAAAAAAACAGAAGGGGATAAAGGTTCCAAACACATTTTCAGCTTTGTAATTTCTGTCATAGCTTGAAATACTCTTGAATTACATTTGCTTATTTCATAGAGATGTATAGACATTCTCTGTAAACCATCGGGGGTTTGAAGCAGTGAGACTTCATCGTAAAACAGTCTCCACTCACAGCAGTGAGAGCTCAGCTCGTGGGTGTGATGTGCCTCACATGCAGCCAGAGTTGCAGTTCAAAAGTGGCTCATTTTCCCTTGCAGGACAGACAATGCTGTGAAGAATCACTGGAACTCCACCATTAAAAGGAAGGTGGACACAGGAGGCTTTCTGAATGAGTCCAAAGACTGCAAGCCCCCAGTCTACTTGCTGCTGGAGCTTGAGGACAAGGATGGCCACCAGAGTGCCCAGTCTGCAGAGGGGCAGGTGAGGGGGTTCTCCGGTGGCATTCCCAGATGGTTAGTTTTTTTTTCATTTCCCACTTACTCGGCACTATTCTCTTGACTCCTGTATCCTCAGCTGCTCACTGGTTTCTTCTACAGACTCTTGAGTATGGCCTCCATGTTTCTAGGGCCTTTCCTTGTGACATTCTTTTTTTAGATTTATTTTTATTTATTTGTTTATTTATTTATTAGAGATAGAGAGATAGAGAATGGGCACACCTGGGCCTCTAGCCACTGCAGGCAAACTCTAGACACATGTGCCACCTTGTGTATCTGGCTTACGTGGGACCTGGAGAATCAAACCTGAGCCCTTAGGCTTTGCAGGCAAGCACCTTAACCGCTGAGCTATCTCTCAACCCCCCCCTTTGTGACCTTTTTTTTAAAAAAAATTTTTTGTGAGGTAGGGTCTCACTCTGGCTCAGGCTGACCTGGAATTAACTATGTAGTCTCAGGGTGGCCTCAATCTCACCGTGATCCTCCTACCTCTGCCTCCGGAGTGCTGGGATTAAAGGTGTGCACCACCACGCCCTGCTTCCCTTGTGACATTCTTATACAGTGACTAGCACTTGTCTTGCCTGCAGGACAACAGCAGTCTGATCAGTGATGCTGAGGCACGGGGTGTCCTTGTTAGCAGAGTCTTTGTATTAGTCAGGGCTCTGTAGAGGAACAGAACTGCTAGAATGAATTATATTAAAAGGGGAATTTATTGGATTAGTTTATGGTAGTCCAATAGCAGGTGAGGCCAGAGAATCAAGGAACCCGGTAGCTCCTCAGTCCATGTGGCCAGATGCCTCAGCAGTCCCGATCTGGCACTGAAGGCCTGGAGGCTTCCTGAGGAGCTGCTGGGTTTCCATCCACGCAGGTCTTCAGTTAGTGCTGGAAGGCAGCGAGCAGCTCCGGCAGCCAAGTGGAAGGAAGTAAGGGTTCTTTTTACCCAGAGCTTCCTTATATAAAGTCCCCCCTGAGAGAGGCCGCCAGCTCTGGGGGAAGGACTTCCTCCTTCAGTTATTCCTTCCTGGAAGCAACCTCGGAGACCCACCTGAAAGGGATTTCTGTGGATTACTAAACAGATCAAGTTGACAACACTTTAACTATCACAAGTCCATCCCTTGTCAACTTGACACCAAACCATATCTCCTTACATGATACTTAATTTCCAAATGAAAACAGTAACAAGCTCATAATTCTGCCTAACATGGTATAACTATTCCATGTACAACCAGAAATGCAAAATCTTCTGCCAACACAAAGCAAGGTTCCTTGAGGAATGCTTAGTCTCTAATATAATAGATCTAATATAAATTCAACAATAGTTAGTTAGTGATGTAATCTTAATATTGGTGTAGATATATACAAACATTCCATATCAAGGTAGGACAGAAACATTGCAATTACAGTCCTCATTTTTGTAACTGGTCACGTGGCCTTAGCTGGTATTTGTAACTACCTTCTTTTACTATCCATTCTGTATTTCCTGCACCTTCAGCAAGCACCTCAGCAGCTCTTGGTTCTTTACCTGGAGGGGTGACTCATACCTTCATTCCTGAAGGATCTGGGCCATTTATCACACTACCTCTGTTGGGTTGTTGCAGTTGTCCATTGACTTTGGTTACAGGGCATGGTAACACTAAGAAACGCCTAAAGGATCTCCTGTTCTGCAGACATACTCTTCCTTACCTCCATTGTGGAGGAGCAGTCCAATTTCCCCTTGGTAGTCTGGACCAATCACACCTGCTAACATTGTAACACTGTTGAGTGGAGGGCATCAGGAGCCCAAAGTGCCCAAGGGGGAGTCTTAGCTTCTAGTTCAGTGGAATGTTCTTCATGTCTCCTGGCAAAAGCACTTCCCCCTCTGGCACCAAGACCTCTAGACCAGCAGAGTGTGAGGTTATGGGAACAGAAGGCAAAAATTTGGTTAATGGGTCACTTGGGCTGATTGTAAATGGAACCATTCCCATTTCTACCCCTTGATTCCTGGACCTGTGACTCTGGGCTACAGGAGAAACAGCACCATGTATAGGACGCTGATTCAGAGCATATACAGCCTGCTGGAGGACACTCCCCCAGCCCTCCAAGTGATTGCCATCTCATTGGCACTGTAGCTGTTTCTTTGAAAGGTCATTCCACCATTCTATCAAGCCAGCTGCTTCAGGGTGGTGGGGTGCATAGGCCAGTGAATTCCATGATCCTGAGCCTACTATCATACTTCCTTGGCTGTGAAGTGAGTTCCTTGGTCAGGAGCAGTGCTGTGTAGAATACCATGGTGGTGGACAAGGCATTCTGTATGCCCATGGATGGTAGTTTTGGCAATAGCACTACATGCAGGAAAAGCAAATGCATACCCAGAATCAGTATCTATTCCAGTAAGGACAAAACACTGTCCTTTTCATGATGGAAGAGGTCCACTGTAGTCAACCTGCCACCAACTTGCTGACTAGTCACCCCGAGGAATACTATCATATCAGGAGCTCAGAGTTGATCCCTGCTGCTGGAAGATTTGGCACTCAGCAGCAGCTGTAGCCAGGTCAGCCTTAGTTAGTGGAAGTCCATGTTGTTGGGCCCATGCATAACCTGCATCCTTGCCACCATGGCCACTTTGTTCATGGGCCCACTGAGCAATGACAGGGATGGCTGAGGAAAAGAGGTTGACCACTATCCACAGAACGGGTCAGCTTATCTACTTGATTATTAACATCATCCTCTCATGAGGTCACCTGGTGAGTATTAACATGGGGCACAAGTATCTTTAAAAAAATTTTTTTTTAAATTTATTTGAGAGAGAGAAAAAGGGAGTGGGGAGAGAGAAAGAGAGAATGGGCTTGCCAGGGCCTCCAGCACTGCAAACACCAAATGCATGTGCCCCCTTGTGCATCTGGCTTATGTGGGTTCTGGAGAACTGAACTGGGATCCTTTGGCTTTGCAGGCAAACGCTAAGCGATCTCTCCAGACCCACAAGTATCTTTATATCCTTTTCCCATTCAGAGAGTTCTATCCACATACACCTCCCCCAAATGTTCTTCTCAGCAATTTTCCAATTGTGCTCCTTCCAAGTCTCAGACCATCCAGCCAAACCGTTGGCCATAACCCATGAATCAGTGTATAACCACCCATCTGGCTATTTTTCTTTCCAGGCAAAATGCACAACCGTGTGCACTGCCCAAAGTTCCACAAATTATGAAGACTTCCCTTCACCACAGTCCCTCACAGTTGTCTCAGAAAGGGGCTGTAATGCTGTAGTTGTCCACTTCTGGGCGGTGCCCACATAAGGTGCTGAATCATCTGTAAACCATGCCCTTGTCCTTTCCTCTTCAGTCAGCTGATCGGAGTGCACACCCCATGATGCCATAGGTGCATGCTTGGGGACAGAAGGCATTGTTACAGGAGTACAAGTCATAGGCATTTGGGTAACTTACTTACGCCTTCAGGGCCTGCTCGAGCCCGATCATGTATATACCACTTCCACTTGATGACGGACTGCTGCTATGCACATCCAACTTTATGGCCTGGTGGGTCAGCTAACACCTAGCTCTTAATGGGCAGCTCAGGCCACATGTAACTTGATGCACTAAGGCCCAATAGCAAGCCAAGAGCTGTCTCAAAGGGAGAATAATTGTCTGCAGAAGATGGCAGGGCATTGCTCCAAAAATCCCAAGGGCCTCCACTGTGATTCACCTATGGGGGCCTGCCAGAGCCTCCAAATGGCATCCCTATCTGCCACCGACACCTCAAGTACCATTGGATCTGCTGGATCTTATGGCCCAAATGGAGAACAGCCTGCACAGCAGCCTGGATCTGTTGAAGAGCCTTCTCTTGTCTGGGCCCCACTGAAAACTAGTAGCTTTCCAAGTCACTTGGTATGGGACGGAGTAAGATACCCAAATGAGGAATGTGCTGTCTCCAAAATCCAAATCGGCCCGCTAGACGTTGTGCTTCTTTCTTAGTGGTGGGAGGGGTCAGATGCAACAACTCATCCTTCACCTTAGAAGAAATATCCCTGCATGCCCCATACCACTAAACTAGAAATTTCACAGAGGTGGAAGGTCCTTGAATTTTGGATGGATTTATTTCCCATTCCCTGATGCGCATATGCTGTACCAGCAACTCCAAAGTGGTTGCCACCTCCTGCTCATTTGATCCAATCAGCATTATGTCATTGATATAATGGACCGATGTGACACCCTGTGGAAGGGACAGGCAATCAAGATCCCTGTGAACTAAGCTGTGACACAGGGCTGGAGAGTTAGTATAACTCTGAGGTGAAACAGTAAAGGTGTACTGCTGACTTTGCCAGCTGAAGGCAAATTGCTTCTGGTGGTCCTTATGGATAGGAATGGAGAAAGCATTCACAAGACAAATAGCTGCATACCAGGTACAAGGAGATGTGTTAATCTGCTCAAGTAAAGAAACCACATCTGGTACAGCAGCTGCAATTGGAGTCACCACCTGATTAAGTTTCTGATAATCCACTGTCATTCTCCAGGATCCATCTGTCTTCTAAACAGGCCAATAGAGTTGAAGGGAGATGTGGTGGGAACCATCATCCCTGCATCCTTCAAGTCCTTTATAGTGGCATTAATTTCTGTAATCCCTCCAGGGATGCAATACTTTTTATTTATTAGAGAGAGAGAGAATGGGCACACCAGGGCCTCCAGCCAATGCAAACGAATTCCAGACATATGTGCCCCTTGTGCATCTGGCTTACATGGGTCCTGGGGAATCGAACCAGGGTTGTTTGGCTTTGTAGGGAAGTGCCTTAACTGCTAAGCTGTCTCTCCAGCCTGTGATACTGTTTTTGATTCACTATTTTTCCCCGTGGTGGGAGCCTCAATGGCTTCCATTTGGCCTTTCCAACCATAATAGCCCTCCACAAGTAAGGAACCAATGTGGGGGTTCTCCTAAGTATATCTCAATCATGTATTCTGGGGCTGGGAAAATAACCACAGTGTGAGTCCTCTGGCCCACTGGACCCACTGTCAGTCTATTTGCCAAGACTCCATTGATCACCTGACCTCCGTAAGCACCTACTTTAACTGGAGGGCCACGGTGCTTTTTGGGGTCTCCTGGAATCAATGTCAATTCAGAGCCAGGGTCCAGTAGACCTCCAAAGGTCTGACTATTTCCTTTTCCCCAGTGTACAGTTACCCTAGCAAAAGGCCACAGGTCCCTTTGAGGAAGGATAGGAGTAAGCTTAATAGTGAAACTTTTGGGGATTGTGGGAAGGTCCTTCCTGAAGGGGACCCAGCCACCCCTTCAATCAAGGGGCTCAGGATGTGTAAACTGGCTCAAGTCTGGAAACTGATTAAGAGGCCTTGATTCTCTGTTCCTATAATTCAAAGTGGCTTTATGTTCCTTTGCTCTGGAACTTTTCTGCAGTTCTGATACAGATCAAGCAGGAGCTCAATAGGCTTCTTATCTATTTAACTTCTGGGAAAACCATGATTAATCAGCCAATGCCAAAGATCCATATGAGTCATACCTTTATGTGCAATTGCCTATGCTGTCTTTTATGAAAAACACTCTCACCTTACGTTTGGCGATTCAGCACTGCCACTTGGCCCTTCTTACCCCGAGATCCAGTTATACCCATTGCATCTAAATCACCTAATGCAGCTGCCATTGTGAGGTCTTCTTTATATAAAAGACCAATGATGGAGGACTTCAACTATGCTGCTGCTTCCCTCACAAATCTGTTTCTTATAGTCTTAGTGAAGGGCACATCTTCTGGACACTCCCATTGTGGGGGAAAAGATGAGTTTAGTGGCAAATCCACTCCAGCATTCCAAGTTCTTTGAACCTTCTAATCCATCAGTGTTAAGCCAAGAGATATCAGGCAGCTCAAGCTCATTCAAGGTATAAGTATTCATACCTCAGCCAACCAATCAAATAGACTCTTGGCACCTCTTCCAACTGCACAAGCAGCAGTGTTAAATCTAAAATCTAAGCAACCAATCAGCCTCATCATTTATCTTACTCTTTCTCAAATATTCAAATGTTTTAAATACAGAGTCACTAAATTCCTTGCTCTTCACAAGACATGACTCAGGTTCACCAAATACATCTATCTCACAGAGTCCTTTAAATAGTTCACACGTGGATTATTAGTGCCCTCCTTATTTCCAGTAAAAGCACTCTCTTTATCACCAGTAGGGCCTTTAGTAGAAGTTGGAAAGCCAACCCCAGATAGCACCAAGCCCACTAGAGAAATCCATCCTTACAATTCTGTTTCTCTAGAACCACTCCTGGTACCAAAATCTGTATTAGGGTTCTTTAGAGGAACAGAACTGCTAGAATGAATTATATTAAAAGGGGAATTTAGCCGGGCATGGTGGCACATGCCTTTAAACCCAGCACTCAGGAGACAGAGGTAGGAGGATCTCTGTGAGTTCAAGGCCAGCCCAAGACTACGTAGTGAATTCCAGGTCAGCCTGGGCTAGAGTGAGATCCTACCTCGGAAAACAAAAAAAGGAATTGGATTAGTTTATGGTAGTCCAATAGCAATTGCAGGCCTGAGAATCAAGGAACCCGGTAGCTACTCAGTCCACTTGGCCAGATGCCTCAGCAGTCCAAACGCTGCACAGAAGGCCTGGAGGCTTCCTGAGGAGCTGCTGGTCTTCAGTCAGTGCTGGAAGGCAGCGAGCAGCTCCAAGTGGAAGGAAGGAAGGAGCTCTTTTCACCCAGAGCTTCCTTATATAAAGTCCCCCTCTGAGAGAGGCCGCCAGTTCTGGGGGAAGGACTTCCTCCTTCAGCTAATCCTTCCTGGAAGCAACCTTGGAGACCCACCCCAAGGGGATTTTTGTGGATTACTAAACAGATCAAGTTGATAACACCTTAACCATCACAATCTTTCTCATTTGTTTTTTGAGAAAAAAATTTTCTTAAATTTGCACTTTCCAATCCTAAAACTGAATCAGGTTTGTCATCAAAAAGTAATAGTAAGAGGCCTGGAGAAATAGCTTAGTTGTTTAAGGCACTTGCCTACAAAGCCAAAGGACCAAGGTTCAATTCCCCAGGACCCACGTAAGCTAGATTCACAAGGGGCGCAAACATCTGGAGTTTGTTTGCAGTGGCGGGGGTTGCACCCATTCTCTGTACCCGGCCCCCCCCCCCTCCGCCTGTTTCTTTCTCAAAGGCAAATTTTAAAAATAAAAATAGTAAGGGCTGGTAGAGATGGCTTAGCAGTTAAGGCCTTTGCCTGCAAAGCCAAAAGACCTTAGTTTGATTCCCCAGTACCCATGTAAGCCAGATGCACAGAGTGGTGCATATATCTGGAGTTCCTTTGCAGTGGCATGAGGCCCTGGTGTGCCCATTCTGTCTCTTTTCTTCTCTCAAATAAAATATTAAAAAATAAGTTGGGCATGGTAGCATACGCCTTTAATCTGAGCACGTGGGAGGCAGAGGTAGGAGGATCGTTGCGAGTTTGAGGCCGCCCTGAAACTACATAGTGAATTCCAGGTCAGCCTGGGCTACAGTGAGGCCTTACGTCGTTAAAAACAACCAAAAAATACTAATAAAAATAGGGCTGCGGAGATGGCTTAGCGGTTAAGGCGTTTGCCTGTGAAGCCTAAGGACCCAGGTTCGATTCCCCAGGGCCCACATTAGCCAGATGCAGAAGGGGGCGCACATGTCTGGAGTTCATTTGCAGTGGTTGGAGCACCACTTTCTACCTCTTCCTCTTGTCTCTCTCAAGCAAATAAATAAAAATATTTTTAAAAATAACAAAATTAAAAAGCAGGGCTGGAGAAATGGCTCAGCAGTTTAAAAAAGCCTAAGGGCCCAGGTCTGATTCCCCAGTACCCACTTAAAACCAAATGTACAAGGTAGCACATGCATCTGGAGTTCGTTTACAGTGACTAGAGGCCCTGGTGTACCCTTTCTTTCTGTCAGTCTCTGTCCCTTCTTGCAAATAATATGTATCTAAAAGGCTGGGCTTTGTGGTATGCACCTTTAGTCCCAGCACTTGGGAGGCAGAGATAGGATCAAGGCCAACCTGAGACTATATAGTGGATTCCAGGCCAGCTTGGGCTAGAGTGAGACTGGGGGTGGGGTGAGGTGGGAGGTAGCCAGGTGTGGTAGCCCACACCTTTGATCCCAGCAGAGGTGAAGGTTTCAGCATGAGGCAGAGTGGGAGAGCTTCATTAGCCTTTAGAAATCCTGATTTGTTGAAATTGGTTTATTGATGTTCCTTTCATCCCCCACACGGTTGTGCTCCAGGGAGCTGGCCTTGCTAAGGCAGGACTGCCCCACACCAATGCCCTGAGCCCAGGTGGCCATGAACCTTTGCCCTCAATCTCCTTTCCAGCATGAGTGTTTGAGTTTGTTTTTTATGAGACAGAGTCTCACTGTGTAGCTCAAGCTGGGCTTGAACTTGGGCCAATCATCTTGCCCCAGCTTCCCAAGTGTTGGGGTTACAGGTGTGTGCACACATGTGCATAGGCCTGAATACAGTGTTGGCGGTCCTCTGTTGCTCATCTGTGTTTCCATGAAAGTGAGAGACACCAGTGTTGGGAAAGTTAAAACAAGAGGATTCTAAGTTCAAGGCCAGACTGTGCCTACATAGATCGTGTCTCAAAACAACTAAACAAACCAACCCAACTTCAGAATATACTGTTTGCCAGTACACTCCAGCTGCACGAATGATTTCCATGCGCCCTTTGTGCATCTGACTTTACAAGCAAATGCCTTTAACCACCAAGTTATCTCCTCAGTGCCTGAATGTGCTGATTTGCTTTTGCCTTTTTAAAAATCTTGCATTTAGCTGGGTGTGGTGGCGCACACCTTTAATCCCAGCACTCGGGAGGCAGAGGTAGGAGGCTCACCAGGAAGTCAAGGCCATCCTGAGACTACATAGTGAATTCCAGGTCAGCCTGAGCTAGAGTGAGACCCTACCTTGAAAAACAAAAAAAGATATCTTGAATTTATACTGCATATTATCTTTTTATTACTTTATCTTAGTGTTTATCCCCTAATTTTGTTGGTAGCTTCCTCTGTTAGGAAAGGCTTTAGCAACGCACACGTCACCCTCAGTGAAAGTGTCTCACTTGAGAGTTCTGCTCGTGTCAGCAGCGCGTACAGTTGTCACGTGACTATCAGCACAAACAAAATACATCTCCATCAGCCCCCAAATTCCAGATTGTGCTGGTCTACCCTACTGCGATAGACCCCTGGGAACCACTTGCCAATTGTCTGCCTGCCTGCTGTTGTTGACTTCTCAAGAATGTTGTATTCATGGTGCCATGGTTATATTTGTGTATCTTGTTTCAATCAACGTAATACTTTAAGGATTCACCTGTGTTGCATGTTACATCTTTTGAGCCCTGTTCTGGACTTTTGTCTTATCTGTAGTCTGTGGTCAATTTTTCCATGATCATGCCAACATCAGATTTTTTCCTTTTTTTAATATTTTATTTATTTATATAATTTCCATGATCATTCCAACATTGGATTTTTTTCTTTCTTTAATACTTTATTTATTTATATGACAGAGAAAGAGGGAGAGAGAATGGGCATGCCAGTGACTCCAGCCACAGCAAACGAACTCCAGACGCGTGTACTCCCTTGTGCATCTGGCTAACGTGGGTTCTGGGGAATCGAACCGGGGTCCTTTGGCTTTGTAGGCAAACGCCTTAACCGCTAAGCCATCCCTCCAGCCGTAGATGTTGGTTGATTTGGGTTGTATATTTTTTAGGTAGAAACAATTGCACAGTCTGTATCTCCACAAACATGTACAAATGGTGTGGCCTTGTGTCTTTAACAGGGAAGCCTTGTGACCACTTGGCCCCTGGCGCCGCTTGCCATGAAGGAAGAGGAGAGCAGTGAGGAGGAAGCCACAGCAGCTGCCACTTTTAAGGAGCAGCAGCCCATCCCTGTAGAGCTGGGTGACGTGCACAGCCCCCAGCCCCTGGAGGTCTTCCCTAAGCGTGAAGACCAGGAGGACTCCTTCCCAGAAACGAGCCTGCCCTACAAGTGGGTGGTGGAGGCGGCAAACCTGCTCATCCCTGCTGTAGGGTCCAGCCTCTCCGAAGCCCTGGACCTGATCGAGTCGGTATGTTGGTCCCAGCACCTCACAGCAGGCACAGGGCGGAGAGTACTTCTCTTGTGATCCTGCACCTTTTTGATCCTTCTGTCACCCTGTTACCATTTACTGACCAGTATGAACACGGCCCTGAGCAGGGCGCTGCAGCACCAGTGCCGCTGTGCAGTCCTTGCCCTTGCATGGGGTGGGGTGCGAATCCCTCCCAGAGAGGGCACGGCACTGTCTACAGCTATTGGGCCATAATAGCAGAGCAGACCCAGGCGCCATACGATTAGATTTCCTTGCTTGGGGGCGCTGGCTAAGTGGATTGGGCTACTTAGTTCAAGGCCATGTTGTGATTGCTATGCTACGTGTCCATTGTGCCCCTGTTGTGTGGCTCTTCCTGAGATGTGAACAAATGTCTCTTCACCACAGTTAGGGCACTGACAGATCAAAGAGATGATTCTGAACGGGTAAGTTTGCTGGGGTTGGTTATATGAGCATGGGTGCCTCAAAGGCAGCTATGTCACTGGAGGAATGCCCACCCTAGCAGGAAGCTCCTTCAGAGACTCTCCCCTTCCTTAGACTGGCTTGATCTAAGTCTGTACGCACACGTGCCGCCTGGCTGCATCGGTTAGAGAGCTTCGAGGTGTCTGTGCCCTGCCTTCTTTGAGACCATTTTCTCTGCTACTAATGAACTGCCAGACTGAAAACGATAGAAGCTTTTGCATAGGTGCTGGGGAAATGAACCCTGGCTGGCCAGCTTTGTAAGCAAGCCCCTTTTACTGTTGAGCCATCTCCCAGCCCTGTCTTCTGCTTTTATAACCTTGTGAATCCTGTAACTTTCTGGGTTTCCTGTCTTTAGAACCTTCTTCCAAGAGAGAATGCTTCAGACATGGTGGGACTATGTTGCCCCACTTGTGTGACAGTCCTGCTCAGCTGTACCAGAGGGAGTTAAGACGGTACCCTGATGTTTGGTCAGAACTTGGACTTTTTCCAGTTACCTTTCTCCTTTGGCAGCAGAGTGACAACAATTGCAAAAACCTGCTATCCCTTCCCTGCAGCATCTGCCACAAGGCAGTCCATGTAGGATGCGCTTCTGGCTTCAAGATTCTTTAACCTCTGAGGTCAGAATGTGGTCTGCCCCAGGCTGATCTCCACTCTTAAGAATGAACTGCCCCAGGCTCCAGCCTATCCTAAGAATCACAACTTTCCCCTTTTTATCTGGATTAACTCAAGGCCATACTTTCAGAATCAGTGGAATTCTGCTTCTAGAAGCCTTTGAATAAAGGTGGAAGGACCTATCCTGACTCTCAGGTTTGTTCCTTGAAGCTCATTGCAGGTTCCTTGGTGTGAAAGCAGGGAAGTCATTGAGGCCAGCAGGGTTGTTGTGGGGACTGCAAACAAGTTGTGAGGTGCCCCAAGGAGGAAGCCAGGATGGGCAGGCATCCCATCCACTCTTCCAGGTTGATCGTAAACGTTAGGTCTGTAGGAGCCATGTATGGTACTTGTGGGGTTTCCTTTTGTGTGTGTGGGGGGACATGCCTGTGTGCATGAAGATCAGAGGATAACCTTGAAGTGTTGGGCTCCTTTGACTTTATTTGAGACAGGATCTGTCTGGTTTTACTGTTGGGCAGGCCAGGCTGGTCCCACAAACCTCAGGAGTCTCTCGACTCCACCTCCCGTTGCCATAGGGCATTTGTGATGACATTTGTGCCACTTTTGTGTCCGGCCTTACGTGGGTGCTGGGGATGCAAACTTGGATTGGCAGGTTTGTAAGCAAGCACCTTTAGTCACTGAGCTATCACAGCATGTATTTTCTTTCTTTTTTCTTTTATCTAGTTTTGGCTATTTTATTTTTATTGACAACTCCCATAATTCTAGACAATAAACCATGATAATCCCCCCCCCTCACGTTCCCCTTCACAAATCTGCTTACTCTCCATTATGTCCCCTCCTCCTCTCAATTAGTCTCTCTCCTATTTTGATGTCATTATCTTTTTCTCCTGATATGAGGGTCCTGTGTAGGTACTACCAGAAATTGAGAGGTCGTGAAGGCCCAGGCCATTTTGTATCTGGAAAACTGCATTGTAAGCAGTGTTACCCTTCTTTTGGCTCTTACATTCCTTCCTCCACCTCTTCCACAATGGACCCTGATCCCTGGAGGGTGTGAATAGAGATATTTCAGTGCTGAACACTCCTCTGTTACTTCTTTGCACTTTGAGTCTTCTCTAACCAAAAGTGAGAGTAGCATTAATATATGGGTATGGATGTTAAGAAAAGTGCTTACTGGGCAGTTCGGTGAGCATAATATATGCATTTAGCCAGACACCAGCAGGCTTTACACCCCTAGGGTTCATAAATTCCCCCATCATTGGTTTTCAATACCAGGCATGTATTCCCTTCTATAGAGCAGGCCTCCAGTCCAATTAGAGTGGTTGATTTCCCCCATAACAGATGTGCCACTATTGCACCCATTGGTTCATTTGGCCTGGCTGGCTAAACTTAAGGCTTGCAGTGTCCACTGTTGTTTATATCCACTGATGACTTCTCTCTCCCATAGGGCTGCATGCAGTGTAGCTTTTTCCAGCTTTCTGTCAGCTGTTCTACATGGTGGAGGTTTTCAGCTCAACTTCAGCAGGGTTTCTCAGTAACATTGCAGCCCAAGCATGTGGACTCTTCAGCAATAGGGTCTTACCATCAATTCCTGGTGGGGAAACAAGAGTCTTGGCAATGGCCTGTAATGTTTTGGGGGTATCAGGGACCTCTTGACCAACAACTCACTGGAAGGTATCCCATCCTTGGCCCTGAAATTTTCCTACTAACAATCTATGGCTTCTGGGTGTGCTGTTGTCCAAAAAAGTAGGTTTCCAAATTCATACCCTCTTAAATTTTGATTAACCCTTTCCCAATTAAAAAAAATTTGTTTTTGAGTGAGTGTGAGTGAGAGAGGGGGACAGGAAGGAGGGAGGGAGGGAGAGAGACAAAGAGAGGGAGAGAATGGACGCACTAAGGCCTTTCATCCACTGTGAAAAAAACTCCAGACCCATGCCCCCTGTGGTGCATGTGCGACATTGTGCACTTGCATCACTGTGTCTGGCTATGTGGAAGCTGGAGGTTCGAACGTGGCATTCTTAGGCTTCGCAGGCAAGCGCCTTCACAGCTAAGCCATCTCTCCAGCCTTTTTTTTTTTTGAGGTAGGGTCTCACTCTAGCCCAGGTTGACCTGGTACTCACTCTGTAGTCCCAGGCTGTCCTCAAACTCAACAGCGAGCCTTCTATTTCTGCCTCCCAAGTGCTGGGGTTAAAGGTGTGCACTGCCATTCCTGGCTTTATTTTATTTTATTTATTTATTTTTGAGGTAGGGTCTTGCTGTAGCCTAGGCTGACCTGGAATTCCCAATGTAGTCTCAGTGTGGCCTCGAACTCACAGCAGTCCTCCTATCTCTGCCTCCCAAGTACTGGGCTTAAAGGCGTGCACCACCACGCCCAGCTTTATTTTCTTTTAGTGGATAACTCCTACTGTGCTGTAAGAAGAGTACTTTTTAACCTCCATCTCTGGGTAGGACCCCGATGCTTGGTGTGACCTAAGTAAATTTGACCTCCCTGAGGAGCCATCTGCAGAAGGCAGCAGCAGCAGCAGCAGCCCAGGACAACCCCAATCATCACAGGAGCACCAGCCACAGGCACTGCCACCCCGCCAGGCCGTTGCCCTGGGGCCCAGCATGACTGAGTATCGGCTCGATGGCCACACCATCTCGGACCTGAGCCGTAGCAGCCGGGGAGAGTTGATCCCCATCTCCCCCAACACCGAGGTTGGGGGCTCAGGTATTGGCACACCGCCCTCAGTGCTCAAGAGGCAGAAGAAGCGGCGTGTGGCCCTTTCCCCTGTCACGGAGAACAGCGCCAGCCTATCCTTCCTGGACTCCTGTAACAGTCTCACCCCGAAGAGCACACCTGTCAAGACCCTTCCTTTCTCTCCTTCCCAGGTGCGTGGGCCCCTCTGCTCACCTGTCGCTTCTGTTTACAAACACACAGTGCCCAGTTGGGATCTATGTGCCTGGTGCCTGCAGTGTGTCATAAAAAGACTCAGATAAGGGTGATAAATGGTGTACAGCGGAAGTTCATGGTGCTGGGCTTGTGGCTAGCTTGATTCGGGAAGGCGGCCGGGGACATGGCTTGCACTGAGGAAGCAGCAGGGAGTTGCTAGGCAGGGAAGGGGGAGGGGCAGAGGATTGAGTCGTAGTTGATGAAAAGAAGCTCTTCCATGACCTGTTCACAGCAACCTTTTCAGCAGTGGTTGGGTAGCGGGTGGCTGTGTAGACATGACACAGCTGTGTCTTGCTGTTGGTTAGCGCTTGGGATGGGCTCTTGATGAATTCACTAGACTGGAGGTTGGAGAGGACTCTGGTGACAGCAACTTCTGAGTTTTCAAGAGCCGTCTGGATTCTGGTCTGTCTCCAGGGACTCAATAGAGAAAGGGGAACCAGGTTTGTTGTAGGATCCCAGTGAAGTGCTCCGATGGTAACCTTGCCTTCATTGCCTTGCGTAGAGCCAGAGACAGGGAAGGCCGTGGCTAAAGAGTGAGGCTGCTCCAGTCAGAGCTGTTGGCTACAGAAGGAAGATCACAGTGCTCTGAGCTGCTCCAGCATCCTGGAAGGATGGAGCGTGGTGGTCGCCTTACCCAGAGTCTCTGTCTTTGTTCATATACCTGAAGCCCGTGGCTGCTCTTCAAAGCAAATGGAAGAGCTTGAGATCCTTGACATTGACGATAACTGGATTTGAGTCTCTAGTGTCAATGCAAGGATGAAAAGGTTTTAGGGTTTTCAGTGACGGGGATGGTGGTGGTAATAATGCTTGTCTCTATCACCTGCTGAGCCTTAGTAGGAGCAGGTCATGGGCACAAGCTGTCACTGTCCCCTGGACCTCTTTAGGTTAGCTAAGAGCTGGTTTTGTTTCTTTGAAAGGCGCCATCTCTCCCGCAGTTAGCTTTCTTCATAGGATTTGAGTGATGATGAGCCCAGGGTCTCGAGAACCTGTTTGTGCTAGTGTTTGCTGGTAGCCTGCAGGTCAGGAGGGGGTCTCAGCCTCAGTGAACAGTCTTGGCATGAGGAAGGGCTCAGGACCTCATGTCCCCCCTTTTCCCTTGCAGTTTCTGAACTTCTGGAACAAACAGGACACCTTGGAGCTGGAGAACCCCTCACTGACATCCACTCCAGTGTGCAGCCAAAAGGTGGTGGTCACCACACCTCTGCACCGGGACAAGACGCCCTTGCACCAGAAGCACGCCGCGTGAGTGCTGCACAGTCCCTGGTCCTAGCTCAGCAGTGGCCTGCCTGTCCATCTCAGGCACTGGGGAGGTGCTCTGGGAAAAACAACAGAGAATCTGGCCTTGGAAAGCAGGGCCTTTCTCCCTTCTGGCCACCATACCCCTTCATTTTATAATCTCAGGAACAGTTCAGATTGCCACAAGAAACATTGTTCATCTGTGTGTCTGCCCCCCCCCCCTTATGAATACCAAGTGCAAATCAGTGTGTGTTTGAGCAGAAGAGGGCCTTGGGCTCTGTCTCACCCTCCCTGCCCTAGAGGGCATCAGTTCCTGTCCACCCTTGGCCTGCTCTTTGGAGGGGCTTTTGCTAGCATTCACTTTCTGTGTCAGGGATTCATGTAACCCCAGGCTGGTCTCAGATTTACTATATAGCTGAAGAGGGCCTTGAATGTCTGCTCCTCCACTTCCCCAGTGCATCTGCCACTCTTGGCGCCTCTCCTTCCTTCTCAAAGGGGTTGTAGTTTATTGGAAAGAACCAATCACTAACAAATACAGAAGTTCTTAGTTTACAATGGAGCTGTATATCCCAGTAAACCCAATGTAAGTCAAAACTGCTCTACGCTGGGGTTGGATTGTTGCTCAGCAGTAGAATGTGAGTTTAGCATTCAATAAACAGCTCTCTCTTCCCTACAAAAAACTAGTGAGTGTTGGGAAGAGATTGTGTGGATCCTTGTTTAATTTAATCTACAACCTGAAGGAAAGGCAGTGGTCTGCACTTGCGCAGCTTTCTCTCTCCCCGTGGAATGGTCTAGGGGCTAGTGGGGTGCAGGCTGCCATATCCAGGAGTTGCCCTCTGCTCTCCATGCTTGTCTGGTTTCCCCTGGTATACGCTGAAAACCAGCTGGGAAGTATCTCTAGGTGACCGGGACCAAGTATGATAAGGGACATGTTTGTGGAGTCTTGTACCTACCAGAAAAGTTCAAATTTGTCACAGCCCCCAGCCCTGGATTTCTGAGGTATAAAGTGCCTTTTCTGCCCCTCCTCTCTCCCAGCGGGCTTCTCTGTCACCGGCAGAAAGCAGGCCTGTGTGCAGGAGTGGTGGGGTAGTCCACATCTGTGGTGGTTTGAATAGAATAGATGGCCCCCAATATATTCAGTTGTTTGTAGTTTGCATCTGCAGCCACCTGGCTGGAGTCAGTGCCATTGTGTGGATCTTAAGGTGTGGTGGTGGGCTTGAGATTTCAATCTAAAGATATGCAAAGTGTGCCTAGCTGGAGTTCCTGAAGTGTGCTGTGCTGTGTGGCTTTTGGGCTTGTGCTTCTCTCTCTCTCTGCCTGGTCCTGTGAAGGCAGGCCAGCTTCTTCTGCCATTTATGGAACTTCCCCTGGATCTGTAGGCTTCAATAAATATCCCTTCCTCCATAACTGTGCCTGGTCTGGAAGTTCATTTCAGTGAACCTGAAGCTGTCTGATACAACATCTGACAGAAGAGCCTTCATGGCTCTGCCTCTGGTCCAGCTGTTCCTGGATTGCTTACTGCTACTGTGTTCTCTCCATATTTCTGCCCCCACTGTGATGATTTCAGTGAACTTGGGGATGTCATGGCCATACAGTCTTGCATTTACTTAAATCTGCTTATGATGTACTTCCTATTTATTTATTATTTATTTGAGAGAGAGAGAGCAAATGGGCACGCCAGGGCCTCCAGCCACTGTAAACGAATTCCAGATGCATGCACCCCCTTGTGCATCTGGCTTACGTGGGCCCTGGGGAATCGAACCGGGGTCCTTTGGCTTTGCAGGCAAATGTCTTAACTGCTAAGCCATCTCTCCAGCCCCTTACGATGTACTTTCTACAGAGAGGATGCACAGGGTTGTGGTCTTCCAGGATCATACTCCTTCACCCACTGGGTCTGAAACATGACCACAGGACTGCGTTGTTTCTGCAAAGTTCTGAAATGGAACAGCATTCTCTGTCAATGTCTGGGTTACCTGCCCCCTCTGTTCTGCCCTTTATTTATTTATTTATTTGTTTTATTTTATTTTTTTGAGGTAGGGTCTCACTCTAGCTCAGGCTGACCTGGAATTCACTATGTAGTTTCAGGTCTCACTCGAACTCGTAGTGATCCTCCTCCTACCTCTGCCTCACGAGTGCTGGGATAAAAGGTGTGCGCCACCATGCCTGGCTTTTGCCCTTTTCTGAGGATAGCCCTTCTGTTGGTCCCCTGTCCTGGACCTGGGCAGGGGCAGGCAGGCAGGCACCATAGGACCAGTGTTATGGGACAGGGAAGAGGATTTTTTTGTGGGGAGGAGGAGAGTAGCCACTGAACCTGGGGTCATAACAGAGACAGTGGAGGAATCTGTTGTCTTGCTAATCTCTTCCTCTGGCTCCTGGCAGGTTTGTAACTCCAGATCAGAAGTACTCCATGGACAACACTCCCCACACACCAACCCCGTTCAAGAACGCGCTGGAGAAATATGGACCACTGAAGCCCCTGGTATGTGGCATGGTGTCTGGGTCTCTGTGTATGGGGTTCATCCAACATTTAGGGCTCACAGGTGCCTTTCCTTCTGAGATCTCCAGATTCCTCTCAACAAGGCAATGACAAAGCTGATAGTTGTCACCTTAGCAATATTTCCTCAGTGCCTGCAGTGTGCCAGGCTGGCATTAGCTGGTGGTGGAGCCAGTGGAACCCTGCAGAAGCTTAGAGTCGGTTGTCAGAGGTGGACATTAAAACACACACTTAGTGCTTATAACACATACTCTGTAAAGCAAAGAACTGTACTGGGTGTGGCTACTTATCCCTCTAAGCCCAGCCCTTGGGAGGTGGAGTCAGGAGGATCAGGAGTTCAAGGTCACACTCAGCTAAATACTAAATATCAAGTTCAAGACTAGCCTGGCCTACATGAAACCCTGTGTCCCAAAATAAATAAATAAATAAATAAGGCTGGAGTGGGCTTCATGTGGGCCACTTTTCCCCTTGTCCGCAGCCCCAGACCCCACACCTGGAGGAGGACTTGAAGGAGGTGCTGCGCTCCGAGGCTGGCATTGAGCTCATCATTGAGGACGATGTGAGGCCCGAGAAGCAGAAAAGGAAGCCTGGGGTGAGTGGCAGAAGGACTAGGGAGTTGGAGTCATGGGGAGTATCATGCTATAAGGAGTGGTGATACAGTAAAATTGCTTTATCACTGAAGCTGACAGGGGAAGGCTTACTTGGGCAAAGTGGGGGAAGCTGGACTTGGATAATTCTGTGCCAGGAATGTTGAGAGGCAGCCTGGTGTGGTGGAGACCTGGGGGTCTGTTTCTGGTCCGATTCTGGGTGAAGAGTGGGTGTCTTGGTGCATGGATATTCTTGAGTCCTGCTTGCTGCTACAGGGAAGTTCCTCTTTGGAAGAGCCTGATGGGCCAGGGTCTTCTGCTCTTCCCTAGATAGAGCAAGTCCCACCAACTAGGCCTTGAAGACCTTACTTTTGGCAAGGCCTGATTATGTGGCTATCAATGGCTGTGGACATTAAGGTGCTGACTATGGGATCCCCTGGTGGCCACAATAACTACCCTCTTCTATCCCAACCCCCAGCTGCGGAGGAGCCCCATCAAGAAAGTTCGAAAATCTCTGGCTCTTGACATTGTGGATGAAGATGGGAAGCTGATGATGTCTACACTGCCCAAGACTCTGTCCTTGGTAAGGGGTCAAGAGTATATACTGCTGCAGAACTGCAGAGGGGTATCTTGTCCCAGCCTTCTGCCTTTTTTTGTAGCTGTGTAGTTGTGGAGTGGTCTGTGATTCTCAGGCTGGGCTTTGGAAAGACTGGCTTTGCAGTGAGACGGGCAGGGGGATTGGCAAAGGTTGGCAGGTCTGGGTGCTCTGCCCAGCCTTCACTTAGCAGCTCTACTGTGTTGTTTCCAAGTTTTGTATAGTGTCTCAGGGTCTCTGAGATGAACTTCCAAACCAGGCACAGTTATGGAGAAAAGGATATTCATTGAAGCTTTACAGATGTAGGGTGAGTTCCATAATGGCAGAAGAAACTGGCCTTGCTTTCACAGGTTTGAGAGAGAAAAAGTCACAAGCCAAAAGCCACACCACACAGCTAGGCACACTTTGCATATCAAAAAGCCCATATGAAGAGTACACACAGGAGTGGGATGGGCCATTGAGCAGAACAGGAGCTGGACAGGTGCAGGAGGGGCTGGAAACAGCGTCTAATCATAGGCCCATGCCACGCTCCTTTTGTAGTTGTTTCTGGACCAGGCGGCTCAGAAACTGCTGGTCCCCATGTAGGACTTCATGTGTGGAAGCCAGCAGTGCTGGGCTTGTGCTCAGTGCAGAGCTCTTTAATCATCTAAGTAAACACATAGAAGAGCATTCATTTTCTAAAGAGATAGAGTGAGAATGGCATGCCAGGCCCTCTAGCCACTGCAAACAAACTCCAGATGCATGTGCCCCCATGTGCATCTGGCTTACATGGGACCTGGAGAATCAAACCTGGGTCCTTAGGCTTCACAGGCATGCACCTTAACTGCTAAGCCATCTCTCCAGCACCTTTTTTTTTTTTTCTTTTTATTTCAGAGGGAGAAAGGAAGGGAGAAGGGGGAGAAGGGGTGCACCAGTGTATCTTGCACAAAAGAACTCCAGAAACGTGCTACTTAGTGCATCTGACTTTATGTGGGCACTGGGAAATTGAACCTGGGCTGGCAGACTTTGCAAGCAAGCACCTTTACCCATTGGGCCATCTCTCCAGACCAGAAGAGCATTCGTTTAAGCTTCACACCTGCAAGAGTGAATGGAAACTTAGAGAAGCTAACATCCTCTCAGCAGCCAGGTGTCAGCAGTGCGAGGGACCAGGAAGGCCTTACTGATGTGTTGTTTTGCTTTTTCCTTGTGGTAAAGTAGTGACTGACTTGGTTTTGGTTTCAGCCTTCAAACGTCCCATCCGGCTCCTGTAGCCTCACCCTTCCAAGTATCAAAGAGGACAACAGCTTGCTTAATCAGGGCTTCCTACAGGCTAAGCCTGAGAAGGTGATGACAGCCCAGAAGCCCCGGGCCCACATTCCAGCTCCTGCCCCTGTGAGTGCTGACCATCCTCCTCGCAGTTCGGATCCCTGCAGGGCCCCTGCCCAGGTTGACTGCTCCTTCTGCTGCCTGACTTTAACTGCCTGCCTAGCTCTTCTGATCTTCATCCAAATGCCACTTCCTCAAGGAGGCCTTCCCTGGCCTTATTCCTTTCCTGTGGCGTGGGTCTCACTTGTCACTAGGTCATTATGTCTGTTCGATTTGCTTAATGGCCTTCTGTCCTTGAGGGAAGGAGCTATCCCTGGGCCACTTGTATCTCTGGCCTCGCCAGTCTGCTTGGCTGTGGCTTTTACATGAGGCTCATGGGTGTGGCACCCTGTCTCCCGTCCTGGCCCTGTACTTCACTGTTGAGGAAGCCCACAGATGGGTCATGAGTCTCCTGGAGCTACCCAAGAAGATAGTCAAGCACAGGCCTCTATTAGAGAGATGGTTCTAGAAATGTCTCCACCCTCCCTGGCAAGGACCTCCAGGGTGTGTGGGGAGCACATGGTCCTGTGTGGTGATAACCTTCTTACCTCTTCCTAGATGACTAGTGCCTGGAAGATGGTGGCCTGTGGGGGGACCAAGGACCAGCTCTTCATGCAGGAGAAAGCCCGGCAGCTCCTGGGCCGCCTGAAGCCCAGCCATACGTCTCGGACTCTCATTCTATCCTGACAGGCACAAGCCTGTTCTTATGTTTACAGGGGCTTGGGTGAGCATGGAAGGGATTTGTTGAAAGTCACCCTCAGGTGCAGGTGACAACCTCCAGGAAGCCTTCTGCCACCAGCCCCTCCTCAGACTGCTCAGGTGGCAGTGGAGGGACCATACACTGTCCTGTCTTCAAGTCCAGCTGTGGGCAGTTCTTGGTGCTAACAGAACAAAGTTCCACTCCTGGGCCTGCTTGTCCCCTTGCCGATGCTACAGGGAACCCTTTTAGCTTCACCCAAGCTTTGGGCAGGCCTGGCTCTCATCTCAGACCCCTGTTTAGGACAGGGGATGTGGCTGGGGTGCTCCATGCCTCAGCCCTGTTGGTACAGTTTCTTGAAAGAATAAAAGTTGCCTTTCTCTGCAGCCCTGGACTCTGCCTTTCTCCTGGGCCCTGCTTAAAGTTCCCTGGTGACTGTCCCCTTCTGGGATACAGGCACATGGGCCCAGGCCCTTGTGGTGCAGCTTTACCTATATAATCCAGCCCAGGAGTTTCTGCACTTTTTTCCCTAGAAGGGCCACATCACTAGGAAGCCATTTCTCTTGGCTCTACTGAGTGGACATGTCTACAACAAAACTCCCAGAACCGTGGATGAGGTGGAAGTTGGTGGACTGAATGGACACACATTCAGAGAAAGAGGTAGAATGGTGCATTAACCTTTGTATGGTGCCTGATGTAGCTGTGGCCTCGGGTGACTCTTATGGCCTCTAAGGAGCTACTGTTTCAAGCCGAGGCAGCCGCTAGGCCAGACCAGTAACAGGAGAGAGGAGGCCAAGCAGAACTTTGCAGCTGCAGGGCCAAAACTGAGCAGGAGGCTGGTAGCCTGAGTGGCTCTAAGTCCAGAGGTGGTATGGTAGCAGCAAATAGCCTGAGCTGTAGTGTACCTTTGGTTAAGCTCAGTGGGCAGAGCATGGCCCATGACTAGTGTTCGAAGTCAAACTTGAAGAGTAGGAGACAGCAAGCTTGAAGTCTAGATTGGGAAGTGATGTTTAGAAGTGAGGTTGGTTGAGTGAACATATGGTAGGCCCATGCCTGGCTCCTGGGGAGAGTTGAGGACAGGACAGGACCTTCTCCTAAGGGCAAGAGATTATATCTCACAACATGACTAGGTACAAGCACACACTCTGCTGCCGAGCTCGGTAGGTGATTATGTCACCCTTCCTAGTGGCCCCATTGTTTTGGTTTTGTTTTTTTGAGGTAGGGTCTCACTCTAGCTCAGGCTGACCTGGAATTCACTATGGAGTGTCAGGGTGGCCTTGAACTCATGGTGATCCTCCTACCTGTGCCTCCCATGTGCTGGGGTTAAAGACATGCTCCACCATGCCCGGCTGACATAGGCTTTTGATTAGGTTGTCAGTACCAGGCAGGAATTCCATCAAGGAGTGGGCCTCGAATTCAGTCAGAGCAGTTGGGTTTCCCCCATAACAGATATGCCATTATTGCACCAGTTGGTACATTTGGCCTGGCAGGGTAGCCATAGAGTTTGAAGGGTCAACTGTTGGTTAACACCATTGATTAATACCCACCCCCAAGAAGGTGCATAATTCTTCCCAGCATCCTGATAGCCAACAGGGAAGAGACTTCCAGCTCAGCTTAGCTTAGAAGTGTCCTGCAGCCCAAGTTTATGTAGTCCTCAGCAATAGGGTCTTACCAACTAGTGCTGTTGGGCAACCAAGAGCTTTGGCAATAGCTTGTAATATTTGAGAGGCATCAGGGGCCTCCCTGACCAACTACTGTTTGGAAGGTATATCTCACTCCAGCACTGAAATTTTCCTAAAAACAATGTTGCTTTGGGGAACATTATCCACCTCCACATGGATTTCTGCCCAAATTCCTTTTTGACATAAGTTATAGCTGGTGAAGAAGTAGGTTTCCATATGTCTGATGTACATTGTTTCACATCAGCCAAAGCTACATAGTGAGGCTCTGTCTCAAACAATAAAAGTAGGGGCTGGGGAGATGGCTCAGCGGTTCAAGGCACTTGCTTGCAAAGCCTGCTGGCTTACATTCAATTCCCTGCACCCCTGTAAAGCTGGATGTACAAAGTGGTGCTTTGCATGTGATCCTGGTGTGTCTCAGCAGTCGGGGGCAGAGACTGGAAGCCAGAGCTGGTTTTCAGTGCCCAGAGTCTGTCTCAAAGAAGGTGTGGCCTAGACACTTAGGGCAGTCCTCTGATCTCTATATGTGACTGTGGCATGTGTATGCCCAAACAACATGCAGAAATAAAAATAAACTAAGCCAGAGACTTTCCCTTAAACTTTGAAAAGACTTAATCCAGCCATCGTTTTTAAAGATACATATTTTATTTATTTATTAGAGAATGGGTGCGCCAGGGACTCTAGCCACTACAAATGAACTGTAGGCACATGTGCTACCTTGTGCATCTGGCTTACATAGGACCTGGAGAATCGAACCTGGGTCCTTAGACTTCGCAGGCAAGCACCTTAACCGTTAAGCCATCGCTCCAGCCCAAGATACATATTTTAAATCTGAGCAGGTAATACATTTACATATATGTACATGGAAAGGTTGGGCATGTCTTCCCTATAGGCAGCTGGTGTGAGGCTATCAGAAAGAGGTCCGTGAGCTCTGTAAGGGACCAGGTGGTAAACATTTGTGGTCAGATTCCTACTATGTGACTGCAGAGAAATCCACATGTCATCTCCCTCAACTCTGTAAAAATGGCATTTTATGCACACTCTACTCTGGACTTGATTTTTATCAGTTAAACCTGGCCCTTGGCAAACTGTCTCACCAGCCAAATCCTGCTTGCTACCCGTCTCTAGTTTTTTGTTGTTTTTCGAGATAGAGTCTCACTCTAGCCCAGGCTGACCTAGAATTCACTATGTAGTCTCAGGGTGGCCTTGAGCTCACAGCGATCCTACCTCTGCCTCCTGAATGCTGGTATTAAAGGCGTCGGAATATAGCTTCACTGGTCTAACTGCCAGGTAGTTGCCCAGAGACCATGTGGGAGACAAAGCCTAATGTATAAACTTTGCTGAACACATTTGTTGACCTCTGAGTCAAGTACTATGTCCACATCTGTAGAGAAAGCTTGTACGCTCGACTCATGGCAGTGTGTTTCATTGCGAGGGTGCATCATGATTCATTTACAGGCTCTGCGAACATTTCTGACCTTTAATGCCACAGTGAATAATCCTGCACTTAACCTCATTTTCTGCCTGAGAATGTGTTTACAGGACGGAATCTTCGGGGTGGAATTGCTCATTCAGCGCCACTGTGCATTCATCATTTTTATAGCTGTGATCAAAGTGCTCCCCGTGGAGATTGGGTCAACTTACGTTCTCATCAGCGTGTTAAACCAAACACTTTGGCAGCGGAGCACTTATAAGCCTTTTGATAATTCACCTGTCTGCTAGGTGACAGGAAAGAGATCAGTATCCCAGTGCAGCCAATTTTGTATTCTTTTTTTAAAAACATATTTTAAGCTGGGTGTGGAGGCGCACACCTTTAATCCCAACACTTGGGAGGCAGAGGTAGGAGAATTGCCATGAGTTCGAGGCTACTTTGAGACTACGTAGTGAATTTCAGGTCAGCCTGGGCTAGAGCAAGACCCTACCTCAAAAAAAAAAAAACCAAAAAAAAAACAATCATTTTATATGTGTGTGTGGATATATAATATATATATATATATATATATATATATATATATATATATATAAAATTTATGAGCAGAAACAGAGAATGAGCACTCCAGGGCTTCTTGCCTCTGCAACTGAACTACAGATGCATGTGTCACTGTGCATCTGCCTTTATGTGGGTACTAGGGAATCAAACCTGGCCAGAGGGCTTTGCAAGCAAATGCCTTTAGCTGCTGAGCCATCTCCTTGGCTCATACATACTTTTATTCTGATGAGATACATATCCACTTAATGCATTTGAGAGCTGTGTTCCTCCTCTTCCTGTGACTTAATCTGATTGGAAGATCTTCAGGTGGTTGGTCTACTCACTTCTGTCTGGCGTGTCACTTACAAAAACTTTTTATAAGAGTATGGGTGCACCAGGGCCTCTTGCCACTACAATGAACTTCAGATGCATGCAGTTCTTTGTGCATCTGGCCTTTTGAGGGTAATGAACCCCAGGCTGGCAGACTTTGCAAGCAAGTACCTTTAACCACTGAGCCATCTCTCCAGCCCTCTGTGTAACTTTCACAAAATCTTGGTAAACAAAACTTTTTAAAGACATATATCGGGTGGCAGTGCCATCAACATTCTAGATACTGATGGTTGGCAAGCCAGGAGACCTGTGTGGATGCACATTTGTTTCTGATTATGGAAGACTAGCTTCCAGAGAGCTCAAGATGGCCTCTTCCTCCACAAAGCTGTGATCAAACAGCTTCACTTTCCTCCTACCCTGGTGGGGATCTCGTGGCAGGTATCGTTTTGTTTTGTGGGAGGCATTCCTAGGGTTCTTTTTCCTGCACGATGCCAGGTAGTACTGAGATCTGAGTGGGATTCAGTGGCGATGGGTACACAGGGCAGATTTCTAAGGCTCCTGGCTCCATGAGAAATTGTCCTTGAAGTCGAATATCCCACCTGCTGGGGTGGAATGAAATACCTGTGTGGAAAAGCTCTTATGTAAGAATGGTGTTCTCTGCCCAGCACTGGCTCTTGGAACTCTAGGCGAAGCTGTCACTGATAGCTATGCAGGGAGCCTTTAGCAGGGGGCCGCACAGGGGAAACACGAAAGAGTTCAAAGCCACCGCCACGAAGCAGGTGAAATTAGAAGGCTGCTTGATGCAGGACTAGGGGACCCTGTGATGATTACAGGTGGCCACAGTGGGCGGTTTATGCCATCAGGAAAAGGCTATTGTCCATTGCTCGGGCAAGTGGCTTTGAGGAAAGCTACTATTCAAACTTGCGCAAACATGATTATTGTCACTTTTCTATTCTTTATTTTCGAGGTAGGGTCTCGCTCTAGCCCAGGCTGATCTGGAATTCAGTATGTAGTCTCAGGGTGGCCTTGAACTGTGATCCTCCTACCTCTGCTTCCCAATTGCTGGGATTAAAGGCATGCCCCACCACACGTAGGAAATAATTTTTTGTTTATTTTATTTGTTTGGGGGGGAGAGAGACAATAGGCATGCCAGGGCCTTCAGCTGCTGCAAACGAACTCCAGACGCATGCACCACCACGTGCATCTGGCTTATGTGGATCCTGGGGAATCAAACCTTGGTCCTTTGGCTTTGCAGGGAAGCACCTTAACTACTAAGCCATCTCTCCAGTCTGTCACTGTAGTCTTCTAACTAACCATATTAGTTTAATAAAACTTCTGCTATACTTGGGTTCTAATCTATCCACTTATTTTGTGCTTTTTTAAAAAAATTTTTGAGAGAGAGAATTGGTGTGCCAGGGCCTTAGCTAGTGCAAATGAACTCCAGATGTGTGCATCACCTTGTGCACATGCATCACTTTGTGCATCTGGCTTACATGGGTTCTGAGGAGTTGAACCTGGGCCCTTAGGTTTTGTAGGCAAGCGCCTTCACTGCTAAGCCATCTCTTCAGCCCCTTTTGTTTTTTGATGCAGGGTCTCACTAGCTGCCCTGGAACTTACTCTGTAGCCCAGGCAGGCCTTGAACTCAACAGCAGTTCTCTTACCTCAGCCTACAGAGTGCTGGGATTAAAGATGTGAGCCACCATGCCCATTTTTAAAAACTATATTTGCAAGCAGAGAGAAATAGCCAGAGAGATAAAATGGACTCTCCAGGGTCTCTCTTGACACTGCAAATGAGCTCTGATGCATGCATCTCTTTGTGCATCTGGCTTTATGTCTACTACGGAATCGAACCTGGGCAAGGAAGTTTTGCAAGCATGCACCTTTAGCCACTAAACCATCTCCCCAGTCCCCTGAGCTCCTGCCCCCCTGAGGTAAGGTCTCTCTCTAGCCCAGGCTGACCTGTGTAGTCTTAGGCTGACCTCATACAGCAATCCCCTTACCTCTGCCTCCCAAGGGCTGGGATTAAAGGTGTGTGCCATCATGCCCAGCCCACAGGCTTTTGACTGTTTTTAGTACCAGGCATGAATTCCCTCCTGTGGAATGTGCCTCACATCCGATCAGAATTGTACTAGTACTTCCATCTTGCCTCATAGGGTCCACTGCTGGTTAAGGCTGGTTAAGAACTCACGGCAGTCCTCCCACCTCTGCCTCCCGCATGCTTGGATTAAAGCTGTGTACTATCACACCTGTTTTTTTTTTTTTTTTTTTTTTTTTTTTTTTTTTTGAGGTAGGGTCTTGCTATAGACCAGGCTGACCTGAATGTAATTCTCTATGTAATATCAGGATGGCCTCAAACTCATGGCATTCCTCCTACCTCTGCCTCCCAAGTGCTGGGATTAAAGGCATGCACCACCATGCCCGGCAAGACTTCTAGCTTTTAAATAATATATTTGTTGGTCTGGGCAGATGGTTCAGTGGTTAAAGGTGCTTGCATGAAGAGCCTGGGGGCCCAGGTTCAATTTCCCAGTACCTACATAAAGCTAGATACACAACGTGATGTATGTGTCTGAAGTTCATTTGCAGCAGTAAGAAGCCCTGATATGCTCATTCTCTGTTTCTCTCTCCCTCATAAACAAAAGATTTTAATATATATATATTTGAGAGAGAAAGAGGCAGAGAGAGAATGGGTGCACCAGGGCTTCTAGTCACTGCAAACAAACTCCAGATGCATACATCCCCTGTGCATCTGGCTTATGTGGGCCCTGGAGAGTCGAACCAAGATTCTTTGGCTTTGCAGGCAGATACCTTAAGTGCTAAGCCATCTCTACACCCCCATAAAAGCATTTTTTAAAAATACATTTTAAGCCAGGTGTGGTGTTGCATACCTTTGATCCCAGCATTTGAGAGGTAGAGGTAGGAGGATTGCTGTGAGTTCAAGGCCACCCTGAATTCCAGGTCAGCCTGGACTAGAGCAAGACCCTACCTCAAAAAACAAAACAAAACAACAAAAATGGGGGCAGGCTGGAGAGATGGCTTAGAGGTTAAGGCTTTTGCCTGCAAAGCCTATGGGCCCATGTTTGACTTTCCAGATCCCATGTAAACCAGATGCATAAGGTGATGCAAGGTTGCACATGTGCACAAGATAGTGCACACGTCTGACTGCAGTGGCTTTAGATTCTGCCATGCCAATTCTCTTTCTCTTTCATTAAAAAAAATGTATTTGGGGGGCTGGAGAGATGGCTTAGTGGTTAAGGAGCTTGCCTGCGAAACCTAAGGATGCATGTTTGACTTCCCAGATTCTGTGTAGGTGATATGTACAAGGTGATGCGTGTGCAAGGTTGCACATGTGCACAAAGTGGTGCGCTCACCTGGAGCTTGATCGCAGTAGCTGGAGGTTCTGTCATGCCAATTCTCTCTCTTGCTCTCACTTTCTCTCATAAAAAAGAAAAAATATATGTAAATATTTGGGGGCTGGAGAGAGGGCTTAGCTGTTACGGCACTGGCTGGTAAAGGCAAGGACCTAGGTTTGATTCCCCAGTACCCACATAAAGCAATATGCACAAGGTAGCACATACATCTGGTGTTTGTTTGCAGTGGCTAGAGGCCCTCTTATGCCCATTCTCTATCTGCCTCTTTCTCGCAAATAAATTATATATATATGTATGTATATTTGGCCAGGCATGGTGGTGCACACTTTTTTTTTCCATTTATTTATTTATTTATTTATTTATTTATTTATTTATTTGAGAGCAAAAGACAGAAAGAGAAAGAGGCAGAGAGAGAGAGAGAGAGAGAATGGGTGCGCCAGGGCCTCCAGCCACTGCAAACAAACTCCAGACACATGTGCCCCCTTGTGCATCTGGCTAACATGGGTCCTGGGGCGTTGAGCCTCAAACTGGGGTCTTTAGGCGTCACAGGCAGGCGCTTAACCGCTAAGCCATCTCTCCAGCCCAGTGGTGCACACTTTTAATTCCAGCATTTGGGAGGCAGTGGTAGGAGGATTGCCATGAGTTCGAGGCCAGTCTGAGATCCCAGGTCAATCTGGGCTAGTGTGAGACCCTTCCTTGAAAACCTACCCCCCCAAAAAATATATATATACTTTTTGTTTTTTCAAGGTATATGTGTACGTATGTGTGCACGCACACGTGTGCTAGAGAGATGGCTCAGCAGTTAAGGTGCTTGTTGCAAAGCTTGACATCATGGGTTCAGTTCCCTAGTGCCCACATAAAGCCAGATGCACAAAGTGGTGCTTGTGTCTGGAGTTCATTTGCAGCGGGCAGGAAGCCCTGACATGCCCATTCTTTCCACCTCCTTGCAAATAAAATATATATAGTTAAAGTTTCTATTTATTTATTTGAGAAAGTATGGGTATGCTGGGGCTTCTTGCCACTGCCAATGAACTTCTGATGCATGTGCCACGCTGCGCACCTGGCTTTACATGGTGAGGGCTGAGGAGCTGGACCCGGCTGGGCAGGCTTTGCATGCGTGTGCCTTTGACCACGGAGCCATCTCTCAGCCCTAGATTTTGATTTATTTTATTTGTTCTTTGTATTTATTTATTTGACCTCTTGAATCTTGGATGGCTCTTGTTAGTTTTGGGAAACGTTCAGACACTCTCTTCAAATATTGCTTCTGCCTTATTCATTCTCCCTCCTTCCCTCCCTCTCTCTACCTCTCTTCTCTTTCATTTTTTTCTCCTTTCTGAGAACCCCAAAGTTAGACCTCACTGTCTTCTTACACTGTCTCACTCTGTCCTCTGAATTTTCCCCCTTGTACTCTAGTGTAATTTCTTCTGATCTAAACTTTTTAAAAATGTTTTGCACGTGTGTGTGTGGTGAGCACAGAATATATATATGTGCGTGTGTGTGCTTGTGTGCAAGTGTCTTTCTCAGTCACTTTAGTCATTTAGCAACAGGGCCAGTCACTGAACCTAGAGCTCACTGATTTGGCTAGACTAACTACTAGGGCCCAGGGATTCTCCTGTGCACTTCCTCAGCGCTGGGATTATAGGTACACATCACCACACCTAGAATTTTCACGTGATTCTGGGGGTCCGTACTCAGGTCCTCAAACTTGCATGTCAAACCTTTACCCACTGAGCTGTCTCGCCAGCACTGAATTATACTTCAGTTCACTATTTCTAAAGCAGTGACATGTGTTTTCAGATAGCCCCAGTGAATCTTCTTTTCTTTCTTTCCTTCCTTCATTTCTTTATTATTTATTCATTGTGTGTGAAGTACCATCTCACTCTAGCCCAGGCTGGCCTTGAACTCAGAAATACCCCTGTTTTAGCCACCTGAGTGCTGGGATTAAAGTTGTGTGCCACCATGCCCTCTAGTGCTGGGATTAGATAGATCAAGTATCAACAAACTGGCCTAAGGTACCTGAATCCTGGTGACCTCCTTCCCCCTACCAGAGACAGGGTCTTATGAAGCTCAGCTGGCCTTGAACTCACTATGTTTTTGATTGAAGCTGGCTTTGACCTTCTGATCCTCCTGCCTCCATCTGTGGACTGCTGAGGTTACAGACCTGTGTGTGACCACACTCAGTTCTGCAGTTCTGGAGATTGAACCCAGGGCTCCGTGCATGCCGGGCAGGCACTCTACCAACTGAGCTACATCTCCAGCTCTGGATATCTGCTTTTGTAAATAAAGTTTGAACTAATGAGACATTACCACACCCACTTGTTTACATGTTATCTATATTTGAGTAGTTGTAGTAGAGTCCAGATGGCTCACACAACCTCAAATGTTTGCTGGCTGGCTGATTGCAGAGAAATTTTGCCATGTCTGTTCAGCCTGCATTGTGGCTCAGAAAGCAGGCAGATTGGATTTAAATATTTTATTTATTTATTTGAGAGAGAGAGAGGCAGATATATATATGTATATACGCACATATATGTATATATGGAAGAGAGAGACAATGGACATGCCAGGGCCTCTAGCCATTGCAAATGAACTTCAGACTCATGTGCCACCTTGTGCATCTGGCTTACATGGGCACTGGGGAATAGAATCTGGGTCCTTAGGCTTTCCAGGCAAATGCTTTAAATGCCAAGCCATCTTTCCAGACTACTGCTTGGATTTAAATTCTCCCTCCCACCACTTATTGTCTTTGTGACTTGAGCAAGGGGCATGTGTGGGTGAGTCTGAGCCTATATATTCATGTGTATGTATAAGTGGGACTTGAATTTTCTAGACTGTAACAATGGTGTACTTTCTAGTAAACTTGGTAGTTTTCCTTATGTTAACACTTGTAGTTTAAATTTTATCTTAGGTTTTTTATAGGTTGTTCCCCCCTGCCCTTTCTGAGCCATTTTATTTAGTTTTTTAATGAGAGAGAGAGAGAGAGAATGAATTGGCACTTCAGAGCCTCCAGCCACTGAAATCGGACTCCAGACCTGTGCGCCACCTAGTGTGCACTTGTGACCTTGCACTTGCATCACCTTGTGTGTCTGGCTTATGTGGGATCTGGAGAGTCGAACATGGATCCTTAGGCTTTGTAGTCAAGTGCCTTAACTGCTAAGCCATTTCTCTAGTCCTTCTGGGCCATTTTAAATGGTATATTTCCCTGTCTCCACATCCTGGCCATAGTGTTCAGCCATGACTGTCTTGAAGTAATTGGCTATGTTGCATTGTTGCAATGTGACTGAGCACTGGGTATGTCTTGTTAGGTCATGTACAGAGGCCAACATAGTAACATGTCTGCGGTAGTTTGAATATGATAGTGTAAATAAATGTATGGCCCCATAGACTCAGGTGTTTTATTAAAATTGACTAGAGGGCTGGAGAGATGGCTTAGTGGTTAAGGTGTTTGCCTGCAAAGCCAAAGGACCCAGATTCGATTCCCCAGGACCCACATAAGCCAGATGTACAAGGTGGCACATACATCGAGTTGGTTTGCTGGAGGCCCTGGCGCACCCATTCTCTCTCTCTCTCTCAAATAAATATTTTTAAAAAATTGACTACAGGGCTGGAGAGATGGCTTAGCGGTTAAGCGCTTGCCTGTGAAGCCTAAAGACCCCGGTTAGAGGCTCGATTCCCCAGGACCCACGTTAGCCAGATGCACAAGGGGGCGCCTGCATCTGGAGTTCGTTTGCAGTGGCTGGAGGCTCTGGCGCGCCCATTTTCTCTCTCTCTCTCTCTCCCTCTTTCTTTTCTCTGTCTGTTGCTCTCAAATAAATAAATAAAGATAAACAAAAAATGTTTTAAAAAATTGACTGCAGCTTCAGCTCCTAGCAGGCTCCTGCTACAAGGGGTTGTGTCACTGGGACTGGAGCCTGGGGTCCAGCCCTAAGGTGTTTCTGGGGTCGGATTTTGGAGTCCAGAACAAAAGGTGTGTGCGCAATAGTTTGAGCTCGGGCGGTTCCTGCTTGCTGCCGTGTTCCTCTCTGCTCGCATACACGGAGGCGGCTTCTTCCACTGCTGACGGAACTTCCCCTGGATCTGTGAGCCCGAAACAAACCTGCTCCTCCCCTGAACTGCCTGCTTGGATGTTCGTCCCAGCAATGTGGGGCTGACTACAACCATGTCCTCCATTGGCCTCATAGAGAGACATGATAATGGAAACCCAGGCTTAGACATGGGACTCCAGCAGACGGGACTTTCCCAGCTTAATTATCCTGGGTGTACCATCAGGATAGGCAAGGACAGGCTACGCAACTACACGGTGCCCAACTTTCAGTCTTCAGAGAGCCACAGAACTTTGCCATCTTCTCATGTCCTGTCTGAAGCTGGTGCCTGGGAGGGGGGTCTGGCCCTTGTGGTCAAGGGGGCCTGGGTCATGGAGCCTCCTGGGGGGAGGAGCAGGATATGGAGAACTGTGCCCCGTCCCCCGGAAATGACACACACCTCTCTGGCTGACGTTCACTGTTCAAAGTCGTTCTGTGGTCACACCTAGCTTTAGGGGTCCAGGAAGGGCCAACCACACATCTGGAAGGAGACTAGAACTTTGTTTCTAGTCCCAAGGACCTACCTAGCTCCCTTCTCCTTACCAGTACACACTTCCTTTTCTCTACACACAGAAGGTAGTCCCTGCTACGCTAGGGAGAAAAGACAGGTCCCAGATTAGAGTGAGAGATCGAGATCTTGGGCTACGCTGGTTGGACTTTTTTTAATTTAATTTTTTTTTAATTGTAGGTTGGACTTCAGTTTTTAAAAATTCTTTTGTTTGGAGAGAAAGGAGCAGGCAGAGAGAGAGAGAATGGGCATGCCAGGGCCTCCAGCCATTGCAAACGAACTCCAGATGCATGCGCCTCTTTGTGCATCTGGCTAATGTGAAATCAAGCCTCGAACTGGGGTCCTTAGGCTTCACAGGCAAGCGCTTAACTGCTAACCCACCTCTCCAGCCCTATAGGTAGGACTTCTTGAAGTCAGATAGGATCCCACTCCAGCCAGGTGGGATTCTAGCATCTCCTGTGGGCAGGAGTGTGTGTGTGTGTTGCGGTGGTGGTGTGGGGGAGCAACTGAGAAGTCATGCTCAGTGCACCCGAGGTCCTCACCACCAGAAAGCCCTTGGTTTGCAATGCGGAGAAGGTGTCCTTGGTAAGTTGCAACCTCCTACCATTTATGTGACAGGATACTCCCTTCCTCAAGGCTGCAACCCACCTGAGGAGAGGCCATGACACTGGCCCCCCTGGGAGTCAGCAGGCAGTTAGTTATTCAGCCTCTGCTCCTCAACCCACCACGAAAGGTGCCTTTTTCACACTCAAAGTCGCGGGGGGAGGGTTCTCAGGCCCCTGCAAGGCAGCACGTGCAGATCGCAGCGACAGCACGCTACCCACTCTGGAAACTACATCCCAAAGAGCAAGGCATTAGCTGCTGCTGCAGGTCCTTTTGTGGCCAAGCACCAATCAGTGCAGCAGGAAGATGTTAAGTCCATTAAGGACAAAGAGAAAAGCGTGCTTGTTTGTGCTTTGAAAGGACATCTTGCGTGGTTGTCAAGCCTGCTCGCAGCATCCGTTCTGCACCTGGGATCTGACAGGTTGCTCACCATGGCAACCTGGGTGGAGAGAGGGGCGCACACAGAAAACCTGTCTGTGCAGGGTTTCTCAGGCCTGTGTGCATGGGTGTGGCCCACAGTGCAGTGAGATCAGCACTGTTCTCCTCTCACCTCGCTCCCCATCCTGAGTGGTGCTGACGGTTGCTAATGCAGGCACAGAGATGGAGAGGCCACAGCATATGCACAATCAGTGTTTTCCAAAAGCGAAAACCCGTGTGTCCTGGTCAGTCAAGTTAGCAATTATTTCAGTGGCTGAGCAATAAGGAATTTGAGCCATTGCCATTATGAACTTGAACTCTTCAGCCTTAGAGAAAGTGCGATGCCATCAAAGCTGGCCTCTCTCCAAGTCGGTGTTTCCTCCCTGGCATTCCCAGAAGGAGGGCATGCTGCCATGGAGGAGGTTTTAGCCTTGGCTGATCTGCCTCCACTACCATTCTCAGTGTGAACACTGTAACTTCTGTCACAGGAACATTCTCCCAAGCATAAGGTCAGCAGGGGACCAAATCTGCCATGTCAGGTAGGGAATTTTCTCTTCTTTTCTTTTTTCTCTTCTCTTCTCTTCTCTTCTCTTCTCTTCTCTTCTCTTCTTTCTTTCTTTCTTTCTTCTTCTCTCTCTCTCTTTCTTTCTTCTTTCTTTCCTTTTTTCAAAATTAAGAATATGCTGGGCGTGGTGGCACACGCTTTTAATCCCAGCACTTGCGAAGCAGAGGTAGGAGGATTGCTGTGAGTTTGAGGCTACCCTGAGATTACATAGTAAATTCCAGGTCAGCCTGAGCTAGAGTGCAACCCTACCTCAAAAAAAAAAAAAAAAAAATGCTTTGGGGCTGGAGAGATGGTTTAGTGGTTAAGGTACATGCCTGTGAAGCCTAAGGACCCAGGTTTGATTCTCCAGGTCCTGTGTAGGCCAGATGCACATGTGTCTGGAGTTCATTTGTAGTGGCTAGAAGCCCTGGCACACCCATTTTCACACTCTCTATCCCTCTCTCTGTCTCTAATAAATAAATAAAAATAAATCTTTTTTAAAAAAGAATATGCTTTGTATGGACACCATCATGTGTTGGTACTATCATTTCCCCCCTCCCTGGCCCCACTCTGCTGAGGGCCCACTTCAGTGGGGTTGCTGGTATTCCCCATGGGATTGTGGGTTATATGTTGTGACAGCAGAAGTCAGTCATTGGGTGACAAGGGTTGTGGGGGGGAACCTCTGGGTATGCCCTCCTGACCTATGGCTCTTAACAATCTTTTCACCTTCTCTTCCATAAAATTCCCTGAGCCCTGGTGGGTGTGTTTTAAGTCTGCTTTACTGTTAAGCTCTCAGGAGCTTCTGGATTCCTGCTGCGACAGGTGTTGAGTATCCTCAGCATCTGTCTCTGTCACCCTGGTGTAGATTGTCAGGCTCACTATGGAAGCAGTGCTCTTGTTCATCTCACCAAATCCTCTTTGGCCTTGGCTGAAGTGTGAGGAGTGGTTTATCTCCTTTGGTCTCACTACCTTCTGAAAAAGAACAGCCAGGCGTGGTGGCGCATGCCTTTAATCCCAGCACTTGGGAGGCAGAGGTAGGAGGATCACTGAGAGTTTGAGGCCACCCTGAGATGACATAGTGAATTCCAGGTCAGTCTGGGCTAGAGTGAGACCCTACCTCCAGCCCCCCCATCCCCAAAAAAAAAAAAGAACAGATTCTCCATTGGAGAATGAAGTCAGCATAGTTAAGGGGGATAAGCATTGCTAATTTAGAGACTTTTTAAAAAAAATATTTTATTTGTATATATTTATTTGACAGAGAAAGAAGGGGAGAGAGACAGAATGGGTGCACCAGGGTCTCCAGCCACTGCAAACAAACTCCAGACACGTGCACCACCTTGTGCATCTGGCTAACGTGGGTCCTGGGGAATCCAACCTGGGTCCTTTGGCTTTGCAGGCAAAAGCCTTAACTGCTAAGCCATCCCTCCAGCCCCATTTAGAGAGGTTTTGATGGATGTAGCCAGTTAGGGGATTTTCTAGATTAGGACTCACCCACGGTGTGGGCTGAGATCTTGGACTGAACAAAAAGGAGAAAGCTACCTGAGTAGCAGCATCGATGGCTCTCTGCCTCCTCCCTGTGGGTATGACAATGGACGCTGGCTTCCTGCTCCTGGCAGGCTTTCTCTGCTGTGATGGACTTCCTTTCCACACTAAACCCTTTCCTTCCTTCAGCTGCTTCTGGTTGGACATTTGTCCCAGCAGCAAGAAAGTAATGGATACATGCCACACCCATGTTGTGTGCATGGGCGCTAGCGTGAGTGTGAGTGCTCCCTTTCTGCCTGCTCTGAGTCCTGGTTGTTCAGAACAGAACACAGATGTGGATAGCATCGGTGACAGACCAGAGGAAGTACCCCACCCCAAGAGTTAATGCCATGATAGGCCTTTATTTCAAGCACTCTTTAATGTTTATTTTCCCTTTAAATATGCTACGCTGAGGCTGGAGAAATGGCTTAGTGCTTAAGGCACTTGCCTGGGAAGCCTAAGGACCCAGATTCGATTCTCCAGGACCCATGTAAGCCAGATGCACAAGATGGCACACGCATATGGGGTTTGTCTGCAGCGCCTGGAGGCCCTAGCATGCCCATTCTCTTCCTCTTTATTACTCTTTCCCTCATGTAAATAAATAAAAATAAAAAATAAATACAAACATATGCTAATCTGTTGAAGGCCCTGGGGTTTTTACATGGTCATTTACTAGAGAGGTGGACAGATGGTTTAGCACTTAAGGCACTTGCCTGCAATGTCAAAGGACCCAAGTTCAGTTCTCCAGGGACCCACGTAAACCAGATGCACAAGGTGGCACATACATCTGGAGTTTGTTTGCAGTGACTGGAATCCCTGATGAGCCCATTCTCCCTCATAAATAAAATATTTAAAACAAAAACCTCTTGCAGGGCGTGGTGATGCATGCCTTTAATCCCTTTAATTTGGGGGTGGGGGAGAGGCAGGATTGCCATGAGTTCAAGGACACTCTGAGACTACGGAGTGAATTCCAGGTCCAGAGGTTGACCCTACCTTGAAAAACTAAAACAAACAAACAACAACAAAAACACCTGAAAAAACCCTCTCTTTAATAAGTCAGGTGCATTTTGTTGTAGTAACACATTGTACACTAAAACACATTATTATTACTATTATTATTATTTTTTTTTTTTGAGGTAGGATCTCACTCTAGCCCAGGTTGACCTGGAACTCACTCTGTAGTTCCAGGCTAAACTCGAATTCACAGCAATCCTCCAACCTCTGCCTCCCAAGTGCTGGGATTAAAGGCATGAGCCACCACGCCCGGCTTTATTCTTTTTTTTCTTAAATGTTATTTATTTATGATTGATTGATAGATAGATAGAGAGGGAGAGGATGGGTATGCCAGGGCCTCTAAGCCATTGCCAACGAACTCCAGACACATGTGCCATCTTGTGCATCTGGCTAACGTGGGTTCTGGGGAGTCAGATCAGACCTGGGTCTTTAGGCTTTGCAGGCAAACGCCTCAACTGCTAAAGCCATCTCTCCAGCCCACCGCTCTATTCTTTACCAGGTTAGCTAGCCCTCAAGGTGCTAGGAGATGCTTTTGTCTCACCTCCCTCTGTAGGTGCGCTGGGATAAGCACGGCACCCAGCTTCCCGTGGGTGCTGGAAGTCGAAATCCAGGCACTGATACTTACGCAGCTGGCGCTTTATCCTCTTGACCATCTCCCCAGCCCATAAAACACGAGTTTCTACTAGGCAACTCCTACTTTCCAAAAATAAATAAATAAATAAATAAATAAACAAATAAATATATATTTTTTGGGGGGGCTGGAGAGATGGCTTAATGGTTAAGCCACTTGCCTGCAAAGTCAAAGCACCCAGGTTTGATTCCCCAGGACCCACGTAAACCAGATGCACATGGTGTCGCATGAGTCTGGAGTTCCTTTGCAGCGGCTGAAGGTCCTGGTGTGTCTATTCTCTCTCCCTCTATCTGCCTCTTTCTCTCGCTCTCAAACGAATATAATAAAGTTTTAAAAAATTTAAAACTATTTATTTATTTGAGAGAGGAGGAGTCACAGAGGAGAGAGGAAGAGGCAGAGAAAAAGAGATGCACCAGGGCCTCCAGCCGCTGCAAACGAACTCCAGACACATGCGCCACCTTGTGCATCTGGCTTATGTGGGTCCTTGGAATTGAACCCAGGTCCTTAGACTTCACAGGCAAATACCTTAATTGCTAAGCCATCTCTCCAGCCCATATCCTACTTTTTTTTTTTAAAGCATCCAGTTTTCTAAAAAAGCACCTGAATTGTGTCCCTCTCACATCCGTGCGTTGAAGCCTAAGCCTCCATATCTGTGTTTGAATACAGAGACTGTAAGTTAAATGAGGATAGGGCTGAAATCAGATCCGAACTGGTCAGTCTTGATAAGAAGAGGCAGACAGGGGCTGGGGAAATGGCTCAGTGGCGAAAGGCACTTCCTTGGAAAGACTGTAGCCTGGGTTCAATTCTCCAACATCCACATGAAGCCAGACCATATACAAAAAGAGGTTACAAGAGACGGTAACACACCCATACACACACATACGTTCAAATAAATAAAAAATATTTTCTAAAAGCGAAGAGGAAGACTCCAGAGCATTCTCTCCTTGTGCACAGAGGAGAAATTAACATTTGAAGGCTAGAAGAGAGACCTCACTAAAAACCAATCCTGCTGAACTTTGATCTTGGAGTCCAATCCCTCCCCCCCAACTGGGAAAAAATACATTATGTTGCCTAAGGACTCACTTCTTTGTGTTTGTGGAGCGCCACCTGCTGGCCATCGTGATAATACTACAGGCGATAGAAGTTCGGAAATCTTGCGTTCCTGATAAGTTTGATTGTGTTTGCCATAGAGACATGGGTAAGAGAACACTTCAGCAAGTAAGGGAAAAGGAGCAGGGAACCCCCACATTAAGCCCTGTTTGGCTTGTTGGGATTTTTTTTTCTAACCAAACAAATTTAATTTCTCCATATTTTTCCACTCCCACCATTCTGCCTAACTGAAGGTGCTGTCAGATGTGTCCCCTTTTCTTAAAGGTACAACAGAGGTAAGATCGGCATCGGCCAGCCTGGTGGTGTTGCACTCTCATTTCACACGTGGTCATTCCTCTCTTTTAGTCTGAGAGCTCCCCTCCGCACCTCTGCTGAACCTCCTCCCTCTTCTCACACGGGCGCATGTGTGTGTGTGTGTATGTGTGTGTGCGCGCGCGCGTGTGCTCCCGCCCACTGGCTTCCTGGGCCCCTCCTCGTGTTACTTTCCCACAAATCCGGTTGACAAGCAGCTGCATCTCGGCCTGGTCAGCTCTGATTGCGTCCTGTCTCGTTACTTTTATCTTCCTGGCTGCCAGCGTGTCTCCCTGGGCTTACCTTGTTCATGGCCTGGCTCCTTGAAATGAGACTTCATTTATTCTGTCTTCCTTGTTTAATGACAAAAACGCTTAGTGATGGGGAATTGTGGTAGTTTGAATAGAATAGATGGCCCCCAATATATTCAGTTGTTTATTTGTTTGTAGTTTGCCTCTCTAGCCATCTGGCTGGAGGCAATGCCATTGTGTGGATCTTAAGGTGTGGTGGTGGGTTTCAGATTTCAATCTAAAGATATGCAAAGTGTGCCTAGCTGGAGTTCCTGAAGTGTGCTCTGGCTTTTGGCTTTTAGGCTTGTGCTTCTCTCTCTCTGCTTGGTCCTGTGTAGGCAGGCCAGCTTCTTCTGCCATTTATGGAACTTCCCCTGGATCTGTAAGCTTCAATAAATCATTTCCTCCATAACTGTGCCTGGTCTGGAAGTTCATCTCAGCAAACCTGAATCTGTCTGCTACAGGAATGTTTTGGTTACATTCCCTGTTTCTCTACCAATTCACATTATGTCCCCCCCCCCCCACGAGGTAGGGTCTCACTCTAGCCCAGGCTGACCTGGAACTCACTGTGGAGTCTCAGGCTGGCCTCGAACTCAGCCATTCTCCAACCTCTGCCTCCTGAGTGCTGGGATTAAAGACGTGCGCCACCACGCCTGGCCACATTGTTTTGAATGGTCTATAATTGCAGTTTTCCTTTCTTTGATTGGAATTATTAAGGAATCCATTTCCAAGTGAGGTATTTTTGGTTTAATTTTCTGCCTTCATTGCATTGTGGGTAATGTGACCTGAGGAATAACTGCTTGTTAGACCTCTGAAGAGCTCCTTGCGGTCCGAAATCTTATCACTTCCATACGGGCATTCCAATTCAGTGTTATTTTTGTTTGTACATACCTTCCTCCCCGCCTTTCCCCCGGTAGATACTCGGATAGCGAGGGCAGTTTGGTCCAAGAGAGGCACTGAGAAGAACTGCCCTCTTAGAATTGGAGCTTAATTAGGAGATTGTTAGCACCACATCACAGGCAGCACAATGGGGCTTCCATCGCGAAGAACAAAGCGTAATGTTTCCTTTCTAGGTTTCTGGGGGAGAGGGCCGTGTCCAGGCATAGACTACTTGAGAGACGTCAAGGAGGCAATGGGTGACAGTGGGCTATAAAGAAGACCTTTGGTCCTTTAAAGGCTCTGAGAGCAAGGGCTATTCTCTGCTGTCACCCTGTAGCTCAAGGCAGGGCTGGGGCTGGGGCTGGGGTGGGAGCAGGGGTTGAGGGAGTCAGGAAGCACCGGATGAGAGGATAGTTTTTTTTTTTTTTTTTTGAGATAAAGTCTCGCTCTAGCCCAGGCTGACCTGGAATTCACTATGTAGTCTCAGGCTGGCCTTGAACTCACGGCAATCCTCCTGCCTCTGCCACCGGAGTGCTGGGATTAAAGGTGTGTGCCGCCACATCTGGCTGTATTCTGTATGCTAACACTTTCTCCATTCTTTTTTGTTGTTGTCGTTATTTGTAATTACTGTGTGTGTGTGTGTGTGTGTGTGTGTACTCTCTAAGCACTCCTGCCACTGCAAATGAACACCAGATGTTTGTGTCTTTTTTTTTGGGTCCAGCTTTAAGTGCGTGCCATAGGAATTTAACGCAGGCTGGAGGGCTTTGCAAGCAAGCCCCTTTGACCACTGAGCCATCTTCCCGGCCCCTGATTTTTTTTTGTGGGAGATGGGATCTCACTCTGGCTGATCTTGAATGTGCTGTGTAGATCAGATTGACCTGGAACTCATGGTGATTCTCCTGTATCTGCCTCTGGTGTGCTGGGATTATAAATTTACACTATGACGCCCAGTTTATGCAATGAAGCTCATCTTTCCAATTTGGCATTCCTCAGAACATAAGTTCTACCTGCAGGTCACTCTGGGAATTGACACGCCATCCTTTGTCTTGCAGAATCCTCACTGGACACAGCTTAGAAGTTGCAGGGCCAAACAAGCCAGTGTTTGCTTCATTCAGTGTTTCTTAGGGCTAGCCTCAGCTCCTTGGACTCCTTACTACTCCTGAAGTTTGGATCTGAAATGTCCTGCACAGGCCTCTGTGTTGAAGGCTTGGTCCCCATCCTGTGGCCCTACTGGGGTGGGGCAGGGGGGGAACCTTTACTAGGTGGAGCCTAGCAGGAGGAGCCTGGATCATTGGTAATGTGTCCTTGAAGGAGAAATTAGGGCCTTGGCCCTTCTTGGCCTTTGGTTCTTGGCAGCTGCCAGGTGAACAGTTTGCTTCACTGTGTGCTTCTGTCATTGGTGTTCTGTGTCCCACAGTTCTGGAAGAGACAGGCCAGGCAACTATGGGCTTTCAATCTGTGAGGCTGCGAGACAAAGTAAGCCTATCCTTCACACACACACACACACACACACTTTTTCCATGTATTTTGTCACAGTAGTGAAAAGCTGACCTCTAACAGCTAGTTTTTTTTCTGACATACATATTTCAGAAATCTGTGCTTTGATTTTTTTTTTTCCCCCAAGGCAGGGTCTCACTCTAGCCTAGGCTGACCTGGAATTCACTATGTAGTCTCAGGGTGGCCTTGAACTCACAGCGATCCTCCTACCTCTGCCTCCCGAGTGCTGGAATTAAAGGCATGCGTCACCACGCCCGGCTATGCTTTGAATTAAAAAAAAAATTATGGGGCTGGAGAGACAGCTTAGTGGTCAAGGAGCTTGCCTGCAAAGCCTAAGGACCCAGGTTCGACTGCCCAGAACCTACGCAAGCCAGATACACAAGGTGGCGCATGTGTCTGGAGTTCGTTTGCACTGGCTAGAGGCCCTGGTGTGCCCATTCTCTCTGTCCCTCTCTCTCTCTCTAATAAATAAAATAAATAAATAAAAAGTAAAATATATTTTATGTGTTTATTTGCAAGGAGAGAGAGAGAGAAGAGAGAGAGAGAGAGAGAGAGAGAGAGAGAGAGAATGAGAATGGGCATGCCAGAGCCTCTTGCTACTGCAAATGAACTCCAAATACGTGCACCTGTGGGTGCTGGAGACTCGAATCAGGGCAATCAGGTGTTTCAAGCACGTGCTTTTAACAGCTGAGCCATCCCCTCCAGCCTACTCTTATTTCTTGAAGAACAAATGCACAGGTTTCCCAGATATCTTTCCTCATTCCTAGAAGTCCTCCCCCCAGGTCTGACCTCTCTTCCTCTGAGCTTTTGAGCCCACTCATGAGGTCTGACCCAGGCACCGCGAGTTCTCAGGAGAGGCTGGCGTGGGCGTTTTCTGGGCTGGGCTCTGTCAGACTCTTGTCTGCTGTCCTTCTGCATGGTGGTCTGCCGACTCGGCTGGGCCGATGCAGCATCGCGCCGCTGCTGTGATCAAGGTCTTTGGGTGCCTGGCAGCAAAGTCAGCAGGATCTGGGTGTGCAGCTGGGCGTAGGACGGTCACTGGGGAGGGTTCGGCCTCAGCCCCAGGGACCTCGGCACTGAGCAGCTCTCTATCGCCACCTGGTGGTGAGCGTGTCCTGCTTCAGGGCGTCAGGTCCCCTGGGTCTTCCAATAAACTATTATCAAGTATCACAACCTGGCTTGGAAGTATAGCAACTTGGACTTCTTTGGAAAAATTATTTTTGTATTTTTATTTATTTATTTACTTAGAGAGACAGAGAAGCAGATAAATAGATGGAGAGAGAGAGAGAGAAAGAGAGAGGGAAAGAATGGGTGTGTCAGGGCCTCCAGCCACTGTGGACAAACTCTAGACGCATGTGCCACGTTGTGCATCTGGCTTATGTGGGACCGGAGGAATCGAACATGAGTCCTTAAATGACAAATGCCTTAACCGATAAACCATATCTTCAGCCCTGGATTAAAAAAAAATTTTTTTTTGTTATTTTTATTTATTTGAGAGCAACAGACAGAGAAAGAGGCAGATAGATAGAGAGAGAGAATGGGCACGCCAGGGCCTCTAGTCACTGCAGAAGAACTCCAGACGCATGTGCCCTTTTGTGCATCTGGCTAACATGGGTCCTGGGGAATTGAGCCTTGAACCCCGGTCCTTAGGCTTCACAGGCAAGCGCTTAACCGCTAAGCCATCTCTCCAGCTTTCTTTTTCTTAAATCAAGGCAGGGTCTCACTGTAGCCAAGGCTGATCTGGAACTCACTCCGTAGCCCCAGGCTTTGCAGGCAAGCGCCTTAATGGCTGAGACATCTCTCCAGCCTGTCTTCCCAGTTCTCTTCATTCTTATCACCATCATCAGTTCTAGTAGCTGAAGTTGTAGCCTTCTAAGGACCACCAACTCCCTTAGCTTCTGTCTTTTTACATTGGGCCCCAGAGCAACGTTTAGAAATGCAGATTCCCTGGGCCCTGCTCTGCCCCATGATGCTGTATTCAAAACTCTTCCCATGCAGCTGGGCGTGGTGGCACACGCCTTTAATCCCAGCACTTGGGAGGCAGAGGTAGGAGGATTGCCATGAGTTCGAGGCCACCCTGAGACTCCATAGTGAATTCCAGGTCAGCTTGGGCTAGAGTGAGACCCTACCTCGAAAAACAAAAACAAAAACAAAAAACAAACAAACAAACAAAAAAACCCCCTTCCCATGCCCTGCGCACCTGAGGACTGAGCCCACCTGGCCACACCTAGCAGGTGGTTCCTTTCTGGTCTGCGTTCCATCTCCCCAGCAGTCTCACAGGCTCTGCGCTCTTGTTCTTGTCTCCTCTGAGGACCTCAGCTTCCACCTGGCCTTGGCCGTCAGCCCTGCTGAACTCACTGACTCTATTCTTGCCTCGTAGCACTCTAGGGCAGTTTTCAATTTATTTGCTACCGGCCCCCCATCTTTAGGTAGAGTCTTACTCTAGCCCAGGCTGACTTGGAACTCACTCTGTAGCCCAGGCTGGCCTTGAACTCATGGTGATCCTTCTACCTCAGCCTCCTGAGCACTGGGATTAAAGATACATTACCATATCATGCCCGGCTTCTCTCTCTTGTTTTGTATGTGTGCGTGCCCATGAACTTGTGCCATGGTGCGTGTGTGGAGGTCAGAGAACATCTTTTGGGCGGGTACTTGCTTTTCCACCTTATTGGAGGCAACTTTAAGCTAGGATCTCACTTTAGCCTAGACTGACCTGGAACTGTCAATGTAGTCCAGGCTGTCCTTGAACTTATAGCAATCCTCCTAGCTCAGCCTCCTGAAGGCTGCTAGGATTAGAGACCTGAGTCATAGCCCCTGGAAATGTATGAAACGTTTTCCCTGTGGGGACGTGAACACATGTCTCTTCACCCCAGAGAGGTCACAAATGACAGAACAAAATGCTATTACAGCAAACCCAGTTTTGGTGAACTATTGAGTTCAATGGGGTTTTTCACAGAAGAGGGTGAGGGGCTTCTTAACAGGAATGTGGGACCCTGAAAGCATCCACACCACAGAGAAGTCTCATCCCAGCATGGACAACAACCTCCCCGTAGCTGCTTGGAGCTCCCTGTGCGCAATTAGCTCACATATGCTCTTCCCTCAGCTTCAGGGTGAGGGCTCACTTTCAGAGCATGGGGACCCCAGAGCATCCACAGCCCTGAGAAGTCAGCCCATCACGGAGGGCGACCTCCCTACGGCTGCATGGATGGAGCTCGTGGTCCCTTGATCTTTTACCCTCCATGTACTCTACCTCCCCGTGAGGCCACAAGACCTCATGCGTCACTGCATACAGCTGGCCCGGAAGTGCCTGAGATCTCGGGTGGTGGTCTGATGACAGACCTTCCCCATGTCCTGCCTCTATCTTTTGAAATATATTTTATTTATTTATTTATTTGATAGAGAGAAAGAGGGAGGGAGGGAAGGAGAGAGAGAGAGACAGAGAGAGAGAGAGAGAGAGAGAGAAAGAGAGCACCAGGGCCACCAGCCACTGCAAACAAACTACAAACTCCAGATGCATGTGCCCCCTTATGCATCTGGCTTATGTGGGTCTTGGAGAGTCAAACCAGGATCCTTTGGCTTTGCAGGCAAACGCCTTAAGTGCTAAGCCATCTCTCCAGTCCTGCCTCTATTTTTAATATTGTTTATTTGAGACATATATATATATATATATATATATATATATATATAGAGAGAGAGAGAGAGAGAGAGAGAGAGAGAGAGAGGGAGAGAGAATATAGGCATGCCAAGGCCTCCACCACTGCAAATGAACTCCAGAAACTTATGCCACCTTGTGCATCTGACTTTACATGGGTACTGGGAAATTGAACCTGAGTTCAATTTGGCTTTGCCAGTAAGCACCTTAACCGCGAAGCCATCTCTCCATCCCTGTTCTGCCTCAGGCTGAACCTTGAGAGTCTTTTATGAGTTCTCCCAGCTGCTTTTGATAGCGCTAGCCATGGTTGTTTACTGATTTCAATGTACAGGAGTTGGCCATACAGCATCAATCGATTCGTTTCCTTGTTTTCTTTGGCTCTGGAAGCTGCAGAGTCCCAGGTGGCAGGGCTGGACCTTGGCGAGGAAAGCTGTGCTGTGTCACCCCACGGTGGAAGGTGGAAGAGCGAGAGAGGGCGTCTGTGAGAAGGAGACGCAACATTTGTTGACAGCCTCGGCTCATTCCCCATAGGCGTTCTTCCCACCTCCATGGAGGCCCCACGTCCCAACATTCGCAGCATTGTGATAACATTTCCAGCAGACGTTTTTTTGGGGGACACATTCAGGCCACAGCAAAGCGCCATTGGAGGCCACCACTGTCGTTACTGTCATTCTTCTCTGTGCTGAGGATAGAGCTCGCAGTCACTACAAGCAGATCTTATCCGGGTGTGGAAGTGCATTGCCCGCAACCCAGTATTTGGGAGGCAGAGGTAGGAGGATCTTACAAATTCCCGGATGGCCTGGTCGACATAGGAAGAGTTCCAGGTCCCAGTCGAAGACCCTATGTCACATACATACATACATACATACATGAAGAGAAGAGAGGAAGAGGAGGAAGAAGAGGAGAGGGGAGGGAGGCGAAGGAGAAGAGAAAGAAAGAAAAAGAAAGTACCTGAAGGGCTGAGGTCCCCAGAGGGAAGGGAGGCCCCAGGCGAGCCTGTGAGATGACAGTCAGATTTCAGAGTTTGGGGCCCACTGCTCTTGACAGTGATGGCTTTTGTGCAGAGGCAGGTACTGGTGCGAGAGCTGTGGTTTGCTTGTTTCGTTGTCAGTTATCTACAGAAATGTGTTTAGAAAACAGCCCGAGGTAGGGTTAGGGTTAAGAGGTGGACAGGAGGATGGTGGTGCCCAAAGAGCTGAAGTTCTGCAGCCACTGATCCTGTTCCACCGATGAAGAAAAAGCCTGCAGCGTCAAGGATTAGAACCCAGGTGTTCTCAACCTGTGAGTCTCCGCGGCCAGGGCATCACCAGCCAGTAGGAGGCGCCTCACGGCTGGATGAAATTCGGGAAGCCATACTGCTGCAGCGCGACCAGGCACCACCAGAGGGCAGCACAGTCCAGGCTTCTGGAGTGGGAGGCTGAGAGACCCGCGTGGCTGGCCCCAGGGATGCTGACTTCTCGGGATGGACCCTTTCAGACAGGAGGCCTGGGACACACTCCCTTCCAAATTAAAGATAGCTTTTTGTGTTTTATTTCTTTCCTTTTCTTCTTTCCTTTCTCTGGTTTTTCGAGGTAGGGTCTCACTGTAGCCCAGGTAGACCTGGAGTTCACTATGTAGTCTCAGGTTGGCATTGAACTCACAGTGATCCTCTTATCTCTGCCTCTCGAGTACTGGGATTACAGGCATGCACTACCATGCCCAGCTTAAAGACAGCTTTAAAAATCGTTTTATTTACTTATTTATTTGCAAGCAGAGAGAGAGAGAGAGAGAGAGAGAGAGAGAGAGAGAGAGAGAGAAGAAAGACAGACAGATGGATGTGCCAAGGCCTCCAAGCCCTGCAAACAAAATCCAGACATATGTGTCACTTTGTGCATCTGGCTTTATGTGAGTACTGGGGAATTTGAACCCTGGTAGTTAGGCTTTGTAGGCAAACACCTTACCTGCTGAGACATCTCTCCAGCCTTTTTTTTTCCAAAGGTTATTTTTTCAAATATTTTTATTTATTTATTTTTAAGAAGAGAGAGAGGGAGGATGTGCCAGGGCCTCTAGCCGCTGAAAACGAACTCCAGATGTATGTGCTATTTTGTGCATCTGGCCTTATGTGGGTACTAGAGAATTGAACCCAGGTCAAAAGGCTTTGTAGGCAAGCTTCTTAACTGCTGAGCCATCTCTCCAGTCCTCCCTTCCAAATTATATGCTTTTTAACAATGTAGATTTTATATATATATATATATATATATATATATATATATATATATATATTGGTTTTTCGAGGTAGGGTCTCACTCTAACCCAGGCTGACCTGGAATTCACTATGGAGTCTCAGGGTGGCCTCAAACTCACGGCGATCCTCCTACCACTGCCTCCCGAGTGCTGGGATTAAAGACGTGCACCACCATGCCCGGCTTAAAAAATATTTTTATTTATTTATTTGCAAGGAGAGAGAAAGAGAGAGAGAGAGAGAGAGAGAGAGAGAGAGAGAGGGAAAGAGAGAATGGGAGCACTAGGACCTCCAGCCACTGCAAAGGAACTCCAGATGCACGCATCACTTTGTGCATCTGGCTTTATGTGGGTATTAGGGAATTGTACCCAGGTCATTAGGCCTTGCAGGCAAGCACCTTAACCACGGAGGCATCTCTCCAGTCCCAATGTAGATTTTTTTTTCCCCTCCTGCACTCACTAAACCAGCAAGTGGGTGGAAGGGGGGGAAGGGGTGGTGGTTTGAGCATCAAGGTCATGACAGCTTTGAGAACAGTGCTCCAGGGCCATGAGAGAGGTGGACCCACGATTCAGAATCATAGTTTGGGGGTCTTGAGCACGTGCACCCACAGGCACACGCTGCGAGCAGTATGGACATTGGAGGCTGGCCTTGCATTTAGGCCACCTTTTCCTTGGATAAGTGGCAAGTTTGTTTTGTTTTGTTTTATTTTTTAAAATCCATCTATCTGGGCTGGAGAGATGGTTTAGTGGTTAAGGTGCTTGCCTGCTAAGCCTAAGGACCCAGGTGCAATTCCCCAGGACCCATGTAAGCCAGATGCACATGGTAACACATGCATCTAGAGTTCGTTTTCTGTGGCTAGAGATCCTGGCATGCCCATTCTCTCTCTTTGTGTATACTTCCTTTTTCTCTCTCAAAAAAAAAAAAATATTAAAACAATCCATCTATTACTGTGAGTTCGAGGCCTCCCTGAGACTACATAGTGAATTCCAGGTCAGCCTGAGCTAGAAGGAAACCCTACCTCAAAAAAGGGGGCGGGGGCTGGAGAGATGGCTTAGCGGTTAAGCGGTTGCCTGTGAAGCCTAAGGACTTTGGTTCGAGGCTTGATTCCCCAGGACCCACGTTAGCCACATGCACAAGGGGGCGCACACATCTGGAGTTCGTTTGCAGTGGCTGGAGGCCGTGGTGCGCCCATTCTCTCTCTCTCTCTCTCTGTCTCATTCTCTGTCTGTTGCTCTCAAATAAATAAATAAAAATAAACAAAATTAAAAAGAAATCTATCCATTCACCATCTGTCCACTCGCCATCCATCTTCTCCCCCTTCTTCCATCATCCATCCCATATAGTAACTAATCCCTTCCCTTCGCATGTGTCCCTTCTACTAGGTGTGGTGGACAGACGGACACCATCCCTGACCTCCTAGAGTTTGTACTTCTGTGGAGGAGCCGGATAATAACAAAAGGTCACTTAAATATGAAATGGGAATTTATAGCAGCTGCCAAGGAGGATGCCACTTGCTCCCTGACATGTGACTGAACAAGAGGTACTACAACCCGGGAAGGACGCCAGGGTGTCTTCCCTTGGGAAGTTATGCTAGAGTTGGGGTCTGAGGGCTGAGCAGGAGCTCACTAGGCAGTTTTAGGCGGAGCAATGTCATGTGCAAAGGCCCTGAGGTATTCGAGAGTGTGCTGTGCAGGAAGCGCAAGCATGGCTGGGACAAGGGGAAGGAGAGAGAGTGGCCGGAGTTGGGATTTATACCAGGATGTAGGGGCCGGGACCCTCGGGTTCTCAAAAGAAGATTGTCGTGTGAGCCAGAAATCATCTACTAGTGACCAGCACACAGATGGTGTCTGTATGGGGGAGTAAACTGGATGTGGCCAAGTGGAGGGTCGAAGATGGCACTTGGGGGGCTGGAGAGATGGCTCAGAGGTTAAGGCGCTTGCCTGCAAAGCGTAACAACCTGGGTTTGATTCCCCAGTGCCCATGTAAAGCCAGATGCACAAAGCAGCACATGTATCTGGAGTTCATTTGCAGTGGCTGGAGGCCCTGGCATGCCTACACACACACACACACTCTCTCTCTCTCTATGTATGTGTGTATCTGTATCTTTCTGCTTGTAAATAAATAAGTAATTTTTTTTTTTTTTTGGTTTTTCGAGGTAGGGTCTCACTCTAGCCCAGGCTGACCTGGAGTTCATTATTTAGTCTCAGGGTGGCCTTGAACTCACGGCAATCATCCTACCTCTAGCCTCCCTAGTGCTGGGATTAAAGGCGCTGTGCCACCATGCCAGGCTAATAAGTAATTTTTTTTTTTTAAAAAGATTGCATCTGGGGATGCCCTGGGCAGGTGCTCAGGGCCAGGGCCACCTTGGTGACCTGACCGCCTTGGGCCAGAAGCACGTCTTCAGCAGGGTGAAAGAAGCTTACTGTTGGCGACCCTCTCTTGTTAGAAACCAGGTGAAACTGGAGAACATACTGTTTGCTTCAATCAGGCCACGATGACTAATTATTAGAGTTGTTTCAAAAGGTTATCCTGTGTAGACGCGCGGCTCGGTGGAGAGGAGAGCTGGAACGTCGATTCATTCTGAAACCTCGATGGATGGAACTCTTGTGCAGGTTCTGAGTGTAATGACTGTGACATTCGGTTTCACTCGGTCGTCACCGCAGGCACGACACCAAACTTGGCCTCAGCTCCCTGCGCTCTTGAGTCCTCTGCCGGGCTGTGAGGGAGAGTGACATGGGCACCGCCAGACCTGGAGTCGGAGCCGAGGCCCGGAGTGGCTTTGCCACATACTGGCTGCACGACCTTCATTAACCGCTGCGTTCCTCGGGCCTCAGTTTCTCCATTTGGAATGCGAGGGACTAAGCCACATGATTCTCAAGGGCCTGTCCAGTTTACTTATTATTATTTTTAGTTTTGTTTGTTTTTGAAAAAAAATATTTTTCAAACATTTTTTTTTTATTTATGTATCTGAAAGAGAGGGTGGGGGGAGGGAGAGAATGACCATGGCAGGGCCTCTAGTTGCTGCAAACGAATTCCAGATACACGTACCACTTTGTGCATCTGGCTTTACGTAGGTATAGGGGAATTGAATCTGGGTCATTAGGCTTTGCAGGCAAGCGCCTTAACCGCTGAGGCCGTCCGTCTCTCCATCCCTCTAAACATATTTTTTTATTGACAACTTCCATACATACAGACAGTATAGTATGATCATAGTCCCCTCTCACCACCTTCTTTTGGGTCTCCTGTTTTGTTGTTCTGTGGTGTTTATGCGAGGCATGCTGTCTGGATGTTACCTTTAGCTCTCTGGGCTTTATTTATTTATGTATTTATTTATTTTGGATACTTTAGAGTTTCCTGAAGGGGCTGCTTGGTGCTGTGGACTGGGCCCTCCCTTGGAAGTACAGCGATTGCAGGCTGCACGGAGAGCCTCCTTGTTTCTTTCCCTGGGGGTGGTCAGTGGTTTAGTTTGTAAGCCCACTGTGGTCCGCTCTGGGACTGTGAGCCCAGCGTGGCCCCACGTGGGAGTATTGGAGTCCACTGGTTCTCACCTGGGGTTGCAGGCTGTCCAGTGCCACTCACAGGGGTTCCGAAGCCCCCCCCCCGGGCCCCTCAGCAGTTGCCTCCTGGTTCTGAAACCAGCAAGGGAACACTCGTGAAGTGTCAGGGACGAAGATGTGTTGGACTTCCCAAGGGCCAGTGCCAGAGGCACCTGCCAGACCATGACACGTTTTCTCCTCCCCAGACTGTGTAAGGTTCCCACCTGAGAAGCAGAGGGGCTCGAGAAGTTTCCAAGTCCACACAGTGATCAAGGCCAGAGACCACGTTTTTTCTCAAGCCCCTTTACTTCTGCCCTCTCCCCCTACCTTGCAAACTGACCCACCTCTTTTTATTTATTTACTTATTGATTATTTATTTGCAGAGAGAGAGAGAGAGAATGAATGAATGAATGAATGGGTGCATCATGGCCTGATGCCATTGCAAACAAACTCCAAATGCATGAGCCACTTTGTGTAGCTGGCTATGTGGGTCCTGGGGAATGGAACCCTGGCCATCAGGCTTTGCAAGCAAGTGCCATTAATCACTGAGCCATCTCTCCAGCCCCCTCTCCCTCTTATTTAATCCTTACAACAGCAAACAGGGCAATGAACAACTAGCCCACATCAAAGTCTTCTTAGCAGACACAGCGGAGACTTCACAGGGAAGCTTCTGGCTTCTTCACCACACCCTGGCCTGGCTCAGAAGCTCTCACGTCCCGTGGGGCTGCATTCAGACTCCTCCGTGTGCCTCTTCCTGTGGCTCGGCTCAGTGATGGAAACTTCCTGTGCTGTGTGCGGCCATTCTGGGGCTTTGTGTAGAGCGTCTGCAGCTGTGACTTTGGAAAAATGGTTGCCCTGAGTGTTGGCCTTGAGCCCGAGCTAAGCCAGATCAGTGCGACCACCGTACCTGACTTGGAATAGTAGCTGGGGAGGTCTGAACGGGACCCTCTTCTCCCAGCAGCAGGATGACTGTGCGTCAGTCACCCGTGTCCAAGGTGACGCTGGCTGCCTGATTGCTCTTCTCAAGTTCATTACCATCAGCGATGCGCTTAAAGCTCTGCATGTATCATTTAAGGTCGTACTTTAAAAAGTATTTTTTGTTTATTTGTGAGGAGACAGACAGAGAGAGAGAAAGAGAGAAAGAGAAAGAGAATGGGCATACCAGGGCCTCTTGCCACTGCAAACAAACTCGGGATGCATGCACCACTTTGTGCATTTGGCTTTATGTGGGTGCTAGGGATTTGAACCCAGGTCAGCAGACTTTGCAAGCAAGAGCGACTGGGCAATTTCTCTAGCCCCAAGGTCATACTTTTTTTTTTTTTTTTTTGAGGTAGGGTCCTACTCTAGCTCAGGCTGACCTGGAACTCACTCTGTAGTCTCAGGCTGGCCTTAAACTCATGGTGATCCTTCTACCAGTGTCTCCCTAGTGCTGGGATTAAAGGCTCCCCAAGGTCATACTTTCAATCCGTAGAAATGACTCAACACAAGTAAAAGATCTTGTTCAAAGTAGATCCCTGACACCTCCTAGGGATGTGAAGATCCCAGAATATGATTGTTCCAAATTATGTCTCAAACCTGACCACTTGCCCTTTTTCGAGAAGTTTCTCCCACGGCAGGTGAGCAGGCAGCAGGGAGCTGCGTGGGGCTCGGAGCAGCAGCGGCTCTCCTCAGAACCCCTGGCGTGGGACGGTCCCTGTAGCGGTGGGGGCAGAGGGGCCTCTCCTTCCACACCTGCCCTTTGGTCACCTCTGGTCTGCTTGCACTGCCTGGAGTTTGGCCTTTTCTAGAAAATCGTTTCTTTCACGGAGAAGATAGTCTTGAAGTTTAACTTGCATTGGCGGTCCATCCATGTCGCACATACTGGTACTCCAGGCCTGTTCGTGGCCGAGTCCCTCACACAGATATGTCGTCACTTGCTTATCCAGTCCCCAGGAGCCAGGACGCTTGGTGGTTGCCCAGTTTCTGAGTGAAGCTGCCCTCACAGGCCATGCAGCGTTTTCTTTTTCTTTTTACTTTTTTTAAACGTTTTATTTATTTATTAGATTCAGAGAGACAGAGGAAGAGAGAGAGAAGAGAGAGAGAATGGGCATGCCAGGGCCTCCAGCCACCTCAAATGAACTCCAGATGCATGCGCCACAATGTGCATCTGGCTAACTTGGGACCTGGAGAATCGAACCTGGGTCCTTAGGCTTTGCAGGCAAGTGCCTTAACCACTAAGCCATCTCTCCAGCCCTGTACAGGGTTTTGTGTGGACATGAGCTTGTGTTCTCCCTGGGTGAATGTCTAGGACTTGAGGTTGCTGGCTGGTGCTCAACTTTTTTATTTATTTATTTATTTATTTATTTGATAGATAGAGAGAGAGAGAGAGAGAGAGACTGTATTGACATGCCAGGGTTTCCAGGCACTGAGAACAAACTCCAGACACATGTGCCACCACGTGCATCTGACTTACATGGGACCTGGGGAATCAAACCTGGGTCTTTAGGTTTTTGCAGGCAAAGTGCCTTAATGCTAAGCCATCTCTCCAGCCCCACTCTCAACTTTCGTAAGAAACTGCCAAACTGTGTCCTAAGTCGCTGTAGCATTCTGTGTCCCCAGTGATGCACACGTGAGAACTGCAGCTCCGTGTCCAGCTCCGTGTCCTTGCTGGAAGTGGACACTGTCACTTCAGGGTGCAGTGGCATGGCCTGTAGTCCTGGCTCCTCAGGAAGCTGAGGCAGGATGGTCACTAGAATTCAGAAATTCAAGGGCAGTTTGGACAATATGGTAAGATCTTGTTTCAACTAAAAACCATCATTATGGGCTGGACAGATGGCTTAGCAGTTAATGCGCTTGCCTGCGAAGCCCAAGGACCCGGGATCAACTCCTCAGATCCCACATAAGCCAGACGCACAAGGTGACGTCAACATGCGAGGTTGTACATGCGCACAAGGTGGCACACGCTTCTGGAGTTTGAGTACAGTGGCTGGAGGCCCTGGAGCACCAATTCTCTCTCCCTTAAATAAAAAAGCCCAGTCTGTTGGGCTTGCCTCAAAAAACAAACAAACAAAAAAGTCATTGTAGTAGATACATGGGAGTCAATTTGAATTTCTCTGAGAATTGTATGCCTTTTTAACTTCTAATTTTTATTTTTATTTTTGGAGGCAGGATCTCACTGTAGCCCAGGCTGAGCTGAAACTCACTTTGTAGTCCCAGGCTGACCTTAAACTCATGGTGATCCTCTTACCTCAGCCTCCCACATGCTGGGATTAAAGGTATGGATTATCACACCTCACACCACTCCTCCTGCCTCAGTTTCCTGAGTACTGGGTTTACTGGCTTGTATCACCCTATCCGGCTCAAAAATCATGTTTTTTTTTTTTTTTTTTTTTTTTTTTTTTTGAGGTAGGGTTTGGCTCTAGCCCAGTCTGACCTGGAATTCACTATGTAATCTCAGGCTGGTCTCGAACTCACGGCAATCTTCCTACCTCTGCCTCCTAAATGCAGGGATTAAAGGCATGTGCCACCACACCTGGCTTTTTTTTTTTTTTTTTTTTGAGGTAGTACCAAAGCAGCTGTGTAAAGCCGGATGCACATAGTGGCGCATGCAGCTGGAGTTCATTTGCAGTGGCAGGAGGCTCTGGGGCGCCCATTCTCTCTCTCTCTCTCATAAATAAGTAAAAATACTTTTAAAAAAGAAAATGTCCTTTATATTAAAAAAAACTGATTCAGATAATTAGGGAATTTTATATAAATTAAGTCAGCGAATTTCACGGATGAAGAATGAATTTTTGAGACATTTGGCTGGTTATGACAGCTAGACAACAGTCTGTTTCTTCATTCTCTCCTGAACCGACACAAAAATGGCACTGCAGGGAGATTGTGAGTACATGGGTACTGGGGAATTGAACCTGGGCCTTATAAGCAAGCTCCTTAACCACTGGGCCATCTCCCATCAGAGAGCCTTTTCCGGCATGCTGTCTGTAGTACTTCCGTGTCTTTGCTGGTGGTTCATCAGATTTTCTAGGACAGGGCCAGCTTCCGTTGTCTTCAGTGTCCACGAGCTTCTTTCTGATCAGTCGCCTGCCTTTTCCTCTCTCAGCAGGTCCATTCCGGTTTTGCGTTTGTAGTTAACTGCAATCTGTGATGTTGTTGTTTGGGTCCCAACTTGTTTCCTTGGGTCTCTTTTTCATGGCATTTCATTGTTTAGTAAACTCATCTTTGGAATTTTCAAATAAATTCACATTCATATTCTGTAGTTTAAAAAAAAATATTATTTATTTATTAAATTGAGAGGAAGAGAAAGAAGCACAGAGAAAGACAGATAGAGAGAGAATGAGCACACCAGGGCTTCCAGCCACTGCAAACGAACTCCAGACACATGTGCCTCCTTGTGCATCTGGTTTATGTGGGTCCTGGGGAATCAAACCTGGGTTCTTTGGCTTTTCAGGCAAGCTCCTTAACTGCTAAGCCATCTCTCTGGTCCACGTTTTTTTTTTTTTTTTTTTTTGTGGGGGGTAGGGTCTCACTCTAGTTCAGGCTGAGCTAGAATTTACTATGTAGTCTCAGGATGGCCTCAAACTCATAGCGATCCTCCTACCTCTGCCACCCAAGTGCTGGGATTAAAGGCATGCGCCACCACACCCGGATCCAGTTTTTTTAATTCTCTAGCTTTATAGGTAACAACAGTTGTGAAATTTTGAATTTGGGGGTTATCTTTTCTGGTAGGCTGGATTCTTTTTCTATTTTTGTTTTTTTCCTTTTTCTTTGAAGTACATTTTTCTTGAAGTTTTGGTGGGAGTGTCTATCTGGTTACTGTTTGATTCTTACTCATTCTTCGGCATTTCTGTCCAATAGGATTTTTGCTGCTAGACTGTGTATTTCTTGAATTTTTTTTTTTCTAAGGTAGGGTCTCACTGTAGCTCAGGCTGATCTGGAATTCACTATGTAGTCTCAGGGTGGCCTCGAACTCTCGGCGATCCTCCTACCTCTGTCTCCCGAGTGCTGGGATTAAAGGTGTGTGCCACCACGCCCGGCTTGTTTCTTGAATTTTTTAAAAAATATTTTATTTTTATTTATTTATTTGAGAGAGAGTTAGATACAGAAATAGAAATAGGCAGGTAGAGAGAGAAAGAGAGAAAGAGAGAGAGAGAGAGAGAGAGAGAGAGAATGGGCGCGCTAGGGCCTCCAGCCCTGTAAACGAACTCCAGAGGCATGTGCCCCCTTGTGCATCTGGCTTATGTGGGTTGTGGGGAACTGAACCAAGGTCCTTTGGCTCTGCAGGCAAGCACCTTAACCGCTAAGCTATCTCTCCAGCCCTGTTTCTTGAATTTATTTGTTTACTTATATATTTAGGGGGAGGCAGAACGGGCACACCAGGGCTTCCTGCTGCTGCAACCAAGTCCAGATGCACGCACCGCTTATTCACTGCCTCCACGGGAAGACGGGAGAATCCAGCCTTAGCTGTCAGGCTTTGCGAAGGAGTGCTTTTAACCGCCGCACCATCCCTCCAGCGCCTGTAGACCATTCCTCAGTGCTGTCTAAGACAAGTGAGAACGTCGTTTGAAGTCTGCGTGTTTTTTTGCTCTGGAATCTTCCCTTCAGCCTGGGCTCATGGTATGATGAAGTCAGGAAGCTGGCAAGCTACAGTCTTTAAAGGAAGTGTCCTATCCCTGGTTCGCGAGGTTTTGTAACTAGGTTAATGAGTGTCTTCCTGCTGAAGGAAGGCTGCTCTTCAGAGCATGAGATCCTAAGTCCACAATATGGCCTTTTGCCTAGGAAAGCACCCAACAAGAACAGCCCCACCCACGGGCTGGAGAAATGGCTTATTGGTTAAGGCGATTGCCTGCAAAGCCCAAAGACCCAGGTTCAAGTCCCCAACACCCACGTAAGCACAAGGTGGCGCGTGTGTCTGGAGTTTGTTTAGAGCAGCTAGAGGCCCTGGCATATCCATTCTTTCTCTCTCTCAAATAAGTAAATAAATAACATATTAAAAAGAAAAGAAAGAAAAGCCGCCCTCCCCCACGCCCTGGAGCCAATGTGCAGGCGCTAGACCATCCCACGGGGTGGCTGATGGTGGTGTCTGGTGCCATGGAGGGAGTGGGGTGAGGACCGTGTGGCCAGGAGCATGCCTGTCCTTAATTTTGCCATGACAGCGGGCAGGTGGGGCCCGAGTGGGGCACCCTAGCCTATAAGTGCCGGCGGCAGACGGGTGTTCCTGTGGCTGTTTGAGAATGTGTGCCAGGATCTGAACTCTGTGGTTGAACATCTGGAAGGTTCTGACCAGTGGGTTAAAGAGTCTTACTCCATCACGAGGTCTCGTTGCCAGGGACCATCTATGATGTTTCTAGGGAGAAAGGGAAAGGATACAATTGACTAAGATGATTCTTGCTGTCTGTCAAGGCTTGAGAAATGCTCTCTTTTGTCTAATTAGCCACCGTGGCCATGTCGCCATGGTGACTTTTGTGTCAGTGCTCACAATAGACACGCGTGCATCCATTAGAGGGACACAGTTGCCCAACGTAAGTGGTGGGCCCAGGATGAAGTGGCTTTTTACAGCACAGGCCCGGGGTGGTTGCAAAACATGTCAGAACATAGCAGACAGAGGGCTGTTCTGAGCCTTGGAGGGGACAGTCTCTGGTCAGGAGTGCGAAACCTGGGAAGACAGAGTGCTCTGTCACACTTGTGCTGAAGACAGACGCCAGGGAAACAGATTCATTTGTTATTTTCTGAACATGTGTCAAAGATAGGTCTAACCCGTTAGTTAGGGCGGAAGCTGGGAGGGTGTTAAAACTGCCTCAGAAGAAAAGCCACGCAGAAGACATGCGTGTAGGCAACCAAGAAGGAGGAGAGCCAGGGCTGGGAAGGTGGCTTAGGGGTGAAGGCACTTGCCTGCAAAACCTGACGACCCAGGCTTCAATTCTCTGGTACCCACATAAAGCCAGATGCACAAGGTTGTGCATGCACCTGGAGTTCCTCTTCAGTGGTAGCTATCTACCCATTCATCATCTATCTATCTATCTATCTATCTATCTATCTATCCATCTATCTATCCATTCATCTATCTATCCATCCATCATCTATCTATCTATCTATCCATCTATCTATCTATCCATCCATCACCTATCTATCTATTATCTATCTATCTATCTATCTATCTATCTATCTATCCATCCATCCATCCATATCCATCCATCACCTATCTATCTATCTATCTGTTATCTATCTATCTATCTATCTATCCATTCATCTATCTATCCATCCATCATCTATCTATCTATCTATCCATCTATCTATCTATCCATCCATCACCTATCTATCTATTATCTATCTATCTATCTATCTATCTATCCATCCATCCATCCATATCCATCCATCACCTATCTATCTATCTATCTATCTATCTATCTATCTATTATCTATCTATCTATCTATCTATCTGCTTTGCTTACAAATGACAAATAAATAAAAATATTTGTAAAAAAGAATGAGGAAAGCCAGGGCTGGAGAGATGGCTTAGCGGTTCAAGGCACTTGCTTGCAAAGCCTGATGACCTGGGTTCAATTCCCCACTACCCATGTAAAGCCAGATGCATAAAGTGACCCATGCACCTGGAGTTCTTTAGCAGTGACAAGAGGCCCTGGCACAGTCATTGTCTCTCTCTCTCAAACAAATATATATATAAAACGAAGACTGTGGAAAGTCAGGTGTGGTGATGTGTGCCTGTAATACCAGCACTCAGGAGACAGAGGCAGAGGCAGAGGCAGGAGGATCAGGAGTTCAAGGTCAGCCTAGGCTACATGACAAGTTTCAGGTCATTCTGGCCTATGTGAGACTCTGTCTGGAAAAAAAAAAAGAATATGCTAGTTAGTAGATGCAGACTTAGCTTCTTTCAGGGCAAGAAGAACGGAGGCCAGATTTAGTCCTTGGGGGCTGCGGGGATGGTCAGTCAGGCACTTGCTCTGAGTTTGGATTTCCAGGACCCGTGTGAAAGCCCAGCACTGGTGGGCATCTGTAATTCTAGTGCTCCGATAGTGAGAAGGGAGGCAGAGACAGGAGAATCTCCTGGAAGCGTCTGGGCCAGTAGTGGTCCACAATAAGAAACCCTGCCTCAGACCGGGTGGAAGGAGAGGACGAACACCCGAGGTTACCCTATGACCTCCGCAAGCACACTGTGACACGCACACCCCAAAACTCAAAAGATTTAGTCTTTGATCTTTTTTACCTTTGCACTGCTGCGGGTTGAACCCAGGGTCTGTGCAGGCCAGGCAAGAGCTTCACCACTGAGCGAGAAACCCAGCCCAAGACTTAGTCTTTCATTAAAGAATAAAGCAAGGGCTGGCTTTTAACTGGCTCCGCAGTTAAAAGCACTCTCTTGAAAAGCCTGAAGGCCTGGGTTCAATTCCCCAGCACCCACATAAAGCCAAATGCACAAAGCGGCACATGCGTCTGGAGTTTGCATTGGCAGGAGGTCCTGGCATACCCATACTCTCTCTCTCAAACAAATAATTTTTTAAAAAATATTTTATTATTTATTTATTAGAGAAAGAGAGAGAGAGAGAGAAGGAGAGAGAATGTGTGTGCCAGGACCTCTGGCCACTGCAAATGAACTCCAGATGCATGAGCCATCATTGTGCATCTGGCTTACGTGGGACCTGGAGAATCTAACCTGGGTCCTTCGGCTTTGCAGGCGAATGCCTTAACCTCTAAGCCATCCCTCCAGCCCAATAATTTTTTTTTTTTAAAGAAGGCAAGAACACTGAGAACCAGGGAATGGAGCAAATGAATGTGCCAGTGAAGAGGTGGGCCAGCTGGAGTAGGGGACCTGGTGGGGGGACTGGGTCACTCAGGCATGGGTCTTCTGAGAGTTCTCACACAGAGCAGGCAGGACCTGCTGGCACCTGTCCCTTTTGTGCCTGGTGTCCTCAGTACCCTGCAGAAGGCTCCACTTAAGTTGAGTGCACCACAGACCTTGGGAACAACAGCCTAGTGATCGGACACCAGCTCTGCCGTGGGGGCGAGGGTCCAGCGCCTCTCCGATGACACTCCATCACTCCTTCCTGCTGAAGGACTGAGCTGCCACAAGCTTTTGTGTCTCCCCTGGCTCCTTTGTCTGCGGGGCTCTCAGGACTAATCAGGCCTCCGCTAGCTTGTCAGGCTCTGACCCTCCACTAGAGCTATAGAAATCCCGCAAGAATGGCAGGCTCGCAGCCTGGCAGCCAAAAGGGAGAAAACCTATTCCTGAGGTGCTCGCCTGGAAATGTCTCTTTACCTGGTCTCAGGAAGCAAGCCTGCACAGTTGGCATTGTCTTTAAATACACACGCAGACAAACCCTCCCTCGTAGCCATTTGATTTTGTTTTGTGTGTCGTTCTCGCCACCCCGGGAGTGGGGGATTCAAGCTAAAGGAAGACTTGGTGTGGCCATGGGTGGGAAGGAGCATTGTGAGCCTGATGGGGAACCTGGGAACTAGAAGAATGTGGGACAAAGGACTGGGTCTGCTTGGGGTCCAGCACAGAGCTCTCTACCCAGCCCTCAGCTAGCTCAGCTACTGACCTTGTCTGAGAGAGGTTTCTGATACCTGCAGAAGCACTGGGACCCTCTGATTCTGGGTATGCTCTTCCACTCCCTGTCTATGGGACTGCAGAAGATTATTTATAGTAATGCCCACATCTTAGAGCCCCAGGTGAGTTCAAGGTGTTTACAGCGCATGTCATAAATGCCCATGAGAAATTAGAAGTGATGGTCAGCTGTGTGCTATGAGAATCGCGAAGGAGAGGTCAGGGTGAGGAGTATGGGCATGCCAGGGCTTCCAGCCACTGCAGATGAGCTCCAGATGCATGCATCGCTTTGGGCATCTGGCTTTATGTGGGTACTGGGGAATCGAACTCCAGTCAGCTGGCTTTGCAAGCAAGTGCCTTTACCTGCTCAGCCATCCCCCTAATTCCTCTCCTGCATTTTTTTTTTTCCTAGATGAGGTCTCACTCTGACCCAGGCTGACCTGGAATTCACTATGTAGTCTCAGGCTGGCCTTGAACTCATAGCGATCCTCCTACCTCTGCCTCCTGAGTGCTGGTATTAAAGGCATGCACCATCATGCCCGGCTCCTGGATTTTTAATATTCATATTATGCTTAATAAAAATCTGAAAATTTTAGTTATTATTATTGTTGTTTTATAGTGCTGGGGATACAGGGTTAAGCACAGCTCTAGGTGCTGGTGACAAGCATCCGGAAGCCAAGCAGAGGGGCATGGCGGGTTCACATGCTGTCCAAGGAGACACACGGCAGGGCTTCACTTAGAATAACTAAGTGTGATTCAGAAGATAAGATCCTGGACACATCTCCATCCCAAATGGTTCTGTCTGACCGGTTGGTTTGGGCTACGCTTATCATAAAATCTTGCCTAGAATAAAGTCAGGCCCATGAAGGCTTACCAATGTACAACTTCCAAGGTCTATATTTTCGAGAATTTCTGGGTACAGGCAGATTGTGAGTTAGAGCAAACTGCCCTTCCGGAGCTGCGGTGTGGAGTGCTGAGGGATGGAAATACAGTTTGCTCCTGCTCCAAGAACTGGGGCTTCCAGACCCCGAACCCTGCAGGCACGAAAGCGTTAAGAAAGAAATGTGCATTTCCACCGAACAAGAAAATCAACTTAGAAAAGAAATGTGTATTGGAAAATATCTATTTGCCTGCAAAATAATGTAAAAATAATGAGCTCCTATTCCCCTTTGATGTGCAGCGCACGCTTTTAAGGAAGGATTCTGCATTTCTGAGATACTGGGCCTGGCGGGTAATGAAGTGGTTGTTATGGCAACAACGTTCAAAAGCAAGTATTTTCTGAGAGATGTGCTCCACACAGCCAGCGTGAGAGAGGAAAACATGAAAACAGAGACAGCGAGATGAGCTAAACAGAAGACATCAGCTGCACAGAGCATCCTGGTCCAAATGTGTCCCCTCCGGCCCCTGCCACAGTGGCCTAGCTTGCAAACAAGGAGGGGAAGCCAGGTCCCCATCCTGGAAGGGCACCCCCAATCTGGGAGGGGTGAGGGAGGGGCTCTCTTGCTGGTTCCTCTCAGTGGTCCCCTCCTCACGGCTGGCCTCCATCTTCAGCCTCTGCCCGTCCTCTGCCTCCTTAAGCTTCCTCCCAGCTTCCCTGTTGGTGGGTGCCAGAGGGTGCCCCCAGCCCCCATTCCTTCTGGACCCCACACTGGCATTCAGGTTTCCTGCTTTCCTCAGTCCCCAGAGGGGCTGCCAAGTCAGACATGGCACCAAGAGTCGGGGGTCTGCCACCCCTTTAACCTACACAGAAATCCCTGGTGTGAATCCCAGCACTCGGGAGGCAAAGGTAGGAGGATGGCCATGAGTTCAAGGCTGCCTTGAGACGACGTAGTGAATTCCAGGTCAGTCTGGCCTAGAGTGAGACTCTACCTTGAAATCCCTGGTGTGTAGCCAGTGCCTGGGCAGTAGGAGCTAGTAACCAACCCACCCTGAAGATGAACAAGTGGAGGCTGGAGATGCTAAGTGAAATGCTGCACCCCTCAGCCCAAGAGTGTGACCCCGGCCTCTCTGCCTCTGTTTCTGAAGTGTCTCTGCCTGGTCCTGTCTTGGAAGACTCTGCCCACAGGCTACCTTGGCCACAATGTCATGAAAGTGCCACCTCTCAGGAAGATTCCTGAACATGTTCTCACTGTCTGTTAGAGAGTCTAGGGCTGGGGCTGGAGAAATGGCTTAGCAGTTAAGGTGCTTTCCTGAAAAGCAAAAGGACCACAGTTCAATTCCCCCAGGGCCCACGTAAGCCAGATGCACAGGGTTATGCATCTGGAGTTTGTTTGCAGTGGCTGGAGGTCCTGGCATACTCATTCTCTCTGCCTCTCTCTCAAATAAATAAATAAATAAATAAATAAATAAATAAATAAATAATAAAACAAATAAAAATTAAAAAATATTTAAAAAAGAGAGTTTAAGGCTTGGCAGATATGGCCTGGGGCAAGGGGCTGCCTGGAATGCGGCTGCCTCAGGGAGTTATGGATATCTGGTTTCCCATGTTTCTTCTTTTTTAGAAATTTATTTTTATTTTAAAAATAGTTTATTTATGAGAAAGAGAGAGAGAGAGAGAATGAATGGGTGAGTCACGGTCTCTAGCCACTGCAAGCCATCACCAGATGCATGTGCCACCTTGTACATCTGGTGTTATGTGGGTCCTGAGGAATCAAACTTAGGTCCTTGGGCTTTGCAGGCAAGTGCCTTAACCACTGAGACATTTCTCTAACCTCCTAGAAATTTATTTTTATTTATTTGTGAGGAGAGTGAGAGAGCGAGAAAACACCAGGGCCTCTTGCCACTGCAAACAAACTCCAGATGTATATGCCACTCTTTGCTTTGCATGGCATTATGTGGGTACTAGGGAATGGGACTCTGGGCTGGCAGACTTTCCAGCAAGCATTTAAAAATATTTTATTTATTTATTTGCAAGCAAGACAGAGATAGAGAGAAGAGAGACAGACAGACAGACAGAATGGGTATGCCGGGGCCTCCAGCTGCTGCGAACTTCAGACACATGCATCTGGCTTAATGTGGGTACTAGAGAATCGAGCCCTGGGTTGTTAGGCTTTGCAGGCAAGCGCCTTAACTGCTGAGCCATCTCTCCAGCCCCCAGCAAGCACTTTTAACTGCAAAGGACTCCCCACCCCTCATGTTCCAGAACAGGCACTCACAAGTCCTGGGTTGAGCGAGAGGCACTTTGGGATATAGATAATTCTGGAAAGTCCTGGTGGGTTACTGGGTAGTCCCAGCTAGCACTTCCTATGACTGGGAAGTCTGCTGAGATCCCCAGCACTTGCTCATGGTTGACAGGGACAGCAGGGGAGAAGAGCACGGATGTATGCAGCATGGTGTGTGTGTGAACATGGATACTTGCCTCATGGGAGGGCTTCGCTCAAGGCAGTCAGGGGCCAAGCGTGTGTGCTTGTGTGGTGGGGTGAGGGACCCCCATCACCACACAGCTTCAAAAGATCTGCCCTCTCCTCCGTGCATCCGTGTCTGTGTGTGCACGTGGGCTCGATTCAGGGGAAGGTAGTGGTGTGTGTATGCACACATGTGTTTGTGACCTTGACTAAGGAACTGGCTCTGCGTGGGGGCATGGGCTTAACTTGAGCAGGGTGTGTCGTGAGGGGTGGGCTGTCAGCGTGTGTGTGCACCTGGGTGCGGTGCAGCGTGCCTGTGTGTGTGTGTGTGTGTGTGTGTGTGTGTGTGTGTGTGACTGGGTGAGTATGAGAGGCTGTGCAGCTGTGTGGTGCAAGGAGTTTGTGTGAAATGTGCGCATGGGGTGTGCTTGGGAATGAGGAATACCAGCCTAGGGCGACACGTGCGGCTCGGGCTGTGTGGGAGTGAGTGCTGGCGCAGGGACCGCAAGTGCACTGGCATCTGGATGGTAAAACAAGACCTGGAGTCTGCCGGGCGTGGTGCGCGCGCCTTTAATCCCAGCACTCGGGAGGCAGAGGTAGCAGGATCACCGTGAGTTCGAGGCCACCCTGAGACTACATAGTGAATTCCAGGTCAGCCTGAGCTAGAGTGAGACCCTACCTAGAAAAAACAAACAAACAAACAAACAAACAAACAAACAAACAAACAAACAAACAAAAAACCCCAAAAAACCAAGATCTGGAGTCAGAAGCAGCCATGGAAGTCCTTCCTTACATTACAGCTGATGAAAAACAGAGAGGGCAGCCGGGCGTGGTGGTGCGCGCCTTTCATTCCTAGCACTCGGGAGGCGGAGGTAGGAGGGTCACCTGTGAGTTCGAGGCCACCCCGAGACTGCGTAGTGAATTCCAGGTCAGCCTGGGATAGAGCGAGACCCTAGCCTTGAAAAACCAAACCAAACCAAAACAAAAACGGAGAGGGGAAGCCACTTCCCAAGGTCACACAGCAAACTCAGGATAAAGCTGGAACTGGGGCTTGAATCTGGGTCTGGGAAATCTCCATCCCTCATGACTGGCTACCAGGTCCCTGAGGAAGAGGAAGCAAAGGAGGAAGAGAGATAACCATAGAGTAAATAATATTAGGCACAGACATTTTAAAATTTCATTCCCACTTTAATTAGTGGAACTTTTTTTTGTTGTTTTAAATAGAAATCTTTGCTGTGTCAATTAGTTGATTGACTGCCATTGGTTTCTGGAGTAGAGAAACTTGATCTGTAGTGAATGAATTTGTTTATCAGGGAAAAGGAGCCGGGGGATGGAAAAAGAAATTCAATTAAGTGTCAGGTTGCTGAGGGACAGGCTGCATTTGATAGGACTTTTAGCTTAATTGCTTGTATTTCATTAAGAGATTTATTTATCTAGAGCATTCTTCATTTTACAATCTCAGGAGTGGCTGGGTGGCTGAGGGCTCTTTTATTTATTTACTTATTTATTTATTTATTTTTGCGTTGATTGAGGACTCCCTTCTCCCAACCCCTGGGCTTGTGGTCCCCTCATCCTTCTGTCGTCCCAAAGTTATAGCCAAAGTTGGGCGAGTGTCATATTTCTCTGGAGAGAAAACCCTGTATTTGTTTTTTAGCTTTTCAAAGGAATGTGAGTCCCAGAGATAGCAGTCGAACTTGTGGACCTCCCGACTCCATTCTTGGTGTTCTTCTGCCCAGACATGGGTGTACAGCACGGCCTCTGTGAGAAACGAACGCAGAGCCAGTACTCAGATTCACAAGAAGGGCTTTCAAAAAGAGACACCCTTAGGAGTAAACTATTTCTACATTTGTTGTCTTTTGAGGCTGTCTCATTCTGGCTGGAGCGGACCTGGAACTCACTCTGTAACAGCCCAGGCTGGCTTCAAACATATGGCAACCCTCTTACCTCGGCTTCCTGAGTGCTGGGGTCAAAGGTGTGCACCATCGTGTCTGCCTCCGCAAAATTTAAACTAGAGAAGTGATTAGTTACTGGAAGTTTTAGGAGTATCACAGAAGCTCAAGATGGGATGTGCTCAAAATCCAGCAGATCTGGCCTTCTAGAAGCCACCCAAACTTGAAAATGTACTTTACCCAACTGATTCATTTCATCCTTCTTGGGAGAACCAGCCAGCGTGTAACCCGTGACCGTAACGGAGGGTGAACACCTTGTTACGCAGGTAAGCAAGGTTCAGAGAGGGCAAGGGCTTTTCCTAAGCACATACGGCCAGCTGTAGGCAGAACCAGGGCTAGCACTTCACTTCTCCTTCTTCTTATTTTATTATTTATTCATGAGAGAGAGAGAGAGAGAGAGAGAGAGAGAATGGGCGCTCTAGGTCCTCTAGCCTTTGCAAACGAACTCCAGACACATGCGCCACCTTGTGCATTGGGGCTTACGTGGGTTCTGGGGAATCAAACCTAGGTCCTTTGGCTTTGCAGACAAGCACCTTAACCGTTAAGTAATCTCTCCAGCCCTCCTGCTTCTTTTCCAGGAACCTAGCTCTGTGTGGGGCCACTGGCGTGGCTGGCCTCCTCTTTCTTTTCCTCTGGACTTGCTAAGGTGGGAGAGCAGGGTAGGTCTGGGTTCTAGCTCTAGACGTAGGATGTGACTGTGAAGGGGTCCTGCAAGCTCACTGCTGAGGTAGAGGTGGTAATGTCTATGGCACAGCATGGCTGGGTGGGTTCCAGAATATTCTGTGTTGTACCCTTAGGCTTTACCCAGTACAGTGAAGGCTCAGCAATATCAGCAGAGATGTGGTCATTGTGCTTCCAAGTGACATGTCATGTACGGAAAGGTTCTGATTATTCTAAGTACTCTAGGACTATTGTCCTGCACTATCAAGCCCTTCCCTCAGGAAGAAATAATCCACTTCAGAAAGCGAGCTGCTTTGATTCTCTTCCACGATGAACACAGAGACCCCGATTTTCTGCTTTATTCATTTCTCTCTGTTGTGGACACATGCTTCTTCCCTCCTCTTTTTTTCTCCCTTCTTCTCTTCCATGCTTTTTCTCTCTCCACCCTACTTCTCACCTGCCTGGCACAGCTGCTGTCTCCTACACTCCTAGACTTGCCTCGTGACCCTCCCCTGTGACCACGTTGGGTGGCACTACGTTGGTGGCTCAAGAGCAGCCATGGTGGGAATGTCACCACCGTGGAAATGGAGGACACTAAAATCAGGGTTTATTTATATTTGGCCACTCATATTTTTTGGAGGATTATTTTCTTGTGCACCATTGCATTCATCCATTCCTCCATCATGCAGCCATCTCAAGATGCCCACTCACCCACCCATCCACCCTCCCCCTAGCCATCCATCTCCCACCAATCCACCCATCCATCTACCCACTCATACATCCCCACTCATTCATCACCGGTCTGACTACCTATCCATCCATCCATCCATCCATCCACCCATCCACCCATACATGCACCTCACCCATGCACCCATCAACCAATCCCTCCCTCCCTCCATCCTGTATCCCATCTCTCTGTATGAACAGATGTCCATTCACCAAGACATCCTACATTGAACCAACCAGTGATCCATCCATGTATCCCTCTATGCACACAGGCATCCATCCTTCCAAACCTTCACCAAACCACCCCTCATTGAACCAGCTATCAACCTCTCCATGCATCAATCCATCCAGCACTTCTTCTGTGCCAGGCTCTGTAAAAAAAAAAAAAAAAAAAATCCCCCAAGAGCCGGGCGTGGTGGCACATGCTTTTAATCCTAGCGCTTAGGAGGCAGAGGTAGGAGGACTGCTGTGAGTTTGAGGCCAGCCTGAGACTCCAGAGTGAATGCTGGGCTAGGGTAAGACCCTACCTTGAAAACAACAATAACAACAAAAATGAAAAACAAGCAAACAAATCTTCTGAGTAGGCAGAACTGGCCATAGTTGCTCTTTGCCCTTAATGAATTGACAGTTGAGTGGAACAGACATCTTACACCTGTCTCATGTTCAAGGACTGTCCCGGACATCGTCTCATTTGATGATCATACTCAGTATTACTATCTCAGGTAACAATGGAGGAGATTAAGGCTCAGAGAGGTTAAACGAATTGCCCGAGGTCACACAGCTAGCCGTCCATTCATCTGTCTCCCCGTGTAAGACTCCATATTCAGCTTTTCCACGTGCTCAAATCCAGCTAGAATGTCAAGGTGAAAACAGATTTTCAAATCTGTCCTTCAGAAATAAGCCTTCTTTAAAACAAAAAATGAGAAGAAAGAGAGGGAAAGAATAGGGAAAGTTATTTTTCCATCTTGCTTAGATGGGGACAGTTTTGAATTTATTTTTTCAGATTGAACAATCGTTCCTCAAATGGATAGTGATAGGTGATCTAAAAAATAATCTTTAAAAACGTGGCTGGGCTGGGTATTTCCTCCGGGTGACATAACTCAGTGTGACAGAATGCATTTAAATTCGCAGAATGGAAATGGCCAGGAGTATAGTGGGGAAGGTATTTGTGTGGGCTTGCTGGCTCAGGCTGGCTCCTTAACCCTCTGCTTCCAGTAGCCTCACCCACCCTCTCCGCAGTGCCCGCAGGGGTGGGCACCTTCAGTCCCCTCACTATACCTCTCTGCCCAGGCACTGAGCCTGGAAAGGCTTTGTTTGTCTGGTGGTGCTGGGGATAGAACCCAAGACCTTAGGTATGTTGGGCGGGCGCTCTAGCCTTTGAGCCACACTGCCAGCCCTTGGCATTTCTTTCCTAGGCTTTGGGCCTAAAAGTGAGTAGGTTAGAGTAGAGGGTGAGAGCTTCCTACAGAGCTGAAGAAAGAAGCAGCGTGGGCTGGGGAGATGGCTCAATGGGGCAAGTGCTTGTCACGCAAGCATGGGGACCTAAGCTTGGTTCCCTAGCACCCATGTAAAATGCCGGGTGTGGTGGTCTGTGCTAACCAGTACTGGGGAGACAGAGACAAGAGGGTCCTTGGGGCTTGCTGGCTAGTTAGTTTAGCTAAATCCGTGAGCTCTAGGTTCAGTGGATGCAGGGTGTGGTGGTCTATGCTACCAGTACTGGGGAGACAGAGACAAGAGGGTCCTTGGGGCTTGCTGGCTAGCTAGTTTAGCCAAATCCGTGAGCTCTAGGTTCAGTGGAAGACCCTATCTCAAAATAAAATAAAATAAAATAAAAATCAGGTGGCAGGCCATTGAGGAAGACACTCTGGCCACCGCAGGCCCATGCACACACACACAGTTACAAACATGCACGCACTCTCTCCCCACCAAATGCCAAGGGACAAAAACCAAAACAAAACCCCCCCGGAAATGCTGGGACCCCTCAGCACCTGGCACTGTCATTCCCTCTGGACTTCTATCTATCGATTCCTGTTGCGTTTCTGTCTTCCACAAGCCACGTGGCCAGCAGGAGTGGGCTCGGCTTTGGGAAGGCCAAGGTGAGGCCAGCCGGGCTCCATGCTGTGGACTCAGTGCACAGTGCCCACGGGATCTCTGCCACACGCCTCCGTGGCTTGCTGAAGTTCTCTCTGCCAGAGGCAGAGGTGGTGACCTGTGTTAGAGTTGGCCGTTGTAGGGAGCAGTTCTGGGCCCAGCGTTCTGGAGTTTTTTTTCTGCGGAAGACTTTCATGCTCTCTAAGGGGTATGTACTTTGCACGGTGTGTTTTCTCTCTTCCTGTGTCTGATGTGCCATCTTTCCTTCCTTCCTTCCTTCTTTCTTTTTAATATTTATTTATTTGCAATCACAGAGAGATAGAGAGAAGAGAGACAGACAGAATGGGTATTCCAGGGCCTCCAGCTGCTGTAAACAAACTCTAGATGCATGCACCACTCTGTGCACCTGGCTTTATGTGGGCACTGGGCAATGGAACTCTGGTTGTTAGGCTTTTCAGGCCTTAACCACTGAGCAATCTCTGCAGCCCCATCATTCATTCTTTTTAAAAAATATTTTTATTTTTATTTATTTATTTGACAAAGAAAGAGGGAGGGAGGGAGGGAGGGAGGAAGGGAGGAAGGGAGGAAGGGAGGGAGAAGAGAGAGAGAGAGAGAATGGGCATGCTGGGGCCTCCAGCCACTGCAAACGAACTCCAGACGCGTGCGCCCCCTTGTGCATCTGGCTAACGTGGGTCCTGGCGAATCAAACCTGGGTCCTTTGGCTTTGCAGGCAAATGCCTTAACCTCTGAGCCATCCCTCCAGCCCTTTTAAAAAATATTTTTATTTTTATTTATTTGACAGAGAAAGAGGGAGGGAGGGAGCGCCCATCATTATTTCTTTAGAGAAGGAGCGGGTGGGTTCTTCCTGAGGAGGGAGGAGGGTGCTCAGGTCTGGTTTCCTGGAAGGGGATTCTGCTAAGATTGACAGTACAGAGTGCTCCTAGGGAAGGGGAGAGGAGATCGACAGGACTAGAGGAACATCTGCAAATAGGGACCTAGTGCAGTGTTGGGACCTGCACGGCACCACAGATCTGCACCCTGCCCCCCAGGCCTGACATTGGCACTTGTACTCCGGGGTCTGTTGGTCAGTCCCTCACTGCTGGTTGCCGTGGGTGGAGGTGACTGGGTCAGCCAATTTGGCACCTGGATGTGGGTTGGGAACCTATGCCATCTACCGTAGGGAGAGCAGTCAGGAGAGGGATGGGAGGGGCTACACGCCTTCTGTCCCTGCAGATTGTGACGGGAGAGTTGGACCATGGAGGAAGGCACCACGTATCCTAACCAGCCCTGTGGGCCCAGGGACGGACAGCATAGTTGGACAGCCCCCCCCCCTGCTCCCAAGACCTTTGATTGGCTTCCTTTTGGGGCTGGACCGGACGGGCCAGGTAGAGGTGGAGGTAGCAAGGGGGCAGAGGGAGGATGCTGGTGGTGGGAGTTCAAGCCACGCGCCTGTCCTCAGGGACGGCCGAGGGGAGCGGGGAGGGAAGTCCACAGCACAGGGCTGCAGCCAGGGACCCATGAGTGAAGCCACAGTACTTGGAAGGTGGCGGGCGGGGGGAGGGGGGGTTTGGTGGTAGAGAGATTCAAGATGGCACCAGCCCGGGCTCCATGAGCCAGTGGAGAGTGAGCCACAGACCTTGGCAAAAGCGCTGCGGATGTCTAGGATCAGGCCTCATGGTGGAGGCAACTCTGCCCATCAGAGATCTGGGCTTTCCTACCACGGTGAGAAATTGTTGCTAAGAGCTGCCTGTCAGGACAGGGAGTAGATTTGCCGGTGAACTTGGCACCTGTGTCTGGCCTTATAACAACAGAACTTGAGTGGTGTCCCCGGGGTGGGATGTGTGTGTGTGGGGGGGTGACTATAGGCTCCCCGTGGCTAAAAGAGACTCTGTGGCCAGGGAGGCTGTCTGAGCCCAAGATGGGAAGAGTCTGGCTTCGTGAATCCTCAAGGAGGAAAGCTGTGTGCAGACTAGCAACAGCTGCCATTGACCATTACCAGAAAAGTCTATTGTGTTAAGCCACAGAAAAGTGGGAGCTTCTCTGTTGTGGAAGCTCATGTTGCTGTGTCACAGGCCTGACCAGACATCCATGGCAGAGGGCTGGTGCACACACAGGCATGCATGGCAGAGGGCTGGTGCACACACAGGCATCCATGGCAGAGAGCTGGTGCACACACAGGCATGCATGCAACAGGGCCGGTTCTGCTCTTGTGACAACCTGTCTTCACACTCTCTTTAGCAACAGTTCACAGTAAGTTTCCTCAATAGCTAAGGGCCTTTTTGGCAAGTAGGAGGGGCCTGGAAACGCGGCTCAGCATGTGCAGTGCTTGCCTAGCATGCGTCAAGCCCTGGCTTTGGTCTCCAGTACTGCATAAACCCAGGCATGCAGTTTCAGCACTGGGAAGGATCGGGAGTTTAAAAGTCATCCTCAGCTGCATAGCAGGTTTGAGCCTTGGCCACATGAGTCTTTGTCACAAACAAACAGATTAAAGAACACACACACACACACACACACACACACAAGAAGCTGGGAAGATGGCTCAACAGTTAAGAGCACTTGCTCAACGAACATCATGGTCTGATTTGCCCTGAGTTCGATTCCCCAGTACCCAGGTAACAGCTGGGCATGGCCATGCACATCTGTAACTCCAGTGCTGTGGTGAACAGAGACCAGAGAATCACTGGGGCTGGTGAGTTGGCAGCTCTGGGTTCAGAAAGAGACTTGTCTCAAAGAGCTACGTAAATCTGTGAACGAGCCATAGAGGAGGGCACCGGAACTTTATTTTCTTTTTCTTCGAGGTAGGTTCTCACTCTAGTCCAGGCTCACCTGGAATTCACTATGTAGTCTCAGGGTGGCCTCGAACTCGTGGTGATCCTCCTACCTCTGCCTCCTGAGTGCTGGGATTAAAGGCGTGCGCCACCACGCCCCGCTGCACCTGAACTACTTTTCTTCTGCTCTCCACATGCATGCACATGGTACACCCATCTACACACACACACACCATGCCACACATGTATACCACCCCACAATACTGAACATGTGCATGCAAAAAATAACAAGCTCCGGTCTCTGCTGTGGACTTGAGTGCTGTGTGTGAGAACAAAAGAGGGGTGGGACAGAGAGCGGGGGGGGGCGGGTTGAGAGCCTGCAGTCCTTGCAGGGTCAGGTTTGAAGTTAGCCTCAGGATTTGAGGGCCTTGGTAGAGATGACAGTCAGTGAACTCTGCCCCTTGTTCACTGTGTCTCCCTGGGCGAGTTTCTTAGCCTTCCTGCACCTTGGTTTCCCGGGTAAGATGAGAAGCGCATGGCACCTGTCTCACAGGGTGGTTTTGGGATCCAGTGAGCTGGTAGATGCGCAGGCTCGAACTCGCGCATAGCAAGGAAGCATTCGCAATTATTGTTGAAGGGTCTTAATGAGGAGAATAATGCAATAAGACGTGTGCTTCGGGAACTCACCCTCACCAGAAGGGAGATCAGACAGGAAAGAGAAAGAGGGAGAGAGGGAGAGAGAGAACAATTGGCAGATGATAGCCACCCAAGGGTGAGGGCAAAGTGACACTACTTAGGTCAGCAAGAAACAAGGGAGACAGAGGGTAAAGGAAAGGGACTTGGTGACATTTGGGGAGTAAGTCCTGGGGAGGGGTGAGGAGTAGGCTCTGGCAGAGTGGGGGCCGGGGGCTCCAGGGTTTCCATGGTGGCATCTTGAGGCAGAGGAGTGCCAGGTTCCCACGGGAGGGCGGTGAGTTCAATTTTGCACGTGTTGGAGTTGAGATGTTGAAGAGCAGGGCTTGAGGAGCCGTGAGATGAGAGGCTGCAGGTAAATGTTTGGGAGCTCCTAGCATGAAGACAAGGAAGGCAAGGAAGCCTTAGAGGAGACAAGGGGCTCAGGATGAGCACACGGCGTTTGAAGGGTTAGGGTCATAGAATCCCGGGTTCGGATCTCTACCACAGAGCAGCTGTGGAGGTTGGGGAGACGAGCTCAGCATCCCTGGGCTCTTTTCTGATCCAGAAGGTGAGGGATAAATTTTTTTCCTGTACCAAAGAGTCTGATGTAAACGAGACCTTGGCGCAGAGCACAACCAGTGCCATGGCTGCCCCCTGTGACTGCTCATCCTTGCTCATGATGCCCTTTTCCCACCTGGTTCTGAGCCTCTCCATCCGGGGCATGAAGCACGGCATAGCCATGGTGCCCAGGTGCGGTCTGAGCAGCCCACGTTCCGGTGAAGCGTGGCTGTCACACATAGAGGTCAGCTTGGGCTATGAATGTGGTCCCCCTAGTCCTTTGTGTTTTGATCAACTCTCATCGCTGACTCCCACCTGCTTGGGACCCCCAGATAAGTCCCTGCCTCTTCCATGGGTCCCTGGAATTTCTTCTGCATGGTGGAGAGTGAGGTGGTTCTGCTCTGTACCGGGCGGCTCTCCCAAAGTGCCACCAGAGCCGAGGAGATGGCTCAGAGGTTAAAGGTGCTTGTTTGCAGAGCCTGATGGTCTGGGTTCGATTCTCCAGTACCTAAAAATGGTGCATGCATTTGGAGTTTATTTGCAGTGGCAAAAGAGGCCCTGGTGGGTGTAACCCCACCCCCAGTCTCTCATTCTAATTCTAATTCTCATTCTTTCTCTCTCTATGCTTGAAAACACATACATAGGTTTATAATGGTGTTCAGCCAAAGTGCCACCAACCGAGTGGGGCTGAAAATAGCAGAAGATCTGCAGCAACCCTACTTCCAGATGAGAGAGATGGGGTGAAGACCCCCATCTTTTTAACATTGACAACTTCCATAATTATAGACAATATCCCATGGTAATTCCCTCCCTCCTCCTCCCACTTGCCCCTTTGAAACTCCATTCTCCATCATATCCCCTCCCTCTCAATCAGTCTCTCTTTTATCTTAATGTCATGATCTTTTCCTCCTCTTATGATGGTCTTGTGTAGGTAGTGTCAGGCACTGCGAGGTCATGGATATCCAGGCCATTTTGTGACTGGAGGAGCACGTTGTAAGGAGTCCTACCTTTCCTTTGGCTCTTACATTCTTTCTGCCACCTCTCGCTCTCCTTCTCTCTAATAAAAAATAATTCAAAATAAATAATCATAATAATAAGGAAAACCTTCTCCCCCCGCTATTTGCTGGAGCAGTTTTTCTCTAGGGTGGGGCATTACTGGTCATGCTATTGGACACTGCTATTGGTGGTGAGCGTTCTCCTTTGTCTCTGGTGCTTTTGAGCTGGGTCTGTAGACGGGGTGTGTTGCTGGGTGCAGGCCTTGGGGTGTTACAGGCCAGCCCCACTGGCCACGCTCAGCTCACTCTCTCTACTTACTCCCTGCTGCTGTGATGTGGTCCCCGGCTGGCTGTTCCTGCCATGTATTGCATCACGATGAAGCTTCTCCTTGGAACTGTAAGCTGGCCATAAACCCCCTTCCTTCCAAAAAGCTGCTTCTGGTCACATGTTTTATCCCAGCAACAAGAGAGTAAACTGCTACAGTTCCTAATGCTATATTAATATCCATTCAAAACTTAGAGGTTGCCGGGCGTGGTGGCGCACGCCTTTAATCCCAGCACTCGGGAGGCAGAGGTAGGAGGATCACCGTGAGTTCGAGGCCACCCTGAGACTCCATAGTGAATTCCAGGTCAGTCTGAGCTAGAGCGAGACCCTACCTCGGAAAACCAAAAAAACAAAAACAAACAAAAAACAACAACAACAACAAAAAGCCCAAAAAACCAAAAATACAAAAACTTAGAGGTGCTATCCAGATGTGACAATGTGCGGATAGGGTAACTGCTTGGCTGCTGGAGGACAGGCAGGGCATCTATGGGAGGCCTTGGCACTTTTGACTCAGTTGTTCTGTAACTTATAAGTGCTCTACCAAAAAAAAAAAAGTCTGTTGGGCTGAGGTAAAGCTAGTTGGTAAAGTGCTTGTCTAGCAGCCCGCAGTACTCCCCACATAAGAAACCAGGCACGGGCGCACTCCTCTAATCCTAGGCTGGAGAAGTGGAACAGGAGGATCCCTGAGGCCTGCTGGCCAAGCAGTCTAGCCTAACTTGTGCGCGCCAGGCCAGTGATAGACCCTGCCTCAAAAAAAGATATAGGTAGGGCTGGAGAGACGGCTTAGCAGTTAAGGCACTTGCCTGCAAAGCCTAAGAACAGGCTACCTAGAGAGTTCAAGACCAGCATGAGCTTCATGAGGCCCTGACTCAAACATAAACACACACACACACACACACACACACACACACACACACACACGCACACACACACACATGGAAAGCAAACAAAAACAAAAACTCTCAGAGTTCAAAAAAAAAAAAGCAAAAAAACAAAAACCTCTCGGAGCCCAGTCACATGGGGAAGCTCCTGGGCTCTCCCATTCAGAAGGCTGCATCTTCAGTAGGTCAGTTTGCTCTGCTGTATAAAACCTTTTTCATTTTGTAAGGTCCCATTTTTGTCAATCATTTGCCTTATTTTCTGGGCAATTGGAGTCCTATTCAGAAAGCTCTTACAACTATGTCTTGGAGTGCACTCCTCACATTTTTCTCCTAGTTGTTTCAAAGTTTCAGGTCTTATATTTAGGTTCTTGATCCATTTGGAGTTGATTTTTTTTTTTTTTTTTTGGCTTTTTGAGGTAGAGTCTTTCTCTAGCCCAGGCTGATCTGGAGTTCACTATGTAGTCTTATGCTGACTTCGAACTCATAGCAAATCTCCTACCCTGCCTCCCGAGTGCTGGGATTAATGACGTGTGCCACCACGTCTGGTTGGAGTTTAAAAAAATTTTTTTTATAGGAGGAGAGATAAGAATCTAGGTGCACTCTTCTACGTGTGAAAATCCAGTTTTCCCAGCACCATTTGTTGACGTTTCTGCCCTCTCCTCATTGTGTATTTTTGGCCTCATTGTCAAAAATCAGGTGGCTACTCTGCCCCCACTATTCCACAGGGACTGAGTGAGGCCTTCAAAACCCTACACTGAATAATATCATAACCCTGCTGGGCAGGGCCCCCAAGAAAATGGGAGCAGAGGTGAGGGGATAAAAGATATATAATAGATATGTAATACACATGTAATACAATTTTTTAAACAGGCAGGTGACTATAGTGACATGGACTTATGCCTGGGTCCTCTGTTCTGTTCTGTGGATCTACATGTTTGTTTTTGTGACAGCGCCGTGCTGTTTTTATTTCTAAGGCCCAGTAGTACAGCTTAAATCTCATAGGTTGATACCTCCAGCAGTATTCTTTCTGCTCAGGAATGTTTTGGCTATTCAGAGTTATTTGTGTTTGCATATGATTTTTTTGTTTGTTTGTTTTTCGAGGTAGGGCTTCGCTCTAGCTCAGGCTGACCTGGAATTCACTATGGAGTCTCAGGGTGGCCTCGAACTCATGGTGATTCTCCTACCTCTGCCTCCCAAGTGCTGGGATTAAAGGCGTGCACCACCACGCTGGCTGCATATTAATTTTAAGGTTATTTATTTATTTTTTTCTAATTCAGTTTTGTTTCTTTGGTGATTGAACTCAGAGCTTCACAAGCGCTAAGCAAATGCTCTGCCACTGTGCTACTTCACAACCCTTTGCCTTTTCTACTTCAGTAAAAAACGATACTGGAGATCCAGGCGTGGTGGCGCACGCCTTTAATTCCAGCATTCCGGAGGCAGAGGTAGGTGGATGGCTGTGAGTTCAAGGTCACCCTGAGACTACATAGTAAATTCCAGGCCAGCCTGGGCTAGAGTGAGACCCTAATTGAAAAACCAAAAAAAAAAAAAAAAAAAAAAAAGGTACTAGAATTTTGATTATTATTGCACTGAATCTGTAGATGGCTTTTGGTAGATGACCATTTCCACAATATCAATTCTTCCAGTTCATGAGTATAGGAGGTCTTTCCCTCTCTGTCTTCCTCAATTTCTTTCTTCAGTGTTTCAAAGTTTTCATTGTCGAGGTCTTTCAGTCTTTCACATCTTTGGTTAGGCTTATTCCAAGGCATTAATTTTTTTTTTTTTTTTTTGTGGCTGTTGTGAACAGGATTATTTCCCTGATTTCTTTCTAAGTGTGTACGTTGTTGGTATATAAGAAGGGTACTGATTTTTGTATGTTAATTTTGTATCCTGACACTTTGCTGAAAATGTTTATAGGCTCTAATTTTTTTAACGAGAGAGAGAGAGAGAGAGAGAGAGAGAGAAAGAGAGAGAGAGAGAATGGGTACACTAGGGCCTCTAGTTGCTTCAGACAAACTTCAGATGAATGCGTCGCTCTGTGCATCTGGCTTTACATGGGTACTGGGGAATCGAACCTGGGCTGTCAGGCTTCACAAGCAGGTACCTTTAACCACTGAACCATATTTATGCCCTGGAGAGATTTTATTACCACTTCAGTCTTATTATCTGTTATAGATCTGTTTAAATTATCTGTCTCAGACTGGAAAGATAGATCAGCAGTTAAGGCACTTGCCTGCAACTCCTGGCAATCCAGGTCTGAGTCCCCAGTATACCCACATAAAGCCAGATGCACAGAATGGCACATGCATCTAGAGTTTGTTTACAGTAGTTAGAGGCCCTGGAATGCCCATTCTCTCTGTTTGTATATCTTTTCTCTATTTCTCTCTGCTTGCAAGTAAATAAATAAAAATATTTAAAAATCATCTGTCATTTTAAATTTAATATCATTTTTAATTTTGGCAGGCAATGTCCTAGAAATTCATCCATTATTTTTAGATTCTCCAGTTAGTGGAGTACAGGTTATTAAAGTATGTATTTGTGATTTTTCTGGATTTCATTGATATCTGTTGTAAATTATCTCCATTTTCATTTTGAATATTGTTAATCTGTACCCTTTTCTTTTGGCTAGTTTGGCTAAGGGCTTGTCAATCTGTTTATCTTTTCAAAGAATCAACTCTTTCTTTTATCAAATTTTTATTTATTTGTATTCTGTTTCTGTTTCATTGATTTCTACCCTGATCTTAACTATTTCTTTCTACCACTTCTTGGTTTGTTTTGTTCTTGTTTTTCTAAGGACTTCAATGCATCATTAATTTGGTTAAGATTTCTTTGACTTCAGGATATAGGTACTTAGAACTATGAACTTCCCTCTTAGGACTGTTTTTGTTGCATTCCATAGGTTTTTGTATGTTATGTTTTCATTTTTGTACACTCCTAGGAACTTTTAAAAAATATTTATTTATTTAGTTGAGAGAGAGGGGGGGGAGAGAGAGAGAAGAAGAGGTAGATAGAGAATGGGTGCACTAGGGCCTCTGGCCACTGCAAACGAACTCCAGATGTGTGTGGCACCTTGTGCATTTGGCTTAAGTGAGTACTGGGGGATTGAACCTGGGTGCTTAGGCTTTGCAGGTAAGCACCTTAACTACTAAGCCATCTCTCCAAAAATATGGACTGCTTCATGAATTTGTGTGTCATCCTTGTGCAGGGGCCATGCTAATCTTCTCTGTATTGTTCCAATTTTAGCATATGTGCTTCAGAAGTGAGCACTGTTTTCTTTTTTCTTTTCTTTTCTTTTTTCTTTTTTTTTTTTTTTTGAGGTAGATTCTTGTTCTAGCCCATGCTGACCTGGAATTCACTATGTAGTCTCAGGCTGGCCTCGAACTCATAGCAATCCTCCTTACCTCTGCCTCCTGAGTGCTGGGATTAAAGGCGTACGCCACCATGCTGGACCAATTCTAGAAACTTTGTCCAGATCTCCTTCTTGACTTCTTCCATCTTGTTTAATTTCCCGGAGTCTGTGTGTTTTCTGTAGTTTCCCTTGTTGACTTCCAGCTCTATTCCATTAAGGTCAGATGGAATCCATGAGGCGATTTTGACTTTTCCTAAACTTCTTGAAACTTGTGTCATAATATGCGATCAACTGTAGAGTAAGTCCTATGGACTGGTGAGGAGAATGTGTATTCTGTAGTGGTTTGGTGGCATGCTCTGTAGACATCTGTTAGCCTATGACGTCATTTATCGCTCATGTTTCTCCATTTACTGTTTTGTCTGAACGCTGTCTGTTGGAGAGAGCGGTGTTACAGTCACCTCCTACTGCCGTGACTTCACACTTAGCAGCATTGGTTTTATGGAGCTGGCTGCCCCTGTGTTTGGTATGTACAAACTTAGAGTTACAAAGTCCTGTGGCTGGATTTCTCCCTGAACCAGGGTGAAGTGGCTTGCTTTATCTGTTCTGACTAGTTTTGGTTGGGAGTGTGTTTTTCAGATATTAGAGTAGCAAGTTCTGCTTTTTCCTTGTTCCACTTGCTTGGAATACTCATTCCCATCCTTTCACCTCAAGGTAGTGTCTGTCTTTGATAGTGAGGTGCGTGTCATGGAGACAGCAAAAAGATGGATCTTGTTTTCTTTGTTTGTTTGTTTTTGGTTTTTCGAGGTAGGGTTTCACTCTAGCTCAGGCTGACCTGGAATTCACTAGGTAGTCTCAGGGTGGCCTCGAACGTACATTGATCCTCCTACCTCTGCCTCCTGAGTGCTGGGATTAAAGACATGTGCCACCACGCCCTGGCTGGATGTTGTTTTATAATCTAATCTGCTAACCTGTGTCTTTTGATGGGGGAATTGAGAAGCTATTATTGAAAAGTGCGTATTGGGGCTGGAGAGCTGGCTTAGTGGTTAAGGTGCTTGTCTGTGAAGTGTAGGGACTCAGGTTCCATTCCCCAGTAACTACATAAGCCAGATGCACATGGTAGTGCATGCGTCTGGAATTTGTTTGCAGTGATTAGAGGCCCTGACATGCCCATTCTTTCTGTATCTGCTCTTTCCTCTTTCTTTCAAATAAATAAATAAAAATTAAGAAAAATTAAAAAAATTAGAAAGTGTGTATTGATTCCTGTCATGTTGAGGAGATTTGTAATGTTTGGTGTTTTCTTGATCTTTGCTTAACAACTGGCCTGTCATTGATTTTATTTATTTGTAGTTTTATTTATTTATTTACTTAGGAGCAGGAAGGAGAGAAAGAGAGGAGACAGAGAGAGAGAGAGAGAGAGAGAGAGAGAGAGAGAGAATGGGTGCACCAGGGCCTTTTGCTATTGCAAGCAAACTCCAGATGCATGTGCCACTTTGTGCATGTGGCTTTATATGGGTACTGGGGAATTGAACCCAGGCCAGTAGACTTTGCAAACAAGCACCTTTAACTGCTGAGTCATCTCCATAGCCCCCCCTTTAAAAATTTTTTTTTGTTCATTATTTATTTATTCATTTGAGAGTGACAGACATAGAAAGGCAGATAGAGAGGGAGAGAGAATGGGTGCGCCAGGGTCCTCCAATCACTGCAAATGAACTCCAGATGCCGTGAGCCACCTTGTGCATCTGGCTAACGTGGGTCCTGGGGAATCAAGCCTTGAACTGGGGTCCTTAGGCTTCACAGGCAAGCACTTAACTGCTAAGCCATCTCACCAGCCCAGACCCTTTGTTTTTTGAAGGCAAGATCTCACTCTACCCCAGGCTGACCTGGAACTCACTCTAGTCCCAGGTTGGCCTCAAACTTGTAGTGATCCTTCTTCTTCATCCTCCCAAGTGCTGGGATTAAGAGCATGTGCCACCATACTGAGATGGCTATTTTTTTTTCCCTGTAGGTTAAGTGTGTTTATTCTCTTTAGTCCAAGGTATTTGTCTTAGTATCCTCTGTTTTGGTAGTCATAAATTTCTTTAGCCTCTTTTATCATGGAAGGTTTTTCTTTCCAACTATGAAAAAGGTAGTTTGTAGAGCTGAATAGAAACTTGATGGAATTTAGTTTCCCTTAGGACAGAAGATAGGCCACCTCAAATCACATGCCTGTCTAGAGATTAAGTGAAGCAGTGAGGGATACTATGTGGACAGTTGCCTTAATATGACTGGTGTTGGGTACTGGTGGATATGTTTGCACCCATGGGAACCAGACTGATGGAAGCAGTCTTTCAGTTTACCTTCATACGGCACAAGTTGTTCCTGACCACAGTCCTGTTGAGGAAGATGGAAACATGGTACTGGTTACTTTCATGTATTTGGGGAGGCTGAGGTGGTTGACATCATTAAGGTACTCACCAGTGTTCAAGCCTTCCTTAAATGACACTTGTATGTCTACATTAATTCATCTATGCAAACTTGTGTTCTCTTGGTTTGTATTTTACACCTGCTATCCCATTTGTATCTTTCAAACATTAGGTTTAACATTAATGTTATGAATAATTTTCAAACCAAAGTATTACATAAGTAAGTCTGTGTTCTTTGTTCTCCTGGATGGGTTGAGATAAACAATATCTGGTCTTTACTTAATAAAGTAATACATTTCTTGAGTCAAAAGAAAAGAAAAGAAAAGAAAAATTTTCTTTCCCCTTCAATTATAACATAGTTTTGCTGGGTATAGTAGTCTGGGTTAGCATCTGTGGTCTTTCAGAAGTTGAAATACATCACTCCAAGCCCTTCTGAATTTCAAAGTTTCCATTGAAAAGTCACTTGTGACATACGATTTGGTCCTTCTTTCTTGCAGCTTTTATTTTTTTTTTTTTATTAGAGAGAGAGAGAGAGAGAGAGAGAGAGAGAATTGGCACACCAGGGTCTCAGCCACTGAAATTGAACGCCAGACGCTTGTGTTGTTTAGTGCAACCTTGTGCTTGCCTCACCTTTGCATCTGGCTTACATGGAATTTGGAGAGTAGAACATGGGTCCTTAGGCTCTCAGGCAAGTGCCTTAACCGCTAAGCCATCTCTCCACCCCTCTTGCAGCTTTTAATATGCTTTCTTTTTCTGTTTTTTCCAGGTAAGGTCTCACTGTAGCTCAGGCTAACATGGAATTTACTATGTAGTCTCAGGGTGGCCTTGAACTCATGGCAATCCTCCTACCTCTGCCTCCCGAGAATGGGGATTAAAGGCGTGTACCATTCTGCCTCTATCTTCTAAGTGCTGGGATGATGTGTGTTCTCCGCCACATGTGCTTCTCATTCTGTTAATTTGGGTCTTGTCTCTTTTTTCCTTTGGTTAATTTGACTAAGGGTTTTTTCAATCTATTTTTATCTTGTTAAAGAACAACTCTTTGCTTTGTTGATTCTTTTTTTTTTTTTTTTTTCCCTGAGGTAGGGTCTCACTCTAGCTCAGGCTGACCTGGAATTCACTCTGTATTCTCAGGGTGGCCTCAAACTCACGGTGATCCTCCTACCTCTGCCTCCCGAGTGCGGGGATTAAAGGTGTGCACCACCACACCCTGCTCTTTGTTGATTCTTTTAAAAATATTTTCTTTATTTATTTGAGAGAGGGAGAGAGGGTGTACAGGTGTGCCAGGGCCTCTCACCACTGCAAATGAACTCCAGATGTATGTACCACTTTGTGCTTATGGTTTAATGTGGGTGCTGGAGAATTGAACTTGGGCTGACAGGTTTTACAAGCAACTGCCTCTAACCTCTGAGTCATCTCACCTGTCCGCTTTAAAACTTTTTTTTTTTTTTTCTCCCTGAGGTGAGGTCTTGCTCTAGCTCAGACTGACCTGGAATTCGCTATGCATTCTCAGGTTGGCCTCGAACTCACAGAGATCCTCCTACCTTTGCCTCCTGAGTGCTGGCATTAAAGGGGCTGTGCTACCACACCTGGATCCTTTTAAAACGTTTTATTGACAACCTCCATCCATATACACAATGAACCTTGATCATGGTCTCCTCCAACCACCTTATTTTGTGAGACAGGGTCTCTCACTGGACCCAGAGCTCACTGATTAAGATATACTAGACTAGTCAGCAAGTCCTAGGGATATTTCTTTCTTTCTTTCTTTTTTTTTTTTTTTTTTGGTTTTTCGAGGCAAGGTCTCACTCTTGCCCAGGCTGACCTATAATTCACTATGAAGTCTCAGGGTGGCCTCGAACTCACGGCGATCCTCCTACCTCTGCCTCCCGAGTGCTGGGATTAAAGGCGTGCACCACCACGCCTGGCTTCTAGGGATATTTCTGTCCCCGTCTCCATAATGCTGGGATTACAGGTGTGTGCCATCATGCCTGCCTATAAAGTGGGTGCTGGGGAGCTGAGCTCAGGTCCCCATGCTTGTGTGACAAATGCTTTGCTGACTGAACCATCTCCCTAGTCCCTGTACTTGAAGTGTCTTAAGGCGTCGTAAAATAGTTATTATATTTATTTTCAAAAGGGTTTGTAAAGGGCTGGAGAGATGGTTTAGCAGTTAAATCACTTGCCTGTGAAGCCTAAGGACCCAGGTACGATTCCCCAGTACCCACGTAAGCCAGATACACATGGTGGTGCATGTATCTGGAGTTCATTTGCAGTGTCCAGGGGTCCTGGTGTGCCATTCTCTCTCTCTCAAATAAAAAATAAAATATAAAAAAGTTTTAAAAGGTTCATAAATTAATAGTCTTTAGAGGCCATGAGCATTGTCAAATTCTGGAGATTATCTCCAAAAAATCTATGCCAATTTGATAAGTGAAAGAAGGTGTCTCAATATTTTAATTTGTGTAACTTCCATTCTGATATGATTGACTTTTTTTTTTTTTTTCTTTGAGGTAAGGTCTCACTTTAGCTAGGCTGACCTGGAATTCACTGTGTCATCTCAGGGTAGCCTTGAACTCATGGTGATCCTCCTACCTATTCCTCCCACTCCCAAGTGCTGGGATTAAAGGTGTGTGCTACCACTCCCAGCATGATCGATTTTTAAAATATTTATTTATTTTTATTCTAAAGAAAAAGGTAGAGAGAGAAAGACAGAATGGGCCTTTAGTCACTGCAAATGAACTCCAGACACATTTGCCGCTTTGTGCATCTGGCTTACATGGGTACTGAGGAATCAAACCTGGGTCCTTAGGCTTTGCAGGCAAGAGCTTTAACAGCTAAGTCATCTCTCCAGCCCTAAATATTTATTTATTTATTTATTTATATTTAGTTATTTATTTGAGAGCAACAGAGAGAGAAAGAGGGAGGGAGGGAGAGAGAGGGGGAGAGAGAGAGAGAGAGAGAATGGGTGCACCAGGGCCTCCAGTCACTACAAACGAACTCCAGATGCATGCGCTCCCTTGTGCATCTGGCTCACATGGGTACTGGGGAATCAAACCTGGGTCCTTAGGCTTCACAGGCAAGCGCCTTAACCACTAAGCCATCTCTCTAGCCCTAAATATTTATCTATTATTAACAGACAATTGTATACATCTTTAATGGGTACACTGTGATGTTGTGGTTTAGTTTTACTTTGTACACGGATCACCTCAGGATATCAAGGTTAAATATCTTTTTTAACATCTATAATTTTTTTGTGACGAGAACATTCAAAAATCTCTGTCCTAGCACTTGTGAATTAAATGACATAATAATGTTGGTAATCACCCTTCTATGTAACATAACACTAGGACTTATTCCTGATATAGGGCTGTGAATTTAGACCCACCAACGAACTTCTTCTTGCCTTTTTAAAAATGTGTGCAGCTGGGTGTGATGGTGCATGCCTTGAATCCCAGCACTTGGGAGGCAGAGGTAGGAGGATTACTGTGAGTTCAAGGCCATCCTGAGACTAAATAGTGAAGTGCAGGCGTGTGCATGTATGTAGAGGCTGGAGGACCAGGCCAGGTGTCATCCTCAGGCCCACTGTCCACCTCCTTTGGGACAGGGTCTCTAGTTGACTTTGAGATTACCAATTAGGCTAGACTGACTGGTCAGCAAACTCTAGGGACTCTCCCATGTCTGCCTCCCTATTTCCGGGATTACAGGCATGCACCACCACACCTGGCATTTTATAGGGGAACTGGAGATCAAACTCAGGTCCTCATGCTTGCGAGGCAAGCATTTTACCAACTGAGCCATCTCCCAACCTCTTCTTCATATTGGTTGAGTCAGTTTTGTCTTGATTCCTGAATGGTCATGCCCTGTGTCTACTGGGAACATTAAAGGTGGAAAGTTTTCTTCACTTTGATGTAGAAGAAAGGTTAGATATTGTGTCTTTCTTACATGCCAAATAGCATTTTTTCCCCTGAATTTAAATTTTTCTTATGGGGATGCATCCTCTATAGAAACTTAGCATTTTGATGCCAAATGGATTGATTTTCCCTTTGTGAGTTTTTCCTTTTGTTTTTACTCCTTTAGCTTGCAAAACCATTCTTCTCCTGCTACCAGTTAAATATTACTCCATATTTTATTCTAGTTTTTATGGCTTAATTAAAACAATAACTCTGATTCTTTTGGGATTTATTTTGATATGTAGTGGTAGGCCTTGGGTTTTTTTTTTTCCTGCCCCAAACTGCAGATGAATTGTTCTTCATTGTTAATTGACCATCTCACGAAATTCCCCATTAATTTAGATGCCACTTTAATCGATGCTAAATTCTAACACACAGTGGGCTCTGTCTCTGTGTTTCTTCTTCTATACTGCTTTAGTCATTATTATTTTACAACCCATTTCATATCCGTAGATAAAATGTATTATTTATACTTTCGAAAAATTTTTTCTTATTATTCACTACATTTATTTTTCCATTCGTAGTTTAGACTTCTCTGTTGTAAGTTCCAGTCACTTACTTTATTGCAATTCCATCCAGTTTACAGATGACTTTGAGCAGTGTCAATCGATCTGGAACATTTTCCTAGCTTGGGCAGCGTGTGCACTAGAACTAGATGCAGTTCCTGTAAGCTTGTCCAAAGCTTCCTGTTGTGTCAAATGCTTCTGCGTCCATCTCAGTGATTATATTCCTGGATAGACAAGTCTGTGTATGTATCCATCCATCCATCCATTCGTCTATCTACCTATCCACTTATCTATCTACCCACCTGTCTATCCATCCATCTACTCACCTGATGATCCACCTATCAGTTATCTATCATCCATCCATCCATCCATCCATCCATCCATTATCTATCTATCTATCTATCTATCTATCTATCTATCTATCTATCTGTCTATCTATCTGTCACCTGTCATTTCTCTCAATGTTTTCCAACTTGGAGCAATTTTGTCTCCTGGGGGACATTTGGCAATGGCTAGGGATCATGTTAGTTTTCATACCTCAAGAGCAGCAACTGTCATCTGGTGGACAGAGACTTGTGATGCTGCTAAACATGCCACAGTGCCCAGGACAACCCCTGTGTGAGAGAATTGCCCACCTAGATACCAGCAATGCCGAGACTGGAGCCTAGGAACCTTGGATCTCCGCTGCTGGTGGGGGTCTGTCCACATGAAATGTTGACCAGTAATCAAGGGGAGTCTGCTGAGCTTCTTTTCTAGTACCTTGACCTAGATCTCCACACATATACATGCATATCTATACCTGTACCTATCTATTTCTATATGTCAAAATCTAAGATTTGCGGATGGGAGAAATATGTAGTATTTTTTTTTGAGTTGGGATACTTTGCTTAAGATAATAATTTTCAGTCTTGTCTGTTTTCCTGCAAATGTCATGGTTTCATTTTCCCTTATGGTTGAATAAAATTCCACTGTCTCACACACACATGTACATCATGCACATGCACATCAAAAATAAAATTGAGGGGCTGGAGAGATGGCTTAGCGGTTAAGCACTTGTCTGTGAAGGCTAAGAACCCCGGTTCGAGGCTCGGTTCCCCAGTACCCACGTAAGCCAGATGCACAAGGGGGCGCATGCGTCTGGAGTTCATTTGCAGTGACTGGAAGCCCTGGCGTGCCCATTCTCTCTATCTGCCTCTTTCTCTCTCTCTGTCACTCTTAAATAAATAAATAAAAATGAACAAAAAAATTAAAAAAAATTGAAATAACAAGATCTCATCATTTTGGGGGTTGTGGGAGTAGATTATGATCATGGCATGTTGTCTGTATACTTATGGGAGTTTTAAATAAAAAGTTTTTTAAAAAGATAGCACCACTTTCATCACACAAGATCACTCCACAGTGCATGTGTTCCACATCTTCCTTATTCATTCATTTGTTGGTGGACAACTAGGATGTTCTTGGTTATTGTGGAGAGGGTAGCATACTTGTTACTGTTATGTTGGTTTTTGAGATAGGGTTTCATTTTGCAGCCCAGACAGGCCTTGAACTAGTGATCCTCTTGCCTCTACCTCTCAAGTGCTGGCACTACAGGTATGCACTACCACGACTCCCTTTTTGATCTTAAAAATAAAGAACCCAAATGATTTGAATGAATATTCATTGCATCTGTTCTCATTCTTTTCTGATTTACCATGAAGTCACTGAAGGTTATGAATTTGCCTGTGAATCAGCTTTGCCTCATTTTTGAAGAGTTTTTACATGAGTCTATTTTTCACTATTTTAAAATAGGCTCTATGCAGCTTTTTAAATTTATTTTTTATTTGTTATGGACATACTTAGTATGGACATGACGCATGTTAGTACCATCCTTTCCCTCATCCCTGTCCCTCAGGAGGTGAAGACAGGAGGATCAGGAATTCAAGGTCATCCTTGGCAACATAATGAGTTCAAGACTAACCTGGGCTATATGAGATCCTATCTCAGAAATAAAACAAAACAAAAAGCAAAAAAGGAAAGAGGTATTGATTATTTATGGCCCCCCACTGTCTTCTAGGGAGGACAGCTCCTGTCCCCAAAGGACAAGATCCCAGGTCGTTTGTCTGATTGTCGCGATGGGCTTGATCTGTGCGCCACTACTGTGCATCAGAAAAGGAGCTAGACTGATGCCTCTTGAGGGTCAAGAGGGATGTTTGAAGGATTTGAAGGGAAGAGAGCAGATGCTTGTGGCTGAGGCACAGGCAACGGAGGGAACCCACGAACAAGTGGGCCCAGATGGAATGCTGGTAGAACGGGGGCTGGTTCCGGAGAAGTAGACCAGAATAAGCATGACCCCAGGTGCTCTGCCTCTATGGACTTGGACCTGTAGCCAGTGAGAAATCACTCACGATTCCTGGCATGTGACTGGCACAATCAAGATTTATTCTCACTATTAAGATCCCCTCACCTCCTAGAATGCTAGTAGGCAGGCAGGGGATGAAAAGACTCTTCTCTGGAGTATATGATAAGCCTATGCCAAAATCTAAAGGGACCGGTATGGGAGTCTTCACAGCAGAACATCCTTGATAGGCCTCGTCATGGGACCCTCCCAGGTGACAAGGACCAAGAACCCAACCATTCAAGAAAGGATCCCAGTGTGAAGGATAGTGGAGATCCAACAAGCCAGCAAAGAAACAGACCATGTGGAGGAAACAGACTATGCTGGGAGGGGAAAGCTTGTGAACATTCTCAGAAGAGCAATGCAAGATAAAAAGTAGGGCACATGCCAGGCATGGTGGCGCACACCTTTAATTCCAGCACTCGGGAGGCAGAGGTAGGAGGATCACCATGAGTACGAGGCCATCCTGAGACTACATAGTGGATTCCAGGTCAGCCTGGGCTAGAGTGAAACCTTACCTCAAAAAATCAAATTAAAAAAAAAGATAAGGCATTGAAAAAATAATAATAACAATAAAAAGACAGGGCATTGGCCGAGTGTTGTGGTGTGTGCCTTTAGTCCCAGCACTCGGGAGGCAGAAGTAGGAGGATCACCATGAGTTCAAGGCCACCCTGAGACTCCATAGCAGATTCCAGGTCAGCCTGGGCTAGAGCAAGACTCTACCTCAAAAAAACAAAAAAAATTTCATGAAATATGTAAGAGATGATAACAAGCTGAGTACAGAATTCAGAGCACATTAGAAGACAACAGAAACAGGGTTGGAAAGATGCTCCATGGTTAAAGGGGCATGCCTGTGAAGTCCAGAGCCTGGGCTTATGAAGATCTCCCTCATCTCTTACAATGCCCACAAAGCCACACACAAAGTCGTACATGCATCTGGCTTTTTGTTTACAGCAGCAGGAAGCCCTGGTGCACCCATGCGATTTCTCCCTTTCATAAGTATGTAAATATTAAAAATTTTTTACAGCCGGGCTTGGTGGCGCACACCTTTAATCCCAGCACTCGGGAGGCAGAGGTAGGAGGATTGCCATGAGTTTGAGGCCACCTTGAGACTACATAGTGAATTCCAGGTCAGCCTGGGCTAGAGTGAGACCCTACCTCATAAAACCAAAACAACAACAAAAAAATTTTTGATTGTGTCATGTCAAGGGAATAAAAGTACCTGTAATGAAAGCACATCATGTAGAAATACAACATCCTGCTTGTTAAAGTATTTCAGATTTCAAGCGGAGGAGGAAAAGGTGTTATTTGCAAAACAAGAAAGAATGGTAACTTACAGATAATGTAGCATTTATCTATCAATCTATTATATGTCTATGGTTTCATGAGACAGTTCTCACTGAGTTGCCCAACCTGGCTTCAAACTCACAATCTTCCTTCTTCAGCTTCTTGAGTACAATGTAGCATTTTTGGAGCTATGTAACTTACAAAGTGCAATACCTATGTGATAAAATCAGTTAATTAATTATTTTTTAAAAATCTTTTGTTTATTTTTATTTGTTTATTTGAGAGTGACAGACAGAGAGAGAAAGAGGGAGGGAGAGAGAGAGAGAGAGAGAGAGAGAGAAAGAAAGAGAGAGAGAAGGGGCGTGCCAGGGCCTCCAGCCACTGCAAATGAACTCCAGATGCACGCGCCACCTTGTGCATCTGGCTTATGTGGGTACTGGGGAATGGAGCCTTGAACCGGGGTCCTTAGGCTTTATAGGCAAGTGCTTAACCGCTAAGCCATCTCTCCAGCCCTTAATTAATTTTTTATTAAATATTTTATTTTTATTTATTCATTTGAGAGAGGCAGAGTCAGACAGAAGGGGGAGGAGAGAGAGAGAGAGAGAGAGAGAGAGAGAGAGAGAGAGAATGGGCACACCAGGGCATCCAGCCACTGCAAACAAGCTCCAGACACATGCACCATCTTGCGCATCTGGCTGACATGGGTCCTGGGGAATTGAACCTAGGTCCTTTGGCTTTGCAGGCAAGTGCCTTAACTGCTAAGCCGTCTCTCCAGCCCCAAATCAGTTAATTTAAACATCACAAGTGAGACCTTGGGACTCACTCAGGTCTACAGGAATGAGGCTCAGAGAGGTTAAACGAACTGCCCAAGTTCATAGTATGCCAAAGCTTGGATTTAGATGGTGGTCCCTCTGCTTCTCCTGGCTTGCCCCTCACGGTCACCTCAAGGTCACATGATGGCTGAAGAATGGGATGAAGGTCACAAGGTATGAAAAGGACAGAGAGGACGTGTGTCAGCTGAATCTGTACTGCCTTCAGTGACACTTTCCTAAAGGCCACCCAGGAGTTTCTCACCTGGCACTTGTAGATTGTGATGTGGCCGCCCTTCTTGGCAAAGGAAGCCGGGAAGCGTAGCGTCTTGATTGGGCGTGTTGCTTTCTTGAGTGATCCTAGCACTGTGCTGGGAAGACAGATTGGAGCAGGCAGCTGGGCGTCTGGAAGGAAGGCAGGCAGGCAGCGTGTGTCTTTCTTTGGCTAACTAGATGTTGTTTACGTGGATGAATACGTTTCCTTTCTCTTGGCATTGGGTAATGTGAGTTATTTTCTTGGAATGGAATCAAATTTTCAATATAGTGCATGTATTTAATATTTAAATACCACAAGTTAGCTGACTTTTTTTCTCCTCATGACAAGACTGTGATACCACATCCTGTTAATATCTAATCGGTTGCTCTGCTAATACAAACAAAGTGATTACACTCGGCATTATAAATACCCCACAAGTGATTATCTGTCACCTTCTAGACTTTTCTTTCCATGCCATCTTCGTGGGGACCATTTCCCTTTTCTCTCCTCCTACTTCTCATTATTTCTCTGTCAGATCACCTGCTGACACTTCTGCCATAAACTTTAATCTACAAGATGTTAGGGGACCTTCTAGTTGAAAGAACTCATGGTGCAGAAAGGGAAACTGAGACCCAGGCTGTGAGAGAGGTCTCTGATAAAGACTGAGTCCCTTCTGGCTCTGCCCAAACTTCCTGAAAGAAGATGAATAGTCCTATGCCCAGTAGTGAATGCCTTGAGGTGGGAAAGAGACTGGGGACATTTTAGGAGCCTCAGGCAGGAGGCTGGTGCAAAGGAGTAAGGAGGTAATTGGTTTGAGAACCACGGGAAGCTAAGCCCATGACAAGGTCGTGATAAAGCCATGATAAGCCTGTGGGGGTTAGTAATTGGTGGAGGGCTGCCTACAGGGCAGGGGTAATTATCTTGATTTATAAAGACAGAACGGAGAGGGTAGCAACTCTTAGGAGAAGAGCTACAATGCTCCAGGTGAGGGGTGGAGGAGGCTTAGACTAAGGTAGGGGTGGAGAGACAAGCAGGTGTTGTATAAGACAGTATTGCCTTGGTTTGGTGACAGACTTAAGCATGGTCGGTACTGGAAGAAGCTCAGGATGAATCCGGGATTCTGCTTTGTGCAAGCAGGCAGAGGAAGTTATTGAAGAGGAGTGAATTTGATGTAAGATTTTATTTATTTATGAGAGAGAGAGAGAATGGAAGTCAGGGAGAAAGTCAGAGAGAAGAGGTGCACCAAGGCCTCTGAAAATGAACTGCAGATGCAGGTACCACCTTGTGCACCTGGTTTATGTGGGTTCTGGGGAATTGAATCTGGGTCCTCTGGCTTTGCCTTAACTGCTAAGCCACCTCTCCAGCCCTGGCATAAGATTTTAAATGAACTTAAAATAGACAGCAAGACAGCATGGGCACACCAGGGCCTCCAGCTGCTGCAAATGAACTCTAGACACATGCTCTAGCGATATGGGAAATAATTCACATTCATCCAGGACTTGACACCATCTACCATGCTTGCATGACCTCATCTGGTGCGTAGATTCCCAGAGCCCACTCCTTTGCAATCCGGGCTCTGGGAAAAATCAACTTACCTTTAGTCCTTTCAACACAATGTCCTGCATTCCCTTCGCTAAGCATTTGGACCCGCGGCCCTCCTTGGGCTGCTTATCTCTCCTGTGAGACCCTGATCATACCCAGTGAAAGGTCTGTTTTATTCCAGAAAGGAAGAGATGAGTACAGCCTGGGCGGTCCCAGCCAGCCAGAGGGCACGGTGCCACTTCAGGTATCCACTGTAGTTGATGCCACATTATCTGCTGGCCGAATGTGGTTGTTTGGATGCGCCAGGTCCCCCAATAGCCTCGTGTGTTTGTGATGCAGCCTTCTGCTCAATCTCCAGCTGGTGGAGGCGTGTCCCTGGTTTATTAATCCAGCCCATTGCGTGTTCAGAGTAAGCTCACTCTTTTTTTTTTAAATTTTTTTTGTTATTTTTATTTATTTATTTGAGAGCGACAGACAGAGAGAGAAAGAGGCAGATAGAGAGAGGGAGAGAGAATGGGCGCGCCAGGGCCTCCAGCCACTGCAAATGAACTCCAGATGCGTGCGCCCCCTTGTGCATCTGGCTAACGTGGGTCCTGGGGAGTCGAGCCTCGAACCGGGGTCCTTAGGCTTCACAGGCAAGTGCTTAACCGCTAAGCCATCTCTCCAGCCCGAGTAAGCTCACTCTTGACGCTATCTTTCAGCTGCTGTGACAAGATGTGACATCCAGCCTCTGCTCTGCCAGGCTGCGATGAAACTTTCCCCTGGAAGCTGGAGGCTTAAAATAATCCCTTTCCTGCCACAAGATGCTTTTGGTTGAACGTTTAGTTCCAGCAACAAGAAGGTAACTGCGGCACCCAGGCTTCCCGAGGTCCCTTTCTCCACAGAAGGAACACAGAGAAGAACACTTCTTTCTTTAGCTACATGTCAGGGATCCCTGGGAGAGGATACCTGTTAGTTTTGTATTGTTGTATCTTTTTTTTAAAAAATTTTTTAAAAATGTTTTTGTTCATTTTTATTTATTTATTTGAGAGTGACAGAGAGAGGAAGAGGCAGATAGAGAGAAAGAGAGAGAATGGGCGCGCCAGGGCTTCCAGCCACTGCAAACGAACTCCAAATGCGTGCGCCCCCTTGTGCATCTGGCTAACGTGGGTCCTGGAGAATCAAGCCTTGAACCGGGGTCCTTAGGCTTCACAGGCAAGCGCTTAACCGCTAAGCCATCTCTCCAGCCCGTATTGCTGTATCTTTATTAGTCACCAGTGTTCGGGACAGATTCCAAATCATGTGTCTATGATGCAAGAGAACCAGGAGGATAAAGCTTGGGTCTGGGAGCTGTCCTCAGGGAGATGCCTCAAGGCCCCAGAGTGAGACCCATTTGGTGAGTGACTAGGGTTCAAAAAATAAACCATATATATATAGCTAGACCCAAAACTTCCCGCAGGTAGGTTTGGGTGGGAGAGAAGCATAGCTGGCCTTCAAACCTTGGGGGCCCAGATCTATGATCTATAAGGACTATTTCCAGAGCTTCCCCAGCTTATCTGCATTGTCGGCATTTCATAGTCTTCTCCTAGTGCCTTGGATTGTCCCCACTGTCAGGCTGGGATGTGGCTGGGGACAGAGACTGAGTCTACTCTGTCTTGCTTACTGGTGGTACCCTGTCAGGGACCTGGCAAGCTAGGGTTGTTGTGGGTGTTGGTTGAGTTGAAACTCCGTGGGTCCTTCTACCGTGGTTTCTCAGCCATTGTTTCCCCACCTGTGTCTAGAAGGAAGATGGAAAGAGCTCAGTGATTTTATTTTATTTTATTTTGTGTGTGTAAGGTGAAGAGGTTTCTAAACTCTTGCTTTAGAAGCTCAAATAAAACCAATAAGACTCCCCCGGTGTGTGCCTTGGATGAAACATTCCATCGAGCAAGCGTACATTTGCCCAAGATTGGGGGCTGGGGAGAAGAGGGAGAGAAAGCCATGTTGTCACTTTAATTGCATTGGCATAAATATTTGATATTCAATAAATTAGATCTGGAGCAAGGAAAACATTCTTGCAAATGGATTTTTTACCTGGAGCCCAGCCCCATTAGCAAAGGAGTGGAGGGCAGTCTGCCCCGGGGCCGGTAATTAACTCAAGCGGAGCAGAACTAAGCATTTTTGACAGCCATCCTGGTCTGGAATTAACTGTCATCTCAGAGGGAAAAAGAAACCGCGTTGTCACATTAAGGTTTTCGCAGACTCCGCTAGTGCAGCTGGGCTGGACTGTGTCTCTCCTTGATGCTCCTCGATGTATTTTCATCATTAGAGACAAGTTTAAAAGCAACTAATGATGTACTTTATATCCACGTACCTGAATCACAGATTTCACCAAAAGAGAAGACATTAGCATGGTAATTCAATTTTTCCCCCCCTTTTGGCAGATGGAATGAAACAAGATACAGTGGTGCTGTTATAAGTCACAACACTGAGATATTTGAAGATAGCACAGTCTGGATTTTTTTTTTCTTCTCCTCCTCTCTGTATCTGGACTTGCCTATAATGAGCAATAGCTTAGACCCTGTCTGGGTGCGCTATCCCCTCACCCCACCCTGCGTTCATGAAAGCCGCAATTGCTTCTGAGAACAGGCAAAACCATTGGAGCTTGAAGCTTCCTCGAGAAGCCACTACCTGTCTTGTTCTGCGGAGAACTCTCTGTGAGACTCCGTGTGTGCGCGCATGGGTGTGTGTGTGTGTGTGTGTGTGTGTGTGTGTGTGTGTGCGCGTGCATGTGTGCAGGTGCTGGCTAGAGAGGAAAGACTGGGTGCCCGTGTGTGGGGGGGAAGTGAGCTGCGCGGTGGTGTACACAGGTCAGATGCACGTGTGTCTCCTAAATTTCTTGCAGGAAAGCAACATATTTTTCACTGGTCAACCTCAGCACTGTATTTTTTTTTTTTAAGTTTTAAAATGTTGTTATCTGTTTTGAGAGAAAGAAGGAGGTGGAGGAGAGAGAGAGAAAGAAAGAGCATGGGTATGCCGTGCCAGGGACTTCTGTCACTGCCAACAAACTCCAGACTCGTGTTCCCCTTTCTCCGACGCAGTAAGAACTCCATAGAACTTGCTAGCATGCCTGTGGTCATTCGGTGAGTGGCAGCAGGGCTGGGATTTGAACCCAGATAGGTAGCTCTGGAGTCTACACGCCTAGTCACTGAACCATGCTGCTTTGACCTAAGCTGCTACGTAAAAAAAAAAAAAAAAAGTATCTGCACACCCATCAGTATCTCTTGCCACTGCAAATGAAAACCAGACACATGCTCCACCTTTTGTGTCTGGCTTTATTGTGGGTACTGGGGAATTGAACCCAGGCAGGCAGGCCTTTAAGTGTTCCAGGAAACCGAGGCACACCAAACAAGCGACAGAGACAGAACTGAGAATCTGACGATTTATTCATGTCGTCACGGACGCCGGAAAACAAGTTCCAAAGCCTGAGTCCTGAGCCCTGGTGGCTCAGAGGTTTCGCAGACAATGTGGTGGACAGTTTGACATCACCTTGAGTTCTTTACACTACTGGTGTGTTCAACTTCTGGGCTATGTGACTGGGGCCCACAAGCAGAAAATGACAGGCGTTCAAGGGAGTTTGTCTACGGCTGCACTACCCTGATCACATATCCTAAGCAGGGTGCAGCTGCATAGATGGGGAGGAGACTCGGGGTCATGCCGTCTCCCTGGCAAAGATTTCTTCTACCACGTGACCGCTGAGCCGTCTCAACCAGCCCTACCCAAGCTGCTGCTTCACCAGAGCTGGCTGTTCCCCTCTGCTCCCTCCTGGCAGCCTACTGCTGGTTCAAGGACACGCCTGGCTGAGTGCTTGAGACTCACCAGGACCTGGAAGGACCGCGGAAGGATCTGAATTTGCAATGACAGCAGTCAGAAGGGAAATGGGAATTTTGAAAAGGAGTTCCGACTCTTTGAGAAAATAAAGTGAACCCTACGGCAGCATGGTCATTGGGGAAATGCAAGAGGCAAGTCGATAGACTCTTCCTCAGTGCTGGACCTAGGGTGACAGCAGCCGGTCACCCACGCCTCTCTCCGTCACTGTCACCAAGCCCGTAGTGCTTCTGAGTGTCTTGTGTGCCTTGTCCCTCCTCCCCATATTTTCTCGAGTGATTATTCACATACAGTAGAAGGCACAAACCTAAGCAACCTTTGCTTTTGATTTCTACCATCAAGTATTTGGGAACAATTTCCTCTTCCCACAAATACCGCAGAGGTACCCTGAGTTCCCATGCCTCTGTGCCTGATTTTCCCCTCATGTCAACATCCCACATTACCGTAACACAGTTGTCAAAACCAAGGCACCCATGTGAGTACGTGACTAGAAAAAATGCTTCTGGCTATTGGATTTCACTCACTTTCCCATGCATGTCCTCTTTCTGTTCCAGGGTCCCATGGCACATCTACTTGTCAAGACTCCTTAGCCTCCTCTGGTCTGTGACAGTTCTCAGTCATTTTCGATTTGCCATGACCTTGACAGGTATTTCGTACAATGCCCCTCAATTTGGGATTCACTGGTGTTTTGCTCCAGATTAGACTGGGGTCATGGAAGAAGACTCAGAGGTGGGGGCTCTTCTTATCACACATGTGGTGGGTGTGGGAGGGGCATGAGATGTCCACATGGCTTACCACTGGTGGGTGATGACACTTTTTTTAAAAAGTATTTTTATTTATTTATTTATTTATTTATTTATTTATTTATTTGACAGAGAAATAGGGGGAGAGAGAGAGACAGAGAGAGAGGGAGGGAGGGAGAGAGAGAGAGAAAGAGAGAGAGAGAGAGAGAGAGAGAGAGAGAGAGAATGGGCACGCCGGGCCTTCAGCCACTACAAACGAACTCCAGGTGCACCCCCTTGTGCATCTGGCTAACGTGGGTCCTGGGGAATTGAACCTGGGTTCTTTGGCTTTGCAGGCAAATGCCTTAACTGCTAAGCCATCCCTCCAGCCCTGATGACACTTTTATTTTGGTTTTGTTTTTAGAGACAGTGTCTTACTCTGCAGCCCAGGCTGCCCTGAAACTCGTGACTCTCCTGCCCCCATGCCTTGCTGGCATTTTCGGAAGTGGGTACAGCTGCTCACCACCACTCAAGTCTAGAGGTGGGGCATTTCCAGCTTTGTCCAGAAATGTTCTAGACTTAGAACCTTCCACAGTTCCTACATGCCCCTTCCCATCCAGTCTCTGCCCGCTACTCTTAGTTAACCTCGGTGCAGATGTCTGGCACTATAAATTGACTTGTGTCTGTGCTTGGACCACATATAAAGGGAATTGTTCATATGAATTCTTATTTTGTCTGTTTCTATTGTTTTTTGCTTTTATTTATTTATTTATTTATTTGGTTTTTCAAGGTAGAGTCTCACTGTAGCTCAGGTTGACCTGGAATTCACTATGTAGTCTCAGGGTGGCCTTGAACTCATGGCGATCCTCCTACCTCTGCCTCCCAAGTGCTGGGATTAAAGGTGTGCACCACCACGTCTGGCTTGCTTTTTATCTATTTATTCATTCATTTATTCATTTATTTTTATTTATGAGAGAGAGAATTGGCATGCCAGGGCCTAAGCCACTGCAAATGAACTCCAGATGTATGTGCTACCTTGTGCACATGTATTGCTTTGTGCATCTGGCTTACTTGAGTTCTAGGGAGTCAAACCTGGGTCCTTAGGCTTCTCAGGCAAGTGCCTTAACAGCTAAGCCATCTCTCCAGTCTTGGTTTTGATTTTTATGCCACAGAATGTTTATTTTATTTTACTTATTTTTTATTTTAAAAAATATTTATATTTATTTATTTGAGAGAGGAGAGAGAAAGAGACAAATAGAGAATGGGTGCACCAGGGCTTCCAGCCACTGCAAATGAACTCCAGATGCATGTGCCCCCTGTGTATCTGGCTTATGTGGGTCCTGGGGAGTTGAACCTTGGTCCTTTGGCTTTGTAGGCAAATGTCTTAATGGCTAAGCCATCTCTTCAGCCCTTATTTTTTATTTTTACTTATTTGTTTGCAAGCAGAGAGAAAGAGAGAGAGAAAGGAGAGAGAGAAAATGAGAATGGGCATGTCAGGTCATCTAGCCACTGTAAACGAACTCCAGATGCATGCACCACTTTGTGCATCTGGCTTTACATAGATATTGGGGAATTAGCTTTGCAGGCAAGCACCTTAACTGCTGAGCCATCTCTTCAGCGCCAGTTTTTTTTTTTTTTTTTTTGAAGGTGTAGGGTCTCACTCTAGCTCAGGCTGACCTGGAATTCACTATGTAGTCTCAGGGTGGCCTCGAACTCATGGCGATCCTCCTACCTGTGCCTCCCAAGTGCTGGGATTAAAGGTGTGCGTCACCACGCCCGGCCCAGAATGTTAAGATGCACCCATGTTGCTGCTGGCCGTAGCCAGCAGCTGAGGTCACCCTGTGTTCCTGTGTAGGGCTATGCACAGTGAATGCATCCACTCTAGCACCAGTGGACACTTGGGTCGTGCCCAGTCCAGCTGGGATTGTTAAGGATAGAGCCGTCATGGACATTCTTGTCTGCTCTTTCTGTGATAGCTCTGTGCTTCAGTTTAGAGAGCCTGAGTGGTGGGGGAAACTTTCACCTCAGCTCTCGCTCCTGAAGACTGTCTAAAAATACCTCCTTTTGCTCTCTCTGCAAATGGATGAGGGAAGAGTAAAAGCCTTTAAGAGGGATGGAGGAAAAAGCTCTTGTTAGAGATGAACATTTTGTGCATCAGCACATCTCCTTAGCTCAAGCCCCAAGACAGTGCCTAAATGTGTCCACTTGCCTCTGCTTTCTGAGCTCCCACCAGCCATCTCTCCCCTCCTCACTGGCCTGAGCTGCTCAGTTCTATACCTGTGACCTCCCTTCCCTCCTCCCAGTCCATTCTCCATGCTGCCGCCAGAGAAGTCTTTTCAAAATATTAGTCAGCCTCCAATTGGCCACTCACCGTTAGGGTTCCCCAAGGCTTCTTTCTGCCCTAGGAGTAGCTTCAGGTCCTTCCTACCTGCCTTCCTCACAAACTCTTCCCAGCTTCCATCTCTAAGCCATTATTCCCTCTGCTTAGAAAGGAGATCCGCATGCACACCTTGGTCCTTCAGAACTCTATTCCAGTATTCCTCTATAGTGGCTTTGCATGGGAACCCAGTCAGAAGTATCAGTCCCCTCCCCTCCTCACCAGCCTGACTTCTGTCTTGATGGGTATGCCTTTTCTGAAAATTTCATATAAATGGTATTATGGTGGGCATGGTGATGCATACCTTTAATCCCAGCTCTCAGGAGGCAGAGGTAGGAGGATCTCCATGAGTTCGAGGCCACCCTGAGACTACATAATTAATTCCAGGTCAGCCTGGGCCAGAGTGAGACTCTACCTCAAAACAAAATATATGTATATAAATGGTATTATATAATATATGGATTTTTGTGTCTGTCTTTTCCCTTCCCTCCTTCCCTCTTTTTCTTTCCTTCCTTCCTTCTTCCCTTCCTCTCTTCTTTCCTTCCCTTTCTCCCTCCCTGCTTCCTTCCTTCTCTTTTTATTGTTTACAGACCTTGATGGAACCCAGGGCCTAGCACATGACAGACAAGTGCTCTCTACCACTGAGTTACATCCCCAGTCCTGTGTCTGGTTAGTTTCATATACCATAGTGTTTTCAGACTCATCCATGCTCTAGTAGAAATCAATACTCAATTCCTTTCTATGATTGGTAATATTTCATTGTGTGGACATAATACACTTCATCCATCACCTGATAATGTGACTTTAAAAAATATTTTATTTTAATTATTTATAAGCAGAGGGAGAGAGAGAGAGTGAATGGGTGCTCCAGGGCCTCCAGCTGCTGCAATCAAAGTCCAGATGCATGAGCCATTTTGTGCAACTGGTTTTACGTGGGCAATGGGGAATCGAATTTAGGTCATTAGGCTTTCCAGGCAAGTGCCTTAACAATGGAACCATCTCTCCAGCCCCAGATTTTATGGTGATTAGAATCTGCTGCTCTGGCCGGGTGTGGTGGCGCACGCCTTTAATCCCAGCACTCTGGAGGCAGAGATAGGAGGATTGCCATGAGTTCAAGGCCACCCTGGGACTACCAAGTGAATTCCAGGTCAGCCTGGACTAGAGTGAGACCCTACCTTGAAAAACCACCACCAACAACAACAAAAGAATCTGCTGCTCTGAATATCTGTGTATTTGTTTTTGTTTTAGTATTTCTTGTAGGACAGAACTGCTCAGTCACACAATAACTCTATGCTTAGCTTTTATTTGAGAAACTGCTGAAGTGCTGTCCATGGCAACGACACGATTCTACACGCTGCGCACCAAAGTACACAGGTTCTGATTTCTCTGCCTCCTTGCCAACATGTGTCATTCTCTATGGTCTTGATTATGGCTACCCTAGTGGGTGAAGCTATTTCTCACAGAGGTATTAATTTATATTTCCTTAGTAACTAAGGATGTTGAATATCTTTTCAAGTGTGCTTTTGGGCCACATATATATCTTGGGGACATGTTTACTCAAATCCATGTTCATTTTCAAATTGGATTAAACATCCTTTTATTGTTGTTTAGAAGAATAATCAATAATCTGAGTACCTCTTTCTCTCTCCCTCCCTCTCTCTCTCAAATAAGTAAGTAAACAAAAATATTTTTTTTAAATTAAAAAAATTTTTAGTTCATTTTTATTTATTTAGTTGAGAGTGACAGAGAGAGAAAGAGGCAGATAGAGAGAGAGAGAGAGAGAGAATGGGTGTGCCAGGGCCTCCAGCCACTGCAAATTAACTCCAGATACGTGCGCCCCCTTATGCATCTGGCTAATGTGGGTCCTGGGGAATTGAGCCTCGAACCAGGGTCCTTAGGCTTCATAGGCAAGTGCTTAACCGCTAAGCCATCTCTCCAGCCCCAACAAAAATATTTTTAAAAGTAGGGGCTGGAGAGATGGCTTACTGGTTAAGGCAGTTGCATAAGGTGGCACATGCATCTGGAGTTCATTTGTAGTGGCTGGAGGCACTGGTGCACCTATTCTCTCTCTATCTACCTTTTCCTCTCTTTCTCTCCCTCCCTCTCTCTCTTAACTAACTAAATAAAATTTAAAAAAATAATCTGAGTATTTGACCCTTACTAGACATATAACTTACAAATATTATACATATTTTAGCATTCACATATGAGAATATGTGGTTTATATCTCGGTACTTATGTCACTTAACATAATGCCTTTCCATTCTGTCCATGTTGCCCCAAATGACAGAATTTCATTTTTAAAGTCACTGAATAGACTAGTTCATTGAGTGAACGTACCACATATTTCAATCTTTTTATTTGTCAGTGGATATGTCCATTGTTTCTGTGTCTTGACCAGTGTGATTGTGCTGCAGTAAACATGGGGTTACAGGTATGTTTTTGTTTGTTTGTTTGTTTTTCTAGGCAAGGTCTCACTCTAGCCCAGGCTGACCTGAAGTTCTCTTTGGATCCCCAGACTGGCCTCTAACTCATAGCAATCCACATACCACAGCCTCCTGAGCCCTGGGATTAAAGGTGTGTACCACCAGGCTCTGTCTCTCAGGTATCTGATAATAACATGTCTTTTTGATCCCCTTTTCAATTTAGTTATATTTTTGAATCTAAAATGTGTTTCTTATAGATAGCACATAGTTGTATCATGTTGAAGAATCTATTTTTTGTGTCTGCCCTTTGGCTGGACTGCTAAATGCATTTATGTTTATGTTAATTACTGATAAAATAGGGCTTATATTTGTCATTTACTGCTTGCTCTCTCCACACCTTCCTTAGGTCTTTTTGTTTTTCTTTTTTCATTATTGCCTTCTTTTGTAATAAGTTGGAGCTTTCCAGTGTGCGATCTCATTATTTATCCTATTTTTTTTGTTTGTTTGTTTCTTCTTCTTCTTCTTCTTTTTTTTTTTTTTTTTTTGGTTTTTCGAGGTAGGGTCTCACTCTAGCCCAGGCTGACCTAGAATTCACTCTGTGTTCTCAGGCTGGCCTCAAACTCACAGCCATTCACCTACCTCTGCCTCTAGAGAGCTGACACATAGAGTGAGACACTACCTCTAAAACCCCCCCAAAAAAGTTTTTATTTATTATTTATTTTATTTATTCATTATTTTATTCATTGTTTTATTATTATATAAGCAGAGTGTGGGAGCAGTAGGGAGTTTGGAATGAGCATGCCGGGGCCTCCCACCACTGCAACCAAACTCCAGATTCCTGTGCCACTCAGTGCATTTGGCGTTACATAGGTACTGGGAATCAAATCTTGGCAGCTGAGCCTTGCAAGCAAGTGCCCTTAACTGCTGAGTCAGCTCTCCAGCCTGGGAAGTTCTAATGTATCATTTATGAATGATAATTTTGCTGGGTATAGTACTGGTACTTAACATATTTTGCCATTCAATATTTAAATAAATCTTCCCATTAACTTTGACCTCCAGAATTTCTGATAAAAGGTCAACTGTTAATTTCATGGAGGATCTTTTATATTTGATAGCTTTTTAGCCTTGATACTTTCAAGATTCCTTTTATCTTTATCTTTTAACATTTAAAAAAAATTTAAAAAATATTTTATTTTTATTTATTTATTTGACAGAGAAAGAGAGAGAGAGAGAGAGAGAGAGAGAGAGAATGGGTATGCCAGGGCCTCTAGCCACTGCAGATGAACTCCAGATGCATGCGCCCCCTGGTGCATCTGGCTAATGTGGGTCCTGGGGAATTAAACCTGGGTCCTTTGGCTTTGCAGGCAATGCCTTAACTGCTAAGCAATCCCTCCAGTCCTATCTTTAAACATTTTAAAAATATTTACTTATTTATGGGAGAGAGAGAGAATGTGCACTCTAGGGCCTCTAGCTTTTCATAGGCACTAAGGAATCGAACCCAGCTGGCAGACTTTGCAAGCAAGCATCCTTAAGTGCTGAACCATCTCTCCATCCCATATTTTGGCATTTAATTATGTTTCTAGTCATGCGTATTTAGATTTATCTTACCTGAAGTTCACTGAGCTTTTTGGATGTGTAGGTTAGTTAATGTTTTTCATAAAAGTTTGGAATTTTCCTCAAATATTCTTTGTCACCTCTTTTCTTCCTTCTGAGACTCCAATTATGTGTATGTAGCTATACCTGAGAGTGTCTTACAAGTCCCCATAATTAGTTTCTTAATTTCTTTCTGGTCCTCTAACTGAATAATCTTGAAAATTTGATTTAGTATATATTAACCATGTTTAAATCTGTTCTCTCTCTCTCTCTCTCTCTTTCATTTTATTGAGGTAGGGTCTCACTCTGGCCCAGGTTGACCTGGAATTCACTATGTAGTCTTGGGGAGGCCTCAAACTCATAGCGATCCTCCTACTTCTGTTTCCCGAGTGCTGGGATTAAAGGTGTGCACCACCACGCCTGACCCCCCCCCCCCCCGCTCTCTCTCTCTCTCTCTGTGTACTATTGGTATAGTATGTGGTGTGTAATGCATGTGTGTGTGTGTGTATGCATATGCATTTGCTCCATGCACATGCATATGGAGGCCAGAGGGGAAATTCAGTGTCCTCTATTGCTCTTCCACATGTTTCCTTGAGAGGGAGTCTTGCACTGAACCTGCAGCTGCTGTTTTTGGTCAGAGTGGCGCTCCAGGGATTCTCCTGTCTCTACTTCCCACAGAATTAGGATTACAGGTATATGTATGTGTGTGGCTACGCTCAGCAGTTTATGTGGATTCTGGGGAATAGAACTCAGGGTGAATGAGGCCCTCTCAGGGTCTCATGCTTATGCAGCAAACACTCTTACCCATTGATCCATCTCCCCAGTCCTCCAATCTGTTTTATTTATTTTATTTTTTTTTTTATTTTTCAAGGTAAGGTCTCACTCTGGCCCAGGCTGACCTGGAATTCACTGTGCAGTCTCAGGGTGGTCTCGAACTCATGGCGATCTTCCTACTTCTACCTCCCAAGGGCTGGGACTAAAGGCATGTGCCACCACACCTGGCACCAATCTGTTTTTGAAGCAGGGTTTAGCTTTATGAATTTTAGGTATTATACTTTTCAATTCTACAATTTCCTTTTAGTTCATTTGTAAACTACCTGTCTATTGATATTTTCTATTTTGTGACACATCATTCTTATTCTTTCATTTAGTTCATTAGGCATATTTTATTTTTCTTTTAAAAAATATACTTCAGGAGCTGGGTATGGTGGTGCATGTCTTTAATCCCAGCACTCTGGAGGCAGAGGTCCTAGGAGGATTGCCATGAGTTCAAGGCCACCCTGAAAATACAAAGTGAATTCCAGGTCAGCCGGGGCTAGAGTGAAACCCTACCTCAAAAAACAAAATAAATAAAATAAAATAAAATAAAATAAATACTTTAGGGCCAGACATGGTGACACATGCTTTTAATCCTAGCACTCAGGGAGCTAAGGTAGGAAGATTACCATGTGTTCAAGGCCAGCCTAGGCTACTGAATGAGTTCCAGGTTGTCCTGGGCTAGAGTAAGACTGCTACAAAAATCCATCTAGCTGGGCGTGGTGGCACAGGCCTTTAATCCCAGCACTCGGAAAGCAGAGGTAGGTGCTATTGCCATGAGTTCGAGGCCACCCTGAGACTACATAGTGAATACCAGGTCAGCCTTGGCTAGAGTGAGACCCTACCTTGAAAAACAAAAACAAACAAACCAACAAAAAAAATCCTAAAGCACAAAAAACAAAACCAAACGACAAAAAAAAAACCTATCTAAATATATGTGTATGTATTTTTTTAAAGAGCTGATTTCAAGGTCTTTCCTAGTAAACCCAATATTTGAGATTCCTTGGGGACAATTCTGTTGATTGATTTTTTTCTCTATCTATGGCCATATGTTCTCATTAAAAAAAAACAACATTCATTTATTTATTTATAAGCAGAGAGAGAGTGGGGGAGAGAGAAAAAGAAAATGGGCAAGCCAGGGCCTCTAGTCATTGTAAAAAAAAAAAAAACAAAAAACAAAAAACAAAAAACTCTAGATGCATGTGCCACCATGTGCATCTGGCTTTATGTGGGTGCTGGGGAATTAAACCCAGGTCATTAGGCTTTGCAGGTAAGTGCCTTAACAGCTGAGCCATCTCTCCAGCCCTATTCTCACTCTTTGTATGGTTTAGAATTGTTTCAATTGAAAACTGAGCATTGTAAATAACATCAGCTTCTCTCATCTTCCTAGGGCCTGATGTTTTTGCAGTTTGTTATTACTGGTTTTAATGCTTGTTTATGGGTGGGGCGAAGAAGGATAGAGAGAGTGAGGGAGGGAAAGAGAATAGAGAGAATATGAATGGGCACACCAGGACCTCCTGGCACTGCTAACAAACTTCAAATGCATGTGTCACTTTATGCATCTGGCATTACATGGGTACTGGGCAATCTAGCCCAAGCCATCCTGCTTCGCAACAGGTGCTTTGAACTGGTGAGTCATCTCTCCAGCCGTAATGTTTGTGTTACTGCCTTTCCTTGACTTATTCTGCGATGTCTGTATTTTCTGTTGTGTGGGGCCACTGAAGTCTCTAGAACTACCGAGTCTTTTAGTCTTTACCAAGGCGCTTTGTTTGTATGCAGAGCATGTGGTCAACATTCAGCCCAGCAGTTCGCAACTCTGGCTTAGCTTTTATTCCCTGTTTGTAGATGGCCTCAAGACCAACCCGAGGCGGGCGCTTAGGGTCTTCACGTGCATGTCTCTGTCTTACACACTCCATGCCTGTGTGCGGCCTTCTTCTCAAACACACTGCCCCATAGAACTTCCTTCTCCCACTTTTTCGTCTAAGTTCTGGTTGTTGCTTACCCAAACTATTCTATCCACCTCAAGCTATTGCTGTGTTTAAAAATTCTTCTTACTATTGCAATTTATTATTATTTTCATTTTTTTTTCTTTTTTCAAGGTAGGGTCCTTACTCTAGCCCAGGCTGACCTAGAACTCACTGTGTATCCTCAGGGTGGTCTTGAACTCATGGCAATCCTCCTACCTTTGCCTCCCAAGGGCTGGGATTAAAGGTGTGCACCACCACACCTGGCTTTTTATTTTATTTTATTTTATTTTGAGGTAGGGTCTCACGTGAGCCAAGGATGATGTGGTACTTACTCTGTAGTCCCAGGCTGGCCTTGAACGCTCAATGATCCTCCTACCTCTGTCTCCCAAGTGCTGGGATTAAAGGTGTATGCTAACATGTTGTCTGGCCTGCTTATTAATTTTGACAAGATTTTGGGAGAGAAAGAATGATGAAGGAAGGGGCACATATACACAGGAGAGAGAGAGAGAGAGAGAGAGAGAGAGAGAGAGAAAGACCGAGAGCACTCTGTCCACAATGGCAAACTCAGAACCATGTCAAATAAAGGTGTGCCTTGCTGACGGGACAAACAAACAACAAAACAAAACAAAAAACAAACAAACAAACAAAAAACCAGGCCTAGGGAGATAGCTTGGATATTGAAGTGGCCTATCTGTCCAGGTTCAGTTTTCTGGCCATTCATGTTAAGACAGACAGGCAGTCATTTGCAGCCACAAGAGATCCTGGTGTACACACACACACATACACACACAACAAATTTCTATTGGCTTATGGTTTTATTTATTTATGTATTTTGAGAGAGTTTCATGTAACTCCAGCTAGCGTTGCACTTGCTATGGAGCCAAGAATGACCTTGAATTTCAGATCCTCCTACATCCACCTCCCTAGTGCTGGGATAACGGGTGTGCACCACGACACCTGGTTTATCCAGTGCTTGGAAATGAACCCAGGGCATCATGCATGCTCTCTATCCCCAGCCCTGGTGTATGGCCTTTTGTTTATGGTAGCTCAAATGGGCTGAGACACAGCGATGAAGCTAGCTTACGGCAGTCGTCGTAATCTACAGTGCATGGGAATTCAGTACACAGGAGTAACCTCTGAGCATTTGTTCCGGGCATTTAGGGAGCAGTTTCTCTTAGCTGCTTCAGACGCAAGAAAAGTGCCAGGCCCTTTACGTCATAATGAGGTTGGACCATGAGTTCAGCTCAGGGGCAGAAAGGCCTCCCCAAGCCCCTCATGCAGCCAGCCTCTCTGGGTCTATTTGGGTAAGAGCAGCTCGGGATCAATTATGGATGAGGTGCTGCGGGAGAGGAGCAAGTGGGCCGTTGTCTACTTTGAAAAATTAATGGGATCTGATTAATACAGAGTGCGGTCCCTTCTTCCTCAGCACACAGGCTCAGGTCTCTGCAGAAGCTGGGGTGAGGGGAGGCAGCCCAAGGGTCTGTGTATTGTTGGGTTCCACTTTTAGGCTCTGGCTCCGGAAGGTTCTGATGCTCCTTTGATGGATAAGAAACTGAGGTCCATCTGGTCTGAGCAAGTTGTCCAAACAAGGGAAAGAGTATTTTCAAATGTTCCTCCCTCCCTCCTCCATCTTTTTCTTTTTTTTTTTCCCCACCTTTCGCTTTTCTTCTTTCCCTCTTTTCCTCTTTCTCCTCTCTTCCCTCCTTTCCTCTCCTCTCTTCTCCTCCCTTTCCTCCTTTTTCCTCTTTCTTCTCTTTCTCTCTTTATTTATTTCTATCCTTTTTCCTTCCTTCCTTCCTTCCTTCCTTCCTTCCTTCCTTCCTTCCTTCCTTCCTTCTCTCTCTCTCTCTCTGTTTTCTTGAGACAGGGTCTCACTCTGTAGCCCAGGCTACACGATTCTCTTGCCTCACCCTCCGCTGTTAGAACAACAGTCATATGCCACCATTCCAGCTCTGGGTCATTTCTTCGTACAAGAGCTTAGAATGCACACCCATTCTCCGTCCTGGCCTGGCCCTGGCTCTGGACGATGATGACCAAAGGACTCAGGCAGCTGGCAATTTGCATGTTTTGTTTGGAGATGAGTTAGAAACATCTCCGGTCCCTGCAGGATATCGAGGTCCAGCAAAGATGGCTCCAAACTCTTCTAGTCCGAATGTCCTCCTCAGTCACTGGACGGACGTCTGCTTGTGTGCCTGCAGCCAGTCTGCACCACAGCAGAGGCTGTTGATGCTAGGAAGCTCTGCCCACATTGGAGAACCTTCCAGGAACATGCTGTGAGGGAAAAGAACCCGCCTGGAGTCAGGAGTCTTGGATCTGAGCTGAGGGTAACTGGGGTTAAGCCCACCCCCGCCGAGGGTTCCATTTCTTCCCTGTGGGACAGCGTGTCCCTGCTTCCTTTTGCTGAAAATTTATTTATTTATTGAGACAGGGTCTCACGTAGCTCAGGCTGTCCTCAAACTCCCTATGTAGCTGAAGATAACCAAAAACTTCTCATCCTCCCTCCTGTGCCTCTCGAGGGCTGGGATTACAGATGTGTGCCATTATGCCCAGTTTATGTAGTGCTAGGATTGAACTCAGGGCTTCATGCATGCTCAGCAGATACCCACTGAGCAACATTTCCAGCCCCCTGATTCTTTTTTTTTTTTTTTTGAGGCAGAGTATCATTCTAACCCAGGATGGCCTCAAACTCACAGCAATCCACCTATTTCAGCCTCCTTACTGATGAGACTGAAGGTGTGTGCTACCATGATCTCTTTTTGTCATTTCAAAAAGTTTATTTTATTTATTTGCAAGGAGAGAGAGAGAGAGAGAGAGGGAGAGAGAGAGAAAGAAGAGGGAGGGAAAGAAAGAGAATGGGTGCACCAGGGTCTCTGGCTACTGCAAACGAATTCCAGACGCATGCACCACTTCGTGAATCTGGCTTTATGTGGGCATTGAAGCCAGGTTGTCAGGCTTTGTAGGCAAGTGCCTTAACTGCTGAGCCATCGTTGCAGCCTCTGCTGCTGCTGCTGCTGCTGCTGCTTCTTCTTCTTCTTCTTCTTCTTCTTCTTCTTCTTCTTCTTCTTCTTCTTCTTTGTTTTTTGTTTCTCAAGGTAGGGTCTCACTCTAGCCCAGGTTGACCTAGAATTCACTATGGAGTCTCAGGGTGGCCTCTAACTCATGGCGATCCTCCTACCTCTGCCTCCCGAGTGCTGGGATTAAAGGCGTGCGCCACCACGCCTGGCTCTCTGCTCCTTTTTGACAACAGCATTCTAATTTACTTTTCTGTGGTGATAAAACCTAGATCTTGCACACTCTGGGCAAGCACTTTATCACAGACGGCCTCTCACCCTGACTCTGTCTCCATCACCGACTACGTCTCACAATGACTGGTTATCTGATGAGGCTCTCTCTATAGGAGCACCCTTCCAGGCTTTGGAGAAGCTGAGATTCCTGTTTAGGCATGAACATTACCAACTATCTTGGTACCCTGTCTCCTACTTTCTGGAAGCATTGCCATCAGGCACTGGCCTTCTCCCTGGAGCCTGACCTCAGCCCCCATCTCCAAAGCAGCCCTCGTACCAGAGGCCTGTTTCAGGGCCATATCATTACACTGTACCCCCCCTTCAGTGATGCGCCCTCACTCTGACATAGGTTGTCCTCTGAAACTGTGTAGCTCACTAGGCTTTCCATGCCTTTGCCTTTCTAATAGTGAGGTGTTGTGATGGGACGAAAAGGCAAAGAAAAGGTGAGACTCTCCCAACTTCAACTGGGCCGTGGCGGGCAAGCTAGGCCGCAGGCAGTGCTTTTAGTTTAGAAAGGGTGTGGAGGTAACAACTACCCTGGCCCTGGCCTGAGAATAATTCCAGGCTGGCTGCCTGGACCGCCCGTCTCCATGGCAACAGTTGTTATTGGTAACTGAATAAGCATCTCTGAGAACAGCAGCTGAGCTGCTGATGTTTGGAAGTGAAAGGAGCCCGGGCTCTTGGCGCATGGTGCTCACGGCTTTAGCGCGGGATCTTTGCTGGATGTGGGGCAAGCTGGATTCGCCCTTCTGTCCCCCCTTCTCCCGCCGAACTCTGCAACCACAGAAGGTGGAGGGGCGTGGTGGCAAACCCACTTGGTATCCGTTTTCTGCCTTTTCAGAGAGGCTGAGAAGCACGCTCAGAAACAGCGAAGCTCCCTGGTCCCAGGACCTGTCTTATCTTTAATCCTGTCTTTGACCTGTCTTATCTTTAATCACATGCTTGTGACAGTTGGGTTGTCCTTTCCCCTCTGTGAAAACAAATACTTTCAGACCCTCCCTGGTGACACTGTCTGTTTGTTTAGTTACCCATGGGGACAGGTAGCATCTCCCAGTGACTCCTGGGCCAGAGGCTATGCTAGAAGTCGTTCCATTTGATGACCATGTGGTGAGGTCAGTGGCCCCGTAGATGTTATAGTCTTAGAATTACTAGAGCAGCAGAGGCCATTGCCTCAAACTCCCTGTTGTCCCAGACCATGTCTATGCAGGTCCTCTGGGTGGTGTTCTCTCTGTCATGTGTGTATGTGTGTGCATGTGCATGTTATGTTATCATGTGTGTGGGCACACAGGTATGGATGGGCGTATGAACACCTGTGTCCATGTGCGTTGGAGATCAGAGATCTTCTTCAATCACTCTCCACCTTATTGACTGACACAGGGTCCTCACTTGAACCCAGGGCTCGCCCCTCGATTTGGGTAGTTCTAGTTTAGCCAGCTTGCCATGGGGCATCTCCCCTGTCTCCACTTCCCAAGCTGGGATTACAAGTTGGCCACCATGCCCACCCCCACACTGCCAAGCCTGGTATTTATGTGGGTGCTGGGGATCCAAACTCAGGGCCTCATACTTGTGTGGCAAGCACTTTACTCACTGAGCCATCTTTCCAGTCCCCCTCTGCCTGGCTCTCTCTCTCTGTCTCTCTTTTTCTCTCCCTGCTTCCAAACACATTTCAGGCCTATTTCCACTGGCTGATTTCCCTGAGTGGACTTAGAAGTCACTTCTGTCAGATTCCTAAGGAGCGCTGCTGAGCAGCCGAGCAGAGCGGCGCAAGGTGTACACAGGTACACGCGGCCCTGCTGCGGCCCAGCGAGAAACACCCAGCGTGGTGTCTGCTCACCCACACTCATCTTCTAGTACCCTTCTTAAGAGGAACGCTCGTCGCGACTTCTCAGTGGCTTGTGGCAGACCTGAGGACTCCCTCCATTGCCAGAGTGCCCGTCCCTGACCTCTCCCTGGCTTTCCTCCCAGAGACTTGCTCACAGCCCCTTCGTGTGTCCTCCTCCATGTCTGCTTGGGGGAGCGGCTCAAGGCTCTACTCTACACTGTGGCTTCAATTCCCACCTTCGTCTTGGTAACTCAGAGTGAACTCTTCAGCTCACGTGGGCTCTGAACTCCAGACCTGAACTCTTCTGAACACTGGGTCACATGTTTTTGGGGATGATGGAACCTTGAAAAGGTGGGGCCTCGTGGGAGATCTTTAAGTCATGGGAAGCATGTTCCTGAAGGGGATCATGGGACTCCAGTTCTTTCTTTGTTTTCTTTCTCCTTGGCCATGAAGTTTTTAAAGAACCTAATTAGGACCAGGTATGATAACACATACCTTTGACCCCAGCACTCACAAGGTTGAAGCAGGAGGATTGCAGTGAGTTCAAGGCCAACTTGAAGCTACAGTGTGAGTTTCAAGTCAGCCTGGGCTACAGTGAGACCCTGCCTCAAAAAAAAATGACCAAAAGAATCTAACTAATTAGCTGATTAATTAATTATGTTTTTGTGTATGTGTGTGCACATACAGAGGTCAGAGGATAACTCTGAAGTGTCTGTGCTCCACCTTCTTTGAAGTAGGACCTCTTTGGGGGGAAAGGTTGAGGTAGGGTTTTCCTCTAATACAGGCTGACTGACCAGGAACTCACTCTGTAGCCTTGAACTCACTGGTGATCCTCCTACCTGGTCAGGCCCCATGGTGGGCTTCCATAACATGGCCAACTTCTCATGAGCATGACCTGAGACCTTTGAACTACATGTTCTAATTCTTCCCCACTGTCCCTTGGGACAGAGTCTCCTAGCTATTTCCCACCCTCCCCTCTCCTCTTCCCTCCCCTCCCCCTCTCCTTCTCTTCTTCCTTTCCCTTGTCTTTTCTTTATTTTTTAAAAAAATACTACTTATTTATTTGAGAGAGGAAGCGAGAGAGAGTGAAGCAGATAGAGAGAAAGAGTGGGTACGCCAGGGCCTCTAGTCACTGCAAATGAACTCCAGACGCATGTACTACCTTATGCATCTGGTGTTATGTGGGTACTGGGAGTCGAACCTGGATCCTCTGGCTTTGCTGGCAAGTGCTTTAACCTCCAGCCCTCTTTCTTTTTTTTTTTTTTTTAAGATAAATATGTCACTTATTTATTTTCCAGGAAAGAGAGAGAGAGAGAGAGAGAGAGAGAGGATATGTATGACAGGGCTTCTAGCCATTGCAAACTCCAGATGCATGCACCACTTTGTGCATCTGGCTTTACGTGGGTACTGGGGAATTGAACCTGGCCATTATAAATTGCAGCCAAGAACCTTAATTGCTGAGCCACCTCTCCAGCCCTCTTTTCTTTTTGTTTTGAGGCAGAGTTTCACTCTGTGGCTTAGGCTATCTTTCAACACATGGAGATCCTCCTGCCTCAGCATCCTGAGTGCTGGGGTGACAGGCTGCACCACATGCCCGGCTTCCTCTTTCACTGATACTCTCTGGTGAGCGTGCTGGGAGGCAAGGGGACGTCCACTGTTGGTGCCAAACCTCACAGGCTCTCCTGACTAAACTTCCTACTGCGTGCAGGGAGCAGAGAAGGGGGAAGGCCCGGCCTGTGTGGATCTCAGGTGAGCTGGTATCCGGGGCGGGGGGGGGATGAGAAGCTCTTTAGAGGAGGAATGTGGTCGCTGAGCCTTGGAAGTCCTTCCGATCCAAGGCAGGAGAGGAGTGAGGTGGTCATATGGGGATGGCATTTCCATATGTGAGCTCTGCCGGTGGTTTCTACTACTGGTGGGTGCAGGGCAGGCAAGGCCCATCCTCAATGTGATGGGGAGCATGAGTCTGGCCTACTCACCATTGTTGGCTCTAGTTTAATACAGTTGTGGAATGGTCTTGAACAAGGTCCTCTTGTCTTCCCTGTCCCATTTTTATACAGATGTTGAAGAGGCACCCAGTTCGTCTGCCCATCTCTGTGGGTCCTTACCTCTAGGCAGCTGAAACCAGGAAGTGGCTTCCAGACAGCTCTGCAATCCCCAGCAAGCTGACAGGAAAGGATGTGATTGGAAATTTAAAAGAGCGTTAACAAATTACACTCTCAAGTTCAACTCCTAACCCCCGTGAAAGGATCTTTAGGCATCTAATTGACATATTTCAGGAGACACATTGACTAGTTAGACATCAATTGACACCCTTATTAAATATCAATTAACACATTCCCTAACTTGATATTTAATTAACTTTCTGAGCTATTCTTTTAAAAGTCAATTAAATGCTTGGAATATTCTTACACATGACTCTGCTGCTAGCAATTATGTATGAATTCCTGTCATAAGTTGTTCTCAGTGGGTTTTGGGACAATCTGGTTCCAAATATACACAGCGGAGCATTCAGTCAGAATTTAAAAATCAATCATTAGGTATCTGACGGCCCTTTTCTCATGATGACTGTGAATAAAAGGCACATTGTTCTTGGACTATGGTTAATTGTATTTTCCTCAATATAGAAATTCTGTCAAAGAATCCAGTCCACTGCCTCTAGGCAGAGCTGGGCTTCATTCGTCTTAAACTGTGGTAAAATGCGCATGTGTTTGTTACTTTCTCACTGCTGTGCCAAATACCTGACAAAAACAGCTTAAGGCTTCCAGTTCACGGGGATGCTTCCGTCATGACGGGAAGACACGGTGGCGCAGGAGTGAGAGGCTGCTGGTCATGTAGCGTCAGTGGTTAGGAAGCAGAGTGTGAACAGGAGGTGAGGCTGGTCTATCAACTCTCAAGGCTTCTCTTCAGTGAACCACCTCCTCCAGCAAGGTTTCACTGTCTAAAGATTCCACCAGCTTCCCAAACAGAGTCACCAGCTGGGGACCGAGTGTGCAAACACATGAGCCTTGGGGGTCATTTTACACTTAAACCACAATAGCACGCAGCCTAAAAATTTCCATATTAACCTTCAAAAAGTATATATATATCTATAGTTCAGTGGCAGTTAAATACATTGCTCTGAAACCAAACTCCACAATTGTTATTTTTCAACTCTGAAACTCCACCCCCTTAAACAACTCCCCAGTCAGCTCCCCAACAGCCCTAGAAGCCCCCGTGATCTCTATGAACCTGACTTCCCCAGCTGCCTCATGTGAGTGGAATCATGAAGTCTTGGTCCTTTTAGTCTTTTCCCCTTAGCACAATGTCCTTAAGGTTCATCCATGTTGGAACAGGTGTCAGACTTTGAATAATAGTTTGAATAATAGCTGAATTTGTGTGCACACTACCATTTGTTTATTCACTCATCTGCCCATGGGCTTTTGGCTAGTGTGAATACTGCCGCAATGATTGTGGATGTACAAATATCTCTTGGAGACCTGGCTGCCAAGTCTTTTGGTTAACTACTCAGAAATAGATTTGCTGAATCACAGGATAATTCTAATTTAAGTTTTTGAAAGCATGCTTCATTTTTGTGAAAGAGATGATTGGGATGTTCTGGGCTGTACTAATCAAGGTATAGCCCCCAGAATAATGAAGATGAGAGCTACACTTCTCATAATCCTGGTCAGGTGTAACCCCCACAATAAGGAGGATGGGAGCCCCACTTATTACAATCGTGGTCAGGAGTAACTCCCAGAATAAAGAAAATTAGAGCCCCACTTCTTGCAATTCTGGTTAGGTGTAGCCCCCACAATAAGGAAGATGGGGGCCCCACTTATGATAATCCTGGTCAGGTATAGCCCCCAGAATAAGGAAGCTGAGAGCCCTACTTATTACAATCCTGGCCAGATGTATCCCCCAGAATAAGGAAGATGAGAGACCCACTTCTTGCAGTCCTGGTCAGGCCTCATTTGTTCTGTCCTTGAAAAATATAGATACTATGAGGTCACTGGGTCACATACCATTGAAAGGTCTGGAGTCATGGCCAAAGAAAGTGGGGTGGTGCATCATGATTATGTTCAGCAGTCCAACGGTATCTTGTGGAATAGCTTAGAGCAGCATGGGTGTCCCTAAGACCATAGTGTGGACGAGTCAGTGGACATTACAGAGTTCCCAGGAGAAAGACACAGGGGCAGTTATTGGAGGTGAATTCCCTGTCACCTTGGAGGGTACGAGAAGAAGTTGGAAAGTCATTTAACTGGACTGAGGAGTAGAAACAGGATGGGTTGCAGGTTCGCAAGCAGTTCATGCCTAGGTGCTTTGCAGTGACCATTCTGATTGGAGGGTTTTCCTATTGTGCCTTCTATCTCTTTGTGTCTCAGTATTAATGTCACCTCCTCAGAGAAGCCTCCCTTGCTCACTCACTCATAGTAGGTGTAGCAGTCAGCTTCACGTCTTTTCCCCTTTGCACAATGTCCTGGGATGAACCTCCAAACCAGACACAGTTTATGGGAGGGGCAGGGTTTATTGACGCTCATGGATCCAGGGGAAGCTCCATAACGGCAGAAGAAGCTGGGCCCCTCTCACAGGTCTGCGCAGAGAGAGACACCACCACCAGCACCATAAGCGAGCATATGCCAGGAAGCCCAGCCAATGCTCAGACTGCTCTCTGTGCGTATCTTAGACTGGAATTCCAGATCCACCCTCACTCCTTAGGGCTGGACCCTAAAATCAGCCCACAGTGACACCTCCTCAAGCCAGGTGGCTAGAGATCTAAAGTTTTAATAAACTCTTGAATCTGTTGGGGAGCATCCAGACTACCACACTAGAGTTCCTTCCCTCTTACCTGCCAAGCTTGGAGGATTCAGAGACCTGGTGGACTTCTTTAGGGGACCATTCACACAATTTGTAACTATTTACTTTATTTCTTTTTTTATTTCATTTTGGTGTGTGCTTGTGTATTGTTCATGCCTATATACATGTGCTCCATGATACATGCATATGGAGGTCAGAGGAAGATGTCAGATTCCTTCTCTATTGGTCTTCCAACTTCCAACTTCCCTGAGTCTCTCACTGAACCTTGAGCTTGCTATTAAACTGGCTATCAAGCCTCAGGGACCCTCCAAGTCTCCATCTTTCTCAGTACTGGGCTCACAGGCATGCATGACCATATCTGGATCTTTTATTTTTTCTTTTTGTTGTTTTTTTAAATTTTTTTTGTTTATTTTTATTTATTTATTTGAGAGCAACAGACAGAGAGAGAAAGAGGCAGAGAGAGAGAGACAGAGAGAGAGAGAGAGAGAGAGAGAGAGAGAGAATGGGTGCACCAGAGCCTCCAGCCACTGCAAACGAACTCCAGATGCATGCTCCCCCTTGTGCATGTGGCTAACATGGGTCCTGGAGAATCAAGCCTCGAACCGAGGTCCTTAGGCTTCACAGGCAAGCGCTTAACCGCTAAGCCATCTCTCCAGCCCCCCCTTTTTTGATGTAGGGTCTTATTATAGCCCAGAATGACCTGGAATTCATTATGTAGTCTCAGGGTGGCCTTGAACTCATAACGATCCTCCTGCCTCTACCTCCCAAGTGCTGCAATTAAAGGCATGCTCCACCATGCCTGGCTCACATCTGGCTCTTTTTTACATGGGTGCTGGGGGTCAAACTCAGGTATCCATGCTTGCACAGCAAGGGCTCTTAACCTGCAGATCCATCTCCCTAGCCCCCAGTTTTACTTCTGTAATGGCCGTATTCCTCAAAAGACTGTAGCATGGTCAAGAACAAGTTCCATGTCTACATCTGTACTTCCACTGACCAGCACACAGTCGGCTCTCCATAAGTGCTTCTTGTATTAATGGAGGGTTGATGCAATGGATACAGAGATAAATGGATGAATGAGGAGTGGCTGAAGGGTAGTTAGACTGAGGAAAAGATAGATGGGTAAATAATTGTATGGGGGGGGGTGAATGAGCAAATGGGTGACTGGGGTGGATGGATGTATTGGATGGATAGAAGGAGAGAGGAGCAGACAGGTAATAGATAGATAGTTTGAATCTATGCCCCCCCTCTGTAGACTCAGGTGTTATTACAATTGAGTTAGCAACTTCTGCCCCTAGCAGGCAGGATCCTGCAATGGGGGGGGGTGTCACAAGGGGCAGATCTGAATTCCAGCCTAAGGTATGTAGAGAAACGTGAGCTGCAGGGTCCTGCTGCCGTAGGTTCGTGCTAACTTGCTTGTGGTGCTGGCTGTTTAGCTGAGTCTCTCTGCTTGGATCTATGAAAGGGGGGCCAGCTTCTTCTGCCACTATGGGACGTCCCCTGGATCTGTAAGCCTGAAACGAATCCCTTCTTCCTCTAAACTGTGCCTGGTTTGGCTGTCCATCCCAGCAACATGGAGCTGACCGCAACAGATGGGTAAGTGGGTGGATGTATGGCGGTGGAGACCTGGAGGGAGAGATACATGAGGGATGACTGGGTGGATGGATGGAGATGGATAGATAGGTAAGTGATGGGTGGATGCTGGGCTTGCAGATTCTCAGATGCAAGCGTCTGCCCTGTGCCCTGTACAGACTTCCATGTAGATTCTCTGCAGAGTGCTGGGCTGTGCTCGTCTCCAGCACCCTTGGAGAGGATTACAGGGGACTCACTGGCGTGTGCTGATCAAGAGCTAATTATTGGAGGGACGTTATAAACTTGACCCCCAAATTAACCACTTGAACTGTGATGAAGAGGTATGCTGAGCAGTGTGATAAATTCGCTTCCTGTGAGCAGCCAGTACAGGGGACGTTTTTCATGTGCAGATGTATTCTGAAGGGCTTTTGGTGGATGCCAGTGTCACAGCTGGTGTTCTTTGGCATGGGGCCCAAAGACCTCTGAGACAGATTCATAAACTTAACTAAAATGTCGATTCAGGGGGCCACACCAAACCACTGAATGAGAAGCTAAAAAGTGGGACCCAGGACAGGACATTTCCAATTTCTGTTGTCTGAGCTGAGGCTCCTGGGAAACCACCTCACACAGATGCCAACTGATGATAAAATGGGTCAGAGACGGATAGCAACCTTCCGCACGCCCCACAGCAACAACACAGCAGGCGCTGAGGAGATGGCTCTGTCAGTAAAGCGCCTACTGTGCACATGTGAAGTCCTGAGTTTGGGTCCCTAGAGCCCACACAAAGCTAGACACAGCAGCGTATTTCTGTAATCCCAGAACTCCTATGGCAAGATGGGAGGCAGAGACAAGAAAATCCCTGGAAACTTGGGGGCCAACTAAGCATGGCACAAGCAGCAGAGAACAAGACACCCCGCTTTGAACAATGCGGAAGGTGATAACCAGCACCCAAGGTTGTCCTCTGACCTCCACGTGTGCACTGTGACGTGTGTGCATAAGACAAGGTTACACGACAGAGCTCAGACTAGAACCTTTTCCTTCTTCTGCTGGACCAACAGCCTCTCCTTGAGGAAGGTGCTAGAGAATATGATTTGGGGCTAAAATAACCACAGTGCTTCCAATTCTACCTTATATTTAACAGTCCATTAAATAATTAATGTTCCTGAAAATAGTTTAGACTCCCTTGTGCCTTTTTTTATTCCTGGAACATCAAACCCTTTTAGATCATAATTAATTAAGACCCTTGATGTCCCCAAGAGGTAGCCGAGACACCTGCAGAGACTTGGCAATTGGTCCTGAGTCCTGAGGCGCAGTCTGTGTTCCAGAATCATCTTGGTTCCAGGGCTGCAGGGGCAAGGAGATGGGAACATGAGAGGGAGGTGAGGGTACCCCCAGGAAAGCCATGCACCAGCAATGCAGGGGGGTTTTCTGTCCGTGTTCACACCTCAGCACACAGCCGTGAGCAGCGGAGTCATCCTCACTGTCCAGTCACCGAGGCAGTGGAGGCTCAAGACCCCTAGTACGTTTCAGATCAGTGTCATCTGAGCAGGCGGCGGATCTGTGTCCCAACAGTCATCACACTCCCTTATATTGAGGTCAGGCTGGTGATTTGTCCTGGGTTTATTTTCTTTCTTTCTTTTTTTTTTTTTGCCTTTTCAAGGTAGGGTCTCACTCTGGCCCAGGCTGACCTGTATGGAGTCTCAGGGTGGCCTTGAACTCATGGCAATCCTCCTACCTCTGCCTCCCGAGTGCTGGGATTAAAGGTGTGTGCCACTGTGCCCGGCTATTTCTTTATATTATTAGTGTGGGTATAGTGTGTGTTCATGCATGTGAGTGCAGGCATACACATGTCACAGTGCGCATGTTCTTGCCTTCCACTCGTTTTCTTTTTGTTTTTCTTTCTTTCTTTCTTTCTTTTTTTTTTCTGAGGCAGGGTCTCACTCTAGCTCAGGATAACCTGGAATTCACTGTGTAGTCTCAGGGTGGCCTTGAACTCACAGCGATCCTCTTACCGCTGCCTCCCAAGTACTGGGATTAAAGGCCTGCACCACCATGCCTGGCTTTTATTTTTCTTAAAAAAAATTTTTGTTTTTTATTGGGCTGGAGAGATGGCTGAGCCATTAAGGCACTTGCCTGCAAAGACTAAGGACCTCAGTTCAATTCCCCAGGACCCATGTAAGCCAGATACACAAGGTGGTACATGAGTGTGGAGTTTGTTGGCAGTGGTTAGAGGCCCTGATGTGCCCATTCCCTCTCTCTCAAATAAATAAATAAAATATTTAAAAATATTTGTATTTACTTATTTGCAAGCAAAGAGAGATAGAAGAGACAGAGAGAGAGAACAGACATGCCAGGGTCTCCAGCCACTGCAAACAAGCTCCAGATGCACTGCTGGGCGTGGTGTTGCACGCCTTTAATCCAGGCACTCGGGAGGCAGAGGTAGGAGGATTGCCTTGAGTTCGAGGCCACCCTGAGACTCCCTAGTGAATTCCAGGTCAGCCTGGGCTAGAGTGAGACCCCACCTCGAGAAACAAAAAACAAAACAAAAAACAAAACAAGAAACAGATGCATGAACTGCTTTGTGCATCAGGTTGTGTGTGTGCGCTGGAGAATGGAATTTGGGCTGTCAGGCTTTGCGGGCAAGTGCCTTAACCACTGGGAAATCTCTCTGGTTTCATTCGCTGCTGCAGTTGCCAAACTAGCTAGCTGGTCCATCCATAAGCTTCCAGGAAATTCTCATCTGTCTTCCTTCTTTCTGCTGGCATACTGGGATTGTAAAAGCCCCACTGTGGCTTCTAGATTTTATGTGGGGTCTGGGGATCCAAACTCAGGTATCCATGCTTGTGTGAAAAGCACTTTATCTACTGAGACATCACCCCCAGACATATTTTCTTATTTTATTATGAGGCAGGGTCTCTCTATGGCGCCTAGACTGGCCTGGAACTCATGATCCTCCGGCTTCAACTCCTGAGGGCTGGGATTACAGGTGTGCGCCATCACACCCAGGTCTGGGATGATTTAGAAACGTGCTTCTGCTCATTGCTTGACCAGCCTTTTCCAGCCTGGTTGAGGTGATGGAGATAAGCCTGGTTGGGGTGCTCTGGACAGATAATGAGGAAATGCCAAGTGGGGCCTACGGTGGGGCTGAGGCCAAGGTTTGGAGAACCTTCTTTGAGGCAACTAGTTATTGTTGGGGATTATTTTGTGTGTGTGTTGTTGTTGTTTATTCATTGTGTATGTGTGGTATGCATGTCTATGCATATTCTTTTAAAATTTAATGAACTCATCTATTTGAGAGAGAGAAAGAAAGAGGCAGATAGAGAGAAAGAAAGAATGGGCATGCCAGGGCCTCCAGACACTGCAAATGAACTCCAGACAAAGACGCCACCTTGTGCATCTGGCTTTACATGGGTACTGGAGAATCGATCCTGGGTCCTTTGGCTTTGCAAGCAAGTGCCTTAACCACTAAGCCATCTCTCCAGCCCCGTATTCATATTCTTATGTGTGTGGGTGCATGTGCACAGGTGCATGGAGGCCAGGGGGTAGATGTTCGACATCTCCCTCAATCAATCTCCACTCTATTCTTTGAGACAGGCTCTCTTGTTAACCTAGTGCTCACCGAGTTGCTTAAGAGTAGCTATCAATGAGTCCTAGGAATTCTCTGTCTTCCACCTTCTCAGCATTGATAGGCCCTGGCATGTCCTTCTGGGTCACTCTTGGAAGAGCAGGGACCTTTATCCCATCTAATAGGAATACTGAAGTCTCCAGGGGGAGGGATTGAACTCGAGTCCTTTCCAGAGCACATTGCTCTAAACAAGGCCGCCGCTCATCTGGGTTGGCCCCTGTCTCCCAGACCCTGACCCTAGGGAAATGGGAGAGTCTGTCTCAGGAGCACCACAGATCTGTAGGTACTGAGGGAGGACACAGCCTCCCCCCACCCCAGTGAGCCCTCCCCCAGGCTGGACAAAGAGGTCTACCAGAGGCAGGAGAAGGAGCTATGCTCTGCTGGAGTCCACAGCCCAGAGGGGATGGAAAACCGGGCCATGACATGATTCTCTGACACATTGAGCAGGAGCTGAGGACAGAGGGCTCTAATGGAGGAGGGGGAAGCAGAGGGTCAGAGGGGACCCTGGGACCCTGCAGGCGTGAGATACCCGAGGAAACAGGTGGAGTGTGGCAGGTGGGTAGGAGAGATCCGCCAGGGGGTGGCTGGGGTGGAATATGTTAGGACTGAGCATTGAGTCCCACCCAGGATGGAAGGAGGGAGAATTAACTTGTGACCCCTGTTTCTCCCTGAGTGAGTAGTTTCATGAAGTGTCTGTAGAGCCCTTTCCCCCAGAGACTCAAGGAAACACCCATTCAGCGGAAAACCTCATAGAAGTTTCTTTCATGTGGTACACAGTCAATGATAATTATGTCCCTAGATCAGCCTTCTCTTAAAGATGGCATTACAAAATTCATGTTTGACACAGAGACATTTTTTTATCCTGTTCCTTGAACAAGAGCTACACAATTACTTTATTTTGAATTAATTATGCAGCACACAGCACAGGCTGTTGGCAAATACAACTGGGGATGACTATTATGTTTGACTTCGGGAAGGGAATGCACATGAAGACATAAACTGACATTTAACTGTGTTCATCACTAAAAGCAAGAAAACCTGTATTCAGGGCTGGAGAGATGGCTTAGCGGTTAAGACACTTGCCTGTGAAGCCTAAGGACTCCTGTTCAACTCTCCAGGTCCCACGTAAGCCAGACGCACAGTGACCCAAGCGCACAAGGTTACACATGCGCACAAGGGGGCACATGTGTCTGGAGTTCAATTGTAGTGGCTGGAGGTCCTGGAGGGCCAATTCTCTCTCTCTCTCTCTCTTTCTCTCTCACTCACTGTCATATAAAAAAAGGTCTGTTGAGCTTGCCTAAACAAAACAAAACAAAACAAAAAAACAAAAAAGAGCTCCCTTTATTCAGGGCTTGATGTTGGGAACTTTTGTGTTTTATACCAAAATAAAAGCCATTGCCTTATTAATTAATGTGGTGGGGGTGTGTGTTTCAAATTGACTACTAATAGGAAAAAAGACTCCAGGCTGGTGTTGGAAAGGTCTACTCAAGCAATAAACTATGGTGGAAATAGCTCCCTCAGCCCTGATAAATGAAAAACCAAGTTTATTGCTTTATTGCATTCATGTTTGTTTGCATGTGTGTGTGCACAGTGTGTATATGCAGGTGTGTGTGCACATATGTGTGTGTAGGTCAGAGGACGGCTTTGGGTGTGGTTCCTCAGGCACTATCCACCTTTTGTTTTTTTTTGGGGGGGGAGGTTTTCGAGGTAGGGTCTCACTGTAGCCCAGGCTAACCTGGAATTCACTATGTAGTCTCAGGGTGGCCTTGAACTCACGGCGATCCTCCTACCTCTGCCTCCCAAGTGCTGGGATTAAAGGCGTGTGCCACCACGCATGGCTAACTATCCACCTTTCTTTTATTTTTAATATTTTTAAAAATTTATTTATTTGAAAGCAACAGACAGAGAGAGAAAGAGGGGGAGAGAGAGAGAGAGAGAATGGGTGCGCCAGGGCCTCCAGCCACTGCAGATGAATTCCAGATGTGTGCGCCCCTTTGTGCATCTGGCTAAGGTGGGTCCTGGGGAATGGAGCCTTGAACCGGGGTCCTTAGGCTTCACAGGCAAGTGCTTAACTGCTAAGCCATCTCTCGAGCCCATATCTACCTTTCTTGACACAATGTCTCTCACTGGCTTGGAACACTCCAAGTAGGCTAGACTGGCTCACCAGCGAACCCCAGAAGTCTTCCTGTCTTTGCTTCTTCTGTGCTGGGATTACAATCCCACAATCCCACATCACCACACTCAGCTTCTTCTTCTCCCTTTTTTTTTGTTTCTCGAGGTAGGGTCTTGCTCTAGTTCAGGCTGACTTGGAATTCACAATTCACTCTGTGGTCTCAGGGTGGCCTCGAACTCACGGCGCTCTTCCTACCTCTGCCTCCCGAGTGCTGGTATTAAAGGCGTGCGCCACCACGCCTGGTTTCACACTCCGCTTTTTGACACCGGTTCTGGGGATTGAACTCAGGTCCTCATGCTTGTGAGGTAAGCACCGTATGACTGAGCCATCTCCCTGACCCCTACCATTGGGTTTCAAGGTACCAGAGGTGTGTGGGTATGTTTTAAAAGACGCTGACCAGATGCTACCAACCAAAGGCACGGTGAGGCACGCAGAGCGAGACACCATCTTTTCAGCCACGTTGATTAACTCATGTGTCAGCGTCTCAGCATCCCTGTCGCTGAGCTTCCTATCCTCAGCCAGCGCTCTGCAGTGTCTCACAATGAAGCTGATAAGGACACAAATACAAAACCCACACACTGTCACAGGCCAATGACACGCAGAATTGCAACAGCGATGTGTGTTCTGCGCCTTTACTCTATCGGACTCTGGTGAGAGGTTAAGGGTTAGCCGTGGTGACAGTGGCGGTCAGTGCAATGAAGGGAGCACATGGAGCTAAGTATGTATGAAGTTTGGCCCAGAGTGAGGGCTCTGGAGCAAAACTGCGGTGTGTCAATGAGCAAACTGCTTGCCCTCTTTTTTTTTCTCCAAGGTAGGGTCTCACTCTAGCCCATGCTGACTTGGAATTCACTATGGAGTCTCAGGGTATCCTTGAACTCATGGAGATCCTCCTACCTCTGCATCCCGAGTGCTGGGATTAAAGGCGTGCGCCACCATGCCCGGCTTTTTTTTTTTTTTTTTTTTTAAATCTTAAGGGTCCTGCCTCACACATTTGTTGTGAGGTTGGATTGAAGTATTGTCACACAAAGTGTTTAAGGTATATTTAAGCACATGGTGAGAACTTAAAAATATTTCTTTAATTCATGTTGTCATTATCAGTATTGCCATGATTAGCTATGGAAGCCTTCCCTGAAAAATGACTATGAAGTGAGCTATGGAAGGTGACTCAGCAGTGGCTGAGACAGCGGGGGTAGGGGGGTGGGGGTGGAGACATAAGCAGGCTGGGGGAGCTGAACAAGGCTGGTGAGGTAGGAGCAGAGAGATGAGAATTGAATGAGAGAGAGGCTGGGGCCACAGCTGGGAGGACTTGCAATTTATTAATTTATTTTGAGAGAGAGAGAATGGGTGTGCCAGGCCCTCCAGCCACTGTAAACAAACTCCAGATGCATGTGCCACCTTGTGCATCAGGCTTACATGGGTACTGGGGAATTGAACCTGGGTCCCAAGGCTTTGTAGGAAGCGCCTTTACCACTACGCCATCTCCCCAGTCCCAGAACTTGTGTTTCAGTGTGTGTTCTGAGAACAGAAATACCAGGCAGCAAGCAGCAGTTGATATCTGATTGGACTAGTAATTAGAAAGGCTTCTCTATGCTGGAGAGATTGCTTTGTGATTAAGGCATTTGCTTACAAAGCCAAAGGACCCAGGTTTGACTCCCCAAGACCCAAATAAGCCAGATGCACAAGATGACGCATGCATCTGGAGTTCATTTGCAGTGGCTAGAGGCCCTGCAGGCCCATTTTCTCCCTCTCTATCTGCCCCTTTCATTCCTTCTTTCTTTCCTTCCTTCCTTCCTTCCTTCCTTCCTTCCTTCCTTCCTTCTTTCTTTCTTTCTTTCTTTCTTTCTTTCTTTCTTTCTTTCTTTCTTTCTCTCTCTCTCTCAAATAAATAAAAATAAAATATTTAAATAAAGAAAAAAGAAAGGTTTCTCTGTGGCTTTGGGAGAGCTGATAATGGGAGGATGAGGGCTGGGGGCCCGCAGGTGTGGGGACAAGATGATGGAGAAGTGAAGAGGAGGATCCCCAGGCTTTGAGGGTAGCTGAATGAGGCAGAAGCCAGGTTAATACCACTGTCTTATCCTGCCTGGCCATTGGGTGTGTAACGGCCCCTCAAACTGAAGATTGTTGGGGATAGGGTTACTTCATGCTCCCTCTACCCCCAGTTTCCTCATTTGTCCCCACAGTCTCTCTTAAGTGCCCGTGGCAGAGCAGTCAGCGTGGCCCCTCAGATGTATCCTCTTCCTCTGATCTCAATGTGGGAGCCGCTGCTGTGGGCGTGGGCAGGAGGAGAGGCGCTTTTCACCCACATGTGTATCTCTGCATCTCATTTTCTTGATCTCTAAAGTGGAGACCACAGCCCTAAGCCCACAGGTTCCTGTGTGGTCTGGTTGGATGACGGATGTGAGGAACTTCATGGGGCAGGTGAGCCTGAACCTGTGAGATGTTTCAACTTCCCACAGACTCCTGTCTGTTTCTGTTGTGATGAGTTTGAGTCTCATCAGTGTCACGGCCATCTCCCTGGAGGAAGTTCTCAGGCTAGCACTGAGAGAAGCACCCAAATTTAATTCCTCTGTAATGCTTCCTGGGCCCTGGCAGATATGGTAGAAATGATTCGTCTCTTGCCAGGCAGTTGGATTTCATTTCTTGTCACACTGAAGGGACTTGGGCCTTCCCAGTATTTGCTGTAGAAAGCAGATTCTCTCACCAAGAGTGAGAGCAGCATGGATCAGAAGGGATACATAGACATTTAGAAGACTTTGACAGGCCTAACATCTCCTTTTAGCCAAAGAACCATGGAAGCTTCCCTATACGGTCTATAACCTTTCAAGCCATAGGCTTCTGACTTAGTTCTTAGTATCAGGTGTCAATTCCCTCCCACTGAATAGGTCTCATATCCAATCAGAGAGCAGCTGATTACCCCTATAGCCTGTGTGTCACTATTACATCATGTCTATCTTACGTAGCTGAGGAGCCTTCCTAACCAAAAACTCGTCTAAATGGATGGAGCAAAAGAGTCTCGAGACAACCACTTGTTGATTTTTTTTTTCGAGGCAGGGTCTCACTCTGGCCCAGGATGACCTGGAATTCACTATGTAGTCTCAGGGTGGCCTCGCACTCACGGCGATCCTCCTACCTCTGCCTCCCGAGTGCTGAGATTAAAGGCGTGCGCCACCACACCTGGCTGCCAGCCAACTATTTGTGATACCACAGAAACCTCCTCCAACTCAGAAGGTCTTTAGGACAGAGCTTTCTGTTCACTGAAACAGGATGCTAGCCACATACTTAATTTTGCAATGTCTGTGGCTCTACTAAAAGTAGAGAATGATCCCAGCACTCGGGAGGCAGAGGTAGGAGGATCGCCGTGAGTTCCAGGCCACCCTGAGACTACATAGTGAATTCCAGGTCAGCCTGGGCCAGAGTGAGACTCTACCTCAAAAATTAAAAAAAAAAAAAAAAGTAGAGAATGAGAAATTAGTTTTGTATCACATTCTGCTCAATCCAACCCATTCAAAATATTCTCATTTCAGCATGAAGTCCAAGTAGAAATCTACTAATGAGATATTTTCTGCTCTTCTTGTATGTTGGTAGTGTTTAGGAAGCGAGTGTATATTTCATAGTTTGAGACTTTGCTTAAAAGCTAATGATGGGGGCTGGAGAAATGGCTTAGTGGTTAAGCGCTTGCCTATGAAGCCTAAGGATCCTAGTTCAAGGCTTGATTCCCCAGGACCCACGTTAGCCAGATGCACAAGGGGGCACATGCGTCTGGAGTTTGTTTGCAGTAGCTGGAGGCCCTGGCGTGCCCATTCTCTCTCTCAATCTGCCTCTTTTTCTCTCTCTGTCTGTTGCTCTCAAATAAATAAATAAAAATAAACAAAAAAATTTTAAAAAAGCTAATGATGGGCTGGAGAGATTGCTTAGTGGTTAAGGTGCCTGCCTGCAAAGCCTAAGGATTCACGTTCAATTCCCCAGGACCCACGTAAGCCAGATCCACAAGGAAGCACATGCATCTGGAGATCACTTGCAGTGGCTGGAGGCCCTGGCACACCCATTCTCTCTGTCTCTTTCCTTATCTGCTTCTCTCTCTCTCAAATAAATAAATAAAATATATATATTTTTAAAAAGCTTATGACTATCATATTTGATAGTATGCCAACTAGATTTGGTCTGAGCCTTCATTCAACAGGTGGGGAAACTGAAGCCCAGGGACATCCTCTGGAGTATGCAGCCTGTGGGTTTCTTCCAATCCTTCACTGTGTAAGACACTGTGGTCTGAATGCAAAATGTCCCCTGTAGGCTCATGGGTTTGAACATCCTGGTTGGTGGCACTGTTTGGAAAGGTTATGGAATCTTCTGGAGGCGGAGCCTTTTTGTAGGGAATGGCTGGTTGAATGCAGGCCTTGAGGTTTTATAGCCTGGCCTCATTTCCTGTTCACCCTCTGCTTCCTGACTGTGGCTGCAATGTGACCGGTTAGCCTCCTGCTCCTGCCACTGTGCCCTCCCTGCCACGATGCACTGTGTCCTCTCAAAACTGTAAGCCAGAATAAACCCTTCCTTCCTTCGACTGCCACATATCAGGTACTTGGTCACAGCAACGAGTAAAGTAACAAATACAGGTGTCCAGGTCCCCACTATCTATAGGGTGGACCCAGTCCAGGTCCCATATTGATCTCCTAGAAGAGGAACTGTGCCCATCCTATAAAGTTTAGGATGGCTGCCTGCTTCTAACCTGGTCCAGGAATGACTTCTAGAAGTACCAGCTCTTCTTGGTGGAGAGGGAGTGCCGGAGATCTGCTCTTTGGCTAGAGTGAGATTATATAAAAGCTAGGCCAAGCTGAGATGAGGGTAATGTGGCAAGCTTCTCCTGAGGGACATGGGTGGGTGGACAAGGACCTGGGGGTCCATGAATTCATGCTGCCTGGCTCTGACATTAGCCGCTGAGGCCAGTGTTCACTGATAGTGGGGTGTCTAACCCAGATCCAATCCCACCCCAACTACGAAAGCTTCCTGCCAATTTTCAACCAGCTGCCAACATCTCCAGGGAAAAGATGAGGTAGTGAGTCTGCCAGAAATATGGGTCAGGGGCGCATTAACTCAGGCTCACCTGTGACTGAAAGACTGCTTTGTCTAACGGGCAACAGGACACCAAAGAGCTGGTGTGTGGGATCCTTCGGAAGATGGGTTGGAAAAATGAGCCATGCAAGTCAGGAGGTCTAGGCTATGGAGATAAACTCGATGTTCCAGAGCCAGCATCCGGGACCCCACTGTCTGCCCTACTGCCTGGCCCTTGGATAGAAGACAGGGGGCGTCTGTCACAGTCAGAACACTTGATATGGTCTCCTTTAAACTTCTCAACAACCCCCTCTCCCCATGAGGGATACTGGGCAGTGACTGTCCATTTTGTAAATGAAAACTCTGAGGCTCAGCAAAGCGAAAGAGCCTGCTCAAAGTCTCCACAAAGTAAGTGTGCGGGGTGCTGGGGTTCAAACCCCAGTGTGTCTGGGTTTGGGTTGAAGTAGAGAGCACGCTTTCTGTTTTTGTTGGCTGTTTAGACGAGGCTTCTTTGCGCACCTAGATCTTGTTGAGAGCTCTAGAGAGCCAACTTCTCCAGATAACTCCCCTATAGACCCCCCTCATTACATCAAACAGGGGTCCTCCCTAGTAATCTACTAGCTAGGCCTCACCTAGCAAAGGTTCCACAGCCTCCCCAAACAGTGCCATCAGGCCTTGAGAGATGGATCAGTGGTTAAGAATGTATCCTGTCTGTGCAAGCATGATGGCCTGAGGGGGGCCAAGACCACTGAGACCAAATCCTCAGAACCCACGCAGACAGCTGGGCACAGCCATGCACTCCTGTATCCCCAGAGACCAAATTGCTGGGGCTTGGGAAAATGGCAAGCTCTAGAATCAGTGTGTCTCTGTCTCAACAAAAACAGTTGTATGAGGGCTGGAGAGATGGCTTAGTGGTTAAGCACTTACCTGTGCAGCCTAAGGACCCCATTCGAGGCTCGATTCTCCAGTGCCCACGTAAGCCAGATGCACAAGGTGGTGCATGCGTCTGGAGCTCGTTTGCAGTGGCTGGAGGCCCTGGTGCGCCCATTCTCTCTCTCTCTCTCTCGCTCTCTCTCTCTCTCGCTCTGCCTCTTTGTCTCTCTGCCTGTGTGTCACTCTCAAATAAGTAAGTAAGAATAAACAAAAATTAAAATAAAAAAACAGATGGTTCAGATGGCAGTGACCTTGGGATGACTCAGAAGGCATCATGGTGCTGAGAAGAAGTGACAGAGGAGTGCTCAGCACTGCAATATCTCTATCATACCTTCCAAGGCTCAGGGTCCATTGTGGAAGAGGTGGCAGAAAGAATGTAAGAGCTAAAGGAAGGGTGGGACTCCTTACAACGTGCTCCCCCCAGACACAAGATGGCCTGGATATCCATGACCTCACAGTGCCTGACACTACCTACACAAGACCATCATAATAGGAGGAAAAGATCATGACATCAAAATAAAAGAGAGACTGAGAGGGGGAGGGGATATGAGGGAGAGTGGAGTTTCAAAGGGGAAAGTGGGATGAGGGAGGGAATTTCCATGGGATATTGTTTATAATTATGGAAATTGTCAATAAAAAACAATAAAACATAACAAAAAAAGAAAAAAAATTCTAACCTATCTGAGCTCTGGTCCTCTTCTCTAAGCAAATCTTTAAAAATTTATTTATTTATACACATGTGCCAAGGTCACTTGTGTCTATAAACAAATGTCCAGCCAGCTTTAATTGAGTGGCTGGGGAATTGAACCTGGCCCAACAGGCTTTTCAAGTAAGGGCTTTTAACCACTGAGCCATCTCTCCATCTTCTGAGCAAATCTTTTTTTTCTTTTCTCGAGGTAAGGTCTCACTTTAGCCAAGGCTGACCTGGAACTCACTCTGTAGTCTCAGACTGGCCTCGAACTCGCTCCTACATCTGACAGATAGGACTGCTTGCTGCTCACATCCACGAAGGCAAGAAATGCTAACTTTCAGTGAGTGAGGGGGCAGTCGTATGTCCCCCCTCCTTCAGATTCATCAACCTCCCTTGCTGAAAACCTTTGTCATTGGTGGGATTTGGGGTGAGCAAGGAAGAGTGGGGACACTAAGATTTTTCAGCATAGGGAGTTTTTTGTGACTGTACCGTACCCTTCATGATTAAAGTGGGGGGAGTGGTAGCTGATCGCCCCCAGCCCGACAAGCTAGGCTTGGGTAGGAGCAGCAAACGAGAGAGCTGTGGAAGTTCTCCCCCATCCTCCCTTGGCACGGGTGAGTCACAGAACGTCCTTTCTCAGAAGACCAAATATAAACAGTTGGGGATTATCTTGAGGACAAGATGTTTGTTTGCTTTTTAAAATTGCAGACATGGTGAAGTGCTGAGGCCCACAACTGCAATTAATAATAATTTAGGTCAATTTCTCCAGGGACAGAGCTGTGGCTGGATGTGAGAGTCCAATCTTCTCCTCGTTTTATGTTCAGGTAACATCATGTCATGGTTTCTTCTTGTCATAGATGTTTTTGTGACTTTTATCCCCTACGTTATATAAGCAATACACGGTCATTGTAAAAATGTCCACATACCACGGAGAAAACTTTCCTCCATTAAACTTATCCACAGAGAGAACCATCTTTGTTGTTCCGCATACATGCCCACTTGGGTGACCACTCATAGGGCTCATGTTTTCTCCCTGACATGCCATGGAATCATTCTACAGCTTGCACCCTTCACCCAGGATGGCAAAAATGTTGTCTATCCCATCTCCTCAGCTAAACTCTGAGTTCCAGAAGGGGAGATGCTGTGCTCCATTTATTAATGCCTATGCATCTAATTTCTTACAGTAATTTGTATATAATCATCTATATTTTTGTTGACCAAATTAAGGAATACATGAATTTTTAAAAAAATGTATCGTAGAGGCTGGCAAAGTGACTCAGCGGGTCAGAGCACTTGCCACGCAAATATGAGGGCCTAAGGGAGACCGTGTGAGTTCATCCCCAACACCCATGTGAGAAGCTGGATGTGGCCATGTGTGCCCATAACCCCAGTTCTGTGGGGGACACACGGGGGAGTCACTGGGGCTCATTTGTTGAGCCAGTCTGAGAAGCGACAGCTCCAGGTTAGAGTGAGCGACTCTGTCTCACTGGAAGAGCAACAGCGGACACCCAATGTTCTCTGGCCTCTGCATGAGTGTACACAGCATGTGCACATGTGTATATGCGTGTGCAGACAGCATACAAACACACATCATACATACATACATACCACACCACACATACTACACACATGTAAAAAAAAAAACCACAAACACTTTTGTATGCCCCTGAACAATGCTTTGTTGTCTCTAGTTGGCTGAGGACTAAAATGTGATGAGCTTTTCCCAATAGGTATTTGGTTGTTTCCAGTTTTTCAAGTGGATTCTCACTCTATACCTGTCAGCTTTACGTTTTTCGTTGTCTATGTCACATAATTTTTTTAGAAATATTTTTACCATATCAATCTATCTATCATCTATGTATCTATAGCGAGAAAGTATAGATGCACTAGGGCCCTCTGCTAATACAAAGCAAACTCTAGATGCATGCACCACCTTGTGCGTCTGGCTTTTACATGGGTACTGGAGAATCAAACTTGGGCCACAAGGCTTTGCAAGCAAGCACCTTTAACTGCTGAGCCATTTCTCCAGCCCTACTTCACATAATTTTTAGAGTCAGAAGAAGGCTTCTTTTGAAAAATATGGTCACACCATCCTCGCTATAGCTTGTACCAAATTATAACCCATCACCACAAAATCTTTTCACTATCACTAACATTGAGTATCTTACTCATTTATTTTCACATTTAACCATACTTCATTCAATAAAAGTCAAATCCATTTTAGAGGTTTCTACAGGTCTTTGTATGAACATTTATTTTTAATATTTTTGTGCTGTGAATGATGTGCATGTGTGTTTTTTGTTTGTTTGTTTATTTATTTTTTTTGTGTGTGTGTGTGTGTGTGTGCGCGCGCGCATGTACCACAGCCCACATGTGGAGGTCGGAGGACAGCCTCTCCTCCCACCTGGTTTGAGACAAGGTTTCTCTCTTTTTTTTTTTTTTTTTTTTTTTTGAGGTAGGGTCTCATTCTGGCCCCAGGCTGACCTGGAATTCACTACCTAGTCACAGGGTGGCCTTGAACTCATGGCGATCCTCCTACCTCTGCCTCCCTGAGTGCTGGGATTAAAGGCGTGCGCCACCACGCCCCGCAAGGTTTCTCTTTTGCTGTTTGCCTCTGAGAAAGTCAAAAGTAGCTGCCTCTCCAGCTTCGGGATTCTCTTGACTCCGCCTCCATCGTCCTAGGCGCGCTGGGAGTGTAGAGGCGGGCACCACTTTGCATATGGATTTACCCAGGGTGTTGGAAATCCGAACTCTGGTGGGCAGGCTTGCAGAGAGAGTACCTTTAACTACTGAGCCATCTCCCAAGCCCTCTGTTAACATTTCTGGTAGGAGGCATATTCTTTTGAATGTTTTCAAAGATAATATGTTTTGAAATAATCCCAAGTTACCAGAAGGTCGTCAGGATAGTAAAGAGCTCCTGGACACCTCTCACCCAGATTTCCACATTGTTAACATTTCATTACATTTATTTTCTCTCTGTTCTTCTTTTTCTGAATCTTTGGAGGGCAAGTTACAGACATAACATCCCATCCCATCATTTCTTAAACACTGCCCCATTCCCCCAAATCAAGTCCATTCTCTGTATAGTCTCCCACAGTCCCCCAGATGACATCAACATCAGAACCACCATCTCCCCTAACCCTACGGACCCCATTCAACTCTCCCAACTGTGTGTCCTTTCCCTTTAGGCACAGAATTGTCTCCAAGAATGCGCACTGCATTGGTTGGTGTGGGTTTTCTGTCGCCTCCTCATCTGGAGGCCCCTCCCTGTCCTTTTTAAAAATTTTTTTTGTTACTTTTTATTTATTTATTTGAGAGCCACAGAGAGAGAAAGAGGCAGAGAGAGAAAGAGAGGGAGAGAGAGAGAAAGAATGGGCGCGCCAGGGCCTCCAGCCACTGCAAACGAACTCCAGACGCATGCGCCCCTTGTGCATCTGGCTAACGTGGGTCCTGGGGAATCGAGCCTTGAACTGGGGTCCTTAGGCTTCACAGGCAAGCGCGTAACCGCTAAGCCATCTCTCCAGCCCCCCTCCCTGTCTTCTTAATCCTTACTAGTCCCGTGTGGCACGGGCCTCACATTGTCACGAGGGACCCTCAGCCCAGATGTTTCCCTCCATCCCAGCTCAGATCCTACAGCCTGGGTGGGAGGACGGTGGGTCCTATGCCGCACTGCTTTGGGACGTTGTCTCAGGAGGCACACAGGGGTGACTTGCCCTCGCTGGAGATGTCAACCCTGATGCTGTGGCCGTGTTGGTGCCAGGTTTCCCCCACCTCGGACTCACCACCTCCCTTTTGTAATGGACTGCGTATGTTGCAGGCAGGAGTCCTGAGTCGTGCTGATGTCCTGTTCTCGTTAACCCTCCTCCAGGGACGACCCCCGCCCGTGAACCGCTTCTGTGACGCTGGCCAAATGGCGATTTTCTATTCTCATCATCATTACTGGTTAGTATTCTGTCAGGTTTTTTTTTTTTTTTTTCTGTTTTTGTTGTTTGTTTTGTTTTTCGAGGTAGGGTTTCACTCTTGCCCAGGTTGACCTGGAATTCACTCTAGTCTCAGGGTGGCCTCAAACTCTTGGCGATCCTCCTACCTCTGCCTCCCAAGTGCTGGGATTAAAGGCGTGCACCACCATACCTGGCTTTATATTCTATTGTAAGAAAACCTTTTTCGTGTGTGTGTGTGTGTGTGTGTGTGTGTGTGTAAGCAACTGGAGAACATGCATTTCTACTTTACAATCCATTTCTATCGTCTGTTTGGATGCTCAAACGGACCCTCCTGGGAGGCCCTTGAAGAATACAGTGGCTCCTATGTCCTTTTCACAGGACTCTACCCTTCATCAAGCACGTCCTTACTTTGAGGCACCTTGAGATATTCCAGGTTCACCTTTTTATCTTACATTTTTCTGCTTCAGCCTTGGAATCAGCCATTTCTTTGAGGAGGCTTGTTTTCTTTTTGTAGAGGATGACATTTAAAATTATGATCTGGGGGCTACAGAGATGGCTAGATGGTTAAAGGCACATGCTTGTAAAGCCTGACGGCCTGGGTTTGATTGCTCAGCACCACGTAAAGCCAGATGCACAAAGTGGTGCATGTGTCTGGAGTTCACGTGCAGTAGCAGGAGGCCCTGACACTCACACTTTCTCACTTCTGTTTCTCAAATAAATAAATCAAAATATTTAAAAATATCTCTATAAAAGTCACTAATCCCTCTAGAATACATTTTAGTGTGAAGAGGAAATTTTGGACTTTCCCTCTCCTCCAAATAGCTAGATAGTAACCTCAACATTATTATGCAATCCATAATCTTTTAGATTAATTTGAATTATTGCCTTTATTATAAATTGAACTCTAACATGTATTTGAGTTCAGTTTGAATTCCCCATTCTAATCTTGTTCAGGGGCTGGAGAGATGGCTTAGTGGTTAAGGTGCTTGCTTACAAAGCCAAAAGACCCAGGTTTGATTCCCCGGGACCCATGTAAGCCAGATGCACAAGGTGGTGCATGCATCTGGAGTTTGTTTGCAGTGGCTCGAGATCCTGGCATGCCCATTCTTTCTTGCTCTGCCTCTTTCTGTCTGTGTCAAATAAATAAATATAAAATATTTAATCTTGCTCAGTTAGAATACTGTCTCATTCGTTAGTGCCTGAAGACTGGGATACATTTAAGGTCCACTTTTTTTTCCCTAAGGCCATGTCTTTTCTAGAATGAGTTTTTGGATAATCAAATTCTTCCTCCTTCTTTCCTGGCTTTGTTTGAAATTTTCTATGGCTTTAATGTTGTTTTGTTCTTTTTTGGGGGTAGGGTCTCATCCTTAACCAAGGCTGACCTGGAATTCACTATGTATTCTCAGGCTGGCCTCAAACTCACAGGGATCCTCCTACCTCTGCCTCTGGAGTGCTGGGACTAAAGGCAGTGCGCCACCACCCTGGCTTGCATGACTTTCTTTACATGGCAAAATGGCTTGAAACCCTGGAGGGTCTGCTTAGTGACATGTCAGGTAGGAGGGAGTGAGGAAGAGGGACGCTTTCAGTTTTAGGTGGTCCCCAGTTTTAGAGAGAGGCCACCCTTTTGTATTTTTTTTTAACAGTTTGTAATGTTTTGAAACAAGGTCTCACCGTGTAGCCTCAAACTCATGATCCTCTTGCCTCAGCCTTCCAAACGCTAAGATTAGAGATGTGAGTCACCGTTCCCAGATGGGAACACTTTTCGAAGGACTGGGCTTTGCTGTGAGCACAATCAGTTTCAGGTCAACAGTACAGCCTGTGTTCTTCTGCCTTCTCCTAGGATGGCAATTCTAGGGACCTCTGGCTGTTCTGAACACAGAGTGAAAGAGAGGGACCTTAGGGGGCTGTTCTCCCACCCTACATCTCACCCATGCTACCCCTTCCACAGGAGACTGATTTCTCACATCTGGACCAGCTTTGCTGGCTGCGTCATGGTGGTGTGTACCCTGGACAGAGTTCTGCTTCCCTCCTGCATAGAGGCGAGCATGGTGGATTTGTCTGGGTTTGGCCAACTCAGCACTTTCTAGAATAAGTGAAGGTCATCAAAACCAGCGATTCTCCTTCCAGGGTGAATTGTCCTTCAGGAAACATCTGCAAAGTGTACAGACGTCTTTTGGTTGACACAATGGGGAAAGGGTACTCCTGGCTTGCGATGAGTAGAAGCCAAAGGTAATGGCAAATATCCCACATTCACAGGACCCCCCCCCCCCAACCAGCCCAGCAATGCAGGGTTTCCTCCTCCAGAGTAACACATCTGAGTTATGAACCCTGTTCTAGATCAATGCTCCCTAGCACTCTCTCTCTCTCTCTCTCTGTCTCTCTCCATTTCCTCTCTCTCCTCTCTCTCTTTTGAGACTGTCTCATGTAACCCAGGCTGGCCTGAAACTTCCTATGTGGCCAAGGATGGCTTTGAACTCCCACTCTTCTTGCCTCAGGCTCCCCGGTGCTGGGACTCCAGGCGTGCACCACCGTTCCCAGGCTCTAGTCTCTCATTTGAGCTGTGCCTTCTTCCTGTCTCCATCTCCCAAATGGAGTGATGCTCTGAGAGCCTACAGATTTCATGCATCGAATATGTCACCATGGCTGGATTGATCAATAATTACTTCTCAAGAGTCTCCTTCCAGCTGGATGTGAACTTTCCTTTTTCAAGAAGATAGGTTTCAAAATTTGACTCCTGGAGTGGGGCCCTGTATTAAGTTTGTACTGCTATAACAAAATATCAAAATATCCAAGACTGGGTCATATATAGACGTTTATATCTTCTAGCTTAGGCGGCCAGGAAGTCTAGGACCAAGGCATGAGTATTGGGTCTGGGGAGGCATCCTTGTTGCATCCTCATAAGTGGAAGGGCCAAGAAGGTTACACAGTGAGCAAGTGGAAGAGCAAAGAGTCCCTACTAGTTCCTTCAAGTTATTTTGTTTATTTGTTTACTTATTTTATTTGAGAAAGAGGCAGATAGACGAGAGAGAGAGAGAGAGAGAGAGAGAGAGAGAGAATAGTCACACCAGGGCCTCCAGCCACTGCAAATGAACTCCAGATGATGCATGTGCCACCTTGTGCATTTGTCTTATGTGGATCCTGGGGAGTCAAACCTGGGTCCTTAGGCTTCGAAGGCAAATGCCTTAATCACTAAGCCATCTCTCCAGCCCTCACCTTATTATTATTATTATTATTATTATTATTATTATTATTTACTTATTTTAGATTTTCGAGGTAGGGTCTCACTCTAGTCCAGGCCGACCTGGAATTCACTATGTAGTCTCAGGGTGGCCTCAAACTCACTCTGATCCTCCTACCTCTGCCTCCCGAGTGCTGGGATTAAAGGTGTGTACCACCACGTCCAGCCCTCAACTTATTTTATTAAGGCACTAATCTCGCTCATGAGGGTGTGGCCCTCATGACCCCATCACTTTTCAAGGACATCACCCTGAGGGTTAAGTTCCAGCACATGAAGTGGCAGGGACACACACCTTCAAACCATGGCAGGTCCATCCATTCCTAGCTTCAGACCTGCTCTCATATCCTTGATGATTTCTATTTTGTTTTTATTTGCTGTGGTTCTACTCAGTTTGGGAAGAGGGGGGCATTTAGTAAGCTTTCATTTATTTTCTCATCTTTCTGTGCATATTTCAGACTCGAAAGCAAACCTCCCCGAATCGTTTGGTCATCCAGTTTCAGATTTCAGAAGTGCTGTAACGACTACTTGGGGCGCATTTTTGACTCATTCATTTGTGGACATTATCTCATTTAATCCTCCGACAGCCTATTGAGACAGGTGTTATTACGCCCATTTTCTGGTGGTTTTCACTCATCCGTGACTGGTGAGGTGATGTGGATTAGATCTGTTCGACTCTAAATTTTGTGTCTTTTCCACTACACTGCACTCCTTTTCAACAAAGGAAATAATAACCTCCTTGTATCCTAGAGAGTTTATTTGTTGGAGAAATTGGATTCTACAAGACAGTACTCACCATATCTACTCTACCTTAGGGCATATTTAATTGAACTTAATTGGAACAACGACCTGGGATCTTTAAATTTTATTATTATTATTTCCAACTCACTGTTAAGCAACTGTAAAATCTCACCATCATTAAAAGCAGGTGTTGTTATAAGTGCAATTACAAATGAATGTGTGTTTCCCCCCCATGCCTATTGGAAATGGAAGAAATCCAACAAAAATATTGGCTTCCCATAATTTGAATTTTCAGCTTGTGCCTTTTTTTCCCCCCTGATTGCGATCACTTCATTCAAGTTATGTAGAGAAAAGAACGTAATAGTTTTGTCTTAGCTGTGTTAACTTAACCCTTCTCTGCCGGGAATGGAAAGAGTCATATGTTCTCCCTGCCTTTAATTTCCCATATTTCGAAAAATCCAGAGCTGGGGATGAATTGATCATAGCTCAAACCTGAGTTTTGCTATGCTGTTGGATGGCCCTGGTCAAGTCTCTTAACCACATTTTTATTGTTGTTGTTGTTTTTCGAGGTAGGGTCTCATCTTAGCCTAGACTGACCTGGAATTCACTCTGTAGTCTCAGGGTGGCCTCCAACTCATGGCAATCCTCCTACCTGTGCCTCCCAAGTGCTGGGATTAAAGGCATGCACCACCATGCCAGGCTTTCTTGCCACATTTTAAATAATATTTCTATTTACTAATTTGAGAGCAAGAGTGATGAGAGAGAGAGAGAATGGGCACACAAGGGATGCCAGGGTTTCTTGCTGCTGCAAATGAACTCCAGATTCACACATCACTTTGTGCATCTGGCTTTTATGTAGGTATTGGGGAATTGAACCCAGGCCAGAAGGCTTTGTAAGCAAACACCTTTAACGGCTGAGCCATCTCCCTAGGGCAAATTTCTTCCCTGCCCCCAATTTTCCCATCTGTCAAAAGTCTTCACTACCTAAGTTCATTGGCCTTTACATTGTATTCCAAGGAACCCAGGAGCCATGGAGGAGAAACCGAAGGACCAAGCTCAGGCCTTAGATGACAGACCTCTGGGGAAGGGTTAGGTCTGTCGAAAGTGCTGTATTGCCAACAAACAAAAATTGTTCTGAGATATTCCTTCCCATATAACTTCTCCTGGAAAGAGATTCCCCAAGGTGAATATCCTTAGAAATGGAAATGCACTACTTCAGCATCCTTTCGGTTTGCTGTAGGATGGAAATCGACATTGAGCTAGACATCGTGCCTCATTTAACAAAAGGCATTGGGCATGTTTAGTGGTGTGAAGGAACATTGCTATGAATATCAATACAAGCCAGTGATGTCATTAGAATACAGGGAGGTGGGAATGAATGGCCAGTGGCCCCTCTGGGGACTGTCGCCACACGAGTGGGAACCTTTTATGCTGAGTATTTACCTTCTGTGATTTCTCCTCCACGCCACGGCTGCCAGGCTGCCTGATGCCCTTGCTCTGCACTGAGGGTTCAAGACCCTGAGAAAAGTCTAAACCACAACGAGGGGGGCCTCTGTCGTTCCAGTCTAGTCGTCTCTCTGCAGGTCGAAAACAGGACGTCCAGTTATCTCAGGACACCTCAGGTCCCACAGCCTCCGTCCACCTCCCCAGCAGCTGCTCCTTGCCCCGTGAAGCTCTGTCTCTGCCCACAGCACCACATGGCACCCAGGGATCCAGCCTGCACACAGCTCTACCCTCCCATCTTCCTCACGTTCACCACCCAGTCAGGATCCTGCCTGCTCTCACTTGTGCCTTCTACACACTCCAGCTGGGGAGATGGTTCAGCAGTTAAAGGCATTTGTCTGCAAAGCCCGTGGGCCCCTGGTTCGATTCCCCAGCACCCATGTAAAGCCAGAAGCCCAAAGTGGCGCTTGTATCTGGTGTTTGTTTGCAGCAGCAAGAGGCCCTGGCATGCCAAATCTCCTCTCTCTCTCTCTCTCTCATAAATAAATAGATAAATACATATATACAGACATAACTAAATAAAATATTTAAAATAAAACAGGGTGACATTACGTGTTTGGGGAACGGAAGCAGACCACAGAGCAGGCGTGTGACGTAAATGAGCCATCCTGCTTGTCCTCCCTTTTTCCTTCCCCTCCTCGCTGTGTGCTCTGGGCTAAGCTGTATTTTTCCACCCAGGCACCTGCGCTCCTCTGCACATGGGCACATTGTTTGGGAGCCCCGGGGTTGCCAGCGGAGCTGTGTGCTGCAAACACAGCAGCTATCCCAGCTTCTGTCGCTGGCCTACAAATGTCACGTTCATCCAAATAGCAATTTCAGGGCAGGCTTCTTTTTCTGATTTGTTGGTGCTTCTGAAAAATTAAATGGAGAGAACATTGAGGTGCCAAAGCACTCATCATCACAGAAGCAGTCAGCTCCTCCCCAACCCCCCCGACACTCCAAACGAGACTGCGCAGTGCTGAGAGGAGGGCTCCCTGTTCCCTCTCCCCACCACAAGCAGAGATGGTCCTTTTTGGCCCTGAGGGCCTGCAGAGCCCAGGCTGGGGAGCAGACCCTCAAGTCAGACGCAGAGTGGTCTTGCTCCCCTCCTGGTACTTCCCTTCCGAAGCCAGGTGTCCCTGGAGAGACTCAGTTCACACCGGCCAGCATCTCACTTCATTGTTCTCTTGGTTAAAATCAATGTGATGGGCTGGGGAGGGGCTCAGTTGGTAAAGTGCTTGCCTTGCAAGCCTGAGTACCTTAGCGGATTCTCAGTACCCACATAAAGTGCTGGGAGTGGTGACATGAGCTTTGGTACTAGGGAGGCAGAGACGGGAGGATGCCTGAGGCTTAGCCAGCATGTCTAACCTAATTAGTAACCTCCAGGGCAATGAGGAACTTGGGCCAAAAAGAGATGGGTGGTGAGGATGACCCCCAAAGTTGTCCTCTGTCCTCCACATGTGCATAGCATGCACGCATGCCAGAATTCACCAGTACACACATACGTGCCACACACACACAATTAAAATAAAATCAACTTGACTACAATCGACTTACAATCAATTGCATCTGTTTTGAGTGCCCAGCTTGGTGAGCTTTGATAGGAGTCTACATTTCTATCACGACCTTGACAGTCAAGGCGTCCATTGCCAAAACCCCAGTCATTTCTCTCTTAAATTCAGCAGTATCATACCCATGCCGAGAAACACATAGGTTAATATTGCAAAACAACACTGACAAGACTGAGCAAATGCTCCACATTGCTGTGTTTGCTTCGCTTTGTCCCCATTTGTTATTCTCCTCCCCCCCATCCACTTTCCCTTATAAGGAAATGAAATAAAATTCTGTGAAAGAGATGAAACGTAACAGGTATGGTGGGAGCCATCCTCATTCCAATCCCCAGAGGTAACCATTACCACTACCCACGTTTGAAAGGTAACATGTCTAACCCACACCATCAGATTTACTGCATAATACATAATCACAAATAGAGCTACAGCACTGTTAGGTGAGCTTTTGATATTTGCATAAAGTAATCATGGTCTATGTGTCCTTTTACACAATAGCTTTACTCAACACGTGTGTCTAAGGATTTATTCACCTTTTAACAAGTGGATGTAGTTCATTTGCCTCAATATACTGTTCTAACGTAAGAGCGTCTCAGAATTTATGCATCCCCTCTCTTAGGGATGGGAATTTACACTGTTCCCCCCTTTGCTTTCGTATTGTGGATTAAATATGAAATACCACCCCCCCCCCCGAGGCTGTGATGAACACTGGGTTTCCAGGTGGTGATGGTAATTTAGCATGTTCCGGAAACTTTAGGAGGTGAGTTCAAGATAGGTCACAAAGAGTGGTGTAACCTTCAAAGGTTATACAAGTCCTTGGTCCTTTCCTCTGTCTCTCTGCTTTCTGTCCACTATGAAGAAGTTCCTCGGTCACACGCCCCTGCCATCACGATGCACGCGGCCCAAGTGATCACGGGCTGACCCTTCCGCAGCCGTGAGCGAAAGAAACCCTGCTGCCCTTGGTGTTATTCGCTCGGGTATTTTGGTCGCAGCAGCGACGGGGGTGCTCATTAATACGTTGCTAATGATACCAGTGCTGAAGCGAACGTGCTTGAGCTCCTGGCCAAGCAGTACTCGGGACACCGACAGAAATGGCATTATTGGGGGACACTACCACAGGGCTTACACACCTCCAACTGTGCTGGATGTTATTGTTCTGGGGTCTCAATTTTCACTCTTAATTTCTTTGGAGTCCTTGGGCTTTTCCTCAATTCACCAAAGGTAGAAAGTAAATTTGCCCAATTTGCCGGGCGTGGTGGCGCACGCCTTTAATCCCAGCACTCGGGAGGCAGAGGTAGGAGGATCGCCGTGAGTTCGAGGCCACCCTGAGACTCCATAGTGAATTCCAGGTCAGCCTGGGCTAGAGTGAAACCCTACCTCGAAAAACCAAAAAAAAAAAAAAAAAATTTGCCCAATTTTTTTTTTTTTTTTTTTTTTTACCTTTTTAATGGATGAAATGCTCAGAAACATATTCTCCAGAGGGGTCATTTCCTACTCTCTTGTTGCCAAATTTTTGCTTCTGTCTGTTTTTATTTTTCTATCTCTGGACAGGACTGTATTTAGAATCTCTCTTTGCCTCAGCATAGCACTGAGAGATTGTCCTTGCTCATTCCCCAAACCTCTCTCTACGTATCATCTGTTATCTATCTATCTATCTATCTATCTATCTATCTATCTACCATCTATCTAACAGTTATATTCTTGCTGCTGGGATAAACATCTGACCAGAAACAGCTTATGAAAGGCAAGGATTTATTTTTACTTATAGCTTTATTTACAGCCTTGTTTTTGGTTTTGTTTTACATTTCAAAGCATTACACAATTGCATTTTATCATTTTCTGACCTGCAAACAGATACCTTAATGGAAATCTTTTAAATGATCAAATTAGAAACATCCAAAATGCAGCAATTACACATAACATACGATTTTAAAAATGCTATTTACTAGGTTATAGCCTAAGAATTTAGGCCTGGCCAGTTCTGCTCACAGTTGTGAGGTAAAGGTTCTCCATGGCAGGGAAAGAACAGCACAACAGGAAGCTGGCTCACATCATATCAGCAGGGAGGATGCAGTAAGAGTGAGCTAGCTGGGCGTCACATTTCCACAGCAGAAGAAGTAATCTATGTATTAGGGTTGAAGCTGGGTTATATTACTCCAAATCCTTCTCATAGCAACACACTTCCTCCAATATGTCTTTACCTCCTAAAGACCCCACAACTTTCCAAAATTTCCACCAGCTTGGGACCAAGTATTCAAAACACATGAGCCTATGGGGGACATTTCATTCAAACTACCACAGTATCTCTATCTGTCTGCCTATCTATCTATTATGTTTTGGTGACTTAGAGAAAAATTTAGAAGGCTACAAAACCAACAGAAAATATTGTTTACTCTGAGGTAGGATTGGCTGATAAGAAACTACTAAGTTTTTTTTTTTTTCAAGGTAGGGTCTCACTCTAGCTCAGGCTGTCCTGGAATTCACTATGTAGTCTCAGGGTGGCCTCGAACTCTTGGCGATCCTCCTACCTCTGCCTCCCGAGTGCTGGGACTAAAGGTGTGTGCCACCACACCTGGTTAAGTTTTTTCTTTTGTTTTTAATAAAATATTTTATTTTTATTTAAGAGAGAAAGAGAGAGAGAGAGAGAGAGAGAGAGAGAGAGAGAGAGAGAATGGGCACGCCAGGGCCTCCAGCCACTGCAAACAAACTCCAGATGCATGCGCCCCCTTGTGCATCTGGCTAACGTGGGTCCTGGGGAATTGAACCAGGGTCCTTTGGCTTTGCAGGCAACCGCCTTAACTGCTAAGCCATCCCTAAGTTTTTTTTTTTTTTTTAATGGAAGGAAAGGGCTTATTTATTTTGTTTTTTCTAGGTAGGGTCTTGCTTTTCAAGGGCGAAGTTCCTCATGGTAGGAAAAGCAAAGCAGAAGTATACAGTTGGGCATCACATCTTCTCACACTGGCAGGAAGGAAGCAGAAAGAGTGCACTCTCTATCAACACTCAGTAGGGCTGGACTAATATACCCCAAGGTCCACCCTCAGTGACACACCTCCTTCACCTCTCAAAGACTCTACCAAGTGGGGATTTAGAATGAGGCTTAATTTCAAACATATGAGACAGTGGTGGACATTTTACATTCAAACCACCACATAGTTATACTGAATGTGGAATCTCTCCTTTCTCTTCTATTCTTCTTTCAGCCTCCCAGCTGCTCATTCCAGAAAAATGGGAAGTCATCTTTGATTATTTTATTTTTCTCACCTTTCATATCAATCCATGATTGCAATGGCCACTTATTAAGTTTTTAATAAAAAAACCCTTATAAAATGAGCAAATATTATAACTATTATAAATGACTAAATTACCATGTAAAAAGATACTTGACCTTGTTGATATTCAATGAAGACTTAATTAAAACAACACTGAAACATTACCTTTGCAAACCACACTGGAAAAATTGAATATAATTTTATAATATTCAGGACAGTAAAGCTGTTGGGAGAGATATACTATTTGAAGAAAACTGCATGCACTATAGTGCGCATGTATAGAATGGGTAGTGTGTGTGGTGCGTGCATATGTGTATGCAGATGCATGTACTCCCGTGTGCATGTGTGTAAAGCCCAGACAAGAACATTGCATGTTCTCCCTATTGGTCATCTGCATGAACTGTAATAGAGCCAGAGCTGGCACCTTCAGTCAGACTAGAAGATTCTCTGGTGTCTGCTCCCCACGGCAATGAGGTTATAGGCATGCATGTCCACTGCCAGTTGTTTATGTGGATGCTAGGGAATCGAACCTTCTTGGGCCCTCACGCATGCATGGCAAGCACTTTTGCCTGTTGAGATATTTCCTAAACACTCTACATAACTGTTTTAGAGAAAACTTGAAGGCTCAATTATATAACTTAAAGTATGATTTCAACCTAAACTGAAATAGGCATGTACATTAGTCTTTGCTTACTTTCTTTTCTTCCTTCTCTTCCTTTTTTTAAAAAAGTGATTCTTAATATTTTATTTTTATTTATTTATTAAAGAGAGAGAGAGAATGGGCACACCAGGACCTCCAGCCACTGCAAACGAACTCCAGATGCATGTGCCACCCTGTGCATCTGGCTTCTGTGGGTCCTGGGGAATTGAACCGTGGTCCTTTGGCTTTGTTGGAAAGTGCTTTAACTGCTAAGTCATTTCTCCAGCCTGCTTACTTTGTTTTCACTAAAGAAATGTTTTTGTTACTTTTAAGAACATTCATGAACACATTCAAGAGCAGGCTTTGTTTTATATTAGGATTACTTTTAGTTTTTTTTTTTTTCCCATAGTGTTATGTTTTGCTTAAGCTTTATATTTCTCCACTGCTTTATCAAAAACTAGGCTTGCCAAATAAATCAACATTATAAAATGAATGCAGAGCGCTTTGATGGCTTCAAGTACCTGTTAAGATGACCTTGTAGCCCATGTTGATGGCTCTTATTCTCAAACTCAACCCTGGAGAAACCCCAGAAATTGGAGGAGACATGGATTTAAGGAACCAAAAGCTGTTATAACCCTCTGTGGAATCTGACAGTAGTTTGGAGCAGAAGTAAGCATGTGTGTGCATGTGTGCGTGCATGCGTGTGCATTCGTGCATGTGTGTGCATGCGCACTCATGTATTCTGCGAGAGAAGGGATAGGCCAACCCACGACAGCATCGGAAAGGTAGGTTAGAGCCATGATTCTCAATCCTGTTGCACACTGAATATTATCTTTGGAAGCTTTAAAAATATTCATATGATTAACTGAGGATATCCATGCAAATCTCTTCATTACTACAAGATTCACGTTGAAGCACTGGACATCTGAAATTTACCTTTGTGCTGTTTTTAATTATTAAATTATTATATTTACTGAGGGAAGTACAGAACCAAGGGAAGGAAAATGAATACACCCATGTGTTCTGAGAGCCCATGTAGTGGGCACTGAAAAGCCATTAAAAAAGAGAGTTCGAGAGGAAAGAAAGGAAAGAAAAAAGAGCTCCCACCATGTGGAGGGCAAGAGTTTTTTTTTTTTTTTTTTTGAGACAGGGTTTCACTATGTAACCACTGCTGGTCTTGAACTCATTATGCAGCCCAGGCTGGCCTGGAACTCATGCTTCTCCTATTTCCACCTTCCAACTGCTGGGCTTTCAGGTGAGGGCCACCGTGCCCAGCTGCAACCTACTTTCAGACGCTTCAGCAAAATACTTCCCCAACCCAGTAAAGACCACAGTGATTATATTAGTTCCTTTCTCCTTGCTCTGAACAAGTGATGATGAGAAGCGACTTCAGGAAGGAAAGGGTTTATTTCAGTGAACATTTCAAGGGGATATTGTCCACTATGGCAGGGAAGACAGGGCAGACGGGCTCCTCAAATGCTAGCCAGAGGCAGGAAGAGGGAGCTAATCGGAAGTGGGGCCAGGCTATAACAACTCAAGGCCTGCCCCCACTAACCCGCTTTCTTCAGCAAGGCTCCACCTCTTTATTTAAATTGTATTTATTTATTTATTTATTTATTTATTTAATTATTTAGAGAGAATGGGCCCACCAGGGGCTTTAGCCACTGCAAATGAACTCCAGACACATGCGCCACCATATGCACCTTATGTGGGTAATGGGGAGTTGAACCTTTGTCCTTAGTTTTCTCAGGCAAGCACCTTCATCACTAAGCCATCTCTCCATCCCAAGGCTCCACCTCTTAAAGGTTCCACAACCTTCCCTGCCAGTGCCACCAACTGGGGACCATATATTCAAATACATGGGTCTATGGGGGACATTTCTCAGTGATGTTCACTGTACCATTTTTTTCCCAACTCTTTCATAGTTCATTTCTTTATCTTTCCTTCATTTTCAAAATATAATGTTTGGCAAACAAATACGCACCTCCAGGCCTACGCAGCATATTCGACCTTATTGGTCAGTGATGGGCATTTTACAAGTACTGCCAACATTTTGCCTGTGATTCTATTGCAGAAGCAAGATGAAAGCCTGTTGAGGTTGGTGGGAAGCTTTTGCACAGCTCTGCTCATGCCACTCCTTTTAAAATACCTTGGGGGATGGAGAGATGGCTCAGTGGTTAAATGCTTGCCTGTGAAGCCTAAGGACCCCAGTTCAAGGATCAGTTCCCCAGGACCCATGTTAGCCAGATGCACAAGGGAGCGCACATGTCTGGAGTTCGTTTGCAGTGGCTGGAGGCCCCTGGCATGCCCATTCTCTCTCTCTCTCTCTTTGTCGCTCTCAAATAAATAAATAAAAATAAATATTTTAAAATACCTTGGTATGGTCTCTGACTGCCCCTTGAGCACAGACACTGAAGACAACAGCCCACATCTCCAGTGTCAGTAAGGTGCACAGAGGCCGGCTGAGTTCTTGGCTGAGGGAGGAATTGTTGCCAAATGAAATCCCAGCTCCTAGACCTGGAAGTTTCAATGGCTGGGGAAGGGGAGTGGCTTGCTGTGTGGCTTGTGAGCTCCTCTACTTAACTGGCATTCATCTGAAAGGAAGCAGTCAGAGCCTGGCCCTTGGAGTTTCACACACACAAACATCACCAGGCAGAGCAGCTGTTGCCACTGTGAGAATATGAACCCATATGCTAAAAAACCTAGACACCTGAAAAATACCTCACTTACAAAGAAAGGCAATAAACAGACTACATCCTGCCTGAAGCAGAATTATTGAGGAACTAGAATTTAAGATAAACATGAAAATAATTAACAAAATAGGAACAATTGGAAACCTATGTAGAGAAAGTGGAAAGTTGCTGAAAAGAACCAAGTTAAAATATTAGGCGTTCAAAAATGTAATAGTTATGTAAAGTGTTCATGACATAGATTTCTAGCAGGATGGAAAGAGCTGAAGAAGAAATTCATGAGATGGAAGATCAGGTAAAGGACTTCTGCCAAGAGGCAACAGGAAATGATATAGAGAGATACAACATATATATACAACATATGTGTGTGTGTGTGTGTGTGTGTGAGTGTGTGTGTGTGTATGTGTGTGTGTGTGTGTTTCAAGGTAGAGTTTTACCCTAGCCCAGGCTGACCTGTAATTCACTACGGTGTCTCAGAGTAGCCTCGAACTCACGGTGATCCTCCTACCTCTGCCTCCTGAGTGCTGGGATTAAAGGCATGCGCCACCATGCCCGGCTTACAATATATTTTTAGAATGCTTTGAAACATTGAGGAGAGACATTGAAATGGCAATATTCACAAAATAAGAACAAGATAGACATAGTGGTGCATGCCCATAATCCCAGCACTCAGGAGACTAAGACAGGAGGATTATAAATTCAAGGTCAGCTTGGGCCACACGCTAAGAATGTCTCAAAATCACAATAAGATAAGACAAAAACTCCAGACGATGAAATATTTATGGAAGCAGTGAAGATTCAACTTTTGGGCTGGGGATGTGACTCCATTGGTAGAATGCTTGCCTACCATGCGTGAGACCCTGGGTTCATGCGCCAGCGCCACATAAACCAGGTGTCACGGTACATGTCTGTACATGATACGTGTGCATGGTAGGAGCATGGCTGTAACCCTAGCACTCAGGAGATGGTGACAGGATCAGAAGTTCAAACCAACCCTCAACTACACAGTGAGTTTGAGGCAAGTGTAGTGAAATGGATCCTACTTAAAAAAAAAAGATTCAGCTTTTTAAAATTGAAGACAGGAAGGGTTTATGAAACATCAGATACAAAAAAAAAATCAAAGAGAAATTCTGAATGGTTTTAGAGATTGAAGCCTATTGCAAACATCAATATCACATCAATGTCAGGAGGGCATGGCAAGTAACATAGAAAACAAGGGGGACTAGATAGAGATGAATATTGTCAAGTTCAAAGACATAAGGAAAATATACTTGAGTATGATCTTATGTTTATGGCAACAAGAACAAGATCAGAATATGTAAGTTTTCAAGTAGGAAAAGGAAATTTTCTCTGTCCAAAAGAAAGTAGAAGAGGAAAAAAAAATAAGACATCTCTATAAGTTACGGGATATGTTCTAATATACCATTAGTTGCAATAAACACAAATAAATTTTAAAATCCAATTAAAAGAAACTGATGCCTCAAATTAAAACTTCTTTTTTTGTTTTCTTGGGTTTTGGTTTTGAGATAGAGTCTCACTACATAGCTCTCACTGGTTTCTGACTCACTCTAAGGCTAGCCTCAGACTCATGATCCTCCTACTTCAGCCTGCTGGGTTTGAAAATAAGAAATCACACACACACAAAAAGGCAAAGAACATTGTAAAAATCAGAGACTGGATTCTATGAAAGTACCAAAAGATCTAGGCTGGTAATTTTAACCTACAACAAAACAACATTTAATGTACAAATAAACACGTCAAGTGGTTGTACAATGATAAAAGGAACACTACAAGAAGAAACTATAACCAACACAAACATATGTGCACCTAAAATTTCACGCTCAAATATATTAAGAAACAATAGAAGTACAGAAGGAGGTTAATCATTCACTATTTTTAGTTATAACTTTATCACATTCTTCTAAGTAGATAGATTAGGTAGTCTAAAAATAATCAGAATTAAAAAAAAACAAAACATCTCTTCCCAGAGTTCTGAGATTTTATGCTCTAGCACGGCCTGTATTTGTCCCTCTTACTGGGTACTGACTGTGGCCTTTCCTTGTGACATTCGCTGCCCTTTCGAGGGAAGCCTCAGCATGGTCTCATTGGTGGCAAACACCGCTATGCATCCTGGTTCTCTCTGGAACTCCATTTATTCTGGGGGCTTCTTCTGGATGGTTTTTCTAGTTATCTTTTCTCGCCTGTATTCTAGATCTTTGTCTTTTAATCTACTTTCTGGGAGAAGAGTTCCTCATCTATATTTTCCAAGTCTGCTACTGGCTTTTAAAAATTCCTATCATATTTTTAACTTTAAGAGCACTTTTTTTTGGGTCTCAGAATATTGCTTTTCTTAAAATAGACTCCCGTTCCTATTTCATATTTGCAATACTTCATTCCTCTGAGGAAACTAATACTTTTTAAAAAGAGATTTGTTCTCCCCAAATCACATCTGTCTCTAAACACGCCTGAGTTGGTCCTAATTGCTGCTAATGCAACAGGCATGTATCACCCTTCAGTTCTGTACGTTAGACGTTCAGAGTGGGCCTCGCTGAGCTGAAATCGCAATGTTGGAAGGACTTTTTTTTTTTTTCTTGGATTTCTAAGGAGATTATCTTTCCTTCCCTTTGCCAGTTCTGTACAGAGAGCCAACATTCCATCTTCTCCCAGCATGGAGATTTGGGATGTAGGGGAGGAGACAGAGATGTTCAACTCTCTCTACCCTTCCTTCCTTCCTTCCTTTGGTCTTTCTCCCTCCCTTCCTCCTTTCCTCCCTTCACCTCTCTTTCTTTTTTAATTTTTATGTATTTATTTGAGAGAGAGAGAGAGAGAGAGAGAGAGAGAAAGGCAGATGGAAAGAGAGAGAATGACTGTGTCAGGGCCTTCTGCCACTGCAAATGAACTCCAGAAGCATGCCCCACCTTGTGCATCTGGCTTATGTGGGTCCTGGGGAATTGAACTTGCATCCTTCGGCTTTGCAGGCAAGTGCCTTAACTGCTAAGCCATCCCTCCAGCCCCCCTCTCTTTCATGTGTATGTGTGTGTGTGTGTGTGTGTGTGTATCTTTGGGGGGCTCACATGTGTGCGTGCATGTGCAGGTATATACTAGTCAGCCACAGGGATTCTCCTGTCTCCCCAGCACTGGGATCACAGCTTTTATGTGGGTGCTGGGGATACCAGTTCAGGTCCTTGTGGTTGTGTGGCAAGCACTTTACTGACTAAGACATCTCCTCAACCTTCCAATTGTGTGTGTGTGTGTGTGTGTGTGTGTGTAAGCAAAGATTTATTGAGAAAAGGTTCAAAAAACCTGTGTCAGGGCAAGCATGTTCAGGTTTCCAGCTGACATTTAAAACACTTTTTTTTCATTCATTTATTTGAGAGAGAGAAGGACGGAGAAATAGGTTGATAGAGAATGGGCACGTCAGGGCCTCTAGCCACTGCAAAGGAACTCCAGATGCATGCACCCCCTTGTGCATCTGGCTTTATGTGGGTCCTGGGGAGTTGAACCTGGGTCCTTTGGCTTTGCAGGCAAATGCCTTAACCGCTAAGCCATCTCTCCAGCCCTCCAGCTGACATTTAACTAGGAGAGGGAAAGGAGAAATTGAAAAGGCATGCCTTTGGAATTAGAACTAGGAAGAGCAGGCAGGCTCGGCAGTGAGGGTCTGCAAGTAACAACGTGGAGGGAGGAACTGCTGGGGTATAGTACATTATCTCATCAAGGGGGGAACTGTTCTTCCCACCTCTTTTGCATGTCTTAAGGTGAAGGGTGGTCTCTTGACCAGGTGTGATTGCCAGGCTCTGTCCAACTGTTTCTGAAACAGACCTTCAGGCAATCCTTGAATATTTAGTCAAATCTTCAGCACAATTTCCAGAGACGCTGGGTAGCAGTGGGTGGCATCTGTGGCGGGATTTCTTCGGCGTAACGCACGCCGGCCAGCTCTTGGATTTGGGTGCTGAGTCAGAACTCAGTGTTCTCAGCTCTCACATGAGCTCACGGCCTGCCTTCCAGCTCCACAGTGGGTGCTGCTCTTTCTCCAGGGGTCTTTGTTTGCAGACGCTTCCTTTGCTGTTATCCCTGCCCTTGCTCTAGTGGGGTTTCTGCAGCAGACAGAGCTCAAAGCTGGGTTCAACTTTAAACTGGAACTTGGCACCTTTTTCTACTTGTTGAGCCTACGATGCAACCTTAAGTTGAGAAAGTGAGTGCCCCTTCTGATTCACAATTCCCTCCTTTTTATTTGGTGGGGGCGTGTGGTAGGGTAGGGAGTCATATCAAAGAGACTCCAAGCTGAGGGCAATGATCACAAACATCGTCTGTGCAGGAGGCCACTTGTATTCCACTTCAGCTTAGTGGATGAGGTTGTCCTGTAGCTGTGAAAATAGTCCCACAATGACATGTCCCAGAATCCCTGGTTCGGCCCTGGGCTTCACGATGCCGACCTGTGCACGTGGACACACGCACACTTAGCCTGGGCTCAGCCGTTGGTGTGGCCCGTAGCGCTGGGAGGGGTCCGGAGCAGAGAGGAGGTGGGAGAGGCGCTGGTCTTCTCCTTCAGTCCTGTTGCCACGGCTCAGAATCCTGTCTGTGTGGAGAAGTTGATCCCCGACTTTCCGTGGCTGCTGCACGTGTTTCCCCAAATTGGAGACCACCCCACAACTTTGCATTTAACATGTGATTATGTACCAGCAACCCCTAACATAAAGCAACTCCATCCATTCTCCAGTCGAAAATGTCCAAATTCTGGCCAACTAAAATGCGAAAAGAAACTCGAAGGCATCATTCAAACAGATGTTAGCTCACAAGTGCGTAATAGATTCCTTATGCATACAATTTTAGATGACATTATGAAGTAATTTACGACTGCCTTTTACACTCATGTTTAACCAACAATTTTATTCGCATTCTTCGCGGATGTTTTGGGCACTGGTGGCTTTGTCGTGGGTAGAGTCATTTTGTGAACCGCTCAACACAGTTTTGTGTGTCAGGCATCTCCATTTCCTCTCGGGACATTTGAGATACAGTCGTGTTTGAATCTATATTTTTGTTCTCACAGACATTTTCATCTCAAGCCCCGATAACCCATTATGTCAGGCCATGTTTTTGGTTGTTTAATTTGTCCTGGTGGCAAATGTGCTTGGTTTCCACAGACAACCATTTCCTGTATTGATTTTAAAGTGAGCTTTAAAAGGCTTGTTTACAAAGACATCTGACATTTTGCAGTCGGGAGGTGATACCTTCAGCAATAATTACTAAATCTGTGTCAAATTTCTTTGCCTTCCTTATTTACTGGGCCTGTCAGGTGACACCTCTAATCACCACAAACCACCACTGACTGAGGTCATTTCAGGCTGATTTTTCCCTCCCAACAAGAGTTTTGATCAAAATAAAGAAACTAAGAGTGCATGTCCATAGTATGAGGGATTTTTTTTTTTTTTTTTGGTACAAACTCAAATTTTGGGCAATTCTTCTGAGGACTTCAGAAATACATGATATTTGGAGTAAGATAGAGTTGCAGTCACCTTGCTGTTGCTGGGACGGGACACTTGATCACAGGAAGCTCGTGGGAGAAAGGGTTTATTTTGGCTTACAGTTTTGAGGGGAAACTTCATGATGGCAGGGGAAAGCATGGCACGAGCACGGACTGGACATGATCTCTGCACAGCAGGTGGAAAACAGCAGCAGGAGAGTGACCTCGATCTCTGGCAAGGGGGAGCTGGCTATAACACTCCCTAGGCCTGCCCCCAGCCACACACCTCCTCCAGGTAGGCTCCACCTCCCAAATTGCCACCAGCCTGGGGACCAAGCATTGAAAGCACATGAGTACATGAGTTTATGGGGGACATCTGATTCAAACCACCACAAATAGATTGCTTTTTAAAACAACTATTAAATTATTATATTTATTTAGTGAAGTACAGAGCCAAGGAAAGGCACCCACATAGCAAGAGATCCCATGTGGAAGGCCTGGAAAAACCATGGAAAGAAAAGAAAGTTCAATGAGCTCCTGCCACGTGGGGAGCTCGAGGGGGTAAGGGAGCCCATGTGGAGAGTAAGGGCTAGGGGGTTCTCCCAGCTGGGTTCAGCCCAGGCCCAGCTAAGGGAGAAACTCACCCACAGCTGGAAGAACCCAAGTGGTCAGAACAAGAATAGATTGCTTTTTATCACACATTAACGGTCCCTTTTTAATCTTGGACTTCTTCTTTCTGGGTATAACACTTAGATCTGTCAGCCAGGAAGCTCTAAGTGCTGATGGGTTTTTTTTCCCCCCTTCGGTTTTTCGAGGTAGGGTCTCACTTAGCCCAGGTTTACCTGGAATTCACTATGTAGTCTCAGGGTGGCCTCAAACTCACGGCGATCCGCCTACCTCTGCCTCCCGAGTGCTGGGATTAAAGGCGTGCGCCACCATGCCTGGCTGAGGGTTTTTTTTTTTTTTTTTTGGACAATTTATATATATACTATGTTCTTTTTTCAAGGTAGGGTCTCGCTCTAGCCCAGGCTGACCTGGAATTCACTATGTAGTCTCAGGGTGGCCTTGAACTCATGGCCATCCTCCTATGTCTGCCTCCTGAGTGCTGGGATTAAAGGTGTGTGCTACCATGCCCAGCATTTTGATCAGAATCCCATTACTTTCTTTTTCTCCCATCTCCATCCTCCCTCCGCTGATCTCCTTTCCATTTGTCCCTTTTCTGTTTTGATATTTTTTTCATGCCCTCCTCCATGTCAACATGTTGATGGGTTCAATATTGTGAAGGTCTTGTGCAGTTAACGACAGCTACTAGAAGGTTATAAATGCAATGGCCACTTGCTATCTAGAAGACAGAGCTCCAAAGCACGTCTCCCCATCATCTGGCTCTTATATTCTTTCCACTTCCTCTTTTGCCACGTTCCCTGAGTCTCCTTTAATGCCGAAACTCAACAGCCACTCAGTGCTGAGGCTTTAAACACATCGCTTACACAGATGTCTGCCTCCAGTCTCAGCATCCCCTTTGATCAAAAGTTTATATATTCATCTGGTAACTAATCATCCGTGATGTCCAGTGTGTGCCTCAAACTTAACACGCTTAAGGCAGAGTGTGGGAGTGTGGACTGGCATTTTCCTGTCCCCAGAATCTGTCCCTCCTTCATCCTTTCCTGCCTCAATTACTGGAAACTTGTTGGTCAGATTCAAACACATAAGAATTCTGATGATTCTCTTTCCATCAAAAGATTCCCCTCCTCACTTCATCCCACATTGTTAGCCATCTCTTTCAAATTCACCACTGATGCAATCAGTTCTAATTTCTCTTACCACTCTCCCTCTGGTCCAATTTACTAATCCTCTCTCTCTCTCATTTCCTTACATTCATTTTTACCCCCTTACAGTCAATTCTCCACAGCAGAGGACATGGGGATCCTTTTAAAACTTTCCAGTGAATTTTCTTCTCCCACAGAATGAGGTCTGAAGCCCTTATGTGGTCTACAACAGTGTCACTCAGTCTTTAAAGAGCATTCCAGTCACCAAGATGCATATGTGAACGCACATGTGTGGGACGGGACCCGGTGACATCAGTGCTGCTGGCCCTCAGGTTGTACTTCCAACAGCAGCAGCCTTCAGACCCAGTCACAGTCCAGCCCCTGCCCTGTGCCACTGCCCCTCCTCCTCAACTCATGCCACTCGTTTTGGCACTCTTCTCTTTCCTCAAAAACACACCAGCCTCATTCTCTTCTTAAAGCGTTTTCCATTCCACAGCACTCTCCATTAGGACCGTCTCCGTCATCTCGTTTACTCTTCGATGACATCATCTTTTCAACTCCCCCACACGTGCACATCCGTCGCTCTGTAATGCTCCCTTTCCTGTTCTTTCTCTTCTTGGAACACACCATTGCACGACAGCAGATTTGTAATGTGGGTACTTATTATTCTCATTGCTCTGCTCTTGCTCGCGTGTCTGAATTCCCACCAGAATGCGCTGGGCGTCACTAAGGCAGAGACTGTTTTGCTCATATAGCTTGTCAGTGCCTAGCACTGAGCCTGGGGGTCATGACAAGTTGTGAAATGAGTGACTGGACAGAGTTTTCTTTGGTCAACCTATGTTTGGCTCTCCATTGTCTGCCTCCTCTCTCATCACTCCTGTTCTTTGGAATTGGCCGCCATGAGTTCAAGGCCACCCTGAGACTACCTAGTGAATTCCAAGTCAGCCTGAGCTAGAGTGAGGCCCTACCTCAAAAGACAAAAAGAAATTTTTGAAACCTATGAAACATAAGATTGGGAAAAGAGGGCTGGACAGATGGCTTAGCGGTTAAGGCATTTTCCTGCAAAGCCAAAGGATCCCGGTTTGATGCTTCAGGACCCACTTAAGACAGATGCACAAGGGGGCGCATGCGTCTGGAGTTTGTTTGTAGTGGCATTGCATTTCTGATGTCTCAATGGTGCTGATTTGATGTGTTCATATTCTGGCACAGTTTAAAATTCTGCAGCGGCATTTTATTTTTGTTTTTGTTTTTCAAGGTAGGGTCTCACTGTAGCCCAGGCTGCCCTGGGATTCACTATGTAGTCTCAGGGTGGCCTTGAACTCATGGTGATCCTCCTACCTCTGCCTCCTGAGTGCTGGGGTACATTTTTCATTTTTAAAATAGCTTCTCGCCAGGCATGGTGGTGCACGTCTTTAATCCCAGCACTTGAGAGGGTGACGTAGGAGGATTGCTGTGAGTTTGAGGCCAGCCTGAGACTACATAGTGAATTCCAGGCCAGCCTGGGCTAGAGAGAGACCCTACCTCAAAAAAAAGACAAAAAAAAAAAACCAAATAAAATAGTTCTTCACAATGACAAAAATCTCATAATACTCTATTATCATTTCTTTTTCCAATCTTTTTAGAAATATATCTTATTTATTTATTTATTTATTTTGTTTGTTTGAGAGAGAGAGAGAGGGCATGCCAGGGAATCTAGCCACTACAAATGAACTCCAGGCACATGCGCCCCCTTGTGCATCTATCTTAAGTGGGTCCTGAGCATCACCTTAACAGTAAGCCCTTTCTCCAGCCCTCTTTTTCCAATCTTATGTTTCATAGGTTTCAAAAAGTTTCTTTTTGGTTTTCGAGATAGGGTCTCACTCTAGCTCAGGCTGACCTGGAATTCACTAGGTAGTCTCAGGGTGGCCTTGAACTCATGGCAGCTGATTCCAAATTTTTAAAGTTTTATGTAGCACTTAAACCTTTCTTTTAGTAAATTACTTTTTTCAGATGAATTTTTTTTTTTTTTTTTTTTTGGTGACACAGTAGTGATGAAGTTGTGTCCCAGTGTCTATACAGAGCCTCAAGACAAAGGGTGGCAAGCTATTGGCCTGAGGCTTTAAAGGAAATCTCTGGCCAATCATTACTGGCTGGACTAACCCCGTAGAGACTTCAGTGGTGGCGTGGAAATCCTGGAGTTGCGAGCATCGTACCTGAGGTGAAGCATTCGCTTCGAGGAGCTTACCAGATTTGAACAGACAGAAGGTGACAGGTCAAATCAGACTCCAGACATTCCCAAAAGAACAAAAATGGAGAAACTGTTACTAGAAGACTTTATAAGAAATACTAAAGTCGGCTGGAGAGATGGCTTAGCAGTTAAGGCATTTGCCTGCAAAAGCCAAAGGAGCTCGGTTTGACTCCCCAGGACCCATGTAAGCCAGATGTACAAGGTGGTGCATGTGTATGGAGTTTGTTTGCAGTGACTGGAGGCCCTGGCACATCCATTCTCTCTCTCTCTCTCCTCTTTCTCTCTCAAATAAATAAATAAATAAATAAATATATTAAAAAGAAATACTAAAAAACTTGGGAGGCTGAAGTAAGAGGATCACTAGATTGTAGAGTGAGTACCAAGTTAGCCTGGGCTAGAGTGAGACCCTACTTCAAAAACAGACAAACAAAACAACCAAACCAAAAAAAAAAAAAGGTTACTAAAAATGCTAAAAAAGGAAAAAAGCATCTTTCCAGTTGAAATGTTAGTGCACTAGACAGAAGTTCCAGGTAAGGAAAAGCACTAACAAAGACAACTAGGTAAATACAAAGGATATATAAATTAACACTTTTTTCTTTTCTTTTTTAAAATATATTTTTAAGCCAGGGCGTGATGGCTCACGCCTTTAGTCCCAGCACTCAGGAGGCAGAGGTAGGAGGATCGCCATGAGTTCAAGGCCACCCTGAGACTACATAGTGAATTCCAGGTCAGCCTGAGCTAGAGTGAGACCCTGCCTTAAAAAACTGTATATATATTTATTTGAGAGAGACAAGACACAGAGAAAATATGGATGCTCCAGGGCCTCTTGCTACTGTAACCAAACTCTAGAAGCATGGGCTTTGTGTATCTGGCTTTATGTGGGAACCCAGGCTGGTAGGCTTTGAAAGCAAGCACATTAAACTGCTGAGCCATCTCTCCACCCCTTTTATTTGTTTCAAAGACCACTACATGATGCAAAAAAAAAAAAAAAAAAAAAAACCTGTAGATCTATGCTGATGGTCATACAATGTATAAAGACACAACCATGTGACAAAAGTCGCACACATACACAGACCAAATAAATAAATACACAAATAAAAATTTTAAAATAAAGTGAAAGACAATGCACAGAGAGTGGGAGAAAAATTTACAGATCATATAACAGATAAGGAATTTGTATCTAGAGTATATAACCAAGTCCCCCATTTCAACAATGAAAATGCAAATTACCCAATCTAAATGCATGCAAAAGATCAGAGTAAACTTCTCTGCAAAGAAAATATGCAGAAAGCAATAAGAACCTCAAAAGTTACTCAACAGTATTAGCTATTACGAAAATGCAAAACAAAACCACTAAGGTGGCTATCGTAATACTGGTGCATGATTATAAGGATTAGCGGGGATGCGGACAGACCATGACACTCACCCCGTGCTGACAGGAATGTAAAATGGGGCAGCTGCTTTGAAAAACTAGTCTTCTCTTAAGGTTCAACCAGAGGACAGATGACCTGGCATGCCCACCTCTAGCTCTATGCCTTCTCTCTCCAAACTGAAACCTACGTCTGTAGAAAAATTTGTAAATGAATTTTCACAACATCTTTTTTTTACGGTAGCCAAAAAGTTAAAAAAAAAAATCTCAAATGGCCATTGACTGATTAATGGGCTTACACGTTATGTGGTATGTCCATACAATAAGGTATTAGTTCATCCTTAAAACAGAATGAACTACTGAAGGATATTACAGCACAGATGATCCTTGTAAATGTGTTGAATGAATGAAACCGGGAAAAAGTCACACGAGACATGATTCCATTTATATGAGATGTATTGAGGAGACATATTGATAGCCACAGATAAATGCATAGTTGTCAGGGTCGTGGGGAGGGGTGAGATTTAGAGTGGTTGCTCATGGTTACAGGGTTTTTATTTTAGAGTGATGAAGATGTTCTGGAATTTGGCAATGGTGACTATTGAACCACTTTGTGGGTATACTACAAACCATGGAAGGGAACAATTTTAAAGGGTGAATATCATGGCATGTGACTTATAGCTCCATTTTAAAAATAGGGCTGGAGAGATGGCATAGAGGTTAAGGTATTTGCTCATGAAGCCAAAGGACCCAGGTTCGATTCCCCAGGACCCATATAAGCCAGATGCAAAAGGGGCACATGCGTCTGGAATTCGTTTGCAGTGCCTACAGACCCTGCTGTGCCCATTCTCTCTGTCTGTCTCTCTTCTGTCTATCTCTCTTGCTCTCTGCTTGCAAATAAATAAAAATAAAACAAATAGGACAGTGGCATGACTAGAACTCTAAATCATGAGACTCCCCTCTTTAGTCATATACCTATCACCTATCTAATCTGTCGTAACTTGGTAAATCGAGATAAATATCTACATGTATACTTTCATAATGCATACAATTCATCATTCAGAAGTGTATACATATATGTGAGAATAAAATCACTCCATTAGAGCCTATAGGGCAAACAGGAAGAGGCTTGTGATCAAAAACACTGAGACATTGCTAAGAAATTAACAGGTCAAAGAACAGACTGGCAGCATAGCCTGCGCACAGTGAAGGAACCAGCAACCCAGCCCAGAGCCCCTGGAAAAGCTCTTATCTCCCTCATAAGGTCCCGGTCCCCAGAGAGGCAGCTGGGGCTGGAAGTCCCCAACAGGGCAGGGAAGGGATCCTTGCATCAGCCTGAAGCTGACTTGTTGCTTTTGCCCCAGGCTAAAGGACAGTAGTGCTTGACCCCTCTTAGCGTCTGTATTAGTGCTCTCCAGAGACACAGAACCAAAATGATACTGACATTGACATTGACATTGACATGGATGTTGATATTGCTATAGAAATACAGAGGAGTAGAAACATAGAGATACAGAGCAAGATCAGCCTTTGACGCCACCCGACCTGTTCACGTTCTCTGGAAGCTCGACTTTTCCCTCCCTATTGTTGGCTGAGTTCCCAGAACCAGGGTGATCAGCCCTGTACACTCCTGGTTGTAGAGGTAGAGAGGGAATCTGCACAAAGATATTGAGCCTAGAGCCTGGCCAGTCCAGGGACTGAAGATGTCCCAGGGGAGGGCAACCAGCAGACAGCTGCCCAGGTAGAGAACCCGAGACACTAACCCTACCCTGCCTGGACCACCCCAAGCTTGATCTCTAGAGACCAAGCTTAAAATTCAGTAATGCATCTACTCAAAAACCTTCACCCAGTCCCCATTGTGTCCCAAATGAGAACCTACATTACAGTCTAAGATTTGTGTCTTTCTAGACGGTGACCCCAGCTAGCCCAACATTCACACATCTCTGGAATAATCTCAACCCACATGTCTGGCACGATTCCTCCAGTTGTTCATGTCCTTCTCCAGGACAGCTCGCCCAGACACTCCAGTGAACCTATACACCTCCCTCGGCGTCCCCCGATGAGCCACTCAGCACGATATGGCTGAGATCATGCTCTTGGGATGCAGGGAGACCTGGTGAGGAAGAGAACGTGGGAAAGTTACCTTAACCTCCCAGTCCTCGGGCTTCCTGCGTGTCAAAATGAAGACTGCACCCACTCGTCTCGCTCAGTGGTCGTGAGGTTTATGGACAGGGCGTGTGGATCCACACTTCCGTCCGTGGGAAAGGGGCTTTCCCTCCTACTGCCAACCCTTTGGCTCAACAGGATTATTAGACTTTACTTTCCTGGACATACGGGTTGGGGGGGGGCATGGAACTTTTTGGAAGCTTTAATTTGGATCCGAAGAAGAAGGGTAGCCATCTTAGGGTGGGAGGGGTACGGTAGAGCAGATTTGGTGGTGCTTATGGGCCCAGAAAACCTCATGAAAACCTTGAGGGTTTAGCTGTGAGCTCTGGTTATCTTTAGCCAGCAGCATCTCTTTCCACATTAAGCAAGGCCAGCCCTCAGTCACACTTTCGGTTTGAGCTGGATTGACATAGGTGTGGGATCCTTGTATGAAGTCTCCTGATTAACCCAGGGGCCAGAAGTCAAGGGACCCTCAGATAAAATCATTTTTCTTCTCCATTCTCTCCTCTCCTCAGAGCCCTCATCCCTCCAGACCTCTGTTATTGATGTCTCTCTGCATGACTCCCGCCTTCCCCACTGGATCTGAGGCACTGTGTAGGCAGGGCGAGCTGGCTCAGGGTCCAGCCAAGGCTGGAGGATGCGCGGATTAGTCTGCAAGTCTCAGGCAGCGCCCGGCAGGGTATTAGAGCCTTGCTCAGGGAGTCGGGATTAAGGAAATGTCCGTGTGTGTTGCAGTCTCCTTCACATTTGCTGAGACAAACGCTGAACTGAAACGCAGCTGGTGGGAGGAAAGCTATTTATTTTGGCTTACAGTCTTGAGGGGAAGCTCCATGATGGCAGGGGAGAGAGATGGCAGAGCGGAGCAGTCAGGCAAGTGAGCCGACTCTAACAAGGGGGACCTGACGTTAAGACTCCTAAGGCCGCCCCCAGCAGCACACACCTCCTCTAGCAAGGCTCCCCCTCCCCGAATGGCCGAGAACCAAGCATTCAAAACACATGAGTTGATGGGAGACACCTAATTCAAACCACCCACAATGTGGAAACCAGGACTTCCACTCATTTCCAAAGGACTCTATGAATCTCAACAGCTAAACACAGTTTTATTTCCCCTCACACACAATTAATCCGAGTTTCTGAAAGTGGTGCCTGAGACAATGTTTTTTCAAGCATCTGGATAATTCCACTGTAAACAAAGCAAGATTTTTCTGGGCTGTCTTTTATGATGCTCTGACTTAATCTGTTTTTTTTTTTGTTTTTTTTGTTTTCTTCTTTAGACCCCTCAGCATAAGGGTTCGGAGGAAAGTTAGAACCAAAACCGAGCCCGTAAGCTTAACTTCTTATGCAAATGTTCACAAAGGTCTCATAATTACAGACAACACAAGTTTTTCATAATTTGCATGCTTGTTCTGTTCCTGGGGGTCACTTGTTCTGCAACAATGGTTGTGCTGAGCACTGGACTCCCAGCACCCTGCTTAGCTAGGCCCCTCCACATTCCAATCTCATGAGAGAAGAGTCCCAAGGTCCCGTTCTCAGAGCTTTAACCCTCTCCTGTCAGAACCTGCAGGACCAGCACTGAGGTTGGGGGCGCCGGTGGCTCACAAGCTGAGGGTTTCATCCAGAGGCAAGACACTAGGTGAGACCAGCTATTTGGGACAGCCTGCACGTTTCACGGAAGGCTGTACCTCTTGAAGCATTAACTTGTGGGGCTGAGGCAGGGCCATCCCTTTGGGCATTCTGGTTGTACTAGGATCGCAGAGACCAATCAACCCTTATTTCTTTTAGATCAAAGAGTTGACTAAAAGGTCAGGGGACTCCATCTGGACGTGTCTGTCACTGAGCGTGTCACAACAGCCTCCTCTGTGGGATTACGAGTGAGCCAGCTCCAGGAGGCATCATGGCACAATGAGCTATAAAACGTGTGTCAGATCCTGGCTGTCAGTGACAACGAATGTGATTTGAGAAAGCTATTTTATCTTTAGATTCCTCATCCACAGCACGAGGATTAAAATGCTCCTCCTGGGACTTGAGAGATGGCTCAGTGGTTGAATGTGTTTCCTGCGCAGGCACAAGGGCCTGAAGACCATTCTAGTTCAAATTCTCAGGACCCACAGTAAGCAGCTGGATATGGCCATATGCGCTTGAATCCCCACTTGCATGGGGAAGCAGAGACCTGGGAATCCCTGGAGCTCGAGAAAGAAAAAAAAAAAAAAAAGATGGTAGGCTCAGAATTAGTAAGAGACTCTGGCTCAGAAAAGAACAGGTAGGAGAATGAAGGATGAGGACACCTGATTTTCTGCTCTGGCCACCACAGGTGGGCACACCCCACCACAGGTGAATGCATGGGGTGCTACGAGGGCATATACGTGTGCATATACTGCACTCATTGCATAACACACACACATGTGACCCCCCCCCACATAAGCAAAAGCAATAACAAATGAAAGAAAGAAAGAAAACAGAGGGCTGGAGAGATGGCTTAGTGGTTAAGGCACTTGCCTGAGAAGCCTAAGGACCCAGGTTCGATTCTCCAGGTCCCATGTAAGCCAGATGCACATGGTGGCACATGTGTCTGGAGTTCATTTGCAGTGGCTAGAGGCCCTGGCATGCCCATTTTCACTCTCTGTCTCTAATAAATAAATAAAAAGAAAGAAAACAGAATGTTCTTCCCTATTATTTGACATTAAAATTGTTTCTAGTTATTTTGCTTTGACAATATTCTTAGTATTGGGTTTAGAATCCAAGGTCTTGACTCATGAATGACATGTGGGGAGCTTTTACAAACTAAAGACCTGCACCCATTAAGTGAGAACCCACGAGGGCATAGCTCAGGGATGGGGTGTCTGGAGAAAGTTCTTCAAGTCTTCTTGATGGACACTCCTGGTTCAAAGCTGTCCGCGACAGGCCTGGGAGACTTTGACATGTTTAAAACCTGTGTGGTGATTTTTACTCGGGTGTGGTGACGCATGCCTTTAATCCCAGTACTCAATAGGCAGAGAGATACGCGGATCGCCATGAGTTCGATGCCACCCTGAGACTACATAGTGAATTCCAGGTCAGCCTGGGCTAGAGAGTGACCCCTACCTTGAAAAAAATAAAAATAAACAAAAACTTCTGTGATTTAAAAAAAATACATTTATTATTTTCAAGAAAAGAGAGAGAGGGAGACAGAGAGAGAGGAAGAGGGAATGGGCGGGCCAGGCACTGAAAAGGAGCTCCAGATGCATGTGCCCCTTTGTGCATCTGGCTTTATGTGGACACTGGGGAACTGAACCCAGGCTGCTAGGTTTTACAAGCAAGTGCCTTAACAGCTGGGCCATTTCTCCAGCCCCAGCAACAAGTTAAAATGGGCACATTGATAAACTGGAGCAAGTTAGCTTGCAGGAAGTGTGCCCAGACAAGTACTCAGTCTGTCTGTCTATCTCCTTTCTAGATTTCCAAAGGCTAAGCACTTCACTTACATTTCATTTCTATTGCTGCTCTGGCCCAATCTGCTGACCTCCTGATGTGTTAATCCTCTCTACCTGATGAAATCTTTTTGCTTGGATGGGAGCAGACAGTTCCAGGTTATCTTGTCCTAACTGAAGACTCTGTGCATGTGCGTGTGTGTGTATGCACGCGCGCATGTGTGTGTGTGCAGGTGCCTGTGCATGTTTGCACCAGTGTCTCAGATGTCATTCATTCCTTAGGTGCCTTCCAAATTTTGGAGACAGTGTCAGTCATCTGGAGCTCACCAATTATGCCAGTCTGGCTGGCTGGTAGCCCTACCTGTGATCTTTCTGTCTCTACTTCCCCAGCACTGGGATTGCAAGTGTATGCTACCATGCACAGTTTTTTTTTTTTTAAAAAATTTATTTATTTATTTATTTGAGAGAGAGAGAGAAAGAGAAAGAGGCAGAGAGAGAGAGTGGGTGCACCAGGGCTTCCAGCCACTGCAAACAAACTCCAGATGCATGTGCCCCCTTGTGCATCTGGCTTACATGGGTCCTGGGGAATTGAACCAGGGTCCTTTGGCTTTGCAGGCATGTACCTTAACCACTAAGCCATCTCTCCAGCCCAGCCATGCACAGTCTTTATTTGTATGGGTTTTGGGGATGGGACTCAGGTCCAACACTTTGCAACTGAGCTATCTCCCCAGCCTGAATGCTTGACCTCTCCCTAACCCTATTCTATTCGAAATCTTTTTTTTTTTTAATTGAGAGAGTCTTATTCTAAAGCTTAATGGCAAGTTACTTAATAGTGACTCAATTATTTTTTAAATATATATTATTTATTTGCAAACAGAGAGAGATAAAGAGAAGAGAGACAGACAGAAAGAATGGACATGCCAGGGCCTCCAGCTGCTGCAAATGAGCTCCAGATGTATGTGCCACTTTCTGCATCTGGCTTTATGTGGGTACTGGGGAATCAAAATTGGGTTGTTAGGCTTTGCAGGCAAGAGCCTTAATGGCTGAGCCATCTCTCCATCCCATGGCTCAGGTTCTTTTTATTTTATTTTACTTTTATAAAACATATAGATTTTAACTGGGCATATGACAGTGGTCATACACTACACACTTTGTAGCAAACATCTTTTTTTTTTTATTAACAACTTCCATGATTATAAAAAACATCCCATGGTAATACCCTTCTTCCCCCTACTTTCCCCTTTGAAACTCCATTCTCCATCATATCCCCTCCCCATCTCAATCAGTCTCTCTTTTATTCTGATGTCATGATCTTTTCCTCCTATTATGATGGTCTTGTGTACATAGTCCATGACTCAATTCTTAATGTTTGCAGGACATTTTGAAGGTGTCTTTAGCTCTTCCCTTCTCTCACACCCTACATCCTATACACAAGCAAATGACATTGGTGTAACCTTTGCCAAATAGCCAGAATTAACAATTTATTTCTGTAGTCATGTCTACCACTCTATCCTCAGCTACTGTGACCTCTCTCTTGACTACTTGTCATAGCATCTAAGTGAAGACCCCCACCTCCGCCATTGGCCTGCTATAGCCAAATGTCTCCTTAATAAGACCTCTCCCCTGTATTCTCCATCTTGGATCTTGGCCCAGTCTGCTCAACCTCTTCCTCTTCTCTGCTTTCTTTTTAAAAGATGTTTTATTTTTATTTATTTATTTGAGAGAGAGATAAATCAGCAGGGAGAGAGAGAGAGAGAGAGGGAGAGAGAGACAGAGAGAGAATGGGTATGCCAGGACCCCCAGCCGATGGAAAAGATCTCCAGATGCATGCAACCCCTTATGCATCTGGCTTATGTGGGTCCTAAGGAATCGAACCTGGGTCCTTTGGCTTCTTAGGCAAGTGCCTTAACTGCTAATGCATCCCTCCAGCCCCTCTGCTTTCTTTTTCTTTTGAGTGCTTTTGTTGTTGTTGTTGTTGTTTGAAGTAGGGTCTCACTGTAGCCCAGGCTGACCTGGAATTCACTATGTAGTCTCAGGGTGGCCTCAAACTCATGGTGATCCTCCTACCTCTGCCTCCCAAGTACTGGTATTAAAGGTGTGCATCACGCAGGTCTGGCTTAAGTGCTTTAAAAAAATTTCAGGGCTGGAGATGTAGCTTAGTGATTAAGGCGCTTTCCTGCAAAGCCTACGGACACAGGTTTGAGTCCTGAGAACCCACATAAGCCATATGCACAAGGTGACACGGGCACATCAGGTGGTGCACGTGTCTGGAGTTTGATGACAGTGGATAGAGGCCCTGGTGCACCAATTTGCTTGCACTCTCTCTAAAAACAACAATAATTTTAAATATTATATTTTTTAGAGAATGAGTGAGTGTGTGTGTAGGCATGCTAGGGCCTCTTGCGGATGTAAATGAATTCCATATGCATGTGCCACTTTGTGCTGGTTTTATGTGGGTGTTGGGGAATTGAACCCAGACCACAGGCTTTGCAAGCAAGTGCCATTAGCTGCTGAGCCATCTTCCCAGCCACTCTTTTAGCACTTTACTATACTTATAATTGTGTTCATTTTGTTGTTGGTTGTCTTCTACTAGCATACAAGTTCAGGTAAGGCATGGTTTTTGTCTGTTCTATCAGTGCTAAGTTCTCAGTGCTTAAAACAGTACCATGCTCCCCGTTCCCTCCATGTGTACATATAAAACACACACAGGTTTGTTGGTGAATGAAGGAATCCTCACAACATCGAGGTATTATTTTCTCCACTTTATAAACATGGAAGGAGAGGCACAGAAGACACTTCCCCCAAGGCGCAAGGACAGAGCACAGGTGAGTGCTGACCCAAGGAGTGAACTGCTCCAGAAAGCATTTTCCTAAGGGGAAGAGGGGCCACTTTTTATAGCCTGCCGCAGCTTCCTGCTACATGTGGCTACTGCCCATGTGCTTGAAATCAAGACTCATGGAGCCACAGACTAACATGCATGTTCCGCTCTGTTTTCCTTCCTTCCTTTCTTTTTCTTTTTTTACTTTCTTCAGGTTTATCTAGCCCCTTGTTTATGGCCTTATTAAGATTGTTTAATATGTTTATTGTAATTTTGCCTTGCATATCTGTGCTTTGGATTGCCTCCGTTTTTTTAATATTTTAATTTATTTATCTGGGATAGAGAGAAAGAGGAAGGGAGGGAGGGAGGGAGGGAGGGAGAGAGAGAGAGAGAGAGAGAGAGAGAATGGGCACCCCAGGGCCTCTAGCCACTGCAAACACGTGCTACATTACGCATCTGGCTTTTCATGGGTACTGGAAAATCAAACCTGGGTCCTTAGGCCTTAACCACTGAGCAATCTCAGTCTCTAGTTTTCTTTCCTTCTTTCTTTCTTTCTTTCTTTCTTTCTTTCTTTCTTTCTTTCTTTCCTTCCTTCCTTCCTTCCTTCCTTCTTTCTTTCTTTTTTTTTTCAAGGTAGGGTCTTGCTTTAGCCCAGGCTGACCTGGAATTCACTATGTAATATCAAGGTGGCCTTAAACTCATGGCGATCCTCCTACCTCTGCCTCCCAAGTGCTGGGATTTAAAGGTATATGCCACCACACCAGGCCTATTTTCCTTTCTTAAGACAGGGTCTCCTGCTATCCAGACTGACTTCATACTCCTGGGCTCAAGTGATCCTCCTGCCTCAGCCTGCTAAATAACTGGGACTTCAAACATGTGATATCATGCCTGACTTCAATTTTGAAGTCAGAAGTCTTCCTATCCCAGTCTCCAAAGCTCTTTGGGACATGCCACAGCCACCCCACAGGAATTCGAGGCACATCAGCCAGCGCTGGCATGTTAAGAGGTTGAAGCTCCTCAGCTTTGTGGCTAAGCATTCCTTTCCACTGTGAGCAATACCAGTGGGAAAACCCTCATATCAGGGCAGGCTGCTAAAGAAAAGAATCCCAGGGAGCAGGCGTTTATCATTTGTATTGGGGTAAGTGCAAGACAAGGGTCTAGGGTGTGATGGGAAGAGGTGTGGAAGGAATGAGGGAACTCTGTGGGGAAGTAGTGACCTGTGAGGTTGGAGGAAACCAGAACAATGTGGTGTCTGGGGTCAGACATTGTTCCTCAGAGAACATTCTAGAAATAAGATCAGGAATGGATCTATATGCAGAAACAAGGAAACTCCCCTGAGAGCATTAAGATACAACTTTACAAAATGCAGACATATCTTGGAGGGGAAGAGTTAGTGTAGATAGGATGGCCAGTCCTCTTAGTCTTGAGTTCAAAGCCCTTCATGCTGAGGGGGGAGCCCAGGATATTGTACCTGATAGGTAAATGCTCCCACACTGTTACATCACAGTCCCCAATAAAAGCACCTCACGTGAGTCAATGGAGCTTAGCAAAGCGACTTTGTGTGACTGTGAAAGTATGGGCATGAAGGAAGAGACTAGAACTGTCTGAAAAAGAGTGTGTGTGTATGTGGGGGGGTACTCGCCCCTCCCACTTACCAAATTAGGAGCTATAGGCTAGAGAAGCAAACTGAGGGAGGAGAGGGGTGATAATGAAAGTGTGAACTGCCCCAGCCTGTGCTTATTCAACAGTTGTGAAGTTGGCCCTCACTTTTGGGGAGAAAATGATAAATTGTTCATTAATTTGTAATCAAACTGGCTAGCTAGTTTGATAAAAATTAAGTGAGAAACTGCCCTCTGTCTTCTTCCAAATAGACTTCAAATAGATCAAGGATGAAAATAAAAAAGAAGCAACCCATGCAGTATAGAAGAAAATGAGAGAACATTCTAGTAATCTTCAGAAAGACAAAAGACTGGGCTAGAGAGATGGCTTAGTGCTTAAGGTGTTTGCCTGCAAAGCCAAAGGACCCAGATTTGATTGCCCAGGACCCACGTAAACCAGATGCACAGAGTGGTTCATGCCACTGGAGTTTGTTTACAGCAGCTGAAGGCCCTGGTGTGCCCAGTCTCTCTCTCTCCGTGTCAAATAAAATAAATAAATAGGGCTGGAGAGATGGCTTAGCAGTCAAGGTGCTTGCCTGTGAAGCCTAAGAATGCATGTTCAAATCTCCAGGTCCCACATATCCAGACACACATGCACAAAAGGGGCGCACACGTCTGGAGTTCATTCACAGTGGCTGAAAGGCCCTGGTGTACCCATTCTCTCTCTCTTCTTCTCTCTGTCTCTCTCAAAAAATTAAAAATAAATGAATAAATTTAGTTTAAAAAGAAAGACAAAAGACTGACAGATTTAACTGCATAAAAGGAAAATTTAAGAAACCACAAAGTTAAAAACCAAATATTACTGTGGAAGAAAAAATCAAATATAGGGCTGGAGAGATGGTTTAGTGGTTAAGGTGCTTGCCTGTGAACCATGTTTGACTCCTCAGATTCCACATAAGCCAGATGCCCAAGGTGTTGCATGCACAAGGTCGCATATGTGCACAAGGTGGCACATGTGTCTGGAGTTTGATTACAGTGGTTAGAGGGCCTGGAGTGCCACTTCTCTCTCACACACACAAAAAGCCAGTCTGTTGGGCTTGGCTCAAAAAAAAGGGGCGGGGGGTTAATAGCACTGACATTAATATTAATATTGGATTTGGAGTTGGAGTCAAGTTGAGGTCTGAGTAAATACTTCAGTGGGGACAAGAGGGCCTCAGACTCTGTTCCTTCACCCTAGCCTTCCTAAAGGTATCTGCCCCTTCCTCAGCCCCCACTAGATCAGCCTTGCCTCTGGGTACCAGGAACTGAACCCCTCACTACTCCACTCAGATGGCTCATCCTGGTAGAACTGTCCCCTCCTGGGCGTAGGCAGGGGATGCGCGCCAGGAGGAGCTATGTGACAGCCCTCCCCTTCAGCCATTCTGGGCTTCTGTGCTGGAAAGAAGGGACAAGACTGGAGGGCAGTGGGGAGGTAGGAAGCCCAGCCAGACGGGCTAGGGGAGAAGTGAAGGCTGAGAGCAGCAGCAGAACGGGAGGGGTGACAACTGAGGGAAATGGGGTGGGAGCCATGGGGAGTTCGATCAAGGGGGGGGCGGAAGCCCAGGTGGCATACTGATTGAGAGGGTTAATAACCTCCCGATCCCTACTGTCCAGAATTCTCTTTACTTGTTTTCAGGAAGTAATGTGATGAGTGAAAGCTCACCTTGAGACATCAATTACTTACCTGTTTCAATTAGAGGTGACTTGTTGGTTTTCTCCTGCGCCACACCATGCTGGGCATCGGGAATCCTATCTGTCCACAGGCACGTTTTCACGAGCTTTACAGCACCGAGAGAAGACATGGCTTTAGAACGGAAAGCCACAAATAACAGGGTTTTCTGCCAAGTCTGATCCACTGCTTTTCAGGGAGGTCACAGAAAACCAAGGTGTGGGTTTCTTGGGTTTACTGAACCTGCTATGGGCCAGGCACTAAGCCAGGCATAGTGGATATGGGGTTGACCACGGCTGTGCCTTTGTTAATTTAACATAACACCTAAATATGAGGTCACTTGGTGTCCAAAAAAAACTGCCTTTGGATCAGCCTAGTCCATTTCAAAGCTGCTGAAATCTCTTGCCTTCTTGGCCTTTTATTTTTGGTGTGTAGCCAAATAATAATGATTTTTAAAAAGGCCAGGAATTTCTTTTCATCATAATTGTAGCTATTTAATCCACTGCCACTTTTTTAAAGAATTCCATTGAATTTTTCTTATGGGAGAAAAAGATTCTTTGTTTAAATCTATTTGAGAAAAAGTGGGAGAGGAAGAAAGAGGCAGAGGCAGATATATATAGATAGAGAGAATGGGCACACCAGGGCCTCTAGCCACTGCAAACAAACTCCAGGCATATGCACCATCCTGTGCATCTGGCTGGGTACTGGGCAATCGAACCTGGGTCCTTTGGCTTTGCAGGCAAGCACCTTAACCACTAAGCCATCTCTCCAGCCTCCCCTCCCCGCTTTTTTTTTTTTTTTTTTTTTGCCAGGATCCAGCTTCAGAACAAAGGGAAATGTTACAGAGAGCAAAGCTGATACTGTTTAAAAGTATATTGGGGCTGGAGAGATGACTCAGAGGTTAAAGATGCTTGTTCACAAAGCCTAATGGCCTGGGTTTGATTCTCCAGTACCCACATAATGCCGGATGCACAAAGTGGTGCATGCATCTGGAGTTTGTTTGCAGCAGCTAGAAGCCTTGGTATACCCAAACACACACACACACACACACACACACACACACACACAGAGAGAGAGAGAGAGAGAGAGAGAGAGAGAGAGAGGGAGAGAGAGAGAGATAAAAACTTAAAAACCATGTTAATAGACTCATGCTTTGTCACAGCATGCTATTGCTTAGCAAATGGAGGAATTCTTGAAACAGGGCCAGTCTAGCCAAGCGCCACCCCAGCAGGAGAAGGGTCCCTCTGCCAAGATGTCATTAAAAGAAATCAAATGACCCAGCCTGCTGCCCACATGCCACTCTCTGGGTTTGGGGACAAAATTGTGGTATGCCATGCTGCACTCTCTTCCTGGACTAGCACAGACATTTCAGTGCATTCTGGAAGAATCAATAGAGATTTAGAGGACTCAAGGAGCCCGACTTGCAACTAGGGAACAAAGGACTTGGGTTCTAGTCTTGACTTCCCCGTTGAAGACAATGAAATGAAACGAGGAGGCGGTTTTAGTCTCCAGTGCTTGACAGGATGAAGCGCTGACTTTGTTTCCAGAAACTCATTCATGAGGCACAGAGTCAGCACATACATTCTGAGTACCCACAGGGCCACCAGGCTCTGGGCTGACCCTTGGGCACAGTAAACAGAATGGACACTGAGTGGTAGAAGACAGTCCCAAGGGTTCCACCTGCCAGGTAGGGGTGGAAGCCCATGACTTTGAGGGCTGAGGGGAGGCCATAGGAAGACCACAGGTTGTTCCCACCTACCTGTGACCTTGAAGAACCCAGTCCCAGGAGTCAAGATGCTTTTCTCTTTGTCATGTGACCAGCTTCCAGAGCTCGGAACAAGACACTTGAGGCCCTGCGCTTTGACTGTGTCAGGGGTGAGACATGGGGCTGAATGAATGTGAGTCCTGAGAAGCCTGCCTTTAGCCCCATGCCCTTGCCCTTGGGTACAGAGGCCACTACAGAGCCAGGAACAGCCGTGGATCAGGACAGGGCTAGGCTGCTTGCTACGATTACAGAACCCATCTGCTCCCTCGCTGCTGGTAGAGCTGCCCCTTTTTAATAACCAACTATGTGAGATCCAATTAAGATCTGGAGCTTCATCTCTCTTCCGGGGAGGCCTCACAATGGGCATTTTTTTTTTTCTTGCAGGAATATGAGTGAGGCCCTTTGCAGGTTTTTTTTTTTTTTTTTGGTACAGCAAATAGCACACACACAGAGAGAGAAATAATAATAATAATAATAATTAATAATTAATAAGAATAATAAAACTTGTGTTCAAAGAGGCCAGTCAGGGGATTTCTTTTCCCATTTTCCCCCATGGAAGGCTGTCCACAACACCGGCACCATCGGGCTGTGGCAGGCCTGCTCAGACAGGGGGACGTGTGCGCCTTTGTTAGGATGGGATGAATAGGGTGTCCCTGCACCCAGACCTGGCCTCTCAGCTAACAAAGGGCCCCTTTGTCACCCTGGGCAAAGAGTGCTGCTGAGGTTGCCACAGCAACTCAGGGACACAGACTTAATGTGTAAGTGACATTTCAGATGGGAAGCGGGCATTCAAAAATTCAGATTTCCTTATGTAGAGTGGTTTCCTTCTTGGAGTGTTCTAAAGAAATTACATAGCAAACAAAGGAGAACGGAACAACGCCATCAATCCTCAGCCCAAGCCAACAAATAAGAGCATGGAATTTCAGCTTGCTGGGCCCTCCTCTGCGGACAAGAAAGTTGGGCAAAAGCTTTATTTTGGGCATTGTTGGGGGGCCGTGGTGAGCTGTGGGCTTTCTTTTCTAAAAGGGAAATGGACACTTTTTAAAGAGACTTGAAAAGAGAAACAATCCAGGTTTCTAGCCTCTGGACACAGTATGCCTTCTCCTTGTCTCTGTTTACAGGGTGGTCTGCAGTGCACCCTGGGGTGGGGCATGTAAAGATGGCAGGTTCTGGCTGCCCACAGTGCTTGGTGTAGCGGGGGGGGGGGAGGGCATCTCTTGTGTGAGCATCTCCATCGTCTCTCCGAAGCTTCAGTGGCAGGCTAGGCAGTTGTGCAGGGATGCCGCGGAGGAAGGCAGGTGAGCAGGGCCTGATGGAGGAGGGGGAGAGGGCACCTGGGGGCTTTGCTGCTGCCGGCTGGGTGAAATGGGAGAGGAAGGAAAGGAGGGTGGGAGGAAGGCCATGTCTGCATTGTGTTCGAGGGGAGAGCAATGTAAATGCTAGGATACAGGCTCAGATGCATTTACCCAACTGCCGCCATCAACGCGAGATATTTTCCCTCAACGCCTTATTATGACAGTTTAATAGACAGCGTTGGACGACTGGTGCAGCGAACACCTGTCTGCCAGCACCTGGATCCCAGCCATTAACGTTTTCCTCTCCCGGCTCCAGCATGTGCTTATCTCTAGCCAGCCGTGAAGCTGTGTTATTGGAGGGCACGTTTCAAATTGCAGACATCCCTTTCACCACCCTCCCCCGAGAGGGATCAGAAAACATATCGCTGCTAGAGTCCAATATTTGTTTCAACTTTTCTTTCCATCTGAAATTTACATACAACGAAACGTACAAGTCTTCAGCTTAAATCTGCTGAATTTTGACAGATGCCTCCACCCGTGTCACCCAAACCTTTATGAAGATGAGTAACACTGAGATCACCCAGAAAGTTCCCTCATGTTGCTTCTCAAGCAACTGCACCCCCTAAAACACACACCATTTTATCATTTACTTTTCACTTACTATTTAAAAAAAAATTTTTTTTTTTGTTTGTTTGTTTTTGTTTTCTGAGGTAGGGTCTCATGCTAGCTCAGGCTGACCTGGAATTCACTATGTAGTCTAAGGGTGGCCTTGAACTCTTGGCAATCTTCCTACCTCTGCTTCTGGAATACTGGGATTAAAGACATGCGCCACCATGCCCGGCAAAAATATTTTATTTACTTATTTATTTGCATACCTAGAGAGAGAGAGAGAGAGCATCATCAGGTGCACCAGGGCCTCTAGCCACTGCAAACAAACTCCAGATGCATGCACCACCATGTGCATCTGGCTTTATATGAGTACTGGGGAATTGAACTCCAGTCATTAGACTTTGCAGGAAAGTGCCTTAACCTCTGAGCAATCTCTCCAGCTCACTATTTTATTTGTATAGGTTAAAACATGTGTGTGTTTTCACATACATGTGAGACTGTGGGTGTGCACATGCCACAGCATGCATGTGGAAGTCAGAGGACGACGCTCAGGTCAGTCTGCCTTTTCCTTCATGTGAGGCAGGGTTTCAGCTATTGGTGTTCTTTGCAGCGCTCACTGTGAGCTTCTGGAAAGTTCTCCTGTTTCTGCCTCCCATCTTGTCTTCAGCGTGCTGGGATTACAGTAGCTGGCTATGGCTTCTGGCTTTGCACATGGGCTCTGAAGAGGATGGAACTCAGATATTCAGGCTTGAGGGGTGAATCCGGATCCATCTCTCCAGCCTTCACTTACTTCTCTTCCTAGGCTGCTTTCGAGTTCCCATGGGTGGTCATTCTCTGTTCACACACTCTATGTTTTCTTTAGTCATTCAGGGTCATCTCTGTCTCAGGCACTGGGAGTGTGGTCCCGTATGAGACAGTCTGTAGGTACTGTGGGATCAAGTGGCCGGGTTTGAATCTCAGATAATGGTGTTTTCTTCAGAAGTTCACTTAGGTTCTCTAAGCTTTTCTTCCCTGACTTGTACTTTGTGGATGGTAACATTAGCACCAACCCCACAGGTTTAGTAGGTGGATTCCACAAGACAATACCTGCCAAACACTTAGTACCCAGTAACCACTCAATATACATATTTGTCTCAAGGGAGGCAACAGCTGACCAGTGGCCATCAGGACTTTGAAGCCCCTTTATTTATTTATTTGATAGAGAGAGAAAGAGAGGAAGAAAGAAAGAGAGATAGAAGCCGATAGAAAGAGAATGAGCATGCCAGAGTCCTTCAGCCACAGCAAAAGAACTCCAGACACATGCGCCACTTTGTACATCTGGCTTATGTGGGTACCAGGTCTTTAGGCTTCACAGGCAAGCACCTTAACCACTGAGCCATCTCTCCAGTCCTAACCCCCCCCTTTTTTTTAAATGTCTCCTGACTGGTGACTAAACTTCTATTTGTACAATATTAGCCGCTAAACACTCCGTTTAATGAATGACTTTGGGACAGGAAATTTAGGCTTCTGTAGAATGATTTCCCAGGACCCAGAAGTCACTTAGAAGGATGTAACTGGAGAGTTATACATCATTCACTTTTGTGTTCTTGTCATGATGGTTCCCCTAAGGTGCGCCTGTTTTCAAAGTCACTAACAGGTGGGAACAGTCATTACCACATGTGGCCTTGCAAAGTGTCTTCTTCAAGGTGAGACGTCACAGGCAGCTCTGTCTTTATTCTCTTTTCCCCAAACCTTGAATCACTGAAGTCACTGAAGGAGACGGAAAATTTGGGAATAGAATGGTGTCTGGAAAATGGTGTGTCATTACCTTTAGAAGTGGGGACATCAGCAGACATCCTTTTGTGATAAATAAGGGAGCCATAATATCACAAATTCCTGATTCCAGGCAGCCCAACCCTGCCCAGAGCTGAGCCAACTGAAGCTCAGTTTTAGGGCCAAGAAATGCTCATCTCCTTCACCTGCCTAATACCTACACATCCTACCGTACTCAGCTCAGGATCACGTCCCTCAGGAAGACCTCTTTCCTTTGGTTTCATTTTGCACTCACCTTTTTTTTTTTTTTCAAGGTAGGGTCTCACTCTAGCCCAGGCTGACCTGGAATTCACCATGTCGTCTCAGGGTAGCCTCGAACTCATGGTGATCATCCTATCTCTGCCTCCCAAGTGCTGGGATTAAAGGCGTGCGCCACCATGCCTGGCTTGTACTCAGCTTTATTCTGTTTCTCCACCTGTATTAAGTTGGTAATATACCTGTCTGTCTCCACTATCCACCTGTGAATATAGATTATGTTTGGTCATAGTTTAATTTCTTCTTCTTAGCATGTGCTCAAGTGTAATTTCATCTATGGGTTTAGCTGATATTTGTTCCACAAATTTCCAAGTTCAGGCACTGTACTGTTTTATTTTTGTTTTGGACTGGAGAAATGGCTCAGCAGTTAAAGGTGCTTGCTTGCAAAGCCTACTGACCTGGATTTGATTTCCTAGTACTCATGTAAAGCCAGACATACAAACTGGCGTATACCTCTGGAGTTCATCTGCAGATGCATGAGGCTCTGGTATGCCCATTCTCTGTCTTATTCTTTTTCTCTCTCTACTAGTAAATAAATAAATAAATAAAATATTTTAAAGAAAATATTTGTATTTGGGGGCTGGGGAGATGGCTTAGCCGTTAGAGACACATATTCTGTGGAATCGCTTACTCAAGTTTAGTCCCCTGCACCCACATGAAGCTGGAGGCAAAGTGGCCCATGTCTGTAATCCCAACATACCTACAGCAGTAGGAGGCAGAGTCAGGAGGATGACTGGCCTTCCCTGCATCAAAACAAGATGAGATAAAACAAACAGACAGACAAACAAACAAATGAAAAAAAAGAGAGAGAGAGAGACCTTATCTCATATAAGGTGGAAAGAGAGAACCAACACCCCAAGGTTGTCTTATAACCTTGACTTGTGTGCTGTGGCATGTACATGCCTTTACACACACACACACACACACACACACACACACATTCACACAAATAAAATATTTGTATTTTACCCACTTGCTATAAAAATTTGGAAGCCAGATGCACAAGGTGGTGCATGTGGCTGGAGTTTGTTTGCAGTGGCTAGAGGCTCTGGTGAGCCCGTTCTCTTTTTCTCTCTCTTATTGTCTCTCTCTCTCTCTCTCTGCCTCTTTCTTTCTTACTCACTCTCTCAAATAAGTTAAAACAATTGGAACAAATTTTGCTATACAAAATATACATGCAGGACTGGAGAGATGACTGAGTCAGTGGTTAAGGTTCTTGCCTGAAGAGCCTTACCCACGTAAAGCCAGAGGCACAAAGAGGTGCATGCACCTGTAGCCTGACTGCAGCAGTTGGAGGCTTGGCGCTCCCATTCTATTTGTCTGTTTCTGTTCTATCTCTCTCTGCTTCAAGTAAATAAGTAAAATATTTTTTAAAAAATAAAATACACATGTAGCATAAAATATGCCATAATTATATTGACAAGCTTTGAGTATACTTCATTAAGAAAATAAGGAAAAAGCAGACATAATAGAGTCTCTAAAACTATACAACATTTTACAATGATCTATTTGAAATTCAAAGAACATTTGAAATAAGGAAAATTTAAAACTTTCTGGAGAAACATAACTTATCAAAATGTACTGAATAACATAAAAATATAATGATTCAACTAAAGTTTAAGAAGTGAAATCTGTTGTCAAAATTCTTCTCTACCTCAGTAAGCAAAACCAGTAGCTTGGCAAAATTGGCACAAAGGAGCTATAGATCAATTTCAATTATTAACATAGATGCAAGTTGAAATTAGCAGCATATTAAAAAATAAGCTATGATCATATAGAAGTTTCCAAAATTATCTCAGTAGTTCAACAGGCTGAACAGGTTCAATATTATCTATTAATGTACTACATAATATTAAAAGATAAAACTCAGATGAGTATTTTAGTAGAAGCTCCAAAAAAGGTTTTAAACTATAACTGGATCACACTAGAATAAATGTCTTAGTAGACTGGACTAAAAAGAAACTTTATCAATTGATAATCACTGAAAAACTTCAAATTAGCAGCTACCTTAATAACAACATGAAGTCTAAGAAGTCTATTCGTTAAATAAACAGACAAGAATGACTGAGTGTCACCAGTTCTAATTACCACTGATTCTAGAGGTGTTGGACAATGAAAGAAGAAAAGATAAAGATTACTTACTTTTGTTTGATGTAATCATTGGGAAATGTATACATGTATCAAAACATATTATACCATACACACACACACACACACACACACACACACATACACACACACATTCTGAGTAAGGGGTAAGTGGAAAGTTCAAGTGATAAAATGATTAGAAAAGAAGCACAAAATCAGGCTGGAGACATGGCTCAGTAGTTAATGTGCTTTCTTACAAAGCCTAATGACCAGGGTTCAATTCCCCAGTACCCATGTGAAGCCAGATGCACAAAGTGGCACATGCATCTGGAGTTCATTTGCAGGGGCTTGGAGGCCCTGGCATGCCCATTCTCTTTCTCTCTGTCTGCCTCCCCTCTCTCTGTCTTATCTGCTTGTAAACAAACAAACAAATAAATAGCAGAATCAATCTTTCTGGAGATCACATGATCATACAGTAACTTAGAGAGAATCCACAGGAAAAATAGAATAAATACTTTTCAATGGTAAGTTTTCTGGATACAAGATAAGCAATACTTACTTTAATAATATTCTTATATATTAATAGAGTTGTAAAAGTTAAACTACTTTTTATATACCGAATATTTCACTTCTCCTTAAGTTAATTTTGTAATTGAGTATAATTCCAATAAAACATTAACAGGGTTTTCCTTCTGTCTTAACCTGAAGTCATCTATGATCAGAAAGACCACAGATACACAATGGGGGGTAGTGAACAAGCGAGTTGCACAACCTGCTGTGACAGGCACTGAGAAGTGGCTTGGTCGTTCTGGGCTTAGTGGTTAAACGCTTGCCTGTGAAGCCTAAGGACCCAGGTTCGAGGCTCGATTCCCCGGGGCCCACATCAGCCAGACGCACAAGTGGGCGCACGCATCTGGAGTTCGTTTGCAGTGGCTGGAGGCCCTGGCGTGCCCATTCTCTCTCTCTCTCTCTCTGCCTCTTTCTCTCTCTGTCTGTCGCTCTCAAATAAATAAATAAAAATAAACAACAAAAAGTATTTTAAGATTCACAGAGGAAGTAGATCTACAGGGCTGCTCAGTGTGCCGGCATGTGCCTGGTAGTCAGTAACACGTGGCTGATATTAAAGCTTCATTCCATTTCCCTCAAGCTAGCAACATGCAGTCATTTCTGATTCCTCTTCTTTTAAAAATATTTTATTTTTATTTATTTCTTTGACAAAGAGGGAGGGAGAGGAGAGAGAGAGAGGGAGAGAGAGGAGAGAGATTGAATGGGTGCACCAGGGCCTCCAGCCACTGCAAACGACTCCAGACACGTGCGCCCTCTTTGTGCATCTGGCTAACGTGGGTCCTGGGGAATCGAACCTGGGTCCTTTGGCTTTGCAGGCAAATGCCTTAACTGCTAAGCCATCCCTACAGCCCTGATTCCTTTTCTTTTTAAAAATAATTTTCTTTTTTAAAATTTATTGATAGAGAAAGAGGGAGAGAGGGGGAGAGACAGAGAGAGAGAGAGAGTGAGAGAGAGAGAGAAAAAAAATGGGCACACCAGGGCCTCCAGCCACTGCAAACGAACTTCAGGTGTGTGTGCCCCCTTTTACATCTGGCTAACGTGGGTCCTGGGGAATTGAACCTGGGTCCTTTGGCTTTGCAGGCAAATGCCTTAACCGCTAAACCTTCCCTCCAGCCCCTGATTCCTTTTCTGACTGTGGTTCATTCACACGTCAACTTTTTGATTTCTCTCCCTCTGTGACCAGCACATAGTAGCACCCAGCTTGGCATTACCCATGGTTTTGCAGAAATGGAAGCTGAGGCTCAAAGAGGTACAGTGACTTAGCAGAGCAGAGCTCAGGATTTGAATGCAGAGCACTGAGGTCTCATCTTGTGTTCCTGTCCTGTGTGGGGCCCTGGACAAATCACCTCGTCCCAGAGTCTCCGCCACATGCATTGGCCCATTTCACCTTTTGCGCAGCAGATATTATGAGTGGCCACTTGTCAAAAGTAACAGACAGGTTTGCGTGTTATTGGCTCAGGTAAAGGGCCCCAGAAATTCCTCAGACAGTAAACACCCACTCCCAACAAGTTCACACAGAACAACCGGCAACATGACAGGGCAAGGCCAAGCTTTAGGACCTGCATGACTTCCCTAGTAGGTTTTACACCAGACTTTGCATCTGCCTCCTTGGTGACAATTCTTTTATGGGGGGAGGGGGTGGGTGCACATAGGGGACTGGCAAGATTGATGATTGCTGTTGCTGGCTGAGCCCAGGAAAGCCGGTGAGTGACAGCTGAGCTCACATGGGCCTCTAAGCTCTAAACACTGTTTTACAGCTTTGGCCAGAGTTAGTGAGACCAAGACTAGTGGAAATGTGGGAGTGGGGAGGGATACAGGTGAGAGCTTCCAATCTTAGGTCTACTTCGGGCCCTGCTGTTAGCTCTGGGGTGTTAAGAATTCCTCATGCTCCTAATTTTTCCCATTTGTAAGTGAGCATAGCGCTTTTGTTTCCTGAACTCCCCTACACCTACAACAGCGGTGTTTATATCATATATAATAGAAAAAAAATGAGATAAATGAGTGGTAAAATACCAAGATTCCTCATGCAGTCAGGAAAGAAATGCTATTATTTCTTCTTTCCAATGCTGTGTTAGTGATACTGGCCAGTGAAACAAGGTAAGAAAAAGAAACAAAACATATGAGGGTTAAAAAGGGAAAACAGGGCTGGGGAAATGGCTTAGCAGTTAAGGTGTTTGCCTGAGAAGCCTAAAGACCCAGGTTCAATTCCCCAGGACCCACATAAGCCAGATACACAAGCGGGCACATGTATCTGGAGTTCATTTGCAGTGTCTGGAGGCTCTGGCACGCCCATTCTCCACGACCCCCTCAAATAAATAAATAAATAAAACTATTTTTAAAAAGAGGGAAAACAAAGCTGGGCATGGTTGGTGCATGTATTTAATCTCAGCACTCAAAGGGATGCAGAGGTAGGAGGGTTAGGTCACTGTGAGTTTGGGGTCATCCTGAGACTACATAGTGAATTCCAGGTCAGCCTGGGCTAGAGCCAGACGCTACTTTGGAAAACCAAAAAAAGAATGGGAGGGCGAACAAACTTTCATTTTCACAGATGAGACAGAAAACTAACTTTTAAAAAAGATTTTATTTATTTATTTATATGAGAGAGAGGCAGTCAGAGAGAGAGAAAGAAGCAGATAGAGACAGAGAGAGAGAGAGAGAGAGAGAGAGGAGGAGAATGGGCGCGCCAGGGCCTCCAGCCATTGTAAAGGAGCTCCAGATACATGCACCACCTTGTGCATCTGCTTATGTGGGTCCTGGGAAATTGAGCCTCGAACCGGGGTCCTTAGGCTTCACAGGCAAGCGTTTAACCCCTAAGCCATCTCTCCAGGTCAGAAAACGAATTTTGAAAGAAAATAATCTACAAACAAATGGTTAGAATTAATAAGTGAGTCTCGGGATGTTGCTGGGTATAAGGACATTATATAAAACTTTATTTCTAATATATCCCAGGTCTGTATTGTTGAGAAACAATCTCAAAATTTTGCAATTTAAAATAACAATGAGCCATGCATGGCGACACTCTCACCTTTAATCTCAACTCTTGGGAGGCTGAAGTAGGAGGATCACTGTGAGTTTGAGGCCATCCTGGGCTATCGAGTGAGTTCCAGGTCAGCCTGAGCTACAGCGAGGCCCTACCTCGAAAACAATAAAACCAAAAATAAAAATAAGCACTTTGCATCTGTCACAGCTGCTGCACATTTTGGATTCACAGGGGGCTCAGCTGTACACTTTTCAGGGTTTTCATGTGGTTGTAAGTCAAGCAGTGGGAAGAATGGAACAGCAGGGTTCGGCTCAGCTGAGGACCAGCTAAGCACCAACCCCTCTTCACTTAGTTTTACGGTGTGCACATGGGGTTTCTCTGAGTGGGTTAGCGTGGGAGCCTAAGATTTCTTCCACGGTAGCTTAGAACTCCAAAGAAGAAGGTTCCGAGAGATGAAGGCAGGCAGAGGCTGCATCAACTTTTGTGACTTTGCCTCACGAGTCATCCAGCATCACTCCCGCCACCCTAGTTATCTAACACTACTCACCAAAACCAACCTTTGTTAAGGGGAGGTTTTCAGACGCCACTTCTTGGGAGGAGAGTCCTAGGATTTGTGGAGCTGTAAAACCACCACATTGCACTAGCAATACACAGAAGACAAATCACGTATAATAGCATCAAAACCATAAAAACACCGGGGTGTAAATGTCACAAAAGATGTGAGAGATATTTATGTGCAAAACTATAAAACAGTGCTGAGGGAACTATTAAAGCAATCTTACATAAGTGGACATACCATGTTCATGGACAAAAATAATTCACACGGAAATATCAACTTTATTTAAACTGCTCTAAAGATGTAATGTAATCACAATGAAAATTCCAGGTGTGTGTTTGTGTGTGTAAGCAAACAAGTTGATTTTAAGATTGCTATCCAAGTGCAGAGGTCAATAGCCAAGGGAGTCTTGAAGAACAAAGTGGGTGGACTTATTCTGTGGGATATGAAGATTTATGATAAAGATAATGGCACAAGGAAAAAGCAGCCTAACAGAACAAAATAAGGGAACTCAGAAACAGCCCCTTGTGCAGAGAACAACTTGATTTATGCCAAAGCACTGAAGTCTGTGTGTGTGTGTGTGAGAGAGAGAGAGAGAGAGAGAGAACGAGAGAGAGGAGAGAGAGATATCTCCTTTTTTGTTTTTGCAATGAGTATTGCTGGGCTAGTGGGGTCATCCGGATGGGAGAAGGGGCCAGTGGGAAATTTCTTTTGATAAGGTGGAACTCTCTATTTCTAGAAACAATAACTACTGAGACTTACTTAGAACTTCTTTCCTTTCCGAGTTGTAATTTCCCTCTGTTGTTTTCAAACCTTCACTGAAAGACTGTTTCCCACCCCCAGCGCGCGTTCCTGGATTTTAAAGGTTACAAATAGTGATCCTAGCTTTAAACCCGGACCAGCAAAGCCGGAGCAGCAGCTGGGAGCTCAAGCCATTTCTCCAAATGGCATAAGGTGTCCCCAGTGCCTCGCAAGAACCCCTTTCTGACTTCTGCCCCCTTCCCAGGCTACTCCAGGGCCACCCAGGAAGAAAACCAGCTTTGAGTCGGAGATGAGGGAGCAGAGACTGCTCCTGTAAACGCCGCAAGAAAAGGGGCGAAGGAAACAGCAGTCCAGCAGCCGGGAAGCCTCTGAAGAGTTAGGGAGAAGGACCTTGCTTCACCCTTCGCTCACGTCCCAGTCCCTGTTGTTAGAGAGAGTGGGGTCCTTTCTCGCTTGTCCAAGCGCTTTCAGTTCTGGGTCCTCTCCGTTGCTGATACTGCCGGTCCTTGCCAGGGGTTCCCTATCTATAAAATGAGTTTCTGCTCTCGGATTCCCCTGGGGGTCGTCCTGGATGGAGTAACTCAGCTCGGACAGGTGGAGAGAAGCTATCCTAAGACCAGCATCAGTCGCTGGGCCCAGTCAGTGCCCCAGGTAAGGAAGTACCCATCTTCGCAAGTGCTCGGGTCACCACCTTCCTTCTTCTCCCCTTCCCACCCCATCCAGCGGGACGTCGCCCCAAGAATTCGTGCCTGTGAGCTGTCCCATTTCTGCAAGAGGGGTGGCGTCCAGACTTCTCTCCTCTCGCCCTCGGTGACGGAAGGCGGGACAGGAAAGATCCACCTCGACAGGCGCGCAACTCACATAGGGAGGAAGGCTGAGCGGAGACCGCGCGGAGACAGGACCCGGGAGCGGAGACCCCGGGCGCCCAGGGGGACCAAAGTCCCCTTTGCCCCCGCCCGCGGCGCCCGAGGCAGGAACAATAGCGCGCGCGGGCGGGGAGGGCGGGGCCGGGGCGGGGCATAAGACTGAAGCCCCGCCCCCAGCCCGCCCCCCACGCTCGCACTGGGCTCCCACCGCCGCCCGCCCAGGCACTGCCCGCGGGAGCCGCCGCCGCCGCGCCCGCCCGCCCGCCCGCCATGGACGTCCGCCTGTACCCCTCGGCGCCCGCGGTGGGCGCGCGGCCCGGGCCCGAGCCGGCTGGTCTGGCGCACTTGGACTATTACCACTGCAGCAAGGTAGGCTGGGGTGACGAGGGGGTGAGGGGAGAGCCGGAGGGGGTGGGGGGCAAGCGACCCAGGCCCCGGGCTCCAAGGTCCCGGGCTGGAACCCGGGGCGCACAGAGTCACCCAGCGGCGACTGCCCAGGCTGGCACTCGGGGGTGCACATGCTATGGGTGTGTGTGGGGGGAACATGCACTTGTCAGCCCCACCGACGGGCACGTGTGGCTCGCACCGCTCCCCTCGCGGTCACCCACACCCACCCAGCCACCCCCACACGCACACCCTGAGTTGTTCCGGATCCCAGGCAGAAGTCACCCCCCACCTCCGACAGCCACCCGCGCGACGACACCGTAACACACGCACCCACGCCTCGCACTCGTTCACAAGCTGACGCACAGTGACCCACCACCACCACCACACAGACAGGCGCGCACACAACTCACAGTCGGCACCGTCCCACGCAAGCCACCCCGATAGGCGTTGAGAGGCGACACGCAGCCTCTTTACCCACGCACACGGCCACACCGCCACGTACAAGTCACCCATCCACACACACGACGCTGCTTGGCACCCCGTTACATGGCCCCTATACACTGTCACACCCAGTGACAACTGGGAACAGCCACACAAAGAAGTCTCGAACAGTCACAAGCACACACTCACAATGGCCCACAAGTGCACACACACTGCCAGACACACACGCGCGCGCGCGCGCGTACACACACACACACACACACACACACACACACACACGGCCGCCCCTCTGGACGCGGAAGCTCAGATGCACATCGTCCGGATGGGCCACCCAGTCACCTGCGGTCACACTCGGGGACAGCCAAGGGCTCCGCACCGCCCTCCGCTCCCCATTCCATCTCCATCACCCCTGGGTCGTCCTCACTCCGCGCGCGCGCGCGCGTCGGGGTTTTAATTTCTTGGCCCTGCGCACTAATTGGGCCATTTACTAATTGGCCATCCCTGCCCGGGGCGGAGAGGGGGGAGGCCGCGCCTCGGATTCCCGTGTTGGCCACTGCCAATCAAGGCCGGTCCCCTCTCGGAATCGGGGAGTGGGCGTCCCTCCAGATTGAGGCTGCAGCTAGGGACCCCTCTTGCCCCTATCCCCCCCCTCCCCCCAAGATCGCAGTCCCCACACCCCAGCCGAGTCTCCTCGGCGCCGCGGCGTCCCCGTTCGTCCTGGAGCTGGAGGCTCGCGCTCCACGATGCCCTGACGCTCGGCGTGGGACCCGGGCTCTCCACGGAGCGCAGCGGGGACGCTGCTCTGTCCATCCTCCCCTCCCCTCCCCGGTCCTCTTCCCTCGCTGGGAAGTGAACTGTGAAACTTAGGAAGCCAGATGGTCCGTGCGCCCCCGCGGGTCTGTGAGTCGGTCCGGGGCTCCGACAGGAGCCGAGCGCGGCTTTTCGTCACTCGGAGCCCGGATTGAACCGCGCGGGTGACTTTCCCCGCGCGGCCCCGGCGCAGACGCGCGGGCTCCGTGGCGCTGCGCGGTGAGTGCGCGTCGGATGGCGGGATCCCGCGACCTTCTGGGGGCAAGTGTGGGGGGTGTTAGTCCATTCCCCACAGGTTTTTCTTCCAGCGCCTGGGGGTGGGGATGCTGAGGAAGGGAGGGGGCCGTCCCGCGCCGACTGCCGGGCTTCTGGGGCTGGGCCTGGCCAAGTGTGTCCCCAGGTCTTAGGCCAGAGGTTCCTAGCAGAGCCCAGCGCAGTTCGCCCAGGGTGAGGTGATAGGGTGGGGTGGGGGTGGTCTGGGCTACCCGGGTCGGGTTGAGGGGTGGGGGGAGAGGGCACGTTCTGGGGCTGAGGTGGACTGCACGCCTCTCTAGGAGAGTGGAGGTGATTATCTTTTGTGCGCTGACCCGCAAAGTTAGAAGCCGAAGAGGGGGTTGGAACCTTTGAGGGAAGACGGATTCCAGTCTGATGCAGGGAAAATAGATTATAAGTAGCAAGTGTGGTTTGTGGGGAGCACAGCTTAATTATAGGGGTAACTGGCCATCTTCCATCCTTGTTTTTTTTTTTTTTATGTTTGTTTTTAAAATACCGAAAGGAGCTGGGCGTGGTGGCGCACGCCTTTAATCCCCTCCGTTTAATCGGGAGGCAGAGGTAGAAGGATCATGGTGAGTTCGAGGCTACTCTGAGACTACATAGTGAATTCCAGGTCAGCCTGAGCTAGAGTGAGACCCTACCTTGAAAAATCAATAAAATAAAATACCGAAAGGTTTCAGCCTTTGGTTTAGTGGCATGGGCGGGATTAGGGACTTGTGCCTTAAAATTTGCGTTGGTAGGTGGGTGAGCTGCTTGGCCTGGAGAGCTCTTTTTGGGGTTGTGTTTCTGTGAACCTGCGGGGGGAGGGGGGAGGGGGGAGGGCTTTGGGAGGCAGGACTCTACAGATGCCCCAGCTTTATTCTGTAGCTTGGAAACCCGACTCAGCATCAGAACCACAGTGATCACAACCAGTGGGGAGAGCCCAGAAGGTGTAAGAAACTGCTGGTTAGAGTTTTTCTGTGACCTAGGACCCTTGCCCCCTACTCGTGGGGATGCGTTCAGAGTATGGGAACCAGACAGCCCATTAGGATGCTGGGCATATGCTTGGATGTGAGACCTACTGCAACTCAGTCCTTTAGGCTATGTGTGTGGTGGAGATGGGGGTGGGGGTGGAGTGGGGGGGAGTGGTCACCTGCCTCAGATGGGCCAGAGTCCCATTGGTGGCAGATCCCAAGTGGGCTGTGGCTTTCTTTCAGTGTTGGTGGTTGTGGTATGGGCACTGCTGTGGTTAAAAAAAAAAAAAAATTCCCCTTTTCTGACACCAGAAGCTGATGGTGTGGAGTTAGTGAAGAAAAAGTCTCCACCCTTAGATCTGGTCACCTTCAGAGCTGGGGGGTGGGGCGATAAACTGAGGCCTAAGGTGCAGTAGTGACCCCACGGGACGACAGAGCCAGGACACAGTCCATTGGAAGCTGTATTCCTGGAGCCAAAACAAGAGGCTTGTCTTGCAAGCATTTGCCCAAACCGTGTCAGACAACCATGGGACAGTTGACCTGGAAGGGCCCTTGGCGACCGTCCCCTTGGCAACCATCCCCTTGGCGACTGTCCCCTTAGCAATCCTCTACACAGATTCCCAGCCTCCTTACATGCAGTCATGAGCCATGGTTGTTTATTTGGTGTCTTTTGTGGAGAAAACACACAACGACAAAGCTGCGGTGGTTCTGTTTTAGCTTTGGCAGTCTTGCGTATTGTGTCCATCACAGTGTTAGCACGGGTTAGGAAAATCACTCACCGGGTATGAGGCAGTGTGGTTTTTATCTAATGTAAATAAATAATACATATATTTACATACATACAAAATAATGTAAATACATGTACATAATAGGTACATGCTGAACACAGGGGCTTCTAACCCTCCGGTCCTGAGGATTTGGGATCCCACGATGGGAACCATTGATCCCTCCTTCATCTTTGCTTCATAGAAGGGGAAACTGAGTCATAGAGCAGTGTGCTCATGGGTCATGGCAGCAAGCGAAGAACATAGCTGAGGCCTGAAGCCAAATTTCTCTGTTCTCCCCCTGAGAGTCTGTCCCGATTTGGGAGCAGGATGGGGGTTAGGAGGTCAGGGCCCTGTGACTTCTCTCCTGAGGTGACTAGAAATTCCTTTCTCTCAGATTCTGAAAGGCACTTCACCAGGCTTGGGGAGGCTTCCCACCCAACTTTGGCAGACTGGTGACCAGTTGGGGGAGCCTGGGTTCACACTGTCATTTGTGGCTTTGTGACACAGAGGAAATGATTTGTTGCTCTTGTTTTGTTTGCTGAGATATGGATTCATACAACACGATGCAAATGTTACATGCCAGTCTTTGTAGGTAGGTAGGACAAACTAATATCACTGAGCCTTGGTACCTCCTTGAAGATATCACCTCCCTCAGAGGTTCAGGAAGGTAGAGTGAGGTGAAGGTGTAGGCTAGGATAGTCCTTGGCACAAACTAGCTACCAATTATATGACTAATTTTATGATGGTGGCAGGAACCATCCGGTACCTGTTTCAGTAAGAGGCTGAACCTCTGTTCTGAGTACCCGTCGTCCCTGGTTGAAATATCCTTCAAGACCAACTTGGTACCATTCCCCGTGGAGTACTCTGTAGTTGGCAAGTTTTATTTTTCTTTAACTGCAGGTTTTTTTTTTAAAAGAAAATATTTTATATTTAATTTATTTATTTGACACACAGAAAGATACAGGGGAGAGAGAGAGAGAGAATGGGCATGCCAGGGCCTTCAGCCACTGCAGATGAACTCCAGACGTATGCGCCACCTTGTGCATCTGGCTTATGTGGGTCCTGGGAAATCGAACCGAGGTCCTTTGGCTTTGCAGGCAAGGGCCTTAGCTGCTAAGCCATCTCTCCAGCCCTTGCTGCAGGTTTTACCAAGAACTGCTACTGTGTGGATCCTGGCATGCCACTGACAAATATTTATTGACCACTGTTTGTGCTGGGTATTTGCTAGGCAACCAATGCTATGGTAGTGAACAATATGACTAACGTCAAAGCTTACATATGTGACTGAGGGTACTAGGGTTTTGGATGCAAAGTAGGGAAGAGAGTTAAGGGGAGCCAAAGTCTGAGGTTGATTTGTAATTTAAATTTTCTTTTGTTTATTTTTATTTATTTATTTGAGAGTGACAGAGAGAAAGAGGGAGAGAGAGAGAGAAAGAGAGAGAGAGAGAATGGGCGTGCCAGGGCCTCCAGCCACTGCAAACGAACTCCAGACATGTACGCCCCCTTGTGCATCTGGCTAACGTGGGTCCTGGGGAATCGAGCCTTGAACTGGGGTCCTGAGGCTTCACAGGCAGGCACTTAACCGCTAAGCCATCTCTCCAGCCCCTGATTTGTAATTTTAAATGGGGAAGTGGAGGAAGGCCTTTCTGATCTGACCAGGTGTTTTTTTTTTTTTTTTTTTTTTTGTGTGTGTGTGTGTGGAAAATTATGTATCTACTAACAATCACTTGATAAGCCTTTAAAAATAGATTCCTGGGCCACACTCCCAGAGGTTTCGGTTCATTTGGTCTGGTGTGAAGCCCTAAGGACTTGCATTCCTAATGAGCACCACCAGGTGAAACTATGGCTGATCCAAGGGCCACACTTTGTATAGTGGTGGTGTGGTTGTTTGTGTCAGTTTTGTGTGGGCTCCTGGCAGACGGGAACCCTGCCCAGCACCTGGCACAGTGCCTGCTTATCACAGCTCAGAAAAATTGTGCTGGTGGGTGAATGATTTCACTTTCTACCCACACCGCTCTGGGCACAGTATTGTGTAAAAATGGCAAACATTTGTTAGTGAATGACTGGAGTCTCTTTTTAGCAAAACTCCATGAAGTGAGGGTTATGATTACTTCCTAGCCTGGAATTCAGGTATCGGAGGACTTGATGGTATCTCTGGGGACAAGACATTCACAGCTTCCTTCTGCAGGGAAAAGGTAGCTGTGGTAGGTTTTATGGAAGGAACCTTGGATCAGGTGGCTTGTGAGCTAGGATGGCTGGAATTAGGGTGCTCTGGAAGAAGGCCTGGGTCTCTGGTAGAAAGCTCTTCTCTCCTTCTCATCTCTACCTGTCCTGAAGGATCCTCCTACAATTACACTTTTGCATATCAGGAGCCACAGCCCAGGCCGTCCACTGCTCACCACAGTCTGCTGGGTGACTTTAAGCATGTTATCTGTGTTTCTGTTCTCTTGAGAGCAAAGAGGAAGCAAACTGGTGACCATCCGCCTCATAGGACAGTGTGGTGTGGATATAATGAAAAAAAGACTGGGAGGCTGGGATGTCCTTTATAACTGTGACACATGGAAGGGTCTTCCACCAGGAGGATGCTTTCTGAGGAGTGTATGAGTCAGCTCTTCATTACTGTAACAAAATGCCCGAGGCAGGTTAACTGTGTAAGAAAGGTGGATTTAGCATATAGTTTTGAGGCTGAAAGTCTAAAGGATACAGAACAGGCCTAGTGAGCACTGCCCCTTGACCGCATCACCTCATGGCTTGAACAGCAATGACAGGAGCAGATGTGGGAGCAAGTGACTGCTTCTCAAACTAAGAGCAGAAGGCTAGGAGGAGTCTGGCTTGCTGTTTTCATATTAGCCCTCTCCTGAGAACCTCCGAGCATCCCAAGAACAATCTCAAGCCTTCAGTGACCTAGGGTCTTCCCTACCTTCCCTTAGACCCAACACCTTAAAGGCTCCACAACCTCCTAACACTGCCAAGTCTCCATTCCCACCCTGTGGACGCTGTGGGGAGGTCACAGTGAAGCTAGACCCAAGCAATGGCAAGGAGCTGTGCAGGCACCTGAGTGAGAGGCCAGGAGCCACCGCCTCTGGGTTTACTTCCGTATGGTGTTCCCTACCATACCTGAGGCTTCACTGTCTGATTTCACTTACCTGGTCTGAAAGAATTAAATAGAAAATTCTAGAACCAGAGCTGGAGAGCTGGCTCAGTGGTTAAAGCGCTTGCCTACGAAGCCTAATGACCTGAGTTCAAGTCCACAGCACTCACTCAAAGCCAGATGCACAAAGTGGTGTGTGCATCTGGAGTTTGTTTGCAGGGGCAAGAGGCCCTGGTGTGCCCATTCTTTCTCTCTCTCCTCTCTGTCTCACTCTGCTTGCAAATAAATAATTAAATATTAAAAAAGAAAATTCTAGAAATAAACTTTTATTGCAGTATATTTGGTAATTGTTCTATATTGTTATTATTATTCATGATTCTTAATTTATTGTGTTAAATGTATAAATTATCCTCTCTCATAGATATGTAAAGAAAAAAACAGCATGTGTAGGGTTTGCTGCATCCTTTGGGCTTCTTGAGATGCAGTCCCCTGTGATAAAGGGAGGGTCTGTTGTATTCCCACAGTGGACCTGGCAGATAGGTGCTCAATGAGATATTTGATCAATGAATGAGTGAATGAATGAATGAATTTGGGGTTGGCCAGGCGTCCCCTGTGCTTGAGGAACTCAGCCACTGCTTGGATCCTAGACTCTGAAGAGTACGGTGAAAACGTGCAGTCCAGGGTAGGACAAGGGGCCACAGGTCTTTTGGGTGCCTGCGCTTTCCCCCATCAGCTCCCCTGAGCAGAGCCAGAGGGTGGAGCGTGGCTGAGAGAGCAGCCAGCAGTTACTGAAGCACTTGGGCTTGCGCACAGGATCTGTGTACACGGTCTGTGGAAAGCTTTGTACACGCGGTCTGTATACATGATCCATGCACACGGTCTGTGGAAAGCTTTGTGCACACGGTCTGTATACATGGTCTATGCACATGGTCCATGCGCACAGAGTTCCCACAAATTCCCTGCTGTGTGGCTGCCTGCCCCATGCAATTCCTTTGGGTAATATGTTTGGCTTCCCCAGTTTCTTAGAGCTGGACTGGGGACAGTGTAGGTTGGTTCTGGAACTCAGCAGACCTGGGTTTATATGCTGCCTTTCCCCATCCATCCAGGTGGGTTTTTCCATGGTTCAATGATCTCATCTGCCAAATGACACATCAGCACCCCTCCCCTCCCTGTCCCCCCTCCCCCCTGTGGATCTACCTGGAAGGCTGAAGATCACAGAACACAGTGCAGCAAGAAACGCTTTCCCTTCACAAAGAATAGCACACCAAGTTAAAAATGCTAAAACAAGGGGAGGGGAGAAGGCTCAGTTGGTAAAATGCTTGGCATGGGGACCTGGGGTAGATCCTAAGAACTCATTAGAAAGAAAGCCAGTCATGGTGGCATACATCAGTGCTGGGAAGACAGACATAGGTGGATCTGTGGGGCTCACTGGCCAGCCAGTCACGCCTAATTGGTGAGCTCCGGGCCAATGAGAGATGATGTCTTAAAAACTAAATGGCCGGCGTTTCTGAGGAATGTCAACTGAGGTGGTCTTCTGGTCTCTATACACATGTGCATACACACATGCATGTGAACACACATGCGCACACACACATGCATGCACACATGTAAAAATGCTAAAACAGCCTCTACACCTGTTGAGGTGGAGCCACCACCATGCTGCCCTGCCTAGCCCTTTCTCTCTTGCTTTAATTTTTTTAAATATTTTTATTTATTTATTTGAGAGTGACAGACAGAAAGAAAGAGAGAGAGAGAGAGAATGGGCGCGCCAGGGCCTCCAGCCACTGCAAACGAACTCCAGATGCGTGCGCCCCCTTGTGCATCTGGCTTACGTGGGTCCTGGGGAATCGAGCCTTGAATTGGGGTCCTTAGGCTTCTCAGGCAAGCGTTTAACCACTAAGCCATCTCTCCAGCCCTCTTGCTTTAATTTTTAAATGTTTATTTACTTACAAGGAGAGAGAGAGTGGGAGAGAGGAAAAAAATGAATGACTGAGAATGGGGCCACACCAGGGTCTTCAGCTGCTTCAAACAAACTCCAGATGCATGTGTCACGTTGTGCATCTGGCTTTGCGTGGGTCCTGGGGAATCGAAGCTGGGTCATTAGGCTTTTCAGGCAAGTGCCTTAACCACTGAGCCAGTTCTCTGGCCCTGAATTTATCTATTTTCAAAAGCTTTTTGACAACTCCCATACTTTTATTTATTTTTTTAATTGTAGCTTCCATGATTGTAAACAATATCCCATGGTAATGCCCTCCCTCCCCCCCTTTCCCTTTTGACACTCCACTCTCCATCATATCCCCTCCCCCTCTCAGTCTCTCCTTTATTTTTTTTTATTTTTTTATTTAAAAAAATTTTTTTTGCTTATCATATTTATTTAAGAGCAACAGACAGAGAGAGAAAGAGGCAGATAGATAGATAGACAGATAGAGAGAGAGAGAATGGGCGCGCCAGGGCCTCCAGCCACTGCAAACGAACTCCAGACGCATGCGCCCCCTTGTGCATCTGGCTAACGTGGGTCTTGGGGAATCGAGCCTTGAACCGGCATCCTTAGGCTTCACAGGCAAGCGCTTAACCGCTAATCCATCTCTCCAGCCCCTCTCTTTTATTTTGATGTCATGATCTTTTCCTCTGATTATGACGGTCTTGTGTAGGTAGTGTCAGGCACTGTGATGTCATGGATATCCAGGCCATTTTGTATCTGGAGGAGCACGTTGTAAGGAGTCCTACCCTTCCTTTGGCTCTTACATTCTTTTTGCCACCTCTTCAGCAATGGACCCTGAGCCTTGGAAGGTGTGATAGAGATATTTCAGTGCTGAGCACTCCTCTGTCACTTCTTCTCAGCACCATGGTGCCCTCTGAGTCATCCCAAGGTCACTGCCATCTGAAAACAGGTGCTTCTCTAACCAAAAGTGAGAGTAGCATTAATATATGGGTATGAACATTAAGAGAAGGGCTTACTGGGCATTTTGGTGGGCATAGTATGTACATTTAGCCCGACACCAGCAGATGTTATACCCCTAGGGTCACGACTACCCCTGTTTTAGGTTTTGAGTATTAGGGATGTATTCCCTCCCATGGGGCAGGCCTCCAGTCCTATTAGAGGGCTGTTGGTTTTTCCCATAACAGACATGCCACTGTTGCACCCGTTGGCTCATTTTAGCTGGCTGGCCAAATATAAGGCTTATAGTGTCCACTGGACAACTCCCATACTTATAGACAATATACCACAATTATAATTCCCTCCCATCAACCTCCCTTTTCCTTCTGAACCCTTCTCCACTGAATCTCTTCTTCTTTCCAACTAGTCTCTCTTCTATTTTGTTGCCATGATTTTCCCTCCTATTATGCAGGTCTTGTGTAGGTAGCATCAGAAACTTTGAGGTCATAAGTATCAAGGCCACTTTGTGTCTGGAAGACAGTATTGTAAGCACTCCTCCCCTTCCTTTGGCTCTTACATTCTTTCCACCACCTCTTCAGCAATGGTCCCTGAGCCTTGGAGCTCCTGATAGGGATGTCTCACTTAGTGCGGATCACTCCACTGTGACCCAGAAGTTTGGTGAGTTTTGAGTCACCCCACTGGTCAGTGTCATCTGAAAAGACAAGGTTCTCTAACCAAAACCTCTCCTGCTTCCCTTTAGGAGAGAAAGTGAGTTTTGGAGGCAGAGAAAACTGCATCCCGTGGCAGCTGTGCTGCTCACTGGCTTGGGCTAGTGATGTTGGGCAAACCACTGAGCCTGTCAGGGCCTCGGTTTTCTCAGGTGCACATGGGCTAGGAAACGTTTCTTCCCAGACGTGCTCCTGGAAACAGACGCTGGGATGCTCCCCTCCCCCACCGCCTCCTGACTGCTGGAGTGCAGGGTGCTGGGGCCATATGTGCCCCACCAGAGCTGCTCTCGAAGGAACTTCACCCAGAGCAACTGCAGAGGGTGGGGGGCAGGGTCAACGTATGGCAGTGCCTGCTTGTCTGGGACACCACTGAAGAACACCCCAGTTCAAGGTGGGAAAATCCTCCCAAGTCTTAGGCTATAACTAAGTGGTTTCCTCAGGGCAATTCTTTTTTTTTTTTTTTTTTCTTTTGGTTGTCTGAGGTAGGGTCTTGCTGTAGCCCAAGCTGGCCTGGAATTCACTAAGTAGCCTTAGGCTGGCTTGGAACTCACGGTGATCCTCCTACCTCTGCCTCCCAAGTGCTGGGATTAAAGGCGTGCACCACCACGCCTGGCTTAGGGCAATTCTGAAACCACCAAAATCAGCAGCACTCCCTTGTCAGCGGTTTAGGCTTTGGGTTCCCCCCCAGCCCAAGATCTACTGACTGGGATAGGGCCCGACAGTCTGTGTCTTAGCTGCCTTCTGAGTGACTCTATTGGGCCAGCATTTGAGAAGCAGAGTGTTCCTGGCACCCGGGGGAAGCCAAACACAAGTCATTAGACTCTCCCATCGCCAGAAGTACAGGAGACTGTCTTGGAGACGACTCTGAATCTGACAACGTGAATTCCTCTGTCCAGCTGCCCCCACCCTCCGGTCCCCAGGCACTTTGCAACTCAAACTCCAGCAGGCTGTGTTGCAGCACACAGATGTCTCTGTTTCAATTGCAGGTAGGCCTCCCCTCTACAGGGCCTGTTCCCCCTGCCTGGAACACCCTTCACCCCTGAGTACAGCCCCCTCATCATGTAGCTCACCATCCATTTAATACCCAACGGTGTCAGTTCTCACAGGCCAGGCACAATCTATTTTTGGCTCGTGTGGTGTGTGCACGTGTGCATGCAGATGCGCATGCCTCGTGTGCACGGTGTCAGGCGTCCTCCTCTGTTGCTCTTCTGGGTTATTTTTCCCCCTGAAGATGGAGTCTCTCACTGAACCCAGAGCTGCTGCTTTTTGGTTTCTTTAATTTTTTTTTTTTTTCTGTCAGACTGGCTGACCAGTGAGCCCCAGTAATTCTCCAGTCTCTGCCTCTCTCAGGACTGCCATGACAGATGTTTGTAACCATGCCCAGCTTTTTCTTTTTTAAAACCATGGGTGCTAGGAAATTGCACTTGGGCTCTCTCAGACCCTCATGTTTATTTAGCAAGTGCTTTTACCCGCTGAGCCATCTCCACATCCTTGCCCAAGACAATTTTATGCTTAATTCTTGCTCTGTGTTCTGAGCCAATAAATCACAGCTCCACACGGTGTATTTCATCTGGCAAATACAACTTCCCTGCTGAGTGGCTGAGTCTTCAGGGTAGGACTGAATCTGGAGCACCGAGCACATAGTAGGCGCTCTAGTAATTCCGTTGCACAACTCAGAAACCCCACAGGAAGTGCTGCAAAACCACAGTCTTCTTGCTCATTCTAGCAGGCACCAGAAATCCCAGTCGCACAGTAGTAGCAAGTTTTAAGGATCCAGGGTAATTGATCAAAATTTATCATCCTGAGTGATACGATTTTTTTTTCACTAAGATATAAAATTACAATTTATCATGACTCATTGAGTTAATAATTACCGATCATATGGTTTTATTGTTTCTCCCAAGCTATGCTGGAGAAGGAAATTACCGTGTGGGTTTGGAACTATGTGAATAAGATGACTGCCAAACGTAAGGAGACAGAATTTACTGACAGAGAGGGACAAGGACGGAGACACTGGACAGAAAGCACAGCCTCGCAGTCCTGCCACTCCCTCTAAAATCATGTTTGGGTTTAGCCCGCCAACTTCCCAGGCCAAGGATCCTCCATTAATGCCCAGTCTGAGGGCGTCTGGCACCCAGCAGGTGGAGGCCAGGGATGCTAAGTATCCTGCGATGCCAGGAAAGCCTCCGTCACGAAGCATGATTGGGTCCAGAGTCCACGTTGCTGAGACTGGGAAGTGAGTGTTCAAGACCATGTCTGTTACTTTAGCCTAGGATCATTTTAGTTTTGTCTTTCCAGTGGGGTTTAGAAATGAGAGGAGAAGGTAAGAATGGGTGTTATAGGGCTGGAGAGATGGCTCAGCAGTTAAGGCACTTGCCTGCGAAACCTAAAGACCTGGATTCGATTCCCCAGGTTCCGTGTAAACCAGATGCACAAGGTGGCGTGTGTGTCTGGCATTCATTTGCCAGGGCTGGAGGCCCTGGTGCACCCATTCTCTCTCTCTCTGTCCTTGCAAATAATATATTTTTTGAGAAAGCATTTTTTTTTTTAAAAAGTGGGTGTTCTATCATCCATCTTGAACAAAATGTCTCCTCTCACTGATTTTTCTTATTTAAAATTTTTTTTGTTCATTATTTATTTATTTATTTGAGAGCCACAGACACAGAGAGAAAGAGAGAGAGAGAGAGAATGGGCGCGCCAGGACCTCTAGTCACTGCAAACGAACTCCAGATGCATGCGCCTCCTTGTGGGTCCTGGGGAATGGAGCCTCGAACCAGGGTCCTTAGGCCTCACAGGCAAGTGCTTAACCACTAAGCCATCTCTCCAGCCCTGAGATTTTTCTTATTTTTTTTTGTGGGGGTGGGGATAGGATAAAAATAAGCACAAATTATTTACTAATTACCATGTCTTAGGCTCATTCCTCCTATTGTCTAGTTAACTCTACTGGAGAACTCTGCTAGGCACATATGCCTCCGTGCTGAAGTACGGTACAGCAGGTGGCAGAGGAACTGGCATTTTGTCCTTGTTTCTCTCTGTGACCCGCACACAGAGCTCCCTCTCATGCTGGGGACAGGGGTACAAGGTTGGGACATCGCTTACCCCTTGCTTTCACTGTTGAAGTGTCTTCTCTTCTGGGGTCCGGCGTCCCCAGCTTCAGGCCTCATTTGCGCTAGGGTGTCTTCATACTACATCTAATTAACGTGCGCTGATCTCAAAGTTTGGGCCTCGTTTGCGGGAATAATTCAGGAACTTGTTGGAAATGAATCTGACTCCGTAGCATAAGCCGGGGGCAATCTCATGCATAAATTTTATTGTTGTACTGTGTTGTGTTTTGACTCGGACTGAGCTTTCTGGTGTGGAAGGCGGACCCCTGGGTCTTAGTGTTTCCCCTTTATTCTGCAAATATTTGCTGACGACTCAGCGGGACTTTCATATTATTTCAGGAGCCTCCTGTCTTCGCTGGTCCCCCCCCCCCACACTTCTTCAGTTCTTCACATCCCCATGAGATGGACATTAATTTGTGAGTGAGTGTGCATGCTAGAGCACGTGTGTGCAGGCACACACTTGCCATGGCATGCATGTGGTTAGGGACAGCCTCAGATGTTGGTCTTCCCACCCCTCTTATTTGAGGAAGGGGTTCTTGATTTTCTTCCTCCCTCCCTACCTCTCTTCCTACCTTCTTTCCTTTTTTCTTTTTTTATTTTCAAGCACACACACACACAGAGAGAGAGAGAGAGAGAGAGAGAGAGAGAGAGAGAGAGAAGACAGACAGAGAGAGAATGGGTATACTAGGGCCTCCAGTCGCTGTAAACAAACTCTAGACACGTGCACCACTTTGTGCATCTGGCTTTACATGGGTACTGGGGAATCGAACCCGGGTTGTTAGGCTTAGGCTTTCTTGTTAGCAGCCGTGTTCAGCAGGCTAGCTGGCCCTCGAGCGTCTGGAGGTGCTCCTGTCTCTGCCTCCCATCTTGCAGTGGACACGCCGGGGTTCCAGACACTCATGCTACCATGTCCAGCTTTACGTGAGTTCTGGGGGATCTAAACTTCGGTCTTCACACTTGTTTGGTAAGTGCTTTTATCCACTGAGCCCTCTTCGCAGTCCCGTACGTTAGTTTATAATGGGAAGCCAGGCGGTGGATTCATGTGTGTCCGTGAGCCTGGCGGAAGTGTGTGGGCTCATTCTCCGGGTGACTTTGGACCTGTGACTTAGCCTGTCTGCATCCCACTTTCCTCACACTGTCACGCCGCACATCTCGCATTGATGGTGATGTCCCCCGTCGATTCAGTTAGTCGTCCTTTTCTTCGTCCTTCTGTCAAGTGCTTCCCAGGTCGTCCAGGCCCTCAGGAAAAGTCCTTCGCTTTATGTCTTTAATAGAGAGCATGGGGCGCCTGCTTTCCACTGAAGCTCCCATAGGGAGCCTGTTGGGGCCAGTTACACATTCGGACTCACAAGACTCACACAGGTGGCACTTGGTACCAGTGTCCTGGGAGGATTGGGAGTGGGAATAGAAACTAGCCCAAGAGGCCCACGGACATGTCCTCTGTGCGGGAGGCGCTCTTGCAAATGTCCCCGCTGTGGTCCTGGGGGTGACAGAACTGGCGGCTCTTCTTCCCTCCGTGTTTCAGTCCAGGCGGTAGGAGTGTGTCATAGGAAGTCGTCTGGCACCCACCATGTCCTCCAAGCCTGTCTCCCCACGGCTGCCATGTCTCCTGACTATTCCACAGGCTGGGCTGTAAGGGTCCCCCCCACTAGGGACATCATAGTTGCAAATGTCACTGCGCTCAGGAAAACTTAAAGTCTGGCTTCTTTATCAGATATTCATGATCTACGGACAGCTCCTCCCTGTCCAGTGTAGCAGCAGTCAGGGTGATTTTTTTTTTTAAAAAACCACAGACTGAGTTGGCAGAAGGCGGTGAGTGTCATGCTCACAGCAGGTTTGTAGCCGAGTTACGCCAGACTGCCCACAGAGGTGGCGTTCTCTTGCAGCAGGAGCCGGTGTGTGGCTGACCCTCGGCCACACTCACGGTCCTGTTTCCCTAGGGGTGGTGTGTTGGAATCTCTTTTTAGTGGAGTGAATGAAGCCCTCAGGATATTTTGTAATAAACAGTCCTCACTTACACTTTTTGATCGATTTGTGTGAGACATACACACAAGAGAGAGCTCGCAAGTTTACACTGGCTAAGAGGATTTTTGTTTTTTATTTTGCCGTTTTGGCCTGGGGTCAAATCTTGGCTTTGCCACTTCTTAAAGAGTCAATTCACTTCTGCACTTCTCACGCACTCATCCATCCATCCATCCATCCAAAGACCATTCCCTACCCACCATGAGCAAGGTTTTGTGGTAGTGCCAGGCAGCAGACAGGTGAGTCACACATGGTCTTTGCCCCGCGGGATCTGCTGTCTTATAAGAGACATGACAATTCCAAATGCGTGTAGGCAGTACTAGGTACTATCACACCGGCCACTGTGTGGCCACCAGGCCAGGCTGGGGATGGACAAAGAGTACTTCTCAGAGAGAGGGCACATTTGCCTCCACTGAAGGCGACTACGACCTGCATGAGTAAGGAAGGCAGGGACACGCTGGAGAGATGGCTCAGTGGGTTAAGACGTATGCCTGCAAAACCTAACACCCGGGATTCAATTCCCCAGTTTCCATGTAAAGCCAGATTTACAAAGTGGCACGTATGTCTGGAGTTCATTTGCAGCAGCTAGAGGCCCTGATTATCTCTGTCTGTCTGTCTCTCTCTGCTTGCAAATAAATTTTTTTAAAAGGTGTTTTTTTTTTTTTTTAAAGAAGTCAGGGACAAGCATTCTAGGTAGACACAGAAGCGAGGCGGAGGGGGGGGGGCTGTCCAGACAAGATCCTGAAGATGAAGAAGAGCTCAGAGCCTTTGGAAAGCTACTTATCTCTGGGCCTCAGTTTTCTCATCTTCGAAATAGAAGCAGCAACGCGTGGTTATGAAATTAAATGAGGTGATCATGTACGTGTGAGCACCTGGCAGAGGTAGCCCGAGTTCCCTTTCCAAATCTAGCTACAGATGCCAAGTGCCAGACTTTGATTTTTTAAATGAGACAAGAACCGGAAGATACCAAGAGGGCTCAGTTATCCACCTGCTCCATGTGGACGAATCCTCCACTGTGCCTCTGGGGGAGGCTTTCTGCTCTTTCAGTGGGAGTGATAAGGCTGACCGCCTAGGGTGGCATCGTTCAGTATCAGGGAACTGCGTAATTGTGTTTTCTTAATGCCTCGACATTTACAATAAGCCACGACCCCGGTGAGGTGTCTCTGGGACACTTTTCCAAATGCCCACAGGCGTGCTGTGTCTGGCGCTCTGCCCACACAGCCTGTTGCTGTCTGCCTTTTTTTTTTTTCCTGAAAGGTGGCTGCCTCCTGAATTGCCAGCTAGGGAACCTTAGCTTTCAATGGAGTTTAGAGACATTTACTGTCCAGTGACTGAATGTCACCGGCCAGCTGAATTCAGATTGGATCCTATCTAATCCCTGTATAGGACTGAGCTATGGCTGTGTACCACACAGACCCAAGCTATGTCTTAGGTCCCCATTTAAAACCTTCCCTGGGGGGCTGGAGAGATGGCTTGGCAGTTAAGCGCTTGCCTGTGAAGCCTAAGGACCTCGGTTTGAGGCTCCATTCCCCAGGACCCATGGAAGTCAGATGTACAAGGTGGCACATGCATCTGGAGTTCATTTGCAGTGGCTGGAGGCCCTGGCATGCCCATTCTCTCTCTCTCTCTCTCTCTCTCTCTCTCTCTCTCTCTCTCTCTCTATCTGCCTTCTCTCTCTCTCTCTGTCGCTCTCAAATAAATAAATAAAAATAAACAAAAACCTTCCCGGGAGTCCCTTGGTGGATAGATGACAGCACACCTCTCTTTTAGCCTATTGGTCCTCATGCCATCTAACCACTGCTTACATTTCCAGCCTCACTCCTGAGCCACTGCCCGAGGCCCTAGTCCTGTGTTGGAAACTCCTAGCGAACAGTCAACTCCCCCTCAATGCCTCCACCATAGCCCCTCTGGCTGTCTAGTTCTCCTCCATTCCTGCACTGCATGCCGTTCTATCGGAAATGTTCTTGCTTACGTCTTCACGTGGCTGGCTCAGGTTCCTCCTTCGGGTCTCAGCTCTGGCTTCACTTTCTCACACCCTGATTCCTAAGACATGGCTACCCTCTGTCTGGCCGTCTAGTGTGTTCCCAGCATAGTAGATCTGTGGAATTCCATGATTGCTCCCGTTTCAGGAAACTGAACTTTAAAAACCAATGGAATTGTGTTTGTTTCCTTCACCCCCTGGGTGGGTCCCCAGCATGGTGTTGGCTGTGTAGTAAGTGCTCAATTAAAAAGCTGTTGAAAGAAAGGAAAGGGAAGGGAGGCAAGGCAGGAGAGGAGAGGAGGAGAGGAGAGGAGAGGAGAGGAGAGGAGAAGAGAAGAGAATAGAATAGAGGAGAGGAAGAGAGTAACAAATATTTTTCAAAGATGTGTATCTCTAATGTATCCAGGCTGTGTTTTCAAAAAGTTCATTAGGCGCCATTCATCTTTTTTGGGAGTCTCTTACTGGCCTGGCACTTCTCAATTAATCTACACTAGATGGCCATTGGGACCCATCTGTCTCTGCCTCCCCAGTATTGGGATTACAAGCATGTTCTTCCATTGCCTGCTTTTTTTCCCCCCTTAAACATGGGTTCCTGAGGATTGAACTCAGGTCCTCATGCTTGCAGAGCAAGAACTTTAATGTCTCCAGCCCAGATACTGTCCTCTCTGGGTCTTACTTATCTTGTTTATACATTGCTTCCAGGAGGCGTAAACACACACATATGAGAGCCACGTTGTCTGGGACTTGCAAGTGTTGATAAATGCATCCTGCCAGACATATCTCTGGATGAGCCAGGGAGGAAAGTTGGCATGCTCTGCTTGTCAAGATTAAAGGTGGAAACCCTCCACTTCTGACTCTGAATGGGTATATGACCCTCTGGTGCAAAGGCTAAAAGACACAGCCCCATCTCCCTGCTGGCGGTGACCTTGGCTTTGTGTCAGGTGGGGCATGTCACTCCCAGTTGCTTGGGCTGGGGTACCTGAGTCACAGTCTGCCTGGCCTTCAGAGATAAGTGAATATCTCTGCAGCGTGAGAATGTTTCTGCTGAGTGAGCGGAACCGGTGGGTGACCTCTGTGCTGAAAGGCTGGCTGGCCCCTTTCTCTATTAAACTAGACTGAGAACACAATGCTTCCTACCCCAAAGCACAGGAAATGGAGAGCAGTGACTTGCTTCTAGCCCACCCAAGAGTCAAGAACACCAGTTTATGTGGTCTCTTTCCTTTTTCTTAAAAAAATTTTTATTTATTTGTTTTATTTATTTGAGGGTGGGAGGGGGGAGATAACGGGTGTACCAGGGCCTTCAGCTGCTTCAAACGAACTCCAGAACCATGTGCCACCTTGTGCATCTGGTTTATGTGGGTCCTAGGGTATTGAACCTAGGTCCTTTGACTTTGCAGGCAAGCACCCCAATCATTAAGGCATCCCTCCAGCCTGACTCTTTCCCTTTTCAATGCTCTTGAGAGTTCTAGCTCAGCAGAGCTGCCTCCTTCACTTTCTTCTTCCTAGGAAGTGCACATGGGTCATGTCCCTTCCTCCTGGCCCTTCACCCCCTCTGGGATATCGACTTCACTGGGGTCTCTGTGGCTTGCTGGTGGGTGGTGTCATCGAAGCAACTGTGATACCTGTGTCCTGGCGGTGGTGGCAATCCTTATACACCAGCCAACTTTTGCATGCTTATCCCTAGGCTTCTGCTGAGGGCCATGCCTGCTCCCCTCCCCTGTGTCACTGTCTTGTCCCATCTGGACTCTGCAACACTGTGGGCTCCCTGAGAGCTGAGCTACTCAGTGTCCCCAGGAAATGGAGCCAGCTGTGACTCTGCCTCGGGAGCCATGGAGGCTGTGGAGGGACGCGTTATACTGTGGTAGAATCTTGGCAGCTGTATGGTAGAGGAGAACATAGAAGAAGTTGTTCTTTGGACATATTTTGCCCCATTTCAAATGTTCTGTAGCCACATATGGGTAGGCTGGATCGGGCGGGGCAGAAAGAGCTTTTGCATCATTCTAGAAAGCTCTGCTGGGACTGTGGTGCAGGAGAAGTAGATGAGTGTGGGAGATGTCAGCAGATAGAGAATCACAAGATTCGGCTGTGGGTTGGAGAGTGTGGCCCAGAGAGGATGCCGGGGATCTGACAAGATTGTTGGCTGGGTCAAAAGGAGAGGACACACTTATAGCTCCTGATACATGTTGGTGTGTCATTTCTAGAAGGGTCCGCCACACTCACCTGCAGCATGGGAAGATACCTATTTTATTGTACTCTCCCCACAGGGCTCATTATCTCCTGGCAAACCGTCAATTGCACATATGTCTCTCCCAGTCTGTCTTCATTTAGGGTCTCATTGTGTGGACCATGTGGTCTTTGTGATGTGGAATCATATGTATATCTATGCAGATTTCAGTGAAAATAGTTATGTTTGCCATTGTGGTATCATCTGATTTTTTTTTTTTTAATGCCTGGAGTAAGATCCTCAATCAGAGGTCAAGTAGAAAATAGGAAAATTGATAATGAAAAATGAATTAGGGCGATTAGCAAAGGTGAGTGCTTCCCTCCTCCAGTGACAGGCTGAGTTGGCATAGCCTTGCACGATGGCTTCCATCCAAACATGAGCCTGGATTACCACAGCCTCGGAGCCAGCCCTAGGGTTTGCTCAGCTCACGGGGATGCTGTTACTGCATTTGATTCTGTGAAGTCATGGGTATTACTCAAGTTGGTCACCCCCCCCCAACCCAACCCTACCATGGGCTGGATCAGGGTCTCCAAAGAGGAATCACTGCCTCTCCTCTATGTCTGACTCAGGCCACGCTGGGAACCTTGTCCTTTGAAGCAGAGTGTCTGTGGGCTGTGTCCCCATGAGCAGTGGAGGCAGAGGTGTTAACTGAAGACACGCGTGGGGCTAGTTTCCTCAAGATCAAGAAGAAGCAGGACAGAAGGTGTGTGTGCAGACCTCAAACCAAAGGATATGGGTTTTCAGCTGGGTAATGCAATCCATGCTCACCCAGGGCAAAAGTGACCAAGTACATTCAGTGAACACTCAGGTTCGTGTATGTATTCCACAGTGGGCTGGTAACAGCTGTGGCCATCCCACGGGGCTTGTGTTAAAAGACAGATTCTGACCCGATAGGTCTGGAAAAGGTGTGAGTTTTATTTTTGTAAAATATTTTCATTTGCTTATTTGCAAGCAGTGAGGGAGGGAGGGAAGGAGAGAGAAAGAGAGAAAGAGAAAGAGAGAGAGAGAGATTGGGCATACTAGGGCTTCTTTCCATGGTAAATGAACTCCAGATGCATGAGCCATTTTGTGCATTTGGCTTTTACATGGTAATGGGGAATTGAACCCTGGTCTGGTCTGTGGCAGGCTTTTCGAGCAAGTGCCTTTAGCTGCTGAGCCATTTCTGCAGCTCCGAGGGTGCGCTTCTCTAGCAAAGGTCTGGAAGATGCTGGCCAAAGGACCGGGTGCAGAGCGTCAAGGTGTCTGGGTAGGCTGTGATGCCTAGAAGCAGAGCCAAGGCAAGGATGCTGGAGAGATGGCCCTGGTGCGGAGAACTCTCAGAAGAAGGGGCTTTGGGGGCAGAGATGTGGCCTCAGCTGGAGCCCAGTTTAGCCTGATCTTATGGGGACTTGGAGCATGCCTGGGATGCCAGAGTGGGCCCCATGTGAGGCTGAGGTGGGGGCTTTTCATGCCCCCATTGTGGTCAGTCATTGCCATAGGCTGCTGGCAGGTTGGGCATGAGTAATGCCCGGACCCTCCTCCTCCTACCCCATGCCTTTTTCTGTCAGGGGTGGCAGTTCTCAGAGAGGTGGCTGGGAACATCAGCATTGTAGCCCCCTCCCCCCCCGGGGAATGGATCTACAGCTGAGGTGGGCTAGCCCTGTCGGCACCCATTCTCAGCCTGCCAGCTTTGCCTGAGAATGGCCTTGAAGGATGCAGAGGCTGTAGACGGGAAGGCAGGGCTCTTGGACTCTTGTGTGGGCTCTGCTGTGTGACCTCTGGGAAACATCTCCTCTCTGGGCACTGCTAGTGCTGCAGCTTCCAAGGTTTGGGGGTCCTTGATCCTTGTCTTTAGGCTGTCTTGGAGCTCAAGGGTTAGGGATCTGTGAAGTTCTGTTTCAGAGCCCGAGGGGGAGAAGGGACAAGGAGGGAACAAATAGGTCATTCCTGCAACCTACCATGTTGGGGGCCTTCCTGGCAGGGTGTCCATGCAGGGACGAGCAGGACCTGTGGTGGAGGGGGAGGGGCAAGCACTTTTTATGTATGTGTGTGGAGGGAGATGTGCATGGGCATACACACCACAACACACATGTGGAGGACCCATTTGGGGTATATGTCTTCTTCCACCTTCTATTTTTTGAAATAAGATCTCTCTTGTTTTGCTGCTGCTGCTGCTGGTGGTGATGGTGGGTGTATGCCATCCATTCTAGCTGGCCCATGAACTTCCAGGTTCTCCAGGCTCTACCTTACAAGTGTGCCACTTTGCATCTGGCTTTATGTGGCTGCTAGGAGATTGAACTTGGGCAAGCAAGCACCTTTAACCACTGAATCATCTCCCCAGTCCTATGAGAATAGACACACACACACACACACACACACATATATATATATACATATATTTTTATGAGAGAGAATTGGAGCTCCAAGGCCTCCAACCACTACAGTCGAACTCCAGACATGTGTGCTACCTTGTGTATGCACCACCTTGTTGCTACCTTGTTTGTCTGGCTTACAGGGGATTTGAGGAGTTGAACGTGGGTCCTTATCCTTCGGAGGTGAGCACCTTAACCACTAAGCCATCTCTTCAGCCCAACAAGCACTTTTATGTAGCATCCATCACAGGATGGGTATAAGCCTAGTACTGCTTATATTTCATTTACACAGTATCACTTGTCGTAGAAGGCTGTTCCACAGGATAGATATGGAACTGAGGCTGGGAGTCTGGGGGCTGGACCCATACCTGTTCCCAGGAGCAACCAGGGTCCTACAGGACCTCACCATGTAGGGTTCATGAACAGCACTGAGGAAGGACCACCGAGCTGGCTGGCTGGGTGGACACTGAGGACTTAGGAAGATGGGGGTGATCTAGCATCCTGCCCTCTGCTCTGGGGTCCTCCTTTTGCCCCCATTTGAGCCATCTTCCCTACATTGCCTTCTTTGGACTCAGACTCTTTGTGTGTGTGTACATACATGTCTGCACATGTGCACATGTGTGCTGGGGTATGGAGCCCCATGGCTTATAGACTGACTCCGCTTTGGGCATTTAAGTGGCTTATACCAGACAAGTATCTGCTCAGAACACTTTTTGAGGACAAGAGGTCCTGCCTGGGCACCTGGGTGATAGCTGAGTGTCTTGTTCCTTTGCCAAGCCCTCTTGACTAGGTTACCCTGTGCTGTGGGTATGTGGCACACTGAGGTAAACTGAGGAAGGGCCACCCTGATGAAGGTAAACGTGATCTTGGGGCGTGTGACAAGCCTGGAGCCAGGTAGGGCTCAGTTCTGAACCATCTCCTCTTCCCACACCACGGCCTCTTCCCCCCTCGCCAAGGTGGGCCATGGCCCTCCTACAGGGGGTTATGTCGGTGCTGCTGGACACTTTGCACCAGGTGCTGCTGTGGACAGGGATCCGGTAGCTGCCAAGCTGGGCGGCAGGGCTCAGCTGGTGATGGAAAAGGCACCAGTGAAGCTCGGGCCATGCTGTTTAGTCAGTGCCTCCTGCGTGTCAGGCGTCGTATGTGCGATGTGTCTTTTTGTGTTGTCCCTGTGTTATAATTTTTTTACCATGCCACAGATAGACAGTTGAAGCCCAGAGGAGTTGAGAAACGTGTGCAGGGCCACACACCCTGTCAGGAGGAAAGTAGGTCATGTACCCTTGCACCCAAATATACCTAACTCTGAGGTCGTAACCTCTGTGCGCCCTGCCTGTATGCCATCCAATGGGTAGGGCCTTCCGGTCCGTTTTGGGGAGCCTTTCACGTGCCCTCTCTTTAGTCTTCACCATCCTCGTTGTGGAGGCTTGGCCCAGAGCAGAAGGCTCAAACCTAAGGCCCCGCCTCCCCATGCCCAGCCCATTTCCCAGCGCCGTGGAGGCTCTTGTTCATTTCAGCCCGATGCTGGGTGGGCCACAGGATCATGGTCTCTGTCTCTGAGCACATCCTGCAAGTGTTCTCGCCCTGGAGAGATGTCACTGGCACAGGGGCCAGCTTGGGCAAGGGTCTGGGGGACAGCGATGGGGTCAGGTGCTAGGGCTGGGGGGGGGTGGTGTGAGGTAAGGGGTCTCCGGGTTGGATTGGCAGCTTGGGTTGATTCTGCCGACTGGTGGTCCCTGAACTATGAACTGAGAATGGGCTCAGGGCTCTGGGGAAGGTACCCAGAGTGACAGCTTACCCCAGGCCCCTAGACCCAAGCCAGGCCCTATCTTTGTGTCAGGCTGTGAGGGGGCACCCGAGCATTGAGTCCCCTGGGGAGCTCGCCTTTGGACTCCCATGAGCTGTCATTGGTGCTCGCCGATCCTTCGAAGAGGTTTCAGAGTATAACAGGGCCTGTGGATTTGGCAAAGGCCCAGGGTTCCTGGGAACCGGAACTGGGCACCCGAGTGGGAATCTCTGCCTCTGGCAGATGTCACCATGGAACTGTGGGCAAGCTGTCACTCAGCTGGAGCCTTGGGATTTCACATCTGGAAGTGTGGCCTGACTCCTGGGTTTCCCTGGGTCAGGTGAGGAGGCGCCTGAGGCCCGACTGAATGCCAGCACCTTGGCCCATGTGCAGAGAGGACTCTGTGGGACACCAGTGACTCCAGAGAGTGGAGCAAACACTCCTCCCAGGTGGCAGGGAAGCCATCTGTCCCAGAATCAACAGACCCACTGCAAGTCAGATGTATCACGTGAGCCAAACCTGTCTGAAGGATGGCCTGGAGACTCTGCCACACACAGACAGAGGCCCCTCTGTGACTCTACTGGCTGAGAAGGGACTCCTGGGCACACCCTGGGCCTTCCCTTCCTACCTGAGACCAGACTAAGTTCTGAAAAAAAAAATCATCCTGAGTTTCTATTCAACTTTGAGTTTTATAATTTTATTTTAGCTTTTAGATTTGTCTCAGATAGCATGCTTCAAATGAGATAAATTGGGGCTCACCTCCCCCCACCTCAAACATTGCTGCTGGGGGAGGCCTGAAGTGAGGCGAGTCTACTTTAGGACGAAGGCCTGGGTCCCTCTTGGGCTTCAGGAAACCAACAGGGGTAGCTTGATAGAGCACTAAGGTCCTGCCCCAGTTTCACAGGCCCGAAAGTGACTGAGCAGGATTTGAACCTGTGGCTGCAGATACCAGAATGTATCTCTTCTCAACTGCAGTAAGCTTCCACCGGATGGGGAAGAAAGCATTATTTTAGTCCCCTGGGCAAAGTGACTGGCCTGGTAAGCCATAGCCAACATCGAAAGGTCCAATGGGGTTGGGGTAGATAGCACAGGTGACCTCAAAGACCTGGAGATTCTCCAGCCCGGTGATTCTGCCTCGTGGCTTCCTTGCGCATCCCTGGCAGGCGCAGATGCGGCCACTGGCTGCTCGGTCTGCGTCTGCGCTCATGCACACTGACCCTGGAAGCCCTGGCTTGGGCAGACCCCTCCGCTCCTGAAACCTCAGTGTCCTCCTCTGTCAAACGAGAGAGTCATCAACTGACTTGGCCATGTAGCCCAGTGTCAGTGAACACACACGGGAGGCTCAGGGTCTTACTTCCGACCCCATCTATGATGGCTACTTGCTGTGTGTCTCTAGTATTGCTAGACCTCTCAGTGCCTCCGTTTCCTCCTGGGGTAAAAATAAGCCATAGTGATTGTACCTGCCTAATAGTCGCACAGGAATTTCGTCACATCAGGACGAGTGAAGTTGGGCGAGAGAAAGGATGGAAGTCGTGTTTAGCTCCTGTCAATTTCTGGGCAAGGATGGAGTTGACATCAAGTTGGCCTAACCGTACCCAGCAGGGCTCACAGTACAATTCTGCTGCTGGATCCTGCCTAGGGGCTGGCACATGTGTGTAGGTTAACAACAGGGCAGATGCCAAGGCCAGCGGAGCATTTGCACGGAACGAGGCTGGGAGGCAGCACAGTACATTCCATAAGGACTGCAGGCAGCAGGACTGGAGGGTAAGAGCCCCCCCGCCCCACCCTGAGGTAGGGTCTCATACTAACCCAGGCTGACCTGACACTCACTCTGTAATCCCAGGCTGGCCTCAAACCCACAGCAATCTGCCTACCTCAGCTTCCTGAGTGCCGGGATTAAAGGTGTGTGTGCCCCCAAGCTCTGAGAGGGCTTGTTGAGTGAGGCCACCTGTCCTGTCCCGTGAGATACACGGAGCCTGTGTCTGGCTGGGTTGAAATCTGAATCCTGATCCTGTGATGAGCTGCTTGCTGTGCGGTTTCCGGAGCTTACTTAGCCTCTCTGGGCCTGTTGGCACACACGTGGCAAAAGAAGCAGCAGGTCTCGTCTCTGAAAGCTGTGCGTGGGCTTAAGGGCACAGGAGAGACACCGCAGCAGGTGCTTACCTCGTGCCTGGAGAGTGTCGTGTCGTGTGGGGTCTGCCCGTGATTTGATGCTGAGATTCGGCCAGCGCTGCCGCTGAGTGACTAACAGTGGTCAGAGCTCTGTCCTTCCTCCAAAGGAAGCTCGGTGTGAGGCTGTCACCTTGAGGACAGCCAGGCTCATCATGCTTTTCGATGGGAACAGTGGGCAGAGAGAGGCCCTTTTGTTTTTCTTTTGCAAGAGAACTGGTTGCCTGGAAAATGGAGTGGGGCATATAGGGACACACACCAGCCACCAGAAGGGCCTGGCTAGTTTGCAGGGTGGCAGAGGTGCCGTCGCAGAGGACGAGGGTATCTCTGGTGTGTGGTACAGTTGGTGGCAGGGACCTTGTGGGAAGAAGCGCGTGGAGTCCAGCGGCCACAACATCCCTGCAGGCGTGGGGCTCCGGTCTGGGCCTGTGCGAAGTGCAAAACCGGCTCAGTAACTCTCCCTGGAAGCAAGCTGTTTAATGGGAGCTCGCAGCCTCTCAGCGCTTACAGGTGCTGACGGGGACATCACAATATTGTGAAATTAAGTGCTGAAGCTGACTTCATTATCCGCTTACCTGGCGACGGAGCAGCCGCCTTAGTTAGCACCGATGGTTGGGCACGACAGAGCTAAAATTGAACTCGGCAATCTCGGTGCTGTGAAAGGAAGGTTCCGTAGAAATCAACCCTGGTAATCACAGGGTTTAAAATTAGTCAGTTACTATTAAGGCTGCTCTGTCAGTGGATGCTTTGTGAGGCAAGGGAAGGGGGGAAGAAATGGGCTTTGGGCAGCCGTGGGTTCGCCGTGGGCTCACCTGTGCTGGAGTTCTCTTTCTCGGTTCCAGTGTTGATGTCATGGCCATTTGGCCTCAGAGTCATTGTCAAGTGCTGGTTCTGTTTCTCCAGTGAGCTCCCCCTCCCCTGACGCCCTCAGCGTCGGTGGGTTATTTTCCCTAGGCCTTCCAAGGGCTATCCTGAGGGGCGCTTTGGGATGTGAGCCAGGGAAGACCCCACTCTGTGGATTCCTGCCTGGAGGGAAGAGCAGTGCGTGGAGCTGCAGGCTCCTCGATGCTTCATGGAACTGTTGTCCTGAAGTCTTTGCTGGGTTGTCGTCCCAAAGCCTCAGCGTACAAGGTCCCCCTGGTGCAGATGATGGCAGCGAGGCCTGGTGTGCGCTTAGCTGCTGGCACAGGGCAGTCGGAGAGAGGGAAGTTTTGGAGTTTGGCCTGGGGTGTGTGATGGGAAGACACACACGCAAGTCAGGCTCATTGCTTTGTGCCTCAGTTTCCTCATCTGTAAGACAGAGGCTTGTGCAGGTGTGAGGTAGAACCTGGTAGGGTGACTGTTCATTTATTTGTTTATTTGAGAGAGAGAGAGAGAGAGGAGAGAGAGAGAGAGAATGGGCACACCAGGGCCTCTAGCCACTGCAAACAAACTCCAGACACACGTGCCACCTTGTGCATCTATCTGGCTCACGTGGATACTGGGGAACGAAACCTGGGTCCTTAGGCTTCACAGCCAAGAACCTTAACTACTAAGCCATCTCTCCAGCCCCCTATTTATTTGTTTGTTTGTTTTTGGCATGGGTGTGCATTGTAGAAGTCAGACGACAACCTTGAGGGTCTGTGCTCCACTTTCTTTGAGACAGGGTCTCTGGCTGCTGCCAACACAAGTCTAGCTGGACAAGCTTCCGATTGTCCTGGCTCCGCCTCCCGTTGTCATAGGCGCACCGGGCTCCACTTAGGGTCCAGCTCTTGCTTTACATGGGTGCTGGGGAACTGAACCTCAGCATGTGGGCTTTGCAAGCAAATGCCCTTAACCACTGTGCCATCTCCCCAGCCCTGAGGCTGTTCTTAGCAGTGATCTCCACCAGCCTTGTGGCAGGCCCCAGACCCACAGGTGCCACTCGCTTTTGCAGTGTAACTCTAGGAAAGGTCTAGCATTCCCTCTCCCCTTTAGATTAGTGACCAGAGGTGCGGAGAAATGTCTGGACCAGACAAGACAGGGCCAGGATTTGAACACAGGTGGACTGGACCCAGAGCCTGGTCAACGTCCCTGCCCTTCACACTGGGAGCAGTTAAACACCAAACTCCGAGGCCGCCTGTGTGAGCGGTTCTGGGGTTCTTGAGAGAAGTTTAAGAACGGAAACATCTTTCCGGCAGGCTGCAGCTCCGCCCAGGAAGCTGAGTCATCTCTCTTTGTTTTGAACCGTAACCATCTGACTGCCTCACAATCTGAAAATTTAAACAAAAACTAAAATTGCTGTGGTCCCTACAGGTGCAGGGCCTCTCCCAGGCTGCCACCCCAGAAGTAGCCGAGCAGAGCAGGGTGGTAGACAGCCTCCCCCCCCCCCAGCATCTTCAACCAGCCTCGGCTTGCAGAGTTCTGTGCCACGTGGAGAGTGCTGGGTGTGGAATGGACTCCCCCGTCAGAGGATTTGGTTGACGGAACCTTGGTAGTCGACATGCTTCGGCCCAGCCTGTCCCTGTTTCCGGCCAGTCAAGGTCAGAGTTAAGGAGCTCTTTGTCACCTGCGTGGTTCCGTCCCCAGAATCTGCCTCCCAGCACAGGTGGCAGAACCTAGTCCAGAGACTTCTGTCCTTGGTGGAGACCTGAAGACGTAGAAAGTTCTAGGGCATTCTGAGCTACAGAATAAGACTGTCTCACACAAACAAACAAACAAACAAACAAACAAACAAACCAACCACCAAGCCAAAGCAAGGTGGTGCGAAAGTGGAAACTATATTCGGAGAGGCTGCATCATCATGCTGATCTTCACTTTCAGTACTGTCTTCAGTCAGTTACCCGGGAATTGAACCTCTGTAGTATTAGGTAGGCTTTGTTCTAGGTGAAGTCGTCCACCTGTAGCTACCAAAGCATTCTGAGCATGTTCAGGGCGGTCTGGGCTAAGCTGTGATGGTCTGTATTTGGTGTTTTATGTAGGATATTTTCAATTTACCAAGATGCAATCCCATCCTAACTCAGAAGGTGTCTGTACACCCCATCTCTGCCCCTTGTTCGAATCCCATCTTGAATGACAACTTTTCCAAGAAGCCCTTGGACCCCAGTGACCATCCCGAGGGCCTTAGCGGCGAGCGGCTGTCTCCCGTGTGCCAGAACTTCTCGCCTGCATGTGTGAGTGGGCACACTTTTGAGGGGGGGCTGTGTCCTGTTCATCTCTTGCTTTAGCCTCTGGAGCCCTGATTCCCCACAGAGCAGGGGTCACAGAGGCCAACAATGCTTGTTGGTAGGTGACACGAATAAATAATAATTGGAAGATTTTTTTTACCTTTGTGCTTTTCTGTGACGGTTACACATTGAGTTTAGCAGAGTCTGTGGTTCAGATGAGCAAGTTTAATATTCAACAAGGAACGTGGGCATCTTTCCACATTCACCAATGTTGACTCCTTCTCCCTGGCTGCATAGCTTTCCACTGTATGGCAAGCTAAGCCTTTTTTTTTTTTTTTAACCTGCTCTGTATCAGTGTCCCCATGAATTTCAGCCTGGGACATTCTTTGCCATCCTAAGCTTGTATAAATACTCATGGATGATTTCTTGTGGTACGTTTACACCTTTGTGTGCTGTTAATATCTTCAGTGTGGGGCTGGGGAGGTGGCTCCAAGCATCCACATACATGCTGGGTGGGTATGGCAGCCTGCTAAGCCTACTGCTTAGGAGTTAGAGACATGGGAACCCCCCACCCCCCGCCCAGGGCAAATGACTAGCTAGACCAGCTGAATCGATGAGCTCTGGGCTCAGATGAGAGACCTTGTCTCAATGAATCAAGTGACAGCGATGAAGGAAGACACTCAGCCTCTGGCCTCCATACATGTATGCACATGTGTATGGGCACCTGTTACATGCATGTATGCCCATGCACATGTGAATGTGCATACACACGCACATGCACACATACACATACATGCTAAAAAAAAAAAAGGAGATGGCTCAGCAATTAAAGGTGTTTGCTTGTAAAACGCACTGGCCTACATTCAGTTCCCCAGCACCCACATAAAGCCAGACACAAAAAGTGGCACAAGGGCTGGATAAATGACTTAGGCCGTTAAGGCACTTACCTGCGAAGCCTGAGGACCCAGGTGCAATTCCCCAGGACCCACGTAAGCCAGATGCACATGGTGGCGCATGTGTCTGCAGCTTGTTTGCAGTGGCTGGAGACCCTGGCATGTCCATTGTCTCTCTCTGCCTCTTTCACTTTCTGTCTCTCAAATAACTAAGTAAAAGCGACAGAAGAATCTGGCACTCAGTTTTTAGTGGTAAAAGACCTTGGTGTGTGTGCACACACACATGAATAAACTTTTTTTAGAAGATATAAAACTTATTAATATGTCTGAAACTTTCAGCCATTCTTCTATGACGGTACAAAACTCACGCTTCTCAGATGAGCTCCATGTGCCTGGATTGGGCCTTGGGTCTGTGGCTGTGTGTACGCTCTGTGTTTTGAGTCCCTACTGCGTATGAGGCCTTGAATGAGGAACAAGACAGATGGTTCCGAGCATCAGTGATCTCAGAGCCTTGTGTGCGGGTAAACAGTACACGCGGGAACAGAGCCCCGCCAGCCGGCGAGCGTGCCGTGGAGGACACACAGCTAGGTGCTAGAGGGATCAGCGACTCCTGTGCGGGGAAGAGGAAGAGGTTGGCGCAGAGCAGGAAGGATGGGAAGGCGGCAGTCGTGGGAAGAGCCCGGCAGGCAGAGGGAGCAGTAGGAGAAAGGCCCAGAGACACAGAAGTTCACCTCAGTCCTTTTCACTGCTTTAGCTCCTACCTGCTCAGGCTGGACAGCGGCCCCTTTACCACATGGCCTTTGCTGGGCCCTGGCCCTTGTCTCACTTAGATGAACCAGTGTTAATGAATGGGATGATTCTCCCGAGCTCTCCTGGCTCACCCTGGATGTACCCTTAGTGTTGATGTTGGCCTGGCTCCTGTGGCTTCTGATATGTCTAAAATGAACAGTTGGTTAGCAGCCTCTAGCACAGTGCATGCATGACCTTAATAAATACTGCTCTGACCCATTCTATGGATGGAGAAACTGAGGCCCAAGGAAGTCAGCTGTCCAGCAGGCATAACTAGGATTTGGGGGCTGAAGAGATGTTCAGTTCCCGAGTGCCCACATAAAGCCAGATACAGAAAGTGACACATGTGTCTGGAGTTCATTTGCAGTGGTAAGAGGCCCTGATGAGTCCATTCCCCCCCCCCTCCTTGCAAATAAATAAATTAAAAAGCTTTTTTAAAGAAGGAAGTAAGATTTGGACCCAGTTCTCTTCTTTATTTTTATTTTTATTTATTTATTTGACAGAGAAAGGGGGAGAAAGAGCAAGAATGGGCGTGCCAGGGCTTTTAGCCACTGCAAATGAACTCCAGACACGTGCGCCCCCTTGTGCATCTGGCTAACGTGAGTCCTGGGAATCGAACCTGGGTCCTTTGGCTTTGCAAGCAAATGCCTTACCCACTAAGCCATCTCTCCAGCCCCCCAAGTCTCTTCTTGCAGAGCCATACTCTTCAAGGAACTCTAGTATAGCTGTTTTATGTGAAATCTGATGGGACTGCTGGAAAGTCCACAGGGCTTGGGAACAGAGCTGTCCTAAGCTCTATCTAGCCTTGTACTGGATGACCTTAGCCCTTGGGCTGCTAGCTTCAAAGAAGGAGTAAGAAACCCAGGGAGGGCTGGAGAGATGGCTTAGCAGTTAAGGAAGGCACTTGCCAGCAAAGCCAAAGGACCCAGGTTCAATTTCCCAGTACTCATGTAAGCCAGATGCACAAGGTGGTACATTGTTTGCAGTGGCTGGAGGCCCTGGCATGCCCATTCTCTCTCTCTCTCTCTCTCTCTCTCTTCTCTCTTTGTCTGCCTCTTTCTCTCTCTCAAATAAATAAAATAAATAAATAAATAAAATAAATAAATAAATAAAATAAATAAATAAAGAGAGAGAAAGAGGCAGACAAAGAGAGAAGAGAGAGAGAGAGAGAGAGAATGGGCATGCCAGGGCCTCCAGCCACTGCAAATGAACTCCAGACACATGTGCCCCCTTCTGCATCTGGTTTATGTGAGTCCTGGAGAATCAAACCCGGATTCTTTGGCTTTGCAGTCAAACGCCTTAACTGCTAAGTCATCTCTCCAGCCCCAAATAAAATATTTTTAAAAAGCAAAGAAACTCAGAGACGTTCGTGTATGTGTGTGTGTGTGTGTGTGTGTGTGTGTGTGTACATGCACGGGTGTACGTTTAGTGAGTGTTGTGGTGCTGTGTGTGCTATGTACTTGCTTGCAGAGGCCAGAGTAGGGTGCTGGGTGTCCTCCCCTATTGCTCTTCTGTTTCCTGGAGGCGGTCTCTCACTGGACTCAGAGCTGCTCTTCTGTTTCGGTCACACTGGTGACCACGCACCCTAGTGGTTGTCCTATCTCTGTCCCCCTGCAGGACTAGGGGTACTGACGTGCCTTGCCATGCCCAGCTTTTTCTGTGGGTGCTGGGGATCTAACTGCGGCTCCCTCAGACCCTCATGCTTGCATGGTAAGAACTCTTACCTGATGGACTATGAACTATCTTCTGAGCTCTGTGTTTTTCATTAAAATTACATATATGGTACATGCTTGTTCAAATGGGGGGGAATGAAAGAAGAATGAAGTGGCATATGAAAATATCCCTCCTGCTCCCAGGGGTGACATGGTTAATAGCCTGGTATTTTTTTTAACAATGCAAACTTAAACACATGCACACACACACATCATATTTTTATAAAAATGAAACCATGTCCTTCACTTTCCCAACCATCTGCCTACCTCCCTCACCCATCCTATCCTTGAGCATGTTTGTGCCTGGGCATCTTTAGCCAGATGCTGGCCGTAGACATTTGGCTTGTTTCTAATTCTCAGTGTGACAGTGGCATCCTTTGGGCATCCCTCTGTGTGTGTGTGTGTGCGTGCGTGTGCATGCGTGTGTGCATGCGTGCATGCGTGTGTGTGTGTGTGTGGCAGGGGGCACAGGTATCTCTGTAACATGGATGCTGGGGAGTCTAATTGCTGAATGGAAGGTCTGAAGTTCTGCACGTTGACAGGCGCTTGCCAAATTGCCTTCGGAAGGCCTTCACAGTGCAGTGTGTGTGTGTGTGGGGGGGGGGGGGACTGAAGCCATGCGTGACGCAGAGCTGGGCTCTGTACAGACGCTGCCTCCCCTTCGGCTCCCCGAGACCCGATGGTGTGGAGACCACGGCCAGGTGCTTCAAACACACAGACTCAAATTGGGATAGGAGATGGATTTTGATAAAAGAGGTTAAATAACAGGTTTTTCCATTTCACCTTGTCGGAATGGGATAGAGGGCGGGGGGGGGGGGGGTGCCGGGCCTCCAGCCAATAGAGGACCAAGAGTTGTCAGGAGGGCTTATAAAGCTTGCTATTTCTGGCATTTTTTCTCTTTCTTTGCTGATTATGCAGCAGCATAGCGCAGGGGCTGTCGCGGGTGCGTTCTCTCCCTGCCTGGGTTTCTATGGAATGAGACTCGGGCTCCTTCTACTAGCAAGACGCTGGTGCATTGCAGGTGCGTCTCCGCAGAAGGTAAGCCGTGGTGCCCGCTGCCTCCCGAGCGAGCGGGCCAAAGACAGGCGGTGCTGGGCGGGGCCAGGCAGGGACCTGGACCAGGGCCTGTTAGGTTCTGCAGTGAAGATGCTTTGAAGGGTCCGGGGCCTGTCTGCCTTTGACAGCTCCTTTCTGCAAAGAGATTCTGGAGGTGGCTGGAATGGGCTGTGGAGAGCAGGTCAACCACTGCTCTCGGTGCCCAGGATGCTCAGGAAGCATCTGTCCATCCATCCATCCATCCATCCATCCATCCATCCTGCCCATCCTGCAGTGGGCCTGGTCAGGTGTGGTGGTGGTGGGGTCCAGCTGACCCAGAACGGAAACAACGAGAGAGACAGTGACGGGGATATGTAGCAGCCCAGAAGACACTGGGGCTGCGGAGTGGCCCGGGGTCTCTTTGGAAGGTATCAGGGGTGAGATGCAAGTAGGAATATGTCCCTGGAACTGATGCCTCTTCCACTCGAATTTGGAGATGGGGGAGTCCGTCGAAATTCCTCCCCCAATTTTGTGAAGGCTGTCTTCCCCTTTGTCACGTAAGGATATGGAGAATGACCAGCAGGGATCCCCACGCGCCACCCGCAACAAGTGAGAGAGGATGCAGTCACAGAGGAAGGACAAACACGCGACCTAACAGGTGGAAGAGAGCCCGTCCGGCTGTCCCTGAGGGTGCAGTCTGTGCTCGGGGCTGGCTGAGTTGCGGGGAGGGACTCATTGCTACTGGCAATGCTGTCCCCCGGAGACCAGGAGGCCTGACCTCTTCTGGTGCTCTGATTTATTTCAGTCACTGTTGGAGGTCTTGGCTTTGGCCGTCCCAGCTAGAATCTCCTGCTCAAACGTGTGTCCCTGTTCTTAAAACATTTGGGGTCCCTTTCCCACTCCCCAAGGAGTCAGAAAGCAAATGAGGCAGGAGGCCTCGGGGTTCTCCAGGGAAGACCTCAGAGGCAACCTGCCAGGGCAGAAATTGCTGTCAGTGTCTGCCAGGTACCACGGCTTGGGCTAAGGACTACTTTCACATCGCTGCTATGCCTAAAGTACAGTCTGGACGTAAAGCAGGCTCCCTGAGCCTTCCAGGCCTCCGTTTCCTCACCTGTGAAATGGGTGCTGTCACTAATTCCTCTGTGCTATGATGATAGGTGCATGTGAGTACATACATATGTGTGCATACACACACTTTTCACATGAAGCCTAGTCTGTGGAAGGTCCTCCATCCATGTTGAGTGAGTGAATGACCCACAATGTGGCTTAGCTGAAGAGGGGGCTGGGATTCGTGTGGGGGTATGTTTGGGTGCAAGTATGTGTGTGTTGGGGGGGTGCTCGGGAGCCATCCCTTTCGCTGAGAGTGAGGGGTGCTGTGTTGAGGATTGTGCGTGAAGAATTCTGACGGATGTGATGGTGCCTCGTGGATGATAATGTCTCTGCGTCTCTGATCACTCCCGTGGGCTCCTGATGGGGGAGCGGAGCATGCCACGAGGCTCACTGACCATCTGGAAACAGAACTGACCTTTAGTTGAACTCTTTCTGTATGACGTCCTGAAGATTGGTAGGCAGTCTTGTGTTAGTGGGGTCTTGGGAGAGCGCCCAGTTCACCAGCTGCTGATTTTTCACCACCTGTGTGCAGGGAGCCTGGCTAGGGACAAGGAAGGTCCAGGAGGGAAGGGAGACTGCGGATGGGGAGCTGCCGCTCACTCGTCTCCGAACTCAGGCTTTAACTCCTGGCTGTGACCCACGTCTCTGTCCTCTGCTTGCTGTGTGACCTCAGGCAAGTCACTTTCCCTCTCTGAGCCTACAGAATGGCGGGTTGTTAAGAGGAGGACACGGACGAGATATGTTAAAGCACTGCTGTGCTCAGCAAGTAAAAACACTGTCCCTTCCCGAGAAGAGACGCCAGGGAGCTTTGAATCCACCACTCGGGCATCTGCTGTGCACAGGTTGGCATACAGCAGGCGCCCACTAAAGGTTTATGGGAAGGTGGTACTGGGAGTGGGAACCGCAGTTACAGGGTTCTTTCACCCACTGTGTCATCGCTGGGGGAGCTGCTCAGAGACGTAATTCATCCAGGTCCCACAGTTCCCTCTGTCCTCCTGCGTTCGCAGTTAGGGCCATGAGGGGCCAGGATGGGTCTCATGCTGGAGACCAGCTTCCTGTCTGAGACTGGCTTGTTCCCCAACAATGCCCCCTGCTGACTTCTACATGAACCGACCAGGCACAGTGCCATCCCAGGAGGCAGCAGGGCCCCACTGGGACTGAAAAGGTCTGAAAAGCCACAGACTGGGTGAATTCCTGCTCCTCCTGGGCGTGGAGCCATTTTCCAGTGTGTGTGTGTGTTGGGAGGGGGATAGGGTACTAGGCTTTCTGCTAGAGGGTGTCTGGGGAGCTCTGGAACCAGAGCCAGAGGCATGGAGCTATCACTGTGGATTTCTAGCTGGGAGACTTCTCAGGTGGATGGGGGGTGCGAGCGTCGGCAGGGAGCCTGCGTGTGCGCGTCTGTTCCCCCTGGCTCATCACAGAGGAGACAGACTCGGAGTGGCCTGTTCATCATTCATGCCACATCCCATCTTCCCCTCCCCATTGTGCCTGTTGATCTATGGCTGTCCCCATGGCTTAAGCCACAGACCTGGGGTCACTATGGGCTCTCTCCGCTTGCTTCCTCTGTATAACGAACTCACCTGCCTGTCCCCTCAGCATGTAATCACCTCTCCCCTGTGACTTCCGGAGCCTCCTGCCTCCGCTCTCCATTCGAGTACGTTCTTCTAGCCACCCATGGAGTCTCTGAATGGCCTGGTGTGTGTATCCCTCCCCTAGACCTCTTAGCAGCACTTGTTGGCTGTCCCTCCTCACCACACAGTCTTCTCCAAAGTCTTGAGTGTCTACCTGGGCTCATCCCACTTCGAAATCATGTGTGACTCGTCCCTGAAGCCCCTCTCCCTGGCCAAACAGTCCTCCCCTTGCTTCTTCCCCCTCAGACCCCCTCGTCCCCAGTGGGTTTCCTTCCCCCCTCCAACTCCTGCTCATCTTTACAGGCTTGGCTGGGACATCCGGGCTTTGCAGGAGCCTCCTCTGCTGGTACCTTGGTCCTCTGCAGTCACTCTGTGACACTCTGGAGAGCCTCACCCATGGTTGATGCACCTTTGTTATTATTTGCATGTGTGTGTGTTGTGTGCATGTGTATTCGTATGTGTGTGAGCACACTTAGGGGGTTGCATATGCATGTGTGTGCATATGTATGTGGAGGCTAGAGATTGACATCAGGTGTTTTCTTCAGTGACTGCCCACCTTATTCTTTGAGACAGGGTCTCTTGTTGGACCTGGAGGCTCACTGTAATCTGAGAGAGCCTCCTGTCTCTCTGTCCTCGGTGCTGGATTAAAGGCACATGCATTTTACGTGGGTGCTGGGGATTGAACTCAGGTCTTCATGTTTGTTTAGCAAGCACGTTACCCACGAGCCAGCTCCCAGCCCCAGTCATGGCTCTCTATTCTCACACTACTGGCAAGCCATGGAAGAGTGCCTGCTTGGGAAACACTCGTGTAGGTAGGAAGTGCAATGAACTAACTCCCTGCAGATGCCAGGGCTCCTTAGGCCTAGACAGACTGCATTAGGACCCCCAGGCTCCTTAAGCCTAGATGGACTGCATTAGGACCCTCAGTCTATGGCTTGATTTGGCTGTGTGACTTCGGATTTGCCACCTAACTTCTCTGAGCTTTCATGGTCATGAAAATTAACAAGATGACACTTATTATACATTTCTTCCGGTTGCTGGACACTCAGTGTGCCCCCGGGGACACTTTGGAACATTTAAACGACACCTCTAATTTGCTCCAAGCAGAGAAAACACCAAGAGGGGCTCTAGGCACATAGGCCCTCAGTGCCCTGAATAGACAAACCTGCCACAGGACCCCCAAATGGGAACAAAAATAGCAGCCCTGGGGCACCCTGCGGTGCGGAAGCCACAGGAGAGGCCACAGGCCCTGCGGATGGATGGATGTCAGCTGCCTGGAGGCCCCCGCTGAGGTTCTTCAGAAGTGCTGGCAAAGCAGCCCTCACGCCTGCCCTCACCGCGTCTCCAACCACAGCATCAGATAAGACTGTGGAAAAAGCGCTGGCTTCCTCTCTGGGGAGGGTAATCACAGTGCCATCTGTGGGTGTGCTGGACCCCATTGCCGCCCCCTTTTCCCCCAGCCTCTCCTCCCCTCCCCCTAGCCTGCTTTGCCCTCCTCGCTGTCCCCTTGCTCAGAGTGACACGGGAACACATTCCCGTGTGAGGGCCTTTACACTGGCTGTGGATGCCCCATGGTGCCTACTTGGCTCCCTCCTCCCCCTTCTTCCACTGTTCCTTTGCCTGTGACTTCTTCCTCCAGCCCCAGCTTGACCTGTTTAGATTTTACACCCACCGACCCTCGCAGTGCCCCTCGCCTGGTCACTGTCCTCTTCCCATAGCACTTACAGCCCTTGGACATGTGGCATCCTTGGTCATGTGGCATCCTTGCCTACCGAGTGTTGCCCCTGTTCTCCACTACAACACAGTGAGCTTGCAGACAGGTGTCCAGGCCGGGCCCAGCGCACAGAAGGTGTTCAGTCACCACCTTCCAGTGTGTCATGGGGACACATGTGCATGAAGGAGAATCTGTAGAATTGAAAAATGGGGTTGGGGTATCTTTGGGGGGGGGGCTGTAGGACCAAGGGACAGGTTCACGTTGTTATTGGGAAAAGTTTTCAAAATTAGTTTTGGGCTGGAGAGATGGCTTAGTGGTTAAGGCACTTGCCTGAGAAGTCTAAGGATCCAGGTTTGATTCCCCAGGACCCACGTAAGCCAGATGCACGAGGTGGCACATGCTTCTGGAGTTCATTTGCAGTGGCCTAGAGGCCCTGGCACCACACCCCTCCTCTTTCACCTGCCTCCCTCTCCCTTTCTTTCCTCCTTTCTTCTTTCCTTTCTTATTTCTTTCCTTCCTTCCTTCTCTCTCTTAAATAAAAATTAGTTTTATAGATTAGTATGCAAAGTAATGGGCTTCATTCTGTCATTTTCATGTGTGTGTGTGTGTAAGAACACACCAGGTTCTCTTACCTCTGTAAAAAAAAAAAAAATGGATGCCTGATACTTGCTCCACTTTGTGCATCTGGCTTTACGTGGGTGCTGTGGAATTGTACCCAGGTTGGCAGGCTATGCAAGTAATTTGTGACTTTAACTACTGAGCCATCTGCTCAGCCCAAATTTGACTTTGTTTTTGAGACAAACTCTTGCTGGCTGGGCTCAAACTCTCCATCCTCTTGCCTCAGCCTCCTAAGTACTATAATTACACATGTGTGCCACCTTGCCTGGCACATGAGTTTGGCTTTGGAGTCACACTCGCTTGGGTTTGAATGCCGCTTTTCACTTCCTTGCTGTGCAGCGGCCACCTCTACCTCTCCGTTTCAGTTTCTACGCCTGTGCAATGGAACAGATTATAGCGACCTTGCTCGAGTGATGTTTAGGGTTCCATGCTAGCTCTGTCAAGTGCCTGGCTTGTAATCGGAGGTCAGCAAGTAGCTCTTTGTGAAGCCTGCTCATTGAGTATAGTAGTCAGGTCAGGCCGGGTTATACTTCAGTAACAAACATCCCCCATACTTGGACGGATTAACACTAGAGTGGTTTCTTTTGTGCTTTCCAGATGTTCTGTGACAATCAGCAGAGAAGTAGGGCTTGGATTCTGTTCTCGAGTCACTTAGGCTGAAGACTGGTCACATCTTCTTTATCTGAAGCCCTACTGAGCCAGCCTGAAGGTGGTAATTTTGCTTTTCTGGGCTCCATTCAGAAGAGACCATGTGTTTCTGCTAATAGCCTACTGGATGAAATTATCCCCATAGCAAAAGGAGCCCAGAGCCAGGGTCCCCGTGCCAATGCCAGGGAGAAGAGGAGAGGGAGACACTGGGTAAAGTCTGCCATGTGAGTATATCCTTCTGGGATGTCTCCAGGGGAAACTGAGGCACAGCTAATCCACAGCTCTCTAGAACTCACTTGTGGTTGGCTGAATGGTTCCCCTAAATGATTCTATGCCCTGATCTGAAACTTGTGTGACTGTCACCTTGGGTGGCGAAGAGGCCTTTACAGGTGTGATGGTGTAAGGAACGCAGGATGGGGAGGGGAGGTTGCCCTTGGTGACTTGGATGGCCCAGAGCCATCACAGAGCACTTACAGAGGGCTGAGAAGAGGAGCAGATTGAACTGGTGTGCTTTGAAGTTGCAAAGGGCCACAAGCCAAGGGACACGTGCGGCCACCAGAAGCCCAGGAAGTACACAGCACATCTTCCTCTGGAGTCCCCAACCCTGCCGTTTGGTCCTCAGCCCTGTGAGATGGATTTTGGATTTCTGGCCTCTGGAACTGGGAGCATAATTGAATAATTTGTGGGTGGTTGTTTTGGCGGTATTGGGGATCCAGCCCAGGGCCTTGTGCAGGCTAGGCAAGCACTCTACCCTTGAGCCATGTCTTCAGGCAATTTGTGTGGTTTTAAGTCTCCAAGTTTGCGGCATTTGTCCATAGCCGTGGGAAGCTAGCACCTCCTTAAATCAGAAGTACTTTGAAACCCAATGCACTGAAGTGTCTGTCTGCCCAGACAGAATGGGGGAGGGGATGCTTTTGTTCTTGCGGCGCCCTTTGCACTCGCTGTCACATTCGGGCGCAGTCAGGGCACTCCCTTACATAGTCCCACCATGCTCCCATCTCCCATGTTTGTGTGCGCACACACACACACACACACACACACACAACTCTCCAATATCTCATATGAGAGCTGGGGCTCTCATGGCTCTGGACAAAGCTGACCTCTGGTGCATGTTCTCCTCTGGGAGAAGGGGAGACTGACAGTAACGTGGTGGAAAGGAGACCTGTGTTCCTCTGGCCAAAGTGCCTGGTGTCCTCCAGTGGACAGGAGAGCAGAGGCTCAGAGGAGAGGGTGAGGGGTGGACTGGAGAAATAGGGGCCATGGGCGCCTCTGAAGGGTTGTGAGCAGGGGAGGGGCTTCTGCAGGTCTCATCCCTGGGCTCTCTCAGCTCATGATTAGGTAGGAAATCCCCGCCTTCGTTCTCCTGCCTTCCTGACAATCAACTCTGTGCCAGATAGATAGCCCTTGGCCTTGGTTTTCATGTAATATCTCATGAACCCATCTTATAGTAGAGAAAATGGAGACTCAGAACGGAATCTTGTGGAGTCCTCTCTCCACATGAGTGCCTGAATCATCTTTTTTTTTTTTTTAATTTATTTAGTTATTTGCAAGGAGAGAGAGAAGTGACAGAGAATGGTCGCACCAGGGCCACCAGCCACTGCAAATGAACTACAGATGCATGTGCCACTTTATGCAGCTGGCTTTACATGGGTCCTGGGGAATCGAGCCCAAGTCATTAGGCTTTGCAGGTAAGGGCCTGAATGGGTGAGCCATCTCTCCAGACCCTGACTCATCTTTTAAAGCATAAATCAGAGCAAACCCTTCCCCTGCAGAGCCCCGTCCCCCTCAGGGCAACCGGCTTGGAAGAGATACAGTTGTCACTATATGGCCCTTCCATCCTTCTTCCCCCATCCCTCTGCTCACCAAACTCCAACCTCATCGTTCCTCCCCACAGGGAGCTTTCCACTTGTTGACCTCGGGAACACTGCACCCACTGCCTCTTCCATGGGCCTAACAAGCTCCTGCCCTGACTCCCTCCTGTTCGTCAGTGACCCCTCCCCCAACCACCACACACAACAGTTTAAGTGCCACCTCTGGAGAGACTTTTTTTAAAAAAAAAACGTTTATTTTATTTTATTTATTTATTTATTTTTTTTTGAGGTAGGGTCTCCCTCTAGCCCAGGCTGACCTGGAATTCACTATGTAGCCTCAGGGTGGCCTCGAACTCACAGCGATCCTCCTACCTCTGCCTCCCGAGTGCTGGGATTAAAGGCATGTGCCACCATACTCAGCTTGCTAAACTTTTTATTTTATTTATTTATTTGAGAGAGGAAGAAAGAAAGAGGAGAGAGAGAGAGAAATGGTGTACCAGGGCCTCCAACGACTGCAAACGAACTCTAGACACATGCACCACCTTGTGCATCTGACTTATGTGGCTGGTGGGGAATCGAACCCCGTTAGGCTTTTTAGGCAAGTGTTTCACTCTGTCCCCTCTGCTCCACAGCATGGATCATGACTGTGTTTTCTTGCTGGCGACCTGACTCCTCTGTGGACTGTGAGCCCCGAGGGGTTGGGAACCATGCCTGCCTGGAACCTTGGTATACTCCAGCTCCAGGATGGGAATAGGTAAAAAGTGGACACTCTCCGGGGAATGAAGGGGCTAGAGTGACGGCTCAGTGGTTAAAGGCACTTGCTTGCAAAGCCTACTTGATTCCCCACACAAAGCCAGATGCACAAAGTGGCACATATGCATCTGGAGTTCGTTTGCGGTGGCTGGAGGCCCTGATGTGCCCATTCTTTCTCTCTTTCTCTCTGTATCTCTCTCTCTCTCCTTGCAATTAAATAAATAAATAAAATAATTAAAAAAAATCAAAGAATAAAGGATGGATCCCAGGCATGGAGGGTACAGAGGTCTGGGCCTCTGAGGATGGCTGGGTGCTCTGAGACCTACCACAGAAGCCAGCTCACTCTGGCGGCACCCTCTGCATGTGATGATACTTAATTCAATTCAGAACTCCCTTATCTGAAATCCAGAAAGCTATGCAACCAGAAACTTTTGTAAATATGCTGCCAGCTCATGTGGCCCCTAAACATGACCTGACTGCTACGTGCTGCCGTGCAATCCTAACCCACTTGAGGGTCTGTTCATCCATCCTTCTGCTGCAGAAATATGAATGCGTGTGATCGGGGGGTGTTGCCTGCACGTCATTGCTTTTCTGAAATCCAAACAAATTCTGAAGCCTGAAATGGCATGGGCTCTGGCTGGGGGGGCTGAGGGCCCATGAACTGCTAATGAAGTCCCTCCTAGCTGTGGGAGGGCCCACATGGCCCGCTGAGACCCCAGTGAGGCCTAAATCTCGTGTTTTCTCTGCATCCTCTCTGTCTCCTGGGGTTCAGTTGAGTTCTGCTGGCTCAGGGCAGAGGTGGACACCTGGGGCGGGGGTGAGGGGGCCAGAGCCCAGGCACTTAAACATTTCTGTTATGAATTTAAAAGAGGAATCTTTTTTTCTTATGAATCATCATAAAAAGAAATCAGAAGGAAGTGTGTGACCAAGGAAAGGAAATCAGGGTTTGCCGCCAATGTGACTCACCGACCCTTTCTGACTCCTTGGTGGGTCTTTGCCCTTGATGATGTTCATTCATCTCTGAGCCTCTCAGGGCTCGAGTTTGCAAATTACTGGGGCTGTGGTGGTTTCATTCTGGCTCTAGTTGCTTCCTACCCTCACCATCAACATACCTTTCTTTCTTTATCTCTCTCTCTTTTTCTTTCTTTCTTTCTTTCTTTCTTTCTTTCTTTCTTCTTCCTTCCTTCCTTCCTTTCTTTCGTTCTTTCTCTCTCTCTCTCTTTCTTTCTTTTTAGAGTCAGTGCCATACTGTTTTACTTATTGGTGCTTTATCTAATGTTTGTTTTCTGCCCAGAGTGGGTTTAGCTCCAGTCTCCTGGTTCCACCACCAGGCCTGCCCAACCACTTCTGCCAGGCTGTCTAGGCAGGCCCTGGATTTCCCTCTCCAGCCCATTCCCCGCTGGAATCAACCTTGCTTTCTGGCCTCCCATGTCCCCAGAGCAGCCTTGTTGCTTATCTCTCCAGTCTCATTATTCTGTCTCTGTGTCCCTCCCGACCCTGTCCCACTCAGTGACCCTTGTTCCCCTCAGTAAGTGGTCCTTTCTTTCTGGCTTCCAGGCCTAGAGATTCCTGGGCCATCTCTTGCCTTCTCCTCCCTCACTTGACTCATTCTGCTTACAGCCAAAAGTCCACTGTGCAGAATTTTGGCATGGCCCCTGTCCAGACCCCAGTATGCTCATCACCCAAACTCTGATGCATGCTTCTGTCCCTGTCACTAGTCCCCACGCTTTAGGGAAAAGACTGTTCTATACCTCATAGGGTACCATCCTTGGCACTTAGAGCATATGGCTTCTATCAGTACGATGGGGTTTCATTGAGAACAGTGAGTAGTGGGATGAGGAGGTGACACCTCAGATGCAGGCAGGGGTCTTGGATCCTTGTCTTCCCTGCTTCTGGATGGTTCTCTGTCACTGGTGGCTGCCATACTGCTTGCCAGTAAACTAAAAGCTATTTTCTCTGTCCATGGTGATGCAAAATATTCTAGTTATACAATTGCAGGTTTATGTCATGTGCATCTCTCTACTTGCCACTGAATCAAGTGTGCATTTCTTCCATACATTTGTTTCTTGGAATATTGCCTCTCGTGTGACTTTTCCATTTGAATCATGTCTTTTTGTCTCGCGGCATCTTGCTATCTGTTGAATTTGATGGAGCTGTTTCTTCATGGCATATATTAACTGTCTCGGAGTTGGTGCTGATATTTTCTTAGTCTGATGTCCTTTTCATTTTAGTTTTATTACGTTTCCTCCCACAGAAGATATTAATGCACATATATTTGGGTCTGTCAATCTCTCCTCAAGGGCTGCTGAAGTTCCCCCTGCCTCTACAGATCAGGTAAATGTCCTGCCCTGGGTTCTGATCGTTTCCGCCACATAATTTTGTACGCTTAACTCTTCAGCCCTTCTGGAATGCTTGGGGTAGGTGGCTTGCCGAGGCTGGTTCAAGGTTCCTGAACAGGAAAACCCTGTTGTCTTCATTCTCTTTATTAAATCAATGGCCTTTGTCCCTTTGTTTCCAAAAGTAAAGAGAGAATAGAAGAGCCATCATGAACCTGACTTGGGGTAGCGTCACAATGATTCTGGCTTTGCCTCTGTGTGGCGGGGTGACCCCTGAGCCTGTTGATGAAATCCAGCTTGTTTTCTCCACTGTAGAGTGTGATGTTACTGTCTGCCTCCCAAGGCATTGCAGGGCTTAGTAAAATGGCCTGTATCAAAGCCTGTCCCGTGGTGCCCGGCACAAGGCAAATGCCTTCGTAAATATACACCGTTTCTGCACTCCATGCTTTCTCTCTTTGGTTTTGTTGAATGAAAGTTCTCATGTTCTGTCACCACCACATTGCTTTAACAGATGCTTTGTGGAATAGCGCACCCTCTTGTCACTACAGGCCCCCTGCCACTGTTATTTGAATATTGCTGGAAGCACTCACCTTTGTCTCTTTGGTGTGTGTCGCTTCCGTGTTTCACAGTGGAACCCGCCTCCATGACATGGACGCCGTCTTTCTCCCTCTACACCACATAGGCCTTGTAATCCCTCAGAAGCCTGGCCTTGCCTCACCTTGATCTCTCTACCTGACAAGTGGGTATCACCTGTGCTCATGTGGCCTGTCCCCACTACAGGGACTTGTCCTTCCCCTGACTGTCTTCATGTCCTGTAGACCATGAACTTTACTGGGGATCTGTTCTATGTTCAAGATGTTCTCCTTAGAGCCTGACACGTGGCTGGGGACAACAGAGGTACTCAGGTCATAGACTGAGAAAAGCCTGTGGACTTTGATAATAGTGAGGCTAAATCTGGCTTGTCTGGGAGACACAGGCTCCGGAGACCCAACAGTGAGACAGTTGTGATTCCTGATACGTTGCTAACAGTAACTGTGGGCCACCTACTAGCCCTGGGCTCATGTTCTGTCACATGAGAAATATGAATACAGAGAAATATGAAGTGTGACCAGACTGAACACCTTGTGATTTTACCTTAAGCTGTTATGGTTCAAGTGGGAAAAAAAAAATTAGAATAACTCATGGGTATATTTTGTGCCCTAGAGGGCAGTTTGGTCTTCTTTTCTGAGGGAGAAAAGGTCAATTAGGACAGAGCCCCTCCCCACCACCCTGACCTTCCTGGGTTCCAGGAGAGAGCTAAGATGTGAGATATGAAGGTCCTCTGGTCAAGAGCAGAGCCTGGGAAGGTGCCTGGGTGAAAGAAGGGAACCAGCTTCTATAGCCGTGTACCACACACTGCCAGGCGGCCCGTGCAACCCTGCCAGCCCCATCCTCACTGTTCATTTTTGTTGCTTTGTTTGCCACAGGATTTGCTCTGTGTAACCCTGGCTGGCCTTGAACTTAGGATCCTCCTGCAGCGATGCGATTGCATGTGTATGCCACCTCGCCTGGCTTCTGTTCCTACTTTACAGGGGGGGGGGGGGATCTGAGAACGAGAGAGGCCAGCTCCTTGTCCAAGCGCCCAGTGTGGACTGGAACCCAGATCTGCACACTCCCAGGGCTGTGGCCAGCACACTGTCCATTCTCGGCCCAGAGGCAGATTTTAACACAATGCTTATAAGTATCGAACACACAGAGCTGACAAGGCCCCTTCCCTCTGTGACCTGGTACTGACAGAAGGAAGTGAGCCTGGCTGGCACTTTGTGTTTGGGTTTGGGGTTAGATACAGAAGTTACCAGGCTCAGGTGACCTAGAAAAACCTTTCTGGGTCAAATTACAATTTCAAAAGACTCCCCACCCCCCTTTTCTTTCTTTCTTTCTTTCTTTTTTTTTTTTTTTTAAACCACCACACAATCCACCACTGTCGTTGACATATTTCCCTCCCAACAATACCAGCCCTTTGCGGCATGATTGAAGGCTTGTTCTGTAGTGCTGGGCAGAATTATCTTCCAAATCATCTGTGGCTCGTTGCCTCAGTCAACTTTCTGTCTCCCCCTCCCCCCCCCACCCACCCATGCCACAGTGTTCCACCCAGGCACGCTCAAGTGGCTTTTAGTTAATTGTCTTTGGCAAGAATCGGTTTGGGGACTTGTTCCCAACCACAGGGAAGATACATCATTGTCAGGCACGAACACTGGCAGTACGAGGCAGCCCGGGGCTGCAGACTGCTTACCGCAGCAGGCCTCCCGGGAGGAGGCCGGGAGGTGGACAGCTCTCCGCTGCCTGCGGGAGGAACCGGGGCCCAGGGCGCAGAAGTGACTGAGCCTGGCCGCTGGAGCGCAGCACGGGCTCGGGGTTGGACTTTGTGTGTTTGAATCTTAGCCGTGCCACTTCGTAGCTGTGTGGTGCTGGGTAAGCTTGCGTTACCTCGCCCCACCGTAGTTACCATCGTAGCTGGAATGGACGCGTCCACATGCCACCGAGGTCCTCAGGACTAAGACGCTCACTCTGCCAGTTGCTGGTACCTCACGGTCCGCACTCCTCCCTGTTTATGGCCTTGGGAAGGAGGTGAATTCTGATTTCCATGTTAAAAGTCCTAGTTATCTCACTTGCTTCTATTTCTAGAACCTCTTGGAGGAACGGCCTCGGGGTTCGTGCCGGAATGTTTCCCAATCTCTGGTGGTGTGTATCACTTGGAACACTCTCAGCCCGCCTTGGTGATCCCTGTTAGCTTCAGAAGGATGGGGCCTCCCCCTCTTCAGGTGGGGAAGAGGGAATCCTGTTTCCTAGACAAAGCTGAAAACTGAGGGACCCACCGAGAGGCCCAGAAAGCTCACCCTTCATCTTCTCCAGGTACTAATAAGGAAACTGAGGCCAAGAAAGGCTTTGTGTGCAGCCACACCGTGAGCATGTGGCCGCGTGGCACATCTGGATGCAGTGGTCTGGCCGATCGTTGGAGTAACACAGCTGACATGGCCTGTGGCCTTTTGATCTAGTAGTGTCTCTACCAGGGAGGCGGCCAGTATAGCCTGGGCGAGCCTACAAGCATGGCTTCCTGGAGGAGGTGGCATGGGAGTTGAGTAGGCACTAGCTATGTGGGAAATAAAGAGGAGTGAATGGTCGTGGAAATGCAGCCCTGGGTGTGCAGGAGAGCTGGGTGCATGCATGGAGCCTGAGCTGTCTTAGAAGGGCAGAAAGGGGTACGTGTGGGCAGAGAGAGGCGAGGCTGGATGGCTAGGCTGGGCAGGGCCTGATTGTAAAGTGCTTTGAGTGAGGTTGCCAAAAAATCTGGACTCCTGCCAAGGCCTTGTGGCACACATCTGTAATCCCAGCAATGAGGAGGCTGAGGCAGAAGGACTGTCATGAATTCGAGGCCAGCCTTGAACTACATAGCAAGTGCTAGGCCAACCAGGCTATATGGCAAAACTTATCTCAAAAAACAAAAACAAACAAAAAAACCTAGAAACAACAATAATTTGTATTCTTCCTCAGCGGGGAGATGGGACTTGTCAGAAAGTAACTTGAACAGAACCACAAAGGAGCCTGGAGGGAAGGGAAGACGGGGCTGGAGAGCAAGGGTGCTAGCTGCAGTCTGGGGGTGAGTGGGAGTGGGCTGTGGGTCCCTTGTCTTCCCTCCTCCCCAGCCCCAGAGGCCCAGTGCCATCAGCTTAGACTGGACCAGGAGGATGCTGGAGATGCGGTGGGACCAGTTGAGCACACACAAGTCAAGGAGCCAGCTAGAGGGCCACCAAGCCGCGAACTCAATCAGATGGATCTGTAGCCCTGGCCCCCTGGACAACCGCATGTGACTACGCCCTGACCCGCTTCCCAGCCCCAGGCCCTTCCAGCCAGAGCCGAGCCTGCGGCCCCCTTGGCACCATTTCCCCTCACAGCGGCCAAATGAAAATGTTTGTTGAAAACAACATGTGCATAATTAAAGCTTAATGAGCGCTTGTCTGTTTGGAATGTGCAATTAGATTTATAATCGGGGATGGGAGCAAGCTCCAAATGGCTTTAAGTGGAGCTGAGAGAAAGGATAATTTTTGCCATAAATCTGTGGTGCTGCGCTCCTGATATGTGAGTTACCAGCGGCAGCACCAGGCCGCCATGCTGTGCCCACTGGGTTGTGTTACGCGGGGTCGCTCTGAGCAGCTGTGGCTGGCTTAGATGCTCCTGAAGGACCCACCAGTGGCATTGGAGGCGAATCTACTCGGGGTTGGATCTGGAGTACCCACCTTGAGGCTGCGAGTTCTGTGACTGAGCCAGCTGTGGAAGGTGAGGGGCCCCGGCTCACTTCTGCCGCTTTGGCCCCAGGGTTACTTGGCCATAAAAGAACCCCAGGTGTACCCACCACCGTCCTACAAGCTGGTGATGAGGCAGAGCCCGTGAGCTGCCATGTGGCCCTCTGTTTTGCTCCCTGGCACTCTGGGTAGCATTTACTGAATGAAGGAGTTCCTCTTTGCCAGATTCCTGGCTTTAGACAAGTCACTTTCTCTCTCCGTGTGGGCCTCATTTCCCATACTGACGGGGGGAACTGGACTTGGCTGTAGTCAATGTCTCTTCCACATCCAGAATGCTAGGTCTGGAGCCGACAGTGGCCGGGCCAGCATCGAGATCGGCATGATCCGATAAAAATTGAACACAAATGGGATGGGGTGCAGCTCAGTGGTAGAGCTCTGCCTTAGATCTTAACACTGGAAAAGCAAAAAGCAGATCAAATATAATGCAGATCACCCATATGGTTTTAAATTTCATCATAGCCACATTCATAGGAAGAAAAAAGTTACGGGTGAAATTAATGATATATTTTAGTTCGCCCAGTATAGCTAATAGGTCATTTCTAGAGGTCATCAATGTAACAATATTGATGAAATTGTTGACATTCTTGCTGTCCTTGCCCTACGTCTTTGAGATGCGGTGTATACTTTACACTCAGACATGCCTCAGTGTGAACATGCCATGTTTCCAGCTCAGTCGCTACCCGTGGCTGGTGGTTACCCTTCTGGACAGACTAGGCTAGAAGGGGCACTGCTAGTGCCAGCCCTGTGTTCCCATCTGTGAAGTGGGGACAGTCTGCCTTTCAGAGGAACCAAGCACATGGTCGCACTTATCCATGGTGGCTGTGGTGGCCAGGGCTATTTTTATACTACTTCTTGATGATTTTTTTTAAAATTGTTTATTTATTTATGAGAGAGAAAGAGTGAAAGAGAGAGAGAGAATGGGCATGCCAGGGCCTCTAGCCATTGCAAATGAACTCTAGATGCATGTGGCACCGTGTGTGCATCTGGCTTACATGGATTCTGGGGAGATGAACCTGGGTCCTGAAGCCATCTCTCCAGCCCCTTGATGATTTTGACAACAAGAGTCAACAAGCTCCGTGGGCAGTGGGGATGAGGCTTCCTGCAGTGGCTCACATCTCTGGGAAAGCAGGAGCACCCCTCAGGAGACCACCACCACCAGAGGGGAACTGATCACTGGTGTCTCAAAAATCAAGCACAAAAAGTCACCCACATACTGGAGAGATGGCTTAGCAGTTAAGGCACTTGCCTACAGAGCCTAAGGACCCAGGTTCCATTTCCCAGTACTCACATAAAGCCAGATGCACAAGGCAGCCATGCATCTGGAGTTCGTTTGCAGTGGCTAGAGGCCCATTTTTTTTTTCTCTCTCTCTCTCTCAAATAAATAAGTAAATAAATATATAAAATTTAAAATATTTTTTAAAAGTCATCATCGTGGGGGAAAATCAACCCTAGTTGGACTTTCTTACAGACTTTACCTTACAAATCTCAAGATACAGCGAGCAGAGTTCAGGGCTCTTAAGCCTCAGAGATTGATGGGAGCTGTCTCTCTCTCCAGAATTTGACAGAGTTGTTGTAAGGATAAAACAGTGTTGTTGTAAGGTAAAACAAGGACTGGAGATGTGGCTTAGCGGTTAAGGTGCTTGCCTGTGAAGCTGAAGGACCCATGTTCAACTCTCCAGGTCCCACATAAGCCAGATGCACAAGGTGACACAAGCGTGCAAGGTTGCACATGAGTACAAGGTGGCACACGCGTCTAGAGTTCGCTTGCAGTGGCTGTAGGCCCTGGCATGCCAATTCTCCCTCTCTCTCTTGCTGTCTCATAAAAAAAGCCAGTCTATTGGGCTTGCCTCAAAAAAAAAAAAAAAACCTGTAAAATAAGAGCTAGCTCATATGATCAAGAGCTTTCTCTGGATGATTCTCTAAGCACTCTCTAAGCTTTATTTAAAACTAATGACAGGCAAGCTCATTTTTCCAATTAGGAAAATGAGACACGGTAACTGAATTAAAAGCAAGCATCCCATGTGGTGAAAGCAGTTAGCCTAGGATTTGAACCCCAGCATTGAGGCACCCACACCCTTGTCTGTAGTAACCATGGTGCCACCGTGGTTCTCCGCATGGTGATGGGTCTGCAGTTGGGCATATGGGCTTGAGTTCATGTGATCCTGAGGGTTCCTTGGCCAGGCCAATTCCCGTCCTTTCTCCATCTGCCCTGGCCTCCCCGCCCCGCCCTTCCATCCACATGCGTGTCTCCGGAGACTTCCCTGTGAAGCCATACTCTCGGCAGGACCCAGGTCACAGCTGTCCACGTTGATGCCTCTGTCCTCTGAGCTGAGCTTGATGTGTGCAGAATGAGTGTCCTCAAACCCTGCCCCGTGTGGGGCCCCCAGGAGCTGTGCCTGGCTTTGAATACTCCTCCTTTAGACCTCAGTGAAGGGCATCTCTGGGTGTCCTGCATGGCAGAGCTAAGGGCTGTGGGCTGCACTCCCTTGTCTCTGACCTGCATCTCTGTGCAGAGGAGAGGAGTACCAGTCGTTCCTGTACAATTGCTGATTTGGTCAAGGGGTCAAGGTCAAGTTCAGCAGGGCTGACTGGCTTGGAGCAAGCCCTCAACTTCCCTGAGCCTCACAGTGCTTGTCTCTGCAGTAGGTTGGTCGGTCGTAGCAGATTTGCAGTTCCCAGGGAGTTCCATTGAGATGCCCAGCCACAGTTCCAGGCCAGGGGCTGGCACATAGAAGTCACCCACTGGGCCATGCCACAGCAGTCTGGATGACTTGCTCCTGCCCTGTGCCTTGCCATCTCCCGTGTACCCTACATCATGGAGCCCCCAAGTCACTGTTTTCAGGATGTTTCTCTTGAAAAGCTCTTCTCCTTGCTTCTCTTGCCCTGTGCTCATCCAGGCCTGGCCCTCATCATGAGCGTCGAAGGAGAGACCATCATTTGGTGTTTGAAACAAGAAGCTTCATTCTCTGCCATCCAGTGTGGAGCTAACAAATCATGCCAGGGGCTGGGGGAATGGCTCAGCCATTAAAGGTGCTTGCTTGCAAAGCCTACTAGACTTGGTTCAAGTCTCTAGGTCCTACATAAATAAAGCCAGACACACAAAGTGACATTTGCATCTGAAGTTCATGTGCAATGGCAGCAGGCCCTGGCATGCCCATCCGCCTTCCTCCATCCCTCCCCTCTTCCTTCCATAAATAATTTTTTTTAAATCAAGCCAGGGCTGGTTTTGCATGGCTTAGGAAAGTGTGGAGTCTTGAGATAAGATATTCAGAGGTGGAAGGTTTGGGGACTGGCTGGGTGTCCCAAGCTGTGGCCATGTGGATACTGGGATAGGACTGTTAGTGACCACTTGACTTTCACAGGTTGCCTGATCCCTGGTTTGTCATGATGGGCTTTGAACCAGTCTGTGGTCATTCATGTGGCCAAATGAGCAGCATGTCTGGTGTCCTTTACAGATCTGGGGAAAGACAGGGATCTGACGGGCTGTCATCTCTCTGGAGGACTGGGGTCAGGGGTGGGGGTGCTTCTTAAAGGAAGGTTTCCGTCCCCGTTGTTACAGCCTGTCTGATATCTAGTGCATGTCCACACGCAGTAAGCAGTCATGGGTATTGTTCGACAAATAGTTGTCACCCCTCTGTACCCTCTGAACCCCTTCATTCTACTCTCTCTTAGTTACTTATTCACATTTGTGGGCTTGCAAGGGAAACAAGGACAAAACAACTGCCAGCCCTGGTGTTTGGGGTCTGTCCTGTGGCGCACAGTAGCGGTGCAGTATTGGTACCTAATACCACAAAGCCCTTGCTGGGCTCACTTGGCTTCAGACATTTCAATTAGTTCCCAGACCTGGGACTAAGAATGGGGTGGGGCACCGAGTCATGGGAGGACAGGGTCAAGGAGAAAGGGCTGACTTTGAACTGGAGAGAAAAATAAAATTAAAAAAAAAAAAGACTACCTTTCCAGACTAAAGGACAAAAAGCCAGGGTGGCGAGATTTAAATAACTGGGGAAGGCTGAGAGAGTTGAGGGGCTCAGCCGAGTGCCTTGGTTTTTCAGTGATGCAGGAGGCAAAGTCCTCCGCTCATAAGGGGCTGCGAGTGAACATATGTATTAGTTATTTCCTCTCATGGCTGCGACCACATGACCAAAGCAACTTAGGGGAGGAAGGGCTTATTTCCACTTGCAGTTCAAGGTCACAGCCCGTCAAGGTCACAGCCCATTGCGGCAGGGAAGGCATGGCGGCAGGAGCATGAAGCAGCTGGCCTCCTTGCGTCCACAGTGGGCAAGTGGCGCGTGGACCTGCTGCTCTGACAGCTCTGTCCGTTTTAAGTAGTCCAGGACCCCAGCCTTGGAATGACACCGCCCACAGGCAGGGTGGCTCCTCGCACCTCAGTTCATCTACTCTAGAAAATCCCTCCAGGATATGCCCAGAGATTTGTTTCCATGGTGATTCTAAATCCTGTCAAATTGACAACTGCGATTAGCCATCATAGCCAATAATAACACTATTAATATTTGTGTTATTATATTATTGTTGATTAATATTCATTAATATTTATTAAGCACCTGTTAGAGACCATTAACATTAAACATTATATTACAGATATTAACTCCCATTGGATGTCTGATAACAGATATCAAGAATGTCATGAGAGCCAGGCATGGTGGCTCACGCCTTTAATCCCAGCACTTGGGAGGCAGAGGTAGGAGGATCGCTATGAGTTCGAGGCCAGCCTGAGACTACATAGTGAATTTCAGGTCAGCCTGGGCTAGAGTGAGACCCTACCTTGAAAAACCAAAAAAAAAAAAGAATGTCATGAGAGAAGGATGATAGATATTATTTTGTAGGTAAAGAGATGGAGGCAAAGAGCAATAAAGTCCAAGGTCACCTAACTAGTACCCAGAGGAAACAGTGCTCAGAGTTAGAAATCTTCTCGGTTACACAGGGCTACGCTGTGTGGAAGTAAATTAAACTCAAAGTGGATCCTAGATAAATGGAGGCTTTCAGATTGGAGCCAAGAATGTGAATTGGTAGAGCAAGGCTATGAAGGATACTGTGATCTGAGGCTCAAGGGCGAGCAGATGTGAAAGCCAAGCAGGGTTAGATCTGAGGAGTGAAGTGACCACCCCACAATGCCAGGTGCCAGAGCAGTTGAACTGAGCAGAGTCCACCCTGGGGAATGAAGTGGGACTGCGGGAGAGCCAATTACGACAAGGGAGTGCTGGAGAAAGAGCCAGTCCACTCCCGTGAGTTCAGTACTGGTTGTGTTGAAGTGGAAGTGCTCATGGGCCAAGTGGGGGAGATGGCCAGGGAGAAACTGGAATTTGAGATAATTTGGTTAAAGATGAGTATTTGAGAGACAGTGACAGGTGGTAACTCTGAAATACCATGGGCCGTGTCTGAGAAAAGTATGAATAGAGGGAGAAGTAAAATCACACCTACTTATTCAATCACCCATTAGATCCATCCATATCCTCCCGGGCACTTTCCATATATCCCAGACACGCCCCCGCCCATTTGTCTGTCTCCACCCACCATTCCAGTCATCCTCCCATACATACACCTGTCTCTTCACACTCAGCCAGCCTGTCTCATCCACTGGTTCATCCATGCTTCCCTCTGGACCCAAACATCCAGTCCATGCATTCCAACTCCACATCTGCTCACCCACCCACCATGCATTCCGGCATCCATTCATTTTTTTTCACCCCATGAATGGACTATCTCAATAGTTCTAATAGGTTTATGTTGATCATATGTTTAAGTTATATTATCAATATAAATTAGAATAGACTATTAATAGAATATAATTAATATATTATAATAACATATAATGTAATAATTAATAGAATATAATATTAAAATAAATTTCATTTGTTTACTTTTTAAACTGTAGCTACTAGAAAATATAAGTTACTTACATGGCTCGTGTTTATGATGCGCATTATGTTTCTGTTGCAAAGTTCAAATATATACCATCCATCTATCCAGCCATCTTCCCATCAGTCATTCACCCATCATGTTATTGGTCCACGCATCCATCCATATAGCCTTTATTTTCTCTGTCCCATCACCCACCCACTTGTCACACGTGTCCGTCCCACAGACAATTCGCATCTGTCTTAAATCTGACTTTGTGGGTAAGAAGAATAAGGAAACTGAGCCTTATAGCAACTGAGGAACTTGCCCAAGGAGGGACCCACGGAGCTGGACTTGCTTCTCTCAGACTGGGGTTCTGCATTTTTTTCCCTTTGGCTGCTTATTTGCCAAGTTTCCTTTAAGATACAAAAAGAATCATTTGGGCTGGAACATGATGTGCATAGATGGGGTGACTGTTGGAAGAGAGTCCTAGGAGCCCCCATCCCTGAGGAGACCACACAGTGTGGGAAGAGGCAGACCCTTTAGAAGCCTCTGTGAGCCTGTCCCTTGTGGCTGACATGAAAGGGTTATCCCTACACATTCGATATTTGCAAAAGAAAAAAAAAAAGTGGGTTCTTTCAGATTCCAAAACTCATTTCCATGACAAAACTCCTGGGAAGAGAAGATGAAGGCCTGGGTTCTGCAGAACAATCTTCCAGCTGTAATGAGGACTGAAGATGGCAATGGGAGAAGGAATTATAATTAGAATATGAAATGGGGAAAATTAATCTATTCCAGGCAGGGGTAAGAAGATGTTCTGACGTTTCAAGGCAATTCATAGGCTGTTGCCTGCCCTCGATTTCTTCTTCACTTTCGAAAGCATGCAGAAGGTTGAGTAGTGTGCAAAACCCTTTTTTGGCCAAGGGCCTGGTAAACTGTGAGACGCGTACGGGGGTTTCAGTGCCTCAGAAGGTCTTTCTGTGGACGTGGCTGCCTGTGCCGCATCTGCGTGAGCTCCTGTAGACGGTTACGGGTGCGCGGTGGTGGTGTGTGTCTACGTCTAGCACCCCTCCTTTCCTGTGTGGGCCGCTGCAGGGATTACGTGCCAGTCACGCACAATCTGACAGGTGCACCCTTGTGCTTGTACTCTGTGTGTGTGTTGGTTTGTGTCACCCATGGATGTGGGACATGTGGGCAGACTGTCTTGGATAGGACCCAAGGATTGGGCAGGGGCGGCAGACACCTTGGAGGCCAGGTGCGATGGAGACTCATTGTGCTCCCTTCTGTGCTTTTGACCATATGAATATCTCTTAATAAATTGTTGCATTAAAACAGAGAGGCCCTGGGATGGAGAGTTGGCTTAGCGGCTAAGGTGCTTGTCTGCAAAGCCAAGGGACCTAGGTTCAATTCCCCAGGAGCCACATAAACCAGATGCACAAGGTGGCATATGTGTCCGTGGTTTGTTTGCAGTAGCTGAAGGCCCTTGCATGCCAATTAATTCTCTCTCTCTCTCAAATAAGTAAAATAATTTTTTAAAATTTTTTTGTTTATTTTTATTTATTTATTTGAAAGTGACAGAGAAAGAAAGAGGCAGAGAGAGAGAGGAGAGAGAGAGAGAGAGAGAGAGAGAGAGAATGGGTGCGCCAGGGCCTCCAGCCACTGCAAATGAACTCCAAACGCGTGCACCCCCTTGTGCATCTGGCTAACGTGGGTCCTGGGGAATTTAGCCTCCAACCGGGGTCCTTGGGCTTCACAGGCAAGCACTTAACCGCTAAGTCATCTCTCCAGCCCAGTAAAATAATTTTAAAAAAATATTAAAAAAACAGAGTGGCCCATTGTCCACCTGCTGTGAGTACTGGCCACAAATAGCCCCTCAGCAGGTGCAGCCCTCTGGAAAATTGTCGTTGCCTCCATAGGGGCCACCTTGCTTAGGAGGTTGTGCCTTCTGTGTCCCCTGAGCATGGCCCACACCAGTGGTTGGTTTATGTGGACCGCAGAAGGCCGCCCCTTGCTTCATGCTGGGACTGAGTGCACCGCAGTTCATTCTCCGAAGGGAGTCTCCAGTCGAGTCCACTTCCTTGCCTAGCTCCAGCCAGTGCCCTGTCCTGCTGCCCTCCCATGTGCACAGGCTGGTCCTAAAGATCGCTCCTTCAAAAACACAAGTGTTGGAATCCTGGTCTCAGGCTCCACTTGTGGGGAACCTTATCAAAGGCATCGGCCTCAAGGCAAGGGGACTATGTGGAATTGAGTGAAGCCCATGGTGACCTGTTGCTTCAAGTTCCCTAGATTGCCATATCCTATGAAGCGGGAAGTCCTAGCCTACCCCCACTTGACAGCTACAGAACCTCAGAAGTTGGGACAGCAGCTCAGAATCACACATCAGGGTGAAGAGAGAGCTTCTGTCCACATTTCTCTGCCTGTCCTCACTCCCTATTTTGGGCACTTCTTCCTAAATCCAGGGGTGGTAGCTTCTCGAACACAGGGCTGTATTTCCTCCATGTAGTTTCTACCACAGTGTTCTTGCTTGTGGCCATGAACGGCCTTAGGGGCTAGAATGGGACAGGGAAAAAGGGTAAAAAGTCACTTAAGATGGTAAGACATGGGAAGCGTCTCTGGAGCAGGCTGTCGTGACTCCAAGGTCCTTGAGATCTTGCCGGGCCTCTCCATGGTACATGGAAGTCTAGATCAAGTTGATTGCCGTGGTCTCTCTGGCCAAGAAAGGTGCTCGCATACTTGCGGGGACAGGAGGGTCAGTGCTGACCAAGCAACACTCAGAGTCTGTGGACAAGGTCTGCAGGGGGGAAGGGTTCCTGTCCTCAGTCTGCGTGTAATGAACGGCACTCACCTGGGCCAGAGGTTAACAGAGCAGGGGTCGCTCCTTTCCCCCTGAAGAGGCCCTGTAGAGCTGGGGCCTCAGCCGTCCTGGGCTCCAGTGTTTGTTTCTGCAGATCCCATAGTCCCTTGACCTCCTCGAGCTGCTTCTCCTGGTACTTCCCCCCATCCAAAAAAAAAAAAAAATTTTTTTTTTTTTAATCAGAGCTGTTTCTCTCTGTCTCTGTTCTAGTTTGATGGTGACAGTGCCTACGTGGGGATGAGTGACGGAAACCCAGAGCTCCTGTCAACCAGCCAGGTGGGTGCCTCTCCCTCCTTCAGCAGACGTCTGAACTTTGGGTTGGCTGGAGGAGAGCTGCTTCTGGGGTGGAGGTAGGAGGACTGCAGAGTTGGGGGGGGTACGGCTCACCCCTGTCCTCTCTGAAATGTTCAAGAATTCCATTTGAGTCTTAAAGAAGGCAGTCAGATGAGGACTGTCATGCCTCTGTCTGATAACTCCCTGGCTACTGTTGGCTTAAAATGAGTACCACTGAGAACTTGACACACCAAATGCATTGCCAGCATTCCCCGTGCGCTGGGCACGTTTCAGCAGCAACGAGCCACGGTGTCCCATGTTCCCTGCCACCATCCACCTTTGGCACAACACCTATGGTGCCGTCTGGCGTGAGTGCAGGCTATAGTGGAATAGGTTGCCTAAGACCCCTGGGGAGATGGCAGACAGGGAAGAGCCTTCATTCAAGGTCCTCTGTGGTGATCAAGGCCAAGATCTCTGGTGAAGGTCTCTGGGTCAGGGATGCCAGCTGGAATCTGAACTTCCAGAAAAGAAAGTTAAAACATTTCTCTCAACCTGGAACATTCTTGCCACAGGCTGTAAAGCACAGAAGACGGTGCCCAAAGGCGGTAGAGCAAACAGGGTGGTACCAGCCCAGGGCTCTGGGTGGGGCCAAGGAGTCATGAGTGCTGAGAGCATTGAGGAGCTAGAGGACCAGCCTGGACCTGCGCTCGCCCTCCACCCTCTGTGTAGGCCATCCATGTTGGCCAGCCCCATCCGCCCCTGGGCCTATATTTGCTAGTGGGAGGAAAACAAAAAGTCTATTAATTTGTAGTCATTAATGTACTTCACTCTGTGATAGATCTCTTGGGGCTATAAATGTCTAAGATGTGGCCCCTAGAGTGCCCTGCCAATGTACCCCTCCCCTGCCTTGGCAAGGGTGCTCGTGCTGGGCTGTCACACCACGCCCCTCTCTGGCCTGTCCCTGTGTGAGCACTGTGTTGTCACTGCAAACCCGCCTTCATGTGGACTTTGATAGGTGCCAGGCTATAAGAATGGAGGGCAAGATTGCAGGCCCTGGCTGCCCCCACTGCTGTTACTTAATTGTCTAGAATAAGATTTTCCCGGGGTGTCTAGTGAACACACACAAGACCCCGTTCTCATGGGGTGCTGCCTTATCAACCGTGGGAATCGTGCGGGCTTCGTTACCACAGGACTGACGTGAACGTGGGCACGTGAAGGTCTCGTAGCCAACGGAGGCTTCCAAGTCGAAACACTCTAAATGTCACAGAATATATTTTATAAATGTATCTTCTAAGTACATTTAAATACCAGGTTCACCCATCCAGCAAATGTGTATTAGACACCTTATGATGTGCAAGACTCTGGGCATGAGTAGGAAGCCATTTCTGGCAAGCACTGGCTTCCAGGATGCCAGGTTTTATCAAGTTGTGGAAGTACAGCTGTTGAGTACAGCTGCAAACTCTGCTCCTGAAACGCCATCTTCTCTGCTTAGAACCCATAGCTGGGGAGATGGCTCATGCACGGGTGACGTGCTTGTTGCGCAAGCACAAGGACCTGAATTTGGATCCACGTTACCCACAGGAAGTGCCAGGCATGGAGTGGCATGTGCCTGTCACCCCAGCCTTGGGGAGGAGGAGACAGGTGGATCCCTAGAGCGTACAGGCTAGCATGTACTCGAATCAGTGATCTCTAGAGATCCTGACTCAAAAAACTAAGGTGGAGAGCAACTGAAGGGGACACCCAGTTGTACCAGGGTGTTAGGGGTCCAGGAAAGTCCTTGCACTCAGGAAGTTCCCAAGTGGTCAAAGAGCCTGCCCTCCCCTTGCAGATGTATTTCTAACCTTATGGTGGTGGGCTGTGTTCTGGCTCAGGTGAACTCTGCAGAGGGCCAGCTGGTTGGTCAGGGCTAGGGGCTGTCTCAGGAAGAGGCTAGCCCTGGCACCAAGTTCTGGGGGCTGAACTTCACCAACCATAATGTTTAACTCCTATGAAAGACCTTCCTCCCAGGAGGGATCCGGGTTGTTTGTGGAAAAACAGGTCTAGGGAACTAGGCAAGAGATAAAAAGTCAGATCATCTTTGATTTTCAGCAAGTACAAACTTTCCTGCCTTTTTTTTTTTTTTTTACCATCAGGGGTCCAGTCTCCCTAGCTGTACCCCCCCCCATGTCAAACTCTGGCCTCCCCACACACACGTGCACATGCTTCCACATACACGCATATGGCCACACACATATGAACATGCACACATACACACACACTCCAGTGATAAAAAGAAACGAAACTACACAGCCTTGACCTAGTCTCTATGGGAATGTATTAGCCAACTATGACTTTTAAAAACATTTTTATTTATTTTTTTGAGTAAGAAGAGAGAAGAAGGGAGAGAGAGAATGGGCATTCCAGGTCCTGTAGCCACTGCAAACAAACTCCAGACACAGGCGCTACCTTGTGCATCTAGGCTTATGTGGGTTCTGGGGAATTGAACCTGGGTCCTTAGGCTTCACAGGCAAGCGCCTTAACTGCTGAGCCATCTCCCCAGCCCTACTGTGACTTTTTTTTTATAACCATCTTCAAGCCACTCTTACGGGCTTCTTGAAGTTGCTTTTATCAGTGCATGCTGTATTGCATTTATTTTTGCCTCCACAAAATTTCTGCATAGCTGCATTAGTTTTCATAAATTATTACCCCCACCCCTTGGACCTTGTGTTTCTTTGGTACTAGACTTGCCAGAGCGGCCTGAGAATGAGACCCCTGTTCTCAGGCAGGCTGTAGCCCCTGCAGCAGCCTAGGGAGGTAGGGAGCCTGGTAGAGACCAGCTCTCTTCCTGCTCAGAGCAGACCCTGTCAGGAGCTGCTGGGATTGGCTTTCCCCAGCCATGTGATTCAGAAAGAAGGAAGAGGTGGAAAGGAAAGAATTGGGCTCACACTTCCACAGACCCAGATTTAAGCGGCTGCTCCTCTTGCCCCAGTATGGACCAGAGGTCCTTATGCAAGCGATATCAGCTTCCTGTTGAACAAGGACAGCGACACCTGCCCCTTGGGAGGCTGGGAGAAGTAAGTGGGTGCCCTGTGGGCTCTGCTGGTCCTGCGTCAGACTCTCTCTGACAGTCCAGGGCCCCCACATCCAGCTGCTGTGTATTGACTGCTGATGTCTCTGGAAAAGTGCCCTTTGCCAAACAGGAGCTGTGAACTTGGAGGAGGATGGAGAGTGGTCTTAAAGGCAACCTCATTTTTTTTTCAAAGGGTGACCAGCTCTGTAACACCCCCATATAGCTCCAGTCGAGGTGGCATCCCACTCAGCCCTTGTCCTTCCCTGTCCTGGCCCCCTGCTTCCCTCTTCTTCCTACACTGGGTCCCCTCATCTCAGGCTCTACTAAGAGCCATGTGCAAAGCACCCATGCTTAGAAAAAACTAGCTGTGACCTAGTACCATTGTTTTATTGTTTTGGCCACACAACATGAGTCTCTAGTTATTTCTGTGTCAATATAAACACCATTTCCTCTATGGGAATCCCCTAGTCATTTTTCCTTAACACATGCCTGTCCCTTCCAAAGCACTACAAATGTCAAAGCCTCATCACACCTTCCTGCTACACTTGCAGCTCTAAATATGACTTCTGAAAAAGCCCTTGGAATTGTTTCCTAAGAGTTATTGAGAGAGAGAGAGAGAGATTGGCAAGGGCAAATACATTGAGATGGATGATGTGATGTGAGAGAGAGAGAGAGAGAGAGTCTGGAATAAATGTATTGATGGATGATGACATGATGAAATCTAAAGTTTTTAAAATATTTTTATTTGCAAGCAGAGAGACAGAGAGGAGAGTATGGGCATGTCAGGGTCTCCAGCTATTGCAAATGAACTCCAGATGCATGTGCCACTGTGCATCTGGCTTTATGTGGGTACTGGGTAATTGAACCCAGGTTGTTAGGCTTTGTAGGTAAGTGCCTTAACCACTGAGACATCTCTCCAGCCCAAGATCTACAATTTGAAAAACTTATTTATTTATTAGAGAGAGAGAGAATGGGCACACCATGGCCTCTAGCCACTGCAAGTGAACTCCAGACACATGTGCCACATTGTGCATCTGGTTTTATGTGGACACTAGAGGATTGAACCCGGGTCCTTGGGCTTTGCCAGCAAGCACCTTAGCCACAGTGCCATATTTCCAGCCCCCAAGATCTGCAGTTTTAACAACTTTCTAGAAGTCAATTCAAAACCTCGGTAAAGAAAAGGAAAGGAGACTTGAACCATCGGCTCCAAGAAAAGGAAATACGAATGAATCAGAACAGATACTGAATAGTTCAGGAGAGAGAGAGAAAGAGAGAGAACTACTCTTTTTTAAAATCTATATGATTGACAAACATCCCAAGGCTTAATATCACATCCTGCCAGAGCTCTTTTGGGAAAGTACATTTTGCACAATAGCGAATAGACTGCTGTCATCCTGAAAGAGGCAGATTGCCAACATCTTACCGAAATTATAAATATGTCAACTTTTAATCCAACAACTCCCCTTTTGGAAGTATATCCCATAGATATTTGTATCCAAGTAAAAAGTAGAATGAGGCTGGGGATATAGGTTGATGCTGGAGTCTTTGTCTAGCATGCACAAAGCCCTAGGTCCAATGACCAGCGGGAGGAAGGAAGGCTCCTGTGCGTGCTGGGGAGTGGGCTGCCACTGCTACAGTGGAGCTGCAGGGACGTGGAAGCAGGCTGAGGTGGGGTAGAAGGGAGGCCTGAGCCTGGAGCTGAAGGCCGGGAGCATGGGAGGCGGCATGAGGGCCGGCTGGGTCAGGGAGAGGACTGGAAATTTATAGGGATGAGGATAGAAGTCTGCATGGGGCCGTGGAGAGGGAGGAGGTTGTCAGGAGAGCAGAGAGCACGTTCTCAGACACAGCTGGGCGACGGGACTTCGTTTCTCCTAGAGCAAGAATGAGTGGCCAGGAGCTCTTTGTAAGGGACAGGTGGCTCAGTAGGGTGGGGAAGCGTGAAAGTAGCGGGGTGGGGGGAGGTCTTATACTTGAGGTGCTTATAAGGAGGCCCCCTGGACTCTGAAGCAAAGCGAGCACGACCAGTGAGGCTGGGTGCAGGTGTCAACGGAGCCTTAGCAGTGTTCAGTACCACTGCCCACCCTGGCTCCTTCCAAAATCCTTCCTGAACAACACCTGGATGCTCCAACAGAACATGGGCAGAAAGATCAGTGTCTCACCCGGGTGTGGTGGCGCACGTCTTTAATCCCAGCACTCCGGAGGCAGAAGTAGTAGGATTGCCATGAGTTCGAGATCACCCTGAGACTCCATGCTGAATTCCAGGTCAGCCTGGGCTAGAGTGAGATCCTACCTCGAAAAAAAAAAAAAAAAAAAGATCAGCGTCTTCACACTGCAAAATGAGCAGTCCTGGTGCCTCACTTCCCAGCGCCTCCCTTTCCCGTGCCTCACTTCCCAGGAAAGATTAGCGAGTTTATCCAGCCAGAAGTGCTAATATTTGTGGTAATTAACATTTGCTGAGCATTTCCTTGGACCCGGGCACAGAAGCCTGACGCCTCCTTTTCTCTACACACAGCCTTTGTCACATAGGCAGCTTTGCTGGAAGCAGTTGAGGCTGCTTGAGAACCAAACGCTCCCCCAATAAATGATGTGGAAGGAAAGAGACCCTCCTGCCCTGGTTGAAGTCTGAGGTTCCACGCTTAGTCACCCTGGCCTCAGAGTCTGCGTACACTGTAAAGGGCAAAGATGACATGGCTTTTATTGCCTTAATTAAAACCGGGGTGAAGAGCTCGCGATTCGTATTAAAATGAAATTGTGTTCCGCCTGCTGCGGTGCAGAGCAGGCGACCGCAGCGATTACTGCAAAGATTACAAACAATCAAAGAGAAAAAAGGCTTTTCGCGAACATTTCCTATTAAAGCCACAAACATTGCACTTTAAAAATAATTACGGCCGCGTTATCGGAACATGATTCACGAATTCTGAATAAATATGAGGGGCCTAAAAGGAAACTGCTTCAAGACCATAGATTTTGCTCAGATCTGATGAAGCATAATATCATTTCGCAGCTGGAGGATGAGATACAAGGAGGGGGGGGGAAACCCCACCCTGTGCCTATGGAGTGTGGATGCCACACAGAAGTGATGGCCCCCGTCCTTCTGAGACACATGCTCAGAACAAAATGCATGAGTCTCTCCGTTTCATTGACAGAAAACTGCTGAGAGGGAGTCAGTACTTACATCTCTTGTCATTCTTAATTTTACATTTCAGTGGCTAAAAATACATTTATTTTAAAGCTCTGGATTCCTGCCTGTGAGATGTTTAAATATGTGAAGGTATGTGGAAGGGTTGGGGCTGGGGGTGGAGGGGGTTGTGAGTGTGAGGTAGGACTTGGGTCTATTTATTATGGCTTTCCCATAATAAAGGTATTCCTCATACAATGCAGGCAATGTTTACAGCATATAGTTTTATTTCCTTCCAACTATTATGAGAGAAATTGAATCCCAGGAAACATTCACTCTTTCTAAACGTGATCGAAACAATGAGGATGGTGCGGGAAGTGTACGGGGTGGGGGAGGGGCCGGCAGTGGGTTGGAAATGCAATTTCAAGGGTTTTCATAAAAAACAGCACCCTGCCCCCTCTTCCATCCATCTTGCCCCATCTCTCTTGCAGGGCCTGGCTTTTTGCTGGGAAGGGTCCAGAGAGTCCCTGATTTCATGCATCTGTTCCTCACTGTGTGTAACCTTATCCTACGATCAAGAAGAAATGCAGACGTATGTGGGGACCACTCAGAGCAAGGTTGGGCTCTTAGATTCTGGAAGGGCAGCAGCCTGGGTCTGGTCCCTCTGCAGACTTTCTCACACTGTGTGCCCTTGGGTTGGTCATTTGCCCTCTCCGGGCTCCAGCTTTTGTGAATAGGTACTAACGGGCATCTATGAGCATCCTTCTAGGTTATCTCGGATAGCCTGGGGATTGGCCTCTTCCCCCACTTACTTGCCAGAATGCATAGGAGGAACAGTGTTCTGTCTACAACCCCATAGTGCCAGGAAAGCCCTCCCTGGCAGAGTGGCACTAATGAGGAAGAGGCCTGGAGATGAGACCAATGGCTCCAAGCGAGTTTGCAGCCAAGTGGGGCAGCGGTAAGGAAAGGTTGTCCATTGGGTGGGCTTATCAGGCAATGCCACAAGAGCATAGACTTGCTAGTGTAGATACTTCACGGCTGTGGGAGTCTGGACAAGTTAACTGTCTTCTAAAAGACTCAATTTCCTCTTTAGAATTCTCTCAAAGTGACGCAGAGTGAGGTAAATAAATGCCTTTGTACCCAAAGAGCTTCTTGCAGCCTTTAGCTCATGGGAAATGGTAGCTAGCATGGGGTGTTATTATGGTTCCGACGTTACAGATGGAAAAACTGAGGTCACATCTGTCCAGGATGTGGTGGGCTCAGGACTCAGGTGTGGCGTTAGAAAAAACGAGCAAAGGGGAAGCCAGTCAGCTCTCTTCTCCAGTGAAAATCACATTATGGTAAGAGTTGAAATTAAAAAAAAAAAAAAAAAGACACTAGTGAAACTGTCTTGCTTTCAAATGTGCTGAGCAAGGTCCCCATAGATCATGAAACTAGTAAAAGATGACTCCTCGCAGAGTCTAGCCAGTTGGAGATGGGCAACTCCTGCCCACCCAGCAGGCTCTGCCATCTGACTGTCCAGGCCCGTGACGCACAGCTCGTGAGCATGAGAAGGCTTTTGACAGCCATCGCTCCACCTCGCACACTCCAAACCTAAGGCTCCAGTAGGAAGAAAGGCCCGGGGGATGAGGTGGTGCCCCTGCCAAGCCTGGCATCTCCTTCCCCCACGCTCCTCAGGGAAAGGTGGAGCCCAACGGGTTCCAGGTAGTCTGTTCCATGCGCTCCGAAAGCTGCCCTTGCTCTGCCTCACTTTCCATGTCTGTGAAATGGGAGTGTTCATACTTACCTTATAGGATAACTAAAGGAGCCAGAAGTGGATGTGAGGGAACTAGCTCGCCTGTCCTGGAGATATGAGGAGCATAATAAAGCTACATTGTTAGAGTTTGCAATCTGGAGAAGAGAAGCAGAGAGCAGAGGAGGAGAGTGCTCACTGCATTTCTGTGAACATGTTTGCTAGGACGGGGGCAGGCTGAGTGAGGGGATGAGGCGCACACTTCAGGTATCCAGAAGCCCAGCCCAGAGACCCTCAGACTAGGCTAATTCCTTGGGCTTCAGCAGATATATTTGTTCACCAGGGGGCAGAATCTGTGCTCCACAAACACCTGGGAGTGTCTAGCTCGGTGTGAGTACCTGCTGCCTCTAGAGTGGGAGAGGCAGGAGAACTGTGAGGAAGTCTTTCTTTCTCTCCTTGGGTGGGCTCTGCCTCTTGAAAGTCCCAGAAGAAAATGTAGAGCAAAGGTCCTGTAGCTGCCCAAGGGCTTTGAGACACGGTTCCATGTCACTTCGGGCTGTCAGCCCTCCACCCAGGGCGCATAGGCTGTGGCTAGTGGTTATAGTTATGCGATGTATAAGCATTGAGTAATTGTTTTATTTTGGCTGCTGGACTTCATGGATAGTTGTTGGAGATAGCAATATAGTACAGCAGAGAAAGGGTGAAAAAGCATTTTAAAGTTTATGAAATACAGGCTGGAGAAATGACTCAGTGGTTAAAGCACTTGCCTGCAAAGCCTAAGGACCAGAGTTTGATTCCCCAGTACCCATGTAAAGCCAGATGCACAAGGTGGCACATGCATCTGGAGTTTGTTTGCAGTGGCTGGAGGCCCTGCGCACTCATTCTCTCACTCTGTTTCTCTCTCTCTCTCAAATAAATAAATAAAATTTAAAAACATTTATGAAATACTGCTCCTTAAGGAGAAATGGGAGAGAAGATAGAAAATACCAGGCTGACAGAGATCGGGAGGACCCGGGTCCCTCAGACATTGCTGGGTAAATTGGTACAACGACCTCAAAAAGGCGAATATAAAAAAAACTTAATGTGTATCTCTGTGATCAGGGATTCAATGCTATAACATGCCTTCATATGCCCACCAAAACATATGCCCGAGAATGTTCATAGCAACACTTCTCAGAAAAGCGCAAAGCCACAGAGCTGTAATGTCGGTTACTTTGGGAGGCTGAGGCAAGAGGATCACAAGTTGAAGGCCGGCCTGGGCGACTTCGTGAGGAGGTGGCGTCCGAATGAGAAGAGTAAGGGTGCTGGCTCCAGAGCTCTGGGGTGGGAGAGGCAGGAGGGCTGTGAGAAAGATTTTGCTTTGTAGAACGAGGTGAGCTCATCCTCTTAAATGTCTGTATTCGTTATTCTCTCCTTGCTAGGACAGAAATACCCAACCAGCTTGGGGAAGGGGAAGGCTTACTTCAGCTCTCCGGTTCCAAAGGGTAGAATTCGTCATGGCAGGGAAACCACGGCAGGAGCAGGAAACTGGCGTCACATCAGCAGGGACAAATACCACTATGCAGCCAGCAATCTCCTTTCTATTTTGGATTCTTTTTTTTCTTTTCAAGGTAGGGTCTCACTCTAGCCCAGGCTGACCTGGAATTCATTCTGTAGTCTCAGGGTGGTCTCGAACTCACAGCGATCCTCCTACCTCTGCCTCCTGGCAACAATCTCCTTTTTATACAGTCCAGGTTAAATAAATAACTAGTCTTGCCCAGGGAGATTCCATGCAGTTGTGACCATGAGTGTTTGTGACCACGTGCAATAATGTGGGTAAAGCTCACAAGTATGAGCAAGAAAAAGAAAAAGTCAATCAAACAACAGACCTTTCTGCATGATGTCACTGACACAAAGCACATGAACAGGCAAAACTAACTAATGGTAGGTGGGGGGGGGGAAGCAGTGACAAAAGGTCATTGAAGGTCTTCAGGAATGCTAGAAGGTGTTCTTTCTTCCCTTGAGCTGGGCTGGCTATGAAAGTATGTTTGCAAAAGTGTCTTGGCTGGAGAGATGGCTTAGCAGTTAAGGTGCTTGCCTGCGAAGCCTAAGGACCCATGTTTGACTCTCCAGATCCCACATTAGCCAGATGCACAAAGGTGAGGAAAGCACAAGGTCGCACGTGTCCACTAGGTGGCGCAGCATCTGGAGTTTGATTTCAGTGGCTGAGGCCCTGGTGTGCCAATTCTCTCTCTCTCACTCTCTCCAAAATAAAGATTAAAAATGTTTTTAAAAATGTCTTGAGCTGTATTTTGAAGATCTGTTGTCCTTTTCTGTTGGTCTTCTGTTTTAGCAAAAAGCAAACATATGATCGAGGCATTGTATTTAATACAGGTGTCTTTTCATATGAAGAACATCTTGGGGGGGGGTGTTGTGTGCTTGTGTGCGTGTGTGCGATGTGATTGTGGGTATGCCACAGTGGGCACGTAGAGGTTGGGGGACAACCTTGAGGTCAGTCCTCACCTTCCACCTTGTTTGAGGCAGGGTCTCTCTTACGGTTTTGCCCGGCCAGCTTCAGGATTTTCCTGGCTCCACCTCCCATTGCCACAGTCGCATCGGGTTTACAGACGTATGCACCGCTTTGTGTCTAGCTCTACCTGGGTGCTGGGGATCCTAAATTTGGCCGGCTGGCTCTCAGAGCAAGTGCCTTTCACGACTGAGCCGTCACCACAGCCCCTTGCCTTTTCCTCCTAGTTTGGTCTTCAGCACCGAATCATGTATTCCTCTGCTAGTATTCAGAGACTCTGGTGGAGGGATAGGTTTCATGTGTTCACGTGGCATGTCCACGGAAGGGTGGCCACATGCCACTGCCATCCTGCCATCTGATTCCAAAGTGAGTTCTACTTTGCCATTGTGACCATCTGGAAGCGAAGAATGTATGAATTTATGGCAAACACAAGGTGACTCTGTGTTGGATTGGAAATAAATGCTTCGAGATAGTTCTCTTTCACAGCATCCTTTCACTGCCACTGCCACCATAGCGTAAGAGAGATGTTCTGAAGATAAATGTCTTGATCCGTTTCCATCTCCTGAGTCTCCCACCATGCCTCCTGCTTTGGGGTCTCTGTGGGTGGAGCCAGGCTGTGAATGGGAAGGGAAGGGCCTAGCCAGGCTTGGTCAGTTGTATCTTGGGCAGTGTGCTCGCACTGGAGGTGTGGGTAGATGCTGAGCCTTGTGCCACCCTGACAGTTTACCTTCCTGAAAGGGAAGGAATTCCTCTAGCCTCATGATGGGCTGTGACCTGTGAAATTATCCTGGCATTGGCTGTGTCAGAGAAGCAGGTGACGTGAGCTTCCCCGTGTCTGCTAAGCTCTGCAGGCTGTGGCCTGCCCTTCCATCTCTATGACAGTTTTAGGAAATGTTGGAACAAGACATTGAAAAGTGTGTGTACACATATGGGAGGGGGGAGGGTAACTCTATGCCTTAGTGCTGGCAGATCTGGTTAATGGGCCCTTTGAAGGTTTCCATGGATTTTCCAGGCATATGTGTGCATGTGTGTGCACACACTCATATGCAAGCCATACTCATGCACTATTCTAAGCACGTGAGCTCATCATGCTTGTGTAGGTGGACTCGCTTACACACACCTCTCCACATGCTGAGCACTGCTGTGTGGCTGGACAGGCGGCTTGGCCTCTCAGTGCCTCGGTTCCGTGGGTGAAATAAGAATAATAATTGCGCATGGTCATTGGTCATTGTGAGCAAAGGTCACTCACACGGTGACGTGTTTCTTTCCGTTTGTTCAGTGACTGCTGCCTTCACCCTTTCCTGTGGGTTTCCTGGGCCATGGTCTATAGAAAGAACTGAGCGAGGATGTCACGAGTGAGTGAGTGGTGTGTGTCTGTGCAGCTCTCACAAACCCACTGGCACACACGCCGACACACACGTGCTCACAAGCGGGAGGTATTCGCACATCTGTAAGCATGCCCACTTACATGTGTGGGTACCTACACGGATGCACCCCCACACACACACACCCGAGACATGTTCAGACTTTGCACACAGGAAGAGTTCAGAGCAAGGGTTGTATGTGTGCCTCTAGGGAACTCTAGTCTATTATGTGACCCTGCATAGGTCATCTCCCTCTCCAAGGTCAAGGGCTCCCCACTAGGATGAGACAGAACTGGACTTTGAACTGTGGAGTGCATATGGCAAAACCCATGCTGTTGGTACCCAAGGCCTTGCTGCTCAGTGTGACTGTGGACCAGCAACTTCCCCTGGAGCCTGTCACCATGGAGTGTCCTGTCCTACCCACCTCCTAAGTCACAGACCTAGGCGTGGCAGCAGGGCCCTAGTTGACTCGCGTGCATGGTGCAGTCTCAGACGCGCTGTGTAAGGTGCACCGTCTGCCCAGAGCGTTATGCAGGTAGGCAGCCTGTGTTCAGGGGCGTCTAGGCTGGTTGAGCATGGGCACGGGCACATGCCCAGCCCGAGAAGCCGTCAGGACTGGGAGAGAGGTTGCTGCCTGCATCGAGAGACAGCGTGATGTACAGCCTTGCACACAGGGAAGCCAGGGTCCTCTGTGGCTAAAGAGACAAGACTGCATGGTCAGTCTGAGAACAAGTTCAAGGCCAGCCTGGGCAACTGAGTGAGACCCTTCCTCCAAGTTAAATAGCAGGGGCTGGGGAGACAGCTCAGCAGTTTAAAGCAACCCTTTTTGCCGAATAAGCCTGAACATTGGAGTTTGGATCCCCAGAACCCATACGGAGTCAGAAGCGAGCAGCTCAAATGCATGAGGTTGGGCAACTTACACATCTTAGGATCTCTTTGATTCCCTATGAAATGGATCGGGTGATAGAACCCCCCTCATGGACTGACGCGTTCACGTATGGAAACGGTGTAGAAGAGGGACTCCCAGCCATGGCGAGTGCCACATAAGTGCTTGCTGCCCTTATATTTTGAATAAAGCCACAGAAAAGCAGGGGGTGGGTCAACTTGAAGGCTGAGTCTCTCCAGTGCCAGCATGAGCCCAGCTCAGGGTGGGGACTCAAGAAACCTTAGAGGAATGGAGAAGCTCTGAGCCACATCCCCCTGAATGGGAGGTTTGGACAATATTAACAGGAGCTGGGGATCCAGAGTGCAGGAGGAGAAGGCTTTGTTCCATCCTGCTCAGAGCAGACCTAGTGTGCTGGGTACAGTCCTTGGTGCCACCACCTGGCAAGCAGGAGGGTGTCATGAAGGTTCTATCAGTGACCAAGCATCACCTAAGGGGACAGTGGCTTGAACAGAGGGGCCAGCACATACAGGGCTGTGCTGCATCAGGGGCCACGGTTGGTTCCTTGGGGCTGGTGTCAGGCAAGGTTGCATGGTCTGATCCAGGAGGCCTGGATTCCAGGCCAGTGATAGGACCCTACTCTGAAGGCAGCTATTCTTTTTAGGCAGATGGATAGCTAGAGAGAGAATGGGCACACCAGGGCCTCCAGCCACTGCAAACGAACTCCAGACGCATGCACCACTTTGTGCATCTGGCTTACGTGGGTCCTGGGGAATTGAACCTGGGTCCTTTGGCTTCACAGCAAGTGCTTTAACCGCTTAGGCATCTCTCCAGCCAGGCAGCCATTCTTAGTAAGGTCTGAGCAGGCTGTGTCCCTGGAACAGCCTGGAACGGGGGACTACCCTGCCTAGCCATTCTCAGGGTGTTCTCAAGGGCCAGCCTCTGATAACCCCAGTGCCTTTGTCCCCAGGCAGCTGGCTTGGCACATTTTCAGATGATGCTACTTCTGCGGTTTTCAAAAGGTAAGGATAGAAAAGAGAAAAGAAAGCTGCAAATAGGCATAATTTTTCCTATTTTAGCACGGAAAAAACGAGAAGCCTACTCATCAATTTAAAGATGCTTTTAAGAGCAGCTCTGTGTCAAGTTTGCCCGCATACCTGCAAATCAGGAGTATGAGCCGGAACAAAATCTGATTTTTAAAATGTCCTTGGTCTGGGGCTGTGGAGAGGGCTCAGTGGGTAACACGTGTGCCTTGCAACGGATCGGGTGATAGAACCCACCTCATTTGCATGAGGACCCAAGTGTGATTCCCAGCCCCCACGTGAAAATGTTGGGCATATGCCTGTGTTCCCAGTGCTGAGGAGGCAGAGACAAGAGGATCCTTGGGGCTCACTGGCCATCCTTTCTAGCCTAACTGGTGATGTACAGGTCTCAAAAAAAAGGTGGCTAACATTCCTGAGGAATGACACCTCTGGCATGCACGCCTATGCACACACACACACGTGCCTCCACACATATATGCATTAAAAGAAATCTCAGCGCCGGGTGTGATGGCGCATGCCTTTAATCCCAGCACTCGGGAGGCAGAGGTAGGAAGATTGCTGTGAGTTCAAGGCCACTGTGAGATTACATAGTGAATTCCAGGTCAGCCTGGACTAGACTGAAACCTTACCTCGAAAAACCAAAAAAAAAAAAGAAAGAAAGAAAGAAAAAAAAAAAAAAAAAGAAGTCTCAGGCTGGAGAGATGGCTCACTGGTTAAGGCTCTTGTCTGCAAAACTAAGGACTCAAGTTCAATTCCCCAGTACCCACATAAGTCAGATGCCCAAGGTGGCGCATGCATCTGGAGTTCATTTGCAATGGCTAGAGGCCCTGGCATGCCCATTTTTTTCTCTCTCTTTCTCTCTCAAATAAATAAATAAATTTGAAAAGAAATTTAATTCAACTCTCTTAAAATTAAAAAAAAATTTTTTTTGAGACAGAGAGAGGGAGAAAGAGAGAGAGGAGGGGGAGAGAGACAGAGAGAGACCAGGCACGCCAGGGCCTCTAGCCACTACAAACAACCTCCAGATGCACACGCCACCTTGTGCATCTTACGTGGGACCTGGAGAATCGAACCTGGGTACCTAGGCTTTGCAGGCAAGTGCCTTAACCGCTAAGCCATCTCTCCAGCCCCCCCTTTTTAAATCACTATGGTACTTAACCTTTTCATTGCTGGGACAAAATACCTGCCAGAAGCAGTTTGAGGAAGGAAAGGGTTTATTTCTGCTTACAGTTTAAGGGGAAGTTTCATCGTGGTGGGAAAGAAGGACGGGGCAGACAGCTAGGTGTCACATCTTCAAATCAGCAGGAAGGAAGTAGAGAGAGTGAGCTAAGTACAGTAAGCAGGACCGGGTTATAACACCCCAAGGTCCACCCCCAGTGACACACCTCCTCCAACAAGGCTTCACCAGCTGGGGATTAAGTAGGAGGCTTAATCACAACCAAATACAGGAGGCTATGGCGGACAGTTTATATTCAAGCCACCACAATCACAGAGGCTGGGAAAAGGGGCAGTGAGTTAGCCAAGGCCACACAGCCTTTCAGGTACGGGGGAGTGATTTCCACAAGGAGGCCCAGGGGCCAGAGATTCTCCCGGGGCCCAAGCTAGACTTTGTGGGTGCTGAGCAGCCGCTGTCAGAGAAAGGCAGCTTTGGAGCGTTGCTGACTCCTCAGAGCTTGTAGGGAAGGGAGCGCAGAACTCGGCCCAGCACCGGGGCACGCTGTCAGGATCCTCCGATCGAGCGCATGCTGACAAAGCACCTACTGTGCTCAGGGCGATGAGATGCAACCTGAGCTAAGCTGTCGATCATGCTGCCCTCATTCGGTCTTGCATTCTTTCACTCAGCAGCTGTCTAATTCAGGGCCTACTGAGTGTAAGACACTGGGGTAGAGTGGTGGAATTGACATTCTAGAGAAAGGGACCAGTAACGCTTATTTTTCAAAGGTCAGTGTCCTGCATGTTAGGCGGTAATAGTTCTTTGGGGAAAATGACAGAGCAGGTACGAGGGTGCCTGCAGGGGTGTCAGGGTCATTGGGGGGAGTCTTGCTGATAAGGTGGCATTTGAACACGAATTGAAGGGGTGAAGGGGTAAAATCTGGAAAAAGAGGATTTCATGGGGGAACAGCCAGTGCAAAAGCCCTGTGATGTCACTGTGCCTGAAATGGAGGGAGGAGGGAGGGAGGAAGGGAAGGAGGGGGAGAGAGAGGGAGAGATGGGAAGTTGCTGGGAGGACGAGACTGGCCACAGGTGGCTCCTGAGTTGTGTATGAGCCAGCAACCGTGCACTCCTACTTTGTAAGGCCCCCAGCTGTGACATGTGGGCAGGTGGGAAGCTTCTGAGCAGCATATGATATAAAAGGAAACTTTATGATCCTAAGAAATCCCATTTTCAGGTCACCATAGGGACATAGTGCAGTATAGGGAAGGACCGTGGCCATTACATCTTCCTGAGTTCAAATCCCATGTCTGGAAAAAGCTCCAATTAGATGTCTTAGCAACACTAGCATGCAGAAACCATAAGCATAACACCACAGTCGGAAATTGTATATTAATGCATTCAGTTTTTTTTTTAATGTAAAACCTTAGTATGGCACAAAATATAAATAAATTCAAATGGCCAATTGGAAATATTTGTATCATACAACAAACAGAGCAAAGATGTAAGAATAAAACAAAAGAACAATGGGATACGTAAAGCCAATTTCAGCACACAAAACATGGATTTTCTGTAAAGCTATGACAAAGAGGGATGGGAAAATGGCTCCGCCAGCAAAGTGCAAGCGTGCAGTTCTGAGTTCGATCCCCAGAACCTATACTAAATGCCGGGCATGGTGGCACGCACCTGTCGTCCCAGCACTGGAGACGTGCCTAATTGGTGAGCTGAGCTCCAAGCCAGTGAAAGTGTCTGTCTCAGAAAAGAGGCCAGTGGTGTTCCTGAGGACAATACCTGAGGTACTGTGGCCTCCACATGCATGTAATCACATGTCCATGTGCACCCGCACACACATCGGAACATGCATGCGCACATGCAGACCATACACAGCAAAACAGGAAGGTGCAACTTCATTAACAAGAAATGCAAATGCAAGCAAGATATTCTTTTCTCACCTGAGTGAAAAATTTAAAACTTGGTGACATTTAGTTACCTGGCATTTCCACCTATAGGCGTAAATCGAGGGTGGGGGTGGGGACCCTTGTGCTATGTGTAAGGATAAAGATATTTGTCCAGTGTTTTGCAAAGTGACAGAAAACAAGCTAAATGTCTCCCACCCAGGAATTGGTTAAGTGTATAAACTAAAACATTCAGTCACAGTATTTTGCGTGTCTCCTCTGTGTATCAATTACTTGATTATATCTTGGAGCTCTAGAAATTTTATCTTCCTGTCTTGTGGAGAAGACAAGCACTGGAGATACAGGCCCACAAATAATTCTGAGGCGAGGCATGTGGCTCAGTGGTACAGTGCTTGCCTAATGTACATGAGGCTCTGGGTTTGATCTCTGGCAACACGCACACACTCACACACTCCAGTTGTGATAAGGACTAATCAAGCAGTACTAAGCCGGGGAGGGTGTAAGGGGTGGGGAGCAGGGGTGCCAGGGACCTGCTCAGTTTGGCTCTCAGGGCTGTTCTGTCCAGCGGATACTGGCAAGTGTGAAGTTGCTGGGAAAGCCATTCATGAGCCCAACAATCTGACAGTGGAACAGGATCTGCAAAGGCCCTGAGTCAGGAAGCCCCTGAATGCCTTGCAGGAACTGGGAGAACCAGTATCAGGCATCTACGAAAAATCAACTCCAGACAGAATTTAGACAGGAAGGACTTTATTCAAGACCATTTCGGTAGGGGGGGGAATGCTGAACTCCATCCAGTACAACGAGGGCTTCTGGAATTGTTGCTAGTGGGCAGAGCGAGGAAGTCAGTGGTTGGAAATCTACTGAGAGGTACTTGGTTAGGTATCAAAGGTCGGGGGGTTCTTGCTAAAACAACAGGGTCCCTACAGTGGGCCAAAGATGGCAATCCAAGCAGGAGGACGATGAGAAGCCGGGCAGTGTGGACAAGGAGGGAGCCCTCATCTGTGGGTACTGTGAGCAAAGGGCAGAGTGCCTACAGGTGATGTCTTCGATGGTCGGATGGTCCGTTGGTCTGTCACCAGACCCAAGTCCAGGAGGGAGGAAGGAAAGGGAAGGGAAGGGAAGGGAAGGAGGGAAGGGAAGGGAAGGGAAGGGGAGAGTAAGAAGGAAGGAAGAAAGGAGGGAGGAAGAGAGGGAAGGAGGGAGGGAATGGAGAAGCAAGGAAGGAAGGAAGGACAGAGGGAGGGAAGGAAAGAAGGAGAGGGAGGGGAGAGGGGAGGAGGGAGGGAAGGAGGAAGGGACGGAAGGAAGGAGACGGAGGGAGAGCGGGGAGGAGGTAGGGAAGGGGAAAAGAAAGAGAGGAAGGGAAGGAAGGGGGGAGAGAAGGAGGAAAAGAAAGAACAAGCTATTTCTCCAGGCTGTTCTTGTCACTAGTCAGTTTGTTCATGCGCAGTTCCTGACACATTACACAATAAATAGGCAGGCCAGAGGGGATGGGTGCCTCAAGTCCCTCTTGCTGGTGGCCAGACTCGTGCTAATGAAAGGAAACACTTTACGCGGTTGTTATGGAAGGCAAGGGTGAGGGGAGGGGAGGTATGGAGTCAGGCAGTCTCGATGTTTGGCTTCCTGTATACTCAACCAGTGTCCTGGGTTTCTCCTGTGTGTTGCTCTGCACCCTGATTTCTCAGCATGGAACAGACAGACCTAGTCCCAGGCCTCCTAGAGCCTTCAGTAATAACGCAAACAAAAAAAAAATTGCAGAGTATGAAAGAAAGTGTCAAGAAGAAAGAAGTGGGGTGTTATAAGAAAGGGAGGAGTCATAACTTCTGGTGGTCCAAGAAAACCCCTATAGGAATTGACTCTGGAGCTGTGATCTGCGAGATGACAGGGACCTAGCCTCACAGACTTGGTTCTTGCACACGGTCATGGGAAGAGAAGATGCCCGTGTGTTTGTTAGACACCACTGAGGCTGGTCCACGGCGGTGAAAGGGTGTCATAGGAAGTGAGGTTGGAGGGCTGCGTGGCCAGATCACGTGCGTTCTAGCAGACTTCACAGAGGAACTTGCCCTGAATCTTAAATGTAAACAGGATGTCACCAGATAGAAACACCACGTTCAGATCTGTATGTACAATGACTGCCTGGGCTGCTAGGGAGAGAATGGACTAGAAGGAGGAAAGGTTGAAGGAGGGAGACCATCGAGGGAGTGATTGCAGCTCCGCTAGGGGAGATCATAGCCATCTGACCCAGGGTGGTCACGCTACAAATGGGTCCCAGTGGATAGATTCCCTGATACCCTGACTGGCTGGTAGGGCAGCCTGGGCTTTGTAGCTGATTGGAGGTGAGGTGGGAGGAGAGGGAGAGATTGAACTTCACTCCCAGGCCTCTGGCTTGATGTATCAGGCAGAGGAATGGTGAGGGAGAAGCAGGCTTGGTGGGAACAGGACTGGAACTCGGTTGTGCACGTGTCAGCTCTTGTAACTCAGGAACACAAGTCAGCCAACCCTGACCTGTGGGACACATCTGATCCTCCGTCACAAACGTTTTACTGGGACACAGCCGTGCTCGTGAGTTTCCATATCATCTATGGCTGCTTTCATGCTGTGTGGCCAAGTTGAGTACTGTGGCAAATGTTCATCATTGCACCTTTGCAGAAAAACGTTTGCTGAACCTTCCTCCAAGACGCCAAGGGGAAAGTGTCAAAAGAGGCAGGTGGTTATGAAAAAATGCTATTCAAACAAATGGGGGGCTGGGAATGTAATTCAGATGATAGGGTTCCTGTGTAGCGTGCATGAAGCCCTGGGTTTGAGCTCCAGTGCTGTATAAAAACTGGGTATGGGCTGGAGAGATGGCTTAGCGGTTAAGCACTTGCCTGTGAAGCCTAAGGATCCCAGTTCAAGGCTCAATTCCCCAAGACCCATGTAAGCCAGATGCACAAAGTGGCGCATGCATCTGGAGTTCGTTTGCAGTGGCAGGAAGCCCTGGTGTGCCCATTCTCTCTCTCTCTCTCTCTTTCTCTCTCAAATAAATAAATTAAATTAATCTTTTTTTTAAAAAAAAAACTGGGTATGATGGTACCTACTTGCAATCCCAGCACTGGGAAGGTGGAAGCAGGAGGTTCAGAAGTTCAAGGACTTTTTCTGATAGAGTTCAAGTCCAACATGGGCTACATGGAAACTTGTCTCAAAACAAATCAACACACACACACACACACACACACACACACACACATACATACACTAACAAGGCAACTCTGCCACTTACCATGAAAGTGAGTGTCGTCCTCTGTAGAATGGCAGCTGCCAGGTTGCATCTGCCTCACCTCATTCTATTACTGGGGCCTCCACGTTACCCCCTAGACTTGCCATCTGAGTTCTTCCGGGTCTATTTCTTCCTAAAGAACAAGGAAAGCCAATACCACAACCACCCCTCCATCTTTCCAGAACCTTCCCTGCTCCCAAGTGGAATCACCCAGGAGGCTACCTGAACCTTTGAGTCTGACAGTTAATTTCCTGGGTGAGCACACACAGGTGTCCTAGATACGGTGTTAGTAAACAAAGCTGCTGTTTTGTCATTGGCCCACTAGGATGGTGCTGTCTCCTCTAATCCAAGCATGTCAGGGTCAGGAACAGCCATGAAGTCATGGTGACAGATGGTGTGGTGGACCGCCAGGGAGGGTGTTGGGTATATTCCTCTAGCTGGATTGCCCTGCCCAACTCTGAGATTCTGCCTGTAAAGAAAAGTTTGAAAAGATTTTAGGCAGGCTGAGGAGATGGCTCAGCAGTTAAAGGTTCTTGCTTGCAAACCTGCTGGGCCAGGATCCAGTTCCCCAGTACCCATATAAAGCCAGATGTACAAAGTGGTGCGTGCATCTGGAGTTCATTTGCAGTGGCAAGAGGTCCTGGCACATCCCCACCCCCACCCCCCACACCGCATTTCTCCTGTCTGTCTCTGTCTGTCTCTCTTTGCAAATAAATACATATTTTTTAAAAAAGGTTTTATGCTTCTCTGCCAGAATCCAGATTTAATTTTAACAATACGACTTCTTTTGTTCCCATTTGGTTAATGTATGGCATAGGCTCATATTTATTTTTTTCTTTAAGAAGCATTTTTAGCTCAGGAAGTGGCAGGCCAACCAGGCATAATTGTGCTGATTCTCAGAAGTGCTGCAACACTCCGTAGCTGATGTGCTGAGAGACATGAGTCAGAAAGATTCTATTAAACATCTCTGGGACGGGTGACGCTGGGGTATTATCCAAGATGATTAATTTGACTCGGTCATTATGGGCACAGACAAGCCTGGAAAAATTGCATTTCATTCCCTGCAGAATTCATAAAATCCCTGCATGCATGGTTGGAAGTTTTAGGGTTGGGATCCCTGATCCAGTGGATGGGGTTTGGGTAAGATAGCATTTTCCTTGTTTTGGAAACAGAACTGGGTAACGATGAACTGCATTACAGCCCTTCTGCAAAGCTGTACCCACACCGCAGGCTGTTAGAAAGATGGTAGGATGCCAGGGGGCTGTGCATGTTAGCATATAACTGGGAAACTTTTGTTTTAATATTTGATTTTTATGCACGTATGTGTGTATATTCATGTAGGTGCAGATGCACATGTGTGTGTGTGTGTGCACTCACACATGCACACGTATAAAGGCCTTGTCATCCTCAGGAACATTGTCCACATCCTTTGAAACAGGGTCTCTCATTGGACTGGAACTTACCAATTAGTGTAGACTGGCTGGCCAGCACTCTCCGAGGATCCTCTCTCTGCCTCAGAATCCTGTCTCTGCCTCCCTGCTACAGGGTTATAAGCACCCACTACCATGTCCAGAATTTTTGTGTGGATACTGGGATTCAAACTCAGGTCCCCATGCTTGTATGACAAGCACTTTACTGACTGAGCCATCTCCTCAGCCCCTCCCAGGATTCTGAGAGAGAGAGAGAGAGAGAGAGAGAGAGAGAGAGAGAAGAACACTATTAACATTACCCTATAAATACCCAAAGGACCCTAAGTGAACATACCATAGAGATACCTGCACATACATGTTTATTGTGGCACCATTCACAATAGCTGTGATATGGATTCACCCTAGGTGCCCATCAGCAGCTGAATAAATGGAGAAAATGGGTTACGTATATACAGTGAAGTTTTATTCACTCACGGAAAATGAAATTATGTCGTTTACTGAAGACTGGAGGTAAACTCAGACAACTATTACATGTTTTCCCTTATACATGGAATCTACATTTTTATAACAGACATGAAAGTCTTGCTGGCATGTGCTACAGTGGTCACATTAAGGGTGTCTTCAGGTTGGGTGATGGGCGTTTCATTTTTTTATAAAAAGCGTTTTATTGAAAGCTTCTATAAGTATGGACAATATGCCATCAATCCCCTCCGACCACCTTCATGTCTGTCTCCCAAATCCCCCCTCTGCTGAACCCCTTCTTCTCTCCGATTTGTCCCTCTTCTCTTTCGATGTTGTTATTGTTGTTTTTATGCAGGTCTTGTGTAGGTCACGCCGGCCACTGCCCTGCACTGGTTTGTAATGCTGTGATTGTGCTTCAGCACTGGGTGCTCATTTATTAAAGCTCTAAAAAGGAGAGGGGGGAGATGAATATATCATTATTTTACCTATATTGTGCAACAAAGGAAACTAGTAAAAGAAAGAAAGAAAGAAAGAAAGAAAGAAAGAAAGAAAGAAAGAAGAAAGAAAGAAAGAAAAAAAAGGAAGGAAGGAAGGGAAAAAGAAAGAAAGTGTTGCTGGGTAGGCAGTAGCATAAGATGCTCAGCACTTGGCCTGCCCACTGAGAAGGTGGACACTAGGCTGGGAACAGCCATCAGCCATCTGCATGAACCATCCCCAAGCCAGCTCCCTGGCAAGGGGGCGGGACTACTGGGAAGAGGAAGGAGACCAGAAGGAAGAAGACGAGAAAGAGTAAAATACAAAGCACGTACCATTCATGTGTGAAAATGCTCTAACGAAGCCTGCCATTTTGTGCAATGAATATGTGCAAACCAAACCAAACCAAATGAACAAAACTTGCCCTGACAGTCAGACTGCCCCGGCCTTACCTGGGTTGGTGTGAATGTGGTAGAGAAGATTTTGTTCCGGTTCACAGGCCTTCCTGTTCCACATCTGCCACTGTGTGACCTTGGAGCAGTCATTATGACCCTTTGACCTCAGTTTCCTCATCTGTAAAATGGAAATGCTCTTCAGCTTGTTCTGTCTCCCTCTCCAGGTCTTTTTCTTCTTCCTTGGGTGTCACGGAAGGGTTTAGGTTAACTTTTAGTGAATGTGCTTGTACAGTTCCCCCAGCTGTAAGGTGGGGGTTCCTAGACATAGAAATGGAGGGATGGACATTTTGGGTTCGTGGCTAGACATTCGCAGCAAGTTAAGTGGCAGCTGGTTGAATTCCAAAGCCAAAGCTCTTTCTGCAGATCCGACAACACCGTTCATGGAAGGTGTTCTTTCTGCAAGAGATGTAGCTACGTTGGGAGGAGTCCGTGTGATAATGTGAAAGAGTTTGGAACCCCAGAGTTCTATGTCCACATAAGGGACTGTTACTGTAACTCAGGCTTATTCACAGGTGACCCCCCCCCCACACACACACTGGATATAAGCAAATACGGGCTCATTTCCCTCCCATCATCTCCACTGCATGCTGCATCTTTTTGCGCATCTTTAGCTCTGAGAATCAAACTGTAAGACCGACAGCCACACCATGTTCTTGGCTCCCCAGGCTCCCGGCCTCAGGAGCGTGCGTGGGGATGACGTCAGTTCACGTCCATTTCCTGTGCAGCTGTTGGAAGGTAGGGTCAGGTCAGGATGAGTGGGGTTAAAGGAACAGGGTCAAGCATCTTGCCTGGCTAGTGCTGTTCACCCATCGGTGCCCAGTGTCACAGCAGCCTCCGCTGGGGCGTTACTCTACAGCTCCTCTCTTCTGACCTGCTGCTGCTGAGGTCCCCTGGCCCTGTCAGGCCACCGTCCTGGGTGGGTGAGACTCCTCTAAATGCCTTCAGCCAGCCACCATCCTTAACACTCATTTGACTTCCCAGAACCCTGGAAACTGGAAACTATAAAACACTGCTGAAGGACACCAAAGAAGACATAAGTAGCGAAGGGAAAAGCATCCCGGGAGGAATTGAAAGACCAATATTGTTAAGATGGCAGCTCTGCCCCAGGCCTCTGCACATTCGGAACATTCCCTACCAAATCTGCACTGACCTTTATTGCAGAAGTGGAAAAACGGACTGTAAAATTGATATGCAATTACAAGACACTCTGAGTGGCACCAGCAATGTTAAAATAGAACAAGTTATGGGGCAGGAGAGAGAGAGAATGGAAAGGCCAGGGTCTCCTGCTGCTGCAAATGAACTTCAGACCTATGCACCACTTTGTGCACCTGCCTTTACATGGGTACTGGGAAATGGAACCCAGGCCATCAGGCTTTGTAAGCAAGTGCCTTTAACTGCTGAGCTATCTGCTCAGGCCCCACATTTCCTAATTTCTACAAGCACAAATGATGTGATATTAGCAAAAGGACATGCACACCAATGGAATTGAATTGAGAGTCCAGGAATACACTTACACAGCCACAGCCAGCTAATGTTTGGCAGGAGTGTCAAAACCAGTCATAGAGAATGAGTGTTCTTTGCACCCAATGATGTTAGGACAAATGAAAAGCCACGTGCAAAGTGGTGGAGCCGGAATCTGTCTCGTGCTATGTGCACAGGTTCATTCAGAATGGGTCATGGCCAAGACCATAACATCCTTAGAAGAAAACTTTCTGTTGCCTTGGATTTGACAGTGGATTCTTGTATATGGCATCAAAGCCATGGACAACTGAGGTGGGGGAGAGGGTGGGAGAAAAAGAGGGAGAAGTTTGACATCATCAAAAGAAGCAGGGCTGTGGTGGCACATGCCTTTAATCCCAGCCCTCGGGAGGCAAATGTAGGAGGATCGCCACGAGTTTGAGGCCGCCCTGAGACTACATAGTGAATTCCAGGTCAGCCTGAGCTACAGTGAAACCCTACCTCGAAAAAACAAACAAAAAACCCAAACATACAAACAAAAAAAAGAAAGAAAAAATATTTGTGCTTAAAGAACATTGTTAAAAGGGATAACAGGAGGGCTGAAGAGTTGGCTTAATGGTTAAGGCACTTACCTGCAAAGCCAAGGGATCTAGGTTCTATTCCCCAGTACCCACATAAAGCCAGATGTACAAGGTGGTGCATACATCTGGAGTTCATTTGCAGTGGCTAAAGACCCTGGCACACCCATTCTCTCTGTCTCTATCTGCCTTTCTCTCTCTCTCTCTCTCTCTCTCTCTCTCTCTCATCTATCTCTGTCTCTTTCAAATAAATAAATAAAATTAAAATATTAAGAAAGAAAGGATAACAGGAGAAAATATTTGCAAGTCATGTGTCAGAAGGGACCATAGTACTTAAAGTATATAAAAAGCTCCTCAGTGGGATGATAAAGACAGACAACCCAATCTGAAACATAAGGAAAGAGTTTGAATAGGCATTGCCCCCAAAGAAGACATAGAAATGGACAAGAAATACAGGAAAAGAACTCCAACATTATTAATCTTTAGGAAAATGCAGATCAAAAACTGTGAGAAGACACTACTTCACACCCACCAGGATGTCTGTCATGAAAATCCTGAAATAAGTCTTGGCCATGACTATGGGAAAATGGGAGCTGTCATTTGTTGCTAGTGGGGTTGTCAAATGTGCAGGCACCTCAGAAGACAGCACAATTGCTTCTCAAAGCATCAAGCATGGACTTACTATGTGATCTAGCAATTCCACTCCTAGGTATATACCAAAAACCTTTAAAAGTAGGGACTCAAATAAGTAGATAAACACATAATCGTGGCAGCCCTATACAATAGCTAGAGATGGAAATAGCATCAGTATACATTTAATTTTGTCCCATCAGTAGGCGAATAAACAAATTATAGCATATACATACAATGGAATATTCTGGAAGGCAGCTATGCTTACCGCTGTACCTACCAATGCTACACCAAGAACACTGTGTCCATTTTATACTAAGTCAGATATAGGTGAACTTCAAAAACACTCTTCTTAGTGAAAAAAGCCAGACACAAAAAACCCCATATTATCTGATTCCACTTACCTGAAAATATCCAGAATAGATAAATTCACAGCAGCAAGGTAAAGATGGGTAGGTACCAAAGATTGACAGGTCCAGGGGAATAGGGAGAAAAATACCTAATAGGTATGGAGTTTTCTGGTAAGATGATGAAAATATTTAGGAACTGGATAGAGGTGGCATTGTACCATGCTATGCATATACCAGTTGCCCCTGAATATTATATGACACTTTAATATGTTTTTAAAATATTTTATTTATTTATTTGAGAGAGACAAAGAGGGGGGGGAGAGAGAGAGAGAATGGGCACACCAGGGCCTCCAGCCACTGCAAACAAACTCCAGATGCATGTGCCCCCTTGTGCATCTGGCTTACATGGGTCCTGGAGAATTGAACCGGGATCCTTTGGCTTTGCGGGCAAACGCCTTAACTGCTAAGCCATCTCTCCAGCCCCTGTACAAATATATTTAAGCTTATCTTTCCCTTACAGTGTAACTAATGAATAGATCTCTGTAACCTCTTCCACTAAGGAAGACATATGTTCCAGATGAAATCTGTGATCTTCATTTGGGGTCAACCTTAATCTTCCAGTTCCTCATCTCTTCTATGTTAAGAATCTTTATCCAGGGGCTGGAGAGATGGCTCAGCCGTTAAGGAGTTTCCCTGTAAGGCCTGTCCCAGAACACCAGCACCTTGGCACCTCTGTCTGCATTTTTGGGACCCACCCCCGGTGGTGGAAGCAAAGAAGCCACACTGCGTGGTGAATCTCTTGCTTAGGGGGCGTCTGAAATGAGAATCTGCGCGAAGTATGTGACCACGTATGGGAGGAGGTGGCGGAGTCCAGACTCACAAGTCCTGGCTCTGAGCTACGCGACAACTCCACTCTCCGAGCTCCATTTGCCTGAGCTGTGAAGTGGAGACAGTAGGAATGCCTTTGCTGAGTGGATGCACTTAAGCGGAGGGTGTGGATGGAATGCCACGCGCCTCGGCTGGCACACAGCGGGGACTCAGCAGCCGGCACACCGTAAGTGTTCGGCAGCAGGGTGGATTGGCTTACGTGCAGGTGGTGCAGATCTGCGCTCCGAAGAGGCATGCTTGAACGTGCTTGCTTATTTGTAAGTGTGCTTGCTAATTGCTTCTTTAGATGAATTGTCATCATTGTGTTATTTCAATATTTTGATACAACATATGCTTATTTTTTTTTTCAAAAGGCTTCTGGCCAATTGGGCCTGTTGCAGTGTCATGAGGTTTTGGTTTTTGACTGAAAAGAATGTCATTCGACATTCGCTGGTCACCTGCCAGGTGCCAACACCTGTTCTAGATGGCAGGTAACAGGCAGGGAGGAGGCACTTCACAAACGTGAGCCATAGGTAGCAGAAGGACAATAGTGTCCTTGGAAGGATTAAATCACCCGGAGGAGGTGTGAACCTAAAACCTCCGGTGGCACCAGGACAAATGAGATAACCCTTACTTTTTTTTATAGAGAATTTAATAGGTGTAGGCCCTCTTGTAGCCCATGATTGATGGTAGCTTGATATTGGCGAGTGGGCTTATGTTTGGATATGGTTCTGACTTGTTTCCCAGCTCCAGCTATGGGTCCCGTACCACTGAGGAGATCAGTTAGCCAAATTAAGAGCAGTTGGTTCCCCACCATGGCTGTGTGCCACTGTTGCACTTGTGTGGGCATCACAACAAGTTATTTGCTGCTAAGTAGGTTAGACCATGAGTTGCTTGGACAGATATTGGTCATATTCCCCCAGTCGCCCATGTAGCACCTTCTGGCACTAGACGCGCTGTCTGGGGACTGACTGTCTTCCAACTAACAGCCATGCCATTCTAATTTGCATGTCAATCACATAAGGTGTCTTCAGCAGTAGGGTCTTACCACTAGCCTTTGGTGGGTCATCAAGTACTCTGACAGAAATCTGTCTGTCTTTTAGGAAACCTTGTAGGTCTCTTTGATCAAAAGCTCATTGTCATGCTGGTACTGGGAGTTACAGGTCAGTGCACACTAAGAAAATGAGGAAAAAGATAACTAATATACAAGAGTTAGAGAGAAGAGAGGGAGAGAGGGAGAGGGAGGGAGGGAAGATGTAGAAGATTAAGGTGGTTCCATTTCAAGAGCTCCCTGATTGCATTGTAACTGGGCTCTTGCTAGCTGCCAGCCATTGTTCTGGGGACAAGACAGAATTAACCTTTGCCCTCATGGAGCCTGGGGCTGGAGAAAGGGAAGCAGGAGCAGAAGGTAGAGAAAAAGCCACATGTAACTGTAGGGGGGTAGTGAATGCTGCGGGGTAACTTGCAGAAGTGCCATGCGGGGGAAGTTGGAGGAGACGAGTCTCACTGGAGGATTGACAGGAGGGTTGGGAAGGCATCTTGGAGGAGGTGACTCTCAACAGGGAGGCTGGCGGGGTGGAGGGGGGGGGGACTCTGCATTCTGGGGCACTGTGATACCTGTGGCTTATCCCACTTAAAGGCGTGCTTGGCTCTTGGCCCATCTCTGTGATAAGGCTAAAGACAGACACCGCCCCGCAGTGGCTTGTGAGTTAGGGACATTCACAAGTGAGTGAGGACGCTGAGCCAATGAGCTGTCTTTTACTCATTCTGTGTCCTGATGAAGTCCTTTAATGTCTGTGGAACTCCCACAAGGACAACAAGGATGTCAATAAGAACCAACACCGAGCACTGCAGAGATGGCTCAGTGGCTAAAGGTGCTTGTTTGCAAAGCCTGATGGCCTGGGTTTTATGCATAAAGTGGCACATGCATCTGGAATTCATCTGTAGCAGTAGGTGGCTCTGGAGTGCCCATAAAAATTCTCTCTCTCTCTCTCTCTCTCTCTCTCTCTCTGTGTGTGTGTGTGTGTGTGTGTGTGTGTGTGTCACTTGCATAATAACGGCCAGTTTGTTGGGTTTGCCTCAAACATTTTTTTTCAAAAGGACCAACACTGAGAGGGTTGACAAAGTGCCATTACAGCCCTGAACCATTCCCACACCCTCCACTGATGCCACAGCGTGCTGTGGATGCACACTGCCCTTTGCACAGATGAGGAAACTGAGGCATAGAGAGGGTACATAGTTCGCCCAAAGCTGTAGAGAGATGGTAAGTGGCAGAGCAGGTATTCAAACTCATGCCATCCAGCTTAACCACTATACCTCCTGTGTAGCAGGGTCAGTGTAAATAGAACCACCCTGAAGCCTGAGTAAGACGTGTGTCTACAGCAGGTACCCTCGGTCCTGGCTTCTGCTTGGTGAATCGGCCTTAAGCGCATTCTCTGTGCCCTTGCTTTGTGTCAGGGTCTGACAGAAGTCACGTCAAATCCTGGGAAACTAGTATACCATTAACTACACAGTCAGTGATCAGTTCCAAGGAGAAATGCTAGGCAGTCTTGGGGTGCACAGTGGAGTCTGATGTCTAGAATAGGAGGGAAGACATTTAAGCCCACCAGTTGGTAAGGGACAAGTGATAAGACAGGGAATGTGATAACTGGAGGTGGGCACAGTTGCTGGCTGGAGAGGCAATGCCAGGCCACTTGAAGACTTTTAAGGCTATAATTAAGGCTGGGGTTTGATCCTAAAGGCAGTGGGACTCCAAAGAAATGTGAGTCCGCATGCCGTAGAAATACCCACACATCCAAGTTCATTGCAGCACGATTCACAATGGCCAAGATGTAGAGGCAGCCTAGGCGTCCTGTCCCTCGGTGGTGGATGAATGGACAAAGGAAACATGCTACACACATACAACGTGGTTTTATTCAGCTGCAAAGTAAATGGATGGAACTGGAGATGATTGTGTGAAACAAAATAAGCCAGACTCAAATCGACAAATACGTTTTTTTCTCATACTTGAAATCTACATTCAAATATGCATGATATATGTATGGTACACAACTAGGAGGAGGACTGTGGTGGGAAGGGGACCAGAGTATAATAAATATATGTGGGCTGGAGAGATGGGTCAGCAGTTAAGATGCTTGCCTGCAAGGCTTAAGGACCCAGGTTCGATTCCCCAGTACTCACGTAAGCCAAATGCATGTGGTGGTGCATCTATCTGGAGTTCTTTTGTAGTGGCTAGAGGCCTTAGCATGCCCTCTGTCTCCTCTCTTTCTCTCTCTGGCTCTTTCTCTCTCAAATAAATAAATAGAATATTTTTAAAAACATATGAAGGCTGTCCACATAAGTATGAATGTGAATAGTCTTTTATGACTCTGAATGTAGACATTAGAAATCACCAGAACCTTCTTGATTTGTTGGGACAGTATGCCAAAGGAGATTTATTAAAAGGGGCAAATGCATATCAGTGTGAAAAATGTAATAAAAAGGTTGATACGGTTAAAAATATGTATTAAAATGTCATAATGGGGGCTAGAGAGATGGCTCATCAGTTAAGGTGCTTGTCTGCAAAGCCTAATGACCTGGGTTCAATTCCCCAGTATCTATATAAGCCAGATGCACAAGGTGGTACATGAATCTGGAATTGGAGTTTGTTTGCAGTGGCTAGAGGCCCTGGCAAGTCTATTTTTTCTCTCTCTCTATCTCTCTCTCCTTTCTTTCTTTCTCTCTCTCTCTCATCTCTCTGCTTGAAAATAAATAAATGAATGCAAAAAATATTTAAAATGTCATAACGAATCCCATCATTTTGTATACCAACTGAAAATGTTAATAATAGTTAATTAAGGCAATGGGAGCCAGCAGAGCATTTTATGTGAAGGTAACACGGTGGGATGATCCTTTTGAGAGCCGGCTCTGGCCTCACAGAGGGCATAGAGTGAGTGACAAGAGAGGGCCGTAGGGGGCGAGAAGGAGGCTGTCACCATTGTTCAGGTGGGAGATGGCAGCGGCCTGGGCTGAGGATTGTGATAGTGGGGTTAAAGAGAGGTGGGCAGATTTTAAAGATATTTTGGAGGAGTATCACTGGAGAAAGAGGTGACTGAAGGTGGTCTCGGGTCGGTGGTTGCATGGCCTGGATGGTGGTGGTGCCATCGAAGGCAGTCAGAGGAGATAGGTGCAGGGTAGGGGAAAGGTACCCTGGTCTCCAATGTGCACGCTAAGTGAGTGTTGAGATGCAGGGAAAGGTGGCACGTGGAGTTCTGGAACGTGAGACTGGTTGAAGTCGGGATGAAGAAGGGCTCAGGATAGCCTGAGAAACTGGAGAAAGATGGAGGGAAGCAAGAGGATGGACGTGGCCCCCCCCTCCTTCCACATCCCAGTTTTTCATCTGTGAGCTGATCCCACAACAGCCCTGCAGAGGGCGCAAGGGAGCCAGAGGTGCCGGGAGTCCAAGGAGGGCGCCCCTGTGGCTAACTCCTGGCTTCCTCACAGCCACGTTCTGTGGCCACAAAGGGCAGTCTGGGGCTCTCCCCTGGGAAATTGTGGGGCTCACACATGGTGCCTGAGGAGAGAGGCCCGGATAGCAAGCAGAAATGTAGGTTCCCTATGCTCCCTGGTCTGTCATAGCTGTACCCAAACTCACCCACCCCCACGCTCAGGCCTTCATCCAGCCAACAGTCAGTGAGAAGCAGGCACCATGCCAGACTTTAGCGATTAGACTGGCCACTTAACACTCGTGCTGGGTTTACAGAACAATACGAAATGCTAAAGGATGTCCTTCCTCCGCCTTCCTTCCTTCCTTCCTTTTAGGCATAGACCCCAGGACCCCACACAATACTAGGCAAGTGCTGTGCCACTGAGCCACACCCCCAGTCTCAAGACGCACTCTCTTGTCCGCTACGGTGGCTTAGATTGCCTCCCTCTCTACTCACACATGTCGCTCAGGTTCACTCTCACATGCACCAGTACCTCTGATGTCTTTTATCACTTCCCAAATCCTCCCAGCCAGTCTTCCTCTCTTCCTCTGTCCCGTCCTCCCACTCATCTCCCTGCATGCGGAATGTGAGTGGAGCAGACGCCCGTGACACGGTCTCACTTGGCCTTCATGATTACGATCTCTCTCTCATACGCGCTGCCTTTGTCCCTCTCTGCTGGACCACGGATGGTTTATTTAGAGCCACCTTCCAAGGCATCCATCTCTCTTCTGCTGGGTTTAATCTCTTCCAGCGTATGAGAAAGGAAGGCTGATACCAAAACCCAGACACCAGCAGTAAGAAGAAACAGGAAGATGGAAGCTAATCTCACATGTGAACCTGATGCAAAAAGCAAAAACTAAACATGGCTAAACAAAGTCCAACATGTCATAAAATGACTAAGTAGGGTTTGTTCCAGGAATGCAGGGTGTGTGTGTGTGCATGTGTACGTGTGTGTGTGTGTGTGTGTGTACACAGGCGTATGCACGCTCATGCTTGTGGAGGAGTCCAGAGGACAACCTTATGTGTTGACCCTCAGGAATGTTGATCACCTTTTATGAGACAAGTCGCACAATGATCTGGAGCTTGCTAAGTAAGCTAGACCAGGTCCTTGTTCAGCGAAGGATTTTCTGGTTGAGCTATCTCCTCACCCCTAAGGTTACTTTAACATGAGAAAAGGCAGAGTTCTGCTAGGCATGTCGGTATTCGCCTATGGTCCCAATTCAGATATCTGAGACGAGGGGATTGCTGAGAGTTCGAAGCCAGCCTGGGCTACAGTGTGACCCTGTCTCAAAAGAAGAGAAAAGCAGAGTTTGTTACTGTATGAGCTAGATGGAAGTGGGAAGGGTCATTTGAGCCTTTTAGCAGACGCAAGGAAAAATAATTTGGTGAAGTTAAAATTAAAAATCCATGCACAGAGCTGGGGAGATGGCTCAGTGGTTAAAGGTGCTTGCCTTTAAAGCCTGCAGGCCTGAGTTTGGTTCCCTAGTAGCCATGTAAAGTCAAATGCCCAAAGTGGTGCATGCATGCGGAGTTGGTTTGCAGTGGCAAGAGGCCTTGGAGGGCTCTCATTCTCTCTGTCTCCCCCTTGCACACACACACACATAAATAAATATTTAGTTAAATAATCAATGCGCAGTTTTTAAACACCCACTCCACTTGACAAATGAGCAGCCCTCCACCAGCTAAAGAGTACTGGGGGAGCCTGTGGCACAAACCCAAGGCACAGAGCACAAGCTCATCACGGTCCATGATCTACAGTAAAATGCCGAGATGTCTCCACAAAGTAAAAGGCCAGTGTCACCCCTCACTGCACCTACCCAGCGTTGTTGGACCAGCAGCTGCGGGCCAGGGGGGATGTCTCTGGTTAACTCAGTGAAGCAGAAAGAACCCAAAGGCCTGGAGGGAAGGTAGGGCTGCTGATAGCTAGCCTTTGGTTCTGTGGGTATGTTTCTATCATTTACCAAGGTGGGAAAGCCCAAGACAGATTCTGGTTGAACTCATTGCTGGGAACACTTACAGAGAAGAGTCCCCCCCACCCACACACACACCCCAGAAAGACTATGGGCAGCTCATCCCTAGCTCTTCTGCTCACCTTGGGTAGTCCATTCTCCTTGGACCAAGGCCCCTCTGTAAAGTGGGTGGCTGGGAGAAGATGGATCCCAGGGGTCGCAGTGAGCTGGATCTGATGGGGGAACAGGTGCCAGGTACCCTGGCTGCCTGCTCTCCGGGAGGTCAGTTTTTTTTTTTTTTTTGTCTGCAGAGCCTCGGGGATGGAACAAGGAGCCTGGCTGAGTCAAGGGACCACCTAGGCCGCCTTGTTTGCACCAGAATCACCTCTTTTCTTGTCAACGGGTTGTCGTTGTTGCTGTCATTGGACGTGTTGAATATATTCTGTGGGTTTAAGTCACCAACCCCCAACACCCTGCCCTTTTCATGTTTCAGACCTATAACAGCCAGAGCGAGAACAATGAAGACTACGAGATCCCCCCAATAACACCTCCCAACCTCCCTGAGCCATCCCTCCTGCACCTGGGGGACCACGAAGCCAGCTACCACTCGCTGTGCCATGGCCTGGCACCCAACGGTCTGCTCCCTGCCTACTCCTACCAGGCCATGGACCTTCCAGCCATCATGGTATCCAACATGCTGGCGCAGGACAGTCATCTGCTGTCCGGCCAGCTGCCCACGGTAAGTCTCTGTCTCCTGAAGGGCCCCCGGCGGGGCCTGAGCAGGGCGGGTGGCAGGGCTAATCGTAGAGCCCTGGTCCCACGTGGGGTCCGAGTTCTGCTGCTCGATTGGGAAGCAGTCTGCGGGATACAGGCGGGGTGGCACACAGGGAAACTCTTTATTTCTGGGCTCTGTTCATAACGTCTCGGGATTGATTTTTATTAGTTGTTAATAGTGTTCTATGAACTCAATTTTGTTCTTGACAGCTTTGTTGAGATTTAATTCAAATGCCTTATAATTGGCACACAAAGTGGGGTAGTTCTGCATATGTCCGTGGAGCCAGGTAAACATTTGTACAATTGATTGATCGCCCTCCAGAAGAAAACCGAACCTCTAGGCATCACTCCCACCTCGTCAGGCACAGTCCCCAGCCCTGGACAAGCACTGAGTATTTTAGTATTGTTGTTGTTTTGAGACAAAGCCTCACTCTTGGTCCAGGCTAGCCTGGAACTCACTATGTAGACCATACTGGTCTCAAACGTCTGGTAGTTCTCCCTGCTTGGCCCCCTAAGGGCTGGGAATACAGGTGTATACCACGCACACCCAGCCACTCCTGGTTACTTTCTGCCTTTATCTATTTGCCTATTGGTGGCATTTCATCCAAATAACAATCAATATCTTTTAAAAAACCATATATTTTGCCTAAGTGGCCAGGCAAGAGGGTGGTTACCAATTAAAGTTCATGGGCTAGGTAGAAGGTTTTTTGTGTTTTTTTTTTTTGGTGGGGAGGGGAGGGTTCAGTTTTTTTTGAGGTAGGGTCTTGCTCTAGCCCAGGTTGACCTGGAATTCACTATATAGTCTCAGCCTGGCCTTGGACTCATAGTGATCCTCCTACCTCTGCCTCCCAAGAGTACTGGCTTCTGGGATTAAAGGCATGCATCACCACGCCTTGCCTTAGGTAGGAGTTTGACAGGCAGCGAGAGGCAGAGGAGGATCTTCTAGGCTGGGGGATGTCATGTACAAAAGGAGGAGGCAAGGGGGCGGGTGATCCCTTGGGAATAGCATGTGACCCCTTCTGTTCATGGGGCTGGAGAGTAAGACCTCAAATGGGGGAGGGACAGAGGAGGAGAAAGAGCTCAACAAAGCCCAGGTCATCAGGATACTGAATCTTCTGAATCCCAGGCCAAGGACATCATGCCTCTTTGCATGAATGACTAATTTGGACCATCCAGACCTACAGAAAATCAGTAATAGGCTCCTTAAAGTATATGTGTCATATGTCATGACTCTCTTACATGCATTTCTTTCTTTTTTCCCAAGATAGGGTCTCACTCTAGCCCAGGCTGACCTGGAATTCACTATGTAGTCTCAGAGTGGCCTCTAACTCATGGCTATCCTCCTACCTCTGCCTCCCTAGTACTGGGATTAAAGGCGTGTGCTGCCACACCCACAACACATACGTTTCTTTTAAGTAACACTAATTTAAGCAAAAAAAAAAAAAAAAAAAACACTCTAAACTGTGCAAGATTTAGCAAGGATTCCAGGCCTGGTTTGATCCAGAACTTCAGGTATGTCTGAAGAATCTCCGTTTCCACCAGCAGTCTTCATCACTGCTGGTGGCCAACTCACTCCTTGAGGTCCCTGGCAGGTGGCTGTTTCGGTATTCCCAGGAGGACTGTGGTTAAGTGCTGCCGAATGGACCACTGTGTCCTGGACAGAGGAGTCCTCTATCATGTCTACTTGGATCCCAAGTACTCCGGAGGCAGGAGGAAGGGCAGCTCGCTTGTCTTTCCCATCAGAGTCACCTGGGCTGCATTTGCCACCACCATGGCTGTTTTTAGAAGCCACAGCCCACTGGGTGGCTTGATGCTCGCAGATGCCTGGGACCTTCGAGCATGCCTGCTATACTAGCCTTTTAATAATAATCTTGACTGTATCTACTCCTTCATTGCTGCTGCTGCTTTTAGTACCAGAAAAATTCCTTGCCTGAAAATGCTGGTATACTCTATATTTTTGGAAGGCAATTATATATGAGATATAAAAGGAGAGAAGGGAAGGAAAAGAGGAAGCCAATGTTCGACTCACGTGTTCTGGTGTTTAGCTCTGAGTGTTGAGCTAAGTGTAGCCGGGTGCGGTGGCGCATGGCTGTAATCCCAGCATTCTGGGGATAGAGGCAGGAAGATCATCAGTTTGAAGCCAGTTTGGGCTACATACTAAGGCTGATGATAGATACATAGACTGTAGACAGACAGACAGACAGACAGGTAGATAGATGACAGATAATAGATAGATGATAGGTAGATAATAGGTAGACAGACAGATGGACAGCTAGCTCAATGGAAATGGGGGCACTCTTCTCCAGGAATCTTTTTCTTTTGACCTTCTTGACCTATCAGTAATGCAGGTGCCTTCCTGGCTGCTGCTTCTAAGCAATTCACATGCCAAGTTCACGCCCTACCTGGCCCAGTTCAATTCCTAGCAAACCCCTCACCATTTCAGACATCCCTGCTGAGGAGTCCCACAACACAAGGCAGGTGGCCATCTTGGTCATGAACTATGAGTGCCATAGTCCAAGGATGAGGAAGGTTGTGGCCACATGATCAAGTCACTGGCCTGGACTGGCAGGAGTCAGTGGAGACAGTGTGGAGTAGGAGTAGTGGTTAGAATGTGGGCTTTGGTGTGTGAGGCTCTGCCTCTGAGGACTCAGTTCCTTCCTCATGGAATCTTAACAGTGCCCTATCACTATCTGGTCGCGGTATATTTGAGATAATGTATGTAAAGTCTTAGTAAACGTCTGGCAAAACAAATACTCAGGAAATGTTTGTTATTGCTATCATTGGTCACAGAGATGAATTCCAGATGAACCAAATGGCAGCACGTTCCCTGTAGTCTCCTTTACCAAGGGCTCCTGGTGACAACAGCTCTGATCATTACAAAGCTCATAATCTGTTGATCACAGGTGATCCCCGACCTCGCTCCTCCTCAGGGAGCAGATCACTGCTTTCCAGATTTCTCTATAACTAGCCCAAGTCTAGGATGCTTCTCAAATGCAGAGAGCCTTAACTCTCCAGCAGTCTGGCTTTGCGAAGGTTCACTGTATTTTATATCCCCTCCTTATTTAATGAAAGTTAAGCCAAATGTGGTTTCCCAGAGCAGAGAGCCCCTACCAACTGGGAAAACCAGGTGGGAACAATAATTTGCCTTGGGGATTAACTGGTGAGGAGACACGGGTCCCTTGATGACAGAGCTGTTCAATTCGTGGGAGCCGCAGGGTGAAGAGGGTGTCTGTGGGTGTGTGGGCGCCTGCTGTGTGGGTGATGCTGGGATTGCATTAACACCTGCTGGGTTATCACAGGCCCTGCAGCCCAGGGCGGTAACAATGCAGGAGAGGGGGGAGGCTGGGGTGAGGAGTAGGGGAAGGTGCTGGTGAGTATGTAAGTTTCCTGTGGCTTCTCTAACAGATGACCACAAACTGGTGGCTTCAAGCAGCAGAAGCCTATTCACTCACAGCTCTGAAGATCCAGAATCAATCACTACCCTGGGCTGCAGTCAGGAGGTCATGCTTCCCCTGGAAGCTCTAGGGGAGTCTGTCCTTGTCTCTTCTGGCTCCCGGGAGCCACTGGCCTTCTGTGGCCGTGTCACTGTCTGATCTCTGGCTTCTATCCTGTCAGTGGTAGCTCCTCTCTCCCTCCCTCTCGTAAGGACACTTGTGATGTCATTTAAGGCTACCCTAGAATATTCTTCCCACGTTGTGATCCTTTGCTTTGGTCACATTACAGGTTGCGAGGATTAGGGTGCGACGGCATTCGTGGTGGTGGTTGTGGGGAATCTTCCTTCCCACCATGGTGAACTTCAGCTATGAACAGCGTGTGTTGAGCACGTGCCAGGCACCAGGCATTGCTCCAGACTAAGGCATCTTGAGGAGCTCTGGGTAGGGTGGAGAGAAGGCAAAGGCCTGTGCTATGATTTGCATATGGGTAGTGTCCCCAAAAGCCCACATGCAAAGGCTCCGACCCCAGAGTGGTGGTGGTGGTATGCACCATGGACGTTTAAGAGGTGGAGCTCAGTGGGAGGTCTTTAGGTCCTTGGGGGGTGTGTGGCCTCCAAAGGGATTGTGGGATCCTGGTTCTTCTCTCTCTAGTTTTATGTAGGCGGGCTCCCGCTCTCACATTTCTGTCTTGATGAGCCACCCTGAACAGAGGCCCACCACCATGAGGCCACTTGATCTTGGATTTGAACCTCCAGAAAAGCGAGCCAAACTAAACCTCTGTTCACTCACAAGCAGCCTGGGTCAGGGACTTCGTTAGATTGACCCAAGCTGATGACCGCAGGCCTGCTTCTGTTAATGTAGAGAATTCCCTACTCAGGCACGTGGGGCTGTGTGTGCCCCGAAGAAATGCGTGACTCAGGTGGAGGGGACGGACTGCTTCCCTGGTTGTTGGCATTGGCCTTTGCGGGGAAGGAATATAATAGAAAGGACTACAACATTTCTACTCAATCCATCAGAACTCGTCAAAGTGCTGAAAATAAGTGATTGTTTAGTGCCCGGCACTAAACCAGATCTCTCTATCATGCCCTCCAAGGCTCGGGGAACATTGCAGAAGAGGGAGCAGAAAGAATGTAAGAGCCAGAGGATGGGGAGGAGTGACGTGGGAAACTGTCTCCCTAACTGGCTGTGACATTCTTGACCTCACAGCAACTGTCATTACCTACACAAGACCTGCACAATATTGGACACATCAGTGTGCTGCCGTGGATGATGGAGATGGGCAAAAGAAAACAGGCATTGAGCTAGGTGTGGTAGTGCATGCCTTTAATCCCAGCACTTAGAAGGCAGAGGTGGTGGGATCCCTGTGAGTTTGAAGCCAGCCTGAGACTACATAGTGAATTTCAACTCAGCGTGGGGTAGAGCTACCTGCCTTGGTTGGGGGTGGTGGGGAAGGAGGAGGAAGAAGCCAGGCGTGGTGGCGCACACATTTAGTCCCAGCGCTTGAGAGGCAGAGGTAGGAGGATCACTGTGATTTCAAGGCCACCCTGAGACTACATAGTGAATTCCAGGTCAGCCTGGACTAGAGTGAGATACTACCTCAAGAAACCAAAAACCACAAAAAAAAAAAGAAGAAAGAAAGAAGGAAAAGAAAAATGAATCAAAGTAGAAGGGGAACTAGTTAGAAAGAAGGGATTCACTGGAAGGGGCTTAAGGGAAGGGGGACAAAATAAGTAATGGGAGATAATTATGATGAAAATACATTATGTACATGTATGAAAATCGTCAATAATTCATTTTTTTAAACTGAGTCCAAAGACACCAAGTCTAGCCATGTCTTGGTGGCCTCCTCCGTACAATGGGAGCACTGGTTGTGGTGGTTTTAACATAAACCGTCCCCCACAGACTCACGTGATTAGCCTCCCACTCGAGCCTTGCTGGAGGAGGCGTGTCACTGCGGGTGGACCTTGAGGCTTATGAGTCCAGCCCTACTGGGTGGTCACTGACCAGCTCACTCCTGCTATTTCTTCCCACGCTGTTTTCCCCACCATGATGAGACTTCCCCTTGAAACTGTAAGCTGAAATAAAGCCTTTCCTGCAGGCATTATTGTCCCAGCAACAGGAAGGTAGCTGCTACCAGAGCGGCACTGGCCCGAGCTCTGCGAGCAATGGTGGAGTGCTCAGCTAGGGCTCAGGGGCAGCAGGTAACGCTCGAGAAACCACGTATCCCTCATGTGGAGAGTGACGGCTGGGCACCAAGCAAGCGCTGTACTGACTTTTGAGTGAAAGTGCCATCTAGATCTTAAGCAGGAATAACCAGGACCCGGTTGAGTCCCTCCAGCCACCTCCTGGTTCCGCCAAGCAAGTGATGGCACAGGCAGGTTGCAGGGACCACAGAGGATGGCCAGAAGCCAGACGCCTCAGAAGTTGTCCACACAGAGACCAAGATGTCCCAGTGATGCCGTCCTTGCAGAGGTGAGCGAGACCACGGTCCTTAATGGCCATCTCATCAATGCCAAAGCCCTCATGGCTCTGATCCCAGAGGCCGCCGGTCCCCCTCCGGTTCCCCACCTAGTTCCTAAGCCTCCGGGCACGAGTGGAGTCAGTTCCTCTCGTGATGGCTGCCTGCAGGAATCATGTACAGTGTTGGAATCAGATCGCTCTCACAAAATTAAATATGCTCAAGGCTTCTCCCTCGACTTCAGCGTCTTAACTGATTAAACATTCATTTCCAAGACAAAAAAGAGTCAATTTAGGATGAAAGATATATTTTGCCGCTTTAATTTAAAGCGCTGCGCCTCCATCTGACCCCTATTTTCATAACTCAATAATTTTATCCTGTGTTGATTGTCTCATTTTGAGAGAGATATTGTATGTATAAATCAGTTTCTAAACTACTCAGAGAAACTCGAAGAGTGGAATGTATTAAGCAGCTTCTGCGGAGTCTGAAATCGTTTAGTTTGGAGGCGTCCTTGGGAAACGTTGGAGCTCAGGGGTGCCCCTGTGCCCAGGGGAAGGAGTGTCTGAGGAAGAGGAAGAGCTTGATGTTCTCAGTTAAGGGCAACCTCACCTTTGGGGAGCCTGGGAAATGGCAGGGCGCCTTGAGCAGGTGGAGGCTAGGCCCCAGGGAAAGTGAATGCTGGCCAGGCTCCTGCATTCCCTGTGGAGTCTGGTGATTGTCATTTTGGGCTTTCCCAGCTGAGTCCTTGCTTGGGTCACTGGAGCTGTGTGGCTCCATCTCAGACTTCAGTTAGCAAAGAGATGAGACTCAGAAGTCATCCAAACATTCTTCTCCCAGCCTTGAGTCTTTTTAAAAAAATATTTTTAATCTGGGCTGGAGAGATGGCTTAGCAGTTAAGGCACTTGCCTGCGAAGCCCAAGGACTCATGTTCGACTCTCCAGGTCCCATGTAAACCAGGCACACAAGGTGATGCAAGCACACAAGGTCATACATGCACACAGGTAGTACATGCATCTGGAGTTCAAGTACAGTGGCTGGAAGCCCTAGCATGCCAATTCTCTTTATCTGTCTATTGCTCTATCTATTTATCTATCATCTATCTATCTATCTATTTATCTATCTATCGTCTCTTGCTCTCACTCTCTTGCATAAAAAAAGGCTAGTCTGTTGGGCTTGCCTGAAAAATATATTTTTTTATTTATTTACTTGCAAGGAGATGGGGGGTGGGGAAAATGGGTGCAGCAGGGCCTCTCGCCATTGCAGATAAATTCCAGATGCGTGCACCACTTTGTGCATCTGGCTTTACGTGGGCACTGGGGAATCAAACCCAGGTTGTTAGGCTTTTCAGGCAAGTGCCTTAACTGCTGAGCCATCTCTCTATCCCCCAGCTTTGAGTCTTGATGGATTTTTCCGGTTCCTTAGACAAGTCACTTCTCCCTCAGCCTCAGTTTTTCTATCAGTGAAATGGCGGTGGGATTCCCCGCTCTGTTGAAATGGTATCACTGGGCATAACTGCTTTACCAGTTTTGCCACACTAGACGAATATATAGATTGGTGGTCGAAAGACTTCTCACTGTCACCGCCACACATGCCAGCTGGCTCAGATCTTATCCTAAACTCACAGCAAAGTCCCTAGTGCTGGGTTTGGGATTCTTTGTGTTCTAGGCCCCTGTCCCAAAGTATCTTGCCAGAACTGGATCTGCTCCCAGGATACTCCGGACCAGGGGCCAGGCTCAAGGACCCCATTCCAAGTGAAGGGCCCTTGCTGGTTAGTATCCTGGAATAGCTTTTAGAAGCCGGGATCAAACTTTAGTTGCCACTTGACCAGCTTGCTTTAGAGATGGTTCCTGAGAGAGAGCCTGCAGCACTTCCCTTAGGAAAGCTTAACATATCCCCTCCCCTCCCCTGCCCTTCTCACGCAAGGCTGTTCCCTTCCAGTCATCCTTCCTGTTCATCCCTCCTCTGTCTACTCCCACCAGGCTCCTCTTATCCCTGTTTGGTATCCAAGAGTTGAGACCCCAGAGGTTCCTTCCAGTTGAGACTTTTGGTCCCCGAAACTTTTGGTCCGCTAGACTTCTGAGTCACAGGGGGGAGGGGCTAGACTTCTGAGTCATAGGGGGGAGCACCCTCCCTTGGCCTACCAGCTACATTTATTCTTCTTAACACAGAAGTGTTCTGTGGTGTATGTGTAGGTGTGGTGTGTGCATGCTCACATGCGTGTGGACGTATGTGTGTGAGGGTGCGCATGCATGTGTGCGTGTGTAGGTAAGAGGTCAGCATTGGGTGTCCTCCTCAATTGCCCTCTACTTATTCTGAGTCTCTCGCTGACCCTGGACCTTTGCTATGCAGCTTGGCCAACTATCTGCTAAGCCACTAGGCCTAGACGTTACATGGGCTGTGGAGAGCCTCATACCTGTGCAATGAGGTCTTTAACCACTGAGCCATCTCCTGAGCCTCCAAATGTTTCCGTTTTGTTTTATGCTTGCATTGGTTTTGCTTTTTATTTCTTTTCTTTCCCCCACTTTTGACATTTCATTCATGTATATAATGTATTTTGATCATATTCTCCCTCCATTGCTCTCTATCCTGTTCCTCTTTCCATCGACACCCTTCTTCCTCATCTTATTCATTGCCTTTTTTTTTTTAAACCCAGTGAGTTACATTGAGTTGCTTGCATGATCATGGGTATATGCATGTATCAGTAAGATTTTGTTGTATCACAAACTTCCGTGATGCCTAATAGCTTAAAACTATGGCTGGGCGTGGTGGCGCACGCCTTTAATCCCAGCACTCGGGAGGCAGAGGTAGGAGGATCACCATGAGTTCAAGGCCATCCTGAGACTCCATAGTGAATTCCAGGTCAGCCTGAGCTAGAGTGAGACCCTACCTTGGAAAAACCAAAAGCAAAGCAAGCTATGCATTCTTATGATTTCTCATGATTGTGTTAGTCAGCAAGGTAGTTCTTTGGATCTGGACTGGCTCTGGTGGTTTCTGAGGGGAGCTTACAACTTGCCTAAGTCCCCATGATCTAGGATGATCATACATCTCAGTACTTGCCCCATGTCAGCTGAGACCAGTAGGATTGACTGAGTTGTGGGTTTCTCACCACGTGGTGGCTGGGCCTGTTCACACAGTAGTGTTGCAGGATTCCCAGGGGTCTCAAGAAAGGGTGATCCCCAGTATGTACACACTTCTCAAAGCTCACATGTGCTGCTGTCCCTTTGACAAAAGCCAGTCATGTGGCCAGCCCAGAGCCAAGGGGAGAAAGAAACAGACTGTGCCTCCTTGGAGGAAGAAGTGGCAAACTCACCTCGCAAGAGGGGATCAAGGAGGCTGGACTGTGGCCAGATCTGTAACCTACTGTGATCATGTTTTCTTGACTTTTAGTACCTTCCAGTCACCACAAGCATGAGCTCTGTTCTCAGGTTGACCTAGTTTAAAACCCAGTTCCCCCCCCCCACTTGTTAACCCCATATCCACCACTCACAACGAGGGGTTCACACTCCCTAAGTCTCAGTTTCTTCTTCTGTAGGAACCTGGAGAGCCCAGTGTTTGGCCAGAGCTGAGTGGCACACAGTAGGACTTCAGTTAATGTAGCTACTGTGTTTGTTAATTCACTCCATTCATTGACCAGTTTGAGCGGATCTGGCCTCGTCTCTGAGTTTGTTCAGCCTGTCTTGCTTGGTATGGGCTTTGCTGGAGTGCTGACCAGGTGGCTCAGAGGCAGGTCTAGAAAGTGGGCACTGGGAAAGCGTGTCAGAGGCCTGGGTGGCAAGAGATGGGGTGAGACCAGCCAGGGGGCTGGCTGGGACAAGCGCTTTCATCATATTATGATATCATGTGGGGCTTGGCACTTAAAACCATGGCAAGATGACAGTTTTACTCCTTGCCCAAAAAGCAAAGGCCCTAAGACACAACACTTCTTAGCTCTGTGACCAAGGGAATGATCTATCATAGTCAAAGTAGGAGCCATGTTTTCGTCTCACTTCCCCGTGGGGTGGGACTGCAGGGGGAACTGATTTCCAAAGTGAGCCTTGGAGGGTCCGAAATGGGGTACCTCGAGGCGGTGAGGTGGTTTCTTAGTAAACATCAGAGTCCAGCTGAAACTCCCTCTCCCTGTTTTCCAGAGGTAGAAAGCAAAAGAAATATGTCTTTTTGCATTTTATAAAACTCAGGGAAAAAAAAATGGCTTTAAACAGCTTTTGCTCCCGTGCTATAATTATTTATTTTCAAACACTCCTTCAGGGGACTGCTCCGTTTTCTTATCCTGCACTCCTTTTGCTCATAAATGAACCATCACTTCAATAAATCATTATGAAAACAGAGACTAACACCAGCTCTGAAAGGTTGAAAGATTTATGTAATACATTTATGTTTCCCATTTTCTCATTCTGGTACTCCGCTGCAAAAGCTAAGCTAATAAAAGCTGCTATTAATATTTCTTGTTGCCTAGCAACCCCAGAGCGGGAGTAATAGCTTGGGCTAGAAAAATAGATGACCGATAAGGAAAAATTCAATTCTTTTATTATCTCAGGGGAAATGGCCTTTTACTGGAACATTATGATGTACGAGTGTGAAGTTGAACACAAGAGATGTGTGTGTGTGTGTGTGTGTGTGTGTGTTTGTTTTCTATTTTTAATGAACATTATTTTACCTCCACTAACTCTTTCCGGGGATGTTTGTATTCTCTCACACTCTGCACCTCCCCATCCCTCATGCTTAATTTAGCAGCTAGAGTAGTTAAGAATCTGTCAGTGTGTTTTGTGGGTTTTTTTTTTTTTTTAGTTTAAAAATGATTTCTGCAAAGGTTTACAACTCAGCCATAAAAATTCACTCCCTGTTAGAACTCAGGCCAGTGATAAGCCAGCACGCAGACCGGTTCTCCACGCACGGGATCACGTTTGTTGAGAGATAAGATTCATGGATTTTTCCCTGGGAGGAAGGTCAGTAGGAAACAAAACATGTTTTTAGCTGTTTCAGAGTTCGCTTTGGAACCACGGGGACACTGTCTCTGTTGAAAACTACTTGCTCGAAAGTTTGGGGTGTGCTCCAAGAGGGCACAGGATGGGATGCAGACGTTTGTTGAGCACCTGCTGTGTACAGCCTTGCGTCGCTGCCTCTTCTCGACAGCCTCCTGAGATAGATGTCCACGTGTGACAACAGTAGAAAGGGAAGCTTAGGAAGGCTAAGAGATGGGTGGGGAGACAGCTCAGTTCTTGCAAGCATCAGGACCTGGGCTCAAGCCCCAGACCTATGTTAAAGGAATCTGGGTGTGGTGTCATATGCTTATAATCCCGACGCTGGGCAGGAGGAACCTGGGCTTACTAGCCAGCCTTTCTATCCTAGTTGGCAAGCTTCAGGAGAGCCAATGAGAGGCTGACTTAAAAAAAAAAAGAGGGGCTGGAGAGATGGCTTAGCGGTTAAGCGCTTGCCTGTGAAGCCTAAGGACCCCCATTCAAGGCTCAATTCCCCAGGACCCACATTAGCCAGATGTACAAGGGGGTGCATGCATCTGGAGTTCGTTTGCAGTGGCTGCAGACCCTGATGCCCCCATTCTCTCCCCCCCCTTTCTCTCTCTGTCACTCTCAAATAAATAAAAATAAACAAAAAAAATTTAAAAAGTGGACAGTGTTCCTGAGGAATGACAGTTGAAGTTGTTCTCTGCCCCCCCCCATGGACATGTACACATGCCTGCACACACATGTGCACTCGTACACACATATATGCACTAAGAAAAAAGGCTAAGGGCTCAGCAGTTAAAGGCACTTGCTTGCAAAGCCTGATGGCCAAGGTTTGATTCCCCTGTACCCACAAAGTGGCACATGCATCTGGATGTTGTTTGCAGTGTTCCCATTCTCTCTCTCTCTCTCTCTCTCTCTCTCTCTCTCTCTCACACACACTCTCTCTCTCTCATTCTCTCACAAATAAATAAATAAAATATATATTTTTTAAAAAGGTTAAGAGAGCCGGGCATGGCGGTGCACGCCTTTAATCCCAGCACTCGGGAGGCAGAGGTAGGAGGATCGCTGTGAGTTCGAGGCCACCCTGAGACTACATAGTGAATTCCAGGTCAATCTGGACTAGAGTGAGACCCTACCACAAAAACAAAAAAAGAAAGAAAGAAAAAAAAATTAAGAGGTCAGCCGGAAGTAGCAGTGTGTGCCATGCTTTCCCCTCCCCCCCCCACACACCTGTGTTCTTGAGCGTGTGACTTCTCAGCTTCAGCCCACTGGCATGTTGGGCAGGACAAGGACGGATTCTCCATCGTGGAGGGCTGTCCTGCACATTTTCAGACAAGTAGCAGGAGCCTGGAGCTCCACTTCCTTCCTGGCCTCTCGGTAGCTTTCCCCTCATCAAAAAGCAAAAAAAGTCTCTAGACATTGCCAAATGTCCCTTTGGGGACAAATTTGTCCCTGGCAGGGGCCTGCTGCACGTTGTTCCCTCTGCTTGGGAGACATCCCCCTGTGGTCTTTGTGGCGGGCTTCTATTCCTGTGTCAGGGCCCATGCAGACACCGTCATCTCTCTGAGGTGCGCAGGACCCTCTGGACTGAGACTATGGAAAAGGCAATTGTCCCAACCACACAATTGAAGAGAATGTCCAAAGACTCACAAATCATGATCAATCATATTTTGATGCAGTGGTTTTAAAGATCAAAACCAACACCAACTTATAGACGACGTATCAAACATGCCAGACATTTACACAGAGGCAGGAGCGAGTTAAATTCGTGGGAGGGGTGCAGTAGGCTGCTATGGGCTTGTCTGTACTGCCAGCGTGAGACGTTCTGTACTGAGTCTGTGTTTTGCACGTTCTTGGACACGGATTTCTGGTTAGTACTGAGTGAACAGAAGAGAATTAATCATCCAAGGTCACCCAGCTGGAATAAAAGCAGAACCAGAACTTGGACTTAGGCTTCTAAGGCCAGTGCTCTCAGCATCCTGTAGACTATGGACAGAGAGGTTGTCCATTGCTGCAGAGGGGTGTCCAAACCACAGAAGATGCCAAGATGCCCGGAGGTGTTCACAGCCTTGGGGCGGGGCAGGAACAACATCCCTGATATCAGCTGGTGATAGTTTGGCCCTTGGTCCAGCCTCTTAAACCTGCCAAGCAAGAGCCGGGGGGGGGGGGGCACTAACCAGTGTAGGAAGTGTTCAGAAGAGCAGAGCCACTGTTGTCAGAGCCCTGGAGACTGCTCACACACACGAGTCACATGCATTGGCTTTCGGGGTGCACCGAACACACTTTGTTTGACGCCCTGGATCCCCTTGGGAACATTCCCTGAATAAAGTGGTGGATTTCTGCAACTATATATATAGTCTGCTAGTGTACCTGGCCCCCGGGACTCAAGGCCTTTGTAAGTAGCTCCTTTAATCACTGACTCTGGGAGGAAGTACTAGCGCTGCTTCCATTTTGCAGATGACAAGAGAGGCACAGAGAGATAAATGACTTGACCGGACAATGAACAAAATGTGATGTGAAGATTTGAACCCAGTGAGCTGGGCATATAGCTCAGTGATGGAGCACTTGCCTAGCATGTGTGAGGCCCTAGGTTCAATCCCTGTTACTGTAAAATAATAATAATAATAATAATAATAATAGGGGCTGGAGAGATGGCTTAGCAGTTAAGAGGCTTGCCTGTGAAGCCTAAGGACCCAGGTTCCATTCTTCAGTACCCACATCAGGCCAGATGCACAAGGTAGCACATGTGTCTGGGCTTCGTTTGCAGTGCCCACAGGCCCTGGCATGCCTATTCTCTCTCTCTCTCTCTCTCTCTCAACTATGTAAGTAAATAAAACATTTAAAAACAGAATAAGAACAATTTGAACCCAGGCAGACTGACTCCTCACCCTGGACTCTATACAACCTCCCTCCCAGTGAGAATGGATGCGGGAAGGAGTAAGGGAGCGGGTGAGGCAGGAGGAAGTCTCACTTTGAATGTGCAGCTCCGAATCATGCCATTCGTGGAACTGTAAGGTCCTCAGAGCTTGGAACAGAAGTCCCGTGGGGCTCAGAGGCACACAGTGCCAGAGAGGTCTTCCTGGAGGTGGTGACCTTGGAGGCTGAGCCTTGTGGATCAGAGGACGGTGGCAAAAGCCAGTGAGGAGGAAGTTTAACCCTGCTGCCACCTTCCTGCTCAGACCCAATCTCCACCCCTCCTGCCAGCCTTCAGAAAACAGTTGGCGGTGTTTTATGGTCACTGAGCCGCCCTCTGGAGCCGGCCTCTCCACCCCCTGCCAGGCTGCTAATCGGAGGCGTGACCTCTGACCCTCAGGGTGGGCAGGGGCCAGGTGTTTAACAGCCCTTCCAGGCACGATGCCAAGCTCGGCAGTGAGCTGGGAGAATTCCGGGCGAATGGCAGCCGTACTCGTCAGCTGTTAGCTTCGGGATTACTCCGCATAATGGCTCTTCGCTCCGAGTGCATATTCAGTGCCATGTTTGGGGAAAATGAGCTTTTAATGTACCGTCGGCATAGCTGAGAAGCCATCACCGGCTCCACGGAATGTCAGGAGCACATAAAATTGGAGATTTATAGGAGTCGTTTTCCCCCTGCTCCGGCTTGGTAATAAAAAGTCCGCTTGGTGCACTCTTTCTCTCAGCTGTGGTCTTGTCCGTTTAGAACTCGGCAGAATCTTTATAAAAAGACAGCCAGACAAATGGAACTCATCTAAATAGTAAAGCTCCCGGAGTGAGCGTGCTGCACTGCGGGAGATGTTTCCAGGACAGTCTTCCCGATGGAGGTTCGCGCACACCGGCAGGGAGGGCTGTGACCCGGCTGTGGTGGTGGCAGCCCAGGTCCTAGCCGTGGACTTCACTGGGAGCCCAGAGCACTGCAGTTCTTGTTCTGCCTGGTAGGCAAGTCTCTCCCCTCCCTCTCTCTCCTCCCTCTCTGTCTCTCTCTCTCTCCATCCAAGTTATCAAGTAAGATGGGCAGATGAAGCTGCACGTGGTGATATACACCTGTAATCCCAGCACTTTGGGGGGGGGGGGCGTAGAGTGGAAGGAGAAGTATCATGACTTCAAGACGAGCCTTGGCTACATGAGGCCTTGTCCCAGAAAACAAAAACAAAACAAAAAGATGGAGCTGCAGTTGCAAACTCCAGAGGGTGACATTGAGAACCCGGTGTGCTAATGAATGTTCCTGATTGCCTACGTAGCTTTGGGGACGGGGATGGGGTGCAGCAGGTATCTGCAGAGGGTTTGTAGAGTGAGTGAACGAATGAACAGACTAATAAAATGTGTGAACACCTTCCAAACTGTAGAGTGATGCCTACATCACGGCTGCAAAGTAAGACAGATGGTGACCCCGTCACCTACTCTGTCCGTAACGGTGCAGTTCCCTGGACATATGTAACCCTTTGCATCTGCGTCGGAAGGAAAGACAATGATCCCCATTTTTCATATGCGTGCCTGAGACCCTGGCAGAAAGCTTACCAGAGACAGACAACCTGGAAGTGATAGGTGTGCCCTTGGCGCCAGGTGTTTTATGCTCTCTACACTATCCCTCAACCCAGGCCTGGAACTCGGGGTGAAATTCTTGCCTCTGCCTCCCCACTCTATGAGAGTGGCTGACACTCACAGCTGACCCAGGCAGGAGGAGGGGTCATACCTCTGGCCCTGGGAGCGCTTTCTCTGCACTCTGACAGCCAGAAAAGAGGAGGGATGTGCGGATGATGACCAAAGAGAGCCTGTCGCTTCTGCACTGGAGGGGGCTGTGCAGTGGAGGGGTGCAAGACCCCCCCCCAAGGAATCCTTCCCTCAGGAGGCTTTCTTAGTTCTTCTAAGCCAGAAGCTGATGCCAAGGCCGGGAATCGAGGAGCTGGGTGATGGTGGGAAGCAAGTCACTTTCCTCCCAACTAATCATATGCTGAATGGGTGAAGCCCACATGACTTCAGGGAGTTGTGGAGAAACTTGGCAAAGTGACTCTAGAGCTTTTCCTGAGTGGATCTGGTGAGAGGATGTTCCCCCCTTCCCCCAGACTGTGGAGTAGAGACTTGGGTCAGGAGAGCCCAGGGGCCTAGGAGGGAGGAGGGCTCTGGGTCAGACTGTCAGGGGCTGGGGAGATGGCTCAGTGTTTAAAAGCTCTTGCTTGCAAAGCCTGCCAGCCTAGGACATTCACTTGCAGCAGCAAGAGATCCTGGTGTGCGTAGGCACATGCATGCACACGCATGCACACACACACGTGTAAATAAACAAATAAAATTTAAAAACATGTTAAAAGCAGAAGACATGTAAGTAGCCGCGTGATCTCAGCCACACTGCTGAACCTCCTGTGCTCGTATCCTCATGGAGTTATAAGGTATTCACATGGTATCTAGTTCCGGGTTACCGGGTGCCTGCCTGGTCCCACAGGGAGCTCTGGAGCATGAATTAGACCACCACCGTTGCTACCATGCGCACCCCCATGGGAGGTGTGAGTTAGTCACTGGTGACAGGTTGAGAGGGGGTGAGCTCATGTGGGTCTGGGTGAGGGCAGGTCCAGGGAAGAGTGAATCTGGGCGGGGCTCCAGAAACATAGACAACTGTGCAGGATTGTAAAAGTGGTCCTCAGGGCAAGGAAATGCCCCCCCCCCCCCGACACACACAGCATGACCAGGGAGCCTGCTTAGAAATGTGCATTTGTGGACTCTTTGCCCTCCTAGTGCGGTACAGATGACAGCCAGACCCAAGGGTCTGCTGAACCAGCTCCCCCCGGGTCTATGGAAACCTGCTAGGTGGCTGGGCCACACCGACCTTGGTTGAATCCCCAGTCTTAGGACCTAAAGTACTCCTGCTTGTGTCTGTTTACCTGGAGGGTTCTGTCACATTTGTGATAGGTGCAGAGTGCCCCCCACAGGTAAAACCAGTACATTGTGGGGGTTCCCAGCAGAAAACCTGGGGCTACATAGCTGCTACCCCATCCTAAAAGTCTCCTGCTTGCCCTTGAGAATCTCAGATTCACCCCCCGTGCCCATGCACACAAGCACCCCCTCTCACCTCCACCTTCTCTCACCTGACCATGAACTTGAGACTTTTCCTACTCCTGTGTTCTCGCTCAGAAGCAGACTAACTCCACATTAGCCATGCTGCTTCTAGGACAACCTCAGTCACAGTACGCCCAAGCCCGGTCTCCCTGTCATCTCCTGCTAAACGGTTCCCATACACAGGAAGAACTGGCTCACTTGGCCCCAGTTCATGGGGAAGCCCAGCCGCTCAGCAGGTGCTTTCGGGACAAGTGAGCCCTGAACAGCTGATGACGCTAGACACAGAACCGTCCTCTGAGAGCAGGCCTGGCCTCTGCAGCAGCTCAGTGACCTTGACACCCTCAGTGCATCGCCATGTCCACTGCCTTGTTGAGAGAGAGCCTGCCACCTTGTTGAGAGGGGATTCATACCACTGGCTGTAGACTTGGACAGACCTGAATTTCAAATCAAGCTCCTCCAGCTACACTGTGTTGGGCAAGTGGCCCACCGCTGAGCTTCAGGGTGTAAAATGGTTATGTTCACAATCATGGTATGGGCGGGCTTGATTTGAGAATTAGATGCTGTGACGCTGAAGTGTGTCCCACAGGAGCCATAGAAATGCTATTATTCTGGCCGGGCGTGGTGGTGCACGCCTTTAATCCCAGCACTCAGGAGGCAGAGGTAGGAGGATCGCCATGAGTTCAAGGCCACCCTGAGAAAACAGAGAGAATTCCAGGTCAGCTTGGGCTAGAGTGAGACCCTACCTCGAAAAACCAAAAAAAAAAAGAAAAGAAAAAGAAATGCTGTTATTCTGTTCCTCTCTCTCTCTCTCTCTCTCTCTCTCTCTCTCTCTCTCCACCGCCAGCCCCCATGGATAGCTCTCTATCTCTTCTGGTTCCTCCAAGAAATCACCTGTCCAGACATTGCTTAACAAAGTTGTAGGGTACTCCCCCACCCCCAAGGGTGGGCTTCACTCTTGCCTAAACAAGCACAGACGTTCACTCCTGTGCTTTCCAGCCCCTTTGACTTTTTTGTTTTGCTTTGTTGTTTTCAAAGGTCTCACTCTAGCCCAGGCTGACCTGGAATTCACTATGTGGTCTCAGGGTGGACTCGAACTCACAGTAGTCCTCCTACCTCAGCCTCCCAAGTGCTGGGATTAAAGGCGTGCGCCACCACACCCGACCCCTTTGACTTTTTGTGTCAGGATCTCACTATCCCAGGTTGGCAGACCAGGCTGGCCTTGAATTTGGGGAAATCCTCTTGCCCCTGCCTCCTGAGTGCTGGTGTTAACCGGTGTGTATCACCACGCCTGGCCCTGCTGTGACAATCTCTTGCTCCTATTATTGGCATGACCACGTCAGGTTCCGTCCGGAGCTGCCGCCCATGGCAACCCACAGCCTTGGCCTCTCCATAGAGCTAAGATCCAGACTTTTCTTTCTGTCCACGGAGCAGAGACCTCTCCATTAACAGACCCACCGACCTTGGAAGTTGGTTTTAAGGACCCTTGGGTCGGGCTCAAGCATCCTTGAGATACCCCCAACCCCCACAATGCTGATACCAAGCAGATCATCAGTGTAGTTTTACCAAACAAATACAGTTTTTTCTCCCCAAAAGGGATTCTGGTTGTGCTAGCTCAACTCGCCCAAGAAGCAGGGATGAGTGGCATCAGGCACATAAGAGGTCTGTCTGTTGAGGGGGCAGAAAGAGAAGAGGGAGGTGGTGGGAATATTGGACACAGTGCAGGTCTGGCCCCAGAGGGGAGGGGAGGGCAATAAACAGACCAATTTTCTCTGATCTAGCATTTGATTTTTTTAATGCCCTTACCACACTTTTCACATTTATGTATCTATGCACCTGAATGTATATACACATACGAGTGAGTCCAACATATTTCCTGTAAAATTTTTTTTTAATTACTTACTTCTTTGCATGGGGCGGTGTGCCAGGGGCTATTGCTGCTACAAATGAACACCAGACCTTTGTGCTGCTATTTGTGTCCCTCTTAGGTGGGTGGCTTGGGAATTGAACCCCGGGCTGGCGGGCTGTGTAAACAAGCACCTTTAATCTCTGAGCCATCTTCTCAGCCATATTTCCTGTCAATTTCAATCTGCACAGCTTTACATGTTTGCATTTCTGTGACGAATGAGAATGAGAACTTTTCCATTCCATTTTCTGACTCCTATTTTCTAATGCCTGTCAAGAGGAAATTCTCATGGCAGGGAAAGCAAGACACAGACATCTATCTTTAACTTTTTCTGTACCCCTAAAAACTTCCCAAGGTAGCAGGTGTTTGAATCCTCACGTGGTCTGCATTACGTTAATTTTTATCTAGTGTTCTCAAATCCTAGCTTCCTAGAACTTGAAGTTTGGAAGGTTCTAGACATGCTCTCACATCTACAGAGAACATATTTGTTCCAAAGGTTGAAGCTCACCTCTTTTTGTTTCATGGCATTGGGTTAAATTTATCCCTTAATAACAATGGTGTCAGAAGTGTCTTTTGTTTTCTCCAGTTTGAGGACAGTGTGGTTCACATGTGGCAGGAAATTGATTTTCTTTAACATATTTTTTAAAGCTTTTTATAAAATTTTTTGAGGTAGGGTCTCACCGTAGTCAAGGCTGACCTGGAATTCACTATGTAGTCTCAGGGTGGCCTCAAACTCATGGCGATCAATCTACCTCTGCCTCCCAAGTGCTGGGATTAAAGGCGTGTGCCACCACACCTGGCTTTTTTAAAGTTTTAATGTTTCAGCTTTCTCATGGTTTTGTGGGAATTCACCCACTGGTTATTCCCTGTGCCTTCAGATGCTCAGACAGGTGTTCCTTGGTAGGCTGAGGCCATGAACTTGGTAGTAGACTCCCAATATTAACATGCTCTACTCAGCAAGAGCGTGTGTGCATATGAACATGTGTGCACATGCTTACATACAAGCACACATGTACTTTTTAACATGGGGCTGAATTTAACTTAGGATTTTACTTTTGCATTTTATAGTAAAACAAATATATAGCTTTCTTTTAGGATTTTAAGTGTGTTTGTGGCGTGTGGTGCATGCACATGTTTATGCAGAAGTGTGCACACCGCACACACCCGTGTGGATGCCAGAGGAGGGACAGGCATGTACAAGCACGCCCAGCTTTTTATGTGGATGCTGGGGCTCGAACTTGGGTCCTCACACTTCCAGCAAGTGCTCATACCCACCGGGCAGTCTCCCCAGCCCGGCTTCCTGTTTATAAATAAGTTTTCTCATACTTCTGTCAGAAAATTATGCCATCTTCATAAAATGAATAGCTTATTGCACAGAGATCTTCAGTAGTCTTGATTGTAGATGGTTATAATTATCTCATGATTTTAAGCCTTTGTACCTGGAGCTAGCCCCCATCCGTATTGCTAAAGTTGCATATTTGTGGTTTCTGTTTCCATGTTCCTCATGTCTCCATGAGATCTGCCCACGTTATTGGTTTATCTACTTGTATTCATTTGATTTGTTTGATTCAGAGAATTAACCATTGGAGTTATGTTTCAATTCTATTACTTTCCCCTCTGTTAATTTATTCATTTTCCCCTTTTATGTTTATTAACCCCATTCTCTTTCTGTAGCTGTTTAAATTTTTCATTTTGGGCTCTTATGTTCTTTTGTTCATTTACGTTTATTGTTTAATAATAAAGTTTATGGTAGTACATATATTTTCTGAGTAGGGCTTTAGCTGTAGCCTATAAATTCTAAAATGAAGTGTTCTTGCATCTTTTTCTTCTTTCCTCCCAAAACATAGCTTTGTGGGTTTTATTAAAATGGCATATGTTAAAAAAAATAAACACAAGCAAATCTTAATAAGTAAAATTCATTAAAACCAGGTCACCATCCACAAATAACCATGTCAACCTACCCAGTCACTAAGTATCTCTTCAGTCACGTCTTCTTGCATTAGACACATAAAGGTACCAATTCCTTTACTTTCTAGTCTGTTCTGTCAGAGCTGTGCTGCGGCCTGTCGATTTTCTCCAGCACAGCCACAGCATAATGATATGTTTTCATGTTCTGTGATGACAAATCATGCTTCGCTTTTTTTGTTGGTAGTGGTTTGTTTCTTTTCCTTTTTTTTTTTTTTTTTTACAGCAGAGTCTCATCTCTGTAGCCCAGTCTGGCCTCAAACTCATGGCAGTCCTCCTACCTCAACCTCCTGGGTGCTGGGATTAAAGATGTGAGCCACTGGGCTGGAGAGATGGCTTAGCGGTTAAGGTCGTTGCTTGCGAAGCCTAAGGACCCATGTTCGACTCACCAGATTCCATATAAGCCAGATGCACAAAGGTGATGCAAGTGTGCAAGGTGGCACATGCACACAAGGTGGCACACTTGTCGAGAGTTGGATTACAGTGGCTGGAGGCTCTAGCATGCCAATTCTATTTCTCTCTCTCTCTCTCTCTGTCTTATTCTTTCTTGCTGTCTTAAAAAAAAAAAAAAGCCAATTTGTTGAGCTTGCCTCAAAAAAAAAAAAAAAAAAAAGATGTGAGCCACCAAGCCCAGCTACTTTTAACTTTTTTATATTCATTTATTTATTGGTTTATGGGAGAGAAAGAGAGATTGGTGTGCCAGGGCCTCTAGCCACTGTAAACAAAACTCCAGACACGTGGGTCACCTTTTGTACATCTGGCTTATGTGGGTTCTGGAAAGGTGAACCTCGGTCCTTAGGCTTTGCAGGCAAGCACGTTAACCGCTAAGCCATCTCTCCAGCGACTCCCCCGACCCCAGCCCCACCCAGCTACTTTTGAATGTCTTCCTAGAATTCCATTGTTGGATGTTTCCTCATAAACTTGACTTCTATTGATAGCTATTTGGTCTACTTCTGCTTTTTCTCGGTTATAATCTGTCTGTGGCAGGTCTCTTAGGAGATGTGAAGATGTGCTTTGGGGGGGTCTCAGGAGCGGGGTGTTTGGGTAGGAGAAGCCCTGTTCAGCTGCAGCCGAGCCTCAGCCCGACCCACAGGGAGCTCTGGAGTGCAGCTGTGTCTGGACATGGCAGCCCCTTTCTCTCAGTTGCCCAGGTCACACACTTGGAGTCCTTCTTGACCCTCTTTGTCACGGTGAGGGTATTCTCAGTGAAGCCCTGGTTCAGAACCTTCCAGTGGCTTCAGGTTTCCCCCATCCCCGTCACATCCTCAAGACCTTGCATGGTCTGCCCTCACCCCCACCCCCCTTACTTGCCCACAGCTTACGCGACCCCAGCCCCGGGCCTCCTCCCCGCACTAAGCATGTGCTGACCTCAGACCCGCTGCGCTTCAGGTCCCTCTGCCTGGAGAGCTTTGCTTCTGATACTAATTCCATAACACGTTCTTACCCTTCTTTCAGTTGTCACTCAGATGTCACTTCTCCACAAGGCCTTTTCTTACCACCATTTTCTTTTTTATTTATTAGAGACAGAGAGAGAGAGGGGGAGAGGGAGAGAGAGCCAGGACCTCCAGCCACTGCAAACGAACTCCAGACGCATGCGCCACCATGTGCATCTGGCTTACGTGGGACCTGGAGAAGCGAACCTGGGTCCTTAGGCTTCGCAGGCAGGCACCTTAACCGCTAAGCCATCTATCTCCAGCCCTCTTACCACCATTTTCTGAAGTTACCTCCCACCCTCATCCAGCACTTCCCACTCTTCTTCCCGGCCTCATCTTCCTCCAGGGCTTTTACTGTGATCTAATACACCACACACTTGCAGGTGGCTCTTGTGGCGGCCTCTGTCTCCCTGGGAAGGTGAGTTCCCCGAGAGCAGGAAGCAGGTCTACCTTGTTCATTACTATATCCAGCACCTACATCACTGTCTGGTCCAGGAGGGGTGCTCAGTAGCCATTTGTAGTAAATCTGAGTGGATAGTGGGGTCAGAGGGTCAGTGCATTTCGGAGCACCTCGGCAGGTAATTAGGTTAGAAGGATTGGTGGGGATGGTCACGAAAGCTGAAAAGTGTATCCACGACTTTCTCGTCATTTGCCAGACACTGCGTGCGTTGCTTCCTTAAGTGTTAATGCTCACATGGCCCTCTGAGCCAGGCCTTATGACTATCACAGGCCACAGTTACCTCCGCGGTGCTGAGACTTTGGGCCCCAGCCGGGGGAGGGGGCTGTCGCTGGTCTTTCACCTGACCAGAAGTAGCTGACGGAAGGAAAGGGTTCATTTTGGCGTACAGCCTCAAGGGGAAGCTTCGTGGTGCCAGGGGACAGCAGAGTGCTGGCAGAGGCTGGACATGATTTCTTGCGACGGCAGGTGGCAGATGGCAGTTAAGAGAGTGAGCTGAACTAGCACGAGCAAACCGGAGGCTAATAGCCTCCAGCGACACACCTCATACAGCGAGCCTCTGCCTCCCAAACTGCCACCAGCTGGAGACCAAGCATGCAGAACACGCACGTTCACTAGGGCACATCTGACTCAAACCATCACACTGCATTGTATGCCGGAAGTGACTGAGGCTTACAGAGCTATGCAGTAAGCGTAAGCCTAGGGGATGTATTCCCACCAGACCTTTTTGTTTGTTGTTTGTTTGTTTGTTTCTTTCTTTCTTTCTTTCTTTGTTTTGTTTTTCAAGGTAGGTTCTCACGCTGTTCCAGGCTGACCTGGAATTAACTATGTAGTCTCAGGGTGGCCTCGAACTCTCAGTGATCCTCCTACCTCTGCCTCCCGAGTGCTGGGATCAAAGGCGTGCGCCACCACGCCCGGTCCCACCAGACCTTTTTAAAATGTTTTGTTTATATTTATTTATTTGAGAGCAACAGAGAGAAAAAGGCAGAGAGAGAGAGAGAGAATGGGCACGCCAGGGCTTCCAGCCACTGCAAAGGAACTCCAGACGCGTGCGCCCCCTTGTGCATCTGGCTAACGTGGGTCCTGGGGAGTCGAGCCTCGAACCGGGGTCCTTAGGCTTCACAGGCAACCGCTTAGCCGCTAAGCCATCTCCCCGGCCAGACCTTCTTGCCCACTGTTCCCGTTCCACTCCCTCCACATGCTAGTGAGTGGGTACACCAGTTACATCCCGTTAATGGCGCCAGCTGGTCAGATTTTCCGACCATGTCACCACTGTATTTTGCAGATGAAAATTGTTTTTAATTCATCTGATGATTTAAAATGTTCCTTGGGGGCTGGGGAGTCAGTAAAGTGCTTGCCACACAAGCATGAGGACCTGAGTTCAGATCCCCAATACCCACATAAAAGCTGGGTAGGAGGGTCGCCGAGAATTCCAGGCCACCCTGAGACTACATAGTGAATTCCAGGTCAGCCTGGACTAGAGTGAGAACCTACCTTGAAAAAAAAAAAAAAAGGCTGGGCAATGGCATACTCCTATAATTGCAGTGCTGGAAGCCAGGGGATCCCAAGGGCTCCCTGGTTAGGGAGTCTAGCTGAACCTAGTCTAGCTCCACCTTCAGTGAGAGACCCTATATCAAAACATAAGCTGGAGAGGAATTGAGGAAGATACCCATCGTTGACTTCTGGCCTCCACAGACACACGCACACACACACAGGTGGGCCCACACACATATCAACATGCCTACACACACACTCACACACAATATACATAATAAAGATAATATAATATATGCCACATATATCTTTTAAAAGAAAATAAAATGTCATCTTTGGCCATATTTCCACATTTCTGGATCCTAAGAGGAAAGAGGGGGCCCCACCTGACCCCAAGATGGAGCATCTATCCCCGGCAGGAGGGGCGGATGGGTGCAATGAGAAGAGAGAGCGTGGTGGCACTAGCAGGTCCCGCAGCCTGAGCCCAGCTCCGCCCCAGAGCTAGCATCACAGGCCCCAGGCTTCGTCATTAGCACCGTGCTACTCAGGATCCTGCCTGGCCCTGGGGAAGATGCGAAGATAAACGGGGATGGGGGGGGGGAGGCACTTGGGAAGACTTTCAGGCTGCCCAGGGATTGAGGGCTTAGGAGGTCCGAAAGCACGTGGTGGGAGAGGGCATGTGACTGAGGAGGCATGGGGACTCGGAACTTGAAGAGTGGAGCCCGTCAGCCTATGAGCAGATACGTCCTTACACAGGGCACCATGTAAGCTGCAACATCTGGCCACTGTCCAGGAAGGCTTCCAGCAGGGGATGCCTGGCTTCCTCTGCCTTCTGGACGTTGTCCCAGTTCTCCCTGGGACCCCTTCATCAATTAGTTTGCATCCAATGAGGCAGGAGAAACTTCCCCCAGAATGTCAAGGCCTGCCTGTGCCTTGGATCCATCATGTGACCTCCACACCATCCTTAGCGTCTCTGGGCCTCCCTCCATCCTGCACGGGGTTAGATCACCCAGCCCAGCCCTAGGCCACCCACAGCTCTCCTGAGAAAGGACTTTGGGAGCTCAGCCCGCCTCCTCCCCTCCCCGTTCTTCGCCCTCAGCATAACGAGGAGGCGGCAGCGCGCTCCCTCTTTCCTGGAGAGTTCATAAAAGCACATAAACACGGGCGAGGATACAAAACATTGAACGGCAAGGCAGTAAAACACGCCAGTGTGTGTTGTGTTAATTGAATATTCATGAGCTGACTGTTTAAATTACAGTTCACAACTGTTGCAGGGCCCACCGAATAATTTAAACGAGGGTGGCCAAAGAGATTTCAACACTGCATTAGCAAACTGCTCGGGATCAGCTACAGAGAATTTATAATTAGCTCAAAATACCCTGTAATAAATTCTCTGGAAAGATGGTTTTAATTAAGCGCACGTGCTAATTTGAATGTAGGATGTTGAGCGTGAAGGCGGAGGGGAGGGATCACCCTGGCCTTTCCTTCTGTTTCCGTCTCATGTGGGGCTTCCCACCACCTGCCAGGGATCACTGAGCTGGGCAGAGCTCACCCGAGCCTGCCACCAGGCTCTGCGAATCTGCCTCCCAACTGCTTCCCTGCTCCACAGCCCATCCCGGTGCCCACCGACATCGCTGTCAGGGTTCTGCTGGTACAGCCACCTTTTAACTGGGCTCTTCTGCTCCTCATCCCTTGGGCAGTCAGTGAGACCCTCTTGAGCACACACCTCTGTCCCTTAGTTGAGGGTGTCCAGACACAGAGTTTCTAGTCAAGGGACACCCAGATGCTGGCTGACTGGAGCCAGTGGCCTGGGGCGTGAGGAAGGACAAGATGTCTCTGGCAGAAGGGAGTGACCGGGCAGGGGTGAGGAGTCAAGAATGTTCACTTGGGGCTGGCAGTGCGAAGCAGGACGAGAAGGGGTGACAGAGGAAGGCCACCCACCCATTCTACTTCACCGCCCGTCCCTGGGAAGGATGCGAGGATAAATGAGGGGCCTCTCGGGGAGACTTCCAAACTGCCCAGGAGTAGAAGGTTAGAGGCCTGAAAGCACATGGAGGGGGCTTGGCTACGGTGTCCCTTCGAGCCAGGCCCTGCTTAAGGAATGGGGGGGAGACAGCAACTTTGAGGCCCAGAGCTCCCAGCTCCCTCTCTGCCTTTCCTGAGTGCTTGCCGTATGCCCGAGTTAGGTGCCAGGTCGATGACCCAGAGTAAAGCAGCCACCACCCCGTCATGGCAGGGCACACACGTAGACACTCAAAAGGGTGTATGAGAGCCGGGCGTGGTGGCACGCGCCTTTAATCCCAGCACTAGGGAGGCAGAAGTAGGAGAATCACGGTGAGTTCGAGGACACCCTGAGACTACATAGTGAATTCCAGGTCAGCCTGGGCTAGAGTGAGACCCTACCTCGAAACCTTCCCCCAAAAAAGGGGGGGGTGCTGTATGATGACAGTTGTCACAATTTCCCTGGGAAGTGAGACAGGGTGTGTAGGAGGGAACCCCGGGGCCCTGTTTTGGGTGGCAGAGCCCAGGAGGGCCTCCTGGAGACAGGGACATTTGCATGGAGCCCTGAAAAGTGAGGAGTTACAGAGGTAAACTGAGTCCCAGGTCTCGCCAGAACTGCCAGTCCTCACAGGAAGTGCCGAAACGGGGGCTAACAGAGCCTCCAGAAGTGGCCCAGGGAGAGCCAGGGTTGTGGGAAGAGGCTCTATCCATGGGGAACGCGTTCTAGAAGAGCTGATCTGGCTTGCACTGCTGAGATCTGCAAGAGACCTGTGGAGTTTCTCCACTTTGCTGCATCAGAATTCTCTTGGGCTCTCATTCACTCATTTTCCCAACTTCTACTTCTATGGTCCGGGCACTCTCCCACACCCTGAGCAGTGGACAAAGCAAGTGACCTCCTGAGGCTCACAGAACTCACGTTTCGGTGGGAGAGACTGGCGGATAGTATAAAGAAGTAAGATGCACCCATTGCTCAGATGGGGAAAAGGCTCCCTACCATATATACCATTCATCCTTCCAGAAGTCCCAGTCCTTCCATCCTCAAGGCTGAGGGCAGGAGCATCAAGTGCCCTTCCAAATAGAAACTGAAAGTCAAGTTCAGAAATGTGGAGGAACTCACAGCTTGGGCGGGCCATCTTTGATTATCACCAGCCCTCATGTCACCTGTGACCACGGGCAACTGGTTCCATTTCCTCCTGTCCATCAGCGATCTCCTGATTCTACTGAGTACCCTTTACTTGAAACACAGGAGTCCCCTGGGTAATGCTCAACTCACATAACCCCCCTAGTTTCCCAAGGCCAAAGGACAGAATTCTCATCTCTGGTAATCTCCTCTTTTGACTCCTCCATCTTCATGCCTGTCATGGCCCCCAAAGAGCCACAGAGTCCTAGCAGCCCCCATCCCTCTGGTGCCAGTATGTCCCCCTCACCCCATCCCCACCACACACACACACACACACACACACACACACACACAGCATTGCTATGTCCAGCAGTTCCCTTTAAAAGATGGAAAGAAAAGTCACAACGATTAATAGAGGCAGGACAGGTAGCTGTTGCCTCCCTACAGAGCAATGACAAGACCAGGACCCTTGAGGACACTGTAGCCACAGGCGAGAAGATGCTGGCCTCCTTATCCTCGGGAATGAGAAGAGTTCAGATCCTGGCCCCTGCTCTGTCTGAGCTGCTCAAGGAGAACAGTGGACCCCACTCATCTGTCTGAGTGGGGCGCTGTTGCTCATCTGTCTCAGAAAGGTCAGAAGGGTCGTCTGACACCAGTGATGCGAACGCGGCCCATGCTAAGCTTTATCAGTTCTGCAGTTAAGGTTCCTGCGGGGCAGTTGCCATGGTGTGACTGACTCTTCCTCGCTTGCCTTTTCTGTTAACATCTAAATGGAAAGCCAATTGGCCTTTAACAACTGCCAGCAGTCCCTTGTGGAGCCATTGATCCCCACTGGCTGAGGCTGTGTCCTTCCTCCCATTCGCCTCCCCCAGCCTCCCCGGTTCCTAGGAAGCCACTCTGGTTGGAGACACGGGTGGCCTCCACTTTGCCAAATCCACCACACATACGGATGGGTTTGTTTGTTTGTTGAATTGTGGAAGCAGCGTGTCACTCTTGCCCAGGCTAACCTGGAACTCACTCTGTAGCCCAGGCTGGCCTTGAACTCATGGCTCAGCCTCCCCAGTGCTGTGATTAAAGGTGTGCACACCACCACACTGGGCTCAGCACATGCTGTTCTGTATCATGCTTGGCTTTGACTGTATTTGGCTGGCCAGATCCTTCCTCCAGAAGCTCTCTCCCTCCTCTGTTCCTCTGTGTGACACACTGCTGGTATCCTCCATGGCTCTGGCCATCCTTGGGACTCCTTGGTCTCTCTCTTTGTCTCTCTCTCTTTACCCTTCTCTCTCTTTTCTCCCTCCTTCCTGATTATCTTTTGGCTGTATATTACTGCTCAGTGTTCTCTCCCAAGCACCATATAATTAGCCTGGCTCCACCTGAAGACCACACCTGGAACCTGTGTCTTGAGCTCAGTCTGTTACAGCTGGCAACGGGAACCTGCGGCAGTGTCTGCAGTCAGGAAGCGGAGGGAGGTGGATACTCAGCTTCTCCTGTTCTGTTCAGCCCGGGGCCTCAGCCCAAGCGATGGTGCTGCCCCAGGTCAAGGAGGGTCTTCCCTCCTCGGCACAACCTCTCTGCAAACTCCCTCACAGACAGGCCCAGAGGTGTGTCTCCTGGGCGATTCCAAACCCTGTCAAGCTGTCAAGGAAAATTAAGCATCACACCAGGTTGGCCCACTAGGTAGCAGGATCAGGGAAGGCCTCCTGGGAAGGTGACGCTGGAACAGTCTTGCGAGAGTGAGGGAGGGCGCAGGGTGAGCGTGCCCCCAACCCCACCCAGTGGGGAAAACACAGAGGCTAACTCATTGTGGGGGCTTTCTGGACCCAGCATGACTGACGCTGGAGGTGAACCATTCTACGTTCTAGGGTCTTCCTGTCACTGTGGGATGGTTAGCAGCCTGTCCAGTCGCAGCAATCAGAAACGATCTCCACACGTTGACAGAGGTCCCCAGTGGGCAGAAATGCGCCCAGTTCTCTGAGGATTCTGAAGCAAGAGTCCATTTAGATACTCAGGGAGCAGGAGGGGGGTTGAGTTGCCAGAGCGGAGGGCAGCAGGAGGATTCCAGAGAGGCTGCAGGGGTCCTGTCAGGATGCCAGGTTGTGATGGAGGCCCCGTTCACCGTAAGAACTTCAGCTTGCAATCAAGTAGGGAGCCAGCTCAGAGCAGAGGAAATGAGAGCAGCTTGTATCCCAGGGGCAGAATAAAAACGTGAGACCAGACCCCCATCCCAAACCCGAACAGCAATCTCCCACCCCCAGCAGGGCTTAGTCACAGCTCAGCTGCCTGTTTGCAAACCTTTCTTCAAAGACAAAACCAGCCCTGAAGGGGACAAATTGTTCTCCATTCATGTCCTCCCTGCTGGGTCTTCATATTCATAACAGGATGATCAGTCTAACCAGGAAGGGGCTATTGCTTTAAAGGATAAATTAGTGAGACTCTTAACTCAATAATTAAAACTGTGATGGCGCTTGGCCTGCAGGGATAATGTACTATTATTATAGTCGTTTGTTTCAATTAAACGCTTGCTGATTTTACAATAGCAGCTGGGCACCTGTGCGTTATAGCTTATTACTCTGAACAAGACATCTAAATTTCAGGAGGAATTTGTCAGCGTGCAAAGGATCTCCCGCCAAGCATGAAAGTTTATTAGAAATATTTACCAACGAGGCTTGCTGGAGAGGGCCAGGCACTAGGGAAAGCTTTCTATTGGTTTTCTTTTTGTGCTGGACTTTTTTTTTTGGTCCTAAAAGGGGATAATTTTCAAATATTTTGGCTCTGAAAGCCTGCAGATATTTCAGAGAGCAGAATGCAGCTCTCTGGGAAAGGTGGTGTGGGCAAGCTTTAGTTGTGACTTCCCACAGCCTGATTTCAGGGTATACAGTAGGCTTGAAATGCCCCAAGATGTCAACATCCCAAGTCCTATGAGAATGTGACCATTGATTCAACTGAAGAGAGCTTGGCTACCAGAGGGGGTTGTGGGCTTGTCAAGGGAATAGTTCCTGCAGTGGCCTCGGGTGGCACGCCACAGCATTCTCGACAGGGGTCACTGTGATGTCATTTAAGAGAGAGACTGCAGCCCGCACCATGGGCACGTGACCTTTCATCCTGTACCCGCGCTGAACCCTTCTGTGAAGTGCAAGCGGACAGACTCTCCTCCCATACCTGGATGAGAGTTCAGCGTGGTCAGTAGGCTGGTGTCTAGCAAGTGGTGACCATCAAGTGAAGGCTAAGCAATGCTTCTACTGTTATTTTTATCAACAACATTCAATTAACTCAGGGGTTGGCAGTATATGGCCCTGGGCTAAAGGCCCCTCCAGCTCTTTTTGTGAATAAAGCTTTATTGGCACGCTGCCCCAGCCACTCATTTGCACGTCGCCTGTAGCTGCTTTCCTGCTACAGCAGATGAGTTGGGTAGTTACAACAGACACCATCTGGCCCTTGAAGCCTAAAATATTTAATACCCGACCCTATACGGTAGCTTGCCAGCTCCTGATGGAACACATATGACAAATATTTGTGAAGCACCAGCCCTGGGCCAGGCAGCCTCGGCTGTTATTTATGTCATCAAGGAAGGTCGCCCTCCCCCCCACCCGCCACGGTGTCCCAGGATCCCAGAATTCTGGCTTTCCCGCTTCCTAGCGTTGGGATCCCGAGACCGTGGTTTGAGCCCCCTGTTTCAGTGTCTGTATCGTAAGCGGAGAGGCCCAACGTGTTCCCATCAGAAATATTCCCGGAGCCCCCGTGCACATGTGCCCTCACATATGTGATGGAGCCTGTACGTGGTGAGTGTTCACTAACATAACATTGGATGTGGCTACGTAATTATGGTCACCTTCACTCTACTGACACGGATGCTGGGGTCTGTTGCTGAAGACTGCCCCGAGACTGTTGAGGGAGTATGAGATGTTGGCAGTAGCTTCTAACTGCCCCCCCCCCTTGAGTCTGATGATGCTCAGAGTTCAGGAGCCTTTGAACTCTCAAACGTGGGCACGGGCTTACGTGATGGCACAAAGCAAAGGACCCACTCTTTTACCCCCAAGAAAAACATGCCAATTTCCCAGGCAGGGCTTGAGTCAGTTTAAAGCTACCTCAGTCCCCCACCCCCCGAGGAAGCAGGACAGGGTGTCAGTTCTGGGGGCTGGCAGAAGGGAAGGAGGCTGGTGTGATTTCTCACCGTGTCCCCACACGCTGCCCCCATTCGGCACCCACTGCTCTCCAGAGACTTCAGCCGGTGCACGTGTGAAAAGCGCCTCGCGTTCCGCAGCTCTGAGAATCTATTAAGCTTAATTATGTTCACAAGGCTGCCGCCTCCTTCCCAGCTACTCTGCTCGGGCCTTCCTAGAGAACCTGCAGATGTGGCTTCTGGCCGCGGCCATATGTTTCCATGCGGGAAGCAGGAGGCCACTTTGTTTCCAGATAGCTCCTGAGTACCAGCTGCCTGCCAGGCCTTTGCTTGCCGTGGGAGGCAGGTGTCTTCGTGAGGAGCAGGTGCTGAGGGTCCTGGGGGAGGCTCGGGAGAGGGGCAGCAGCGGGCATTAAGAGGAAGTGTGAGGACGAGGGAGGGTTTCCTATGGTGATAATTTTTCAGGGAGGCTGATGACAGAGGAAAGCCCCTGTCTAGGCAAAAAGCCCAAGTGTCACAGGAAGCTCTGGAAAGGGATCGGAGAGATCCTGCAAGGGACATTTTACAAGACCATGGCCAACTAGGCCTGGGGAGTGCTGAAGTTCCTAAGCCAGGAGACTTCTTGTTGGTGTTGAGATAGGATCTCCCTACAGGCTCAGGCTAGCCTTGAACTCGTGATCTCCTGCCTCAGGCTCCTGAGCTCTGGGATTCCAGGCACGTAGCACCACACCTGGCAGAAAGAGACATTTTGTATCCCAGAAGGGTCACTCTGGTGGTCAGCATGTCTCTTGGATTCAAGGAAGCCATCCTGAGGCTCGACGGGTCCTGCTGCCTTCCTTTGGGAACCCTTTAGAGCAGGTTTGGAGCTGGGTGTGATGGCTCATGTCTGTGACTCCAGTACTCAGGAGGTTGAGGCAGGAGGATTGCAGTGAGTGTGATGATAGCCTGTGTTAAGGAGTGAGACTCTGTCTCAAAAAGAAAGGAAGAAAGAAAGAGGGAGGGAGGGAGGGAAGAAGGGAAGGGAAGGAAAGGGCCAGTAGACGTGGGCTAATGGGCTGTTACCACTGAGCAGTAGGAAAGAAAACCTGCTGGGACCCCCTGAGGTCCAACTCAGAACTGCCCCACAGAGAGGAGAGGAAGCCAAGGATTGTCCATATCCTCCTGTGTTTTGCCAGCTGAGGGCACTGCCAGGGACCCCTGGAGCTCAGGGTGTTGAGGCCGAGGGTATCTCAGATGAGGCTCCCAGGAGCAGAGCCCAAGGGGGGGAAGGCTGTGAAGGCTGGTCATTGATGGGTGTCCTTGGAGGAGGAGCTTCGTGGGTGAAGGGCTAAGCGTGGAGGTGGCCTGAGCTGGAGACTTGCGGCAGCCTGATTGCACAGGGAACTCGGGAGCCCTTCAGAGCAAGGTGCTGGCCTCTGTCCCTTGGCAGTGGTCCAGCCATGGTGAGGTCTGCCACAGGGCAGTGAGGGGACTGGAGAGATAGCTCAGCAGTTAAGACACTTACCTGAAAAGCCCAAGGATCCAGGCTTGATTCCCCAGTACCCACGTAAAGTCAGATGCAAAAAAGTGGCACGTGCATCTGGAGTTTGTTTGCAGTGGCTAGAGGCCCAGGCGTGCCCAATGTCTTTCTTTCTCTCTCTCTCTCTCTCTCTCTCTCTCTCTCTCTCTCTCTCTCTCTCTCTCTCCAAATAAAATATTTTGTAACACTCTAGCCAGAGTAGTTAGCAATGCTGTTGATAAGCAGACAAGCGAAGACAATTGGCTTAAGCTTCTCTCCCAAACTCCAAGTTCAAAATTACAACAACCCACCAGACCCTCACTATGCAGTATGTGTTTAATGCAAGGTTTGACTGAAGGAAATAAATCATAACAGAAAATGTCACTTATCTGGGGAAATTAGAAAGGGTTCCACTCAAAGGAACCAATGAAGTAACAGCAAAATTATTAAGATCATTGCTCCCATATGCATAGATCACTGGGCAACTTTTATCTCATAAATGGTGAGTTGAAAGCCATTATTATTATTATTATCAGATTATAGATCATCTGGGGCCTCCTAAGGTCAGAAGCAGATGAGCATTTTCAGGGCTTGGAGTAATACCACCTGGTTTGCACACTTTAGAAGGGATGGGAGAGGTGTGAGAGACTTAGGATTTATACTGCAGGAAGGGACAGTAGTGTGGGATGTGGCCATGGCCAGGACAGGGCTATATGAGAAAGGGGGAGATAAAGTCTGGTGCCCATGGCTGCAGTTTGGGCAACCGCAGGAACGATGGTACGGGACAGTCTGCTGTTTTGTAGAATGGAGCGGGGGCGTGGGGGGGAGTTGAGGATTTGAAAAGAATTAAAGTCTCCCTTTTCAATATGTTCACTCTGCTGTGCTGTTTGAGCATCCAAGAGAGGATGCCAGTTAGGAAGCCGAATGTGGGGTCTAGAGTAAGTCTGGAGATTAGGGCATCAGTGTTGCCCTGGTAAGAGCTACTTCGTGATCTGTGACGTGGTCAGGTAACTCAGGCGGTTGCCTGTCATTTCCCCCGTCACTGACTTCCCAGAGCCTACCACACTTGAGTTCTACCCTCCACTTGGACATGCCTCTGTGATTACTCCTTTTTTTTTTTTTTTTTGCATTGAATCTGCTCGCTCCCCCCCCCCCGTGTGTGCGTGTGCGTGTGTGTGTCTGTGTGTGCGTGTGTACACATGTGAACATATACATGCAGAGGCCAGAGGTCAACATCGAGTGTCTTCCTCAGCCACTCTGTACCTGCGCCTTTTCTGCTGACACGGCGCCATGCACCCTGAACCCAGAGCTTCCCGATTCTGCTAGACTAGCTAGGCAGCAAGCCCCAGGGGTCCTCCTGCCTCCATCTCTCAATGTATACCATGCCCCACTTTTATGTGGGTACCGGGGATCCAAACCCAGAGCCTCCTTCTTACTCGGCAAGCACTTTTTATGCACTGAGCTGCGTCTCCCTGGTCTCTGGTCCTTCTTTTGACAGGAGAAATATTATAGCTCTAAGCTGCACTCCCTTTCCAGCTCTCTCCTTCTTAGAAGGAAAGACCCTTGGTTATGTTATAGATGTTTTATGCTTTCACTACATTTTTATATATCCTTAAATGCTCTGTAGTAATGTGACATAGCTCAACATGTATATCAAGGCATTAGAACGTATGGGTCCTTCTGAAAACATTTCCACCCACTACTGTCACACACATTTTAACATGCATAACAAGGTATTGGATGTATGTGTCCTTCTGAAGGTCTTTGTATTCATTACTGGTCTTGATTCATCTTTGCTGTAATGTATAATTTTCAAAAAAGTAATGCCATGACTCTCGTACAAATATTCAGTGAGAACATAGCAAAATTTTTGTGAAGCCATTATTAATGAGAAAGCAAATAAGATATTATAGTAAGTTCAAAAGAGAATCTAAAGATTAAGCAATCAGTAATATTGAAATAAGCTTGCTAATAAATGCAAAACTGGTTAATGTCTATAGAGTGATAGAATGTGACGCCTGGAATCATCTTCTCTTTAGAGTGAGGACAATTATGCCTCTACCAGATGAAGTTTATTTGCATTTTTATGGACAAGAATCATTTGCATTCCACCTGATGGTTTGGGTTTCCAGTGCCTTTCAAAGGCCCATTAGCAGATAAATGGATATGTAAAAGGTGGTACAGTCATGATGTGGAATATTGTTTGGCCTCAAAAAGGGAAAGAAATTCTAACTCATGCTACAACATGTATGAATCTTGAGGTCATTGTGTGAAATGAAATAATCTAGATAACAAAAAAAGCTGTGATGTGAATCTACTGATAAGAGGCACATAGAATATTCAAAGTCACAGAGATAGAAAGCAGATTAGAGGATGGGGAAATTGCTCAGTGGATACAGCACTTGGTATACAAGTGTCAGTATCTGAGCTTGGATTTGCCAGAACCCATGTGAAAAAAAAAAAAAAACACACCTCAGCTGGAGAGATGGCTTAGTGGTTAAGCGCTTGCCTGTGAAGCCTAAGGACCCTGGTTCGAGACCTACGTTATCCAGATGCGCAAGGGGACGCATGTGTCTGGAGTTCGTTTGCGGTGGCTGGAGGCCCTGGCGCGCCCATTCTCACTCTCTCTATATATGTATCTGCTTCTTTCTCTCTGTGTCTGTTGCTCTCAAATAAATAAAAATAAATAAACAAAAAAAATTTTTTAAAAAGCACCTGATGCTATAGTGGGTATCTATGATCCCAGCACAACTAGAGACCCTGCCTTAAACAAGATGGAAGGCAAGAACTGACATCCCAGTCCGAGGCTGTCCTCTGACCTCTATCCACTTACAGAGAGAGAGAGAGAGAGAGAGAGAGAACAGCATGAATAGAATAATGGTTTCCAGGGGCAAGAGAGGAATGGGAAGTTGTTATTTAACGTGGAGATGGAAATAATTCTGTAGAGGGACAGTGGTGATGTCGGGCGCTGTAGCTACCTTCGCGTCGCTGGACGAGCACCCCACCAGAATCCGCTTATAGGAGGAAGGGGGTTATTTCCGGCTTATAGAATCCAGGGGTGCACCCTCAGTGGCGGAAGGCATGGGTCATTCACCCCAGCATCCTCAGCAGAGGGAAACTGCTGCCAACAGCAGCAACTGCAAGCAGCCAGGGCTCAAGCCGCTCTGAACACACACCAGGGCCGGACTCAAGATTCGCCTCCAGTGACACACCACACCCTCCAGCAGGCTGCTGGGGACTTCAGTTGGGAGCTCAACCTCAAAAAAAAAAAAAAAAAAAAAAAAAAAGAAGCCTGAGTCTATGGGGCCATATATTCAAATCACCACATTAGACAACAAGTGTGAATGTATTTAGTGACGTTGAATAGCTACAATGGAAAAGTTTGTGTTGTGTGTATTTTACTATAACATTTTTGCACTTTTTTTTGCACACAGAGGTAGAATCTCACTCTAGCACAGGCTGACCTGGAACTCACTGTGTAATTCAGGTTGCCCTCAGACTCATAGTGATCCTCCTAGCTCATCCTCCTGAGTGCTGGGATTAAAGGTGTGAGATGGGCTGGAGAGATGGCTTAGTGGCTAAGGTACTTGCCTGCAAAGCCAAAGGACCCAGGTTCAATTCCCCAGTACCCATGTAAGCCAGACACATAGGGTGGCACATGTGTCTGAAGTTTGTAGTGGCTGGAGGCCCTGGTGTGTCCATTCATTCTCTCTCTCTCTGTCTCTCTCTCTCTCTCTCTCTCTACCCCCTCCCTCCCTCTTTTTCTCTCACTCAAGTAAATAAATATTTTTTAAAAGGCATGAGTCATCATGCTCAGATTATAATATAATTTATAATGATAAAAAAAATCAGTTCCAGTATTTTTGCCATAGCTTGCAAAATTGTGAAACAGCCAAGTCAGAGACAAAGGTGACATTCTGATAGACTCAGCTAACCCCAGAGGTCCACAAAACAGTGCCTTCCCATGCACTGCCCATCACAGAGTCTTTCACAGTGTTTCTTACAATATTTATGTCTCTTGTACCTGTGGGGAAGTTCTTCATAGACCATATCTGGGAGCAGAATTGCTAGGTTACAGGATGTGTGTATCTGTGATATGCTGGGTATTGTCAACTTGCTTGTGACCTGTTGGTTTTCATTTGTTTTGAGTCTCATGTAGCCCAGGCTGGCCTCAAACTTACTATATAATAGCCAAGAATGGCCCTTGAACATCTGATCTTGCCTTCACTTCTGAGTGCTGGAATTGCAAGCATATACCACCATGCCTGGTTTATACCACCCTGGGGCTTGAGCCCAGGGCTTCATGCATTCTAGGCAAGCACTCTACCAACAGACCTACATCCCCAGCCTGGTTTACCAAGTACTGAGCTCTGCCAGTTTACATGCCAAGCATCAGAAGAGTCAGATACTTAGTGGCCCAGTTGACTTATGAAAGGTTTCTAACCTCACTAATGACCAGGACAGTACCAACTAGAATGGCTCTGAGACCATGTCACATGAAATAGATTTGCAAAACCTCAGAAATACACCCTTAGCAATTGTTGGCAATAGATCACAGACTCATGGACATGTGACTGGAGCAGACAGATGGGAAGAAAAAAAAAACAAAGCAAGTCCTGGGACTGGAGAGCTGGTTCAGCAGTTAAGGCACTTGCCTGCAAAGCCTAACAACCTGGTCTCAATTCCCCAGTACCCATGTAGATCCAGATGCACAAAGTGGCACATGCATCCATGCATCAGGATTTTGTTTGCAATGGCCAGAGGGCCTGGTGTGCCCATTCTCTCTCTCTCTCCTCCCTCCCTCTCTCTCTCTCTCCTGTATTTCTCTGCTTGCAAATAAATAAATAAGTAAAAGCAGTCCTGTCGCAGAATCCCACAGCCAATGTCCTCTTGAGGAAATCATGTCAGTTTCTTTCGTAAACCTTTTGGAAAGTACCAGGTATGGTAGTGCAAACCTGTAATTCCAGCACTCAAGAGGCTAAGACGATAGGATGGAAAGTTCATGGCTGGCATGGCACAGATAGATCCTAACCACCACCACCAACAGCAAAAAAGATTCAAGGAAAAGTGTTGGAATAGAAAGAGGGACAGAGAGGCTGGGGAAATGGCTTAGTGGTTAAAGCATTTGCTTATGAAGCCTAAGGGCCTTGGTTAGATTCCCCAGGACCCATGTAAGCCAGATGCATAAGGGGGCACATGCGTCTGGAGTTCGTTTGCAGTGGCTAGAGGCCCTGGTGTGCCCATTCTCTCTTTCTCTCTATCTGCCTTTTCCTTTCTCTCTCTCAAATAAATAAATAATAGGGACAGGGATGCTTGAAGTGTAAATCTTAAAACCTCTTACCCTTTCATAAAGAATCACTTCAAGTCTGTTGTTCAGATCTCTGTATGACTAGCAGAATCATATATGTGGCAACATATTGAGAATTAGGTTAAAACTCAACATTCCCCTATATGCTGCCTATGTGCCATTCACAAGATGTGCACTTAAAATAGTACAGGACAAAAATAAAACAGCAGCAGTTACAACAAGAGCAGACAAAGCAGGGTCTAAGACAGAGGCATTAGTTGAGGCAAACATGGTGGTTTTTTTGTTTTTAAAGGAGGGGAGACAACAATGAAGATACTGCACTCAGGGACAGTCAAGGGCCGAACAGCTTCACATCAGCAGTGATGACAGGCTCGAGCTTTGCTTTCTCAAGGTTTCACAGCCAAAGCAGTCAAAACAGTATGCTGAGTAGACATCTAGGGAGATATTTTTAATGTGACAGAGTAAACATGGTTGCAGTTACTGTTTTCTCCACAGTGCTGGGAACCCAACCAAGGCCCTTGGTCGTGCTAGGCACGTGCTCTACCCCAGGCCCACAACCCCAGCCCACATTATTTTAGATGTACACGAATGTTTTACAAAACTTGATCCTATCAAAGGCACAGCGGAAACCTTGGCATATTCCAAAAAGACAAAATTCTGGGAGCCATGTTCCCTGACCACAATATCCAATAAATAAATAAACAGCCGGGCGTGGTGGCACATGCCTGTAATCCCAGCACTGGGGAGGCAGAGGTAGGTGGATCGCTGTGAGTTCGAGGCCACCCTGAGACTACATGGTGAATTCCAGCTCAGCCTGGGCTAGAGAGTGAGACCCTACCTCGAAAACACAAAAATAAATAAATAAGAGTCTTTCAAATAACTTTAGAGAGAAGGAAATTGAATCTTCACCTGTGCTGTGTGTACATGATGCAGCTGAGATTCTCTGAGGGCAAAAATTTCAGCGCCATCAGCCTTGGTACTCCTGACCCGGAAGTGTTTGTCTCGGGGGGCAGAGGCTGGGGACAGCCATCCTGTGCGTTGTAGAGTGTTTAGCAGTATTCTTGGCTAGTACCTACTTAGATGCATGGAGCACCCCCAAGTTGTAAGAACTGAGAGTATCTTCAGAAACCCTCAGATGTCCTTGTCCAGTAAAATCGCTGCTGCCTGGGCTGGGGAGATGGCTCAGTGGGTAGTAGAGCTTGCTGCAAGCATGAGAGCCTGAGAGGGCCTGAGATCTTCCGAGTTCGATGCCCCAGGACCCACGAAAACAACCGGGTGTGACCAAGCACACCTGTAACCCCAGTCTTGGAGGGAGTAGAGTCCAGAGAGTCACTGGGGCTCCTGAAAACCGTAGCTCCATGTTCACAAAGGGACTGCATAAAATTGAAGGCTTATTATCTAGTACAGAAAAAGTGAGGGGAATGTAGATATTTAACATTATAAATCAGATAGGATAAATAGTGCAGAGGAAATAAAATAATATTCAAGTCTGTAAACCTCACTAAATCGTGTGCGCGTATGTGCATGCGTGCGTGTGCGCGTGTGTGTTTGGGTCAAGAGTACACACTATTTTAACTATGTGTTTGGTGTGACAAATGCTCATATGGAATCATCAGTAGCTTCTTTAGAAATGACTGTTTAGAAATGCATGGGGGAATAGAGTTAATATGAAAATTTCTGACCTATAAGAAGAAAGGTGCTAAACGTTATCAAGAGATTTATTTAGCCAATGCATTTAACAAACACTTGTACGACATAGGGCCTGCTTCATGTTGGTTGCATTTGATATTTAACAACCTTAAAAGACAGGTTTGATTACATCCAGTTTCAAGGTAAAGAAACTGAGGTACAGAAAGGTCAAATAACTTGGCCAGAGTCACCCAGGTAGTAAGGGCCAGAGTCATGATTCAATATGGCAGAAGAGGGGACTGAAAGAATGTAAGAGCCACAGGGTGGGACTGTGTACTCTGGACACACACACACACACACACACACTGACTGGTGTATTCAGGACCCCACAGTGAATACTGATAACCCCACAGGGGAAGCTTCAGTAGAATGTGGATAGGGAGAGGGGTCATAAAAACATAACCTGATGGGGAGATGGCCAATTTGCAATATGTTCCTATATTGAAGTTCCCTCTCTCTCTCTCTCTCTCTCCCTATATATATATATATGTGTGTGTGTGTGTGTGTGTGTGTGTATTGTTTGTTTTTGAGATAGGGTCTCACTCTAGCTCAGACTGACCTGGAATTCACTATGTAGTCTCAGGGTGGCCTTGAACTCATGGAGATCCTCCTACCTCTGCCTCCCGAGTGCTGGGATTAAAGGCGTGTGCCACCACGCCCGGCTCAATAAAAATATTCTTAAAAGTGCTCTGCTGCTATACAACATAGTGAATCAAGGCAGAGCTGGGTTCAGGAGGGAAGCTCGGTGTCCTAAGATGGTCCACCCAGAGCCTGGCTGATTCTGGTAAGGGGTGAGATGCTAACCATCTGCCCGGGGTGGGGGGGGGGTGTGGGTTTGCCAACAGAATGAGGAACTGCCAAGGAGCAGTGTGCTGTGAATCGTGCGGAGGTAGAGGCAGAATGGAAGTCCACCTTGAGATTCACCTGTGGGGGAAGGGAGCCTTGGGGGAAGCACAGTCTGAGGCGGAACCGGTCACTTTCCGCTTTGTCACCACGGGCATCCCACTGCTCTGAGCCCCGCGATGCTGGCACGGTGCTGGTGTTGCGAGGCACAGCTTTCTAACACAAGCGCCCTGTCCTCCCGCAGATCCAGGAGATGGTCCACTCAGAGGTCGCTGCCTATGACTCCGGCCGGCCAGGGCCCCTGCTGGGCCGCCCAGCGATGCTGGCCAGCCACATGAGTGCGCTCAGTCAGTCGCAGCTCATCTCCCAGATGGGCCTCAGGAGCGGCATCGTCCACAGCTCCCCGTCACCCCCAGGGGAGCAAGTCGGCCACGCCCTCCCCCTCAAGTTCCACACAGGAGGAGGAGTCGGAAGCACATTCCAAGGTGCGTAAGGTGGAGAGGCGTCCCTCCAAGGTGGCCTCCTGAGTGGAGAGAGGGCAGTGCTGGGACAGGGGCATCATAGCCCTCTGGGAAAAGTCTGGAAGGGCCACTATGCCCCCTGCTGGAAACCAAGAGTCAGTGGGTGAACTGTGGTCAGAGGGCCCTGGGAGGTCAGGCTACAGCTGCAGAATCTGCTGGAGACCCTGGCCCCTGTGCATGTGACAGCCCAGAAGAGGACTGGGACCCAGCCACGGTGTGCTTTGTAGGAGGCCCGGAGCCTCCTGCCTGAAGGTGCTGTGTGTCCCTTCAGCCTGGTCCATCTAGGATAACTCCATCTATATCTAAGGATGGGCTTCCTTCCACCCTCCCTCTCCCTCTTCTCCTTCCCTCCTCTCCTTCTTTTCTTTCTTCCCTCCCTTCTTCCCTATTCTCCTTCCTTCCCTCCTCCCTCCTTTCTTCCCTTCCTCCCCTTCTCCCCTCCTCTCCATTCCTGTCCTTTCCTTTCCCCCCTCTCTCCTTCCCTTCCTCCATACCTCTGTCTGTTACTGCTTCCCTTCCTTACTAACATTCAGTACTAGGAATTGAACCCAGGGCCTTATGCATGGTTGACAAACACTGTACCACAGAGCTATATCCCCAGCCTCAGGGTTGGCTTCTGTTTTTTATTTAACAAACAGCTTCTAGGGACTGAGGGCCTGTAGCTCAGTTGGTAGAGTGCATGAAGCCCTAGATTCCATCCCTAGCTCCCCCCCCCCCATAAAGCCTAGCAGGGTGGTGTAAGTCTGTAATCTGAGTACTCAGGAGGGAGAGGCAGGAGGATCAGGAGTTTAAGGCCATCCTCGACTACTTGGAGACTTTGAGGCCAGCCTGGGCTATGTGCGACCCTCTCTCAAGAAAAAAATCTGTTTCTAAAACACCATGGGGGGGCTGGAGAGATGGCTTAGTGGTTAAGCGCTTGCCTGTGAAGCCTAAGGACCCTGGTTCAAGGCTCGATTCCCCAGGACCCACGTTAGCCAGATGCACAAGGGGGCACACGCATCTGGAGTTCGTTTGCAGTGGCTGGAGGCCCTGGCACGTCCATTCTCTCTCTCTCTTTCTCTTCTCTCTCTGCATCTTTCTCTCTCTCTGTCGCTCTCAAGTAAATAAACAAACAAAAACTTAAAACACCATGGGCCCGTCACTGTTCTAAGTATATCACCACTGTTTATCCACACAATCCCCGTAGCAGCCCTACACAGCAGGTGTATACGTTATCTCCATTTGGAAGATAAAGAAACGGAGGTTTGGAGTGATTACTTAGGTGACATCAACGCCATGTCTGTTATCTCTCATTGATTGAGAGACCCGTCTTTAGGCCTCACCATGAGCTGACAGGACCAAGACCTGGAGAAGCCCAAGGGGGAGACTCAGGGACAGAGCTGGTGTTGCCTCAGGCCCCGCCTGGCTCCCTGTCCCTTGGACTTGGAGACCTGAGTCTTGTCCGCGGGCTGGGGTCCTCCTTGTCAGTTTGTCATGCCACCTGCACCTTCTTGCTCTTGGCACACAGAGCCACAGACCGCACTGCAAGGACTGAAGTCCCCAGTGCCTGTGTCACCTGAGGGTTCCAACAGAGACCTGCTGAGTCTCTGGGGAGCAGGGTAATTCCCTCCACATCCTGGAAACCCTGAGTCAAGTGTGTGGAGGATGGTGGCTGTTGCAGTCAGGTCCACATTGCTGGCAGAAATCACCTGACCAAGAGCAGCTTGGAGGAAGAAAGTTTTATTTGGGCTTACAGGCTCAAGGGGGAAGCTCCATGATGGCAGGGAAAACGATGGCATGAGCAGAGGGTGGACATCACCCCCCTTCACCAACATCAGGTAGACAACAAAGGAGTTTGCCAAACACTGGCAAGGGGACACTGGCTATAATGTCCATAAGCCCTGTCCCCAACAATACACTGCCTCCAGGAGGCGTTAATTCACAAATCTCCATCAGCTAGGAACCTAGCATTCAGAACACCTAAGTTTATAGGGGGACCCGTGAATCAAACCACTACAGTGGCCTTGGGTGTGTCTGGGTGGGATCTGACTTGATGACAGCCACGGGTCACCCCTTCCCAACATCACAGAGGACAGGCTGTGTGTGGTGAAGGAGACTAACCTTTTGTCACCAGGGGTACCAGGTGTGGACTGTTTATGATCACATGAGGTGACAGAGTTGAGCAAAATTTATCCATGACCTGGAGTCAGGCCCATCAACTGCGCCTTCCCATTTATCAGCCCCGGCGGGGATCTAAAGGCACCCTTGAGATGACTGCTGTCTAGACAAATGGACCTCGTTTGCAGTGGCTGGAGGCCCTGGTGTGCCCATTCTCTCTCTCTCTTTTTCCCTCTCTCTCTCTCTGCGTCTTAAATGGGCTTTTGTTTGGTATTTCTCATTTAAAAAAAATACTTTGTTTATTTATTTGAGAGAGAGAAAGAAAGAGAGAGAGAGAGGCAGGTAGAGAGAGAATGGGCATGCCAGGGCCTCTAGCCACTGCAGATGAACTCCAGACACATTGCGCCACCTTGTGCATCTGACTTTATGTGGGTAGTGAGGAACTGAACCTGTGTCCCTTGGCTCTGCAGGCAAGTGCCTTAACCACTAAGCCATCTCTCCAGCCCCAGATTTGTTTTTTCATTTTTTAAGACAGAACCTCTCTAGTACCTTAGACTGACCTTGAATTCTCAGTCTCTTAGTCTTCTGGTTTCAGCTTCCTAAGTGTTGGGTTATTCAGGTGAACCACCATGCCTGGCTTTAGACCTTTGGTTGCTGAATGCTAACCATCTGCCCGGGGTGGGGGGGGGGGTGTGGGTTTGCCAACAGAATGAGGAACTGCCAAGGAGCAGTGTGCTGTGAATCGTGCGGAGGTAGAGGCAGAATGGAAGTCCACCTTGAGATTCACCTGTGGGGGAAGGGAGCCTTGGGGGAAGCACAGTCTGAGGCGGACCGGTCACTTTCCGCTTTGTCACCACGGCATGCCCCACTGCTCCTTATCCCCGCGATGCTGGCAGCTGTGCTGGTGTTGCGAGCAACAGCTTTCTAACACAATCGCCCTGTCCTCCCGCAGATCCAGGAGATGGTCCACTCAGAGGTCGCTGCCTATGACTTCCGGCCGGCCCATGGCCCCTCTGGCCGCCCAGAGAAAGCTGTCCAGCCACATGAGTGCGCTCAGTCAGTCGCAGCTCATCTCCCAGATGGGCCTCAGGAGCGGCATCGTCCACAGCTCCCCGTCACCCCCAGGGAGCAAGTCGGCCACGCCCTCCCCTCAAGTTCCACACAGGAGGAGGAGTCGGAAGCACATTCCAAGGTGCGTAAGGTGGAGAGGCGTCCCTCCAAGGTGGCCTCCTGAGTGGAGAGAGGGCAGAGCGGGGACTGGGGCATCATATAGCCCTCTGGGAAAAGTCTGGAAGGGCCACTATGCCCCCTGCTGGAAACCAAGAGTCAGTGGGTGAACTGTGGTCAGAGGGCCCTGGGAGGTCATGCTACCAGCTTGCAGAATCTGCTGAGACCCTGGCCCCTGTGCATGTGACAGCCCAGAAGAGGACTGGACCCAGCCACGGGATGCTTTGTAGGAGGGCCCGACCACCTGCCAGTAAGTGCTGTGTTTTCCTACTTGGCCAAGGTCAATCTAGGAAAACACCATCTATAATCTAAGGATGGGCTTCCTTCCACCCTCCCTCTCCCTCTTCTCCTTCCCTCCTCTCTACTTATCTTCTTCCCTCCCTTCTTCCCTATTCTCCTTCCTTCCCTCCTCCCTCCTTTCTTCCCTTCCTCATGCTGGCAGCACCCAAGGGAGCCACTATCCACTGCTGGCCTGTTTTGATAGATGGAGATGACAGGCTAAGTGACTTGCTCAAGGTCACCATTGTGAGGCTGGTGTCGGGATTTGTTCCACTCTGGAGAACTGGGAAGATCACGAGATAGTCGCCTCAAAAGTAGACAAGTAAGCCGGGCGTGGTGGCGCACGCCTTTAATCCCAGCACTCGGGAGGCAGAAGTGGGAGGATCGCCGTGAGTTCGAGGCCACCCTGAGACTACGTAGTGAATTCCAGGTCAGCCTGAGCTAGAGTGAGACCCTATCTCGGAAAAAAAAAAAAAAAATATATATATATATATACAATTAAAACTCAACACTGTTAAACAATATGAGTCAGACTAGAGAGATGGCTTAGTGATTAAGGTGCTTGCCTGCAAAGCCTAAGAACCTAGGTTTGATTCCCCAGTAACCACATAAGCCAGATGCACAAGGTGGTACATGTGTCTGGAGTTCGTTTGCAGTGACTGGAGGCTCTGGCTTGCCTGTTCTCTCCCTACATCTGCTTTTTCCTCTCTCTTTCTCTCTTCCTCCCCCCCTCTCTCAAATAAACAAACAGATAAATAAAATACGAAATCAGGGCTGGAGAGATGGCTTAGCGGTTAAGGTGCTTGCCTGCAAAGCCTAAGGACCCAGGTTCAATTCTCCAGGTCCCACGTTAGCCAGGTGCACATCGTGGCACATGCATCTGGAGTTTGTTTGCAGTGGCTAGAGGCCCTGGTGTGCCCATTCTCTCTCCCTCCCTCCCTCTGTCTCAAATAAACAAATAAATAAATAATAAATACAATTAAAATTTTTGGAAAAAAAAAAAAGAAAAGAAATCAACTCTGTTAAAACCAGTGGTGCATCAGAAGTGGAGGATACCAGAGGGCTTGGCATTGAGTTGTCAGTTGTGGTGATGTGACTTGGAGGCCCAGAAAAGTTAAGCCCTGTATTAGCTACTTTCTCATTGCTGTGACCTGGTAAGAAGGCACTTAAGGGAAGAACTGAAGTGAGGGTACAGTTCATCATGGTGGGGAGATGTGGCAGCAGAAACGTGAGGCAGCTTCACGTGGCACGCGTGGTCGGGAAGCAGAGAGGGATTGAGTGCTGGGGCTCAGCTCACTGTCTCCTTCTCATCCAGCCTGGGATCCCAGCCTGTGGAACGGGGCCTCGGTTAGGATAGGTAGGCCCACTTCCATTAACCCACTCCAGAAACTCCCTCACCCACACGCCAAGAGATTTGTCTCCTGGGTGATTCTAGATCCAACCAAGTTGACAGCTGATCCTAACCATCACAAGTACCTAGCAACATGGCCGAGGACCTGGGAGGTACCCTGGTCTCCACATTTCCCTTGGGGTGCTCTCGGAAGAGGAGGGGCCACTGGGTGACTGTCCCATCTTCCCACCCCGTCAGCCTCATCCACGCACGGCCCTGCCTTTTCACCCCAGCCTCTGCACTGTGACCCCTCTGTGGCATTTTCCCCAGAGTTGCCCATGTCTCGGATCTTTCAGGCCTATAAGAGGAAGACTGAAGCGGCGAAAAAGGAGTACCTGAAAGCCTTGGCGGCCTACAGAGCTAGCCTCGTCTCCAAGGTAACACCCCGATGAGAATGGACCACTTGAGGGATGGAGCAAGAGCTGGGCCCACCGGGATAGCTGGCGCCAACAGGCCTAAGGAAGAATGGCTATACCTGTAGGTCACATCCGCATAGACCCTCCAGTGCGCCAGGCCCATTAGCGGACTTTATGAGTACCTCGTTCCATTGAATCTTTCCAGCCAGAGCCAATGGGCTCATCAAATTGCCTGGAGTTGTCCACTTGAGTGGCTGTCCTAAATTCCATCCCAGTCTTAACTCCTGGCCACGCCCTCTGCCTCTCTGCCCACACCAGAAGCAATATGTGACTGACTGTGTGGCCCAAGACGAGGCAAGGTATTAATCTGAAAGCTGTCACAGATCAGGTGACACCTGGGTTGAGCCATAGAGGGCCAAGCAAAGGGTTGCTGATGGTAGAGAGGGAACTGCACACACAGGTGAGAGGCTGGGGAGGGGCATAAACATGGCCTTGCCACCCGGGAGAGGAGCTGGGACCCTGTTGACTGGGGAGTCCGGGTAAGAATAAGGCAGGGTTGAGTGGCTGGTCAAAGCCAAGGCTCCTGCAAGGTAGAGCTGGTTAGTGGACACCGTCGCCCGCAGGGGACAGAGAGCCAGCCAGGGCCTTCGGACCTGCCCGGCCTCATGTCTCCGAAGCAACTGGTTTCTAATCTCCTTCCCAGAGTCCCCCGGAACAAGGTGACGCCAAGAGCCCTCAGGTGAACCCGCCAGCCAAAATGCTGCCTCCCAAGCAGCCTGTGTACGCCATGCCTGGCCTGGCCTCCTTCCTGACACCCTCGGACCTGCAGGCCTTCCGCAGCGGAGCCTCGCCCGCCAGCCTCGCCCGGACGCTGGGTTCCAAAGCGCTGCTGCCGGGCCTCAGCACGTCCCCGCCGCCGTCCTCTTTCCCGCTCAGCCCCCCACTACACCAGCAGCTGCCACTGCCTCCCCACGCCCAGGGTGCCCTCCTCAGCCCCCCACTCAGCATGTCCCCAGCCCCCCAGCCTCCGGTCCTGCCCGCGCCCATGGCACTCCAGGTGCAGCTGGCCATGAGCCCTTCGCCTCCGGGGCCGCAGGTAAGCTAGCCGACAGTGGCTCTCTGAGCCTCAGTTTCCACATCTCTCACATGCATCTAGAACACCTGACTTAGAAGGCAGGGGCTGAGGGGGACACGTGCTCCAGGACCTCTTTCTCTCAGCCTGGCTACTCAGCTTCCCAGCCCCAGGTCCTGAGGCCACCCGGCTTTTGCCAGACCACCCGTAGCCACTGGCTGTCTCCAAAACCTTGGAGACCTGCTCCCTACCGATTGTTCCACGGCACCCACGCACCCCCAAAACTCCTTTTTACAGACTGGGAAACTGAGCCCCAGAAAGGAAAGATCTTGAAAGCAAAATCACCCTCCTAGTTCAGCTAAGGCAAGATTGAATTTTCCTTCCCCACCCCCCTTTTTCTCTGTCATGCTGAGGATAAGAGCCCGGGGCCCCAAGTACGGTGCCACTGAGTTACACTCAGCTCAGATTAAATTTTCCTAAAGATTCTCCACTAGGGAAAACAAAAAAAAAAAGACAAGGCTGAGTGGAGAGTGGATATTCCGTGGGACATTCCACGTGTGGCCTGAGGAAGTATCTAGCAAGCATGGGCATCTTCATATACCAGAACACCATGCCAGCCTGGCTGCCCGAGACAGGCCCCCTTCCTTCCTCTCTTCCTTCCTTTCTCCTCTGCTCATCGCTTCCTCCTTCTGCTCCGTAGGACTTCCCACACATCTCGGAGTTCCCCAGTGGCTCCAGCTCCCGTTCACCTGGCCCACCCAACCCTTCGAGCAGTGGGGACTGGGACGGGAGTTACCCTGGTGGGGAACGCGGCCTTGGCACCTGCAGGTCAGTCCCCAGTGTCTTCCATCGTGGCCTCGCTTACTCAGGGGCATGGCACAGGGGTGGCCAAGGGTAAAGGGGACACCCGGGAGAATATGGGGTATTCACTGCCAGCATGACCTGTGGATGCTTAGCATACAGGGGACAGCACAGAGCAAAGCAAGGCCCCAGTGACACAGCTGACCGATGACCAGGTCATTTGGAAAACAGATGCTGACCTTGACTCACGTCTTTTCTCCCATCCTGTTTTTTTTTTTTTTTTTTTTCCTCCCACAAAGGTTCCCTGCACCATTCACAGATAGGTTCTACTTAGAGCTTGGTGTCCAGAAAGAGTGAGGCAACAGGGCCTGGGGTACCTTCAGTGACCGTGTGAGGTGGAGCTTGCGGAAGTGAGGGAGGGAAACCGAGCAGGGCAGGGATGTCGCCTCGGCTGGTGACTCATGTCTGCCTGGCCCCGCGGGTGCTGGAGCACGCATAGCACCACAGAGGATCCCATCTGGACTCCATAACAGGAGCTTGTCCTGCCCGGGCCATTAGCTGTGGGCCACCCCCGAAGCAGTCTTACTAGGCAAGGTGGTTCCCATCCAGCAGCCGTGGTGAGGCAGACAGCAGGGTGTGCAGGAGGGGGGGAGCCTGGGAGAAATACCCAGGGAAATGGGCTGCCTCTCAGCTCCAGAGTCACACACCTCAGAGACCAAGCAGCCTCCTGACGCTCAGATCCCGAGTCACATGACTCCTCCCTGGTCCACCCATGCTAGCTGTCGCTCCTCTAGAAAGGACCCCAGGCACATGGACTCCAAGGCGGTCAGCCTGGATCTCAGCTGGCAGACAAGGAAGAGTAGTGCCTTCACCTACACTCCAGGTGCCCACCCACTCGGCAAGAGTGAACTGCAGCCCCACCAGGGGACAGTGGTTCAGAGCAGCTGACCTGGAAGCCACTCACACTGGTCTTTGGTGGATGGCAGCCGCTGTCAGGCAGCGGTCACCCCACCCCCTCCGCCCTGACCATGGGTCTTCCAGCAGGGACTCCTCACTCTGCCCAGCCTGTCTGCTCTCTCCCAGGCACTGCATGAACCCCACTCTAGTAGGCCCTCTTTTCTCATCTCCCTGGAGAAAGTCTATGTAGACATGTAGAATCGTGTGGGATGTGAGTCCTTTCTCCATGCCCAAGTGGGCACAGACCCTCTCATCCGTCCCTTTCTCGTCCTACATTTTCCCTTCCCGAGTCAGTCATCAAGGAGGGACAGCTTCTTAGTGGACATGACAGAGGTCATGCTTCACGAGGCTGTCCCTCCACTCCCAGTGTGGAGGGATGTCAGACCCCAGCTATGGTTTCTTCTAGGTTTTGTTTTTTTTTTTTAAACAGGGTCTTGGGCTGGACAGATGGCTCAGCAATTCAAAATAAATAAAACAGGGTCTTGCTGTATAACCCAGGCTGGCCTCAAATAGGTGATCCTTCCACCTCAGCCTACCAAGTGCTGGGGTTACAGGCATGGACTACCATGCCTGACTAGCCCGGTGTCCTATTCTAAAGACAGAAAAGCACCTGCTTTCCTGTAATTCTGTTTGAAGTATACAAATGAAAATGTTGTGATTAAAAAAAAAGAGTTGGGCGTGGTGGCGCACGCCTTTAATCCCAGCACTTGGGAGCGTCCCTGTGAGTTCGAGGTCACCCTGAGACTACATAGTGAATTGCTGGTTATCCTGAGCTAGAGTGAGACCCTATCTCAAAAAAAAGAAAGAAAGAAAAACATGAGCTGGAGAGATGGCTTAGCGGTTAAGGCATTGGCTTGCAAGCCAAAGGACCCTGATTTGATTCCCCAGAACCCACGTAAGCCAGATGCACAAGGCGGCACATGCGTCTGGAGTTCGTTTGCAGTGGCTGGAGGCCCTGGCATGCCCATTCTCTCTCTCCTTCTCTCTCTCAAATAAATAAAAAAATAATAAAAAAAAAACACTAAAAAGAAAGAAAGGGAGGAAGAAAAAAAAACAGTCAAAGAAGAAAGAAAATCAGACATAGGGGCTGGAGAGATGGTTCAGCAGTCAAATGCACTTCTGCAAGCATGAATGGCTCTGAAACTGCCCGAGTTTGAATCTCCAGATCCCTTGTAGCCCCAGTCCCACAAAGGGGAGCAGAGACCAGGGACTCACCAGGGCTTGTGAAAACCAGCAAGCTTCAGTATCAGTAAGGGATGGCTCAGATAAGAACCTGTGGAAAAGTAATGGAGCAGGACAGCTGATGTTCTGTTCTGGCCACCACAAGGACATTATATGCGCGTGCGCACACACACACACACACACACACACACACACACACACACACCAACCAACCATCAAGCAAATGGACAGACATAGGAACAATGGCAGTGTCCACGTGAGCTTCACAAGGATGCCAGGGGGAAATGGCTGGTTCGGCTTGGTGGACGAGTCCCACCTCCTCCAGCCTCAGAAGGGCAGCTGATCAGGGTGAAGGAGAGAGTACAGGCCCCTAGGGTGCTGGGGTGGGCTCCCAATGGTTGACAGCCACTGCTCTCTCCTACAGCCTGCTCCCCAGGGATAAATCGCTCTACCTCACCTAATCCCACCTCCCCTCCCTCCCTGAGGCTCGCTGGAAAGGCACTGCTCAGAGCCTGAAGGGCTGACCACAGGAGAGAGGCCATGGCAGCGGGCAGGGTGACCAGCCAGCAAGAGCAGTGACGCACCAGTGTCCCCCAGGGCTGAGTCTCCTCCTCGACTTCCCACCAGACTCTGCAGAGGCAGTTCGCCACCCGCCGCCGCCGCCGCCGCCGCCGCCAGCCCAAAGAACCTGCAGGAACCTTCCGCTCACTGACCTGCTTGCTACTGGGTAGCTGTGGGTCCTGCTCCTCCTCGCCCTGCACAAGTCTCCTACTTCTGGACATCTGGACCCAGTCCAGGCTCACTGGACTGCTCCTGGCAGGGTCACTTACCTACAGACATCCCCCCTAGATGCAGGGCCAGGGGCCGGTTAGCCACAGATGTGCAAATACAGTTTTCCATTTGCGCACGAAAAGAGGCTGAAACCCACAGTCTGTGGGTTCTGTGTAAGTAGTTCGCTGTTTTAGAACTGTGCTGAAGATATATGTAAGATTATTTTGTGTCGGCGGGGAGGGAAGTAATTTCCTTTAAGGTAAAAAGCATTTTATATGACCCTTCCTTAGCACATTTTTTTTTTAAAGTTTTATCTTAAGGGAGACTTGCACACGAACAGCTGTCAAACCGATTCTTCGTCTACACACAAGAGAGAACGGGAGAATTTGTAGACACAGTCAGAGACATTGTTCTTTCCTTTAAAAAAAAAAACAATATGCCCACCTGTTTAAAATTACCAGTGATGATTTTTGTCATCTGTTTATGGAGAAACAAAGTTGCAGTTTATCCTAACGTGTGTGTGGTTGGGGTTTGGGTTTTGGTTTTGACGTTGTCCCCAGCTGTTTCCTGGCCTTGCCATGTCTGTCCTGGTGCCCAAGTACTTCTCTCAGACCTCTTTATAATAAAACGTCTGAAAAGTGGCAAGCACGTCCGCGTCTTCCTGTGCTTTGTAAGCCAGACCTGATTACCCTGATACCAAAGCCAGATGAGAACCCAACAAAGGAAAACTACAGGCCAGAGCCGATAGACATGCATGACAAAATTCCCCGTAAAGCTCTTTTTCTTCTCAAGGCAAGAGTCTCACTCTAGCCCAGGTGGACCTGGAGCTCACTCTGTAGCCCCAGGCTGGCCTTGAATTCATTCACTGCTATCTTCCCACCTCTGTCTCCCAAGGGCTGGGATTCAAGCCTGGCTCTCCATAAAACTCTTGCAAACTGAATTCAAGAACACACACACCATTCCAGGGATGCAAGATTGGTTCAACACGTAAGCCAGACCTGACCTCCTGAAGTGGCATCTGCTGGTAGGTTTGCCAGGTTCCTGGAGCCCCTTATGGGTACAGACTTGAGCCAGAGCCCTGCCTGCCACTTACCAGAGTATCATCTATGTGTAGGTGACATGCATTCAGTATCAGGCCTTTCTGGTGGGACTTGCCCCTTCAGACAGGGTTACATGTATAGAGTGCCACCACCTGGGAGCACCCATCAAGTGACAATGAGGAACGCTGCCTCAACTTCCCCTCACAGAAGGGGCCACCCAGTCTGGAGAGAGGAACATCCCGAGCCCAGGGACAGGAAGCTTCTTCAGACCTCCCGTAGGAAGCAGCCTGGACCAGGGGCTCCTAAAGCAGGCTCTTCAGTAGGCGTTAGGTGGCAACATTTGACAGAAGTGATCATTATGTAACTGCTTTACCTGTCTCAAAAAAGCAGGGCTGGAAGCCAGGTGTGGCGGTGGCGCATGCCTTTAATCCCAGCATTCATGAGGCAGAGGTAGGAGGATCGCTGTGAGTTCGAGGCCACCCTGAGACTACATAGTGAATTCCAGGTCAGCCTGAGCTAGAGCGAGACCCCACCTCAAAAAAGCGAAAAAATAAAAAATAAAAAGCAGGGCTGGAGAGATGGCTTAGTGGTTAAGGCACTTGCCTACGAAGGCTAAGGACCTACGTTCGACTCTCCAGATCCGACGCACAGGGTCACACATGCAAAGGGTCACACATGTGCACAAGCTGGCGCACATGTCTGGAGTTTGATGAAAGTGACTGGGGCCCTGGCATGCTAATTCCCTCTCTCTCTGAGTTAAAAAAAAAGAAAGAAAGAAAGAAAGAAAGAAAGAAAGAAAGAAAGAAAGAAAGAAAGAAAGAAAGGAAGGAAGGAAGGAAGGAAGGAAAGAAAAGTGCAGCACTCTCCTGGCAAGGAGGGCTTGGGAGGCCGTGCTGTGACACCCCATGTCAGCTCTTTGAGGTGGGGACAGGTGGTCAGGCAGTGACCTAGACATAGGGGTCCCACATCCACGTCCGCTCGGGGCCTCTCATCTCCCCAGCGGCAGCGTTCTTCCCAGGGACTCGCTCTGGGAGTGGCCACAGGCTCTCTGAGAGCCGTCTTCTCTCTGGAGGACATTTTGTAATCGGCTTTGGAAAGAGTAAAGAAAACCCCAAACAAAACCACCATGCTGACACACGAGCGCGGCACAGCTGTGTGGAACATTCATATTTCATGTGGGTACAATTTCCTTTCCTGTGTGGAGCTTGGCAGCACCACCGTGACGGCTTTGACGGCTTCATATTTGGCTCTTGCTTTTACAAGGGAGAGAACGATTTCTTAGGGTCCGTTCAAATATCCCTATCTGACAGTGCCGGAGGCACTACATTCCTCAAGCCAGGACTCAACCAAGCCCTCGCATTGCTGTGCCAAGCCCTCAAGCTCATTTGCAGCATTCACATACAGAGGCTGGGGCCCCTTGGCTGCTTGGGGTGTTCACTGTCATGTAAGGGTGGCCCGTGGCCCCAGAGAATGGCAACAGAGCCAGTGGGTCAGTGGAAAGTAAAAGAGACTTTTTATTTTTATTTATTTAAGAGAAAGTAAAAGAGGATATATATGTGGTGTGTGTGTGTATGTGTAAAAATACATATGTGTGTGTGAAAATATATAGAGAGGATATATATATATATATGTGTATATATATATATATATATATATATATATGTATATATATATATGTAGAGAGAGAGAATGAGCATGTCAGGGCCTTTACCTGCTGCAAATGAACTCCAGACACATGTGCCACTTCGTGCATCTGACTTACGTGGGTCCTGGAGAATTGAACCTGAGTCCTTTGGCTTTGCAGGCAAATGCCTTAACTACTAAGCCATCTCTCTAGCCCCTAGAAGAGACTGTTTTAACAGCCACAGAGTGGAGGCCAACTGCCTTCTACCATTTGGACCACCACAAGAAAGCATTGGCTTGGGAAGGCTCATAGCAAACAGACATCTTTTGCTCACAGCTCTGGAGGCTGGGAAGTCCGATGAGGGCCTGTCTCCTAGTCCCGGATGTTACCTTCCTGTTGCGTCTCCACATGGCCGAGGACCAAGCAAGCTCAGCAGGGTATTGTTAGAGCCTGAATCCCAACAACGAGGGCTCCACCCTCAGATCTAAATGTCTTCCATGACTTTGGGGGCAATGATTTCAACATATAAATCTGGGGGAGGGCCACAAATGTGCAGTCCACAGCACCAAATATAGGTGAGTGCTACTGATGTCCCCTCAGCTGTCCATTGGTGACCCCAGACACCTCCCCAGACCAGGAGCGTGAGCTGCTCCCTCCCGCTGTCATTCTTGCCCTACAGTGTTTCCGGCTAGAAGGCTGTGTCCACCCACCCAGAGCCGCCCACAGCTAATGACTCCACCACAGAGAAGCTCCTCCCTGAGGCCATCCAGGAGCAGGGCTCCGGCGATGATGTCCTCCTCGCCCAGCTCCCGACCTGTGCGCTGAGCCCTCCTCCCCGCAAGAGACTCCCAGTCAGCCCACTGCAGGAACCTGACCTCACCTGAGGTCAGAAACAGATCGAAGAGGCCAGCTGAGCTCATGGGCACAGTGGAGACGCATCCTCGATGTTCACGCCCGTGGTCCTAGGCAGCAGTTTTTTACCTTTTCATCACTGGGACGACACACCCACTCAGAAGCAGTTTATGGGAGGAAAAGGGTTTATTTCAGCTGACGCTTTCGAAGGAAAGTCGCCATGGTGGAGAAAGCATGGTAGAGCAGGCGACTGGCTCACATCTTCACACATCGGCAGCAGGGTGGGAGCAGCAAGGCTGAGCTGAGCTAGCTCTGAACACAAAGACTCCACTAGGGACTAAGAAGGAAGCTTTTTTTCCCCTCCCAAATTTTTATTAACAACTTCCATGATTATAAAAAATACCCCATGGTAATACCCTCCCCCCCACACCACTTTCCCCTTTGAAACTCCATTCTCCATCATGTCCCCTTCCCATCTCAATCAGTCTCTCTTTTAATTTTGATGTCATGATCTTTTCCTCCTCTTATGATGGTCTTGTGTAGGTAGTATCAGGCACTGTGAGGTCATAGATATCCAGGCCATTTTGTGTCTGGAGGGAGCATGTTGTAAGGAGTCCTACCCTTCCTTTGGCTGTTACATTCTTTCTGCCACCTCTTCCGCATTAGACCCTGAGCCTTGGAAGGTGTGATAGAGATATTGCAGTACTGAGCACTGCGGTCACTTCTTTCCAGCACCATGATACCTTCTGAGTCGTCCCAAGGTCACTGTCATCTGAAAAGAGAAGATTCTCTACCAAAAGTGAGAGTAGCATTAATATAAGGGTATGAATATTAACAGAAGTGCTTACTGGGCAGTTTGATAAGCATAGTATATACACTTAGCCAGACAGCAGCAGACATTACACCCCTAGGGCTCATGACTAGCCCTGTTTTACGTTTTCAGTGTCAGGCTAAGTAGAAAGCTTTAATGACCAACACCTGAGGCTATGGGCAGGGGTGGGGTGGCGTTTTCACATTCCATCCACCACATCCTGTCTGCTGATAACACAGCTTTCAACCAGTAACACCATCCAAGCCTTACCCACTGGCCACCTCCACCCTGGGAAGAAGTCTGCTGCAGGCTCCTTCATTCTGCAATAATGACAGCCACAACATGTGGATCCTCACATCTCTGCACTCCATAACCTGCCTGCCCCACATCCCATCACCACGGCTTGGGGCAGAGACTCCCAAAGCTGTAGAGTCATCCATCCTCCAGGGCCAGGCTATGACCTGGGCTTGAAAACGGTATTCCGACACTGGGAAAACTTTGAATTGCTCTAGGCAGCCTGTCTCCTTTGCCTTCAGAACCTTCCCTCCCTTAACAGGGCCAAGCTCCTGTTCAGAGCCCCTCCATCCCCACTTCCCCTGTAGACCCTAGGAGACACAGCTGGGCCCAGACCACACTGTTCCTCCACAAAGGGTACAACTGATCCAGACGTGACTCAGCATGAATCCGTCCTTCCAGATGGCTCGAGGCAAATGTCAACGTTAGAGCGTGGGCAGCCTATACCAATGGGCCTCCCAAGGAATTTTTAGAGTTCAGTGCTCAGAATGTACATTCAGCAGGAATGTGAAGGTAATACCAACTCTGGCTACCAGGCCCCGCAGGGACCCCAGTACTTCAGATCTAATGGGACACAGATTCTGCCTCAAGCAGTTTTTAAAGATACTGATTTAATTAATTATGAAGTTATAATTTTATATAGGAATCCACATACTCATAAAATGGAAATACTATGATTGGTGCCAAAAGGGGACCCAGGAGAATACAGAAGATTGGCACCTAGAGGGGATCTCTAGTGCTTCCTGAAGGAGGGATTCCGAGCTGTGTCCACACCAGAGATTAGGATTGGAGAGGGTTAGGAGTGGGGTTAGGGTTAAGCATAAGGTTAGGGTTAGGGTTGAGTTGGGATTTGGGTTAAAGTTAGGATTGGGTGGGGTTTAGGTTATGGTTAGATATGAGGGTAAGGTTGGAGTTAGAGTTATTGTTGCTATTGGGTGTCAAGTTAGGGTTGGGGTTAAGTATTAGGGTTAGAATGAGTGTTGTAGTTGGTTTGGGGGGGTAGGGTTGGGGTTCTGGTTAGGGTTAGTGAGGTTGGAGTGGGGTTAGGGTTAGGACTGGTGGTGTGTGTGATTAGGTTATGATTGGGGTTGGGTTTAGGATCACAGTTGGTTGGAGTTAGGGTTGTGGTGAGGATTATAGTTGGCACTGGTGTTAGAGTTTGCAGTTATGTTTAGGGTTAAGGTTAAGATTTGTGTTAGAGTAGGATTGAGATTATATTAGTCAGGGTTTGTGTTTAGTTTAGGATTATGGTTTGTGTTAGGGTTATGGGTAAGGTTAGGGGTGGGCTGAGGGTTAGGGCTACGGTTGGAGTTAGGATTAGGGTTTGGATCAGGGTTAGGGCTGGGTTTTAGTTTAAGGTTAGCATTAGAGTTTTACGGTTTGAATCGGGATTAGATTTAGAGTTGGTTAGTGTTCGGGTTTTGGCTTGAGGTTAGGGTTAGTTTTAGCGTTGAAATTAGAGATAAGGTTGGGGATGGGTTGGTTTGGGGGTTTGTTCTGGAGTCTGGATTTGGGTTGGGTTTAGGTTTAGTGTCGGGATTCAGTTTGGAGTTGGGCATGGTATTGAGATTTTGTTTAGCCTTGGTGTAGGACTTAGGCTAGAGATATGGTTAGGGTTAGATTTCTATTGTTGGGGTTGTAGTTAGTGTTAAGTTTAGAGTTGGGTTTGGGGTTAGGATTAGGGTTAAGGTTAGAGATAGGAGTGTGGTTAGTGTTAGTGTTAGGGTTAGTGGTTGGATTATTTTGGGTGTTGGGTTTGCACATGGACTTGTTTAAGGTTGGTTTAGAGTTGTAGTTGAGTTAGGGCTAGATTTTAGGATTAAGATTCAGGTAGGTTACAGTTACGGTTCTGTTTGGTGTTTGTGTAGGTTTAGGATTACTATTGGGTTAGGGGTAGTGGTTGTGGTTAGGGGTAGTGAGTTAGGATTGTCTCTATGCAGCAAACTTCAACAGAACATGTTGTTAAGTGCACTGTACTGAGCAGCAGCTGGCCAGAGGTTTCCACTACACTCCAGAGTGAGGAGGTCTTTTCCCTTCCCATGACTTATTAATTTTCCCTGTTTTTCTACTCTGCTTCCTTCTGATGGCTTCCTTACATGGTTAGCCATCTGTGGAGCCCCTGCCCTCAGCATCTCTCTGTATTTTCAAATTTCCTCATGAGGAATCTAAGCAGGCTGGATCCAGAGCCACCCAGATGGCCTCACTTTAACTTAGCTACCTCTTCAGAGCCCCGTCTCTAAGTGCTAATACATTCCCAGGCCTTGGGCTCCAAGGCCAGCATGTGAATTTGAGGGCACATGACTCAGTCCGTAACAGTGTGAGGCTGAACAATGATTAGAAATGTCACGATGGAGCTGGAGAGATGGTTTAGCAGTTAAGGCATTTGCCTGCAAAGCCTAACAACCTGGGTTTTGATTCCCCAGTGCCCACATAAAGCCAGATGCGCAGTGGCATATGCATCTGGAGTTCTTTTGCAGCGACAGCTGTGGTGTGCCCATTGTCTCTCTGTGTGTCTCTTCTCTTTCTCTGCTTACAAATAAATAAATAGAAATATATTTTTTTAAAAGCCAGGCGTGGCGGCGCACTCCTTTGATCCCAGTACTCAGGAGGCAGAGGTAGGAGGATCACAGTGAATTTGAGGCCACCCTGGAACCACATAGTGAATTCCAAGTCAACCTGGTCTGGAGTGAGACCCTACCTCAAAACCCACCTCCCCCCTCCCTCCAAAAAAAAGAAACAGAGGAAAAAGAAATGCTATGATGTAGGGTGAGTCCAGCCAGTGTGCATGGGCCAGGCAAAAGGAAAGAGTCAGAGATCAAGATGGGCTCCATGTGAGGGTGTAAGTCACACAGTCCCTCTCCTGAGAGGAGGTTGTGACGCGGAACGTCCCACGACCCACTTCCAGCTCACCATTGTTCCCAGGGAATCCATACATCTCCCCAGGTCCGAGGAATGAGAAGTGACATTTACTAATGTGTCAAATGTGGGCAGTGCAGGACAGGGCCATGACCCCGCACCTCTAATATGATGTTGAGACACACCGTGTATCATCTCCTCTCCTACCTGCCTCCCAAGCCTCCTCTTGTTCATTTCCCCCCTGCATCTTTTGACTCCAGTCCACAAAATGTCTCCACTATAAATCGAGTCAATAAATGCAAGCACAAATGTAGTGCAAAGCGAAGTGTGTCCGGATCAGGCAGGTAACAGGAAGGAAGGAAGATACCATACAAGAGGGCCTCGGGAGTGTGGTTAAGTGGCAGCACTGCCCTGTCAAAAAGACACTGGCATTCAGTGGGCTTCGAAACACCTGCTAGCCACAAGCAAACCAAATGCCCAGCTTGCTTGTCACGTGCATTCCCTCTGTGATCTCCACTGAGGAGGGTGGGTTTTAAACAGACCTTGTTTTTAAAACTTATCTACATGACATAGTCCTGCCTCAGATCCCGGTGCTGTTATGAAATGTGTGAAATAAAGCAAGCAAAGTGCTTAGATAGGGCCAGGCACATCGCGTGGAATTAAAAATAACAGTAGGACTGGAGGGATGGCTTTGCGGTTAAGGTGTTTGCCTACAAAGCCAAAGGATCCAAGTTCGATTCTCCAGGACCCACGTTAGCCAGCTGCACAAGGGGACGGGGACTCACGCGTCTGGAGTTCCTTTGCAGTGGCTGGAGGCCCTGGCTTGCCCATTCTCTCTCTCTCTCTCCATTAAAAAATAATAACAGTAGCTTTATTATTATTATTATGCCAAACCCGAAAGTAATAATAGTGAAGTGTGTGTGTGTGTGTGTGGGTGTGTGTGTGTGCGCGCGTGCATACGTGTTGTGTGTTTGGAGCAAACGTATGCTCAGTGCATGGAGCTGTTGCACACCCTGGTGGTCAGAGTTAAGAATGCACCCTAATAGAAAGATGAGTAACCCAGATGAGCTTCAGGGTCAAACACTGAGTTTGAATCCAGTTCTGATATTAGCAAGCAACAGTTTACTCCCCTCCATGCTTAGCCTCCACATTGAAGCCCTCTTCCAACAATGATGGCCCAATGGAATGACTGTGTGGTGGTTCGAGTCAGGTGTCGCCCATAAACTCAGGTGTTCTGAATGCTGGGTTCCCAGCTGATGGAGATTTGGGAATTAACACCTCCTGGAGGCAGTGTATTGTTGAGGGCGGGCTTATAGGTGTTATAGCCAGTTTCCCCTTACCAGTGTTTGGCACACTCTCCTGTTGCTATGGTCCACCTTATGTTGGCCAGGGGGTGATGTCCACCCTCTGCTCATGCCATCGTTTTCCCCTGCCATCGTGGAGCTTCCCCCTCAAGCCTGTAAGCCAAATTAAAGCTCATTTTTCCCACAAGCTGCTCTTGGTTGGGTGATTTCTACCAGCAATGCGGACCTGACTGCAACAGACTGTGACAATCTAATGAGACAGTGTAGTACCACCTGGGCCCCAGCACCAACACAGGCTCAGGGCACTCTGGCCACCGCCCCCCCCCCCCCCGCCACACTGCAAACATCCTTTCCTCTAGTGAGCCGGTGACACACGTGGACACTCACTTGTTGTTGTTGTTGTTGTTGTTGTTGTTGTTGTTATTATTATTATTGGTTTTTCAAGGTAAGGCCTCCAGCCCAGGCTGACCTAGAATTCACTATGTAATCTCAGGCTGGCCTTGAACTCACAGTGATCCTCCTACCTCTGCCTCCCGAGTGCTGGGATTAAAGGCATGCACCACCACACCCACCCAGCTAAAAAAAAACCCTAAATTAAAATAAAAATTTGAAAGCCAGGAGTGGTGGTGCACACCTTTAATCCCAGCACTCGGGAGGCAGAGGTAGGAGGATAATGTGAGTTCGAGGCCAGCCTGAGATGACATAGTGAATTCCAGGTCAGCCTGGGCTAGAGCGAGACCCTACCTTGAAAAAAAACAAAACTAGGCTTTTGGACTGGAGATACGACTTAGCAGCTAAGGCACTTGCCTGCGAAGCCTAACGACCTGGGTTCAATTCCCCAGTACCCATGTAAAGCCAGATGCACAGTGGTATTTGCATCTAGAATTCATTTGCAGTGGTTTAAGGCCCTGGGTGCCCATTCTCTCTCCCTCCCTCCCTCTCTCTCTCTCTCTCTCTCCCTCTCTCTCTCTCTCCCCATGTAAATAATTTTTTTAAAAAAAATAGGCTTTTTAGTTTTTTTTTAATTGGGGTCTAAATGACGTACTCTAACATGCTCATATTTTAGGGGTGCAGATCAATGAGCAGTGACGACTGTGTGGTTCACCACCACCTCGGTGAAGATTCAAAAGATTCCTACCACTACAGAAACTCACCCCCACTTCCCAGCCAATCCCCTACTATCTACCCTTCCCCTCCTCCCTCCCCCCCCCCCCCAGCAACCACTGTGCTGATTTTCTGTCACTCTAGCCTGGTTTTGTGTTTTGGAGACTGTCACACCGATAGGAACACTGCCCCATGCTATTCACGTGTCTGCTTCTCTCACTTAATACCGTGGCTTTTTCAAATTTGCCTGTGTTCTCGTTTTTGCTCCTAGCTGTTCCCTGAGCGCCTCCCGTAGTGAGGGCCAGAGCAGTTTGCTTTTCGCTCCTCTGTTGACAGTCATATGTGTTTCTGGTTTTTGGCAGGGTTGCCTAGAGCTGCTGTGAACATTCTTGTACACGTCTTCTTGGACATATGTTTTCATTTATTTTGGGTAAATATGTGGGAGTGAAAATACTGGATCATAGGGTGGCTATATGGTTAGCTGCAGGAAAAACCGCCAGAGTGTCTTCCCGGGTGGGCGTGCAATCTGGACAACTGATTTTTAACTACTCATCTCATAAGCCAGAACGAGCTACTGGCTGACCTCCTTTCCGAAGACCACATGACTAGCGGCCGGGTTTCGGAAGCCAGGCCGGTGCTGGCCAGGAGCAGAAGATAAAGTGTGGGAAGGGGCCCATGTGACGGACTCGTGGAGTCAGCCTGTTGCAAAGTGCCTCCTGCAGGCCTCGCAGACCCCCAGCCACCGGATGCAGGGAAACCCTTAGATTGCCTATACATCCTTATGAGGGCCGGAGGGCAGACGGGGAGAGGGGAGGGAAGGTTGTTAACAGCTGCAGCAGACACCAACAGAAAGGCTGTTCCCTCCCATTCCCTGATACCTACCTTTAAATGCCTCACAGGTGAAGCTCTGGCTGCTCGTACCCTTGACGGCTGAGCCCACCGATGCAGAGGTGACAGCTCTCCTATGGCCTGCAGCCCTCCAAGCTCTTCCTGTCTGCTTTGCCCCCTCCTTTATCTACAGCCAGTGTGGCTTCAATGTCAACCAACCCTCGTTTCCCCTTCAGCTTTTATAAAACTGCCCTTAGGGCACAGGGACTTCGAGGCCACTCTGGCGCAATGGACTGATTCTTCACTTGAGCCTGCAAATGCCTGATGGGTAACTAAACGCAGGATAAAACCTTGACGTCTCTGCCTCCATTTGCATCTGTCTCCTCTACTCTGAGTCATTCCCTGCTGCAGTCCCCTTGGACTCTGGGAGCAACAGGTCTTATGGCTAAACATCTTGTGACAAGGGTGGACTCTACCCACTAGGCAGCAATGGTTTTCTTTTTAAAATGTTTATTTATTTATTTATTTATTTATTTGAGACAGTGAAAGAGAGACACAAGCAGATAGACAGAGAATGGGCAGTCCAGGGCCTCCAGCCACTGCAAACAAACTCCAGACACATTGACCACCTTGTGAATCCAGCTTACATGAGTACTGGGGAATCAAACATGGGTACTTAGGCTTCACAGACAAGCACCTTACCTACTAAGCCATCTCTCCAGCCCAGCCATGGTTTTCTTATGTAAGCAAGACCCCTCCAGACCCATCTGGCTATCCTGAGACAATGATCATAATGCCCACGGCTTGCCAAGAGCTACGTGAGTACGTGTGTATCTCCCCACCCTGTTTATAATCTGGGACCTCGTGGCAATATCTCCAAAGACAGGGTGAAGGACACTGGTCCTCCGTCTTCCCGGTATTACTGTCCTGATTAAATAGTTAAAATTCCTTTCCTGTTTTCTCACCATAACCTTTCCATTTGGCTTTTGGGTAAGTGGCTAGACGTGATTTGTTGGGACTCTGGCCCAGGACTCTGATAACATTACTTCCTGCTCTGGTGAACTTGGTCCCATTGCTGCCAGCCCTCCTAGCGGGAGTTGTGGGATCTTGTCACAGGACCTGCTCCTTTGGTCTTTACTACCTGGCTAGCATCTCCAAGGACCTTGTGTCTCAGAAATCCCTTGGTCCCTAGAGCTTTGGTTTAGTGCCTCTCTAAGGAAAATGCTCAGCAAAGAAAAGAACATGGAATACGGAAAAAAACATGAGCTGGGGGCATCCGGAGGGTGCAAAAAGTAGGAGAGGGAAAGGTGGGTCCTATCCAGGCCCAGCTGGAATACTGGGTTCAGGTGAGGGGGCTGGAAAGCCCAAGGGTGTGCTACAGGCCTGAGAGAGGAAATTAGCCAGCCTGTCAGATGCGGACAATCCTGGTCATAGCAGCCCAGCCCTGGCCTGACAGTAGTCTATGGTTGAAACATTAAGCCTCCTCCCCCTGACTTATGGTTTTATTTTTCTTAACATTTTTATTTATTTGTTTGCAAGCAGAGAGATACAGAGAGGGAGAGAGAGGGGGTATGGGCATGCTAGGGCCTCTATCTAGCCACTGCAACCTAACTCCAGATGTATGCACCACTTTGTGCATCTGGCTTACATGGGTACTGGGGAATCGAACCTGGGTCATTAAGTCTTGCAAGCAAGTTGTGTAACCACAGAGCAATCTCTCCAGCCTGACTTATGGTTTAAAAGTCACTCATTTGGGGCCTGGGAGAATAGCTCAGTCAGTAAAGTGCTTGCTTTGCAAGCATGAGAACCCGAGTTCAGTCCCCAGAGCCTATGTAAAAGAGAAAAAAAAGCTGGGCATGGTATCACACTCTTGTAACTGCAGTGCTGGGGGCTCACTGGCCAGCCAGTCTTGCAGACTTGGGGAGCTCCAGGCCAATGAGAGACCTACCAAAAAATCAAAATAAAGGGCTGGAGAAATGGCTTAGCAGTTAAGGTGTCTGCCTGTGAAGGCAAAGGACCCAGGTTTGATTCCTCAGGACCCACATAAGCCAGATGCACAAGAAGCACAAGCATCTGGAATGCAGTGGCTAGAGGCCCTGGCATGCCCATTCTCTCTGTCTGCCTCTTCTCTCTCTCTCTCTCTCTCTCTCTCTCTCTGCAAATAAATAAATAATTAAAAAATAAATAAATAAAAATAAAAAGGTGAATGTCAGTGAAAATTTATACCTGAGGTTGTCCCCCAGCCTCCACAAGAAAGTGCACTCACGCGCATGCTCATCCATATATACACACACGCACCAAGTCATTCATTTTAGCTCATGATGCTGTAGTGGACTGGCTGATCCCCCCGCGACACATAGTAGGCATGGCCTCTAGGACAGCCAGAGCTGGCACATCCAAGATGGCTCCTCCCACAGATCTAGGGCTCTACAGGGATGGCTTCTGGGTGTTGACTGGGAAGTTCTCTGTCTCCATCCATGTCACCTGTTCATGAAGCTAGCTGGATTTCCTCACAGTGCAGTTGTCCTGGGTTGCTGGACTTCTTTCATGGAAGAGTGGGGGTGAATTGTGTCCTCACAACATTCACGTCCACCTCCTCAGGTGCGACCTTATTGAAAAGGGTTCTCTGCAGACGTAACTGGCTGAGCTGAGGTCACAGGGGACGGAAGGTGGCCTTAAATCCAGTGACTTGCAGGAACAGCAGAGGACACACAGAGAGGAAGGCCATGTGAGGCCATGTTGGGGTTATGATAATTCAAGCCAAAGAATGCCGCCGACTTCTGACGACGGGGCTCAGAAGCCAGGGAGAGACCTGGGGCAGAGTCTCCCTCTGAGCTCCAGCGACAGACGCTGATTTTTCGACTCCCAACTTTCAGGGCTGAAAGAACACATTACTGGCGTTTTAAGTCGTCCATTCTGTGGCCACTTGTTACGATGACCCTAAAAGCGGATACGTATGGGGTGACTGGGCTCCAGGGACCAAACAGAAGCTGCCAATCATCACAGAGGCCAAGCCCAGAATGGACACCACGACATCCACCGCACTCACTGGGGCCAGGACCGGCAGCTCCAGCAGGCGATCGTGACCTTGGAATGGCTAATTCTGTAGTTGACGTCAGTCGGTAGGCGAGTTGGCAGTGAGGCACGTTTTAAGATGTTTAGCAGAATCTCTGGCTTGGACCCACTAGATGTCAGTAGCACCCCCAAGAGATGACAAGCAAAAAAAAAAAAAATGTCCCCAGAGATTGTCCATTATTCCCTAGAGTGCAAACTCCTCCAGGGTTGAGAACTACTGGGCTGAAGAAGCCACAGGACACGTATCCTCTAGGGGGAAAGGTCACAGTAGCACATGGACACTGGGGGGCTCAGAGGGGGCACCGAGGACCATCCATCACTTCCGCATTTCCTTCGCTTGGCTTGGGACTTGCAGAACCCTCATTCTCCTGAGACCTGGGGGTCTGAGCCCACGACTGAGCCTTAGGAAGCGAGTCCCCAGGTGGGGTCAGCAGCTGTAACCTGAGCCAAATGCTCAGCGTCACCCGTGACTCTGGGTGTTGTGGGTGTGAGCCAGAGACATCCCAACCACCACCCAGCTCCCACCCCAGGGGAGAAGAGCGAGGCAGTTTGTCCTGGATGCTTGTTAAACTCAGACGTAGAAGACGCGGGTGCACAAGGATTCATATTGCACACGGCAAGAAGGACGCAGTGTCTGTGAGCAATACGGCAAGGGGGGTCACGATTCTCAGACTCCCCTGGCGTGGCAGAGCAGTTTAGGAGCCCTTGCTTGCCCACACCTTTGCTGGTAGCCCCAACCGTGTCTCGAGCTTGGGAGAGCCTCATCCCGCCCCCACTCCCAATTCTGACCCTGCTACAGTGACCGCAGGGCAGCTCGCTGCTGTCTGCATATGAGCACACAGTCTGGGCACTGTGCTTGTGCAGTCAGGCTAGCCTAGGGGAAGTGGCTTCAGATGGGCCTCGTTTCCTGTTCGTCCCTTACACAAAGGACACTGATTCAAAGGACAGGCTTTTTTTTTTTTTTTGGGCCTGGTTTTATTTATTTATTTATTTTTAATTTAGAGACAGAGAGAGAATGGGCATGCCAGGGCCTCAGCCACTGAACTAGAACTCCAGGCGCTTGCGCGCCACCTAGTGGACATGGGCGACCTTGCGCACTTGCCTCACCTTTGTGCGTCTGGCTTAGGTGGGATCTGGAGAGTAGAACATGGGTCCTTAGGCTTCACAGGCAAGCGCCTTAACTGCTAAATCATCTCTCCAGTCCCTTTTTTTTTTAAAGTAAATATTTTTTCTTTATTTATTTGAGAAAGAAGCAGATAAAGAATGGGCACCAGGGCCTCTAGCCACTGCAAACAGACTCCAGATGCATGTGGCACCTTGTGCATCTGGCTTTTGTGGGAACTGGGGAATCAAACCCCAGATCCTTAGTCTTCACAGACAAGCAGCTTAACCACTAAGTCATCTCTCCAGCCCACTTATTTTAAAATATATATTTATTTATTTTTCTCAAGCAGAGATAGAATGGGTACACCAGGGCCTCCAGCTGATGCAAACGAACTCTAGATACACATGCCACTGTGCATCTGACTTTACGTGGGTACTGAGGAACAGAACTCGGGTCATTAGGCTTTGCAGGCAAATGCCTTAGCAGCTGAGCCATCTCTCCAGCCATTTTCTTGGTTTTCAATTGATACGTTTCACATCTGCTCCTCTATAGCCACTGCCCAGACCCACACAGAGCCTTGCCATCACAATGAAGGGTCCCAAGTGCTCTTCTTCACTAATAACCCCATCCCCTCCCAGACTCCACGCTGTGACCACCATCCCGACTTTTATCACCACAGAGTGAGAGTACCTGTCCTATCATTTTATACGAATGACTCACATATTCTCTTTTGTACTTGACTCTTATCAGCCTCATTTTTTGATTGATTCCTGTAGTTGCATATAATCAATCATCATTTTTTATGAAAATAGTGGTGTTTTTATTGCTATGGTGAAGAACAGTTTGATTTACCAAATTGTTGTCAGCAAGTCGCATACTGCTGTTGACATCCAATACCAAAGTCATAGTCCCCTCCCTTCCCTTCTTCCTTCCCTCAGCTCTGGCCATGGCTTCCAGCACCCAATACACCTGCCTTTTTCCAGCAGCCCCTAAGGACTGTCTGGGCTAGTCAAACTGCATAACAACATTCTGACATTAGGCTGGGTATCATGGCCTGGGATCCAGGAGTTCAAAACCAGCCTGGGCTACAGAGTAAATTTAAGACCAGCATCTGGCCTTATATGGGTGCTGGGGAATCAAACCTGGGTCCTTAGGCTTTGTAAGCAAGTGCCTTTAACCACAGAGCTCCTCAGCCCCTCTGATTTTTTTTTAAAGATTTTACTTTTATTTATTAATTAGAGACAGAGAGAGGCAGGGAGAGAGTGAGAATGGGCGTGCCAGGGCCTCCAGCCACTGCGAACGAACTCCAGACGCACGAGCCACCATGTGCATCTGGCTAACGTGGGACCTGGAGAATTGAACTGGGGTCCTTAGGCTTTGCAGGCATGTGCCTTAACCACTAAGCCATCTCTCCATCCCCCTTTGATATTTAGCCTAGGCTGGCCTTGCATTTCCAGTCCTCCCGCCTCAGACTCCTGAGTGCTGGAAACACAGTTGTGCCATCTCTCGTGCTCCTGCTGGCAGTGGCCACCGTCGCCATGGTGACGCAGGCTGGGGGCAGAGTGCGGGAGGCTCTCTACCTCCACCGCCAAGAGCCACACCTGGCTCACGCAGGATGCTCCGAGGGACAAGCCCCTCCCCAGCGCACGGCTGCTCAGCTGCTGGCCACCACGCGGCCGGACTCCAGTTCCTTGTCCTGGCCCTCCCCACGCCCCCGGCACCTCCGCGAGACCGTGTCCCACTTCAGTCCCTCTTACCTCCCCAGAGCCACCAGGGCAACAGGCACTACTGTCCTAGAAACAGGGACACCAGCTCTGAGACCGCTGCCAGCTGCTACATGTTCGCTCGTGCAGTGGGCATAATACTGAGCTCTTTGAGTCCAGCACAAACTTCACTGTGTTTTGTATGTGCCTTGTACATACCGACTACAAGCAAGTCGCATTTGAATAGTTTTTGCATGTGTTTGGTGGTACTACAGTTTGAATGTGTCCTCCAAAAACTGCCTGTGTTGGAAATTTTAGTTCCTAAATGCACATGTTAATGGGCTTGGAGGAGGGGCCTTTGGGAGGTAATTAGGGTTGGCTGAGATGGTCAGTGGGACCCCATGATGACATTCGTGGCATTATAAGAAGAAGGCATGTATATCCAGGCTACTTTATGGGATATTGTTTATAATCATGGAAGTTGTCAATAAAAAGTAAATTTAAAAAAAAAAAAAGAAGAAGAAGGGATGGAAATGTAATTCAGTGGCTTCAAACTTGTCAAGTATATGTGAAGGCCAGAGTTTGATTGCCAACACTGAAAGAGAAGAGGAGAGAAAAGGAGAAAAGAGAAGAGAGGGGAGGGAAAAAGAAAGGAGAGGAAAGCAGAAGAGAGGAGAGGAGAGGGAAAGGAGAGAAGGGAAGGACTTTAAAAATTAAGAAATAGCAGTTAAGCCCTTGCCTGTGAAGCCTAAGGACCCCAGTTCGAGGCTCAATTCCCCAGGACCCACATTAGCCAGATGCACAGGGGGGCACATGCATCTGGAGTTCGTTTGCAGTGACTGGAGGCCCTGGCACGCCCATTCTCTCTCCCTCTCTCTCTCCCCCTCTCTTTCTCTCTCTGTTGCTCTCAAATAAATAAATAAAAATGAACAAAATTTTTTTTAAAAAGTTAAGAAAGCCGGAGTGGTGGCGCACGCCTTTAATCCCAGCACTCGGGAGGCAGAGGTAGGAGGATCACTGTAGTTCGAGGCCACCCTGAGACTACATAGTGAATTCCAGGTCAGCCTGAGCTAGAGTGAGACCCTACCTTAAAAAAAAAATTAAGAAGAGGGGGCTGGAGAGATGGCTCAGTGGTTAAAGGCACTTGCTTGCAAAGCTAGCAATCCAGGTTCAATTCCCTAGTTCCCACATAAAGGCAGATGTACAAAGTGGCACATGTGTCTGAAGTTCATTTGCAGCAGATGGAGACCCTGGCATGTCCGTTCTCTCTGTCTGTCTCTCGTCTCTCTCTCTGCTTGCAAATATATATATATATATATATATATATATATATATATATAATATATATATTTAATTAAGAGAGAAGAGAAGTTGACACACATACTTGCTCTGTGTCACCATCAGATGTCCTCTACCATATCAGATATATATATATATATATATATATATATAATATATATATATATATATATACAGAAGAGAGAGAGAGAGAGAGATGGATGTTGAAAATGAGGTTCAAGTCCACTAAACAAACACAAAAATTTGCTCCTGTTTCCTAGACACTTTATACACATAACCTCAAGGTCTACAATATTCTTACTAGTTTTATACATGAAAAAGTCTCACAGTGTAGAATTTTCCAACAGTGACATCACGTCGGTGCTCAGAAAGCACCAGATTTTAGAACAGTTTATATTTTAGATCTTTGTGTTTGTGTTAGAGGACGGGGGAGGATCACACGGGGTCACCGTGAGTGTGTAGAGGTCAGAGAACACCCTCAGGCTGTGGGTCCACGCCTTCCGCCGCCAGCTTCGGGATACTCCCGACTAGCCTGTCGTTGCCGTAGACGCACTGGGATCCTAGCTTTACGTGGGTTCTGGGGGTCTTAATGCTGGTCACCAGGTTTATGCAACAAGCACTTTGAATCACTGACCAACATGTATATTTTCAAATGTTGTACGCCAACAAAATTCTGTTTGCTCTGAAATAATGTGGGCGAACGATTCGTGCAGGAAAGAATATAACTATATTGCTCCACTCCACTCAGTCCAACGTAAATCAGTTTAACACACACACGGTTTCCATTGGCACCCCCCTCTGTGTCTCTCTCTAGCCCAGGTCCCTGTCTTCTCCTCCCTAGGCAGCAGTGATCAATGATTATCATTTCTATTCATAATCAAAAATAATCTATTACATGTGTAAACTGTCCCCAAACTAATATAATATTCCTTTGCATGTTTAAACATTCATATTAATTTCTCACATTGTAAATGTCCTCTACTCATGAATCTGGGATATGTACAATGCTATCTGCAGGTAAGCTATCACGGTTGTAAGAACTTACTGGAACAATCCTTGTCTATAATTAGAGGTGTCTGGAATGTGATAAGCACTTGACCTCAACTGCCACGATCATCAGTGTTACTGTTTGCCATTATTTTTATGCCCATTTAGTTATTCATTTTGATGTTTTCAAATATTTTATTTAAGCCAGGCATGGTGGTTCACACCTTTAATCCCAGAACTTGGGAGGCAGAGGTAGGAGGATCGCTATGAGTTCAAGGCCACCCTGAGACTACATAGTTAATTCCAGGTCAGCCTGGACCAGAGTGAGACCCTACCTCGAAAAACCAATATATATATATATAATATATGAATATATGTGTATATATATGTATATATATACACTATTTATTTGAGAGAGAGAGAATGGGCACGCCAGGGCCTCTAGCCACTGCAATTGAAATCTAGACATATACCCCATCTTGTGCATCTGGCTTAGGTGGGTACTGAGGGACCGAATTTGGGGGTCTGTAGGCTCACTAGGCAAGTGCCTTAACCACTAAGCCATCTCTCCAGCACTATTTTGATGTTTTTGAGACACAGTCTTTCTATACACTACGAGTTATCCTGCCTTGGGCTCCTGAGTACTGGGGTTACAAGTGTGCAAGCCATGCCCAGCTTCTGATTACTTTTATGTTTTTGAAACAGGTCTCACATAGTCCAGGCTGGCCTCAGACTTACTATTTAGCCAAGAATGACCTTGAGCTCCTGATCTTCCTTCCCCTAACTTCCAAGTTCTGGGATTACAGGCATGTGCCATTCCACCAGGAGCCTTTTTGTTTTTCAAGGTAGGGTCTCCCTCTAGCCCAGGCCGACGTGGAATTCACTGTGTAGTCTCAGGCTGGCCTTGAACTCATAGCACTCCTCCTACCTCTGCCTCCTGAGTGCTGGTATTAAAGGTGTGCACCACCACGCCCAGTTTAATATCATTATTATTGTTGTTGTTGTTGTTGTTGTTATCTACATTCTTACCAGAGGGATCAGAAGTCAGGCACAGAGCTGCTGACCAAAAAAGGGGAATGATAGCATCCTCTCAAATGGAAGCTATGATGGGGACAGTGAGCTCGGCGGCTGTGGCAGGGATTTGAATGTGTCCCCAAGGTTCAGTCCTCAGCGGCACAATGGAGGTGATGGAACCTTGAAGAAGTGGCAGCTCATGGGAAGTAACCAGGACATTGAAGGTGTTGCCTTTGGAGTGTTAGTGTACTCCCTCTGAGATCCCAGTTCATTCTTAGTTGATAATAAAAGAGCAAGCCTAATCCTGAAGCCCTCTGGCTTCCTGTCTCATTGTGGGATCTCTTCAGTAGCCACCCAAGACTCTCACCAAAGGATTCTTGATTTAGATTTGCAGCCTTCAAAATAACGAGCCGGGGCTGGAGAGATGGCTTAGCAATTAAGAGTTTGCCTGTGAAGCCTAAGGACCCCGGTTCGAGGCTCAACTCCCCAGGACCCAAGTTAGCCAGATGCATAAGGGGGCGCACGCGTCTGGAGTTTGTTTGCAGTGGCTGGAGGCCCTGGCATACCCATTCTCTCTCTCTCTCTCTGTCTCTCTCTCTCCCTCTCCCCATCGCTCTCAAATAAATAAATGAATAAATAAATAAATAAATAAATAAATAAAATAAAATAAAATAACGAGCCAGGACTGAGGAGATGGCTCAGCATGAAAGGTGCATGCTTGCTTGCAAAGCTTGTGGGCCTGGGTTCAATTCTCCAGTACCCACATAAAGCCAGGTGCACAAAGTGGCACATGCGTCTGGAGTTCCTTTGCAGTGGCAAGAGATCCTGGGGCTCCTATATTCTCCCTCTCCCCTTCCTTTCCTCCCCATCTCTGCTTGTAAATAGAAACAAAAACAAGATTATGAGCTCCATCAACACTTGCTGCATTAAGTCAGAAGCTCAGCTGCAGCTGCCCAGCTGATACCCCTGGGTAGCTCTGCCCATCCTTGACTTTGCTGACATGACTCTTTGCTATCTAGTCAGAAAACGCTATCCTCCTGCCGGAACTGAAACTCACAATAGACAGAAGACACCTCTCATAATAAACACCACAGCACCCCAAATTCAGCAGGCTGGAAGTGCCCCCACACCCGTGGGAGTGTGTGGACAAGTGTTGACGGTGATCAGAACCAGAGGCAAGTGCCTCAAGGTGTGACCAAGAACCTCGGTCCCACTGCAGCCTCCCATATTCCACCCCAGGCTTCTGACCCGTCACCTGGTTCTCACCCATCTCCTTCTGTTCTGAGTGCAATTTGCATGCAATAGCTTTCTCTGAACTCCACGGTGCTTCCCAGTGAATTATGAAGCTGGGTTGGGGGCGGGGGGCAGAGACCTCCTTCAGTAACCAGCTGAAGTGAGAGTGGTCTGGGGGCCCTCGAACTTGTGGCCTGTGTGTGAAGTGAAGGGGGCTTTAGAGGTTGTTTCCTTGGTCTTTGCTGACCCCACAGTCTCAAGGCACAAACCCTCTTCTTTGTTTTTATTCACTTTCTCTCTCTCTCTTCCTCTACTTTCCTGTTTTTCTTTTTGAGACAGGCATTGCTGTGTAGCCAGGGATTATGATCCTCCTGCCTCTAGTTGCCCAGTGCTGGGAGGGGTTACAGGTGCGCGCCATCATATCCAGCTTCTTCAAGCTTTTTGAGGGGCTCCGTATTATTCTGTCTGTTGTTGCTGCCATAATAAAATACTTGAGGCAGGTTAGCTTTATAAAGAAGAGCAGTTCATTCAGCTCTTAGTTTTGGAAGCTCAAAGATGGGAGACTCCCACTGACTTGAGCTCTGGTGAGGAGGCATCCAGGTGGAAGAAGGCATCCTGATAAGAGCACCCTCAGAAGTGAGCATGGGAGGAGGTCACATCACACCCCTGGAAGTCGGGAGAGCCATTCTAGGTCCGGCTTGCTATCATAAAAACTCCCCCTTGCAGGAGCTCAGAGTTCCACAAGAGTTAGCTATTTAGTCCCTCAATCCCAAGGACCGCTTCCCCCAGTGACCTAAGGATGCCCCACATGTGGCTCCACCTCTCACAGGTGCCAACTCCCCTGAGACCCAGGCCTTCTACACGTGACCCCTCCGGGACAAACCAGTGAAACTGGAGCAGCCGCCCCACCCCCGGCCTCCCTTCCCTAAACACCTGCAGGACACTGATTCATCTTGTCCACTCCTGGGCAGCATATGAACCCCTTACAACACCCCATCTAGTAGCCACCTGCCCTCAGCTGCCATCTCTCTAGGGCTGGGGAACCCAGTCTTTTTCACTGCGTGAGGCCAGGTGGCTCAGTGGGGAGAGTCCAGGCTGTGGGCTCAGTCTTGACTCTGCCCTCCCCTCCCCTCTTTGTGGTACCCGAACCACTCATTGCATCTCTCCAAGCCTTCATTTCCCCATCTTTAAAACCAACGGGCCAATGCCCACTGTGTGGCGTTACCGCCAAGCGTGAATGATAAGGGTCAGAGCACACGTCTCACGTGCCCGTGCTACAGTGGGTTGTTCCAAGTGCTTTAGTTGTATTTTCAGTGAGCTCATCGTCTCCCTAGAAAAGAAAGCTAAACCAACTCAACATGTGAGGGGGCAGAATGGGGATTTGAACCAGCAACCTGACTGCAGAACATGCTGCTTGCTGTTCTGGCCCGGGGAAAGGGTGTGAAGGGTTAACACATAGCACACGAAGCAGGTGAGTAAGACAGGAAGAGAAGAGAAGAAGGGTCTGGTCCCATTGACACAAGCCAGGAAGACCTGCATGTCACAGCTCAGGCACTGTTTCTGAGTCACACAGGGCTGTGGCAGGCTCCCATAGAAATGTGTTAAGCCTGGCACCTCCAAAGGTCTTCACTGGGCTGGTGTCTGCCAGCATAGCTGGGTCTTCTAAGAGGGACAGAACATTGCTTCTAGCCACAGATCTTAGTTCCCAGCCCTTCCTGTTCTCTGCTCCCAACACAGTGGCCGATAATCATAGACCATAGCAATGTCCATGAGAGGTATTTTATTTATTTATTTAAGAGAGAGAGGCAGATAGAGAGAAAAAACGAGTGTGCCAAGGGCCTCTAGCCACTTCATATGAATTCCAGATGCATGTGCCACCTTGTGCATCTGGCTTACGTGGGTCCTGGAGATTCGAACCTGGGTCCTTAGGCTTCACAGGCAAGCACCTTAATCGCTAAGCCATCTCCCCAGCCCACATTGTCCATTATTAGTTCCCAGCTGACAAACTGCCTTAAATGAATCCAAGGCAGGAGTTAAGCTAGACTTCCCAGAGCTGCCAGAGGCCAAGACTGGAAGGGGAGGCACCTGCCAGGCTGTGTCCCGGGCCTCAGCCACCAGAGGATGCCCAATTGCAACCAGCCTTACCTGGTTCACATTGTCTAAGTAAGAGCTCGGGAAACCAGCCAGCAAGGTTTCAGCTGTCATCCCCACAGCCCCACAACTCAAGTCGGTCTTCGAGGACAAATGCCCGCTGGGCGGGCTGCCTGCCCTCTTCCCCTCCAGAGGTTTCATCAAAGCCTTTGTCAGTAAACCAGTTCCATCTTCCCACTGGTCCATTTCCCTCCAGAGGTCTCCAAGCTTGCCCTTCCCAGGAATGACAGGAGCATCTCCTGGCGTTCTTATCCTCCTCACCACCCAGACTCGATCTCATTCGGTTGTAATAGCTGCAGGCCGGCGAGGCCCGGGAGCAGAAACGAGTCTTCTTGGTGAAAAGGGAAACTGAGGCACAGGAAGAGGGAGGAGGGCAGCCAGAGGCCCAGTAAGTTGACAGAGGCTCTGGGGAGGGAACCGGTACTCCCGAGGACCTATCTCTGCGCTCAAGCTTACTGGTGAGCTGATGAGGGACCCTGTCCTCCTGCCCTCTACCTGGCCACCAGCTGGGCGGGAACCTCAGTGGTCAGCGCTCATTCCCAAACAAGCCAGAGAACCGCGTCCCTCCACAGATCCACTGTGGATGAGCCCAGGCATGCCTGGCGCGGAGTCTGTGCGGGGTTCTTTACTGCATAGCTGGTTCACTATCGTGACCCTTTGGGGCTTCTCAGCCCCTCCATGAAAATGCAAGAGGGCATGACAATACTGGCATGTTATCACATGACACAAGTCTCCATTTGCCAGCTTCTTTCTACAGATGAACTTTACATGAGCTTCAGTTTTTTAAATTTTTTTGTTTATTTTATTTATTTATTTGAGAGAGACAGAGAGCAAGCTGGTGGCCAGGGAGAGAGAGAGAGAGAATGGGCGCGTCAGGGCCTCCAGCCACTGCAAGCGAGCTCCAAACGCATGCGCCCCCTTGTGCATCTGGCTCACGTGGGTCCTGGGGAATCAAGCCTCGAACTGGGGTCCTTAGGCTTCACAGGCAAGCGCTCAACTGCTAAACCACCTCTCCAGCCCTGAGCTTCAGGGTTGTTGTCTTTTGTTGTTGTTGTTGTTGTTTCGAGGTAGAGTCTCGCTCTAGCCCAGGCTGACCTGGAATTCACTCTCTAGTCTCTGGGTGGCCTCGAACTCACGGCGATCCTCCTACCTCTGCCTCCCGAGTGCTGGGATTAAAGGTGTGTGCCGCCATGCCCGGCTGAGCTTCAGTTCTTAACATAACCCTCGCTCCAACCCCAGAAGGTAGGCAGTGCCACCCCCCTTTATACATGAGAAAGCTGCGGCTCTGGGAAGTAAAGTGTCCGAGCCGAGATAAGAGTCCCAGGACTTCCGCCTGAAAGGGAGGCTCTTGTTGCTGCCATGTTACTCAGAGAAAAGACTCCACCCCATGTCTACGGCCTGAGCCTCCTCCACACCCGAAGCTCCTCAGCTACCCTTCAAGAGGCATTATGGGAGCATCTTTAGAGAGAGAGGACATGACTCAGCAGGACCCACTGTCCCTCCAGCCTCTCCCACCCTCGCTCAGCCAGCCCCTCACCCTGGGCCCATAGACACACACCACAGGCCAGCCGGAGCTGTGAGCAGATGCGGGTTTATTATTGTACAGACTTCCCGAACCCTCCTCAGCCCAAGCCATCATCCCCGGTAGCTCTGATAGGCACAGGCTCGTCCCCGGCCCTGGACCAGACACTCACACCAGCACAGTGATGTGAGCCGAGGTCTGAAGCCCTTGAGCCCCGAGCATCTCCCACCCACCCCCTCGTTCCACAGAGTCCAGAAAACCCAAGCACAGAGGCAGAGCCATGCCCACGCTGGCGGGGCCAGGAGCAGCTGCAGGCGTCTCTCTGCAGGTCAGAGTTCCAGCCAAGCCACCAGGCCCCAGCAGGGCTGGAAACAGCAAGTGTGAAGCTGGGAGGGAAGGTTGGGGAGGATTGGGGGGGAAGGGAGGGAGGAAAGCTGACTCCAAACACCCAGGTCCCATGGTGCCGGCTACCACGCCCAAATCCCAGAGGTCCAGAGAAATGAAGGCAGATCTGCAGCAGCTCCCTTGGCTGGTAGCTACACCCGCTTCCCCAGGCTGGAGGAGCCTGGAAGCCCTGTCCTTCCCTCCTCCTTGGGGCAGGGAACCAACCACAAGCCCTGGACCCCCACATCGCACCCGGTAAACTCAAGGGCCCAGACACTTGGTGTGGTGCACGCATCATTAAGTGAGGTGCACGCAGATATCATACTGCATATTGCAGGCTCATGTTCACTGCATGGGCACGCTGCCCCCATCGGGAGCCCAGACCTGCTCCTCTCTGGCTGGGCTTCCATGCCATGCTTCCCTGAGTCTGCAGGGGTGCTGGTGGGGAATGGGGACAAGCCAATTCATAGTATGTATCACAGTAGCTGTCATTCTCACAACCCGGGGCTCCTGTGCAATGACCCAGGCCACACCAGCATCACCAAAATGCATCCCCAGGTTCAGGCTCAGACACACTCAAAATCAGGGGCCATTACCGCCGTGCCTTGCTTTCTTCCCACCCCAACCCCAACCCCAACGTGGGCCCCTGCTTGGTGGCTTCCTAGCCAGAGGCTCCAACTGCTCAGGTCTCCCCTGCTGCTGGTCCAAAGGGGATGCTAACTGGGACTGGCAGCAGAACGCTGCCTGCTTGGATATTCACGTGAGCTCGCCCACTTCACCTGCTGCTCTCCAGATCATCTGTAAGTGAGGGACAGCTTGGGCTGGGTAGGACTGCATTCCCCTCGGTTTCCCAGGTGTCCTTAAGCCCACCAGGCAAAGGGCTAAAGTGGGGGTGGGGTAGGGGGAAACAGGAAGAGATTTAATATTCATATCTTGCTTAGGTGACTTCTCTTAAAACACACAAAAGCCCAGGGAGGGGTGAAGGTGGGGGCAGGAGCAGGTCAGGGGGCTCAGGAGAACAAGGCTCTTCCCTCGTGGGCAGAGGGCTCCTGACAGAGACCAGGCATTCTCTTCCTCTGGCGCGCTGGCAGCCAGCATGGGCCCACAGGAGGCCTGCTTAAGCGTCCTCGGCGTGGATGTGAGCAGGGCCCAGGGCTTCGGGTCCACAGTCCGCTCCTCCTTGGTCGCCCACCTGGCTTTGCAGAATGATGGGTCCTGGCATCCTCGGTGAAAGTCCTGGCTCTGCAGGCAGAAAGCACCAGGGTCAGAGAAGGAAGAGAAGTTCAAGTCCAAGGCTGAGCCACAAGCAGGGCAGGGCTCAGGCGTCAGGCTCCGCCTTCCCTCCGCGGGGAATTGAACGCAGGCCTCTCTCCGCCCACCCCCTCATCTGGCCTGCTCCCCCCTCCTCCTCTACTGTCATCTGGCTCGCTCCTCTTCATTCTTTGGTCCTCAGAGTCATCACAGGTAGGGCTCCCAGGTGCCTGGTGAGGCTGATGTGACACTGGGAACCCTCAGTACTCAGCATTCGACCCCAGGGCTGCACCTGCTAGGCTAATACCGCCATTGGCTATTACATGTGATAACACAAGGACTCCTCCCTCTCTCCAGGGACTTCCTGAGAACCTCCAGCTCACACTAAGCTGGGACTAAAGAAGGTCTGCTGGAGGGGATGGCAGGGGGCAGGAACTCTGCTAGCTAGACAAGCTCAGGACTCAGCTCCAAGGCTAGTCCTACAAGAAGGTTCTATCCGAGACCACCGAAGGACACTGTAACCCAGCCCAGCCCCTAATTCCACCCAGGGCTCGGGGGAGGAAAATGTAGTTTGCTCCAGCTAGTAGAGGAAAGGCATGGGAACAAGGCCAGAGGAATAAAGACTGGCCTAAGAGCCCAGGGTACCTACAACCCAGGTGAACAGCCATCTCCCCTCCTTCCACAAGGGGGCGTTACAGGAACTGTTTTGCTTGATGAATGAACTACGAAGTTTTCTCACAGTGGGCTCGGAGACAAGGGTTCATTCTCACTTTCTTTTTTTAAATTATTAAATATTTTCATTTATTTATTTGAGAGAGAGAGAGAGAATGAGAGTGCCGGGTCCTCCAGCCGCTGTAAATTAACTCCAGATGCATGTGCCACCTTGTGTCAGCTGGCTTATGTGGGTCCTGGGAAATCGAAGCATGGTCCTTTGGCTTTGCAGGCAAGCGACGTAACCGCTGAGCCATCTCTCCAGCCCTCATCTCACGTTCTAGGGTGGAAGTGAGGCCCTGCTGCCCCGCCTCCGACTCCCCACTGGACATCTGTTAAAGAAGGAAGGGCGCCCCTGGCCCAGTGCCAAGCAGGCCGGTACTCCGCAAAGTGGGGCTTGGAGTGTGTGTGACCACACGCATGTGGGGGACAGGTGATGGAGTGATGTGCACCCCCACACTCTGGAGAATGGACATGCCCAGTGCCCAGCCCGCCCCCTCCTTTCACCATTTTAAGTGCCCAGCCTCCATCCTCCAGCCCCACCTGGTAGACGAGGGTCAAGTCAGCAGGTGAACAAACAGAATGGCCAAGCCGATGTTGAGAAGGATCACCATGCAGATGAGGACCGTGTTGGGCACCTGGAGGCAGGGAGAGAGGCCGCCTGAGTCCCCGGAAGCTCCAGACACCCCCTCCCAGGTCACAAAGGCAGAGGGGCAGCTAATTCCGGAAGGACCCTCCTGCGAGCATTCACTGCTGGATCCCACAACCTAGGGGAACCAGACCACGATGGCCTGGAGAATTATTGGAATTGACCCCAACCCCCAGGACCCAAAAAGGGACATGGATATGTCGCAAAACATCATCGTTGACTTCACTTCTATTGCTGGGGTTCCTGGTCCCCAGTTCCCATGCGCTAAGAGGTCCAGAACCGAAGCCCCGAGGGGTCCTTCCTCCACCCCCTGGAAGCCCTTGCTGTACCCTGGACAGATGCGGCAGGTGCCCAAGCAAACGGTCCCAGACCTGGCAGGGGCAGCTTGCTGCTCCAACTCCTGAGAACAGCCTCAGGAGGGTAGCGTGCCAGGTGCCAAGGTACGGTCCCGGGGGTGGGGAGGGTCACCCTGCCCTGTCATTTGTCCTGTGCGGGTCGCGGGTATTCCACAGCGACTGGATTGGCGTCGGCCCTATCCAGCTTCCGTTCCCACGCCCCTCACCTCCTCCACCTCCACCTCGGCCTCGGCCGCCAGCGCCGCCTCCTTCCGGGCCTTCTTCTTGGCGCCCGCCTTGGTCAGCCCTCGAGCCTCGGTCTTGCGGGCCTTGGCCTTGGGCTCGGCCCGGGGGACGATGGGCTTGGGCTCTAGCTTGGAGGGCGTCTGGGGCGCGGGCTCCGGGCTCCGGGGCGCGGGGGTCTGCTCCGGGGCGGTGGCCGGGGACGGCGGCGCGGAGTCGGGGCCGGACGCCTGGGGCTCGGGCTCGGGCTCGTCGTCCGGGGGCGGCGGCGCGGGCGGCCCGGTGCGCACGGCGTAGCTGTGATAGCCGCGGTACATGGCCACCTCGGGCTCGGGCGCGGGCGCGGGCGGCGGCCGCAGCGCCTCGATGGCCATGTGCTCCGAGGAGGGCCGCGCGGGGCTGCGGCGACCCGCGCCCTCGGCCGGCGTCGGCGGCCCGCTGCCCTCGCCGCCCGGCTCGCCGTTCCACGCGCCCGGGGCCAGCAGACCGTCCTGGGACTGCGCGGGCCGCGGCCGCTTGGGCTGCGGGGGCGTGGCGGCCGGAGACGGGGAGCCGGCCTCCCCCGGCCGCGGGGTCTCGCGCTCGTGCAGCTGCGGGCTCTCGCGGGGCCGCCCGGGCAGGACGCCCGCGCCCGCGCCCCGCCCGGGCTCCAGCAGGCTCTCCGAGTTGTCCAGGATCTCCTGCAGCAGCCGGCGCTTCTGGTACTCCGGACCTGTCGGGGACAGCACAGGGGATGCCTGGTTTAATCTCGGAGCATCCCGGGCCTCGGGCACCGGGCTGAGGGTCATTTTAATTTATTTTCTTTATGTATTTATTAAACAGAGAAAGAAGGGGAGAGAGGGAGAGAGAATGAGCGCTCTAGGGCCTCCAGCCACTGCAAACGAACTCCAGATGCATGTGCATCTGGCTGACGTGGGTCCTGGGGAACCGAACCTGGGTCCTTTGGCTTTGCAGGCAAACGCCTTAACCGCTAAGCCATCCCTCCAGCCCTCATTTTAATTTTTGAAAAATATTTTATTTATTCGCTTATTTGAAAGAGAGAGAGAGAAAGAGAATGGGCACGCCTGGGCCTCCAGCCACCGCAAACGAACTCCACACGCATGTGCCCCCTTGTGCATCTGGCTGACGTGAGTCCTGGGGAATCGAACTGGGGTCCTTAGTCTTCTCAGGCAAACGCCTTAACCGCTAAGCCATTTCATTTCCCCAGCCCTCATTTTAATCTTTTTTATAATTTTATTTATTTGAGAGAGAGAAAGAGGCAGACAGAGAAAGAGAGAATGGGCACATCAGGGCCTCCTGCCACTGCAAATGAACTCCAGACGCAGGCGCCGCCATCTTATGCATCTGGATTAAGTGAGTACTGGGGAATCGAACCTGGGCCCTTTGGCTTTGCGGGCCATCTCCGTGCACTTAACGTTGTGGAGATGAAGAAAGGGGGGTTGGATGCCCTCCCCATCCTCACACAGCAAAGAACTGCGACCGTGCGCTAGCGTCACCGATCTCTGGATCCCCTCGTCTGAAAATGGGCCTAATCGACTGTTTCATAAATGGTATCGGAAGGATTTAAATGAGAAGATGCTTGGAGCTTCCAGTCTGTGCTGGTGTTGCTCTTCCCGAGCCCAGCAGGGGGCGCGCCGCGATCGGGAGACGCGGGTCCTCCAGGGCACAGACTGCTCCCAACTCTTTCCATGATCTAGTGTTCCTCTGGCCCGCGTGCTATGGCCAGACCGTGTCGCACACATAAATGCAGGTCTCTGCCATCAATAGCCAGCGCAGCCGCAGAGCTCTGCCGAGAGCAGTCTGTGTCCCAGCCTAGGTCCCCTCCTCACTCTACCTCATCCCAAGCGCCGTTCATGTAGCTCACCCATGCCACTGCTCCTTCATTCTGTGCCATTGCACCCGTGGTCCTCTCTCGATCCACCCAACACTACCTGCGCAGCAGTTCTCTAAGGGTCGTCCCAGACTGGCCACCCTCTTGGGAGATGCCATTAGTGGGCCCCATACCAGAACGTCTGAACCTGGAACTGGGGAGTGGGCCCACAGTCCACATCGAATATAAGTTCCACAGCCCTGATGTGGCCTTTAAAATTAGGCTTCAAAGGCCTCCCCTACAGGGAGCCTTCCCTAACACCTCCCAGTACCGAGATGGTTAGATAGTTCCTGTGAGCCCCGGGGCCCTGTTCTGACCAGGTACATGCTGGACTCTGCCCCTGTGTGGCACCTCAAGCTCACTGTCACCTTCACATAAATTAGTCCATGCGCAAAAAGTGGGCCCTGTTCCTATGCCCATGTCCCAGCACAGGAGTTGAGGGTAACATTTACCTTGCGCAAGGCCCCGCAGCTAGTGAGTAGCAAGGTGAGGATTTGAACACATGAGTCTGTGCCTAACCCAAGGCAAAGCTGTGTAACTCCCTGATCCTTCCTGATTATGAATCCCAGTCAAGCCCAGTATGGGGCCCAACACATAAGCAGTGCCCAGCTGCAGGCGCCCCCTGTACCATGCCCCACAGTTTCCAGAACTCACCACGAGCCCACTTAGGCATCTCCACTTTCCAGCAAGCGAGGGGACGTACCCAGTCAAGGACTTCCCTCCCCACACCTCCTCCCTGGCTGGCCTACCTGGCTGGTAGAAGTCTGGAGCCAGCTCCCTGGCCAACGTTCGGGCAATGTTGGACTCCTGGTTGGCAGCTATGGCGGCCTGTTCTGCTGCCTCAGCCTTGGCCTTGGCATGGCTTGTCCTATGGAGACAACATGGCAAAAGACTTTGGATCCACCAGAAAATCAGCCCTCTGCCTCTCCTCCCAATGTTCTGTGTGTCAACTCAGACAGCACTCTCACTTGGGCTGTCAATAAATATCACCCAGCCCCATGGCCCAGACTATCGGGCACTTCCTACACCATTTCCTCTGGCTTTAGGGCACACAGATAGACTGCACTTCCCAGCCTCCCGTGTAGTTAAGTGTGGTCAGGTAGCCGCATTCCTTCTGGTCAATGCATTGTGACAAGACCTGATCCATAAAACCATATTCTCTGTTGCTTGTTAAATGCAGACAAGGGCAAGGTCCCGGAATAGGGTGTTTAATTTCTTTTGTATCACCTACCCCTCACCCAGTGTTCAGCAGGCTGATGAAACCTATGGACCCTTTCTGGAAATTATGTTTTAAAATGCATAAAACAGATAAGATAGTTACAAAGAGCTGCAACTAAATGACACATTGTTACCAAAATGTTTTTTTTTAAAGATATATATTTTTTAGATATTTTATTCATTTATTTGAGAGAGGGAGAGAGGCAGATAGAGAGAAAGAGAATGGGTGTGCCAGGGCCTTTAGCCACTGCAAACAAACTCCAGATGCATGCACCCCCTTGTGCATTTGGCTTACGTGGGTCCTAGGGAATCAAACTAGGATCCTTAGGCTTTGCAGGCAAATGCCTTAACCACTAAGCCATTTCACCAGCCTTCCCCCAAATTTTTTAAAATATTTTATATGCTTGAGAGAATTAGAATGAGTATGGGCGCACCAGGGCCTCTTACCACTTCAAACAAAATCCAGATGTGTGTGTGTGCCACTTTGTGCATCTGGCTTTACGTGGGTACTGAGGAATCAACCCCAGGCCATCAGGCTTTGCAGGCAAGCACCTTTGATCACTGAACCATCTCTCCAGCCCCCCTCCCCCCCCAAAAAAATATATATAATTTTTTTAGAGAGAGAGAGAAAGAGGCAGACACAGAGAGAGAGAGAATGGGTGCACCAGGGCCTTTGACCACTGCAAACGAACTCCTGATGCATTCACCACCTTGTGTATCTGGCTTACATGGGTCCTGGGGAATCAAACCTGGGTTCTTTGGCTTTACAGGCAAGTTCCTTAACAGCTGAGTCATCTCTCCATCCCCCCAAATTAAATGTATGTGTGCTAAAGGGCGTGTGTGGAGGTCAGAGGACAACTTCAGGTGTGCCTTACACTTCCTTTGAGGCAAGGTCTCATGTTCACTGTGGCTTTGGCTGGCATGGCAGGTTCCTGGGCTTCAGGCAAAGTCTATCTCTGCCTCCTTCTCACCCATAGGCATGGCTGGGATTACACACGCCTGCCACAGCATTAAGCCATTTTCACATGGGTGCTGGGGTCCCGAACTCAGGTTCTCATGTTTGTGCAGCAAGTGCGTCATCCACTGAGCTTTCTCCCCAGCTCCACTATCAAAGTATTTGTAATATGATCATGTGTATCTACGTTTAGTAATGTATTATAAAATATCTACCAGGTCTACTAACTACAATAATTTAAAAGTATAAATGACCAGGCATGGTGGCTCACACCTGTAATCCCAGCATTCCAGAGACTGTGGCAAGAGAACAACCATGGGTTCAAGGACAGGTGGGGCTACGGTGTGAGGCCTTGTGTCAACAAAGCACCCCCCCCCCCCGGGGACTGGGGAGGTAGCTCAGCTGGTAAAGTGCTTGCCTTGCAAGCATGAAGGCTTGAGTTCTATCCCCAAAACTCACTTGAAAAAGCCGGGCGTGGTGGCACAGGCTTGTAATCCCAGCGCCAGGAAGAACACAGAAGGCTTCCTGGGACTCGCCAGCCAACCAGTCTAGCCTACTTGGCAACTTCCAGGGCAGTGAGAGACCCTGTCTCAAAAAAATAAATGACGGTGCCAAAAAACAGCTCCTGAGATTGTCCCCTGGCCTTCACACACACACACACACACACACACACACACACACACACACACACACACAGGCACATACACACATACCCCCCACCCCCCAAAAAAATCTCCATCCCAAGTATAAGCTGAGCATAAAAGATATTTCAAGGATATTTGCAGCAACAGTATTGTGACATGAAAATGTGTAATCTGTCTTGGTGACAAAAGTTACAGATACTGGGCTGGAGAGATGGCTTAGCGGTTAAGCACTTGCCTGTGAAGCCTAAGGACCCCGGTTCGAGGCTCAACTCCCCAGGACCCACGTTAGCCAGATGCACAAGGAGGCGCATGCGTCTGGAGTTCGTTTGCAGTGGCTGGAGGCCCTGGCGTGCCCATTCTCTCTTTCTTTCTCTCTATCTATCTGCCTCTTTCTCTCTGTTGCTCTCAAATAAATAAATAAATAAATATTTTTAAAAAAATAAAAAATTAAAAAAAAAGTTACAGATCCTGCTATAGGGTTACACCTACTTCCATAATTGAAGGAAACTCTAGATTTCAGTTAGCCCATGGAGTGGACGCTTTGGGTGCCCTGTTCAGTCCCCTGATTGGGCAGATGTACCCAGGCCCTCACTGCCATAAGAGGGCTCATGACTCAATGCTACCCCGGCAGACTACCACCAGCAAAGCCACTGTGAGCCAGAACCGGAAAGGCCCCTGGCCCTGCCCCAGGCAGTCCACCCCAGACTGGTTGACGCCAGCCCTCTCCCTCTGAGCCCAAGTATGGAGTCCCCTGCCCGTGTTCAGGCCAAGCCTTGCTAGGAGATGGGGGCATCATTCCTTCTGTCTGATTCCCACCCCCCCCCAACACTCCACTGAGGCCCATGGGCGAGGGTCTCCTCAAAGGTTCTCAGCCTGTTAGGAGAAGGCGAAGCAGAAGTAACTGGGGCAGGCGGAGGGACAGGGACTCTTCCTCATGGTCTTTTTTTTTTAAAGGTTTTTTGTTGTTGTTGTTTATTTTTATTTATTTATTTGAGAGCAACAGAGAGAGAGAGAGAGAATGGGCTCACCAGGGCCTCCAGCCACTGCAAACAAACTCCAGCCACGTCGCCCCCTTGTGCATCTGGCTAACGTGGGTGCTGGGGAATGGAGCCTCGAACCGGGGTCCTTAGGCTTCACAGGCAAGCGCTTAACCACTAAGCCATCTCTCCAGACCCCTCATGGTCTTTAGACTGTCTTTCACCAGCAGGGTTATAAATAAGGTTGGTGGTTCTGGAACAGGGTGGGGCCATCACCCAGCAGAACCACTTGGGGGAGCATCCACATGCCCCGCCCCCACCCCCTTTCCTCACTCCCGAGCTGCTTGGTTATAGCTGGCCATGCCTCCCTGCTGTCCCCACCCCACCCCCACCCCCTCCGCAGACATTGGTGGCTCTGTAGACTCCAGGCCTTGGCTTGGGCTATTCACTGGCCTGGAATGCTCTTCTTCTCCTTCCACACTCCCAGCCTTAAAAGGCCCCCTCAAGACACATCTATACACTGGTTCTTTTATTTGGCGGGGTGGGGGTGGATTCTCAAGGTAGGGTCTTAGTCTAGCCCAGGCTAAACTGGAATTCACTATGTAGTCTCAGGTTGGCCTTGAAGTCACAGTGATCCTCCTACCGCTGGCCCCCTAAGGTCTGGGATTAAAGGTGTGTGCCACCATGCCCAGCTCAGTTTATTTATTTATTTATTTACTTATTTATTTATTTATTGTTAGAGAGAGGAAGAAAGAGAGAGAATTGGCACATCAGGGCCTCAGCCAGTGCAATCAAATTCCAGATGCTTGCGCCACCTAGTGGGCACGTGGAACCTTGCACTTGCCTCATCTTTGTGCCTCTGGCTTAGGTGGGATCTGGAGAGTGGGACATGCGTCCTTAGGCTTCGCAGGTAAGTGCCTTAACCACTAAGCCGTCTCTCCAGCCCTCAGTTCATTTATTTAATAACACATTGTGGAGTGTCTGTCATGTATGAGACCCTGTTCTGGACATCTTAGACACAAGTGCTGACACAGCATCCCTGGGAGCTGACATGCCAGCAGAGGGCTCAGCGAATCCAGACCCTGCTTGGTTTTGTTTCACCCTAAGAATATTTATTTCATTTTTAATATTTAAGTTAGAGAGAGAGAATGGGCATGCCAGAGCCTCCAGCCACTGCAAACAAACTCCACATGCATACTCCACCATGGACATCTTGCTTACATGGGTTCTGGGGAACTGAACCTGGATCCTTTGGTTTTGCAGGTAAGCGCCTTAACTGCTAAGCCATCTCTCCAGCCCCTTACTTCATTTTCAAATAGCTGGGGGGAGGAGGAGGAGGAATATTTTCTAACACGTGAAAATGGTATGGGATTCAAATTTCAATGTCCATATAAAGTTTTACTGGAATGCAGCCACACTCATGCACTTATGTACTGTCTGGAGTTAGGCAGTTGCTATAGAGACCGAATGGTAAACAAGGCCCAAACTATTTCTCATATGGTCCTTCACAGAAAAGTCTGCCGCCCTCGGTTCCAATGCAGTCGTTCAACAAATATTTCTTCTCCTACTAAGATTAACAGCCGTAATCTTGATGATTTGTTGAACACTTTGGTCCTGGTTCTGTGCTGTGGACTCCTCGGCAGACATGATTCATGAGAGGCAGTCACTTTCTACGGATCAAGCTTGGCAAAACCACAGCCATCGGGCATGGTGGCACACACCTTTAAGCAGAGCGCTTGGGAGGCAGAGGGAGGAGGATCGCCATGAGTTTGAGGCCAGTCTGGAACTGCAGAGTGAGTTTCATGTCAGCGTGGGCTACAGTAAGACCCTACCTCAAACAAACAAGCAAACAAACAAAAAAAAAAAAAAAAAAAAAGAAGAGCCGGGCATGGTGGCACATGCCTTTAATTCCAGCACTCGGGAGGCAGAGGTAGGAGGATCGCCATGAGTTCGAGGCCACCCTGAGACTCCATAGTGAATTCCAGGTCAGTCTGAGCTAGAGTGAGACCCTACCTCAAAAAAACCAAAAAAAGGAAAAAAAAGAAAAGAAAGAAAGAAAGAAGGAAAGAAAAAAGAAAAGATAGCATTTGGGCTGGAGAGGTTGCTCAGTGGTTAAGGTGCGTGCTTGCAAAGACTAAAAGCCTGGGTTTGATTCCCCAGCACTCACGTAAAGCCAGATGTGCAAAGTGACGCATGCATCTGGATTGCGTTTGCAGCATGGCAGGAGGCCCCTAGCATGTCCATTCTCTCTTTCTGTCTCTCTCTGCTTGCATTTAAATAAATACAAATACATTTTAAAGAACCCACAGCCTTCTTGGTTGTATCCACCATCTTGCCCAATGGGCAAGCCTGGTGCGCATCCCAGACGCAATAGCACGAGTCATTGAGGTGGTCAGCTGAGTGTGCTATGCCAGCCGCTGATGCCCAGGCTGTTTGTAATTGTTTAAGTCTAAGTAAAGCCGCAGTGTAAGAACTGTGCAGCTGAGGTGATCTTGAACTTCTGATTTCTCTGCTTCTACCTTCTGAGTGCAGGGGTTACAGGCACTGGCCACCATATATGCAGTGCTGGGGATGGACCCCAGGGCTTTATGAATGCAGCATTCTACCAACTCAGTTACGTCCCCGGCCCCTACGCTGGCAGTTTCTGAGAAAAGCTGGTCATGGCCCGCCTCTGCGTAGCTAAGCATTAACCCTTCCACCTGCCTTGGGGTGAGGGGATCCATGCTCCTTGCTGTCACCCATGTGTGCTTCTTCTGTCTGAGTCCTCTACACACTGGCTCTGCCTGCCATGTCTCCCGATACCTTCCACCTTTGGCATCTAGTTCTCCTCACATGGGGATGAGAATTTTCTGAAACACACTTACTCCCTGTCCCTCAGCTTGAGCCCTTTACTCATTACACTAAGCCACAGGCCTTCTAGCGTCACCTCTGGGGTAGGAACTCCATGGACAGGGACCAAAGCTGGGGACGAGGAGGACCCAGTAGGCAGCTGGGAAGCTCACAGCCTAACACAGCCCTGCTTAGCCAATCAGGCCACAGTTCTGGAACTCTGTGGATGGACAGGGGCTCACAGCAAGGCCTCTCAGTGGTGTGGCTAACGGGAAGTACCTCCAGCCAGCCTACCTGGGCCAGACCCTGGCTGCCCTTTCTAACCCTGGGCAGTCTAAGTGCCCCAAGCCTCGTTCTCTTCATCTGCAAAGTGGGATAATAACAGCACCTATGGAGAAATGGTGTTGGGATGCAGAGAAGGCTTAGTGGTAAAGGTGCTAGCCTGCAAAGCCAAAGGACCCAGGTTCGATTCCCCAGTATACACGTAAAGCCAGATGCACAAGGTGGCACATGCATCTGAGTTCGTTTGCAAAGGCTGAAGGCCCTAGAGGGCCCCCCCCCATTCTCTCTCTCTCTCTCTCTTTCTCTTTGCCTCTTTATCTCTCTCTCAAATAAATAAAATTAATAAAAATATCATTTAAAAAAGAAATGGTATAAAGTGAGCTAACAATCATGGGGTTTTCTGGACAGCAGTGTGAACACAGGAAAGGTTACATAAATGCTTGTTAAATAAAAACAAATGTGAAGAAGTTTTGTTGAGGAAAGGGCCAAAAATTCCTAATGTATTAAATGTCACTAAAGAATTAAATAAAGGTGGGGAGCTGGAGAGATAGCTTAGCGGTTAAGGCACTTGTATGGGAAGCCTAAGGACCCATGTTCAACTCTCCAGATCCCATGTTAGCCAGATGCACAAAGGCGAGGCAAGCGCACGGTCACACATGCCCACTAGATGGCACAAGCATCTGGAGTTCGATTGCAATGGCTGAGGCCCTGGCATGCCAATTCTTTCTCCTTCCCTCCCTCCCTCCCTCCTTCTCTCTCTCTCTCTCTCTCTCTCAAATTAAAAAAAATAAAAACATTTAAAAAGAATTAAATAAAGGAAGGATCATTTACCCAGAAGCCTTTGGCTCAAAACAGGACCAGGTGGAAGGGGGATGGGCAGAGCAGGACACTCTATGTTCCATTTGGGTTGCCACAGGCCAGCAACCCGTGCCACTGTGGGCGAATGTACGGGGAGCCACAAGAGCACAACACATGCACACGCCACACAGATGAATCCTTAGAACAAGAAGTCAGTGCAAGGTTTGGAGGATGGCAACAGATGTCAGTCCTGGCTCAGGCTTCTTGCTGGCATCTTTGGTGGTGCAGAGGTAGATGGAGGGACAGCACTGCCACACATCTTCCTGAAGAGGGATACTTTGAATGTTTGTCCCAAAATAACCCTTCGCCCCCACTCTGGCTGGCCAAGACCACGTGTGGATGAGTGTACAGCCACTGGCCCACAGAGCTTCCTAGGAAAAAGCGTTGCACCAAGGATGTAGGTGAGGGTCAAGTCAGAGAGCCCTGACCAACAGGCCCTTCCTCCCAAGACCCAGGACTCCATTCATTCCCAGTAAGCAAACGTAGACTGAGCCTCCACCATGTGGGTCCACCAGGGACAGGCGGCAGTCAGTGAAGTAGGCTCTGCCCCCAAGAGGGGCTAAGGGCACAAACACAAGTCCAAATTGAGGCACCACTGTCTTGCTCTCTGGCCTCATTTTCTTCAACGGTCAAACAGTGACACTTATTATTTACCTCATAAAATTACTGAGAGTCTGAAATGAGATAATACAAAAGTATTTAGCATAACCTGAGTGCTTAACACATAGTAGCTAATATCATCATTATTTTATTGTTTTAATTAATTAATTTATTTATTTATTTATTATTGTTATTTTTTTTTTTTTTGAGGTAGGGTCTCACTCTAGCCCAGGCTGACCTGTATTCACTATGTAGTCTCAGGGTGGCCTGGAACTCATAGTGATCCTCCTACCTCTGCCTCCCGAGTGCTGGGATTAAAAGCGTGAGCCACCACACCTGGCTCATCATTATTTTTTTCAATATTATTTTATTTTATTATTACTTACCTTTATTTATTATTTTATGTATTATAAATATTATTTATTATTTTATTTATTTGGTTATTTCTTTATTTGAGAGAGAGAGAGAGAATGGGTGTGCCAGGATATGATAATTCTATATTTATAGACTAGAGAGAGAGACAATGAGAGATGGGGGAATGGGAATGTCGGGGCCTTCTAGCATTACAAACTCTAGACACATGTGCCACTTTATTCATCTGGCTTTACATGGGTACTGGGGAATTGAACCCAGGTCGTCAGGCTTTGCAAGCAAGTGCCTTTAACCACTGAGGCACCTCTCCAATCTTCTATGTTTAGTATTTTAAAGAACTACAGGCCTATTTTGCAAAGTGGCCACACCCACTTATACTATACCAGTATCATACAAGGGTTCCAACTTCTCCAAAGCCTTACTAACACTGTAATTGTCCATTTTTAAAAATTATAACCATATCAGTGACTTGTGATGTGCTATACCATACAGTTCCCTGGTAATTAATGATTTTGAACATTTTATGTGCTTACTGGTGCCATCCATATATCTTATTAGGAAAAATGTCTATTTGGATTCTTTGGGCACTTTTTAAACCTTTTATCATTGGTATGCAAAGCTCCTTATTATTCTAAATATAAGCCCTTTAACATGTGGTTTGCAAGTATTTTTCCTATTGTATGGGCTGATTTCTCATTTCTTTACATCTTTTGTTTATCATGTATAAGCAAAAATAAAGCCTCCTGACACTGCAAATGAACTCCAGACACATGTGCCACTTTGTGCATCTAGGTTTCCATGGGTACTGGGGAACCAAACCCCAGGTTGTCAGGCTTTGCAGTTAAGTGCCTTTGACCACTGACCCATCTTTCCAGTCTGACTTCATTGCTTGTACCCTTTGAGCCTTTGAAACCCTAAAGTTTCTTTCTTTCTCTCTTTTCCTTCCTTCTTTCTGTCTTTCTTTCCTTGTCTTTTTCGAGCCAGGGTCTCATGTAGCCCAGACTGGGTTCCAACTCACTATGTAGCTGAAGAGGACCTTGACCTTCTGATCCTCTTGCCTCTACCTCCTCAATGCTGGAATCACTAGCATGGGACACCATGCTCAGTTTATGTGGTGCAATAGGTTGACGTTCACGTTACCTGCATTCTCTGCCTTCATCTGGACTTTGGGTGCTGTATCTAAGATTGTTTTATTCAGACCAAGACTACAAAGATTTCCTCCTGTACTTTCGTATGTGTGTTTTAATAGTTTAAGTCTGCCACTTAGAGCTATTGCTTCTAATAAGGGGGAAAAAAATGACAGGACTGGAGAGATAGCAGCGCAGTCAAGTGCACTTCCTGCGCAAGCGTAAAAGCCTGAGGGGGCCCGAGACCACCCAAATTTGAGCTGGACTCTCCAGAACCCACACGAACAGCTGGATGTGGCCATGCACACTGGAACCCGAGTCCCATTAGGAGAGCAGAGACGCAAGAATTGCCTGAGCGCAAAGAAGAACGGGCAAGGTCCAAGGTGAGTAACGGCTCCAGCACAAATAACAACGGACAGAAGAGTGAGGCAGGGGGACACTCAACTTTCCTCCGTGGTCACTGCAGGGTGAGTGCGCCCGCCACAGGCGAGCACATGGGGCGGCCCAAGGGCACATACACGGGCGTATTACACACACACACACACACACACACACACTCAGACACACAACCAAAAGCCTAAGGGTTTTCCCCCTACAAGATGATAGATTCTACCACCATTTTACAGGTGGGAAAAATGAGGAACGGAGAAGTCACTTACCCATGATTATTAAAGTGAAAGTGGAGCCATACACGGCCCCTGCTCTGGGAAGATGGAGAGTCTGGTGGGAGAGATAAGACAAGGAGAAAAGTCTTGAGAGTAGAATGAACAGATGGCCACTGGGAGGAGGACACCCCATCTGGTGGGTTACATGGTCATAGCCGATTCTTTTGTTGTTTATATTTAATAGTAAATAAGCAAATAAATCTATACATAAATATATTTTGTTATCCCTACGCATTAAACTAGAAAGATGTACATTATAAGTATGATATAGTATTAAAAATAATGTTAATTCCCAATAAAAATTTTGGAAAGCAGAAAGATTTATTTGTGTGTGTGTGTGTGTGTGTGTGTGTGTGTGTGTGTATGATCTCTTGCCACCGCAAACAAACCCCAGCCCCTTGCACGACTTTTTGTGTCCAATTTTACATGGGAGGCTGGGGAATTGAACCAAGGCTAGCAGACTTTGCAAGCAAGTACCTTTAATTGCTGAGCTATCTCCCCAGCCCCAGTTTTTGGTTTTGTGTGTTTGTGTAAAGAAAATTTGTGTTCACATTTTGACGTTTTGAGGTGGTTAGAAGTAGAGGAGGAAAGCCAAGTGTGGGGGCACAGGCCTTTAATCCCAGCACTTGGGAGGCAGAGGTAGGAGGATCACCATGAGTTTGAGGCCACCCTGAGACTAGAGTGAATTCCAGGTCAGTAGCCTGAGCTAGAGTGAGACCCTACCTCCAAATACCAATATATATATACATATATATATACACATGCACACACACACACACACACACACACACACACACATATATATATATATATATATATATATATATATATATATATATGAGGGAGGTTGGATAACTGACTTAAAGTGCATATATATATATATATATATATACACATACTTTATATATATATATATATATATATATATATATATATATTTTCCCATCTGCAGGATAGAGATACAAACAACCTATGACACAGAGTTGCTGGGATCGTGGAGCAAAATAATGTCCAGAAACCACTTACACCAGGGCTCTAAACAGGGTGTTTGCAACCTTTAAACATGGATTTGCTCCCATTGAAGTGGGAGTGAGGGGTAGTGTTGGGGTTCTGAGTCTACAAAGTTGCTCTGTCAGCCCCCCAAGCTCTATGCAGCACCTCTCCACTTTGGAAGCCCAGCCCAAATCCGTCCACAGGAAGGGGGTCTCTTCAGAACATGTTTCATGTGATGCTGTCCACTTAAGGACAAGCCTCCTGCCGGTGAGAATTCTCCTGCAATGAGGGTGGGTGAGCAGGGGGTAGGTGAGTGGGGATGTGGGCTTCTCAGCCTAGGTGGAAAGACTTGGGTGTAAAAGTTGTTCTGATAACATGCCAGTCCCTTGACCTATACAGCTGGCTGAAAAATCACCCCAAAGATCCAACTTCTAATTCCAGGAACCTGTGAATGTCACCTTATATGGCAAACAGGCTTGGCGGACGAGATGAAATAAGGATCCTGAGATGGGGAGACTGCTGGATGACAGGGCAGGTCCTGAACTTAGTCACGTGTTCTGTGAGGCAGGCATGGGAGATCTGAGGACAGAGGAGTCAATGCGTGATAGAAACGGGGACCTAGGGGCTGCAGAGATGGCTTAGTGGTTAAGGTGCTTGCCTGCAAAGCCAAAGGACCCAGGTACGACTCCCCAGGATCCACGTAAGCCAAATGCACAAAGAGGCGCATGCATCTGGAGTTCGTTTACAGTGGCTGGAGGCCCTGGTGTGCCCATTCTCTCTCTCTCTCTCTCTCTCTCTCTCTCTCTCCCTCAAATAAAAATAAAATATTTTTTTAAAAGAAACGGGGACCTAGGGGCTGGAGAGATGGCTCAGTGGTTAAGAGCATTTTGCATGCAAACATGAGGACCTGAGGGGTCCTGAGCGTGAGTCCCAGCATCCATCTAAGCAGCTGGGGGTGATCACACAGGTCTGTAACCCCAGTCCCGTTGGGAGGAGAGACTAGAAAGGAAAATCATAGGGCTCATAAAGATGGCAACCTCCAACATCAGTGAGACACTCCCTCTCAAGGAAAAACGTGGGTGAGTGATAGAGGGGGCACTCAGTGTTCTCCTTCGGCCTCCACCACACACGGGGCACGCACATCTGCACAGCCACACACGCACACACACACACACACTGCATGCGCACATGTGTACACGCAAACACACACACAAATAAAAAGAAGAAAGGCACTGATGAAGACCGAGCAATGTGCTCTGAGGGCGCAGGCAGAGCCACAAGCCAAGGATCAGGACTGCGCCCCCAGAGTCGGAAAGCAAGGCCTGGGCTCACCCCAGGAGCACCCAGCAGGAGCCAGCCTTGCTCACGCTTGGCTTTTAGCCCGGGAACACTGGCTGCAGACTCCCCGAAGTGAGAGAGAGATCCCGGTGGCTTTAGTCACCAAGCTTGCTGTCATTTGATACACGGCAGCGGTGGGAAAAGCTAAAACAGCTTGTGTGGTCACATTCGTCTTTGAGACACCCCAGTTTCCTGGCGAAGAGACACAGGCTCAGAAAATCATTTGTCCGAAGCTCACAGCTAGGAAGCACGAGGGAGGACCAGAGCTGAAACCCAGGTCCCCAGAGCCACAGCCCTCAGTGATGCCTTGTCTGTACCTCATTTCAAGTCACTTTCTTCCAGAGGCATCGTGAGGCCCCTGAGTCCCTGCTGTCTATCTGAGGGAGAGTGGGGCCAGTGGTTCCTAGGACTAAGACCACGTCTTAGCAAGCAGAGAAATAGCGGGGAAGGGAGCTTGGGCCTTGCTACTCCTTCGTACAGAGGCCCAGGCCCTGAAGGTCACACTGAGCTGGCTTCCCACTGGATCGCCTTAGCTGAATGAGGTGGTAGAGGGCTTCAGGGAAGGACAGGGGAGCTTCTGGACCAATCCATTTATGGGCTCGGCTATAGCTCTGCCGGAGCACTTACCTAGGATGTGCCAGGCCCCAGGCTTGCCAGGCCCTAGGCTCCGCGTGAACACAGAAAGAAAATCACAAACACACACACACACACACACACACACAGTACACTTCCATTTTATTAATTTATTAATTAATTTATTTATTTATGTATTTATTTATTTATTTATTTATTTATTTTTGTGGTAGGGCCTGACTCTAGCCCAGGATGACCTGGAATTCACTCTGTAGTCTCAGGGTGGCCTCGAACTCACGGTGATCTTCCAACTTCTGCCTTCCGAGTTCTGGAATTAAAGGTGTGCGCCACCACTCCTGGCTTTTTCCCCCCCACTTCCCATTTTTAAGTGACATTTTAAAAACTTTTTATTTGCCTGGACTAGTGTGAGACCCTACCTAGGAAATTTACTTGTTTATTTTATTATCTTATTCACTGATTTATTCGCAAACAGAGAATGAGCACACCAGGGCCTCTAGCTGCTGCAAATGGACGCCAAACACATGCGCCACTCTGTGTATCGGGCTTTACGTGGGTCCTGGGGAATCAAATCTGGGTCATTAGGCTTTGCAGGCAAGCACCTTAACTGCTGAGCCATCTCTCCAGCCCCTGTGACATTTTATACACGGCCACAAGAGTAACCTTGACACTGCAGCACCCAGAAGCCGCAGTGCCAATGTGGTCATTGCAGTCTCGAGCCTTCCCTTCCAGTGTGTCCGTATCTGTACTTGTTTCTCAACAGGGTGGCAGATTTAACAATAAGAACTTCACTTTAAACTGTCCATGTTAAGAACATGGACTCTAAAGTCACAGCCATCTGGATTTGAACCCATGACTCCCACACTTCCTAGCTATGTGACCTGTGCGAGTCACTTAACCGCCCTCTGCGTCCATTTCCTCTTCTGAAAAGTGAGGGTGACCGTCAGATTCCTCAGATGGCTCCTGGAAGTCGTACCTTGACATAATGCCCTCCCTTTGAATGTGTGCCAGATCCAGCGATTTGCTCTAGTATATAGACCTGGCCAAAGTGATGGACGCTCCTTTCACACTAGTTTGCAGAGCGACTTCTCTCTCATTAGCAATCCTCACTGAACAGGTGAGAATGCTACACAGCCCACCCACAGCACCAAGAAGAAGAAAATCCCAGAATTCCATTGCTTCACACCGAAACAAGAAGGAAGGGGCTAGCCAGGCGTGGTGGCGTACGCCTTTAATCCCAGCACTCGGGAGGCAGAGGTAGGAGGATCACCATGAGATTGAGGCCGCCCTGAGACTACATAGTGAATTCCAGGTTAGCCAAAACCCAAAATAAATAAATAAATAAGGAAGGGGCTGAGGATATGGCCCAGTGATAGAGTGCACATCTAGCAAGGGGCACCAGAGTGAATGTGAGAGACGCCTCCTGGGGCTTACAGGCTAGCTTAGCACGGTGCCTCCCACAAATGGTAGCTTCTATTTTTGCTATCATTGCTGAAAGGGTGCGTCTTCTCCCCTAGGCTGGACTTGCCACCCTGGGGTGTCCAGGTCCACTGGGATCGCCTGCTGACTTAGCTCTGGGGTGTTCTGCCTGCCCCACCCACCCGGCGAGCCGGCCCACAGATGGAAGGATGGCATCCCGCAGGCCCAGGTCAGCAGACATCTCCTGCCTAAATAAGGACATGGCGCTCTCTCGGAGGGAGGAATGTGACAGCTGAGCTCTCCTGCACAGCCCCGCCCCCGCTGCTGGCCCCTCCCCAGGTGCGGCTCAGCTGTGGCATTCCAGCTTTCTTCGGGGCAGACCCTGGTGGCATCGACACCCCCCTCAGCCCCACCCCAGGGTGCATGGGAACTGATAAAGAGATCTAGAAGGAATTCCAAGCAGCTCCATCTGCCCCTGGGGGTTGGCATCCCACTTGCATTCACAGAGACCCAGTGAAGAAACTCCAGGAGGGGCCCAGCCCAGCTCCTCCGGGAAATCACATTCTATTCCCAAAGGCATTTCCAGGGACTGTAACCTGCCGGGCCATGCCAGGCACCAGGCTCCAAAGAGGACGCCCACCACCTCTGTCTCACACAGTCAGGAAGAGTGTGCGTGTCCACGCATCCTGGGAGGTGAGGTAGACACAGCCACTCAGTGAGTGTCAGGGACAAGCTAGCTGAGAGGTCTCTGCTGAGAGACCCTGGTGCCACATCACCTGGGTTCTAGCCCTAGCTCTGTGACCTCAAACAGGTTGCTTTAATGCTCTCTGCTCAGCCGCCCACTCTGTACAATGAGTATAATAAAAGAGCCAGTCTAAAAGGACTTGGGGGCTGGAGAGATGGCTTAGCAGTTAAGCGCTTGCCTGTGAAGCCTAAGGACCCCGGTTCGAGGCTCTATTCCCCAGGACCCACGTTAGCCAGATGCACAAGGGGGTGCACGCGTCTGGAGTTCATTTGCAGTGGCTGGAAGCCCTGGTGCGCCCATTCTCTCTCTCTCTCTATCTGCCTCTCTCTCTCTCTGTCACTCTCAAATAAATAATAAATAAATAAATGAACAAAAAAATTTTAAATAAAATAAAAGGACTTGGTATTTGCCACGGGAATGCCACGGGGAAACCATCTCATCAGGCCTTGTTTCAGGGAACCAGAGAATTCATGATTCCGGTGAGGTACCCAATAGTGTATGAGCAAGTACATAAGGGCCTTCACCACACCAAGGAGCCCACTGAGGCCAGAGATCAATGGCCAGCACCAGTGAATGTCATAGCCAGCGCACAGTAGGTGCACACCGGCAACAATGAACATAACCGACACATAGTAGGTGCCCTCGTGGGTGTTGAGCTTTTGCTTAGTATGACAGATCTTTCTGACCTTCTCAGGAGACATTAATGATGCAAACAGCGAAAGCATTTAAAGCCAAGAGTTAAACTAGAATCCAAGGCAAAATTAAGTTTGACTGCATTAATTCAGAGATGTTTATTGAGCCTAGGGTGGTGGGGTGTACAGAAAGGAGAAAGAGGTGTCAAAAAGTAACCAAAGAAATAGTAGTTCCATGCCTGGTAACCAACCACGGCTGACTGGAAAATGAGGAAGGATTTGGACATTGGACCATCAGGGAGAAATGGGACCTTGGGTGGACCTGAGGGATGCGTTTAAAGGAACAGGTCAGCCAGGGGTGATGACGCACGCCTTTAGTCCCAGCACTTGGAAGGCCGTGAGTTTCAGGCCACCCTGAAACTACATAGTGAGTTCTAGGTCAGCCTGGGCTAGAGTGAGACCCTACCTCAAAAAACTAAAACGTAATAAATAAATAAAGGAACAGGTCAAACAGTGGGAAGGGCAGGGGAAACAGCTAGGGCAAAGGCAGAGAGGTGAGCTAGGAGAGGAGATACTGGGTTGGCTGGGGTGTGCAGTGATGGGTAAGGACATAGATTCCGGGGACAGATACCAATGTGAGTGTTAGAACCAGAATGACTCCATTTGTGGACTCTGGCTGCCATTTCATTGTAACTCTGTTTCCCAAGAATGACTCAACCTCCTCCCCCAATGATCACTGTTCTGGAATGGCCCCAAACCACCCATTTGTCCACTTATCATTTCCCTGAAGTGGCCCACACCCTGAGGCAAGGTGGACCACCCTGCAACCAAAGAATTCTAATGACCCACTGCCCCATATGTATACCCTAGTCTGTAAGGGAAGTTGATTCTGACCTGCCCGGCCAGAGCCCATTTTGGATTTTTCCCGAGTAAAGCCTGCCTCTTTTTTTTTTTTTTTTCCCTAACAGCGGGTCCCTGATCCATTCCATATACACCCGCTGACATGGGCAACTCAAGTGATTCTACTTCCCAAAGCAGTAAGAAGGGTTGTCCAGAGAGCCAACCGGATATTCTGCTCAGTTCAAACCCTAATGCAAAGGCAGAATGTAAGTGCCCGGGACAAGGGAGTTCTTGTCTGCTTTGTTCTCTGATCCATCCCCAGCAACAGGGCCTGGCTCAGGGAAGGGGCTTAATAAAAACTGCGCTACGGGCTGGAGAGATGGCTTAGCGGTTAAGCGCTTGCCTGTCAAGCCTAGGGACCCCGGTTCGAGGCTCGACTCCCCAGGACCCACGTTGGCCAGATGCACAAGGGGGCGCACGCGTCTGGAGTTCGTTTGCAGTGGCTGGAGGCCCTGGCGCGCCCATTCTCTCTGTGTGTCTCTCTCTGCCTCTTTCTCGCTCTGTCTGTTGCTCTCAAATAAATAAATAAATAAACAATAAATTAAAAAAAAACTGCGCTACACGGCTACATGAAGACTGGTAGCAGTTGCTACTAGCATCAGTATTACCTGGAAAAGAGGAAAACAGAGAGGAGGCCTGGGCTGGGGAGATGGCTCGGCGGGTAAGAGTGTTACTATGCAAGCATGAGAGCCCGGGGTTCAATCCCCAGCAGCTATGTCAAAAGCCCAGAATGACCTATAACCCCAGTGCTGAGGAGGGCAGAGACCCGGAGAATGACTGGGACTCACTGGTCAGCCAATCTGACCAAAAACAACAGCTGCAGGTTCAGTGAGACACTCAGTAAAAGACTGATAGAGGAAGGTACAGGGCACACACATTTGCACACACATGTGCATACACCCCACACTCACAAAGAAAACCATAGGGCTGGAGAGATTGCTTAGTGGTTAAGCGTTTGCCTGTGAAGCCTAAGGACCCTAGTTCAAGGCTTGATTCTCCAGAACTCACATATACCAGATGCACAAGGGGGCGCATGCATCTGTTGTTCATTTGTAGTGGCTGGAGGCCCTGGCACGCCCATTCTCTACCTATCTGCCTCTTTCTCTCTCTGTGTCTGTTGCTCTCAATTAAATAAATAAAAAGAAACAAAAAAATTAAAAAAGAAAAGAAAAGAAAAACATAAAGAACTGGGCTCGGGAGGCAGAGGTAGGAGGATCACTGTGTGTTCATTTGAGGCCACCCTGAGACTTCATAGTGAATTCCAGGTCAGCCTAAGCTAGAGTGAGACCCTACCTTGAAAAACTAAAAAAAAAAAAAAAACCATAAAGGAGAGAAAGCAGGCTTTAGCAGGTGGAAGGATTTGCCGAGGGTCACACTGCCAAAAAGTCACAGGAACTGGCTCTTAGGAACGGATGTTCTTCAATCTCGTCTCCTCTGTCCTTCCTGCCTGCCTTCCACAAGCACCGACCTGGCGCCGACTAAACAGAGACATCAGACAAGGAACTAGGGATGGAAAGAGCTTGTAACCAAAGTCCTGCCTGTGACAGGCTTACGGACCTATAAAGAATCCAATTCTAAAGCAGCCCAGAAAGAAGAGGGGCCTAGAAAACTCCCCCAGAAGATGAGACCTCAGAGCTAAGCTCGCTCCTGGGCAGAAGGGAGACCAGCCCTGCGCGGGAGGCTGCGAGCCGGGACTCTCGCTTCCACCCTCGGTCTCAAGCTCTGGCAGCCTGCCACTGACCATCGGGGCAGCATTCACAGCAGGGACGCTGGCAGACTGCAGGAAGCTGGGGTTTCCCTGTCTTGAGGGGCTGTTTCATCAGCAAGTCATGGAACAGACATTATTAACTAGGAGCAATGAAGGCTCTTGGCAAATCAGACCCTTGGGTATCACTCTGCCCTAGAGAAGGTCTGGCCTTCCCCACCTCCGGTTTGAAAGCATGGGTGACTAAGACTGGGGAGATGGCTCGGTCAGAAAGCAAGAGGATCTAAAGTCAACCCCCCTGAGGCCGCGTTAAACAAAAGCCCAGCATGGTGGTGAGCACTTCCAATTCCAGAGCTGGAGAGACAAAGAGACAGATTCGCTCCTTGGCCGGCCAGTCTGGCTTACCTGATGAGCTCCAGGCCAATGAGGGGCCCCGTCCCCGAAAAAGGGGGTGACACCTGGGAGGAACGACACTAGAGGCCATCCTCTGGCCTACACACATACGCAAAACACGTTACCAGCACTGATAAGAGCTCTTGAAAGAGCTGGAGAGATGGCTTAGCGCAGTTAAGGCTCTTGCCTGCAAAGCCTAAGGACCCAAGTTTTATTCCCCAGGACCCACGTCAGCCAGATGCACAAGGTGGTGCATGCATCTGGAGTTCGTTTACAGTGGCTGGAGGCCCTGGCGCACTCATTCATTCTCTCTCTGCTTGCCTCTTTCTCTCTCTCAAATAAATAAATATTTTTTTCCTTTTTTTAAAGCTTTATTATTATTATTATTTATTTGAGAGTGACAGAGAGAGAAAGAGGCAGATAGATAGAGAGAGAGAGAGAGAGAGAGAGGGAGAGAGAGAGAATGGGCGCGCCAGGGCTTCCAGCCACTGCAAAGGAACTCCAGATGCGTGCACCCCCTTGTGCATCTGGCTAACGTGGGTCCTGGGGAATTGAGCCTCGAACCGGGATCCTTAGGCTTCACAGGCAAGTGCTTAACCACTAAGCCATCTCTCCAGCCCCTTTTTTTTTGGTTTTTCGAGGTAGGGTTTTACTCTGGCCCAGGCTGACCTGGAATTCACTATGTAGTCTCAGGGAGGCCTCCAACTCACAGTGATCCTCCTACCTCTGCCTCTCGAGTGCTGGGATTAGAGGCGTGCGCCACCACACCCAGCAATATGTAATTTAAAAAAAAAAAAAAAAAAAAAAGCTCTTGAAGTTTGCCATCTATGACCATAACATGTGCCCTCCCATGCTGGTCACAGGAAGTTCTCAGAGCAGGTGGTAGGGACATCTGTGTTTAAAGAGACCTATGGTTTGGTCTGTGAAGGAGTTGAGGGAGCAAAAGAGGACAGTTCCGGCTACGTCCAGGCTCTCCTCCTAGGTGTAATCCTCAGAATCAACAGAGCCATATTTCTAATTCTGAGGTTGTGATTATTTTCATGTTTCTTTAAAAATATTCATAGAAACATATTTTAAGATACAGTATCCTTAACTCTTTCACTATAAATGAATTCTGTGTGTACAACTTGGTGTTTGTGTAGAAAAAAAAATATTTCAAATAATTAGAAGAGGAAAGAGGCAAATGTAAATGAAGTATTTTTAAACCAAGAGAAGGCCAATGACCCTAATCAAGAAGCTACAGGAAGATCTTTCAGGGGCTTGAATGTGGAGAAAAGAGAAGTGAGTCAACCCACCTACAAAACAACAGAGACTGACAGTAGAGAAGAAACCATGTTGTGCCAGCCCATGTGAGAAATTCTTTTCTCAAATACCACTGTTCCCATGTAGTACTACAGCCTGTAATCCCAGCCACTCTGGAGGCTGAGACAGGAGGGTCACGAGTTCAAGGCCAGTCTGAGTTACATAGTGAGTTCTAGGTCAGCCTGGGCTAGAGTGAGACCCTGTCTCAAAAACAAAAATTAAAACAAAAAACCACCACTATTCATCTTATTAAAATAATATGGCCAGGTGTGGTGGCACACACCTTCAATCCCAGCACTCAGGAGGCAGAGGTAAGAAGAAGATCAGTTCAAAGCCAGCCTGGAACTACAGAGGGAGTTCCAGGTCAGCCTGGGCTACAGTGAAACCCTACCTCAAAACAAAAGAACAAGAAGCAATAATAATTTAGGTTTACTGGTATTGTATTATTTTACAGAAACTGTAAGCACCCCAGCATCTCAAGAGCATTGTTGGCAGCAAGTTTAAGAGACATGGCTCTAAGGTTCTCAGGGTCCCCAGGCTGCTTCCCCAGCGGGCTCCTCACCACGACAGGTTGAGATCAGTTAGCACTTCCCCCAACAAGTCTCCTCTTCACTCCTGGGCACACGTCTAGACTGCCCCCAGCCTCCTTTGCAGGAAAGCACCTGGGTGCCTGGCTCTATCCAATGAGAGGTGAGAGATCATGATGTACTCTCTTCCTGGCCCAACCAATAAAAACCTTCCATATGCCTTGGCCGTGTTTCCCTATTCACCAGCTGACATTAGAAGCCACGTGCTGAAGGCAGCAGAGCCACAAGGTAGACGGAGCCCGAGTCCCCAGATGGCTGAAATAAACCCTTTCCTCACATAAACTCCCTCTGTGTTTTGTCCCAGCAACAACAAGGCAACTGCTACAACTGGGTTTTCCCCCTCTTGGGAGTCCTCAGACCAGAAGAGGAAAAATCATTCAGGTCAGTTCTTCTGTTTTAAATATTTTATTTATTTATTTTATTTATTTGAGAGAGACAGCAAGAGAAAGAGGCAGATATATATAGAGAGAATGAGCACATCAGGACCTCTAGCCACTGAAAATGAAATCTAGATGCATGCACCACCTTGTGCATCTGGCTTTACATGGATACTGGGGAATTGAACCTGGGTCCTTAATTGCTGAGCCATCTCTACAGTCCAAGGTCAGTGTTTCTATTGTATACACCTGGTAGGACCAAAAACCTAAAAAGATGGTCCTTGGCCATTCATAAGAAACATTGTTCACTTAAAATTCAATTTCAGGGCTGAAATGATGGCTCCGTGATCAAGAGTGCTTCCTGCTTAAGCACGAGGGCCTGAGAAATCCAGATATCTTCAAGTTCAATCCCATGCAATCCATGTAAATACCTGGGGGTGGCCACACACGTGGGGAGCAGAGTGTGGAGAATTGCTGGGGCTCACAAAAATGGAAGCTCTGGAATCAGTGAGAGACTCCTTCATCCCCAGGAAGCAAGGAGACAAGCAATGGCGGAGACACCCAGTGTTCTCTGGCCTCCATTCATGAACAGGGCCCACATCTGCACACAAGTGAACACACAACCACATACCTACTTCACCCATGCACACTCAAGAAATAAAATAAGGGCTGGAGAGATGGCTCAGTGGTTAAGCCCTTGCCTGTGAAGCCTAAGGACCCCGGTTCGAGGCTCAATTCTCCAGTACCCACGTAAGCCAGATGCACAAGGGAGCCCTGGTGTGCCCATTCTCTCTCTCTCTCTCTCTTCTCTCTGCCTCTTTCTCTCTCTGTCTGTCGCTCTCAAATAAGTAAATAAAAATAAACAAGAAAACAAACACAAAAAGAAAGAAAATAAAATTCTATTTCAGCCAGGCATGGTGGATCATGCATATAATCCCAGCACTTAGAAGGCTGAGGCAGGAGGATTACTGTGTGTTTAAGGCCAGCCTGTGCTACACAGTGAGTTCCAGGCCAGCCTAAGCTACAGAATGATGCTATCAAAAGAAAGAGAGAGAGAGAGAGAGAGAGAGAGAAAGAAGGGAGGGAGGGAGGGAAGGAAGGAAGGGAGGGAGGGAAGGAAGGAGGGAGAGAGGGAGGGAAGAAGGGAGGAAAGGAAGGAATGAGGGAGGTAGGGAAGGAGGGAAGGAAGGAAGGAAAGAAGAAAGGAGGGAGGGAGGAAAGGAAGGAGGGAGGGAGGAAGGGAGGGACGGAAGGAATGAAGGAGGGAAAGGAGGGAGGGAAAGAAGGAAGGAAGGATGGCGGGAGGGAGGAAGGAGGGAGGGAGGGAAGGAAGGAAGAAGAAAGGAGGGAAGGAGGGAAGGAGGGAGGGAGGGAAGAAAGGAAGGGAGGGAGGGAAGGAAGGAAGGAAGGAAGGAGGGAGGGAAAGAAAGAAGGAAGGAAAGAGGGAGGGAGGGAAGGAAAGAAGGAATGAAGGAGGGAGGGGGAAGGAAGAAAGGAAAGAAAGAGGGAAGGAAGGAAGGAAGGGAGGAAAAGCAATTTCGTCGGCCTTGATTTTTGAGAAAATGTCATTTGGGGGCGAATGCCTTTAACTATTTCTTCTCTTTCTCTCCCTCCCTTCCTCCTTGTTTCTCTCCTCTCTTCTCAATGCTGGGGATACAACCCTCCCATCCACTCTGGGGGTTCCTCTTTCAGAGCTCCCCAGCTGAGGTTCATTGTACCAAAAGCCCCAAAGCCCATGGCAAGCATACACTGGACCCCTGAGCTCTATCCCTAACACCATGCCCCTCCCCTTTGAACACAGAGAACTGCAGCAAGCAGCCTTAGATTAGCTATGAGCTTTTAGTAAGGCACTGAAAGATGGTTTTATGATGTTTTGTTTCATGTGTTTTTAAATTTATTTATTTATTTATTTATTTATTTATTTATTATTTATTTATCTATTTAAGAGAGAGAGAGTGAGAATGAGTGTGCCAGGGCCTGTAGCCACCACAAACAAACTCCAGACACATGCACATCTGGCTTTTGTGGGTTCTGGAGAGTCAAACCTGGGTCCTTAGGCTTGCAGGCAAGTGCCTTAACGGCTAAGCCATCTCTCCGGCCCTGTTTCATTGTTTGTTTGGTTTTTCTTTTGGCTAGGTTCTTTTAATCTATTATTGGATTTCTATTTATGGTAATGATTTAAAGTTCCTTTATAAAAATAAATTTATAAAAACTCAAAGCACTTTAAAAAAAAAAAAGGTAAGGCACAACAAATCGAGAGAGATAATGTGTGAATACGGCAAGGCTCTGGAAGGCATGCTGGTGGCTAGCCTTTGGGAAAGCCCGCCTTAGACCCCCTGTCATAGCTCTGGGCCTTTCCCAGGATGGTCCTCTGTCTGCTCTTCACCATGACCTCACAGAGTTGCTCGTGACTCCATCTGGGCTGAGGTCACCTCCCGGGGAAGCCATGGTCACAGTAGCTGCACGTGGCTGGAGCGTGGGAAAGGCCAAGCCAGAAGAGAGTGGAGGCTGGCACTTCCCCCAGGAGAGCTCAGCACTGCAGGACTGCGGGACCGGGACTCGCCCTAAGTACACCAGAGACCTTGTACCCCAACACAGCACGGACGAGGAGAGAAAACGGGACCACTCCTGCACCCAGAAACTGCACTTCTGAGAAGATTTATTCTAAAAGTATACCGGCCCAAGGGTGAAGCAATGTGTGCGTGGCTTTACCTGACAGAATGCTTACAGTCGAGGGCACTGTGAGGGCCCCGTGTGTGAGGTCTGCCAGACCAGCTGTGTAAAGTGCTAACTACCGTGCCTGCATACCACTGGCAATTTCTATTGTGATACCTGGTGGTATTGTCTGTAGAACCAGAGAGCCCAGGACAGGGCAGGCTCAGGAAAAGCTTGTCTCCTGCTACCTCTAGAAGGGTGTGCCATGGGACCACAGAGGGCTACATGGGGACCCATCTCTAAAGCCGCCTCTGGCCAAGCCATATCCCTCCTGTGGGCCTATCACATTACTGCTGAAGCACCTCTTCCCATGGGCCCCGGCTTTATGCAACACTATCTGGGAAGGGGATTAGCAAAGGCCTATATAACCCTGTGGTCAAATTGTAACCCCTCAGGGTTTGCTGTGAGCCAAGGGTGGGGTTGGGGGTGGGCTATCCTGGGTCCCACAGAGTGGGTCTTCTAGAAGGAGAGCTTTCAGAGGCACACCTGGGTGCCCCCTACCCTAACTCTGGCCTACATGGTTCCCTCCTGAACACCCCAGCTGAGAAGCAGGTTAAGATAAGCATCATAGCACAGAAAACCTACCTTAAAAGGCCTCAAGGTTTCCTCCTTTATTTAAAAAAAAAAATGTGAGTTCGGTACCTTACCCAGGTAACAAGTGTCATGTGACCCCAAAGCCCCGTGCACTAGAGCACAAATATCTAGGCCCGTGCTTCTCCACCAGGAAGGTGGGAAAATGAAGGGACTTGAAACGCAGGCGCCATGAAGAGACCGAAGCCATCTGAGCAGAGCAGACACAGGGATGTAAGATCCCAACCTAAATCCCCGCAGGGTCAGGGGGCAGGTGCTGCTGGCCACTTGCCAAATACCCATGCTCCTCCTCTTCTTCCCCACAGGCAGAAACCTATGATAGTCAGGGAAGCAATGAGTCTGGCTAAAAACACCCTCTTCCCAGACCCCTTTGCATGTGGGGGCAAGGTGAGCCCTGGAGTAGGCTGCCCCTCCCACAGAAGCTCTGCAGTTTCCTGCCCGTGGTGCAGAGGTGAAGCTGGAGAGCTGTGGCCACCTTCACCCGCAAGGACAGAAGCCACACTCTCCAAGAGCAGGAAGGAAGGGCAATGGAACGGATCCAGAGCTGCCCCATCAGCCCGGCCTGGATCCTGCAGGCGCATGAGCCTGGGGTAAGTAGGCGCCATGGCCAGCCAGGACCGCGGGAAGAAGCCACAGAGAGTCATAAAGCCTCCCAGGCTAGCAGGCCCCAATGTCAAGGCTGTTCAAAGCCTGCTTGCTTGGACCGACTGCAGTGATGCCGAGCTCCCGCGCCTGCAGAGGCTCTGAGCAAATGGCCGCTTGGCAGGGCTGCTGGGAAAGGCGCTCTGACTCTGGCTGGGGCTGCACCAGACATTTCCATCATACCCATTTTGGGAGGTAGGGAAACGAGCCCATGAGGTGTGCGCCGCTCTGCCTCACACTCCTCACACTCCCCGCTCACCCATCTCTTTTCTGGCAGCATCTCTCATATAAATTTCTTGCAACAAACCCTTGTCTCATCCTCTGCTTTAGTTTTTATTTTCAGAGAGAGAAAAACAGACAGAGAGAGAATTGTCACACCAGGGCCTCAGCCACTGCAGTCGAACTCCAGGTGCTTGCGCCACCTAGTGGGCACGTGTGACCTTGTGTTTTCCTCACCTTTGTGCACCTGGCTTGCGTGGGATCTGGAGAGTCGAACATGCTTTTTCTTTTTGTATGTAGTCTGTGTGGTATCATATGTGTATTTGCCTGTGGTACAGGCATGTGTGCACACAGGCAGATGTAGAGGCATGTGCCCTGCGTGCAGACATGCTGAGGTCAAAGGAGGATGGTGAGTGTCTATTGCTCTTCTGTCTTGTTTCCTTGAGATAGTTTCCCGCTAAACCTAGGGATCCCCTTTTTTGGTTAGACTGACTGACCAGCGAGCTCCGCAGAGTCTCTTGTCTCTGTCTACCTCCGCACCAAGGTTACAGGTGTGCACAGCCATGCCCAGCCTTTCACATGGATGTTGGGAACTGAACTTGTCTTTATGCTTTGAGCAGCGAGGGCTCCTATCCACTGAGCCATGCCCCCAGCCCATGGGCTCTGCATTCTATGGAGCACAAAGGAAGGGCACCCTGAAAGTTGTGCTCACCAGGATGGCACAGCCAGGCTGGTATTTACAGGGAGGACTCTGGCTGCTGTGTGGTGAAGATTACTGGGCAACAAGAAAGGGGGAGGGGGGCTGGAGAGATGGCTTAGCGGTTAAGCGCTTGCCTGTGAAGCCTAACAACCCCAGTTCGAGGCTCGATTCCCCAGGACCCACGTTAGCCAGATGCACAAGGGGGCGCACGTGTCTGGAGTTCGTTTGCAGTGGCTGGAGGCCCTGGCGCCGCGCCCATTCTCTCTCTCGTTCTCTGACTCTTTCTCTCTCTCTCTCTGTTGACAAACAAACAAAAAAAAAATTTTTTTAAAGAAAGAAAGGGGGAGGGGGCTGGAGAAATGGCTTAGTGGTTAAGCACTTGCCTGTGAAGCCTAAGGACCCCAGTTCAAGGCTCAACTCCCCAGGACTCACATAAGCCAGATGCACAAGGTGGCACATGCATCTGGAGTTTGTTTGCAGTGGCTGGAGGCCTGGCACACTCATTCTCTCTCTCTCTATCTGCCTCTTTCTCTCTCTGTCACTCTCAAATAGATAAATAAAAATAAACAAAATAATAAAAGAGAAGGGGGAGGGCCAGAAGGGACCTTGCTGGGAGCAGGGAGAGGGGCTGCTGGTGGTATTGTAGGAAAAGGGGGTTTGGGCTGGGGAGATGGCTCAGTGGTTAAAAGCACTTGCTTGCAAAGCCTGATAGCCTGGGATTGACTCCCCAGTATCCACATAAAGCCAGATGCACAAAGTGGCACACATATCTGGAGTTTGTTTGCAGTGGCACTAGGCCTAGGACACCCATTCTCCTCTCTCTCTCTCTCTCTCTATCCCTCTCTCTCTTTGCTTCCAAATAAATTAACACAGAATATTTTTTAAATGGGCTGGAGACGAATAGGGGGTACCTGGTTCCCCACACAAGCACAGACTTGGTAGACAGGGTGACAGCGAGGCCATACTTAGAGAGCCAGTCTCTCCAAGGGCCATCCCTCAAGGCCAACCTGGCTCCAGAGACCTGCTGCAAAGGAGCTATTTTTAGAGAGTTGAGTGTTTGCTTACAGGATTTGAGACCTGGCTTTATTTTTAACTCTCCTCCTTTGGCAGGCTGGCATGGACCTAGGAAGGGATGTGGAAGCTCTTCGGCCAGGCTGTGGAAACCCAGGAGAGTAAAACACAAAATTGGCCAGGTGTGGTGGCGCACACCTTTAATCCCAGCACTCGGGAGGCAGAGGTAGGAGGATCACTGTGAGTTCGAGGCCACCCTGAGACTACACAGTGAATTCCAGGTCAGTCTGAGCTAGAGTGAGACCCTATCTCAAAACAATAAAAATAAAAATTAAATAAAAAAGCACACAGGGAAAGAGGAAGCCTGGAGTGTGAGCCCACTGGCTGCATCTGCCCCACCGCCTCAGTGTAGGGGAGTTGAGGACAGGACAGGGACAAAACCAGCCATGGCCTATACTCACCAACCCTGCACAGGACATCACGGCCACACGGAGAAGCCTGTGGCACACACCATCTCACTGCATCCCATCATAACCCCAAGAGACAAGGCTGAGGCAGGTGAGGTCTGGGTGGACCAAGCACACACGGAGGGCAAGGACAAGGCAGGATTTGAACCCCAGTTCCTCAGTGCTCTGGGCTTATGCTGTCCCCCACCCCCACCAGACAGAAGCACCACCAGGAAACCAGCATCGGCCCATGACATCGGGTGTTCTCTCCCTCACCCAAAAGGTGAGGCAGGCTGAGACTTGGGTCTGAGAACTTGCGGCGTGGTTGTGCCCACCGTTTTATGGGTGTGGACTGTTTCCTCATCTGCAAAATCGGTTCATCTAAAAAGCTATGCCCCGTGAGGATGAAGGGATATGAAGGGCCTTGGCATGAAGCCCAGGCAGGGGCAGGAAAGGGCACGGTGAGGTCCCCTGACCCCTTCTACACCACACTCTGTCCTGAGCGTGTCACGAGTACGAGGTCCGCTCTCTGGCCCAGAAGGCAGCTTTTCTCCTGATCTCCAGTTTAAAGGGGACATGAGAGAGCCAGGAAGGTTAGGAGAAGGTCACTTGTCCAGGGCCACATGGCCAGTGTGTAGGAATACAGCCCAAGTTCCCTGAACCTGACCGCGACCCTGAGCTCCCAGGAACTCACCCTGTGACGGCCACAGCATCTTCCTTTGCAGTTATTCCAGAATTCTGGTGTCCAGGCACTTCCAGGGCTGACCCAAGTCCCTGGTGCTCAGGTCTGTGGCCTCCTTGGAAAGTGACGAAGCCCTGGTGTCGGGGGTAGGTTTCTCCTCGAGGCACAGGTGGTTACCCTGCTCATTCTCTGACTCTGCTGGTCACACTGAGGACCACGTTGGAGAGACCCTGCAGCTGGACTCAAAGCTCAGCTCACCTCTGGTCCCCCAGGCTCTGTGTCCATCCACAGCCTGCTTAGATGCATCCCTGGCGGGGCTCTGGCCCATCCCTAGCCTGCACTTCCTCCACTATGAACTGAGCACACTGGCCTCGTCCTGACTGGCTTTCTCTGAAGACAGATCCCCCGACACACTGCCCCACACTCCTCTCAGCCCTGGAGTCGCAGCTGCCTTGTGTACCTCACAGGAATCCCGCCCTGACAATTCAGGAAATGCCATCTCCCCTAGTCTTCAGTCTCTGGGTGCACAGGGATTTCGTCCATCTGGCGACTCACAAAGGAAGCACGTGAGGAAGGAAGGGCAAGGGTCTGAGCCGGGGGCTTTCGGTGTATCAAGCCATCCCCAGGCAAGTTAAAGCACTCGGTAGATGCAACCTCGTATCAGGAATGTCCCAGGGCACAAGCTTTGCTTCTGTGAGTTCTGGAGAGATATCCAAAGCGGTCCCTGAGTTCACAGCACCTCTGCTTGTCTTCAAACAATTGCCAAAGATGCGAAAGACATGGTGCTGGCAGGGAGCCAAGCCACACTCTTACACACTGCTGAGAGGAGGGAGGGCCGTTCATCTGGTGTGAGCCCCAGTAGAGGCTATAAAGATCCATGTAGGCGCACACCTTTAATCCCAGCACTCGGGAGGCAGAGATAGGGATCACTGAGAGTTCGAGGCCACCCTGAGACTACATAGGTGAATTCCAGGTCAGCCTGGACCAGAGTGAGACCCTACCTCGAAAAAAAAGAAAAACAAAAGCATCTGGGAATGGCCATGCTCCTGTAATCCCAGTCCGGCAAGGAAGCAGAGACCTGAATTCTCGGAGCCTTTCAAGACCAGGAGGATGAGCAATGGAGCAAGGGAGCCAGGACACCCGGATGTTCAACTCAGGCCTCCACAGGAGAGCAACCTCCGCCGCAGGGAGCCTATGGGGCACTGCAAGGGCACATATGCATGCACAGACCACCCCACATATGTGCAAACAAAAATTTAAAAGATAAAAATTTCAAAAGATGAGCTGGAGAGATGGCTTAGTGGTTAAGGCATTTGCCTGTGAAGCCAGAGGACCCAGGCTCAATTCCCTAGGACCCACGTAAGCCACATGCACAAGGTGGCGCATGTGTCTAGAGCTCGTTTACAGCCGCTGAAGGCCCTGGTGCGCTCATTCTCCCTCCTTCCCTCCCTCTCTCTCTGTCAAATAAATAAAATTTATTTATTTATTTATTTTAAAATATCTTTTAAAAAACTTTAAAAACAAGACAATATATGATGGTTGTTGATATATACATGGTAGCACCTTTAACCACTGAGCCATCTCTCCAGCCCCAATAATATACATGAAAAAAAAAGAGAATAGGGCAGATCTATATGCACATGAGGTGAAATGTCACAGAACATTAAGTAGGTAATTCTAGTTAGGAGAAAAAGAAAAACAAACAAAAGTGAAAGGTAAATGCAGGAACTCTCTAGTGAGCTATTAACAATGGAGACTTCAGAGGTGCAACGGGTAGAACAGGGGGTTACAACTTTTCATTATTCTGACCTTCCTTAAGATTTTGTTTCTTGTGTGTATGTTCACGTACATGTGCATATGTGCGAGTGCAGGCATGCACAAGCCATGCCATATGTGTGAAGGTCTGAGGGCAGCTTTCAAGCCAGCCCTCGCCTGCCCACCTCATTTGAGGTAGGGTTTCTTACTCTGGTTTCCCACTCTGCTATTCTTCACCGTGCTCACCATGAGCTTCCAGAACATTCTCTGGTCTCTGCCTGTAATCTTACCTGCAGCATCAGTGTGGTATTGGGGTTACAGAAGCCTGCCATGGCTTCTGGCTTTGTACATGGTCTGGAGACCAACTCCAGTACTCTGACAGTGAGTATTTTATCCATTAAGCCATTTCTCCAAACCCCTTTCTTAAGTTCTCTTTTCTTTTCTTTTCTTTTCTTTTCTTTTTTTTTTTTTTTTTTTTTTTTTTTTTTTTTTTTTTAGGTAAGGTCTTGCTCCCTGGTATTCACTTTGTAGTCTCAAACTGGCAGTGATCCTCCTATCCCAGCTTCCTGAGTGCTGGTATTAAAGGTGTGTGCCATCATGCCCAGTGGTATTTCTTTTTTCTTTCAAAGTAGTGTCTTGCTATAGCCCAGGCTGACCTGGAATTTACTAGGTCATCTCATGGTGGCCTCGAACTCATGGCGATCCTCCTACCTCTGCCTCCCGAGTTCTGGGATTAAAGGTGTGGCCATCACACCTGGCCAGATATTTCTTTAAACAATTTTTTTTTATTTGCAAGGAGAGAGAGAGAGGGCAGGGTGAGGGGGGAGAATGGGCATGCCAGGACCTCTATCCACTGCAAATGAACTCCAGATGCATGCATCACCTGTGCATCTGGCTTTATGTGGGTACTGGGGAATTGCACCTGGGTCCTTAGGCTTTATAGGCAAGCACCTTAACCACTGATCCATCTCTCCAGCGCCCATTCCTTAAATTTTTTTAAAAGTTCTTTGTTTAAAACTTTATTTTTACTTATTTATTTGAGAGCGAGAAGTGGGGGAGGCAGAGAGAGGGAGAGAGAAAGAGAGAATAGGCGTGCAAGAGTCTCTAGCCACTGCAAATGAACTCCACACATATGCACCACCTTGTGCATCTCGGCTAGCATGGGTCCTAGGGAATCAAACTTGGGTCCTTTAGCTTTGTAGGCAAATGCCTTAACCGCTAAGCCATCCCTGCAGCCCCCATTCCTTAAATTTTAATGAGCATGTTGTTTAGAACAATGTTTAAAATGGTAAAAGAAGTAAAGAGGAAGACAGATAAACTCACTTCATTTTAAAAAGTAGAACAGTGTCCCGGCTCAGATAGAAATCCTGGGGCCAGAATTTCAGCTCTGTCTCACTGGCTCTGTGACTCTGGACATGTTTTGGTTTTCGGGGGAGGGGGGGTTGTTGCTTTTAAATAAAAATTAAAAAAAAAAACACCCCAGGCAGGAGAGATGACTTAGCAGTTAAGGACCCAGGTTCAATTCCCCAGTATAAGACAGATGCACATGGTGAAGCATGCATCTGGAGTTTGTTTGCAGTGGCTAGAGGTCCTGGTATGTCCATTCTCTCTCTCTCTTTCTGATAAATAAATAAAAATAAAATATAAGGGCTGGAGAGATGGCTTAGCGGTTAAGGCACTTGCCTGTGAAGCCTAAGGACCAAAGTTCAATTCCTCAGTATCCAGTTAAGACAGATGCACAAAGTAGGACGTGCATTTGGACTTTGTTTGAAGTGTCTAGAGACCCTAGCATATTCATTCTCTCTATCTGCCTCTTCCTCTCTCTCTCTCTCTCCTTCTCAAATAAATAAATAAATAAAATATAAAAGGGAGGAGGATGGTTCTAGAGCAAAAGTGATTGAAGACTTGGCTCTCAATCTGAAAATCCAATTAAAATAATTGTATTTATAATAACAATAAAAGAATAAAACACTTAGGAATAGATTAAACAAAGAAATACAAACATTGTTCACTGGAAACCATAAACATTATTGAAATAAACTGAGTTAATGGAAAGAAGCCCCATGTTTATAAACTGGAGGATTTAAAATTGCTAAAATGATGATAATTCCCAACTGAACAGACAGATTCAACAAAATCCCTCTTGAAATCTCAGCTGCCTCTTTAATGAACTGATGCTAAAAGCTACATGAAATGCAAAAGATTAAAAATATCCAAGCTAATCTTGAAAAATAAGTTGTAGGGCCCACACTTCCCAACTTATTCCCCACAACTTATTACAAGGCTACAGTAATCAGACCAGCCTCCATCAAAAGGAATAGAATTGAGACTCCAGAAATAAACCCTTATGTTTATGAACAACTGATTTCTGATGAGGATCTGAGAAAAATATAATGGAGGAAAGAATAGTCTTTTCAACTAACAATCTAGGAAAACTGCATACGTCCAAACAAAAGAATGGTATTAGACCTCACCCAACATGATATGCAAAAATCAACTAGATTTACACACACACACACACACACACACACACACACACACACACACACACACACACATATAAGCTAACATAAAACTCATAGAAAAAAATACAGGAGATTTTGTAATTAGATAATGTTTTTTTTTTTTTTTTTTTTTGGTTTTTTGAGGTAGGGTTTCACTCTAGCCTAGGCTGACCTGGAATTCACTATGGAGTCTCAGGGTGGCCTCGAACTCACGGCGATCCTCCTACCTCTGCCTCCCGAGTGCTGGGATTAAAGGCGTGCGCCACCACGCCCGGCTAGATAATGTTTTCTTAAGAAAGACCAAAAAAGGAGGGAAATAGATAAACTGGACTTCAATAAAGTTTAAAACATTAGTACTTCAAGAAAGCAAAAAATGTCTTTGTGGGCTGGAGAGATGGCTTAGCGGTTAAGCGCTTGCCTATGAAGCCTAAGGACCCCGGTTCGAGGCTCACTTCCCCAGGACCCACGTTAGCCAGATGCACAAGGGGGCCCATGCATCTGGAGTTCGTTTGCAGTGTCTGGAGGCCCTGGCGCGCCCATTCTCTCTCTCTCTCTCTTTCTCTATCTGCCTCTTTCTCTCCCTGTCACTCTCAAATAAATAAATAAAAATGAATAAAAAAAAGTCTTTGTATATTAACTTAAGAATTAACTTAATTTTTTTAAAGAAAATGAAAAGATGTGAGCACACCAGCCCAGCTTCATACCTATGACCCCAGCTGTAATGAGGCAGCAGAAACAGGCAGATGACAAGTTCAAGGTCAGTCTGGGCAACACAGTGAGGTCTTGTCTCAAAATAAAATTAAGGGCTGGAGTGTAGCTCAGTGGCAGAGTGCTTGCCTAGCATAGGCAAGGCCCTGGGTTCAATCCTCATTACAAGGGAGGGAAAGAGGAAGAGAAGAAGAAGAGGAAGAAGGAGGGAAATAATCCACACAGAATGGGGGAAATATTCAAAACAAAAATCATATATGTGATAAGGGACTACATATGATACATATAAATATACATATTATATATATGTATGCATGTATACACACACAATATATATATGTATGTATGTATGCATATAACCTTTGCAGCTTGATAATAGAGCCAAGCAGTGGTGATGCATGTCTATAATCCCAGCACTCTGGAGACTGAGGTAGAAGGATGAAGACCAGCCCTAGTTCTGTAGCAAAGCTCTATCTTTTTTTGACTATTTATTGACAACTTCCATAATATAGACAACATACCGTGATCAAAATCCCCTCTCACCTCCCTCCCTTTTCCCCCTCTCAACCTCCTCTGCACTAAATCTCTTATTTCCAACTGGCCTCTCTTCTATTTTGATGCCATTATTCTTCTGCACAATTATGCAGGTCTTGTACCATCAGCCACGGGGAGGTCATGAATATCAGAGCCACTTTGTGTTTGGATGACAGCATTGTAAGCCATCTTCCCTTACATTCTTTCTACTACCTCTTCCACAACGGACCCTGGACCTTGGCCGGGTATGATAAAGATGTCGTGCTTAGTGCTGGACACTCCACAGTCACTTCTCAGAACTATGGTGAGGTTTGAGTCACCCCAGTGACAAGACCCAATCTTTAAGAAAAAAAAACGGAGGACAGACAAATAACCCTATTTAAAAATTGGTATTTTTTTTCTCCAAAGAAAATATACAAATAGCCAATAAACTCAAGAAAGGTAAAAAAAAAAAGGAATTATGCAATATTCAAATAAAACGAAAGGTGCTGAACATCATCTGATTATAGGAATGCACATCAAGATCACAGGGTGACAACTTGCTCATTGGAGCAAACTGGATCTGACACAGTGGATAAAACTGAGAAAGAAATCATTTACCTGGAACTACTGTTGATCTGTTAAGTATGGTAATGACTTTGGGGTTGCATAGGAAATGACCTTACACTTTAGAGATGCATGTTGAAGTACTCTGAGGTTAATTCTCTCATGGCACTAAGAATGTTGACTATTTCAGGAAAAAAACAAATACAATTATACAGATGATAGAGGAAATATGGCAAACTTGCTGACAGTTGAGTCTAATGAATGAGCACATGGCTATTCATCCACTACTAGTCTACTTTTATACATATCTGATTTTTTCATAATAAAACTTCAGAGAGGGCTGGGAGTGGTGGTGCACACCTTTAATGCCAGCACTCGGGAGGCTGAGGTAGGAGGATCACTGGGAGTTCAAGGTCACCCTGAGACTACATAGTGAATTCCAGCCTGGGCTAGAAGGAGACCCTACCTTGACCAAAAGAAGATTAAAAAAAGTCAAAGGGGGAATACGTTATGTCAAAATGCAAGTTTCCAGTTTTTCTTTAAAAATCAACAGAGAACTGGGGATGTAACTCAGTCGGCAATGTTTGCTAGCATGCACAAAGCCCTGAGTTCAGTCCCCAGCACCATATAAACCTGGCGTGGTGGTGGTACACTCCTGTAATCTCAGCACTCCAGAGGTAGAAGCAGGAGGACCAAAAGTTCAACTCCAACTATACAGTGAGTCTGAGGCCAGCATGGGAAACATGAGACCCTGTCTCAAAGTCAATCAATCAATCAATCAATAATCGAGAACCTTGCTACTGCTAAGCCAGCGATACCAATCAGCTGTAGCTACGATGTGGCAGCCCTCCTGAGGGGACGTGGGGCCAGGTCCCTACACACCAGCTAGTCTGACCCAAGCCTGCTACCTGCTACTAAGGAACATCACCCTCATAATATCTTGGACTGTAACATCGGGCTCCTACCCCTGACATTCAAAGCCGCTACTAACCCGGTATGGTCAAGGCTGTCTGGCTGGCCTCGTCTCTAATCTCCAGCTGTCCTTGAAGCATTCTCAATGACTCATCACTCCCAAAGTGCACTGGACACACTCCCTCCTCCAGATTGCTGCGCATCGTCGTTCCCCTACCTGTGGTGACTTTTGGACATCTCTACCTGGGAACTCCCGGGCAGGGGCAGCCACCCGCAGAGAGCACTTCCTGAGACAGTGAGCTGCTCCTGACTCTGGGCCTTGCCGCTTTCAACTCCTTCCTCCCTCGGTTCCAACACCGGTCCTGTCCAATTCTGTCTGCCTTCACAGCTACACTGGAAGTCCCCAGAGGATACTGACCCCAACTGTCCACCGTATGGCCAGTGCCCAGTACAAGTCCTGCCAGAGCAAAGGCTAAGGGTCAGGAAACCTATTAAGCGTTACACCACAGCCAAGGGTATTCCTGCGCCAGGAACCTGGCTTCAGCTCCCAGCTCTGTCCTTATTTGGCTAGATGACTCTTTGAGGGACTTCGTGCCTCAGTTTTCATCTGTAAAGTGAGGACAATAGTGTCTTCCTCACAGGAATGCTTTGAGGACCACATAATTAACTTTTTAAAATATTTTTTATTTATGCATTTGCAAACGAGAGAAAGAGAACATGGTTTCACTAGGGCTTCTGGCCATTGCAAACTAACTCCAGACACACTGGGTACTAGGGAATTGAACCTGGGCTGGCAGGCTTTGCAAGCAAGTGCCCTTAGTCTTTGAACCATCTCCCCAGCCCTCTACAGTTAATGGCTGTAAGACACTTAGACTCAGGCATGACTCCCAGAAATAAGGATGAAATAGTTGCTAAATAAAAAAAAAATCAAACAGGCTCAAAACTGGGCAATTACCAAGTCAGTTCCCAGGTCTTGTCCAACACTAAACCTTCTTCACCAAATGCATGCTTCTAGTAGGTCAAGGGTAAAAACCTCAGCGAGGTACCTATAGCTCTTTTATCCCTTCAGGCTCTTGGCTGCACCTCTTTTTAATATGCATGTGGGTGTTCACACTCATGTATGTACAGGTGAATATACATATATGTGTATATATATATGTGTGTCTGTGTGTCTGTGTGTGTCTATGAAGGCCAGGGGACAACCTCATATGTAGTTCCTCAAACACTGTCCACCTTTTTTGAAACAAGGTCTCTCACTGCATGTAGTACACCCATTAGGCAGACTGGCTGCCCAGTGAGCCCCCAAGGATCCTTCTGTCTCCACCTCCCCAGCACTGGGACTACAGATGTGTACCACCACACCTGGCATTTTTCCATGGGCTCTGGGCATCTGAGTCAGGTCCTGTCCATGAGGCAGGCACTTTATTCACTGTGCTATCTCGCCAGCCCCATGCCTCTTTACAGCAAAAAAGAGAACAGACTTTAAGCTCAGTGCCTTGGGCAGTCAGTAGCTTGACCCTAGAGTTGAGCGGTATTGTTTTCCCCAAAACTTCCCAGGATATAAGTTTCCTATTTAGAATGATGAAAAAAAAAAAACTTCCTTTTCTTTTTTTTAATTCTTTTTTATTGTTATTTAATTGAGAGAGAAAAAAAAAAAGGCAGAGAGAAAGGGGGAGAGGGAGAGAGTGGGCACTCCAGGCCCTCCAGGCGCTGCAAATGAATTCCAGATGCACGTGCCACCTTGTGCATCTGGCTTATGTGGGTCCTGGGGATTCGAACCTGGGTCCTTTGGCTTTGAAGGCAAGTGCCTTAACTGCTGAGACATCTCTCCAGCCCCAAACTTCCTTTTCCATGAAAGTCCTTTATGTACTTTGCAGTGAGCTCATTTACAGACGAAGCATAGAGCTGGATGATGGGAGAAGCGACACCTTCTCTCAAATGGTTCATTTCCCAGGGGACACTGCCAGGTCCCTGAAGAATGATATCTAGCTCATACAAACGGCTTACACCTCCCCTTTCGACTGAAGAGGCAAATCAGCCCCATTGGAGGTGATAACTTGCTGAAGTTCACGCAGCTTCTAAGAGGCTGAACCCAGAGTCAAAGCTGGGCCTGTCCAGCGTCACCGCCCGAAATCTTAGCCACTGCACCCGGTAACCAGCAACCAGCAGAGCCAACTCCAGCCCTATACTCAGCTTGGGTCATGCTGGAGAGGAGCTGGAGGTAGGAAGGGGGTCAGGGGACAGAAGACAGATGTCACCACCATATAAAATCCCGAGCTGTTCCAAACTTCACACCCTGGGGGAGCTGAGGACTCTCCAAAGGTATGCCTCGCTGGCATGTGGGAGGGGCGGGGCACAGGTGAAAACTAAATACTGCCAACGGCAGCTGGTAGGTACGGAGTCCTTCCTGCTTTCTGACCCTGGGCAAAGTGCTCGGCGCACAGACTCCACTGTAACCGTTGCGAAAACTTCGAGGTGGGCATCAGTACTCTCCTTTGAGGAATGAAGAAGCTGAGGGCTGGGGAGAAACCAACGAGAGGGAGCTGGAGACTCTCGGTCATCCTCACCCTGTGCTCCTTCCACAGGGAGCCATTTACCCGGATGTTGGTACGCCCTCCCCAAACCTCCCAGCATGCTCCACAACCCAGCATCCATGACCTTAAAAGGCAGAAAGAGTTCTTTGCCTGGGTCCCTTGGTGGTTGTTAGGTATCTTTCATCCCTTTCCGTACCTCAGTTTCCCTATTTGGCCAGTGAAAGAGCAGGACTATTTCCAAGGGATTGAATGGGTCCAGAGCCACACTGACCAATAAAAATGTCATGTAAGGGGAATTGGGAAGATGGCTCAATGAGTACATTTGCTGTGCAAATGTGAGGATCTGAGATTGGGCCCCCAGCACCCATGTAAATGCCGGGTGCGGAGCCGGGCGTGGTGGCGCACGCCTTTAATCCCAGCACTCGGGAGGCAGAGCTAGGAGGATCGCCGTGAGTTCGAGGCCACCCTGAGACTCCATAGTGAATCCCAGGTCAGCCTGGGCTAGAGTGAAACCCTACCTCGAAAAACCAAAAAAAAAAAAAAAAAAAAAAAGCCGGGTGCACCCATGCATGCTGTAACCTCAGAGCTGAGGAGGCAGAGGCGGGAGAATCCCTGGGGCTTGTTAGCTAGATAGTCTAGCCAAATCGGTAAACTCCAGGTTCAGTGAGAGACCCTGTGCCCGCCCCCCAAAATAAGGTGGAGCGCTATTGAGGAAGATACTAAACATAAACCTCTGGACTACACACACACACACAAATCCACATGCTCACTACATACACATACACAGAAATAAATGCAGTGTAAGTCACATATATAATTAATTTTTTTTTCTAAGAACTATGCACAAAAAGTAGAAACGGGTAAAATGCAGCTCAACAGTACAATTCTTCCTGACTCGGTATTTCTGAAATATAGGCACTTCAACGTGTAATCAATATTTTAAAAGCTGTTACAGCTTGCTTTGCACTCTTTCCCCAGTATGTCTCTGGAATCCAGTATTTTCCCAACTCAAAGCACATGCCGGTCAAGCCAGCTGCATCTCGAGGGCACTACTGCTGCATGTGATAAATAGCTACTACAGCGGACATGTATGTATGTGTGTGTACGCATGTTCGTGTGTGGGGCACAACCTTGTGTATGGGGACACAGGTTTGTGCATGCATGTGAAGGCCCTGAGGTTCACACTGGAGGTCTTTCCACTTTATTTACTGAGGCAGGGTCTCTCGTATGCCCAGAGATCCCCAATTCAGCTAGTCTCGCTAGCCGGCTTGCCCCTGAAATGCACCCATTTCTGTTGCCTAAGCACTGGGATTACAGGCTCGCACCACCGCATGTGAGTACTGGGGATCCAACCTCTGTGCCTCATACTTGTGCTGAAAGCCTTCTACTTCTTCTTCCCAGCCTCGGGATCTTTTCCAATCCATAGTTCCTTTCCCATTGGGATGGGTTTACCTGCGAGAGATGTCCTGGCCATGGACTCCAAACTGACCAGTTCTACCCAAGCCTGGGGCCAAGAGAGCTCAGAAACTCAGTCCTCCTGGGCCCCCAGGAGACTGCTGCTTGCAGGGCTGCTTCCGGTCCCTCGGCAGTTTCCCCCAAAGCCCCAGGGAGGGAGGGGCGAGCCTCCGAGGATGAAGCCGCAATCCGGGCCCTTCCTCCTCACCCAAACACTCCCTTAATTGGAAATGCATCTTGGGCTTGAATCGGAGTCAGATAGCCACCTCCACGTGGCAGCAGCCTAAGGGCATCCGGGACTCTGTCCACACACGAAGACTCCACATCTCCCCTAAGCTCCCCACACACGGCGCAGCAAGCAAGAAGCCGGGTACCAGGTTCTCACTCCCGAAACTCTGCCAGCCGAGAGCCTGAGAAATTTCTTAGTGACAGCGCCACCCCTCCACATTCAAGGGTACCTGCACTAGCAGGAGGGACAGGGAAAGGTAAGAAAGCAGACAGGAGCTGGACTGTACCCCACCAGAGAGAACTTGGGGAAAGCCGTCCTTCCCACCCAGCGCTCACTGCCTCATCATTAAAACCAAAAGCGTGCTGTAGAAGCTTACGGTGAAGCACTTCCCTGACCAACTTTGAGCTCGACTCCAGGACCCACGTTACCAGTGAACAAGGGCGCACATGTCTGAGTCGTTGCAGTGGACCCTGGCACCATTCCTTTCCCTAAGGTCCCTTCCTCTGCCTGTGCTCTCAAATAAAAATATAAAAAAAATTTTTTTAACCAAAACTTAGACAACGACGATCTCACTTCTGCTCGATCTAAGCCTCACTCTAGGGCCAGAAAAAGCAACTTGGCCAAGGTCACACAGCTAGCCAGTGAATAGCCTATGTGCCATTTCACGGTCTTCTTGAATCCAGTTGCAAGCTCTTACCGACTTTTCTCAGGACAGTCCTGGCTTCCACCTGTCATAACCATATGCACTCAGTGTAATTACTAAAAATGTCCTCTGTATATATATAGCTGCATAATAACTTTATTACAAAATTATAAATACAGACAATATAAAATCTTATATATAAAATTTTCTATAATAATAGTGAAGCATGTCTATAATCTTAACACTTGTGAGGAGGAGGCAGAAGAATCAAGAATTTAAGGTCAGAGCTGCAGAGATTGCTCAGTGGTTAAGATACTTGCTTGTAAAGCCTGTCAGTCCATGTTCGATTCCCTAGTACCCATGAAAGCCAGGCGCACAAAGTGGTACATGCATCTGGAGTTTGTTTGCAGTGGCAAAAGGCCCTGGTGCACCTATTCTCTCTTTCCTTGCAAATAAATACAAATAAAAATAAAGAATTTAATAGCTAGGCATGGTGGTGCACACCTCTACTCCCAGCACTTGGGAAGCAAAGGTAGGAGGATCACTGAGTTCAAGGCCACCCTGCGACTACATAGTGAGTTCTAGGTCAGCTTGGGTTAGAGTGAGACCCTACATCAAAAAAAAAAAAAAAGAAAAGAAAAAAGAAAAAGAAAGAAAGAAGGAAAGAAAGAAGAAAAGAAAGAAGAAGAAAGAAAGAAAGAAAGAAATTTAAGGCCAGCCTCATCTACATAATGAGTTTGAGAACAGCCTGGGTTACATGAGATGCTATCTCACAAAAATAAGAAACAAGTCATTGAGCCAGGCGTGATGGTATGTGCCTTTAATCCCAGCACTCGGGAGGCAGAGGTAGGAGGATCGCTGTGAGTTCGAGGCCACCCTGAGACTACATAGTGAATTCCAGGTCAGCCAGGGCTAGAGTGAGACCCTACCTCAGAAAACCAAAAAAAAAAAAAAAAAAATCCTAGAACCTAAATTTGATTATGAGAAAACTATCAGACAAACCCTATGGTGGTTTGAATTCGGTATTCCCCATAAACTCATGTGTTTTGAATGTTTGGTTCACAGTTAATGGCAATTTGGGAAATGGAGCCTTGCTGGAGGAGATATGTTGTTGGGGGCAGGCTTAGGGGTGTTATAGCCAGCTCCCCCTTGCCAGGGCTTGGCTCACTCTCCTGCTGCTGTTGTCCACCTGACGTTGGCATAGAGGTGCTCCACCACCTTTTCCCGTCATCATGGAGCTTCCCTTCTAGACTGTAAGCCAAAATAAACAACTTTCCTCCCATCAGCTGCTTTTGGTCAGGTGCTTTATCTAGCCACACAAAGGTAATTGCAAAAAAAAAAAAAAAAAACCAATATCCTCCTAAATTAGCAAGGTCAGAAGAAATAGGGGAGACTAAGAAACTGTCACAGACCAGTGGTGAACAAGGAAACATCTTTTCCAGGACAAGGAAGAGTACTGACAACGTGTCACCTTCAAATGAACTATAGATGGAAAAAGGTTCTGGGGCTGTGGAGGTGGCTCAGTTGGTAAAGTGCTCACCACACAAGTGTGAGGGCCTCAGTTCAGATCCTCGACACCCACATAAATGCCAGGTGTGACAACTGGAGTCAGAAAGCTTGAGGCCGGAGCCTTTGCCCACTTGCAAGGGCTCAGTAATGTGGGGTACTGTTATGCTTTCAATCTGACATGTTCCCCACAGACTCATCTTTGGAGCATTTATACCCCAACTGATGATGCTATCTGGGGAGGCTGTGGAACTCTGGGACCTAGCTGGTGGAAGCAGATCACTAGGGTCAGGTCTTTGAAGGTACCTGGCCCACTCCCTGTCTCGCCCTCTGCTTCCCCGTCTACTCAAGAACAGCCTGGCACCTCTACCACACTCTCCTGCCAGCATGAACTCAGTCACTCCATCATGCCTTTCCCCACCATGAAGGACTGAAACCCTTAGAAACCAGGAGCCAAGATAAAATTGTCCTCTCTTAGGTTGTTGCCGACAGATATCATCACAGTGATGCAAAAGGAAAGAACACAGGTATATTTCATTCTTTCTGGGGCCTCAGCGTCGACTGTCTGTCAAGTAAATTCACCGAATGATGACAGTGATTAGTAACATTTATCAAGCCTGTGCCAGGCCAGGTATGGTGGCACACACCTTTAATCCTAGTATTTGGGAGGCAGAGGTAGGAGGATCACTGTGAGTTCAAGGCCAGCCTGGGACTACAGAGTGAGTTCCAGGTCAGCCTGGGCTAGACTGAGACCAAAACAAACAAACAAACAAACAAAAAGAGCCTATGCTGGTGTCTAGCACCGTAGTGGCTAGTAGGCATGTAAGTCATATTCTACTTCAAGACTGAAGGGCTTCCTTCTCCTAGCCCCAGCTGCTCAGAGAGTTACAGGTAATGATTCCTCTCCAGGGATTGCTCTGAGCTGAAGAGACCATCAGCTCCGGGGGCTGCTGCTTTGGGAGGGTAGTCTGCTTCCTACGTACAGGTATGAGCCATCTCCTTCACCCCCACCCCACTACTCAGGACAACTCTGAAGGTCACTTCACCACAGAGACCATTCATGGCTGGCAGAGGCCTTTGTAGAGCCTGCACTGCCGCCCAGCCTCTCCCCTGGCCCCATCCTGCCTCTTCCCCTCCTCAGGGCGTTCATCCCGAGAACGGTCCCCATAACCGTCCTGTACCTTAATCTCCATCCCCGAGTCTATTTCCCAGGGACGCACCCCAAGACAGCTCAGGAGAGCCACTGCGTTAGCCTCCTCGATGCTCAGACATGCCCGTGTTTATAAACATACACAGCTAAGAAACGGTGACACCACATGAGGGACACTGAAAATTCGTACAGGGAAGTGGCCTCCCCCAGGGCCGGTCTCGGAGCAGTGCCAGGATTCGTCTCTCGGTCTGCTGAACGCCGAAGGGCACGTGTCGCAACCTCTGCCCCAAGATGGCTGCAGCACAGGACATGTGGTGCCCTGCACCACCATCAAGTCACTCCCACTGCCCTTCCCTGCAGCCCACTCCACGCTGCACGATCTTGAGTGGGTAGCAAGAGGACGGCAGATAAACTCACACGAACCAAAGACTTTTGGCGGGAGAAAGTACAGGATGGGGGAGAAACAAGGCCAGACTGACAAAGATTTCTGGTAGGAGAAAGTAAAGGATTGGTTGCGGGCGGGGGGGCTCAGACTGACTAGAACAGACAAAAAAATTCTAGACCCTGGGCGAGAATGAAAAAAAAAAAAAAAGGTTAGACATGAAGGTATGCACCAAATATAGAAGGCCACTCACTAACCGGGTGATGTTGAACAAGTATCCCTCATCCCTCTGAGCCTCATTCAGCTCATCTAAAATAGCACCTAGCCTTTAAGGTTGCAAAAGCAAGGCGACGAGTCAATACTCGTAAACCGCTTAAGATCGCCCACACACCATACACGTTTGGAAACAGCTTCCGGACTTTACCTGCTGTAAATGAGACACAGAGAGGGTGTTTGTTGAGTGTAGGTGACAGGGTCGTCGCTGAGTGGGAGGAGGAATGGATGGACGCGTGGTTGGGAGGCTGGGTAGGTGAATATGGTAGATGGTTGGGGGAAGTAGGGAGGGGGCCTGGATGGCAGCATGGTGGAGGGGTGGTTGGGAGCACAGGGGAAGGTGTTGTTTCTGTGAGGGGAGGTGTGCCCGGGTGCTTGGATAAATGAAAGCTAGGTGCAGCGAGGTGGCTGAGTGAATGGATGCATGCTTGAACGCTAGGATGGGTGAAGTAGCTGGATGATCATAGATGACTGGACACAAGATGGACAAGTAGTTGAATGGACATGCAAGTAGATGGTTGGGCAGAAGACTGGATGGCTGGATGGGTGGGTGAATAAAAAGGAAGGAAAGTTGGCTGGGTGGATGAGACTGGATGACTGAACAGTTGTGCGGATGGTGGCTGTTCATGAAGTCATCAGAGAGGCCGATTGACAGGAGATGGTTGGATGGACCAAAGCGTTGGAAGGATGGAGGAGTGTCCAGGTGTTAAGAGAAGCTGTGAAGGGAGGGGTTCGATGGCTGTCCGGGTGAGTGACTCCATGGCTGGTGGGCTGGGTGTATAGTTGGGTGACTGGACGGGACGGTTGAGTCAGAAGCAGGTAGAGTGGATGGGTGGCTTGTTGAGTGTAGAGACGGTGTATATTTGAGGGATGGAGAGAATAGGAATGCTTTGCCAGGGTTTGTTGGATGAATGGCAAGAGTGAGTGAGTGGATGGATGAGGCACGGATGGGATGGAACGGGTCACCACCCGGGCTCCTGGAACCTCTTCAACCAAGCCTTCGTTGAACTAGAAATGGTCCTGAGGCCAGGGGGGGTAGAGAGGCTCCTAGACCCCTAGACTCCCAAGGGTGGTTCCCACCCCACGGGGCAACCTACCTGGAGACGGCGATCTCGGCCTTCTGGCGCGCAATGGCTGCGGCGCGCTGGGCTCCCTCGACGCCGTGCTCCACCTTCTGGCGCACCTTGGAGCTCTTGAGCGGCAGCACGCGGCGCTTGGTGCCCTTGACCAGCACGTTGTGGCGGTACTTGCCCTCCTCGCGGTGCCCGTCGGGCAGCGTGGTGCAGCCGTAGCCGTGGCGCAGGTTGTCCAGCCACTCGCCCTCGTAGCGGAGGCCGCTGGAGCGCTCGCTCACGCCGAAGCCCGAGCGCTTGTCGTTCTTCCACTCGCCCATGTAGGTCTCGGTGGTGGTGGCGTCGATGTCGGCCTCGAAGGGCGCCGCTTCGTCGGGACCCTCGGCGGCGCCGCCCTCGCCCAGGCTGGCCGTGGACGCGGCGTCGCTGGCCGCCGAGCTCACGTCGCTCTTCAGGAAGCTGACCCGGCTGCGCTGGCTGCCCAGCGACGCGCGAGACTCGGTGCGCCTCAGTTTACCCAGCAGCGCGCCACGCTGGAACAGGCCACCGCCCTTGGACCAACCCCGCGCCGCCGCCGCCGCCGCCGCCCCGTCGGCGTTAGCCAGCAGGCTGAGCGCGAAGCCACCGCGGGGGATCGCGGGCGACGACAGCGCGGGGCCGTCGGCGGAGGAGGAGGAGAGCGGAGAGGAGGGCGAGTCCGGGGCCACCGTGCCGTTGCTGTGCTCGCTGCGCAGGGACGAGAGCGACGTGCGCAGCGGAGAGCGCACCACCACCGCCATCCCGTAGGGGACGCTCTGGCGCACCCCGTAGCCGTGACGCATGCCGTTGGTGAACTGACCTTGGTACGTCCCTGTGGGTGGGGAGAGAGCGGGGCAGCGTCAGTAGAGGACCTGCACACAGACCATCCTTACCTCGTTCACACAGCGATGGGGTGCGCTGGGACCTGGGCTTGGGGTCCGGCCCGAGACAGAGTTCAGCCACCAGAGGAGCAAAAGGATGCATGCTCAGGTGTGTAGCCGAGGATGCAAGTGTGCCAGAACACGTGCGAGCGTGCCAGACGGCCTTTGCCACGGTGTGTGTGTGTGTGTGTGTGTGTGTGTGTATTGTCTCTCCTCGGTGGGGGGGGGGGGACATGGCGAGGTCTCAGATGTCCAAACATCGGCCACAGGGTGATGTAGCTCAGAGCAACAGTGCCAGCCTGGGAGAGTAGTTAGAGGTTGCCCCCACGGGAGTGGAAAAAATAAAAATAAAAAGCCAGATGGAACCTGTGGGATGGTGTGAACACTTCCCGTGGTGGAAACATGCCAAGGTCGTGAGTGTCTGACAACGGGTGAGGAGTGTGAACCAGCAGGTTCGAGTATGGAGTTAACCTGGGCAGAAGAGGAAGTGCATCTGATTTCAGTGACTGTGCCCAGATTTGGGGTCACCCAGGAGAGCATGCATGTGTAAGAGCATAGGCGGGCAAGACGGTGGATTTGCGGCAGCAGCAGCAGCGTGACCGCAGCTGGGAGGTGTTCAAGGTCGTGTGCACGCAGAGTATGTAGAAGATTGCGTGAGCAAGACAGAGTGGGACATAACCCAAGGCTGTAAGCGCAGTCAAGCTCTTGACTGCAAGGCAAGGTGGAGTGAATGCTGCAGGCCTGACAGAGAGTGTAAAGTGGTGTCGACAGGGCCTGTTTATGCACAAGCACAGTTATCCTACGGTCTTCGGTGATGCAAATATTTAAGGTCCATGGATAGGTTAGCCGGTGACTTTGCACCGCAGGGTGGATAATGGAAAACATGAAATTGCGAGAGCGTGTGTTGTGTGTGCAAGACTTGTGGCTAAGCATGTGTCTTGACCACTGACATCACGAGTGTGCAGGGCAGGGTGTACACAGGCAGCTGAGTGTCCATGGTCCCACCGAAGTGACATTTGGATGTGTGTGTGCTTCTGCATGTGCACCTGAGTGTCGCAGCACAAGGCTGAGGCTCCTGAAGCTGAGCGAGCGCGTGAGATCGTGGGTGTTACTGAAACTGAGACCCTCTGTGCGAAGACTGGTGACCTGCACGGACGCAAGCACCCTAGCTTCTAGAAACAAGATAGCAGGTTGCTTAAGTCATGAGCAGGGAAGAGACCAGACTGCAAATACTGCCTCTGCCCCCACTTGCTGTGTGACCTTGGGCGACTGACTTGACCTCCCTGCCTCAGCTTCCTCGTCCTTCAGAAACAAGCTGCCTTCTGCATCATAGTGTTGTTTGAGGTTTAAATGAGTTTGTAACTCTGAAAAACTGCTAAGCCATTTCTCCCGCCCTGGTCTGAGACAGAGTTACACTAAATTGCCTAGGCTGGCCTTGAACTTTCATTTTTCCTGCTTCAGCTTTCCGAGTGCCTGGAATTATAGACCTTTGCAGTAAGGCCAGACTATCAAATGGAGTTTTGACCATTTTTTGTTTTGTTTTGTTTTGAGGTAGGGTTTCATTGTAGCCCAGGCTGACCTGGAATTCACTGTGTAGTCTCAGGGTGGCCTTGAACTCATGGCGATCCTCCTACCTCTGCCTCCAGAGTGCTGGGATTAAAGGCATGCGCCACCACACCCAGCTAATGGGGCTGTTCATGAACAGAGGACTTCCCCTATGTACAGCTGAGCTCCCCTCAGCCTAGCGTTCCAGACACCTACCCTTCAATATGTTGTCTCATGACACTCCACACATACTGCAGTCTGTCTGGCCCCCACCCAAACCCGACTCCATGACTTTTCCATCACATTTATCTCTTTTAACATTGCATCTGACATATTGTTTGCTCTTCTCTCCCTGCCAGATTGGAGGCTGTGTGAGGTCGGGATCTTTTCTGCTTTTTCCCCAGAGCCTGGAACAGTGCCTGGCTCCATTAGCCTCGGCCAGGTGTATGGCTGACACTCCGTGGGCTACTCTCTGCCTTTCCTGAGCCTCAAGGCCCCACCTTTCAGTGACATGCTCCCTAGGGTTTGATCGGACTGAGAAGCTGGGACACGTGACCCTAAAGGCAACATCTTTCCAGTACCTTCACTCCGCCTGATCCCCACCCCAGCAGGGAAGCTCTAGTTCAGGGTCCCGCTCCTGCTCCATCCAAGCCTGTTCTAAGAAGATCACTGTGCGCACAAGTCTCTTAGCAGTCCCAGGAGGCAGGACCCTGACAAGAAGCTGACAGTCCAAGAGCTCACCAGGTTGGCCAAAGAAGCAGGTCCAAACCCAAGTCCACCTTCTGCCCAGCCTCATGCTCTGAGCCCAGGGTGATTAATAATGAGGCACGTTCAAAGCATCAGCCAGCTCTTCCCAGGCCCTCTGCTAGCAGGCGGGAGCACCCAGGAGTCACACCTCGTCCTCACCTCTCTTCAGTGGGCCAGCCATGGGAAAGAGTGGTCACCAATGCCAGCCACACACAGGCCAAAGAAGGGAGAGCACTGGGCTTGATCTCTTGGAGGCTGTAGTAGACAGCCTCACGTTGCTGAGATGAACTTCCAGACCAGGCCCAGTGACGGGAGGTGTCGGATCAGAGTGTGGGCTGGACCAACAAGAGCGACTTGGAAATAAGGAGAGAGAACAGACGACCTCAACAGCAGGCTGCTGTTTATTGGAGAGCAAGTGAGCGAACAGCCAGGGACGGCCGGGCCCCACTCCGCAGGTTTGAGGCTGCGGCGCTCAGATGCCTCCGAGCTGGATATTTAAAGGGAAGGCACAAGCAGGGCAGAGGATGCGGGAAGGGCGAGGGGAAAGGATGTGACAGGGACAGCTCCTGTGTTGACTTGTTTTCCCAGGTATGACTCTTAGGTTTTGACTAGTCCATTGAAGGCTGCAGTGCTGCAGGTGACCTATCAGGCTGTGGGGTGGGAAGCTATTTTACAACCCAAAAGAAGAATTTCCTCTGTGCTAAACTTGTTCCAGGGCCAGCATGTCCCAGTAATTTCTGTGACTCGTTTACTGGTTGCTGGGACCCCAGATTTATCAACCTTTACAGGAGGGAGAAGGGATTTATTTGAAGCTTACACATCCGGGGGAAGTTTCAAAATGGCAGAAGAAGCTGGCCCGCTTTCACAGGTCCAAACAGAGAGAGAAAAAGGCCACAAGCCACACTGGCACCACAAGCAAGCACACTTAGGAACCCCAGACAAAGCTCGGGCACTTTGCCTGTCTTTAGACTGGAATTCCAAACCCACCCCCACCCCATAGGGCTGGACCCCAGGACCCACCCACTGAGCCACCTCCTCCAGCCAGGCGGCTGCAGATCTAAACTACAAACTTTGATCAAACCCTGAATATACTGGGGGCCATCCATTTAAACTAGCACAGAGGAAGGCATAAACGTGACCCCCATTTCGTCAGTGGAGAGATGTGCATAGGTTTTATGTAACCTGGTCGCCATCATGTACCCAGGGAGGAACAGAAGTAGGGCTTGAACTAAGGTCCAACTCAAGCTAAGCAAGTAGGGAAACGGGATCATGTGGCAGGCTTGAGAAATCAGAATGTGGTACGACAGAGGGAGAAAGGGGGCATGGGCAGATGGAGAAGTAGCAGCAGGATGGAGAGATGGCTCAGTGGTTAAGGCACTTGCCTGCAAAGCCTAAGGACCCAGTTTTGCCCATATTTTCTCTAATAAATAAATACATATAAAATATTTTATTTATGTATGTATTTGCTTATCAGAGAGAGAGACAAAAAATGAAAATGGGCACACCAGGGCCTCTAGCAGCCGCGAACGAACTCCAGACACATGCACCACCATGTACATCTATCTGGCTTACGTGGGTTCTGGGGAGTTGAACTTGGGTCCTTAGGCTTTGCAGGCAAGTGCCTCAACTGCTAAGCCATCTCTCCAGCCCTAAAATATTTTTTTTTAAAGAAGTAGCAGGCCCCATTTTCCAAACCCACTCATGTGTGAGCACACTGCACAGGAGGGACGGAGACAGAAAATGGAATGTGACCATCTAAGCTGAGAACACTTCCTTCGGATTCTTGATTTCCTCATCTGGAAAATGGAGCGATCATGCCTACCTTCCAGGGTCACCTTGAAGACTGAAAATGACATGATAGAAGGTGGAAACAACCCAATGACATGACACACGGGTGAACTGTAGGACAACCTCAGAGCAGATAGCCAGCCATGCTGTGGAAGACTATCGTTAGAGCAGGGTGGAGCCAGGCATGGTGGTGCTCCAGTACTGGGGAGGCAGAGGTAGGGGGATCACTGTGAGTTTGAGGCCACCCTGAGACTAAAGAGTGAGAACCAAGGTCAGCCTGGGCTCGAAAACAAACAAAAGAACGCAAGTGAAAAGATGAAGCCAGAGGTCAAACAGCGCAAACCAGTGTTCCAGTGACTTGAATGTCCAAAAAAAAAATCACCAGAGTGGCAGTGTGGGTCTGGGGTTGTCGGTGGCGGGGCAGGAAGGGCTGACCATAAAAGGGCAAAGGAAACATTGAGTATATGGAAGTGAGCTGCCCTTTGATGGGCTGGTTTCACACAAGTGTACACTCTGGGCCATGAGTCTCTATTCACAATGCATGGTTACCATGGATTCCATGCCTCCAAAGAGTTGATTGCCTAGATAGATAGATAGATAGATAGATAGATAGATAGATAGATAGATAGATGGATGGATGGATGGATGTGTGATAGTGTAAACAAACCTCAAACTTTTTGGTTGTTTTAAATTTTTAAAAAATATTTATGTATTTAGTTACTTATTTGAGAGAGAAACTGCAGGGCCTGTAGTCACTGCAAACTTCTTGTGCATCTGACTTTACATGGAAACTGGAGCATCAAGCCTGGGTCCTTAGGCTTTGCAGGCAAGTGCCTTAACCACTGAGTCATCACTCCAGCCCTTGATTTTATATATATATATATATATATATATATATATATATATATATATATATGTATATATATATATATATTCCTCTTTTTTCTTTGGTTTTTCTAGGTAGGGTCTCACTCTAGCCCAGGCTGACCTGGAATTCACTATGGAGTCTCAGGGTGGCCTCGAACTCACAGCAATCCTCCTACCTCTGCCTCCCGAGTGCTGGGACTAAAGGTGTGTGCCACCATGCCCGGCTAATATATTTTATTGGTTTATTTGAGAGAGACAGAAAGACAGAGTCTGTATGCACCAGGGCCTCCTGCCACTGCAAACAAACTCTGGATACATGTACCACTTCATTTATCAGCTTTAAGTGGGCACTAGGAAAATGAACCCAGGCCGTCAGGCTTTGCAAGCAAGAGCCTTTAACCACTGAGAAGCCTCACCAGCCCCATGCGGGCTTAAGAAACGAAACACCCAGCGCAGCACTTTCGCACAGATCCATCAGGAACCCCAGCTCTACATCCTAGTGGACCTAGAATCCAGCCACTTCTCAGCATCTCCGCTTTGACTAGGTGGTGGTTGGAGCCACTGATCTGGGTCACCTGCTTCTGTGTGTCCCTCACACCTCAATCAGGTGTGCAGACAGATCACAGCACTCTGCCCTTTCTCTGCTCCAAGGAAAAGCTGAAGTCTCAGGGGACCCAAGACACTCCCCAATTTCACCTTCATCACTCCTGTTCTCATCTCTTCCCTCCATTTCTAGCCACAACGGCCTCCTGGTAGCAGCTCCCCCACTCCCCCCAACACACACAGGCGCGCACATACAGCAGTGCAGTAGGGCCTCAGACCCTTGCGCTTGCCCCTCCCTCTGCCTGGAATGTTCTTCCTCAGGTATCCACATGCTCAGCCCCTCCCTCTTCAAGCTTCTGTCCTGTCCTCAGTGAGACCTCCCCGATCTCACTCTGTAGAACAATAACCCTCACACCCAGGATTTTTCTACTTGCTTTAGTCTTGTTCACAGCATATGTGAATCACATCTATTTTTCTTTACTTATTAACCGTTACCTCACTTGGCTTCATAACGACAAGGGTTCCTGCAATGTCCTCAGTACCTACAAGAATGGCAACTAAAAGCACAACACGGATTTGTTGAATGAGTGAATGATCTGCATTCTGCAACTTTGATTCTCTTTCCACTTTATCCATCAGAAAAAGCCTGGAGAGATGTTTTATGATCTCTATTTTCTGATGATTAAAAAGCTACGGCTCAGTAAGGATGAAGGATTTGTTGAAGATTACATTGCTCAAGCTACTCGAGTTACACTTTGGTTCTTCTCAGAAGGAAGGAGAAAAGGCTGGAGAGATGGCTCTGTGGTTAAAGCCCTACAGGCCTGGGGTTCGATTATAGCACCCATCCATGTAAAGCCAGATGCACAAAGCGGCACATTCATTTAGAGTTCATTTACAATGGCAAGAGTCCCTGGTGCACCCAGTCTCTCTCTCTCTCTCTCATCTCTCTCTATATGTCCGTCTTTCTCTCTCCCCCTCTCTCCTTACAAATAATAAATAAAAATTCTTTTAAAAAATAGGAAAGGGATAAGGGTACATGAACAGAGTAAAGTGGCTGTCAAGCGGGGGACTCACAGACGATATCTAATCTCTGGATTGGAGAAGCTCATGAAATTTAATCAACCAAGCTACCTTTAGCTTAAATTTGGCACGAGATAAGCTGACGTGGTCTCTTTAAGCCCAAGAAAATCTGAGGCTGCAACAGAGAGCAGCTCTTGGATACCAGATGGGGAGGAAACAACCAGACTATATTAGGAAACTTGAAGCAAGTGGCCAGAGACACCAACACCCTGGGGAGACTGGGAATGAGAGGTCCCTGGGAAGGAGGAGACGCAGTGCAAGGGGGGAGCACATCTCCCTAATTCCATGTAAGATAGAGCAGTCCTCCCTGGAGACAGGACCGCATCTGCAGCAGGAGAGGGGGAGGAGCCTGCATGTGGTTTCCTATAAGAAAGCTTGCTTGTAGAGCCGGGTGTGGGGGTGCACGCCTTTAATCCCAGCACTCGGGAGACAGAGGTAGGAGGATCGCTGTGAGTTTGAGGCCACCCTGTGACTACAGAGTGATTTCTAGGCCTGCCTAAGCTAGAGTGAGACCCTACCTCAAAAAAAAAAAAAAAAACAACAAAAGAAAAATAAATAAATAAAAAGGCATGCTTGTGCTTAGGAACACCTAGGTTTTACTGGTACTCTCCATTGGGGGAGAAGGGTTCAGAGCTTGCATCCTGGGGAAGTCAAGACAAAACCCTTTGCAGAAGAGCTTCCTCGGCCCCTGGGCTACCCTTCACTTGGCCTTGTGATGCCTGCAGGGCATCCCGTGGTTCTCAGGGATACATCAAGGTCCTCAGCAGCCACCCAGCCTGCCATGGCCTCATCTCGAGCCTCATCTTGAGCTATTCTCTAGTCACAGTTTCCTTCCTGCCTCAGTGCTTTGTGCCTACTTTTTGTTGTCCCTTTTTTGTTTATTTTATTTTATTTTATTTTATTTTATTTTATTTTATTTTATTTTATTTGAGAGGGATAGAAAGAGCCAGATAGGGAGAGAATGGGCACACCAGGGCCTCCAGCCGCTGCAAACAAACTCCAGACGCATGTGCCATCATGCGCATCTGGCTTACGTGGGTCTTGGGGAATTGAACCTGGGTCCTTTGGCTTTGCAGTTAAGTGCTTTAACCGCTAAGCCATCTCTCCAGCCCTGACCTTTTTTTTTTTTTTTTTTTTTTTTTTTTTTTTTGCCATGGAGTCTCATATTATCGCTGGTTTAGAACTCACCGTATAGTCCAGACTTTCCTGGGCTCCCAGCAGTCCTCTTGTCTCACTCAGCCTCCCAAGTGTTGGGTTATAGGCATGAACCGCTTGCCCCAGCTTTCCTTCCTCCCTTCCTCCCGTCTTTCCTTTCTCTCACCCTCCCTCCCTTCTTCCCTCCCTCTCTCCCTTCCTTCCTTCCTTTCTTCCTTTTTTGACAGAGGCTCATGTATTTCAGGCTGGTCTGGAACTTACTATATAGCTGAGGATGACCTTGATCTTCTGATCTTCCTGTCTCTACCCCCACAGTTCTGGAATTACAGATATATACCACCATGCCAGATGTACATGATGCTGGGAATCAAACCCAGGGCTTTGGGCATGCTAGGCAAACTATATCCCCAGCCCCTTTCCCTCTCTCTTTTCTCCTCCTTCTTTCCCTGGATAACTTTACCAACAATTCAAACCATCTTAAAGGTAAATTCATCTAAGAAGAGTTTCTGAAACAGTCACATGCTGTCATGTGACCTTCTTTCAGTGTTTTTCCCAAGCGACATGAGGTGCTCACCATGACCACTGGCTTGCTTTCTCGCCCTGTCTTCGGCTTCCAAGGGGTACGGGGTTGTGTCTAGCTTCTTCCCACCAGAGTCCCCACATCCAGCACAGCTCCCCAGGCCCAAGGGAGCCCTGGGTAAGCCGCTGGTGATGTTTGACGGTCTTTTCCTGAAGACATCTTTACGTTGGGTCCAGGGGCAGGAAACTCATTCCCTTCCCTCATGCCCCAGCCTGAAAGAGGCCCCCGAGAGCAGATCAGTGTAGAGTAACATGGATTTCAACCCTAACTCTGCCCTTGAGGAATTCTAAAGCATGCATGGATTATCAGGGCTGCAGAGGCCACTCTTCCTGTGAGTGGGACCACATCCCCAGCCCTGATGAGGCCTATGTCGTGGCTTGTTCATTCCCACCTTTGAACTGGATGAGGATTTGCTCAAGATACAGCAGTGAGCAAAATGGGAATTGTCTCTGCTCACAGGGGCATGGAGTCCAGTGCCAAGAACAGGCTAAAATTAGTCACACAAAAACGTGTGGCACGGCTGGAGAGATGGCTTAGCGGTTAAGACGCTTGCCTGCAAAGCAAGAGAACCCAGGTTCGACTCTCCAGGTCCCACATAAGCCAGATGCACAAGGTGGCGCATGTGTCCAGAGTTCATTGGCAGTGGCTAGAGGCCCGAGAGTGCCCATTCTCACACACATTCTGTCTCTCTCCCTCTCTATGTCTCAAATAAATAAAATAAATCTTTTTAAAAAAAAAAGTGTGGCAGCCAAAGCAACGGTCCAGAAGAGAGGCGGTAGTCCAGGTCTAGAGGGACAGGAGTGGAAAAAGCAGCTGACTAAAGCCTAAAGAGTTACATGGGGGCTGGAAGATGGCTTAGTGGTTAAGGCGCCTGCCTGTGAAGCCTAAGGACCAATGTTCGACTCCCCAGATCCCACATAAGCCAGATGCACAAAGTGATGCATGCACAAGGCCACACATGTGCACAACATGTTACATGCGTCTAGAGTTCAGTTGCAGTGGCTAGAGGCCCTAGTGTGTCAGTTTTCTCTCTCTCTCACTCACACATTAAAAAAAAAAGTTACATGGGAAACAGCCAGCAGAGTTAGCACACAGGAAGTGCCCCATAAAGACAAGTAAATAGGAGTGCTCCATAAAGACTGGTACACAGGAAGTGCTCCTTCAAGGCTAATGAACAGGAAGTGCTCCTTCTCTTTTCTTTTCCTTTTAAAAAAATTTTTTTGTTTATCATTTTTTATTTATTTATTTGAGAGTGACATACAGAGAGAGAAAGAGGTAGAGAGAGGATGGGCACGCCAGGGCCTCCAGCCACTGCAAACGAACTCCAGACACATGCGCCCCCCCCCCTGTGCATCTGGCTAACGTGGGTCCTGGGGAATGGAGACTTGAACCAGGGTCCTTAGGCTTCACAGGCAAAAGCTTAACCACTAAGCCATCTCTGCAGCCCTCCTTCTTCTTCTTCTTTTTTTTTTAACTGTGCTGAGGATAGAACCCAAAGTCCTGTGCCCGCTAGGAAAGTGCACTAGCACTAAGCCACCCCCAAGCCCCCAAAGGCCAGCTTTCTGGCAGGACAGTCTTTACTCAGAAAAGCTGGCCCAGACAGGATTAACTGTAAAGATGAAAAGGAGCCAGAAAGGACAGAGAGAACCCAGGGAGAGGAGGAGGCCAGCGCTGACTTTCTGCCTCCGTGCACTTTCCTATAAGAAAGCATGCTTGTGCTCGGGGCACCTGGGCTTTACTGGTGCTCCCAACTCACCGGGGGGGGGGGGGGAGGCTTCAGAGCTTCCACCCTTGGGACGAGGAACATGTTCACTTCTGAGCGTCGGCCTCCACATCCCCAAACACACAGCGTGGAACACTTTCTGGAAGACACATCTACCTTATATAGCACAAGGTCCACCTTCCTGGCCCAAGATTCTCAGTTGCCCTGGACATTGGAGGGTTTGTTTTGCATTGCTTTGTTTCGTTCGGGTGTATATGTATACATGTGCATGTGGTGTGTGCATGTGTAGGTGCAGATGTGTGTACCCCAAACACATGCACGTGAAGGCCAAGAAAATGACACTGGGTGTCCTCCTGTATCGTTCTTGCACCTTATTTCCCTGAGGTAGATGACTGAACCTGAAGTTAGACTGGCTGGCCAGAAAGCCCAGCGATCCTGTCTCCACCACCCCCCCCCCAAGCGCTGGGGTTACAGGGCATGTGTGGCCCAGCCTGGTTTTTATTTGAGTACTAGGGATTGAATGCAGGTCTTCATGTTTGCACAAGTACTCTTAACCCACTGAGCCACCTCCCCAGCCGTGACATTGGAAGTTTTAAAGGACTATGAACAGGGTTTGTGTCCCACCAGGGGTCTATCATAACTAAAGGCTTGGTCCCCAGGGATGTGGGACCTTTTGAGAGGTTCTTAGGTCACTGAGGGCATTCCCTTGGAATGACCTGTGCAATCCTAGTACCTCTGCCTCTGTCCCTATTTAGAAGTGTGAGCTTATACACACTTTCACACATACACAAGCATCCGCATGCTTCATCGTGACATTCTGCCATCCACTGCCCTCACCAAATGCCCAATCAATGGCTGCTCCCCACCAGCTTGATCTTGGATCGATTGATTGATTGATTGATGAGAGAGAGAGAAAGGGAGAGGGAGGGAGGAAGTGAATGGGTGTGTCAGGGCCTCTAACCACTGCACATGAACTCCAGATGTAAGCACCACCATGTGCATCTGGCTTACATGAGTTCTGGGGAATCAAACCTGGCTCCTTAAGTTTTGCAGGCAATCACCTTAACCACTAAGCCATCTCTCCAGCCCTGATCTTGGATGTTGAACTCCAAAGTGGTAAGCTAAATAAACCTCTTTGTCTTTGTAAGTATTAAGCCTATGTCCAGTATTTCATTATAGCAATGAAAAGCCAACTAATAGGGCTGGAAATGTGGCTCAGCTGAGCAATTGCCTAGCTCACATGAGGCCCTGGGTGCCAGTCAAGCACAGCAATGAAAAGCTGACTGCTATGGGCTGGAGAGATGGCTTAGCTGTTAAGCGCTTGCCTGTGAAGCCTAAGGACCCCGGTTCGAGGCTTGATTCTCCAGGACCCACGTTAGCCAGATGCACAAGGGGGCGCACGCGTCTGGAGTTCGTTTGCAGTGGCTGGAGGCCCTGGTGCACCCATTCTCTCTCTTTCTCTCTATCTGCCTCTTCCTCTCTCTGTCACTCTCAAATAAATAAATTAATAAAAATGAACAAAAAAAATTTTTTTTAAAGCTGACTGCTAGAAGCCAGTTGTGAGAAACAAACCACTCCTTAGACCTCCAGACAACCACCCCGCTCCATTCCTGCTATAAAACCGGGTAATAGCAGGGCGTGGCGGCGCACACCTTTAATTTGAGCACTCAGGAGGCAGAGGTAGGAGGATCAATGTGAGTTCAAGGCCAGCCTGAGACTACATAGTGAATTCCATATCAGCCTGGCTTAGAGTGAGACCCTACCTTGAAAAGCCTAAAAGATAAAAATAAAAAAAAACCTTCCAACACATGTTCTTCCAACATAGATGCTCCCAGGTGGGAAACCATGCAAAATACCTTATAGATTTAATGTCTTTCAATAAATACTGCAAAAATTATATGTTGATTGCACAGAGAGACTATAGCATTTTTTCAGGGAATGGTGACACACATCTGCTCTAATCCAGTACCTGGGAGACTGAAACGGGGAGATCTCAAGTTGGAAGCAGGTTGAAGGCAGGGTGGTATGGCCGTAGACTTGCCTGCAAAGCCTAATGACCAGAGTTTGATTCCTCAGTACCAACATAAAGCCAGATGCACAAAGTAGCATATGCACCTGGAGTTTGTTTGCAGTAGGTAGAGGTCCTGGCACGCCCATTCTCTCTATAGCTGGGCATGGTGACTTACACCTTTAATCTCAGCACTCAGGAGGCAGAGGTAAGAGGTTCACTGTGAGTTTGAGGACACTCTGAGACTACATAGTGAATTCCAGGTCAGCCTGGGCTAAAGGGTGACCCTACCTCGAAAAAGCAAAAAAAAAGGGGGGGTTCTGGAGAAGTGGACCAGTAGTTAAGGCACTTGCCTGCAAAGCCTAACCACCCAAGTTCAATTCCCCAGCACCCACATAAAGCCAAATGCACAAAATGGCACATGCAACTGGAATTCGTTTGCAGGGGCTAGAGGCCTAGTGTGCCCATTCTCTCTCTCTCTCTCTCTCTCCCTCTCTCTCTCTCTCTCTGTCCTTGCAAATAAATATTTTTTAAAAAAAAACAAAAAAATGAGTATTGATTTGTGAGCAGAGAGAGAGAGAGAGAGAATGGGTACTTCAGGGTCTCTTGCCACCGCAAACTCCAAATGCATGCACCACTTTTGTTTTGTTTCATTTTGCTTTTTTCAAGGTAGGGTCTCACTCTAGCTCAGGCTGACCTGGAACTCATTCTGTAGTTCCAGGCTGGCCTCAAACTCACAGTGATTCTCTGACCTGTACCTCCACAGTGCTGGGATTAAAGGCATGCATCACCACACCCGGCTGCATGGGCTACTGTGAATCTGGCTTTGTGTAGAACTAGAGAATTGGACCTGGGCCAGTAGGTTTTGCAAGCAAGTGCCTTTAACAGCTGAGCCCCTCAGATTCTATCATGATTGAGAAAGTTCTAGTTTGTCATTTGGAGCTGTTGTTTTCAGTTACCTGCAGCAGATATTTTTGCAGAAGTGTTATCTTTCTTATTTTACAATTGGAAAAAACTGAGAGTGAGGGCTGGAGAGATGGTTTAGTGGTTGAGCGCTTGCCTGTGAAGCCTGAGGACCCCGGTTCGAGGCTTGATTCCCTAGGACCCACGTTAGCCAGATACACAAGGGGGCATACATATCTGGAGTTTGTTTACAGTGGCTGGAGGCCCTGGAACACCCATTCTCTTTCTCACTCTCTCTGTCTGTCTGTCTCCTTCTTTCTCTGTCTGTCGCTCTCAAATAAATAAAAATAAACAAAAAAAAACTGAGAGTGAAAATCTCAAGGACTTGCTCACCACAACGCAGTGTAGCAATTGTTGGCAGTCACAGCCAAATGCCCTGCCTCCTCCTTGCCCCACTAAGAATCTGAGAACATCCCTTCCAAATGAAAACTTCGGGAGTTCTCAGCCGAACCTCTGCTCTGGAAAAAGAATGGACCTTTCAGAAACCCAAGAGGAGGCTGGGAAATGTGGAATCCACATGGACAGGGAAGAGACTTGTGGACTAGACATAAGACTCTGTCTCCTTCTACAGAACGAGTCACCCCATCTGTCCAGCAGCACCTTCTTAATTCTAGGAAGTCATCAGAGGCTGGTCCATTGGTGTCCCGGGGGTGCTGGAGTGAAAGGAGCTAGGACTCACTCCTTCTGAATGCCCCCACTGCCTCCAAAAGTCCTTACCTAGAAGTCCAGTCCCTTCATGGCTTTCCCAGTCTCATCTCCCCAAACCCTCCACAGTCTATTTTGAGCACCAACTCCTCTGTTCAGGATAACACTTTGCATCCTTCAGTCACTCACGTTTGAGAGATCTACCACTTTCCTTCTCCCCCCCTCTCCTCCTCCTCTCTTGCTTTTATCTTGTCTCCTCTAATAGCCAGCATCCATCCATCTCCAAGTCTTCCCACATAGATCCGGAAGTTAGCACAAGATCTTGGGACAGCGGCTGGGGAGAGATGGCTTAACGGTTAAGGAGCTTGTCTGCGAAGTCTAAGGACCCAGGTTCGATTCCCCAGTACCCACATGAGTCAAATGCACAAGGTGGCATATGCACCTGGAGTTCATTTGCAATGGGTAGAATCCCTCATGCACCCATTGTCTCTCTCCATCTCTCTCTCTCTCTCTCTCTCTCTCTCTCTCTGTCTCTCTCTCTCTTTCTCAAAATAAATAAATAAATAAATAAGATTTTCCTGGGCATGGTGCACGCCTTTAATCCCAGCACTCAGGAGGCAGAGGTAGGAGGATCACCATGAGGCCACCCTGAGACTCCATAGTGAATTCCAAGTCAGCCTGAGCTAGAGTGAGACCCTACCACGGAAAAACCAAAAATTAATAATAATAATAATAATTTAAAAAATAAAGATATTGGGACAGACCCTACAATGACAACACAGTCACTGGCTATGACTGAAGTGTTCCAATTGCTGAACATTAAGACCTAGCTAGGAGCTGTCAGCAGCTCACAGTTCTGGCAATGAAGGGAATAAGGATACTGGCCCTGAGAAATGAATTAGGATACACCCCAGAGTCATCATAGAGATGAAATCCAAAGTCCCCAGGATCTGGCCTCTGCCCACATTGCCCTCGTCATCTTTGGGTCACTGTCTTACCTCCGTGTTCCTGCCTTTGCTGGGACGTAGTGTGATCTGCTCCCTCTGCCAGACCTTTGCACGCATGGTTCCCTCTGCCCGCTCTAGCAGGGTCTCCCCGACCCATTGAACCCCTATTTGTCCTTCTGATATGGAAACACTAAACAGAAGCCGGCTCTGACCACTAGGCGAGGCCAGGTTTTCCTATTATCAGTTCATAAACTGTTGTGATTTGACTATAAAAATGTCTCCCATACACTCACGCATTTGAACACTTGGTCCCCAGCTGGTTCCCCTGCTTGGGAAGGTTGTGGAACCTTTAAGAGGTAGAGCCTTGCTGGAGGAAGTGAGTCACTGAGGGTGAGCCTTGAGGTTTTATAGCCTGACCCCCATACCCTGTTCACCCACTCTTCATGACTGAATGTAACGTAACGAGCAGGCCTCCTCCTCCTGCCATGTCTTCCCTGGCACGGTGGGACACATCTCCTTGAAACCGAAAGCAGAGTAAACCCTTACTTCCTTTCAAGGACTTGTTCATAACAATAAGTAAAGTAGCTAATACACAAACTCTCCTGCTTTCCCTTTAAGTTACTTCATGCTTTAAAAAAACTTTATTTATTTATTTATTTATTTATTTATTTGAGAGAGGGAAGAGGAGAGAGAGAGAGAATGGGTACACCAGGGCCCCTAGCCACTGCAAACGAACTCTAGACGCATGGGCCACCTTGTGCAGCTGTCTTTACATGGGTACTGGGGAACTGAACCTGGGTCCTTTGGCTTTGCCAGCAAGCACCTAAACCGCTAAGCCATAGCTCCAGCCCCACTTTTCACTCTTTTTTTTTTAAAAAAAAAATATTATTTGTGTGTGTTTGTGTGTGTTGCACATACCATGACACGCATATGGAGTTCAGAGGACAACTTCAAGGTGTCTGTGTTTTGCCTTCTTCGAGACAGGACCTCTTGCCATTACAATCTGCCAGACTGTAGATGAAGTCCATCGGACTAGTTGGCCCACAAGCTTCAGAGTCTCGTGGCTCTGACTCACACTGTCATAGGTGTTTTGCAATCACAGGTGTATGTACCAATTTGCATCCAGTTTTACGTGGGTGCTGGAGAATTGAACCCAGGCTGGCAGGCTTTGCAAACGTGTACTTTTAACCACCGAGCCATCTCTTCAGCCCTGACTTTTTTTTTTACTGCAATGAAGTTACATGCAGATGACTGTTAGAATACATGCACCTATGAGCAGGGGCCAAGTCTGCATTGCCCACATGCATACCCGGCATGCAACACAATAACTACCACATAGCCCCAGCAGGCGCTGTCAAATGAATTGAAGGGCACGTTCACGTGGCCTTGAACAAACTCTCTGAATCTCTCTCCACCCAGGAAGGTGAGCATAGCAAGTCATCTTGGCAGGACTCCTGTGAGCATGGGGTACCAGCAGAGACCTCTGGCCCGCAGCCAACGTGGCTTCCCTTCACTCCGTGGAAAGTGTATGGTTTGAATCTGAAATGTTCTCCACATGTTTTGGGGTGCTTACTTCCCAGCTAGTGGTCCGATTTGGCGGAAGGGGAGGCTTTATAAGAAGTGGGATCTCGGGCTAGAGAGATAGCTTAGTGGTTAAGTCGTCACTTGTCTAAGAAGCCTAAGGACCCAGGTTCAATTCTCCAGTACCCATGTAAGCCAAATGCACAAGATTGCACATGCATCTGGAGTTCATTTGCAGTGGCTGGAGGCCCTGGCAACCCATTCTCTCGTTTTTTTTCTCTCTCTCTCTGAAATAAATAAATACTAAAAAAAATAGAGGTGAGGGAGCTGAAGAGATGGCATAGCAGCTAAGGAGCTTGCCTATGAAGCCTAAGGACCCAGGTTCTATTCCCCAGAACCTATGTAAGCCAGGTGCATATGGTGGCACATGTGTCTGGAGTTCGTTTGTAGTGGCTGGGGGTCCTGACGTATCCATTCTTTCTTTCTCTCTCTCTCTCTCTCTCTCTCTCTCTCTCCCTTTCTTTCTCTTCCTCTCCTCTCTCTCAAATAAATGAATAAAATATTTTTTTTAAGAGTTGGGATCTCATTGGCAGAAGTGGGTCCCTAGGGATAAGACTTTGAAAGCTATACCTGGTTCCCTGGTTCCCTCGTTCCTGCTGTTCTCTGCTTCCTGCTCCACTGTGAAGTGATCAGACTGTACCACATACTCCCACCAGGTACTCCACCATGACTTCTCCGCCATGATGGACTGACTGAACCCTCTGAAACCATGAGCCAAAGTAAACCTTCCTCCACTAAGCATCTTCCATCAGATATTTTGTCACACTGACAAAGAAAGCCACTAATTTAGAAAAAAAAAAAAAACTATAGGGCAGGAGAAATGACTTAGCAGTTAAGGTGTTTGCCTGCAAAGCTTAAGGATCCAGGTTCGACTCTCCAGGTCCCATGTGAGCCAGATGCACAAGGTGGTGTATCCATGTGGAGTTCGTTTGCAGTGGCTAGAGGCCCTGGCACACCCATTCTCCACCCCCATTTTGTCTCTAATAAATAAATAAATTTAAAAAAGAAAAAAAAACTATGGGCTTTATTCATCTGTTTGCCTAACACTGAAGCGCTCCCCATATGTGACACTTTCAGAGCTAACACCAGGGCAGTTCTAGATAGAGAGGATTGGTCACCTTAAGTTTGGGTGAAAAGGACATTTTATATTAGCACAATATTCAGTGGTAGTGAACCTGCTCTTCAGGAAAAACAAACTTTGATTTGCAACTTTAGCTGATTTCTGCCATGTAAATACTCCCACCCTGGGTGGTGGAGCTTCCAAGGACTCAGCAGCTGTTTTGGAAACTTCCTGAAAATGCAGCCATGAGCTCTCAGGAGCCAGCAGCAGCTGGCTTTAGGGCCCGCGTTTAATATGGACTACTGGGTTCGTGACTCCTACAGATGTGCCACAGTCACGGACAGCCTTAACTCTGAAGGGAGTGAGACGCTGTCAGTCCTGAGAGTGCAGCTGGAGTGGAGTGAATGGGCCAGGGGGTCCCAAGCAACAGGTGTCACGTTGACCACACTTTCCCAACCTGTGTCCAGCACAAACATTGCTCATCAATCATGATGTGATGTTGAATCCTAACAAGACTTCTCAATGCTTGTGGGTATGTAATGTGGTGTGTGTGTGTGTGTGTGTGTGCACGTGCACACGCACGTGTGTGGTGTATGTGCGCATACAGCACCTTGTGCACTTGCCTGTGATGTGGTCCACACACCTGCAGCGGCCAGAGGGGAATGTCAGGTGTTCTACTCCATCGCTCTTCTGCCCATTCTTTTTGTTTGTTTGTTTTTCGAGGTAGGGTCTCACTCTAGCGCAGGCTGACCTGGAATTCACTATGTAGTCTCAGGGTGGCCTCAAACTCACAGTGATCCTCCTACCTCTGCCTCCCGAATGCTGGGATTAAAGGCGTGCGCCACCACACCCGGCTGCTCTGCCCATTCTTATTTGATCCTGGTGCTTGCTGGCTTTTTGTTTGTTTGTTTGTTTGTTGTTTACCAGCTCCAGTGATTCTCGGGTCTCTGCTCCCCTCCAGGACTGGGACTACGGAGACATGCAGGCATGCCCAACTGTTTATGTGGATCCTGGGGATCCAATTCCAGCGGTCCCTCAGACCTTCACAAGCCGTGCTTGCACAGGAAATGTTCTTAACCACTGAGCCATCTCTTCCTCACTCCCAGTGTCCCTCCCCACATCGCCAGGTAGCCAGTGAGTTAATATATGAAAGAAAAGCAACCTGCCTTTAAGGGTAAGTGCGGCCCAGCTCCCTTACAATACAAGGGGGAATCCTAGGTTCAGAGATGTAGAGCAAGCTGTCCAGGGCCACACAGCCAGGCAGGAGCTCAGCTGGGATTAAGAATCAGATCTCTTTCTGTGCTTGCTCTTTCTGTCCGGCTTTTACCTTGCAAAGCAGAGTGCCTCAAAGCGGGGGTGGGGAGGGAGCTGGGGAGGACCTAGCCTACATTCTGTGAAACTCACATTATGGTTTGACTCTTGAAATGTCCCCCACAGGCCTATGAGTTTGGCAGCACTGTTTTGAGAGGTTGTAAGGCCTGGCTGGTAGACAGCTGGGTCACTAAGGGTGGGCCCTGCTTCCATCCCATCCCCTGCCTCCTGATCCTCCAAGATGTGAATAAACCATCCCACGAGCTCCCGTTGCCACCAAGCCAAGTCCAGCCACCATGCCCTTCCCTCTCATGGCCAACTTTTCCTGTCAAGCTGTGAGTAAAAATAAACCTCTCCCCCACTGAAGTTGCTTCTATCAAGTAGTCACGCATCAGGAATGTCACAGCAATGAAGAAAAGTAACTAATGCACTTCCCAAACTCTTTTTGTACCTCGAAGGCTCCTTGATGTGTCTACAGCTAAGTACTGGTCACATGTTAGGGAGTGGTCACTTTTTAAAAGTCATATATGCTCATTGCAGAAAGTCAGAGTAGGACTGGAGAAATGGCGCTTGGAGAGATAACTTAGCAGTTAAGGCGCTTGCCTGTAAAGCCTAAGGACCCATGTTCAGCTCTCCAGATCCCACAAAAGCCAGACACACAAGGCGACGCAAGTGTGCAAGGTCACACAGGCGCACAAGACGGCACATGAGTCTGGAGTTTGATTGCAGTGGCTGGAGGCCTAGGTGCACCAATTCTCTCTCACTCGCTTTCTATCTCTCTCTTATTCTCTCTCATTAAAAAAAAAATACAAGCCGGGCGTGGTGGCGCACGCCTTTAATCCCAGCACTCAGGAGGCAGAGGTAGGAGGATGGCCGTGAGTTCGAGGCCACCCTGAGACTCCATAGTGAATTCCAGGTCAGCCTGAGCTAGAGTGAGACCCTACCCTACCTCGAAAAACCAAAAAAAAAAAATACAAAAAACATCAAAATAGACAAGCATATTGAAGAAAAGAACTCTGGAGGCTGGAGAGATGGCTTAGTGGTTAAGGCATTTGCCTACAAAGCCAAAGGACCCAGGTTCAATCCCCCAGGACCCACGTAAGCCAAATGCACAAGGTGGCACATGCATCTGGAGTTTGTTTGCAACACTGGAGGCCCTGGTGCACCTATTCTATCTCTCTCTCTCTCTCTTAAATAAATAAATATATAAATAAAAGAAGAAGAAAAGACTCTGTACTGTTAAGCCAGGGGTGACCATTGTTAACAGTTCAGGTCTTTCCTGACCGTTTGATATGCATGGGTATCATGAATATCATGAGGTATCATGAACGTAACAAGTAGACCAAAAGGTTAATGGCTCACCACTCTTCCACTGCTCCCAGCTTTGAGAATGAACACAAGGTAGGCACTCAATAAATATTTGCCGTGTGGCTTTTTCTTTTCCCCAATTAAACTGCCTTTGGTGCCCTTCCCCATGAGTGCAGGCGGTCCGTCTCTGTGTGTGTATGCCATCACAGGGCCTTCGGCATTCAGTTCATTGTCCCTTTGGTGAGCATTTGGAGCACATTGTGTTTATAGCATAACAGTACCAAAGCCTTGCTCTGTGGCTCACCAGCAAGGCCGGCACCACGGTTCCTTCCATGGCTTCCAAATGCCACTGTCCATCAAAGCCCCGCAGTGTCTGGTTTCCTGGGATCACCCACAGACAGCAGGTCCCGGGAGCAGAGTCGGGTCACAGCTCTGGATAACAAGTCCCTCTAGCCTGCAGGCCTTCACCACCCCCACATCCAGGACTGCTGCCCCGGATGACACCCCACAGCTCACACAAGAAGCTAAGGATTAACTGGGCACCATCAGCTGGGTGCTGACAGCCCAGAGCCTGAGGCCTGGGTGGCAGCCCCTTGGCCAGGCCAGGGTCAGCTCAGCACTCCGAGGGTTGCCAGTAACCCTGAGAGCCAGAAACCAGACCTGACTGGATATGCAAAGGCAAAGGGGTGGGGAGTCAAAGGGAGGATTCTGGGTTCAGAGGTGAGCCCAGCCTGCCCATGCACAGGGCGCGTAGGTCAGCCACCACCCTCGGGCCCAACAGGCATCTCCCCCTTGCATCCCGTATTCAACCTCCGACCCTCACCCATCTCAGCATATGGCATGACCATTCTTGTGAAACTGGGCAAAACCTGGACCCATCCTTGAGACCTGTCTCTTACTCCTCCCATCCAATCTATCAGGAAAGGCCAGCCTTCCTTCCTTCCTTTCTTCCATCCTCCTTCCTTCCTCCTTCCCTTCCTTCATGCCACCACTTCTCACCACCTTGGCTGCGGCTAGACAGGGGTCCGAGCTTCCATACTTGTCACCAGGATTGTTAGCATTGCAATCGAGTTGCTCACAGGTCTCAGCACCCCCCTACCCCAGCCCCAGACAGTCTCTCCTCAACCCAGTAGCTGAAGGCATCTACCCCAAGGAACAAAATGAAATCCCGGCACTCTTCGGCCTTTTTTTTTTTTTTTTTTTTTCTTTCAGTGCTGAGGATGGAACCCAGAGGTCTTGCACATGCTGGGCAGGGGCACTGCCATGGTGCCCGCAGCACCCTGCCACATTCATTGTCTCTATTTTTCTCAGCGTAAAAGCCAAATTCTCACAGTGGCCTCCATGACCCTGCACAAAGTAGCACTTCTCCATGCTTTCCAGGCAAGATTATTATATAACTGTCATGCCCTTCTCTGTACATCTCATCAAGGGTCACACGCTGTTCATTCATCCTCCCACCGGCAAGGCTGCATCTGATCGCTCGGTGAAGAAGGTACCCATTAAGGATTCCAGCTTATCTAAAGCAAACAAGAAGAACCTGACATGTGCTGAACAGGATCTCCTGCAGGTTGCACATGCCTCAGGCTCGGGCGTGAGGGTCTCCACGCCACACCGCCTGGCCACCACAGTGGTCAGCAAACACAGGTTTGTGCAACCCCAGACACAGGATGCCCCTGACTGTTGGGCAGAGAGAGTTCAGGAGGGCCCCATGCCCCTAAGCTGCTCTGGCCCTTTGATACTCAACAGTTGCCCCTTACATAGGAAGTGGAAGTCACACCGGAGCCAGGAGGGCCAGTTCTCATGCCTTCTAATTCTGTGGCCCCAGTTTGGGAAAGGGCAGGTTAGCCCTTGGGTCTGTGGCAGGAAGCATTTCTGTCTGCCTCACCCAGGGCTCTCAGCAGGAGCCCTCAGAAAATGAGACTGGACATTCCTCACAAGGGTGTGGTGGGCCAGGGCTGACCCAGGGAACAGCTGCTGGGGGCACGGAATTAGCAGGCACCGGTAAATGATCTAGCTCCATGAAGCCCAAGGGCCTGCCTTGGACAGGGCACATCTGCCAAGACTTGGCCAATCGGATGCGTGGATCACAGAAGCAAGGCGCGGAGAGGAAGGACTGTGTCCGCTTTCTTGTCTCGCTGAGAGACCCGCTCCGTTCCCCTGGGAGACCTGCCCAGACAACAACTCAGCCCGTTTGTCATACTGATCCCTGGCTGTGGCCTGGGACATGAGATTTTGGAGATGAGGTTAAATTGTGCTGATTCTACATTCGAAATCAAATCACTCCTGGTATAGGTGCCATTCACTTTGGCAGGTCACAGGGCAGGGCTAAGAATCCACGTCTCAGCTTGTGAACTGTTCCAAAGCGAAATGCTGGGCTTTGGGTTCCGCTGTTGTTCTCAAAGTAAAGACAGCTCTGATTCAAGCCATTCTGAAGCCCCTCACCCTGAGGGCCATGAAGGAAATTCTTTATTTTTTTTTTTTTTATTTTTCAAGGTAGGGTCTCACTGTAGTTCAGGCTGACCTGGAATTCACTACGTAGTCTCAAGGTGGCCTGGAACTCACAGCAATCCTCCTACCTCTGCCTCCCAAGGGCTGGAATTAAAGGCGTGCACAACCACGACTGGCTACATTCTTTCTTTTTTAATATTTTGTTTATTTATTTATTAGACACACACAGAGAGAAACAGAGAGAATATGGGCACGCCAGGGCCTCCAGCCACTAAATGAACTCCAGACACGTGTGCCACCTTGTGCATCTGGCTTGCGTGGGTACTGGGAAATGGAACCTGGGTCCTTAGGCTTCACAGACACGTGCCTTAACCACTAAGCTATCTCTCCAAGAAAGTCTTGAGAAGAACATATATTATGTCATTGTCCTATGTTCTGGGGCATCGCGCTAAGTGTTTTATTAGTATTATCGCATTTCATTGTCTCAGCCAAATGTTGAGGGAGAATTTCACACCCCCATTGGGAAAAGGGATTCAAGTAGTGATGTCCACATAGCTAACAAGTGGCACACTTGAGATTTGAACACTCACCTAAGCACTCTAAGACCCCAAGGGTTTAAATATCATGTGTCTCTCTCTGACTTAAAGCAACTATAATTTATTTATTTATTCATTTATTCATGCATGCATGCATTCATTTGAGGCAGGGTCTCATTCTAGCCCAGGCTGACCTGGAACTCACTCTGTATAGCCCAGGATGGCCTCAAAGTCACGGCAATCTTCCTACCACAGCTTCCTGGATGCTGAGATTAAAATCACAAGTCAGGGCTGGAGAGATGGCTTAGCAGTTAAGGTGCTTGCCTGCAAAGCCAAAAGACCCAGGCTTGATTCCCCAGGACCCACGTAAGCTAGATGCACAAGGTAGTGCATGCGTCTGAAGTCTGTATGCAGTGGCTAGAGGCCCTGGCATACCCATTCTCTCTCTGTCTCTTTCTCTCTCTCTCTCTCTCTCTCTCAAATAAAGAAATAAATTTAAAAATAAAATCATAAGCCAGCATACCCAAATTGCACTTTATTTTTAATAGCAATCAAAACATTTTAAAATAAAAGACAGGACTGGCTGAATGGCTTAGTGGGTAAGGCACTTGCCTGCAAAGCCAAAGACCTAGGTTCAGTTCCCCAGGACCCATGTAAGCCAGATGCACAAGATGGTGCATGCTTCTGGAGTTCATTTGCAGCAGCTGAATGCCCTGACGTGCCCATTTTCTCTCTCTCTCTCTCTCTCTCTCTCTCTCTCTCTCTAAAATAAATAAAATAAAATCATTTAAAATAAAATTAAACAAAATATAGTCCTTGTCAACCTGAAAAACCAAAATCCCACTAGAACTAAGATAAGGATGGAGCATGGTAAGCGGATTCAAAGTCAACATCCACAAATAATTGTACTTCTAGAACTTAGCAATGAGCAGTTAGGAAAATAAAAATTTTAAATTCCTTTACAGTATCAAAAATAAAGCTAGGCATGGTGGTGCATGCCTTTAATCCCAGCACTTGGAAGACAGAGGTAGGAGGATCACTGTGAGTTCAAGGCCAGCCTGAGACTACATAGTAAATTCCAGGTCAGCCTGGGCTAGAGTGAGACCCTACCTCAAAAACAAAACAAAACAAAAAGACTAAAATTTAAAAAGATATACAAGGGGCTAGGAGACGGTTCAGTGATTAAAGGTGCTTGCTTGCAAAGCCTGCCAGCACCCATGTAAAGCTAGACACACAAAGTGGCGCATGTATCTGGAGTTCGTCTGCAGTGGTAAGAGGCCCTGAAATGTCATACTCTCTGTCTCCCTCTCTCTCAAATATATAAATTTTTTATTTTTTATATTTATTTATTTATGAAAGACAGACAGAGGCAGTTAGAGAGGGGGGGGGAGAGAGAATGGACACTCTAGGTCCTCTAGCCACTGCAAATGATCTCCAGACACATGCACCACTTTGTGTATCTGGCTTCATGAGGTGACTAGGGAATTAAACAGGGTCTTTAGCTTTACAGACAAGTGCATTAACTGCTGAGACATTGGTCCAGCCCTCTAACATAATTTTTTTTTTACTTTTTATTTATTTTATTTTACTTTTATTATATTTATTTATTTATGTTTTGGTTTTTCAAGGTACGGTCTCACTAGCTCAGGCTGACCTGGAATTCACTATGAAGTCTCAGGGTAGCCTCGAACTCACTGCGATCCTCCTACCTCTGCCTCCCGAGTGCTGGGATTAAAGGCATGTGCCACCACCCTCGGCTTCTAAAACTATTTTTAAAAAGATGTACAAGTCACTGAAACGTCTAAAGCATTGCTGAGTAAAATTAGGGCAGACACACATAGACAGAGGATGCATACCACGTCCACAGATTGGAAGACTCACAATTGCTCAGATGTATAATTCTCTCAAATTGATCTATATGGCTCTAATGCAACTGCAATCAAAACCCCACCGGGAATTTTCTATGAAAGAAATTGGTAAACTGATTACACACATACATGTATATTTTATAACGTTTTTGGAAATGATTGATACTACTAGAATCTTGAGTGGGAAGGCAAAGCTGCAAGATTTGCTCTAATTTTGAGACTCACTATAAGCCGGATGTGGAGCACACATCTGTAATCCCAGTACTTGAGAAGCTAAGGCAGGAGGATCAGAAGTTCCAGGACAGCCTGAGCTACATAGAGGTCCAGGATAGATCCTGTCCAAAAACCAGATATAGACAAATAGATCAATAGAAAAATATTCCTTTAGGGAGCAAATAAAATAAGGAGGTTAAATTGCTTCAAGTTCATCTCTGCAAAGAACACATGACATAGGCTCAGGAAATGAGACACCAGGTCCTACTCAGACCTCTATTCTGACAAACTGGCTGGGCTTGCATGTTCACAGTCCTTTGGACTAAATGAGTTTAAGTCATTAGCTTTGGACTAGAAAAAGTGAACTAAGTTAGGGTTAGGATGAAGAAACTTGGATTCTGGACTCAGTAATCACAGATAAACATGAAAACCTCATCTTTGGGGCTGGAGAGATGGCTTAGCAGTTAAGATGCTTGCCTGCAAAGCCTAAGGACTCATGTTTCACTCTCCAGGTCCCACATAAGCCAAACACAAGGTGATACAAGTGCACAAGGTCGTTGGCATGCACAAGGTGGCGCTTGCATCTGGAGTTCGATTACAGTGGCTGGTGGCCCTGGCACACCAACTCTCTCTCTCTCTCTCTCTCTCTCTCTCTCTCTCTCTCTCTTTCTCTCTCTCTCTCTCTCATTCTCCCACATAAAAAAGGCCAGTATATTGGGCTCGCCTCAGAAAAAATTCTCATCTTTTGCACTGAGGAGATGGCTCAGGAATGAAAGGTACTTGCTTTTCAAGCCTGCCAACCTGAGCTCCATCCTCCCCAGTACTTAGGCAAATCAGTGCAGGCATCTGTGTTCCCAGTGCACTTATGGCAATGGGAGGCAGAGCCAGTAGAATCTGAAGTTCACAGACCAGCTACACTGGCCTTCGCTTGTAGTGGCAAGAGACCCTGCCTCAAACAATGTGTAAAAAGAACAGACACAGGCTGGAGAGATGGCTTGGTGGTTAAGGTGCCTGCCTGTAAAGCCAAAGGACCCAGGATCATTTCCCCAGGACCCATGTAAGCCAGATGCACAAGGTGGCGCATGTATCTGGAGTTCATTTGCAGCAGCTGTTGGCCCTGGTACACCCATTCTTTCTCTTTCTCTCTCTCAAATAAATAAAAAATAAAATATTTTACAAAAAGAAGAGCAGACACCTTGAGGATTGTCCTCTGACCTTCACATGAACATTGTGATACATACATACATGAAATTAAAAAAAAAAAAATCTCATCTTTTCAGGGTGAACTAATAACAATGAAAGCACTCACGCATACTAAATTCTGTCCTAAGAGCTTTACATAGACCTGAGTGCCATTTAATCCTGTCAACAAGGTAAGAGAAGAGAGAATATAGCTGCCTCTGCATATGGGAAAGGAAGTGCTGGTTAGCAAAGACTTGCTTCCATTTCCCTTTTACGTAGACGTGTACAGGTGTAGATTTACAATGTGACACACATAATTTACAGTGGAGTTGCAATCGTAAACGTCTGAAAGCCATAGGGTAGTAATAAGAGGGAATTACGAAGCCTAAATAGGGCTGGAGAGATGGCTTGGCAGTGAAGGTGCTTGCCTGGGAAGCTTAAGGACAGCTTCATTTTCCAGAACCCACATAAGACAGATACACATGGTGGTGCATGCGTCTGGAGTTCATTTGCAGTGGCTAGAGACCCTGCCATGCCCATCCCCCCCACACACACACACCTGCCCTCTCTCTCTAATAATTTTTTAAAAATTGAAAAGAAGCCTAAATAATATAATGCATGTCCAGTTCTTTCTTAAGTGTTTTTCTATTTGTATTATGCATTTGCATACGTATCTGTGTATATGTGTATGATGTATGCGTGGGCATGCACGTGCCACAGAATGTGTGGAAGTGAGCGGACAACCTTGGGATGTTTCTCCTCGCCTTCTACCTTCTTGAAAGAGGATCTCTCTCGCCACTGCTGTTTGTGAGCTTCCGACCCCCTTCATCACAGGCATGTAGGGATTACAGACACATGACCCGCTCTGCACAGGGCTTCATATGGACGCTGGGGAATTGAACTCGGGCTGGCAGGCTTGCGAGTGAACCGCTGTTAACCACAAAGGCCTCTTCCCACCCACGATTCTTAGCAGAGTCTGGTGGATAGTGGAGACTCAGTAAGTGGTACAAGCAGCAATTCTGTGGTCGCGGTAGGAATCATGGGCATTTGATCTCTGCAGGTGCATGGGGCACTTGGCTTAATGCTCTTCTGTCACCATCTTGAAATCCTTAAATGGTTTTGAAGACAAGGTTTGTGATAGCAAATCCTGACCGTCAATTTGACTGGATTAAGATCACTTAGAGGGGCTGAAAAGATGGCTTAGTGGTTAAGACACTCGCCTGGGAAGCCCAAGGATCTAGGTTCAACTCCCCAGAACCCACATAAGCCAGATGCACACGGCAGCACATGCATCTGGAGTTCGTTTCCAGTGGCTAGAGGCCCTGGTGCGTCCATTCTCTCTTTCTCTTTCATAGTAAATAAAAAAATATTTTTTAAATCACTTATCACGAGTACTTCCAGCCAAGATGGCGACCGCCTAGCTGTGCTGCAAATCCCGGGGAAAGAAAGATAGTTGTAGACCCTAAGGAGAGAGCCACCCCATCATACCTCGCAAGGGCCCCGGCTGAAACGAAGAAAAATTGGAGAAACAAGCAAGGGGGCTCTTTTCCTGATGAGCCGGATACCAGCAGAAGGGGGAAGGAGATCAATACAGAGAAAAATCAACTCCTACCAAATCAGAGAGCCAGAGCCTCAGAGGCCCCCAACACCTCATCACTGAAGCAGACCAAAAATGAACCCAACATGGCTCAGGGAAATTTTGCGGAAGAGGGGGCGGAAAGAATGTCAGAGCCATATGTTGGGTCGTGATATGCAGAGACATTTAGCTTACCCATAACTGTGGGCTAACTCCACAATGCATGACCCGTATACCTCAACAAGGAGGGGCCAAGGGGAAGGGGTAGGTCATGGATGAGCCTAATAATGGTACCAAACTGACTGTATTTGCTGAATACAGAACTGACTAATAAAGAAAAAAAGAAAAGAAGAAAAAAAATCACTTATCACTTAGAGATTGAGGCACATCCAGGAAGTGTCTCTGAGGGTGTTTCCAGAGGGCTTACCTGAGGGGTAACAACCCCCTCTGAATGTGGGTGGCATCATCCCAAGGGTGGCAGGCCCACATGGAATAAAAGGGGAGGGGAACAGAGACAGCCACAGAGTGACTACATTCCCCTTCTTTGTTTCCGGGTGTGCCATGAGGTGAGCAGCCACGTGCTCCCTCCGCCATGAACACAGCTGCTCTCCCACACCCGCCTGTCAGGACGGACTGAGCCAAAACAAGTCATTTCTCCCGTTTCTCCCAGGTACTGTGGTCACAGTGACAAAAAAATAAACAAAGAAGAAGAAAGAAAAGAACCCAGGGTTTCACTTTTTCATTTGCATTGGATCCCACAAATCACATAGCTGATCCTGGCTATGTTTTGTCCTTATGTGTCACTGATTAAAACACATACTGGGACTCAAAAAACTAAAAAATAAGAAATCAAACAACCCAATTAAAAAATGGGGCCAAAGCTGGTGGCTCACGCCTTTAATCCCAGCACTCGGGAGGCAGAGGTAGGAGGATCGCCAAGAGTTCAAGGCCACCCTGAGATGACATAGTGAATTCTAGGTCAGCCTGGGCTAGACTGAGACTGTACCTCAAAAAACAAAAAATAATGGTAATAATAATAATAATAAAGGGGGGGGCTAGGAAACTAGAGATTCTCAAAAGAAGAAATACAGATGGAATATAAACATCTAAAAAAATGGGCCAATGGGTACAATAGTGGCATGTCTGTTATGGGGGAAACTAACCACTCTCTAACTGGACTAGAGGCCTGCTCCATGGGGAATACATCCGTGATACTGAAAACCTACAACAGGGATAGTCATAAGCCCTAGGGGTGTAACGTCTGCTGCTGTCTGGCTAAATGTATATACTATACTCACCAAATTACCTGGTAAGCACTTTTCTTAATGTTCATACCTATATATTAATGCTACTCTCACTTTTGGTTAGAGAAGCTTTTCTTCTCAGACGACAATGACTTTTGGATGACTCAGAAGGAGTGCTCAGCACCAAAATATCTCTATCACAGCCTTCCAAGGCTCAGGGTCCATTGCAGAAGAGGTGGCAGAAAGAATGTAAGAGCCAAAGGAAGGATAGGGCTCCTTAAAACGTGCTCCTCCAGACACAAAATGGCCTGGATATCCATGACCTCATAGTGCCTGACACTACCTACACAAGACCATCATAATAGGAGAAAAAGATCATGACATCAAAATAAAAGAGAGACTGAGAAGAGGAAGGGATATAATGGAGAATGGAGTTTCAAAGGGGGAAGTCGGGGGAGGGTGGGAATTACCATGGGTTATTGTCTATAATTATGGAAGTTGTCAATAAAAAATAAATTAAATTAAAAAAAAAACTCATACTGGGGCTGGAGAGATTGCTTAGTGGTTAAGGCATTTACCTGCAAAGCCAAAGAACCCAGGTATGATTCCCCAGGACCCATGTAAGCCAAATGCACAAAGTGGCACATGCACCTGGAGTTCATTTGCAAGGCTGGAGGCCCTGGCATGCCTATTCTCTTTCTCTCTCTCTCTCTCTCCCCCCTCCCTCCTTTTCTCTTTCTCTCATAAATAAATAAATAAAATATTTTAAACACGTATTTATGACATGGAATACTTCTTACTTGATGTTAGCAAGTTCTATGTCTGCTTCTTAGTAACTAGAAGAGGCATAAGGCTACATGAGCTGACTCAGTTTTCTCCTCTGTATAATAGAGGCAGTAACAACGCTTTCCCCACGTAGCGGTTGTGAAGGTTTAAAGAACACAACTGTGTCAAGGGCCTAGAACAGCACCTGACACATGGGAAGCACTCTGATATTATTATGATTAATTATTATTATTTGCTTGATTAAAAAAAGACGAATCTCAGACCTAGCTTTTCCACATACGTTTTTTTTGGTTCTGTTTTTTGTGGGTTTTGTTGTTGTTGTTGTTTTGTTTGTTTTGTTTATTGTGTTTTTGAGCCAGGGTTTCTCATAGCCCAAGCTGGCTGCTAGCTTGCTATGTCTTCAAGGCTGCTCTTGAACTCCTGATCTTCCTGCTTCTACCTCTCAAGAGCTACAATACAAGTGTGCGTCACTAAACCCAGGTCCAGTGAACATTTTGATAATTAAATTGATTTGTGCCTGAGATCACTTTTAAAATCCAAGGGCTCCCTGAGACAATACCTCCCAGGGCAGCATAGGTCACCCATGCACGTGTGAGCACACGTTCCTACTGCTGCAGCGCATTGACAGACCTCCAGGCCAAGGCAGGGAGGGGGTCCGAGGTCAAGAGTTTCAGCAAGCAAAGATTACTGCCAGGCAGGGGCTTGCTTCTGTATCCCCAGCATTCAGGAGGCTAAGACAGGAGAATTGCTGTGGATTCAAGGCGAGCTTGACCCACACAGTGAAAACCTGTATCCAAAAATAAACAAATAAATAAATAAATAAATAAGCAGGGCGTAGTGGCACGTGCCTTTAATCCCAGCACTCTAGTGCTCCAGTACTCTAGCACTTGGGAGGTAAAGGTAGGAGGATTGCTGCGTGTTCAAGGCCAGCCTGAGACGACATTGTGAATTCCAGATCAAACTGGGCTAGAGCGATACCCTGCCTCAAAAACCCAGAAAGAAAAAAAGAATGCCAAACGTAGTGGTGCATGCCTTTAAACCCAGCACTTGGGAAACAGAGGTAGGAGGATTGCTGTGAGTTTGAGGGCACCCTGAGATGTCAGGGGCTTGCCTGAGACTACATAGTGAATTCCAGGTCAGCCTCAAAAAAAGAAAAGAAGAAAGAAAACAGGCATGGTGGCTCATGCCTTCAGTCCCAGCACTTGGGAGACAGAGGTAGGAGGGTTGCTATGAGTTCAAGACCAGCCTGGAACTGCATAATGTGAGAGTGAGAAGAGCAAAAGGAGAGGAGAAAACAGGAGAGGAGGCGGAGAGAAGGGGAGGGGAGGGGAGGAAGGAAAGCCGACAAAACAGAGAGCAGTGGTCACAGATGGCGGCTCTTCCAGGTGGTCCAACCTGAGTCTCAGAGTGGGAAGAGACAGCCATGGGGCACCTCACTACTTCGGGGCTGGGGTGTGTGCAAGCTTTAAGTCAGCGGCTATTTTTAGCTTTGCTTTATATGGCCAGGGGAGGAATGAGGGCTATAGCAGGGGGAGGGTACCAGGAGGCTTCCAATGGGGCTTGGGAGGCTGGAGCCCAAGTGCCTTCCCCACCCCCAACCCCCTTCCCATGCCAGAGTTGAAGAGCTTAGCTTCCCATCAAAGGAACACTCGGAAGAGAGGCAGCTGGATAGAGGAAGGGCGTCAAAGAAGATTCAAATCACTTCAGATGGGGAATTTTCAAACTTCTAGGGCTATGGTCTGCAGTAACAAAAAATACATTTCACGTACGTAAACACAGGTTTCTGTTTTGTTTTTGTCTTGTTTTTGAGAAAGGTGCTCACTCTAACCCAGGAACACACAGTTCAGCCTTCCACCCAGCCTCAGTGCTGGGATTAAAGGTGTGAGCCGCCACACCTGGGTATGCGCAGATGTTTTAAACACACACACACACACACACACACACACATGCACACAGGCATGCATGCACACGCACACATTTGATCTAAAGAAACATTTTAGGAAATAATGTCTTATCTTGTCTTAGTCTCTGTGAAAGATTCTGATAGTTTCTAGTCTATTCTATGCTATTCTTTCACTTTGAAGAATGTAGGACCCATGGGCTAGAGAGATGGCTTAGTGATTACGGTGCTTGCCTATAAAGCCTAATGACCCCAGTTCAATTCCCCGGTGTCTACATAGAGCCAGATGCATAAAGTGGCACATGCACCTCTCTCTCTCTCTCTCTCTCTCTCTCTCTTTACAAATAAATAAATAATAAGCCGGGCATGGTGGCACACACCTTTAATCCCAGCACTCAGGAGGCAGAGGTAGGAGGATCACCATGAGTTCAAGGCCACCCAGAGACTACAGAGTGAATTCCAGGTCAGCCTGAGCTAGAGTGAGACCCTGCCTCAAAAAACCAAATTATAGGGCTGGAGAGATGGCTTAGCGGTTAAGTGCTTGCCTGTGAAGCCTAAGGACCCCGGTTCAAGGCTCGACTCCCCAGGACCCACGTTAGCCAGATGCGTAAGGGGGCGCACACATCTGGAGTTCGTTTGCAGTGGCTGGAGGCCCTGGCGCGCCCATTCTCTCTCCCTCTCTCTATCTGCCTCTTTCTCTCTCTGTCTGTCGCTCTCAAATAAATAAAATAACAAAAAAAAAAAATTTAAAAAAATAAAAAAAACCAAATTATAAATAAATGAATAAATAGATTAGCTAATAAAATAAATATTTTTATAATGTCGGTCCTGACCCACTAACTTGATTTCGGCCCCTCCAAACTGGCCGGCACCTGAGGTCTGGAAGGCTGCTGTTTTCTTTGGTTTAGAACAGCTGACTACAAGGCAAGGTGGTAAAGACAGACAGCAGGTTTCAGCTCTGTCTCTTCACTGAACAGCAAGCTTTTGACTGCTGGCTTTGGGGGACTCTGCTCTTTTGACCTAGAGTGGTCAGGTTTACTCTTTTCTCCTCCTCCTCCTCTTCTTCTTCTTTTTTTCAAGGGAAGGTTTCACCCTAGCTCAGGCTGACCTGGCACTCACTCTGGAGTCCCAGGTTGGCCTCGAACTCATGGTGATCCTCCTACCACTTAAAGGAGTGTGCCCCACACAGGCTCATGCTTGAACATGCAGTCAGGGCTCAGCTCACCCCATTTAGCCCAAGAAGCCTTCCTTTAATGCCCAAGTCCCCATCGCTTTAGTCCTTTCCTCACCCCTGCCTGGCACGACCCTGTCATACGTTTCCCTGTCAGACTCCCTCTTCTTACTTTCTCTTCATGTCTTTGCCTCCCAGTGCCAAATGTGTGTTAATGAATTAACGATGTTCCCCAATCAGCAATGACCATTCCCTGCGCAGTTCATCCTCTGAGAGATCAGGAGAGGTCCATTTAATACACGAGGAAGTTAAGGCTCAGAAAAAAACACGGCAGGGCAGGGTCATAGCCCAGGGCTGCTTGGCTCCTAATCACAGGATCTCATTCCTCCCGGTGCCACCCTGGACAGGGCAAGGGGCAGATCCTTAACAAACCCTCTGGAGACTGATGACAGGTTGATTAAAGAGATTTTCCGAAGCAGCGGCCATGACTAATTTTGGAGAGTTACACCCTGTGTGTGGCTTGGGAGAGAGAACCCATGAGGCTTCCAGGGTCCCCCACATGTGGGGCCGTCTCATTTGGGAGATGTCGGGGCTTCTGGCAAAACAGAGCAGCTGGGCTTCCGATTACCTGATTTCTAGAGCTTACCTGGACTCAAACTCAGGACCCGCAAAAGCCTGGGTGACCTGATCCATGCCCACACATCCCCCTGACACCCCTGTCGGTACCCCTTATTCACTCAGGGTTCCTGCCACCAAGCATTCTTCTGTTCCTCAAATATATTAAGCCTGGTCTCACCTCAGGACCTTTGCACCTCCATTCCCTCTACTTGAGTCTATATGTCCTCTCTAGTGTCCCCCCCCCCCAAGCATCTGAACCACATCATGCAAGTATCTTCGCTCTCTGCTATTTTTTCACACTATAAAATGACGTATATGGCTGGTTTTGGTTTATTTCTGTCTCCTCCACTAAACAGAGGCTCCTGGGAGGATCTTGCCTTGCTCGTTTCTACAGTCCCTAGCACCTGTGGGTCAGTGACTGGCATCGAGCAGGTGTTTAATACTATTGGTTTCAGGGATGAATGGATTTCCTCCTTTTAGACGTGCTGGCAGATCAGCCCATTTCCTGTGCTTACGTCAGCCCAGCCAAGCGTTTGCTTATTGTTTTAAATATTTTTATTTATTTATTTGCAAGAACAGACAGAGAGAATGGACACGTCAGCACCTCCAGCCATTGCAAACAGACTCCAGATGCATGTGCCACTGTGCATCTGGCTTTACGTGGGTACCGGGGAATTGAACTCGGGTCGTTAGGCTTTGCAGGCAATCACCTTAACTGCTGAAATATCTTTCCAGCCCCAGCCACGTGTTTTCTTGTGACTCACATCCAGATCCCTGACACACCCAGACCCCCCGGAGACAGGAAAAGGGGGCGGGAAAGAAAGAACAGTTGCCAATACCTGTAATGCACCTCTTTGCAGAGGTTGACCGACACCCCGTAAGCACTCAAGGATTATGTCGTTTATAGCTGGGGAAACTGAGGCTTGCTCTCTGCTGAGTCCCCGGTGCTCACGCCATGCCTGGCATAACTATCTGGTGAGCTGACCTGCACTGAGTTGGAAAGGTTTGGGGAACGGCTCAAGGTCACCTGTATTTGTCCTCAGACCAGTCCAGCTCTGGCCAGGGTTATAGCACTGTCCTGTGTGGTTTTTGAAACTCCAAAAGATGCAACCTCCACATCTAGACTCAGCTAAGAGCTGGGTCCTCAGCCAGGCATCAATCCATCCTGCACTTCAGGCTGCTGCCAGGGTGTACCTACCCATCTCAGCTTGAGCAAACCTCACCACGGGAGGGGGGGGGGGCGCTGCTGACGCTTCTTCCTGTCCAGCCCCCACCCCACTCTCAGAATGCCCTCTTCCCATCTTCTGCCACAAACACGAGGGAACTGGCGACAAATATAACATCCTACAAATGGCTTCTGCTGCCAAATATAATTATTTCTAAGAAGCCACAGTTTTGAGTTACACACCACAGTAGGAAGGCATTCTAGAATTAGCCTGAGTCAGGAGCTGCTAGGAAAGTGTGGTGGTGCTTGCCTATAATCCCAGCACTCTGAAGGCTGAGGCAGGAGGACAAAAGTTCAAAGCCAGCCTGGGCTACAGAGAAAAAAATTCCTCCAAAAAAAAAAAAGTGGGGGTTGGAGAGATGGCTATTCCATTAAAGGTGCTCGCTTACAAACCCTGCCGATGGGATTCAATTCTCCCCAGCACTCATGTCAAGCTCCTGCAAACTGACCATGCATCTGTGATCTCAAAGCCCCTATGACAATAGGAGCTGGAGCCAGGAGAATCTGAGGCCCAGACTCCTTTGCAGCGCTAAGACAGAAAGTGGGCGGGTGGGCAGTTTGATGTGTCGGTAGGTGGGTGGACAAGTAAATCAGAGAGTGGATGGATGGATGGGTAACACGCCTTATGATCTGCTGCTCAAATATAATTTTCAGGGCTGGAGGGAAGACTTAGTGAGGTTAAAAGCACTTGCTTGTAGGGGCTGGAGAGATGGCTTAGTGGTTAAGGTCCTTGCCTGCAAAGCCAAAGGACCCAGGTTCGATTCCCCAGTACCCACATAAGCCAGATGCACAAGGTGGCACATGCATCTGGAGTTTGTTTGCGGTGGCTAGAGGCCCTGGCGTGCCCATCCTCTCTCTCTTTCCCTCCCCCTGTCCCTAATAAATAAAAATAAAATAAAAGTTTTTTTAAAAAAGCACTTACTTGTAATGCCTGATGGCCCAGATGCTATTCCATAGTACCTACATAAAGCCAGATGCTCAAAGTGGCACATGGATCTGGAGTTCATTTGCAGTGGTAGGAGGCCCTGGTGCACCCATTCTCATTCTCTCTCTCTCTCAAATCAACATTAAAAAAATAAAAATTGTATGTCAAAGTTGAGGCCATCCTCTAATTCTGCTGAGGCACTTAGCTAAAACCTATTCGACGACTGTTTAAAACATACCTAGCATGCAAACAAAAATGGTTCCACTTTATCGTGTGTGCCGAGTGTGTATTTTTGTACGGGCTTGTACTAAGCATTCTTGCCAAGCTTCTCAAAAACCCCTTTACTGCCCCACCTCAACTAGCAGAAGAAAAGAAAGAAAGAAAGAAAGAAAGAAAGAAAGAAAGAAAGAAAGAAGGAAGGAAGGAAGGAAGGAAGGAAGGAAGGAAGGAAGGAAGGAAGGAAGGAAGGAAGGAAGGAAAAAGATGCTTAGAGAGGTGGAGCACCCTGACCAAAGCCACACAGCAAGTGACATCCTAGCCCATCTGACTCTGGGTCAACTGCCCTAGCCTCTCCCACCGCCTCGCCCTGCGGTCCCACCCCAGTTTCACAGGCCCCAAGCCCGGGGGCTCACCTCCATCTGCATAGGTCTCGGTGCCATAGCCGTCCTGCAGGCCATTGTTCCAAGTCCCTTCATACTTGGCACCGCTGCTGGTGCTCTGCCGGGTTCCGTAGCGCCCCTTGAAGCCGTGGGTCCACTCACCCTTGTAGAGCCAGCGCCCCTTGGTCTCTATGCCCAGCCCGTGCCGCTTGCCCTGGCTCCAGTATCCCTCGAAGGTGTTTCCACTGGGCCAGGTATAGACGCCCGGCCACTTCAAAGCCGAAGTTCCAGGAGCCTGAGTATTCGCCCTGGCCCTTGGGGCCGGTGCACAGTCCATGCCCGTGGGCCTTGCCCCCCTCCCAGCCCCCGCAGTACGCCCCTCCATCGTCAAAGTCAAAACGGCCCCCGCTCATCTCATCCTCGGCCCCGACGACGCCCCCGTCCTCCAGCTTGGGGCGTTGGGGGTGGGGGTACCTGACGCAGGCACTCGGGGCTGAGCCTCCAAACTCACCACCGTGCCCCAGGAGAGTGGGCACGCAAGATGCCAGCAGTGGCGGGAAGAGCCCACGAGCCAGGGCAGCACTGGGGGCGCCGATCAGTGCCATGCCTGGGGAGCCCCCTCGGTGAGCCAGAGAAAAGGTTGCAACTTGTGGAGGCAGCGGGAAGGAGACGCAAAGTTCCCACGAAGCGACCCAAGTCTAGCTTCCATGGAGCCCATGGGAAAACAAAAAGAAGAAGAAAAAAAAAATAGGGTGTGATCCCTTTAAGAAGCACTGTGAAAGGGGTTGGGTAGAGGGGGTCCCGCTGCTGCCTTGTCAAAGAGGGGCAATCCGCAGGGTGGCAGCTCAACTGAGCCTGATTTCCCACCAGCCGCTGGTCCCCCCTGCTCGCGTCCACCCTAGTGGGCGTGCAGGGCTCCGATCTCCCCGCTGCCCCGCCCCTTCCCCAGCCCTGCTCCCTCCCTCCCGGGACAGAAAGGTCAGTGTTGCCCTAACAAGGCCATTGGATCTCAGAAGCCGATCCCAAAATAACCCCCTGGCCGGCCCAGCCTCCTTCAGAGCAGGAGGGAGGTGTGGGGGGGGGGGGGTTCAAATCAGGCCCAGGCCAGTGGCTGAAGACCCAGGCAGAGGCAGGGAGGGCTGAGCAGGAAGCTGAGAACCAATTGTGGGGATTGTCTGTGGCTATATTGTCCTGTGGGTCACAGCTCTCTTCCACCTTACAGAGTCCCCTGGGTCTGCAGGCAGGAAGAGGGACCCAAGACCACGGGACACTCCATCCGCATCCTCCAGAAGGGAGAGAGACGCTCGCTTCAGCCCTCCCACCACACACATGCCCTCGAAGGACCTGGGCTGGAGCTCAGATGCCAGCCAGTCCCGTGGAACAAGCCAGTGACTTGAAGAGGAAGGGAGAGGATGAGGAAGACTGAATGCAGGCTTTGAAGCTGAAGGGAACTCAAAATGGAAGGTGAGGCTGGAGACAGTCTGGAAGATGCAGCAGGTCCAAATTCCCCTCAAGCCAATAACCTGGGGAAGGCCCCACGTCCAGTCCCTTCCCGTCTCTTCAGGACACACACTTCCCTGAGCATGGAGGAGGCTGTCCTGGACTGTGGCCGAATAAAGTCTACTCAGAAATACTCAAGGCTTGGGCTGGAGAGATGGCTTAGCAGTTAAGGTGTTTGCCTACAAAGCCAAAGGACCAAGGTTCGATTCCCCAGAACCCACATGAGCCAGATGCACAAGGTGGCACATGTATCTGGAGTTGGTCTGCAGTGGCTGGATGCCCTGGTATGCCCCCCCCCCCTGCCTGTTTCTCTGTGAGAAATAAATAAGTTTAAAAAAAAAAAAAGGAAAGGAAAGAAATACTCAAGGCTGGGTGTGATGCTCACACCTTAATCCCAGCTCTCCAAAGGCTGAGGTAGGAAGATCGCCATGAGTTTGAGGTCAGCTTGGGCTATAGAATGAGTCCCAGGTCAGCCTGGGCAAGAGTGAGACATTGCCTTAAAAATAAAAAGAGGAGCCGGGCGCAGTGGCGCATGCCTTTAATCCCAGCACTCGGGAGGCAGAGGTAGGAGGATCGCCGTGAGTTCGAGGCCACCCTGAGACTACATAGTGAATTCCAGGTCAGCCTGAGCTAGAGTGAGACCCTGCCTCGAAAAACCAAAGTAAATAAATAAATAAATAAAAAGAAGGCTGGAGAGATGGTTTAGTGGTTAAGGTGCTTGCCTGCAAAACCTAGTGACCCAGGTTTGATTCCCTAGTATCCATGTAAGCCAGAAGCACAGGGTGGTGCACACATCTGGAGTTCATTGGCAATGCCTAGAGGCTCTGGCACACCTATTCTCTCCTGGTGTCTCTCTCTCAAAATAAATAAAAAATATTTTTAAAAAAGAAAAAGGAGCAAAGAAAAAGAAATACTCAGGGCATGTAGTTTAAAAAGAAAAGCACCCCTTTCCCAATTTCTACTCCAGTGTCCAAAGGGCCTATGAGGCCAGACTTCAGAAAGCTCTTGGGGCAGGATCAAGAGCCAAGGACCACAGTGGATTCCTGGTACCCAGGTTCCCACCAAGCTCTAGTAAAATGAACAAATAAATCTCTGTTACCAGAAAGACCCTGTAGCCCGACTGAGGATTGTAAATCCTAACTCCTCCCAGGAGTAACAGGAGCAGTTCTGGGAAGGTAAGAGCCACCAAGAAAGAATAGGATTGCGTGTGTGTGTGTGTGTGTGTGTGTGTGTGTGTGTGTGTGTAATTAACAGGGGAGGGGAATCGTTATTAAAAGCCAAGAACCTAAAGAGCATTAGAATATTATTTAACTTAAATGTATCTACCTGATGTTCCAAATCCCATGGCGACTTAGGCCACTCAAAGTCACTGCAGAAGTTTTGTTCTTGTCCCAGAAATGAGCAGAAAGTTCTCTGCTTTACAGCCTGCCCATTCCTGGCTCTTATGACTTGGTTCTTTGCCATACACAGTGCTGACCTTCAAGAGCCCCTTCAATGGCCACATTTCCCTACCAGGTGGCAGCATGGGCCTTCAACCCAGCAGTGGATGAAGACTGATCTGCCTGGCTGGCTCGCACCCAAACCCGGTGGACTTGGCCTGCCCAGGCAATTCACCTTTAAGAATCTTTCTCCTCATGTCTCCACTGGGATATGGAGAATCATGGCTCGGGCTCGGCTCTTTCTTTCCAGCTCCGCAATAGAAAGAAGAGGGAAGAGTATTTCAAATCGAAAGGACTGTGAGTCACCTGAGTTCCATACCCTCTAATTAAAGGCTGGCCAGGCACTGTAATGCTGACCCAAGGCCAGGTGTGTCCTAGGAAGCCTTGTGCGCCACAGTAGCGACCTGTGTGGGCCCCTTCCAGGCTGCGTACATAAAAGAAATCACCAATAAATTTTAAAACGTAGATTGTAGACCCCAACGTAAGTCCCCACCCTTGACCTACATACAACATTAAATTGTCCTGGGAGAGGACTTGGGTAGTTGTATTCTTTTAAAAACTCCCAGAAAAATCTGACCCTCATTAGATTTAAAAAACATTATCCCAGCATACCATATTTTTGCTCAGCTGACTGGGTTTTTTTTTTTTAAAGATTTTTTAAAAAATTATTTATTTATTTTGCAAGCAGAGAGAGATAGAGAGAAGAGAGATAGAATGGACACACTAGGACCTTCAGCCACTGCAAATGAACTCCAGATGCATGCATCTGGATTTATGTAGGTACTGAGGAACTGAACCCAGGTTGTTAGGCTTTTCAGGCAAGCACCCCAACCACTGAGCCGTTTCCCCAGTCCTCAGCTTACTCTGTAAAAGCCATAGTCTACTATGCACTTTGATGAAACTACTTTGTTATTTTATTCTTTTATTTATTTGAAAGAGATAGAGATTATGGGTGAACCAAGGCCTCCTGCAAATGCAAGTGAACTCCAGACACACGCGCCACTTTGTGCACCTGCCTTTCCATGGGAACTGGGGGACTGAAACCTGAGGCCACCAGGTTTGCTAAGCAAGCACGTTAAACCACTGAGCCATCTTTCTAGCACACTTTGTTTTTTATTAACATCATGAAGTAAGTCAATATTTTTGATGAGATTGAAATTTATTGCAAAACAAACATTGCTTTTAAGTGAAAAGTTTCCTTTTTAAGAAACATTTTAATGTATTTATTTGCAAACAGAGAGAGAGAGAATAAGCACGCCAGAGCCTATAGCTGTTGCAAATGAACTCCAGACACATGCATCACTTTGTGCATCTGGCTTTATGTGGGTACTAGAGAATTGAACACAGTCCATTAGGCTTTGTAAGCAAGCACCTTAACCACTGAACCATCTCTCCAATCCAAAGGTTTCTTTTAAAAAAGAAAGTGGGCTGGAGAGATGGGTTAGCAGTTAAGCGCTTGCCTCTGAAGCTTAAGGACCCCGGTTCGAGGCTTGATTCCCCAGGACCCACGTTAGCCAGATGCACAAGGAGGCGCACGCATCTGGAATTCGTTTGCAGTGTCTGGAGGCCCTAGCGCGCCCATTCTCCCTCTCTCTCTCTCTATCTGCCTCTTTCTCTCTCTGTCATTCTCAAATAAATAAATAATTTTAAAAATGGGTCTGGAGAGATGACTAAGCTGTTTAAGGCATTTACTTGTAAAGCCTGATGGCTTGGGTTTCATTTCCCAGGTCCCACATAAAGCCAGACACACAAAGTGTTGCATGTGTCTGGAATGCTCTGGTTTTGTAAAAATTTAGGTAAAATTCAGATTTCCGTATTTGGGATTGGCCTGGCCTTACCTGCCTAGTGCTGAGCTTCCAGACAAATCACTTTCCTCCCCCTCCCTTTAATCCTGTGAATTTTGGGGAAAGGGGGCCCTCTAGTGGCCATATGTGCATTACAATTCGCTTTCCTTAGGAAAACAAAATTCAAATCGAATTTTCTATTTAAAAATCAATTTACTTAATTTATTTATTTGGGAGAGAGAGAGGGGAAGAGGCAGATACAGATAAAGAGAGAATGGGCATGCCAGGGCCTCTAGCCACTGCAAACGAACTCCAGACTCATGCGCACCCTTGGGCATCTGGTTTACGTGGGTCCTGGGGAACCAAACTGGAGTCCTTAAGGTTTCGCAGGCAAATGCCTTAACCGCTAAGCCATTTCCCCAGCCCCTAAAAATCAATTTTTTAAATTGTGTTTAAGCTGGGCATGGTGGTTCATGCCTTTAATCCTAGCACTAAGGAGGCAGAGGTAGGAGGATCGCTGTGAGTTCAAGGCCACCTTGAGACTACACAGTAAATTCCAGGTCAGCTTGGGTTAGAGCAAGACCCTACCTCAATAAAAGTGTGGGGGGGGGGATGGAGAGATGGCTTAGCGGTTAAGGCACTTGCCTGAGAAGCCTATGGACCCATGTTTGACTCTCTAGGTCCCACATAAGACAGACACAATGTGACATGAACATACTAGGTAGCACACAGGTCTGGAGTTCGATTACAGTGGCTGGAGGCCCTGGCACCCCGATTCTTTCTCTCTCTCTCTCTCTCTCTCTCTTTATCTCTCTCTCTCTCTCTCCCTCTCCCTCTCTCGCATAAAGAAAGGCCAGTCTGTTGGGCTTGCCTGGAAAAAAAAAAAAAAAAAAAAACTAGCTATTGTATTCTGTCTTCTTCTCAAGCCTTTTGTCTGTGTTTTAATCAGTGGCAGTCACTTCCTGGGTTGCATCTCTTTTTTTTGGTTTTTGGTTTTTGGTTTTTGGTTTTTGGTTTTTCAAGCTAGGGTTTCACTCTAGCTCAGGTTGACCTGGAATTTACTATGTATTCTCAGGGTGGCCTCGAACTCACAGCAATCCTCCTACCTCTGCCTCCCAACTGCTGGGATTAAAGGTGTGCACCACCACGCCTGGATTTTTTTTTTTTTTTCAAGTTCAGCATAGAGAACCCAGAGGAGGGCCACACCTAGAGGCGCACTTGAGTTCTGAGCCTCTGAAGCCAGGAGAGAAGGCTCACCTTGCCAGGAGTCTTTTTGGACAAGCTTCCTGGCTGGGTGAACGGCTTTCCCGTAGGCTGACTCCTCCCCAGAACTATGTTGAAGTTCAGAAAAATACGCACACATCCTGAGTTTGTGTCTAACACTGGCTCACCAGTGTCTGCAGACAGTAGGTCTCCCTCTCCGCCACCCCCCTCTCTCTCTCTCTCTCTCTCTCTCCTTCTTCCTTCCTCTCTCCAGTGTCTCAATGTTGCCCAAGATGGCCTTCAAAATACTGAGCTCAAGCAGTTCTCCTGCTTAAGCCTCCTGAGCACCAACCACTACAGTTGCCACTGCATCTAGTGCCTCCGACTTTATGTAGACTCACTGCCTAGGTGATCTCTGTCCTTACAACCACCATCCATGCTTTTCAATACAGGCCTTTGCGGAGGCTCTCACTTTCCCACCAGAACTAGATGGTAAGACCCTATTGCTGAAGACTTCATATGCTTGGGCTTCAGGTCACTGAGAAACCAAGCTGGAACTGAGCTGGAAGCCTCCTCCTGTTGACTAGCTGTCAGGAATCTGGAAAGAGCTATGCTGCATGCAGCCCTTTGGGAGAGAGAGTCATCAACGGTGGTAAACAGCAGCGGAAATGTGCCAACTGATGCAATAGTGGCATGTCTGTTATTGAGGAAACCAACTGCTCTAATTGGACTGGTGGCCCGCTCCACAGGAGAGAATGCACGCCTGGTACTGAAAACCTAGTCAAAAGTCTATGGCTGGGGGAGGTCATGAGCCCTAGGAGAGTAATGCCTGCTGTTGTCTGGCTAAATGTATGTACTATGCTCACCAAACTGCCCTGTAAGCACTTTTTAAAATGTTTATACCCATATATTAATGCTACTCTCACTTTTGGTTAGAGAATCTTTTCTTTTCAGTGGGGCAGTGACCACTGGGATGACTCACGATAGTGCTCAGGGCTGGAGGGATGGCTTAGCCGTTAAGGCATTTGCCTGCAAAGCCAAAGGACCCAGGTTCAATTCCCCAGATCCCACGTTAGCCAGATGCACAAGGGGGCGCATGCGTCTGGAGTTTGTTTGCAGTGGCTGGAGTCCCTGGAGCGCCCATTCTCTCTCTCTCTCTCTTTCTCTGTGAAATGAATAAATAAATATTTTTTTTAAAAAACTCACCATAGTGCTGATAGGTGACAGTGAACTGTTCAGCACTGAGAGGACTCTATCACACCCTCCAAGGCTCAGGGTCCTTGTGGGAAAGGTGGCGGAAAGAATGTAAGAGACAAAGAAAGGGTAGGACTGCTTATAATGCAATATTCCAGACAAAGTGGCCTTTGATATACCTCACAGTGCCTAAAACTACCTGCATAAGACCTTCATAATAGGAGGAAAAGATGATGATATCAAAGTAAAAGAGACTAATTGGAAGGGGGGAAGGGATCTGATGGAGGCTGGATTTGAGGGGAGGAATGGGAATAGAGGAGGGAACTGTCATGGTTTTATTGTCTATACTTATGAAAGCTATAAATAAAAAATCCATATTGTTTCAATGATTTTTAACAGAGTTTTGAAGTTTCAAGCTAAAAAAAAATCAAGATAGGGGCAGGGGATAAAGGACAAAAGAAGGTAGCCAGATGGAAATATGAACACTTTGCAGTGTTTAGATGTTAAAGTTCCTAATAAAAAAAAATTATTCTTAAGGGCTGGAGAGATGGCTTAGCGGTTCAGGTGCATGCCTGCAAAGCCAAAGAATCCCAGTTCGATTCTCCAGGACCCACATAAGCCAGATGCACAAGGGGGTGCATGCGTCTGGAGTTTGTTTGCAGTGGCTGGAGTCCCTGGTGCGCCCATTCTCTCTCTCTCACTCTCTGCCTCTTTCTCTCTCAAATACATAAGTAAAACATTTTTTAAAATTAAAAATATATTTTTAAAAATCAAAGGACTAAAGAGATATCTCAGTAGTTAAGGCACTTGCCTACAAAAGCCTAGGGATCCCGGTTCAATTCCTTAGTACCCACATAGAGCCAGACGGCACAGGTGTCAAGAGTTTGTTTGCAGTGGCTAAAGGCCCTGGCATGCCCATTCTCTTTCTATCTGCCTCTCTCTCAAATAATTGTTTTCAGAAGTCAAACAAAAAGTATAGCCCTTGTTTAGCCCCTCCTCATTTCTTCTATTAAAATCTTATCTTGGAGCTGGGCATGGTGGCACACACTTTTAATCCTGGCACTCAAGAGGCAGAGATAGGAAGATCGCCATGAGTTCAAGGCCAGCCTTGAACAAAGTGAATTCCAGGTTAGCCTGGGCTAGAGTGAAACCCTACCTCAAAAAAAAAAAAAAAAAATCTTACATCGGTATAGTAAAAAAAAAAAAAAAAAAAATTCATGTACTAATGACTCCTATTCGCCTCTCCAGCTGAACCCCTCTCTTGGCTTCTCATTATCTAAGCACCCCATTCTTCTCGATGTATCTCAGGAGAATGAAACCCAGGCCATAAGGTTTTGCAAGTAAATGCCTTTAATGGCTGAACCATCTCTTCAGCCTTTTTTTTTTTTTTTTTTTTTTTTTGAGTCAGGGTCTCACTCAGTTGAACCCAGACTGACCTGGAACTCACTCTGTAGCACAGGCTGGCTTCAAACTCATGGCAATCCTCCTACCTCAGCCTTCCAAGTGCTGGAATTATAGGCACGAGCCACTGCACCTAGTTGTTTTGTTTTGTTTTTCTAAGGTAGGGTCTCAATGTAGCCCAGACTGACCTGGAACTCACTCTGTAGTTCCAGGCTGGCCTTGAACTCATGGTGATCCTCCTTCCTACCTCTGCTTCCCGACTGCTGGGATTAAAGGTGTGTGCCACCACACCCAGCCCAGTTTTGGTTATTTTTAATTCTGATCTTTCTCATACCCTATATAAAACCCATCAGCAAATCCCTTCAACTCTACTTTCAGAATAATTCCAGAACATCTGCTGCCAAATGTTCAGCCACCAAAAAGCACCGAGGCCTCATTCACATCTGCCTTCCTTGCTTTCCATCAGTCCACAGTCGGTAGCTGGTGCTCCAAATCCTAGCCGTGCGTGGCGGTGCGTGTCTTTAATTCCAGCACTCAGACTAAAGCAGGCTGGTGAAACACGATCACCTCCTCTGTACATCCACTACATGGCTCCCTCCTGCTGGGAGCCACAGCCTTCCACACTGCCCATGAACTGATCCCCACCCCTGCCCACCTCGCACTTCACCTACTCAATCTGCGTTTACATTCTTGACACAAAGTCCACTCAGCTTAGTCCCTTAGTGCTTTTGGGTCTCTGATCAAACCATCACCCTATCACAGAATCTTGTAACCCCAAACTCCCTACCCCAGTCAGCCCTTCCTTGCCCACTCCATATCAATCACGTTCATCACCTTTCTGCACAGACAAGCATATTGTTCTCCTACTACTATTCCACTCCCAGCACCTACAGTGGGCCTGCTCAGCTATGCTCAAGAAATACATGAAGGAACATTTGGTGGAGTACCAAAACAAAGGCACGTGGGAAGCAGGACATTCTTCACGAGTACAATTCAAACATGCCTTTAATCCAAACTGAATTCATTTCGTAAGATGCATCTGAATGATTTGACAAGTCATGTCCACATCACTTCTCAGCCCTTTGGCTAGGATCAAGGGTGGTAAGTCACACTCATGAGTCAAATGTCCCCATAAGGGACACTAATAATGAAGTTAGCTCAACTGGATCTGAGCAGGGCAATTGTTAACTTCAAGGTTCATGGTTGTGGTTTCTTTTTAATTACTTGAGAAAGAAAGACAGAAAGACAATGGGAACTCCAGAGCCTCTAGCCACTGCAAATGAACTCCAGATGCATGTGCCACCTTGTGCATCTGGCTTTATGTGGGTACTGGGGAATCAAACCCACTACAGTTGCCACTGCATCTAGTGCCTCCGACTTTATGTAGACTCACTGCCTAGAGTGATCTCTGTCCTTACACCACACATCCATGCTTTTCAATACAGGCCTTTGCGGAAGGCTCTCACTTTCCTCACAGATACATAGATGGGTAAGACCCCTATTTCTGCAAGACTTCATATGCTTGGGCTTCAGTTCACTGAGAAACCCAAGCTGGAACTGAGCTGGAAGCCTCCTCCTGTTGACTAGCTGTCAGGAATCTGGAAAGAGCTATGCTGCATGCAGCCCTTTGGGAGAGAGAGTCATCAACGGTGGTAAACAGCAGCGGAAATGTGCCAACTGATGCAATAGTGGCATGTCTGTTATTGAGGAAACCAACTGCTCTAATTGGACTGGTGGCCCGCTCCACAGGAGAGAATGCACGCCTGGTACTGAAAACCTAGTCAAAAGTCTATGGCTGGGGGAGGTCATGAGCCCTAGGAGAGTAATGCCTGCTGTTGTCTGGCTAAATGTATGTACTATGCTCACCAAACTGCCCTGTAAGCACTTTTTAAAATGTTTATACCCATATATTAATGCTACTCTCACTTTTGGTTAGAGAATCTTTTCTTTTCAGTGGGGCAGTGACCACTGGGATGACTCACGATAGTGCTCAGGGCTGGAGGGATGGCTTAGCCGTTAAGGCATTTGCCTGCAAAGCCAAAGGACCCAGGTTCAATTCCCCAGATCCCACGTTAGCCAGATGCACAAGGGGGCGCACTGCGTCTGGAGTTTGTTTGCAGTGGCTGGAGTCCCTGGAGCGCCCATTCTCTCTCTCTCTCTCTTTCTCTGTGAAATGAATAAATAAATATTTTTTTTAAAAAACTCACCATAGTGCTGATAGGTGACAGTGAACTGTTCAGCACTGAGAGGACTCTATCACACCCTCCAAGGCTCAGGGTCCTTGTGGGAAAGGTGGCGGAAAGAATGTAAGAGACAAAGAAAGGGTAGGACTGCTTATAATGCAATATTCCAGACAAAGTGGCCTTTGATATACCTCACAGTGCCTAAAACTACCTGCATAAGACCTTCATAATAGGAGGAAAAGATGATGATATCAAAGTAAAAGAGACTAATTGGAAGGGGGGAAGGGATCTGATGGAGGCTGGATTTGAGGGGAGGAATGGGAATAGAGGAGGGAACTGTCATGGTTTTATTGTCTATACTTATGAAAGCTATAAATAAAAAATCCATATTGTTTCAATGATTTTTAACAGAGTTTTGAAGTTTCAAGCTAAAAAAAAATCAAGATAGGGGCAGGGGATAAAGGACAAAAGAAGGTAGCCAGATGGAAATATGAACACTTTGCAGTGTTTAGATGTTAAAGTTCCTAATAAAAAAAATTATTCTTAAGGGCTGGAGAGATGGCTTAGCGGTTCAGGTGCATGCCTGCAAAGCCAAAGAATCCCAGTTCGATTCTCCAGGACCCACATAAGCCAGATGCACAAGGGGGTGCATGCGTCTGGAGTTTGTTTGCAGTGGCTGGAGTCCCTGGTGCGCCCATTCTCTCTCTCTCACTCTCTGCCTCTTTCTCTCTCAAATACATAAGTAAAACATTTTTTAAAATTAAAAATATATTTTTAAAAATCAAAGGACTAAAGAGATATCTCAGTAGTTAAGGCACTTGCCTACAAAAGCCTAGGGATCCCGGTTCAATTCCTTAGTACCCACATAGAGCCAGACGGCACAGGTGTCAAGAGTTTGTTTGCAGTGGCTAAAGGCCCTGGCATGCCCATTCTCTTTCTATCTGCCTCTCTCTCAAATAATTGTTTTCAGAAGTCAAACAAAAAGTATAGCCCTTGTTTAGCCCCTCCTCATTTCTTCTATTAAAATCTTATCTTGGAGCTGGGCATGGTGGCACACACTTTTAATCCTGGCACTCAAGAGGCAGAGATAGGAAGATCGCCATGAGTTCAAGGCCAGCCTTGAACAAAGTGAATTCCAGGTTAGCCTGGGCTAGAGTGAAACCCTACCTCAAAAAAAAAAAAAAAATCTTACATCGGTATAGTAAAAAAAAAAAAAAAAAATTCATGTACTAATGACTCCTATTCGCCTCTCCAGCTGAACCCCTCTCTTGGCTTCTCATTATCTAAGCACCCCATTCTTCTCGATGTATCTCAGGAGAATGAAACCCAGGCCATAAGGTTTTGCAAGTAAATGCCTTTAATGGCTGAACCATCTCTTCAGCCTTTTTTTTTTTTTTTTTTTTTTTTTTTTGAGTCAGGGTCTCACTCAGTTGAACCCAGACTGACCTGGAACTCACTCTGTAGCACAGGCTGGCTTCAAACTCATGGCAATCCTCCTACCTCAGCCTTCCAAGTGCTGGAATTATAGGCACGAGCCACTGCACCTAGTTGTTTTGTTTTGTTTTTCTAAGGTAGGGTCTCAATGTAGCCCAGACTGACCTGGAACTCACTCTGTAGTTCCAGGCTGGCCTTGAACTCATGGTGATCCTCCTTCCTACCTCTGCTTCCCGACTGCTGGGATTAAAGGTGTGTGCCACCACACCCAGCCCAGTTTTGGTTATTTTTAATTCTGATCTTTCTCATACCCTATATAAAACCCATCAGCAAATCCCTTCAACTCTACTTTCAGAATAATTCCAGAACATCTGCTGCCAAATGTTCAGCCACCAAAAAGCACCGAGGCCTCATTCACATCTGCCTTCCTTGCTTTCCATCAGTCCACAGTCGGTAGCTGGTGCTCCAAATCCTAGCCGTGCGTGGCGGTGCGTGTCTTTAATTCCAGCACTCAGACTAAAGCAGGCTGGTGAGACACGATCACCTCCTCTGTACATCCACTACATGGCTCCCTCCTGCTGGGAGCCACAGCCTTCCACACTGCCCATGAACTGATCCCCACCCCTGCCCACCTCGCACTTCACCTACTCAATCTGCGTTTACATTCTTGACACAAAGTCCACTCAGCTTAGTCCCTTAGTGCTTTTGGGTCTCTGATCAAACCATCACCCTATCACAGAATCTTATAACCCCAAACTCCCTACCCCAGTCAGCCCTTCCTTGCCCACTCCATATCAATCACGTTCATCACCTTTCTACACAGACAAGCATATTGTTCTCCTACTACTATTCCACTCCCAGCACCTACAGTGAGCCTGCTCAGCTACGCTCAAGAAATACATGAAGGAACATTTGGTGGAGTAGCAAAACAAAGGCACGTGGGAAGCCCGACATTCTTCAGGAGTACAATTCAAACATGCCTTTAATCCAAACTGAATCCATTTCGTAAGATGCATCTGAATGATTTGACAAGTCATGTCCACATCACTTCTCAGCCCTTTGACTAGATCAAGGGTGGTAAGTCACACTCATGAGTCCAATGTCCCCATAAGGGACACTAATAATGAAGTTAGCTCAACTGGATCTGAGCAGGGCAATTGTTAACTTCAAGGTTCATGGTTGTGGTTTCTTTTTAATTACTTAAAACAGAGAAAGAGACAGAAAGACAATAGGCACTCCAGGGCCTCCAGCCACTGCAAATGAACTCCAGATGCATGTGCCACCTTGTGCATCTGGCTTTATGTGGGTACTGGGGAATCAAACCCTGGTCCTTAGGCTTTGCAGACAAGTGCCTTAACCACTGGACCATCTCTCTAACCCCACGGATGTGGTTTTGTGCTATTTGTTTTGAGGTAAGGTCTCACTATTAGCCCTATCTGGCTTTGAACAGTCCATCCTCCCAGGTGCTCTAATTACAGATGTGAGCTACCACACCTGGCAAGATTGGTGGGCGCTTTTTTTTTTTTTTCCCAAGGTAGGATCTCGCTCTAGCCCAGGCTAATCTGGAATTCACTCTGTAGTCTCAGGGTGGCTTCGAACTCATGGCAATCCTCCTACCTCTGCCCCGAGTACTGGGATTAAAGGCAGGTGCCACGCCTAGCTTTTGGTGGACACTTTTAACTGAGATGTCTTACAACTTATTCCCACAAATCTGAAATACCTCAACTTCCACCTGATTTCAACAAGTTACTAGGTCATTGGAACGCTGTTTTTGTTTTTTTTTTTTTAAAGAAAGAAATGAAGATTTGACCCATTTTGTCTTACTTGAACTAAGTAGTCTGCTAACTATGAATGATTCTTTAGGTAAGACAAAACATGAGCTGTGGAGGTGTGTGGACAGGACAACACTGTTACATCTGTGAGCTGTGGAGACACAACAGGATGACACGTTACATATGTGAGCTGTGAAGACGTGGAAAGGCAGCGCCATTACAAACAAAAGCTTACATGGCCTCTTTGAATGGGTCTCAAAGTGTAGTCTAGGAAGCCCTGCAAATTTGAAAGGCCAAACTGTTTGCATGACACTAAGGCATTCTCTCCCAAGTGTACAATGGAGTTCACTGGCAATGACGTAAGTTGTGATATTCCAAAAGAATGAATGCAGAAGCAGATGAGTCTGCCAAAGCTTGTTTGGGGCTTTTTTGAGATTTTTATTTGTGTGCATGTGTGTCTGGGTACACCAGGTCCTTTTGCTGTTAGGAACAACAAATGCTTGTGCCAAATTTTGCATCTGGCTTTACATGGGTGTCGAGGAACTGAGCCCAGGCCAGCAGGGCCTTGGAAGCATCTTTAACTGCTGAAATGTATCTACACAGCCCTCCTCAGTTTTGGGCCTTTCTAGTAAATAAGCATCCTACCTCTCAAATACAAATCTCATTTATGAAATCCAGATCTCACAGTACAGCCAGTGGGAATGCTTTTTTAAACAGTTAAAGCTACCTGGCCCAATGGTGCACACCTTTAATCCCAACACTCAGGATGCAGAGGTAGGAGGATCACCATGAATTGGAGGCAAGGCTGGGACTAGAGTGAGACTCTTATCTCAAAAAAAGAAAAAAAACAATAAAAGCTTATTCTGCAGTCTAAATGAAACAGAGTCCCTCTTAACATTGTTTCTGTGACTTTATGATTCAGTTTGGTAGGTATGCATACAATAGTGTGACTTAAAATATAAACTTATGCGGAGCTGAGTAGATGGCTCAGTGGATCCAGTGCTCACAGCTAGGGAGAGTACTCATATTCATCCCAAGACCCAACTTAAAAAGCCAAAAGCCATGGTGGGCTTCTGTGACCCCAGCACACTGATGGCGAGACAGGAGGCAGAGACATGAACACGTGTATACACACACAAATAGAAATTTTAAATGTCATATCTATTGAAATATATATATATATAAACTATGGCACAGATAAAAAACCATTTCAAAACCACGTGAATGAAAATAGGATTCATCCTCCAGTTGAAAGTGAGCAAACTTTTTACCAAACTTTGAAAAGAATTCTAGAATGATTGACCAAAAATATATTAGGATACAGAATCTACAAAGCTCTCTTATTCTGGTGTTTTTAGAGTGGGAGAACAGTTAAGAGATAATAAACTGCTAGACCATGTAACTGAGATATGAGACCTACACAACTGATTGCAAGAAGCATGTCCTATGTAAGAACACTAGAGATGAAGACATAGTCATTTCAAACATGACACCCTCCCCCAAGTGAAGCAGCCCGCTCAAAGCCTGTGCCTCAGAAGCCTCACCTGTCTCTGGGTAACAGCGCCAGCAAGGGTTCATTCAGTAATGCTTAATGACACAAATAAAATAAGGCAGGCCACCTAGTTTATTCAAATCAATCTAAATCTTCAATCTCTGGCTCAACAAAAACAAAAAAAATTTTCAATGACACAAATCTTGTGTTAATTCAAACAATTTAAATCAGTCTTATAATATCTAATATTCTGGGCTGGAATCTACAACATGACAAGTGTTCAGTTCAGTTACAAAACTACATTTGATTTTTCCTTGGCTGCCAAATCTTAAGCAGGTCTGAACAAATGCTGTTTTACAAAGGGTTTCACTCTATGGCCTCTGCTGCCAGTCTCAAGTAATTATGGTTTCTTCGTCCCTCAGGAACATTTCTAGAGATTTTATTTGACCTGCTTGACAGGTACATAAGAACTCAGTAAACTCAAAGAATGAAGATTAACTGAGATGCCAAGAAAAGTTTTTATTGCAAGCACAGTGAGCAGAAAGAGATGTCTTCTCACACAAAGTGGTCACCAGGTCTCTGCCATTAACTAAACTTCTGACAACCCTTCATTGGTCTAAAGCACACGAATGACTGAGCCTCTTGCTATCAGGTGTACATCATCTCTGCCATGTGGGACATCTTCTTGGGGATATATAAGTAATACTCCATGTAGCCTGATAGGTCCTCAATGGTCACATCATCCACATAGACTCGAGCTTGCTCAGAGCAGGAACGGGGAGAGCCGGACAGAGTTCTGGAGTGCAGTGACTGAGAGTAGTCCTCAAGTGATCTCCGTTCTGGGGCCAGGGGAGGGACACTCTGCAGACCTGAAAAGGAATACACTTCCATATCATGCCACCTCTTACACTGGCACTCTTTGCCTACACATGCACATGGCTTGCCCTGGCTTAGCTTGGAAACAGAGCCAAAGTCAGAGAGATCGTTGGCCTTAAGACTTGCTTGGGAGACTTGGGTAGCATCAGAGGAGTCTTCTGTTTTGTTCTCTGATGGGAGCCTTGGAACGGAAGGTCTCAAAGGCTCAGTGACTGGCCCTGTGTGATTCGTGTCGAGAGAAGAAGTGCTTTCTCCTGCATTGAACTCTTGTGGGGTTGAAATTCCCAGCGCACTGCTGCCATCGAGGGGCTCAGTCTGGCTTCTGTGCTTGAGCTGACTGTTGGATGGAGATGCTATTGTACTGCAATGGATGAACTTTGGAGGATGAAGGACGGGAGACTTAGAACGCCGTCGACGTTGGGTTCTCACTGCTCCTCGCGAAGATTTTCTAGTAGACCTAGAAGATAAAAATAGACAAGAAGATACTGTGATACAGAGCCCTCTGCTTAAGAGATTTTGTATAATACTTGGAAACACGTCCTACAGCGTGAAGTCATAAATTTCCCCCACAAAGATATGCCTGCCTCCATTTTCAAACTGCTGAATTCTTTGTGTTTCAGAAAGTTAACAACCTATAGAAACAAATGAAATAATGGAATCACTGGGCAAAATATGGGAGATGGAACACCTGGCTGTCTCCCATCCTAACCTTGTGGGTATGGGAGAAGCACACACTGATTTTGTAAAGCAAGTGTCCAAACTTTTGACTTAACACTGTCATCTATAAAATGTGTTGGGCTGCATTCATAGCTATGCCGGGATGCATGCAACCCAAAGACTGGATGTACCTGCTCAAGCCAAATGCTATCCCCTCAGCCTGAACATAGCCTCAGATAATGTCACAGAAAGACACTAAGCCAGTATTAAACAGAGCATCAGATTTAGGACTCGTTTCTCTTTCTGATAACAGCAAACAAAAACCAAACAAGGGCTGAAGAGATGGCTCAGCAGTTAAGGTGCTTGGTTGCAAAGCCTAAGGACCCAGGTTTGATTCCCCAGTATCCACATAAAGCCAGATGTACAATGTGGCGCATGCACCTGAAGTTTGTTTGCAGTGGCTGGAGGCCCTGGCACACCCATATTCTCTCCCCCCACCACTCCACCTCTCTCTCTCATAAATAAATAAATTAAATATTTTTAAAAAAAACCTACACAAACAAGAAATAACAACAGGGCTGGAGAAATGACTCAGTAGTTAAGGACCTTACCTGCAAAGTCTAACAACCTGGACTTGATTCCCCAGCACTCACGTAAAGTCAGATGCACAAGGTACTCCTACCTCTGCCTCCCGAGTGCTGGGATTAAAGGCGTACACCACCACACCCGGCCTTCTCATAAATATTTTTAAAAGAAAGAAAAATGTGGTAGAAGATTAAACTAGTACAGACACTGTGGAAATCAATATAGGTTTCTCCAAAAATTAAAAATGAAACGACCATACCATATAACCTACCTATATGACTCCTGGGCATATACCCAAACGACTCTCTATTTCTTGCCACAGAGATGCTGAGCATCTGTTTATTGTTGCACTATTCACAACTAGCCTAGATATCTATCAACAAATGAATAATTAAAATATGAAACCATAATATAATCTACACACACACAAAATGATTTTTTTTTTAAATGAGGTAGGGTCTCACTCTAGCCCAGGCTGAACTAGAATTCACTATGTAGTCTCAGGGTGGCCTCAAGCTCACAGTGATCCTCCTACCTCTGCCTCCGAGTGCTGGGATTAAAGGTGAACACCCACACCTGGCAACACAGATGGAATTTTATTCAGTTGTAAAGAGAAATGAAATCATGAGATTCTCAGAAAAAAATAGATATGCAAAGTATTATATTAAGCTAGGTAACCTAGACTTAAGACACAAAGTGGCATATGTGCAGTTCATTTGCAGTGACAAAAGACCCTAGCTCACCCATCCTCCCTCTCACTTTCTGCTTGCAAATAAGTAAAAATATTTTTAAAAAAGAATGACAAGAATTACATGTTCTCTCTCATATGTAAACCCTAGCTTATAATGTTTATATGCATGCATACATGTGGTGGTGAGTGGGGGGAACAATAGGGCACATATGACCTGAAAGGAGGTTACGACATGGGTGGAAGGGTACAAGAGGGTTGCAGAGGGATGGGGAAAATCAACTTTAAAAAATTGTTTAAAAATGCCAGAATTGGCCTGGAGGGACAGCTTAGTGGTTAAGGCGCTTACCTAGAAAGCCTAAGGACCCAGGGCAATTCTGTAAGACCCACATAAGCCAGATGCACAAGGTGGAACATGTGTCTGGAGTTCATTTGCAGCGGCTGGAGGCCCTGGAACACCCATTCTCTCTCTCTCTCTCTCTCTCTCTCTGTGTCTCTTTCAAGTAATATAAATTAAACAAGAACAAATAAAAATGCCAGAGTGTAATCTAATACTGAGCAAGCCAATTAAAAAATTTTAAATAGCCAGGCGTGGTGGTGCACACCTTTAGTCCCAGCACTTGGGAGGCAAACTTAGGAAGATCACCATGAGTTCAAAGCCACCCTGCGACTACATAGTAAATTCCAGGTCAGCTTGGGCTTGAGCGAGACCCTACCTCAAAAAAAAAGAAAAATTAAAATCGAAAGAAATTGAAATTTATGAGCTGAAGAATGAAGCCACACATCTGTAATGCCAGAACACAGGAAGATGAGGCAGGGAGATTATGAGCTCAAGGGCAGCCTAGGCTACATAGTAAGATCATGTACAAAAAGAGAGAGGAAAGAAAAGTGGATGGATCTGCAAAGGATTATACTAAGTGAGGTAACCCAGGCCCAGAAAGCCAAGCGCCACATGTTCTCCCTCATATGTGGATCCTAGCTACAGATGATTGGGCTTCTGTGCGAGAAGGAAAAAACTCAGTAGCAGAGGCCAGTAAGTTAAAAAGGAGATAGAAAGGGAAGAGAAAGGAAGGGAGGAGGGCATTTATTAGGTTGGTATTGTATATATGTAAGTAGAAAGATTGAGATGGGGAGGGGATATGATGGAGAATGGGATTTCAAAGGGGAAAGTGGGGGAGGGGGCACTACCATGGGATATTTTTTATAATCATGGAAAATACTAATAAAAATTGAGAAAAAAAATACCTTTGATGGGCCAGAGAGATGGGCTTAGCAGTTAAGGCACTTGACTGAAAAGCCAAAGTACCCAAGTTCAATTTCTCAGGACCCATGTAAGCTGGATACACAAGATGGTACATGTATCCAGTTCGTTTGCACTGACTGGAGACCATGGCATGCCCATTCTCTCTCTCTCTCTCTCTTTCTCTATCTCTTTCTCTCTCTCTTTCTTCCCTTCTCACTAATAAATAAAAATAAAATATTAAAAAAAAAGAGAGAGGAAGAAAGAAATTCAGAATAAAATCAAATAGACAGTGTAGAATATATATTGCTAAGGAAAGAACTGTTGTACTGGAAGATAAAGCTGAATTATTCATAGCAGGAGCCAGCAAACTGCAGCCTGTAGGATAATTTAAATCTGAACTCGAGGCTGGGGAGACTGCTTAGTGGTTAAAGGCACTTGCTTGCAAAGCCTATCAACTTGGGTTCGATTCCCCAGTACCCAACCACATAGGACCAGATGTACAGAGTGGCATAAGTATTTCGAGTTCATTTGCAGTAGCAAGAGGACCTGGCATGCCCTCTTTCTCCTCCCTCTGTTTGCAAATAAATATACTCTTTTAAAAATCTGGGGTTAGGGCTAGAGAGAGGTAGCTAAGTGGTTAGGGTGCTTGCCTGCAAAGCCTAAGAGCCAGGTTCAACTCCCCAGAAATCACATAAGCCAGATGTACAAGGTAACACATACACAAAAGGTGGTGCACCTATCTAGAGTTTGACTGCAGTAGCTAGAGGTCCTGGTGTGCCAATTCGCTCTTTCATTTAAAAAAAAAAAAAATGGAGACTGGAGACAGAGCTCACCACTTAAGGTACTTGCTTGCAAAGCATAATGGGTTTGATTCCCCAGTACCCACATAAAGCCAGATGAGATGCATAATATGGCCCATGCATCGGGAATCTGTTTACAGCAGCTGGAGGCCCTGGCACACCCGTTCTCATTCTCTCTCTCTCCTTGCAAATAAATAAATAAATAAATACAATTTGGACTGGAGAGATGGCTTAGTGGTTAAGGTGCTTGCCTGCAAAGCCTAAGGATCCAGGTTCAATTCCCCAGTACCCACGTAAAACCAGACACACAGGGTAGTACATGCATCTGGAGTTGGTTTACAGTGGCTATAGGCCCTGGCATATCCATTTTCTCTTTCTGTCTTTCAAATAAACAATATTTTAAAATATTTTTAAAAAGAAAAAATAATAATTTGAAAATATGAATCCCTACTTGCTTTTTTTGTTGTGGGAGAGCTGAGGATCAAACCAAGGGCCTTTCACTTACTGTGTACTTACTCTACCACTAAATTACACCCTTAGTACCCCCACCTGTTTTGTACAGCTCCAGTAGACTAGAACTGTGAGCCATGGAAACCAGGCTAGAGAGGCCCTCCACTCTCTCTATTCCCCTCCCCTGACTTTCTGGCCAGTGGGCGTGTGGCACCTTTGTACAAGGTCAATACTGGCTACCATCCACAAGTTAATCCCTGCTGGGTCCTGGGTTTCAAGAGGTAGAACCACAGTTCAAGAATGTGATGAATGCCAGGACCTCTGAAGGAAGAAGGGCATGTTGGGATCTGGGTGTCACTGAGAATAAAACTGACTGATGCTGTACCCTATCCACCCATTCCAGCAGCCTTCTATCTATTCATTTCATTCTGAGACTACCTCAGCAACTGAACCAAGTGTGTCTGTCAGCCAGAATAACAACCACAGGCAGACAGTGCAAGGTTTTCTCTTATAAATCCCTACAAAATATCCTTGGATTTTTGCCTCCAAGCCCTGTAATATTTATCATATAATTCTTCGTTTTTTGTAAGACAATGTCTTACTCTGTAGACAGGGCTTGCCTGGAATTCATGAAGCAGCCCAGGCTGGCCTCCAACTCAAGGCAATCCTCCTGCCTCAGTCTCCAGAGTGCTGGGATTATAGGTATGAGCCATTATACCCAGTTTACCAACCCCTGACCTAAAAGGTAGTAAAATATTTGGAAAAAAATATATAAAGTAGGAAAGGCAGTTACGTCTGGAGTCTGATATAAAGAATGCAGAGGGGTAGGGCATGGTGGCGCACGTCTTTAATCTCAGCACTTGGGAGGCAGAGATAGGAGGATCACCATGAGTTCGAGGCCACCCTGAGACTACATAGTGGATTCCAGGTCAGCCTGAGCTAGAGTGAGACCCTACCTCAAAAAAAAAAAAATTTTTTTGAGGGGCTGGAGAGATGGCTCAGCGGTTAAGGTGTTTGCCTGCAAAGCTTAAGGACCTGAGTTTAATTCAGCAATACCAACATAAGACAGATGTACAGGTGGCGTTGTGTCTGGAGTTCCTTTGCAGTGGCTGGAGGCCCTGGCATGCTTATTCTCTCTTTCTATCTGTGCCCCCCCCCCTCAAATAAATAAAAATTTAAAGTACTAAAGTAAAAGAATGGAATACAGCCAAGCATGGTGGCGCAATGCCTTTAATCCCAGCACTGAGGAGGCAGAGGTAGGAGGAGCGCCATGAGTTTGAGGCCACTCTGAGACTCTGTAGTGAATTCCAGGTCAGCCTGGGCTACAGTGAAGCCCTACCTTGAACCCCCCCCCCAAAAAAAATAATAATACAGAGAATGAGCTGGGTAATTCCACTCAGTGACAGAGGTACAGAGTGCTTACCTAACTTGGGTGAGGCCTTAGGTTCAATCCCAAGTAATGCACCAAAAAAAAAAGAAGTAGTAGTCCACCACCTCAGAGAATGAAAGGCAACAATGTGATTTGGGAAGAGATAATGGCTGAGAAAATTTCTGACTAGAGAACTAGCAATCTGGAAAGAGACTGGAATGGGATTAAAAAAAAAAAAAAAAAGCCGGGCATGGTGGCTCATGCCTTTAATCCCAGCACTGGGGAGGCAGAGGTAGGAGGATCGCCGTGAGTTCGAGGCCACCCTGTGAGACTCCATAGTGAATTCCAGGTCAGCCTGCGCTAGAGTGAAACCCTACCTTGAAAAACAAAACAAAACAAAACAAAAAAAAAAAGAAAAAAAAAAAAAAGAAAAACCACACACACATATGAATGTTCTACAACTTACTTAGAAAAACCTAGATGTTGTGGATACGGTAGCTGCACAGCTTTTACAGTCTCATTTACAAGCTTGTACACCGTGTGTGCATCACTATGCAGGTTACTACAGACAATTGTACGATGATATCTGTGTATCTAAACATACCTAAAATAAAAGGCACAAGTTGGGTTTTTTTCCTTCATATTCTTTTTTTTTTAAATGACTTTTTAAAATTTTTCTTCTTCTTCTTTTTTTATTTAATTATTTGAGAGTGACAGACACAGAGAAAGAGGCAGATAGAGAGAGAGAGAGAATGGGCACACCAGAGCGTCCAGCCACTGCAAACAGAACTCCAGATGCGATGCGTACGCCCCCTTGTGCATCTGGCTAACGTGGGTCCTGGGGAATCGAGCCTTGAACCAGGGTCCTTAGGCTTCACAGGCAAGCACACAGGCAAGCACTTAACCGCTAAGCCATCTCTCCAGCCCTCCTTCATATTCTTTAAAAAAAAAACAAAACACATTTAGGCTCATTGTAGCAAAGCTATATATAACACTGAAATTTAAAAAAAAAAAAAAGAAAGAAAAAGGATTTTATAAGCAGCCAGAGGAGTTGGGGAGATGGTTCAGTGGTTAAGAGAACTTACTGTGCAAGCATGAGGTCTTGAGTTCAATCCCAGCACCCACATAAAAATCTAGATATGAGTCAGGAGTGGTAGTGTACACCTTTAATCCCAGCACTTATGAGGCAGAGATAAGAGCATCACTGTGAGTTCAAGACCAGCCTGGAACCACAGAGTAAGTTCCTGGGCTACAGTGAGACCCTACCTTGAAAAACAGCAAAACAAAAATCTGGATATGATCACTCAAGCCTGTGACCCCAGCTTGAGGGGGTCAGAGACCACTGGGGTTCACTACAGTCAGCTAGTTTACCAAAAATAGTGAGCCAGCGGTCTAGCAAGAAACTGTCTCCAGAGGGGTGTGGTGGTGCATGCCTTTAATCCCACACTCAAGAGACTGAAGCAGGAGAATCACTGTAAGTTCAAGGCCAGCCTGAGACTACATAGTGAGTTCCAGGTCTGCCTGGGCCAGAGTGAGATGCTACCTCAAAGAAAAAGGAAAGCAAAACAAACAAAAAAAAAAATAGAGAAAGAAGATTATGAATGAAGGTATTAAAGAAAAAACTGTCTCAAGGAAATAAGCCTGAAGAATAAGACACCAAGGTGTTCCTGCCTCCACAGATGTGCAAATGTACACACACACACACAAATACATAAATAAAACACAAAAAAAGGGCTGGAGAGATGGCTTAGCAGTTAAGACACTTGGCTGTGAAACCTAAAGACCCAGGTTCAATTCCCTAGCACCCATGTAAGCCAGATGCACAATGCAGGCACATGCATCTGGAGCTCATTTGCAGTGGCTGGAAGCTCTGGGGCACCCATTCACTCTCTCACTCTCAAATATGTAAATAAATATTTATTAAAAAATATAAAACAAAATAAGCCAGAGACAAGATAGATTATTTCCAAAAGAACAAGCAGAGTGAAAACAGGTCTTTTAATATAAACACAAAAAAGCCAGAAAACAATGACTAGTAACATCAAGCTAAGAAAATGTAATTGCCAATCTAGAAGTATGATTTCAGGCATATCAAATCCATCTTTCAAAAACCAGAATGAGCTGGGTGTGGTGGTGTACACCTTGAATTCCAGCACTTGGGAGGCAGAGGTGGGAGGATCGCTGTGAGTGCAAGGCTAGCCTGAGACCACAGAGTGAGTTCTAGGTCAGTCTGGGCTAAAATAAGATCCCACTTTTCAGGGGGCAGGTAGGGAAGACAACAGAATGAAATAAAGATATGTTCTGGGGTTGGAGAGATGGCTTAGCAGTTAAGGTGCATGCCTGCGAAGCCTAATGACACAACTTCGATTCTCCAGGTCCCACATAAGCTAGATGCACGTGGTGGCATATGCATCTGGAGTTCGTATGCAGTGACTTAGAAGCCCGGTGTGCCCATTCTCATTCTCTCTCTGTCTCTCTAATAAATAAATAAATAAAAATAAAATCTTTAAAAAAAAAGATTATGTCCTGATAAATCAAAGCCAAATATATTTGCCAACAGGACAAGATGTTACATGATTTTTTTAAGAGCACAGAGTGAATGAAATGGGATGGGAATAAGGAACACACTATGTACATACTAAAAAAAAAATGAGCTGGGCATGTTGGCCCATGCCTTTAATCCCAGTATTTGGGAGGCAAAGGTAGCAGGATCGTCATGAGTTCTCGCCACCCTGAGACTACACAGTGAATTCCAGGTCAGCCTGGGCTACAGTGAAACCACACCTCCAAAAAGGAATAAAAAAGAAGATGTATTAACTATACTAATTTCAAACAATGTGGACTTCAGGACAAATGCCATTATAAAGCCACATGAGAGGGTTGTGTGTATAGCTCGGTTGGTAGAGTGCTTGCCTAGCATAATGAGCCAAGGCTCCAGGTTCAATCCCAGCACCACACAGACGAGGTGTGGTGGTCCACACCTGTAATCCCACCATTCAGGAGGTAGAGACAGAAAGATCAAAAGTTCAAGGACATCCTTGACTACATAGAGATTTCAAGACCATCCTGGGCTACATGAGACCACGTAAAAAAACAAACAAACAAAATTCCCACAACTACATAATAGAAGTTTCAATTCACTGAGAAGAAAATATTCTAAATTACAATGAATCGAACAAAATAATCCCCCAAATACATAAAGCAAAAATACAGAACTTAAAGAGAAAATAGACCAATTCACACCCATAGAGATTTCAATACACTTCTCAATCACTAAGTCAAGCTGACAAAAAAAATTTTTTTAATTATTTAAATGACTACTAAAAACCTGACTATGGACACAAAATTCAAGAACAGTTAAAGACACATTCTTCTCAAACTTAAACTGGACTAGGCCACATAGAATGTCTCAGTAAATTCAGAACCAGGAATAGTAAAGCCAGGCATGGTGGTGGCTTACCTCTGTCATCTTAGCACTTGGGAGGCTGAAGCAGGAGGATCACAAGTTTAAATTTAGCCTGGGCTAAATAGTGAGACCTTGTCTGACAAGATTCATTAGGTCTTAAATAAAAAGAAAAACAAACAAACAAACAAAAAGAATCATTAGGTCTTGGGCTGTAAATCATAGCATACTTTCTTCCTGGATACTTGGGAAAGAAAATCCAGTAATATTTGTAAGGTACTAGGATAAAAACTATCTAGTAAGAAGCTCTTACCCATGCCAACTGTCTTTAGATGCACACGTGGTTTTGGGTTTGGTATCATCGACTGCTGTTCTGACTGATGCTCTGACACTTGTGCCTTCTCCAACAGACAGTGATATGACAGACCTGAAGACAGAAATCAAGTTTAATGCCATGAAAAACTGCACAATGAAGCTGGGCATGGTGGTGCACGCCTTTAATTCCAGCACTCAGGAGGCAGAGAGAGGACTGCTGAGTTTGAAGCCAGCCTAGAACTACACAGTGAGTTCCAGGTCAGCCTGGGCTACAAGTGAGACCCTACCTCAAAAAAAACAAAACAAAGAGATTGAGTAAAGAGAGCCGGAGGGAGGGCTAATTAAAATCTAAGGGGATATAAATAAATCATACAGAAACCTACTTTTTTGGCCAATAGAACACTCAGGAGCCATAGACTGTTACTAAAAAATTTTCAGTGCCAGGGATGGGATAACTTCCACTGAGTTGTTGGCCAGGGAGGTCCCTGATGCCCCTAAAACATTACAGGCCATTGCTGAGACCCTTGGTTTCCCACCAGGGATAAATGGTAAGACCCTACTGCAGAAGGCTCCACATACTTGGGCTGCAAGGCCACTGAGAAATCCTGCTGGAACTGAGCTGATACCCTCCTCCATGTAGACCAGCTGACAGAAAGCTGGAAGAAGCCATTCTGCATGCAGTTCAATGGGAAAGAGAGAAATCACCAGTGAAGATACTCAACAGTGGACACTGCAAGTCTTATATTTGGCCAGCCAGGCCAAAGGAGCCAACGGGTGCAATAGTGGCATGTCTGTCATGGTGGAAACCAACTGCCCTCTAAATGGACTGGAGGCCTGCTCCATGGGAGGGAATACATCCCTGATACTGAAAACCTAAAACAGGGGCAGTCATGAGCCCCAGGATTGTAACATCTGCTGCTGTCTGGCTAAATGTATATACTATGCTCATCAAACTGCCCAGTAAGCACTTTTCTTAATGTTCATACCCATATATTAATGCTACTCTCACTTTCGGTAGAGAACCTTCTCTTTTCAGATGGCAGTGACCTTGGGATGGCTCAGAAGGCATCATGGTGCTGGGAAGAAGTGACAGAGGAGTGCTCAGCACTGCAATATCTCTATCACACCTTCCAAGGATCAGGGTCCATTGTGGAAGAGGTGACGGAAAGAATGTAAGAGCCAAAGGAAGGGTAGGACTCCTTACAATGTGCTCCTCCAGACACAAGATGGCCTGGATATCCATGACCTCTCAGTGCCCAACACTACCTACACAAGACCATCATAACTGGAGGAAAAGACCATGACATGAAAATAAAAGAGAGCCTGATTGAGAGGGTGCAGGGAGCTGCAAGCAGTCATCATTACAAGATAGCGCTGGCTTCCTGTCTGTGTTGAGGTAAACAACTCCATATTAGGCAGTGCCTTGGCGCCAACCGTGTTCAAGGTATGCGCATGCGCTTGACTCAACCTGTCCCGAGCCTATCCCGTGGCGCCTGGTGGTGGCAAGCTGGTAGCAACCAATCAGTGGGCGCCTCATTGCACTTCCCTCTATAAAAGTAGCTGCACATCCCGCCTCCTCGCCCCTCGCCATCAACCTTCATGTCAACCAAGAGCTCTCCAATAAAAGTGTGATCAAGAAGGATCCTCGTCTTGTGGTCGTTCTTCCCTGCGGGTCAGGGGGCTCGCCGCAAACTGGTGCCGAAACCCGGGACGCCGGGAGCCTTGTGGTCACCAGGCGAGGGGTCGAAGAGGATTCAGAACTTGACACACGGAGAGGAAGACGTCGGTAAGTCATCCCCAGTCATGCAGTTTTCTGACCTGGACTTTAATCTGATCCTTGCCGTTTTCCTTCCCTTCTGGGTTTTGTTTAAAGGTAGCCACACAGACATTATTAGACAGGGACGGAGAGCGTTGGCAAGGCATCAGGATAGTCTTTCTGAGTCAGATACAAATGGGGAAACCCCAGCTAGGCCTAGGAAAAGGAAAAAAACAAAAAAGGAAATACAAAGGGAAAAAAAGGATAAAAGCTTACAAGATGAGCTTAGAGAAATGGGTGAAGTTTATGATTATGCCCTCATTGAGCTTTCTAAGGGAAAGGAAAGACTGCAGAGGACTTTGTTGGAACTGGGCTATTGGAATAAGGGATGGCTACGTCCTGCTGCCCAGGTCCAGAGTGTTTAATCAAGGTTAAATTTGTAATGGACTGATGTGCTTGGCTAGAGATATTGGACTGAGAGATTTAAGATTTTAAGCTGGAAAACCTCAAGCAAGTTAAAATTACAGGCACTGAGACTGGTTTTAGGTTACTGAACCTGCTATTGTCAAACACATTAGCAATCTTAAGGAAGATGTTCCAACTGCTTTACATTCAAACAATGGAAAGGATGCCTGAGGAAAGGCTATCATAGAAATGCAAACACTTTTGGAAAGAGTTGACTGGAGGAGGAACCTGCTTTTCAAGGCTATTGAACTTGAACTGCAGAAGTTTGATGTTTGTTTGATGGTGGTTGAGTTTACATTGTTTTAGTCTCTCCTTGCTTTAATCCCAGAGGAATTCGCCCATTACAAATTTGGCAGATGGATGTTACTCACGTCCCATCTTTTGGCAAATTACAATATTTACATGTTTCCATTGATACTTGTTCTGGAGTTATGTTTGCTTCCCCATTAACCGGGGAGAAAGCAGCCCATGTTATTCAACACTGCCTCGAGGCGTGGAGTGCCTGGGGGAAGCCCAAAATTCTTAAAACTGACAATGGACCAGCTTATACTTCTCAAAAATTTGGACAGTTCTGTCACCAGATGGGAGTGACCCATTTGACAGGTCTCCCGTATAATCCTCAAGGACAGGGTATTATAGAACGGGCTCATCGCACTCTAAAGTCTTATTTAATAAAACAAAAAGGGGGAGTCGAGGAGGCTCTGCCCTCAGTCCCACGAGTGACTATATCCATAGCACTCTTTACTCTTAATTTTTAAAATTTGGACAGTCAGGGCCATTCGGCGGCTGACCGTCATTGCTCAGAGCCTAACAGGCCACAGGAGATGGTTAAGTGGAAAGATGTTTTGACTGGTCAATGGAGAGGCCCGGATCCTATTTTAATAAGATCCAGGGGAGCTGTTTGTGTTTTTCCACAGGACCAAGAATCACCCCACTGGGTTCCTAGTCGGTTGGTGAAGACGGTCCGACCTTCTCTAGAGGACAGCTTGGAGAGCCAGGATGATCCTGAGAAACCAGAAAAACCAGATGTGGACGAGTCTGTGGATGCTGACCCTCCAGTGCTTGGCACTCAGTAGAGGAGAACAACGCTGGGGCATCTTGTCAGCCTTTTCTAAGCCCCTGCCGGTACATCATGCTGCAGCAGTCTTCCCTCGCTTCTTCACAACTCAGAAGGAGCTGGGTCTCCCCACTGTGATTGGGGATACCACGTATGTCAGCTTAGGGGAAGATCGGAGTTTTGAGAAAATCGGAGCCCTTTGCTTCACAATTGATTCACCCCGTAATTTTTGTATAGGGCTGAGAAAACAGGCCTTTGGTTGGTTTAAGGATGATAGGATATGGGGAAAAATTTCCCAAGAGAGACGTAATTCCAGATTTGGTGCAGAAAATAGTACTTCTCAATATCTTTTGCAAATTATACGGACCATCCTGGACGCGTCTTAATACTTCTGGGGGTATTGAGAAAGTCATATATACTTTTGGGAGGATGTGTGCTTTGCCTCTGGTTGGTTTGCCGCCTGCGAGCCCAGACCAGGCGGGACAAGGTGGTCATTTCTCAGGCACTTGCCGCTTTGGAGTGTGGGTCCTCCCCCCAGATTTGGCTGTCGGCCCTAAAGAGCACCTAGTTTCCCCTGGCCCTTGCACCCTTAGGGCCTGAAGTGCCCATTGCACAAGGATGGGCAGAGGGTTGGTGTTGGGAGCACGGCACTCATCACGCTCAGGATGTGAGACAAAGTACTGCACGTGGGGCGAGCTCTTAGCAGCCTCATGGAGGGCATGTCTGATTGCATATGGGTTGGTACTATAATCCCATCTCTGAGAAAAGGTACCGGACGGGTGTGACACCAGCCTGGCTGGCCACTAGGCCTGGGGTCATCACAATGTCCTTTCGAGCATCAGAGATCAGACCTCTACCCTTGCCTGTTGCGTTTAAACAAGAAGGGGGAACTGCAGGGAGCTGCAAGCAGTCATCATTACAAGATAGCGCTGGCTTCCTGTCTGTGTTGAGGTAAACAACTCCATATTAGGCAGTGCCTTGGCGCCAACCGTGTTCAAGGTATGCGCATGCGCTTGACTCAACCTGTCCCGAGCCTATCCCGTGGCGCCTGGTGGTGGCAAGCTGGTAGCAACCAATCAGTGGGCGCCTCATTGCACTTCCCTCTATAAAAGTAGCTGCACATCCCGCCTCCTCGCCCCTCGCCATCAACCTTCATGTCAACCAAGAGCTCTCCAATAAAAGTGTGATCAAGAAGGATCCTCGTCTTGTGGTCGTTCTTCCCTGCGGGTCAGGGGGCTCGCCGCAAGAGGGGAAGGGGATATGATGGAGAATGGAGTTTCAAAGGGGAAAGTGGGGACAGGGAGGGAATTACCATGGGATATTGTTTGTAATCATGGAAGTTGTTAATAAAAAAATAAAAATGAAAAATAAAAAAAAAACAACAACAACAACAAAAGTCAGGCATGGTGGAGCATGCCTTTAATCCAAGGCAGAGGTAACAGGATCACTGTGAGTTCAAGGCCACCCTGAAACTACACAGTGAATTCCAGTCAGCCTAGGCTAGAGTGAGATCTTACCTCGAAAAAATAACAACAACAACAAAAAAAAGATAAAAAGAAAAATTGCTCAGTTTTAATTCCTCCAAAACCAAATTTAGAGGACCCATAAAAGCCCATAGTTGCAAAATCGCAAGCCAAAAAAATGACTTTTAATTTCAACCAGCAGTGCAGTGGGATATAAATAGACTTTCCAGGCTGTTTATCTGGGGCAGATCAAGCCTTATGTCCAGAAAGAATGCTAATGACACTGACCACTGGTTTTATGCACGCAAACCAGAGCTGTGGGAACTAAGTTTGGGAGCACAGCCTTTAGAGGAGTTAATCCAACTTGAAAATGATCATATGCTTAAGTATAAACAACGTTTAGAAAATATTCTAATTTTTGCAACTAATGAACTTGAAATATTACTCAAAGTTAAATCTTTAGTTTAAAAGTATGAAGATAATATGGGTTCCCAGTAAAGAACAATTTCAAGAAAGAACAAGAATTATCTATCATCTCACAATCCAGAAAATACCAACATCAACATTTTGATATAAATCCTTCTAGAACACAGGCATACACAAGCAATACACACATCCTTTCAAAAAAGAAAATCTATTAAACTAGAAAAAAAAATTACTAAAACATAATTTAAAAGTAGCTGGGCATGGTGGGGCATGCCTTTAATCCCAGCACTCAGGAGGCAAAGGTAGCAGGATCAGAGGTAGAAGGATTATTGTGAGTTTGAGGCCAGCCTGGGCTAGAGTGAGACCCTACCTCCGGGGGGGGGGAGGGGAGTAACTGGAGGGCTGGAAAGATGGCACAGCAGTTTAGGCACTTGCCTGCAAAGCCTAAGGACCCAGGTTTGATTCCCCAGTATACATGTAAAGCCAGATGCACAAGATAGCACATGCATCTGGAGTTCGACTGCAGTGGCTAGGGGCCCTGGCGTATCCATTCTCTCTCTCTTATAAATAAATATATTTTTAAAGTAACTGGGGACTGGAGAGATGACTTAGTGGTTGAGGCACTTGCCTGTGAAGCCTAAGGACCCAGATTCAATTCCCCAGTAACCACGAAAACCAGATGCACAAGGTAGTGCAAGCATCAGGAGTTCGTTTGCAGTGGCTGGAGGCCCTGGCATGCCCATTCTCTCTATCTGCCTCTTTCTCTCTCTCAAAGAAATACTTTTTTTTTTTTTTTTAACAAAAAAAGTAACTGGGAATACCTTAAACACCCAACAAGAGAAAAATACTTATTTTTTGAAAATATGGTAATCTACATAATGGAATATAAGGAACTTACTAAAAATTACACATAGAGGGCTGGAGGGATGGCTTAGCGGTTTGCCTGCAAAGCCAAAGGACCTAGGTTCAATTCCCCAGGACCCACATTAGCCAGATGCACAAGGGGGTGCACGCATCTGGACTTCATCTGCAGTAGCTGGAGGTCCTGGCACGCCCATTCTCATTCTCTCTCTCTCTCTCTTCCTCTCCCTCTTTCTCTGTCAAATAAAAAATACAGTATTTTTTAAAAAATTACATATAAAGCCAGGCGTGGTGGCACATGCCTTTAATCCCAGCACTTGTGAGGCAGAGGTAGGATGATCGCCGTGAATTCGAGACCACCCTGAGACCACATGGTGAATTCCAGGTCAGCCTGGACTAGAGTGAAATCTTACCTTGAAAAAACAAACAAAAAATTACATATAGAAAGCCAGGCTCCTGCTTGTAATCCCAGCATTTGGAAGGCAGAGGCAAGAGGACTGTGGTAAATTCCAGGACAGCTTGGTCTACCTTTTGTGGGGAAGGGGACATTGAATTAGGGTCTTACTGTAGCCCAGGCTGGCCTCAAACTCAAAGTGATCCTCCTAACTCTGCTTCCCAAATAACAAGTTGCACACCACTATGCGTGTGGCAGGCCAACTTGGTCTACTTTTAATGACATGAGAACGTGTTTATAATATTAGGAGAAACAAGTATGGGTAAATACCTATAAATACATTATGATCTCAACCACTATACCTGTAATCCCAGCACTCAAGAGGCTGATAAATATCACAAGTTTAAGCAACATGGCCAGACACTGTCTCAGAAAAGCAAAAGGCAAACCAAAAGCAAAAAAAGTACATGGTGTTATAACATGTGGTCTGAAGATTACAGTAAATTGTGACTTTTAGTTTTTTTTTTTGTCTTTTTTTCTATAATAAATATTTATTTGTGAGCAAAGAGAAAGAGAGAGAATGGGCACACTAACTCTAGATGCATAAGCCACTTTGAATATATAGCTTTATGTAGGCACTGGGGAACTCGAACCCAGGCCAGGAAGCTTTGCAAGCAAGTGCCTTTAACCCCTAAGCCATTTCGCTAGCTCTAAATGTTATTGTTTTATAGTCAATTAAAAGAATTGTGTTATAGAAAATACAGACACACTTGTCCTGGTAAGACAAATACCATTGGGAAACAAAACCTGTTGAACAGGACCATGCAAATTCCTGGCAACGTTTGGTTATTTTATGAGTCAGTCTCTCAGAAGTCCCATCAGCATGGTATACCGGCAACAGTATGAAACAACTAGAACTGTATGCTGCATAGACTATGCAAGTCTAATTCTGCTTACTCACACTAATGACTGACTCATCCTTCTCTTATTTGGTTTTCTCAGATGTTTTCCACTGCTTCTTCTCTTCCTAATAATTTTAATGAAGGCAGATCACAAGCTACAAATATGTAATTTTCAACTCTTCATCAGACAGATACTTTGCAAGATATTTATAATGGTCTAAGTAATTTTTTCATCAGGAAAAAAAGATTTATTATAAAGCTACACAGTTAAGAAATAAGAATATTGATACAAGGATAAAAACCCCAACCAAAGAAGAATAGAGTAGCAAGTAGTTCCAAGTAATCACCCCTGCCCCCAAGGTAAAGTCTCATTTTGGCCCAGGCTGACCTGGAAGTCACTCTGTAGCTCCAGGCTGGCCTCAAATTCAAGATTCTTCTACCTCTGCCTCTCAAGTGCTGGGATTAAAGGTATGTGCCACCACACTCAGCTCAAAGTAATTTTGCCATAGTAACATCTTAATTTTACAATCCTATTCCTTAAAACATTAGAAGCAATGTCTGTGTATGAAGACTTACTTACAGATGTTTATACAAGAGTTATATGCATGTATTCCTAGACATTTCTTATTTTAAAAAGTTACTTCTACCCCCCGCCAAAAAAAAGAAAAATCACAAATACACTGCAACCACAAACTGGAATTATGCCTTCCTACTTCCACTTCCATTTCTCAAAGTGGCTGGTCAATGACTGGGGATATCAGCTCAGTGGTAGAGTGCTAGGTCCTGAATTCTATCCTTAGCGCTCTCTCACTCCTGTACACAAGCTAAAAGAAACCGTGACAATGACAAAAAGATGATGTGAGACGGGCGTGGTGGCACACACCTTTAATCCCAGCACTCGGGAGGCAGAGGTAGGAGGATCACCATGAGTTCAAGGCCACCCTGAGACTACATAGTGAATTTCAGATCAGCCTGGACTAGAGTAAAACCCTACCTTTAAAAAAAAAAAAAAAGATGTGATAGCACATCCCTTTAATTCGTTAATTCTGACACTTAGAAAATGAGGCAGAAGGATCAAGAATTGGAGGTTACTCTGGGCTATATAGTAAGAACTTATCTAAACAAAAAAGGCCCATCACAGTACTGGTAAGATAAGCATACTATGAAAAGTAGTTCTGAAGTGTTACAGAAGTAAATGTCAGTCTCTTAAAATCTACTGTGAAAATCTAGTAGCATTAAAATTCTCATCTGAGCCGGGCATGGTGGCATGAATTTAAGGCCACCCTGAGACTACACAGTAAATTCCAGGTCAGCCTGAGCTAGAGTGAGACCCTACCTTGAAAACAAAACAAAACAAAAAAGCTGGGTGTGGTGGTACATGCCTTTAATCCCAGCACTCAGTAGGCAGAGGTAGGAGATCACTGTGAGTTAGAGGTCACCCTGAGACTATATAGTGAATTCCAGGTCAGCCTGGGCCAGAGTGAGACCCTACCTCGAAAAAACAAAAAAATAAAAAAATTCTCATCTGAGGGCCTGGGGAAATGGCTTAGCAAAGGGCTTCCTTGCAAAGCCTGCTGACTCAGGCCCAAGTCCCCCAGTCACCCACATAAAGCTAGACATTCATTCATTTGCAGTAGCAAGAGAATCTGTGAAGGTTGTGCATGGGCACGCACAAATAAATATTCTAATTTCATAGGCCAATCTACTTACTTTTTGCTTTGTACTAGGTACTACATGCATTCTTTTTTCATACTGTTTCCTAGGAACCATAGAAGAATGGTTAAGAGCACAGTTTTTGGGTTGGACACTCTGGGTTTAAAATGCTGACTCTGAACTGAAATGACCATAGTATCTATTTCCCATGATAGCAGGCAGAATGGAATAATGTGCTCACAGAACTCAGACCAGTATTGAAGGCATGTTGGTGATTACTATTATTTGCTGGAAACTGTTCTTCTCTAAGCTTCCAGTGTTTGGTTTCCATTCATACAAAGAAAACACTTTATATTCATTACAATTCAGATATTTCTTTTGGCTTGGGACAAAGAACAGGGATAAGAAAAGACTTATACAGAACATTTTGCACAGGGCAAAATATTAATATTCAGGCAGCAGCTGGTGTGCAGGTGCTCTAATTAATATGGCCAAAGGGTCCAAGTTTATTGATCTCAGTGACAGAACCCTACTGAACACAGGTTTCCATAGTGATAGACTCAGTAACCACAGACCATGAAATCAACAATGTCTTCATAGATTTCTACTGGGCCAATTCACTTCTGTTGAAAAAAAAAACTAAGATTCTCTTGAGATGTATGAGCAAATCCCTAATGGGATACTGCTTGCTAAGCTCTGATTAAATAGTGAAAGAGGTTGCCTCAAAGTTAAGGAAAACTAAAACACTCAACCTCACAGTACAAATAAACTGCTACTTTCCAAATTTAACAGAAGCACTTCTCCCTGCAACTACAATCAAAATATTTTATATATACATAAAAACTGTCAATAGCAAGTTTTTCTAAAAAGCAAGAAATAGATCTTGCTAAACACACTCATTTGAAGATAAAATTTTACTTCTTCCTAGTCAAAAACAAAACCCACAGAAGCACTTCTTTTAAATATTGTGCAGAGTTTGGTAGACTGTCACGTTATTGATATTTACATCTTCTATGGCAATGAAGAATATTAAAAGATGAGGCACACTTTCAAGGGAAAGGACAGTTAAAAATAGTAAACAATTCCAAGCATAGTTAATTACCCTGATGCATCCACTCTTAATTTCTTGAAGGCAGTTTGTAGACTCTCCTCCTCTCCATCTTTGGCTTCGGATTTCATTGTGAAAGTTTTTGCCCTACTATGGATGTTCCCGTTAATACTGAAAAGGAAAATAAAAACAAGATAAGCAATATAAAAATAGGTAAGATCAAAAGTACATTTCTTGTTAAAAATCTGTATTCTAGGCTGTGGATGCAGCTCAGTGATAAGACTGCTTGCCATGTTGGGGCTGGGGAGACGGCTCAGTGAACATACTTGCCACTCAAGCTGAAATACCCGAATTTGGTCACTAGACCCCACGTAGAGTCAAAAGCTTTCTGTAAAACCAGCACAGTGAGATGGGGAACAGAGACAAAGCGGACAGGAGTAATTCTTGGAAGCTTGTGGCCAGCATAGCAAAGAACAGCAGCAGAGCAAGAATCCTTAAAGAGAAACTCTGCCAAGTGAGGTGGAAAGGCAGGACCTATGGGGAAGTTGCCCTCTGACCTCCACGTGCACTTGCACCCGCACTTGCTCTCATGCTTGCTCTTGCGCGCACAGAGAGAGAGAGAGAGAGGAACAAAATCAACAGAAACATACATTTTTTAAAATGTGCATAGACTTTTTTTTTTTTTTTTTTTTTGGTTTTCCGAGGTAGGATCTTGTTCTAGCCCAGACTGACCTGGAATTCACTATGTAGTCTCAGGGTGGCCTCAAACTCATGGCGATCCTCCTACCTTTGCCTCCCGTATGCTGGGATTAAATGTGTGCACCAGCATGGCTGACCACAGAACAGACTTATTTTTTAAAGAACAAATGAAATACAAAAACGTTTATGTACTAAGTCAAAAGTTTAACTGCCTCATCAGTACGTGAAGTCAATATCCTGTTACCTAAAACCTGCTTCAGTACATTCTATCCAAAGAGAAAATGTCCCTAGTTGTACACATCTAGAAACTTATTTTTCGTTTGTTTGGTTGGTTGGTTTTTCAAGGTAGGGTCTCCCTCAAGCCCTAGATTTCACTATGTAGTCTCAAGGAGACCTGGAATTCATGGCAATCCTCCCACTTCTGCCTCCGGAAGTACTGGGGTTAAAGGTATATGCCACCACGTCCAGCCTTTAACTTTAACACCAGAAAAAAGGAAGAGGGAAAAGCTCAAACTCTTAACACTCTGATTCTTTAACATGCTACTGATATTTGTCTAGTCTAGCCCTAACAATTCTTTTCTTTAAAATATTATTGCCGGGTGTGGTGGCACACACCTTTAATCCCAGGATCACCTTGAGTTCAAGCCCACCCTGAGAATTCAGAGTGAATTCCAGGCCAGCCTAGACTAGAGTGAAACCCTACCTCGAAAAACAAACAAACAAGCAAACAAAAAATATATATATATATGCATATGTATATACACATACATACACAACATATATATGTATATATTATTTATTTATTTTCAGAGATAGAGAATGGGCACACCAGGGCCTCCAGGCACTGCAAACAAACTCCAGATGCATGTGCTACCTTGTGCATCTGACTTTATATGGGTACTATGGACCTAATAATTCTTATTAAGTATAACTTTGTGAAACATGATGCCATTTCTATCACTTTTCTAAAGCAATCATGGTCCAGATATCAATACACATGAAGACATTTTTGAAAAAAACAAGATGTTATCATTGTTAGAAAAGCATTAGCAACTTATTTTAAGGTTGGGGGTGATGGCTCAGTGGTTAAAGGCACTTGCTTGCAAAGCTTGCCACCCCGGGTTCAAATCCCTAATACCCACATACATCAGATGCGCAAAGTGGCACATGCACCTGGGGTTCGCTTGCAATAGCAAAGGGATGTCTTTCAATGATTGTTGATAATTTTATACTTACCTCCTTTCTGTTAAAACAGCTTACTACTAATTATTTTACAAGAGACACTACACTTACAGCACAAAAATAAAAGAAAAATAAAGGACGGAACTTTTCTTTAGTCATGAGAAAGTAGGAAATAAAAAACCATAAATTAGACAGGTGTGGTGGCATGTGTCTTTAATCCCAGCATTTGGGAGGCATTTAGGAGGATCACTCTGAGTTTGAGGCCACCCAGAGACTACATAGTGAATTCCAGGTCAGCCTGGGCTACAGCAAAACCCTACCTCAAAAAAGGGGGGAGGGGGCTTAGAGGGATGGCTTAGCGATTAAGGCATTTGCCTGCAAAGCCAAAGGACCCAGGTTCGATCCCCCAGGACCCATGTTAGCCAGATGCACAAGGGGGTGCACGCGTCTAGAGTACGTTTGCAGTGGCTGGAGGCCCTGGCACGCCCATTCTCTCTCCCTCTTTCTCTGTCAAATAAATAAAATAAAATAAAATAAAATAAAGCATAAATTACTGTCCTATAAATGTGACTTTGCATGATTTCTCTTAATCAGCCAGTTTGACTAATCCAACCTCTCAATTTCTTCTGCCCTGATTTATTTTCATATTTTAAAAACAAGGGGGATGAGAGACCAAATGAAGTAATAAGAAACACAACAAAATAAGTCAATTAATAAGTTCTTGGAACTGGGCATGGTGGTACAGGCCTTTATCCCAGCACTCGGGAGGCAGAAGTAGGAAGATCGCCAAGTTCAAGGCCACCCTGAGACTACATAGTGAATTCCAGGTCAGCCTGAGCTAGAGTAAAACTTTACCTCAAAAAACTAAAATAATAATAATAATAGTAACAATAATTTCTTGGGGCTGGAGAGATGGCTTAGCAGTTAAGGTGCTTGCCTATGAAGCCTAAGGACCCAGGATTGACTCCCCAGAACCCACATAAGCCAGATGCACAAAGTAGCGCATGCGTATGGAGTTAGTTTGAAGTGGCTGGAGGCCCTGAGGCACCCATTCTCTCTCCCTCCCTCTCTAATAAATAAATTATTTTTTAAAAAATGATGTTTAAAGCAAAGGATGCACTTTACCTCTATTTCTAAGCTGGTACCCCTAAACCTTACCCCCCACCCCCTACCCCCCCCCCAGGCACCCTCAGAGGGAGCAGTGCCTCTGTGTAGATCCTTAGGTACTCTCTGATTCTATATCTGCTCATCTTTGGTGGTATTGTGAGACCTCTAATATTCCAAAGGTCAAGATGTCACAATGTCTTGACATTTATGTATATGTGCAGTCTCAAACTTAGCTAGCTTTCACCTCAACATGAGGAGACCAAGAATGTCAACTTACTCTCCACACATATTTAGCTGGTTTATTTAACAAGGAAATAAACATGAGGAAACATTGCTCACACAACTGCATGCTTCACTGGTCTCTAATTCTTCCCCATGAGAGTAAGACCATTCCAAATACACAATGTTGTATAACTAGGTGGGGGGGCTGAGCAAGTATCACAAATTCTAAAGTATCTGGAGCTTCAAGCATCTAAAAAGGTCTATCACAGGTTGTAAACAAATCCCTTCTGCTGCCAGAACATTATAATTTGATATACCATCTTCTCAATTCTTTTATGACCAAACACTCAGTAGTGCCCCCACCCTGAAGATGCTTCACAAGTCCTCTTTGGGCTTTGGTAGAAATCAGTAATATTTAAATACATATTCACATTTAAGTGTACACTGCGGATTCTACAGGCAGAGATTCATTTCTCTCACAAATATGTCCAGAGTTCCTAGCACTAAATCAGATGCTGGGGACAGAAAGGTGTACTTGACACACAAATGGTGTGAGAATTTCATTTCTGTAAGGACTACAATCTCATTCCTGCTCTCCAGGATTTACAACATTTTGCTAACACACACAACTTTTAATTATATAGTGCTGACTTAATAGTACGGCAGGTGACCACCCTAGATGTTAATACAAACTCTGTTAACACTGTGGTTGACACACTTACATATCTACCACCTAAAAACAAAACAAAATAAAAAATTACCAAAATAACCAAAGCCGCCCCAACTCAAAATCTGACTACAAACTAAGACTTCAAGAATGAGGTATTGTCTACACTATTTTCAGAACTCCAGCATTTTGATTACTCATCTTTTCTTCCTGAGTTACTTTAACCTACAGCAAAGGTGAATCTTTAGGTATAACCTTAAAAGCTGGCTCAGAGCATGCTTGTAATTACAGAGCCTTGCTTATTACAGCCCTCCGGATTGCCAGCTTCTCATTCGCTCAAACTATCAGCTGGACAACAGAGATCACTGGCTTGACCGTCTTCATCAAAACCTGCAAGAGACAGGCTCACCCTTTCCACTGCACTGACTCCTTGCATGAATCCCCGAAGACCGAGCAAACTTGTAAATAGTCTGTGAAAGTTGCTTCGTATTGTTTTGAAGTCTTAACCAAGCCCTCCTTAAAACTTCAAACCCAATTCCTCGTTCCCATAACCCCAAAGCCACCGGAGAACAATCCAATACAGTCAGTGCGGGCTCCGCTCCCTCGCTCGCTCGCTAGCGCGCGCGCGCCTGCCGTGGATGGCAAAGTTAAGGATTTCGAAATCTATTCCAGACCACCGGGAAGCAGGCAGCCCGGGGAAGAGGAAAAAAACAAGCCTGTCCAGTAACCTTCCAAGACACGAGACCCCGGACCAAACCTCTCCTTCTCTCCCCCTCCCTGCACACCCATTCTAGTCCCAGGCTCGCAGCACTGCAGCCGAGGCACCGTGCCGCTCCTGTGCACCCGAATCCGGGCCTGTCGCGGCGGAGCGGAGCGGGAGGATATCAAGGACCAAGGCCAGAGAACCTGGGGCGGCTCGGAGAGCCGGGAGCACGCCGAGCCCGGGGGAGCTGTCCAGGGCTTTCGGCTCCGTCGTCCCCGGGGTCCCGGCAGGAGAACCGCCCGCTCCGTCCACGCCACGGGCCAGGAGGAGAGGCTGGAAGCGGAACGGAGGAGCCGCGGCCGACGAGAAGACGGCTCCGGGACGCTGGAAAAGGCGGGAAGGAGCAAAGGGCGGCCAGGAGGGCGAAAAGGGGAAGAGGCGACGACGGCTGCACGAGAGCCGGAGGAGGAGGGGGCGCGGCGGGAACACACACGGGAAGGCGGGAAACGGCCTCGGCGGAGGGTCAAGGCGCGCGGGGCAACGGGGGATGGGGGGGGCGGGGAGCGCGGCGAGGCCCAGGCCGAGGCCCCGGATCCAGGCGGTGTCACCGGGAGAACGACACGACCCGAAGCGGTCGGAACCCCCCGGAGGAAACCTCTCGGCGGGGCGGAGAAGATCAGACGCGACGCCCGCCGCGGCCCCTCCCCGTCACGTCAGGGATACTTTTACCTCCTCGCAGCTAAAGGCGCTCCGCGGATCCGGTTCCGTCAGTTCAGATCGTCCCTCCGCAAACCGCCGCGCCTCACTGACCCGGATCCAAACCAGCGGAGAGGGGGCGGACCCGCGCCTCTGGAGTCGCACTGCGCCTGCGTCACCCAGGCGCGCGCCCCGCCCACCGCTCACGCCCCGCCCACCCCAGTGACTCGGCAGCGCGTCCAGAGGCCGGTGCGCAGGCGCGTGGAGGCGGCCGCGCCTCTCGCACGCCCGGCGCCAAGCCCTCTCGGAAGCACGTGCGTCTCGCGTCATTTCCTGTTATTCTTTTGGCTCCCTCCTCCCTCCGGCGTGGGTTTTGCTTCTTGGCAGGCGTTTGGGGCGTGCCTGCTTCCTTTTCCTCGGTCAGGTGAGTGGGCGGTGTCTTGCGCCCGACCTGGGGCTTTCGGTGAAGCTACGATCCGGACCGCCTGTGAGGTCGTCTGCATCTCCCGCGCATCTTTGATCGGAGGGCCCGGGAAGGTGTGGGACGTCACCTGCAGCAACAGTGCTAGGCCGGACTTGGAACTGAACTGCATTTTTAAATTATTCTTATTTTTTTGGTTTTTCGAGGTAGCCCAGGTTGACCTGGAATTCACTCTGGAGTCTCAGGGTGGCCTCGAACTCTCGTGGCGATCCTCCTACCTCTGCCTCCGAAGTGCTGGGATTAAAGGCGTGCGCCACCACGCCCGGCCTGCTTTATTTTATTATTATTTATTATGTGGACAGGGTCTCGTAAGCCTGGAACTCACGTTGCTATTCTCCTGCCTCAGGCCTCTCATGCTTTCATGCTTTTGATACCATTGTTAGACTCGAGGCAAACGTGTTCGCTCCCTGGAACTCGGTTTCTTCATCCGGAAGTTCGACGTTATTTTTGGATTTTGGGTTGTTTTGTTTTGTTTCTTATTCTTCTTCAAGCATGGGCTCCTTTGAAGATTTGGTGAGAAACATTTAGGAACACGGGGAAATATGCACGCAACTTAACCTGTCTGTAATTTTTCGGGAGATTTTTATTTGTTTTTTTAAGGTAGGGTCTTGATCTAGCCCAGGCTGACCTGGATTCATTATGTAGTAGCCTCAGGGTGGCCTCGAACTCATGGCGGTTCTCCTACCTCTGCCTTCGGAGTGCTGGGCTACCTGGCCCACAATCTGGGCTGTCTCAGTCCAGACTGTCTTGAACTATGTAGACCCGAGTTCCCTTGAACTCATGGCAGTCCACTTATCCTCCCTATGGGTACTGGGATTATGTGTGAGCCACCATGTCCGGTTCAAGTTCTATTATTATAATTACTAATTTGAGAGAGAAAAAGTATAGGCACTCCAGGTCTTCTTGCCGCTCCAGAGGCATGCGCCACTTTGTGTCTCACTAGGGGACTGTGGGCTTGCCTGGCAAAATCACATTTAACCGTAGGTTATCTTCCCAGCCCAGATCTTTTTGTTTGTTTTTATTTTTCAAGGTAGGGTCTCTGTAGCTCAGGCTGACCTGGAATTCACTATATAGTCTCAGGGGGACCTTGAACTCACGCAATAACTCCTCACAGTCCTCCTACCTCTGCTTCCCGAGTGCTGGGATTAAAGGCTATGCCACCATACCTGGCTTTTAAAAAATAATTTTATTTATTTGAGAAAGAGAGGCAAATAGACAATGGTCGCACCAGAGCCTCTAGCCACTGCAAATGAACTCCAGACGCATGTGCCACCTTGTACATCTGGTTTACATGGACACTGGGAAATCGAACCTGGATCCTTAAGCTTCGCAGGCAAGCACCTTAACCATTAAGCCATCTTTCTAGCCCCCACTTTTTATTTTTAATGCCTGTGGCAGTTGCCTAGCAGGCAGGGAAGGGGTGAGCTGTGGACACACATCCAGATTTTTTTTTTCTTTTATGAGACAAGGCTTTAAGGTGTTGCTCAGGCTGACCTTGGAAGAGATTATAGGTGAGTGCACCACCATGTCCAGTTTAGGAATCGTTTTCTTTTAGCTTTATAATGGCGTGCAAGCTCTGCATCCAGTAGAAACTGTATATCAAATTTTAAATTGTATCCTGGTGTGATGGCGCACACCTTTAATCCCAGCACTCGGGAGGCCGAAGTAGGAAGACCACGGTTGAGTTCAAGACCATCCTGAGACTACATAGTGAATTCCAGGTCAACCTGGGCTAGAGAGAGACCCTACCTCAAAAAAAAAATTAATTATGATGTTTCTCCTGGAAGTGTGCCCTGCATTAACTCTTGTGATGCTGGACAGTAGAAGAGCCTGCAGCTGCCATCCAATCACAGGACCACAAAGGCAAACCTCTGAACCCTCCCAGTGTCGTATGTTGGCAAGCTCCAATGTCCCGTCAGTTGCATGAGTTAAATGCATTGTTGGCTTATGTGTTCCACTTAATTTTTAGTATTATCATTAAGCTGAGGACCATCTGTACAGGGTTGTTAAAATAAAGCATGTAGTGGGTCCTGGGTAAAACATTTAAATTCTCCTTGTTCATACCCAAGTCTCCATAACTGGTGGTGATGGAAGAAAGAACTTGGTTGAAACCTAATGGTGCTCATAATAGTGGCTGCCCTCCACTGAGCAGTTCCATACATTTTCTCTCATGTAACGTTCCTGTAATTCAACACATTCCACAGATGGGAGTGACTCAGACTCTGTGAAATGAGATCATTTGTTCTGGCGCCCCTTGTCCTGTCTTACACAGTGCTGGTAAGTCAGGATTTCAACTTAAACCAGTGTGTCCACAGCTGCTCCTCTCAGCTGCAAAATAAAAAGGAAAGTGGGCACTTTTTCCTCAGGAGTTATCAGCTGAATTGCATCAGGATCAAATACACATTTTTAAGCTACCATTTCAGAGTAATTTTTGAGGTAACATCTCCATAGACCGCCATCCCCCCCCCCCCCAGGGTAAGGATGATGCTGACATCACTTTGGAATTCCCAGAATTTAACACAATTCCTAGAGGTTTGTAGATGCTACAATTTTGATGATTTATTTTACTTTATTTCTACCTATTGTGACATGAAATACTAAAAGCTAAACAGCTAAAAATGTTTCTTTTATTGTAAGCTGTCACCATCATAAGGTTAGGTGCTGTTGTAGACAGTTCCACGTTGCTGAGATGAACTTTCAAACCAGGCACAATTTAGGGAAGGAAGTGATTTATTTCAAGCTTAAAGATCCAGGGAGAAAGCTGGGCGTGGTCGCACACGCCTTTAATCCCAGGCAGAGGTAGGAGGATCACTGTGAGTTCGAGGCCACCCTGAGACTCCATGGTGAATTCCAGGTCAGCCTGAGCTAGAGTGAGACCCCACCTTGAAAAACCAAAAAAAAAAAAAAAGGATCCAGGGGGAAAATTCCGTCTATGGAGGCAGAAACTGGCCACTCTTCATAAATCCAAGCAGAGAGAAAGACCAGCAGCAGCCAGCGACCACCAAACAGCAGCAAGAAGGAACCCAGAGCTCACACCTCTGTGCAGACCTGGGGGCTGGAACCAGAACTGCACACGAACACACCTTTGGCCTGGCCCCCAGAATCGGGCCCCCAGTGACACCTCCTCCACTCAGGGCACCAGAGACCCAAGTTACGTGTTTAATTTTAACACCTGAGTCACTGGGGCATGTGGTAGTCAGCCTCACGTTGCTGGGATGAACCTCCAAACCAGGCACAGTTTTATGGGAGGAATGCCATTTATTTGAAGCTTACAGATCCAGGGGAAGGTCCATAATGGCGGGGGGGGGGGGGGGGGGGGGGGAGAACCCACCACCAAAAGCAAGAGGAAAGAAAAAAAAAAAAGGCAGCCAAGCTGCAGAGAACCCAGACAGACTCAGGTACGTTGCATATCTTAGGTTGGAATTCTGGATCCACTTGTGCACACCTTAAGGTGGACCCTAGGATCCACCCACAGTGACACCAAGTTTCAGTCTTTAATAAAACCGATTGGGGGACATCCATTCACACTACCACAGAGGCTTTCTGAGAATGTGACTCCATGCTCAAGAGTAATTGGAAGGTGAGAACCTCTTGGAAACACTGTGGCGTGTTAAGCACACACCTGACGTGGTTTCAAGTCATTATCTAGAGGACCGGCTCACTGATACGCACATCATGACTGTTGAGATGGAGAAGCTACAAAACGTGAACAGACAAGCTAGACTTGGCCCCTACACCAGCAATACAAAATCTTTGTAGCTTTAAAAATAATTGTTATTTGAGAGAGAGAATGGGTGTGCCAGGGCCTCCAGCCACTGCAAACGAGCTCCAGATGCATGTGCCACCTTGTGCATCTGGCTAATGTTGGTCCTAGGGAATTGAACCTGGGTCCTTTGACTTTGCAGGCAAGTGCCTTAACTGCTAAGCCATCTCTTACGTGTGGACCTTATAGTCAGTAAATCACCCTAGTGTTAATTTATACAAGTATGCCATTTAATTAAAAGGCCGTGGTAGGTAAGTAATGCTTCTGATAGTACATCCTTGCTACAGATGTCTAAAGGATTGAATGGGGTAGGGTATAATTCCTTCAATTATACTATGCAGTTTATATAGGACGACAACCTTCTTTGCTTGTTGGAAAAAGGTCTCATATAGCCCATGCTGGCCTTGAACTCACTTTGTAGTCAAAGATGACCTTGAATATCTGATCCTCCCTTTCCCTCTGAAATACTGGGGTTACAGGTCAATTGATGACCTCCACCCCATGCCTGTTCTTATGCAGTGCAAACCTAGAGCTTCATCCTTGCTAGCCAGGCACTCTGCTCACTGAGCTGCATCTCCAGACCCAGGAAGGTAACTTTTTTTTTTCTTTTTTGAGACAGTGTCTCAGTCAAGCCCAAGCTGACCTCAAACTCTCAGCAATTCTACATCAGTCTGCTGAGCACTGGGATTCCTAAAGGATTATGCCATAATGCCTGCCTTGTATAACATTTTGTTTTAAAAAGTAACTTTGGAAAAGGCAAGGTCAATCTTAAAAATATTTATTTCTCCAATAATATGGCTGCCACCTGACCAACTGATAATCTATGCTTTCAGGCTGAAGTAAACATGTGTTGCTTACCTTCGAAAGGTAGTGCCAGTAATCACTGTGTCTTGATTTGTAAGTGTTAGTGTGTCTAAGTAGCCAACTTGTCAATCAGGAGCTTCTGTTATATCTACCTTATAGCTGAGGATACTAAAGCTTGGATAACCTGTCCCAAGGTTACATAGCTAGTAAACATCAGGATGGGTCTTCAGGTAGGCAGTCTCTCCACCATCCTCCTCATCTCTCATGCTGCTTTTCTTAGCTGCTCCACCCCCCCCCCCATGCACACCTGGATATATACCTGAATCCTGGAATTGCCATTGACTTGGAGTTGACTACCCAGTTCTGGGAGTTCATTCCAGCTACACTTGGCTTGTGTAGCCTTGAAACTACTGGGCATTTCCCTCTAAAATCTTCCCAAATATGGTATTTCCTCTGCTGGAACATTGTTTCCCTACAACTCTTGTCTGTATTCAGGTCTCTGCTCAAATCAGTTCCCAAAGGAGCCTTCCCTGACTGTCCCAGCAGTCCCCTTCACCCTGCTTCCCTTTTCACTGCCTCGTCTTTCCATATATCATTTATATGACCCGTCAGTGTGTGTTTACTCTTGGTAGTATTTACAAAAGACAGCAAAAGGGGGGGGGGGATGTGGTAGAAGAAATTTAACGAAGCAACCAGGCCCAGATGACACTCCAAAACAGTTTCTATTGTACAAGCTTTATCAGGGAAACAGTGTGATCCTGAGTCTCCTCCCTATCTGTGCAGCTGCCCACTGCTTGCATGTTACCTGGTTAGTGCAGCCATAGACACAAACACCCCTGAACAAACAGCTCTCTGTTCTACATCTGTACTCTCTTATCACTGGCTGATTGCTAAGGAATTTTCTATTTTGTGTCCCAAAATCATGTAGTCTTAGAAAGTAAGGGGATGTCAGACTGCCTGCCATACTGTCTATAAAGCCTCTGAGCTTTCAGAGTTCGGGACTCAGGCTTTGAAATTACTCCCCTGAGTCCAGTCGACATGAATAAATTTGCTGATTCTCCACTGTAATCTCTGGTGCCATCTTTGTGTGGCTCAGTTTCCTCTAACACTACCTGGAGATAGATTTGGTCTCTTGCCTTTGTCTCTACTTTTAGTTAAATATAAGATGCGTATTTTCCCACGATTTGTTCTTTCTTAATTGCACTTCCCTCAAAAAAGTTAATCTTTTTTAAAATTATCTTTTTTAAGGCTTAGAGACTCTTGGTTAGATTAAGAGGAGAAAGTGCAGAGAGCTACTGCCTAAGAAAGCAGGAGGAGATAAAGGCCCATCTAGAGACCCAAACTGGGGTCACTTAAAGGTTTTGAATGGGGGCTAGCTAGCCACATTTTGGGGCTGAGCTTAACCTCTCACAATGACAGGATCAGGTTTAATCCTTCTAGAAAACTTAATTCTAGGACAGAGGAACTCCTTCTTACGGAGGGACTCAGGCTATTTATGAGAAAACAAGTAGGGAAGTCCTTAGGAAAGAAATAAGGAGAAGCCAAAGTGAAGACTGCAAGGGCAAGATCAAGGACATTTCCTGCTTTTTCTTTTGGGGACCCAGTCACCCTAAACTACCTCAGATTCCCCCCTTTGAAGATGCAGCTGTAACTGCCATTAGGGAATTGGGGTGATGATAAGCCTGGCTTCTTCAAACTGAGTGGGGTCATCAGGCATGGCAGTTGAGAAACTTCTCTAGTGGGTCTGTCTAAGGGACCCGAAAGTGCATTGGTGGAGTGCATGAAGACAGTCCTGGGGAGAAAGAATAAAAGCAAGGAGTTAATGGGAAGTGGGCACACAGCAAACGAGCTCTTTAGGGTTCCCATTCTTGTAGACTTTTAGGCCTTAGAGGGCAATCAAGGAGATCCACGTAGATGGAATTAAATTGTCACAGGGCAATCTGAGTGCGGACTGACTGTAAATGGGAGGAGATAAAACAGCCGTTGAAGTTCAGCCTGGACTAGAGTGAAATCCTATTTTGAAAAGTAAAACAGCATTTGAGTATACAAAGTCCTAAGGATTAACAAAATTACTGTTAGGATTATAATAGGTTTAATTTCCTTCCACCATGAAAATTCCAAAACCACTTCCAGAACTGTTTGGTGAATCTTAAAAACAATGATGTCTTGGACTGGATCTCCACAGTTATTCTGAAATGCTTCCTGTTATGAGGGGCATCTGGTTGTGGGGATCAGATGCCTGTTAACCATTTTAGAAGGCTAGAATGAGGAGAGCTGTGTGCAGTCCGTTCTGCTCTGCACTGGGACCACAGTCTGCTGTCTCTGGCGTTTTTAGTTCTACTTGTTCTTTCCACGGTCCTCAGTGAACACCTGCTGCTTGCCCAGTGCTGTGTAAAGACCCATAAGAAGTTCGTGGGCTCTTTGGAGAGCCACAGCACCAACAGAGGCATGATGAGCTGTGTAGACAGCAGAAGGGTGTCCAGCCTGCACTGGCGGTACAAGGCGGTTGTTGCAGTCAGGTTTGCATTGCTGGCAGAAAACACCCAACTAAGAGCAGCTTGTGGGAGAAAAGGGCTTATTTTGGCTTACACACCTGAGGGGAGGCTCCATGATGACAGGGGAAAACGATGACATCAGCAAGGCTGGACATCACCTCCTGGCCAACATCCGATGGACAACAGCAACAGGGCAGTGTGCCAGACACTGGCAAGGAGAAGCTAGCTATAACACCCATAGGCCTGACCCAATAATACACTACCCCCCAGAAGGCTCCAAATCCAAATTGCCACCAGTGTGGACCTAAGCATTCAGAACACGTACGTTTTGGGGGGACACCTGAATCAAACCACCACAGTAGTGCCTTAGAGAAGTTTTCCTGGAGGAGGATTTGAAAAGCAATGGGAAGCCATGGTTGAGATGAGTTCAGGATGAGGCAAGGCCAGGCCAGTGCAAGAGGAGAATCATATTAAGGCACTGCACCACCTTTCCAGTCCCCTGGATCTTGTCCCAAAGGCCATGAATTACTTTTGTGGTGATGATGTACCAGTTAGCAGATTCTGGGGACCTCTGAGAAAGCAGATGGGGGACATGGGGGGGGTATGGGAGAAATGTCGTAGAGGGTAAAACTTCAGGCACAGCTTAAAGGGCCTTGAGGGGGTTAGGGTTCTAGAAAAACTGTAGCAGAGTGCTGGGCAGAGACACCTGGTCGAGTGAAGCCAGAAGGAGGCCCTGTTTGCTAAGGAAACTTAGGAGGACCAGGCTTGAGTGAGGAGAGATCAGTTTTGGATGTAAGGAATTGGAACTGCAGGAGAAAGCAGGAAGCTGGTCGTGAAGGATCTTGAAGGCCAAGGCCAGAGGGTGCCGGGGGTTGTATGAAGATTTCTCTTAAGAACAGTGGCAGCTCTGGAAGAAACCACCAGGTTGCCTTTAAACAGTTACTCTGATTTCAGCACGGCCAGCGCCCCTGAGCCTGCCTCAGGTGGCAGTGATCTCAGGAGCGGCAGGAAGGGGGAGTGAATTAATCAGATAAAAAGATGTATAAATGGGGCTTTGTCAAGAGATTGCATGAGAACAAAAGGAACAGTGAAGCAGGCCATAGTGACATTTGGCTTTCTAGTTGAACAACTGAATGGGCATTGTTGCCTGTCTGAGCCTTAGTGAATTCAACAGGGAGCAGAGGAAACCTAATATTTTAAATGGGGCCAATACTTTATAGCACTTACCACGCATCAGAAAACTCATCTTAGGGCTGGAGAGATGACTTAGCAGTTAAGCGCTTGCCTGTGAAGCCTAAGGACCCCGGTTTGAGGCTCAATTCCCCAGGACCCATGTTAGCCAGATGCACAAGGGGGCGCACGCATCTGGAGTTCATTTACAGAGGCTGGAAGCTCTGGCGTGCCCATTCTCTCTCTCTCTCTCTCTCTCTCTCTCTCTCTCTCTCTGCCTCCTTCTCTCTGTCGCTCTCAAATAAATAAACAAACAAAAAAGTTAAAAAAAAAAAAAGAAAACTCATCTTAATTCTCAAGACGTTCCTCCACAGTTACTATTATCATTTCTCAGTGAGGAGCCTGAATGCCAAGCAGCAGCTTGCCCAAGGTCACCCAGCTGAGCTCTCCCTGCCTGCCTGGCTGTGGTGACAGCGCTCTCCATGGTGGGCTCAGCTCGAACATTCTGAACCTGAGAGGTCTGCAGGGCCATGAGATGTCAGAAGCTCAAGCAGGAGACCAGTTGGAAATAAAGAGTATGTGGAATCTGCTCATAGGAGAGTCATGGGGAAAGACGAGGACTCCCAAAGAGAGGGTGGGGGGTTACGGGTGCCGAGGGCAATCTGGAAGGCAAACACGGGTATTTATGTGGAGGATATACTGCCTTATGCAAGACAGTCAACGAGTACCAACCCATCCCTCTGGACTTGATATCTGGGTACCCTGACAAACTAGACTTCTGGAACCATGACCCTAAGACCTGCCCTTGATGTGGGTGACCCTACGGACTTCATATAAGGTTCCACCTGCTGGCTTCTTGGTACACTGGGTTTTATCCCTCACCACCATAATGAAGAGCTTCTAGCTCCTCTGCCTATCACCTGCCAACTCCGGGCCCTCCCTGGCTCCAATACTCTTTTTTTTTTTTCAATTTTTTATTAACAACTTCCATGATTATAAAAAATATCCCATGGTAATACCCTTTCTCCCCTCACTCCCCCTTTGAAACTCCATTCTCCATCATATCCCCTCCCCCTCTCAATCAGTCTCTCTTTTATTTTGATGTCATGATCTTTTTCTCCTCTTATGATGGTCTTGTGTAGGTAGTATCAGGCACTATGAGGTCATGGATATCCAGGCCATTTTGTTTCTGGAGGAGCACGTTGTAAGGAGTCCTACAGTTCTGTAGCAGACAGATTCAGGTTCGCTGAGATGAACTTCCAGACCAGGCACAGTTGTGAAGGAAGGGATATTTATTGAAGCTTACAGATCCAGGGGAAGTTCCATAATAGCAGAAGAAGCTGGCCTACCTTCACAGGACAAAACAGAGAGAGAAGCACAAGCCAAAAGCCACTGCACACTTCAGGAACTCCTGCTACTTTGCATATCTTTAGATTGAAGTCTGAAACCCACCACCTCACCTTAAGATCCACCCAGTGACACTGCCTCCATCCAGGTGGCTGCATATGCAAACTACAAACAATAAAATATTGAATATATTGGGGGCCATCTATTCAAACTACCACACCTTCCTTTGGCTCTTACATCCTTTCCGCCACCTCTTCCGCATTAGACCCTGAGCCTTGGAAGGTGTGATAAGAGATATTACAGTACTGCTTGGCTCCAATACTCTTAACACTTCATTCAGAACTTCACGGGCCCCTCTTATCAGAGCAGGGCCCACGTCTTGCACCCTGTACAGGCCTGCCACAGCATCCTGAGTGAACAAGCCCATGTGTCAGTCAGCAAAGACTTCTAGCTGCCCATTGCCAGTTTTAGAACCACACATAGTGATTTGATTTCATTTCTTTCTTTCTTTTCTTTCAAAGTAGGATCTTGCTGTAGCCCAGGCTGACCTGGAATTCATTATGATCCATTATGTAGTCTTAGGATGGCCTCAAACTCAGCTATCCTCCTACCTGTGCTGGGATTAAAGGCATGTGCTGCCAGGCATGGTGGCGCACACCTTTAATCCCAGCACTCGGGAGGCAGAGGTAGGAGGAACACTGAGAGTTTGAGGCCACCCTGAGACTACATAGTGAATTCCAGGTCAGCCTGGGCTAGAGTGAGACCCTACCTCGAAAAACCAAAAAAAATAATAATAATAAATTTTTTTTAAAGGCATGTGCTATTACATCCAGGTCCGATTTCTTTTATTTTATTTTTTCAGGCGGTGTCCCATGCTAGCCCAGTCCTCAAACTCATGGAAGTCCTCCTACCTCAGCCTCCCAAGGGCTGGTGTTACAGACGCGCACCACCATGCCCAGCTCTGTTGATTGCTTTGTGACCTGAGCATCAAGGCCTCTCAGCTCTTGTTCAGGGGAATAGAGTAGCTGTTCTTTCCTGCCATTTTTTCCATAGGTCCAAAACTGCTGTACTGTTGTGATTTTGAACGTTGCTTTCCTGAAATGTTGGAGACCAGAATAGGGACTGAGAGAGTGGATATTAACTTGTTGGTTCCTGGTAATTAGCCACAGCCTAAATTCCATGGCTCCAGTTAATAATCCTCAGCTCCAGGAGAGGAGCAAGACTTTTTCCTGGTAGCTTCTCACCGGCAGGGGGCACCCGAGGACTGCAGCTTTTCTTAATATAACACCATGCGTAGGCTTTCAAAACTTGAAGACCTTGATGAGTGAATAGCTAAACTTTACACTCAAATTTTCACTCATTTGAACTTCACATCAGGCTCTGCAAGCAAGTACCTATAGCCACTTAGCAATATTTCCAGCCCTTCCCTACATGAGAACTTTTGCGTCAGCAGAAGAAAACATGAGCAAGGGTCAGACAGTTCACAGAAAAGGACATTCAAATGGCCCTCAGGGCTGGGAAAATGGCTCCCTTGTTAAAGACACTTGCTGGCCTGATTCAGTTCTTTAGTACTCAAGTAAAGCTAGTTGCACAATTGGTACATGTTTCTGGAACTCATTTGCAGTGGCAAGAGGCCTTGACACACCCATATTCATTCATTCATATTCTCTATCTCTGTCATGTAAATGTTTTTAAATTTTTATTTTATTTTTATTTTTTGATTTTTCCAGGTAAAGTCTCACTCTAACCTAGGCTGGCCTGGAATTCACTATGTAGTTTCAGGCTGGCCTTCAACTCACAGTGATCCTCCTACCTCAACCTCTCAAGTCCTGGGATTAAAGGCTTGTGCCACCATGCCTGACTTAAAATACGAAATGTGGGGCAGGGGCTGGAGAGGTTGCTTAGTGGTAAAGGTGCTTACCTGCAAAGCCAAAGGACCTAGGTTCAATTCCCAAGTACCCACATAAGCCAGATGCACAAGGTGGCACATGCATCTGGAGTTTGTTTGCAGTGGCTGGAGGCCCTGACACGCCCATTCTCTCTCTCTCTACCTGCCTATTTCTGTATCTCTCTCTGTTTCTCAGATAAATAAATAAATAATACAAATATTTTTTTAAAAATTAGAAATGAGCTGGGTGTGGTGGTGCACGCCTTTAATCCCAGCACTTGGGAGGCACAGGTAGGAGGATCGTCATGAGTTTGAAGCCACCCTGAGACTACATAGTGGGCTAGAGTGAAACCTAACCTTGAAAAAAAATTAGAAAAAAACCTAGGGTTTGGGGTTCAAGGACTTTTCTGACCCCTGAGCACCCTGTTACATATTGGTGACGTGTATGGGGACTGTCTTGAGAAGGAAAAATATGACTATCATATTATGGGGGAAATGGGAAGTATGTTTTCCAGCTGTGAGCATGACTGGGGTGCTTCTCTGCTGCTCTCCCTTAGGCTCTCCTTGCTGGAGGCTAAGATCTCCATCTCTGGCTATGCTGAAGGGAATGACTGGCACTGGTGACCACAGCCGGGCCAGACCTCCCTTTGGACTGTGGACTCTCTTTTACTCAAATAAATAAAATATTAAAAAATCAGAGCAGAAATTAATGAAATGGAAGCTGAAAGACCAATACAAAAAAAAAAAAAAAAAAACTAATGAAACTAAGGGTCACCTTGAAAAAATAGGCTTGACAAATGTTGCAGTCAGGTCCGCGTTGCTGGTAGAAATCACCCAACCAAGAGCAGCTTGTGGGGAAAAAGAGGTTTATTTTGGCTTACAGACTCAAGGGGAAGCTCCATGATGGCAGGGGAAAACGATGGCATGAGCAGAGGGTGGACATCACCCCCCCCAGCCAACATGATGTGGACAATAGCAGTAGGAGAGTGTGCCAAACACTGGCATGGGCAAACTGGCTATAATACCAATAAGCCCGCCTCCAATAATACACTCCCTCCAGGAGGCAATAATTCCCAAATTTCCATTAGCTGGGAACCTAGCATCCAGAACACCTAAGTTTATGGGGGACACATGAGTCAAACCACCACAACAAACATTTAGCCAAGCCAAAAGAGAGGAGCCCAATTAATAAAATTAGAAATGAAAAAGGAGGCCTGACGGGATTTCAGTGAAACCCAGAGGATCATTAGGGAATACTTTACAAGATTATATTCCAAAATCCTGGACAATCTAGAAGGAATGGAGAAACGAGGCACACATATTATCAAGAGAACAAACAAATCCGCAACAATCAATGAGACTGAAGTGGTGATAAAGTCTCTAACAAAGAAGAGCCCAGGACTGGACAGTCATTGCTGAATTCTACCAAACCTTTAAAGAAGCGCTCACACCAATATTCCTTAAACTGTTCCCTACAATAGAAAGTGAAGAAATATTACCAGCCTCGTTCTATGAAGCCAGCATGACTCTAATACCTAAACTGGATAAGGGTATACACATACTCACCACTATAAACTGATTTCCCTGACTAGCATGGATGCAAAACTAATAATAAATGCATGTAACACATCACATAGACAAGGACAGATGTGGTCACCTCAGGAGATACAGAAAAGGCCTTTGACAAAGTTCAACATCCCTAAAGTATTTAGGAATAGAAGGACTATTAAAGGAATAATAAAGGTTGCCTAGAGCAAACCCATAACTATCATTGTGCTGAATGGGAAAAAAAAAAAAAAAACCAACAGCATTTCCTCTAAAATCACGATAGCTGGATAGATGGCTCAGTGGTTAAGAAACTTGCCTAGCCGGGCGTGGTGGCGCACGCCTTTAATCCCAGCACTAGGAGGCAGCGGTAGGAGGATCGCTGTGAGTTCGAGGCCACCCTGAGATTCCATAGTGAATTCCAGGTCAGCCTAGGCTAGAGTGAGACCCTACCTCGCAAAAAAAAAAAAAAAAAAACTTGCCTAAATCAGGAACAATAAACTGGATGTGATGGTGCACACCTTTGCTCCCAGAACTCAGCTGAGGGAGGAGGACTGGTGTCAGTTCAAGACTAACCTAAGGGTACAGAGTGAGTTCTAGGTGAGAAGCAGAGTCATCCAACATCCAGTTGTCACAGTGGGCAGACAGCTTCCGGCCCTGGATCTGGAAATGCGCCTCCTACCAACAGGTCTGTGTGGTTCATCCACAGCCCAGTGTGCATTCCCAGTGCAGCAAAGGCACGTGGATGCTGCTGGCTCTGTCTGCTCCTTCAAATCCACACAGATCAGGCCAGAGATCCCACTGCACTCCTGCCATTGCTGATTTAGGTACAGGACAGTTCCACCAGAAGCTCACAGACCAGCTAGCCTGGTGAGCAGATCAATTAACAGCAATGAAAGATTCTGCTTCAAATGAAGTATGGTATGCTTGATTTTTTTAAAAAAAAATCTTTTTGTTTATTTGAAAGCAAAGAAAAACAGAAGAGAGACAGACAGAGAGAATTGGGTGCCTCCAGCCTTTGCAAATGAACGACAGATGCATGCACCACTTGGTGCACCCGGCTTTATATGGTGTTACATTCAGGTTCACACGGCTGGCAGAAAACACCCGACCAAGAGCAGCTTGTGGGGAAAAGAGTTTATTTTGGCTTACAGATTTGAGGTGAAGCTCCACGATGGCAGGGGAACCCGATGGCATGAGCAGAGGGTGAACATCACTTCCTGAACAACATCAGATGGACAACAGCAACAGGAGAGTGTGCTAAACACTGGCAAGAGAAAGCTGGCTATAACACCCATAAGCCCGCACCCAACAATACACTGCCTCCAAGAGGCGTTGATTCCCAAATCTCTATCAGCTGGGAACCTAGCATTCACAACACCTAAGTTTATGGGGGACGCCTGAATCAAACCACCACACGTGGGTACTGGGGAACTGAACCTGAGTCATTAGGCTTTGCAGACAAGCACCTTAACTGCTGAGCCGTTTCTCCAGCCCTGTGGCAAGCGTTTTATAATCTGATGTCACACTCAGTAGCTTTTTGAAATAGCCTGCCCTCATAATGAATGAACTGAGCCACAGGAGTGCCTGGGTTGCCTTGCTGCCTGAGCTCTTCTCACCTTGTGACCCAGCCTCCCTGTCCTTGAAGAGGCTCTATTTCAAGCTCGCATCATCCAACACAGAGGTAGCACCAGGTGCCCCAGAATAAAAACCATTCAGCTTCTAGGATCAGGAAGCTATCTCCTGACTTCTCCCCTTCCTGCTAGTTTGAACCTTTTTCTTATCCATCCATAACTCCCTCCCCATGACTTCCCCCTGATTGGCCCAGCACCTCACAAAGCAAGTCTGTCATTTTCTCCAGCCTGCAGATGTAAAGGCCTTTAGATCTTTGGATTATGCACCCAACTCCACGGGCTGCTTCCCTAGCCTGTGATGTCCTTCCCTAGCAGAAGGGCCTACAAGCCCCCTGTTGATTCATCAAACCCAGCACATGCCCAGACCTTCCAGCAGGGAGTCCCTGAACAGATGGCCCCGGCAGACCGTTGAGGACACACTGTGACACTGGAAAGGACTGCAGCTCCCGCAGGTCGGCTGGAGAGAAGATGGGACACTGTCCTTCCAGAGCGAGCCCGCGTACCTGTGTGTCTTAGAGAAGAGCATCTCATGCGTACAAGTGGGACGGCCTCCTGGGAGACTGGCTGGCCTGCAGTTTGGACCCGGCCTGATAGGTTTAGGGTAAACCTAAGACTGAGGACTATTAGCCCATGGCTTCCATAGCATGAATTCCTTAGAAATCTAACACTGTGGGCATCTATTGTTAGATCCTGCCAAATCTGTCTCCTGAAAGACTCAGCCAGTGTGCCATCTCTTAGCTGGGGTGGGTTTGGGAATACAGATTTCGTGGAGTTTTAGAAAGATGATAACAGCTGTCCTGTACGTGGCACATCATTCCCAGTGTGGGCCACAGCAGCGCTTAACAAGCTGACACTTCTCTCTTCAGCGGGAGTGGGATAAACACAGGCTGCACATAGCTTCACACCCATTCGGGTCAAATGATATCTCCAAACGAACTTGTCTCAAATCTGCTGGGTCTAGACAAGGGAAACTCTTGTTCTGAAATGTCTTGGGGGCAGGAGAGATGGCCTAGCGGTTAAGGCACTTGCCTGCAAAGCCTAAGGACCCAGGTTTGAGTCCCAGAAACCACGTACCAACCCAGTGATGTCATTCATGCCACTTTCACCTTAACCTTGTCACCAGTATCAATCATTCAAGTCCAACTCCCTCAAGGGTGGCTTCAAGAGGCAGTTGAGGTCCCACCAATACCCCCCACACACACACACACACAGAGAGAGTGAACTCTAACAAGAGAAAAACTTCTTGTCCAACAGTGCATGAGCATTGCACCAGAGCTCCAACAGGACCACCCCAGACCACCAGGGGAATGTTCTGGGCTGGCAAGCTTAGGTATTGGAATCAGTGATTAGAGCAAGGAGAGTGGAATTACCTTAACGGGCTTAGAGCACTGGGGGCAAGAAGGGAAGAGAGCCTTACCCCACCCACTGCCACATGCGGTGATTGTGAGGAGGGAAGCACGCCTGTCAGGGTTGCTGAGAATGAGGGGAGACGGCGCTTGTAATATGCTTAAGGACTTTCTTTCTTGCTCTCTCTCTCTTCCTCCCTCCCTCCCTTCCTCTCTCTCTCTCTCTTTCTTTCTTTCTTTCTTTCTTTCTTTCTTTCTTTCTTTCTTTCTTTCTTTCTTTCTTTCTTTCTTTCTGAGGTAAGGTCTCGCTCTAGCTCAGGCTGACCTGGAATTCACTATGTAGTCTCAGGGTGGCCTCGAACTCATAGTGATCCTCCTACCTCTGCCTCCCAAGTGCTGGGATTAAAGGCGTGTGCCACCATGCCTGGCAGGACACTTCTGAGTACAGTGTAGATGTTCTGTAAACAGAAACTCTGGGGGCCACCAAGGAGAGGCCTAGGGTGACATTGGGCTGTGAGGTGGCAATAGAAGACTAATCATTTCTCTTTTTGTGTTTGTCCCTTGTCTGTTTCTTTATTTTCTCTTTGGTTGGACCAGCAGTGTTCACCCTGAAGTTGTTGTTAGGAATTAATTATATCATTTAATTTTTTTTTATTTTAGAGAGAGACAGAGAGGGAGAGAATTGGCACACTAAGGCCTCAGCCACTGCAATCGAACTCCAGGCACTTGCGCCACCTAGTGGGCATGTGTGACCTCACACTTGCCTCACCTTTGTACATCTGGCTAACGTGGGATCTGGAGAGTCAAACATGGGTCCTTAGGGTTCACAGGCAAGCACCATCTAAGCCATCTGTCTAGCACTATATCCTGTCTTTTAAAAAAGTTTTCAGGGCTGGAGAGATAACTCCACAGTTAAGGTACTTGCCTGCAAAGCCCAATGACCGGAGTTCAATTCCCAAATGCCCATATAAAACCAGATGCACAAAGTGGCACACGCTTCTGGAGTTTGTTAACAGTGGCTAGAGGCCCTGGCATGCCCATTCTCTCTCTCTCTCTCTCCTCTGGGCATGGTGGCACATGCCTTTAACCCAGTGCTAGGGAGGCAGAGGTAGGAGGATCACTCCACTCCGTTGTGCATATGGTTTTACATGTGTACTGGGGAATCACCCCAGGCAGGTAGGCTTTGCAAGCAAGTGCCTTTAACCACTGAGCCAACTCCCCAGTCCCTCTTATTTATCTTTTTTTTTTTCCATTTTGGTTTTTTGAGGTAGGGTCTCACTCTAGCTCAGAATGACCTGGAATTCACTATGTAGTCTCATGGTGGCCTCAAACTCACAGTGATTCTCCTACCTCTGCCTCCCGAGTGCTGGAATTAAAGGCATGTACCACCATGCCTAGCTTGTTTTTCTGTGAACTTTGTTTGATGATTTTTTTGTGTGTGTGTGTGTCTAACAAAAGATGTTAAATGCTATGTGTAAAATTTGGGAGTCCTTGCCCTATCCTTTTAAAAAAGGATTATTTTTTTGTTTTTGCTTTTGAAACATGATCTTGCTATGCAGCCCAGTCTGACCTCAAACTCATGATCTTTATGCTGCAGCCTTCTGAGTTTCCAGGAAAAAAAAAAAAAAAAAAGATGTCTGATTTCCAAGACGAACATGAAGTGATGGGGTGAGGGGAGTAAACGTGCTCTCCAAGACTTCATAAATAGCGTCACCTCTGAGAATCAGAACTGGTGAACGAAGTTAGTGTTCTGGAAAGGAAAACTGAGCCTTCTGAACATGTGGAGCTGAGGGGCTTGTGAGAGGTGGAAGGTTTACCTCTTCTTTTTTGTACTTTTTCTTTGCTTTTGTTTTTGTTTTGTGTTTCTAGGTAGAGGGTCTCCTTCTAGACCAAGCTGATCTGGAATTTACTATGCAGTCAGTATCAGGCTGGCCCCAAACTCACAGTGATCCTCCTGACTCTGCCTCCTGAGAGCTGGGATTAAAGGTGTGCGCTACCACACCCTGGGGAAGACTTATCTTAATTGCCTTTCTGTTCTATTAACCCTGAAGATCTTGGTTGACTTGCACCATATATTTTACAACTTTTTTTTTTTTTTTTTTTTAGTTTTTCGAGGTAGGGTCTCACTCTAGTCCAGGCTGACCTGGAATTCACTATGTAGTCTCAGGGTGGCCTTGAACTCACAGCGATCCTCTTACCCCTGCCTCCCAAGTGCTGGGATTAAAGGTGTGCGCCACCACGCCTGGCTATTTTACAACCTTTTGAGAGTGAACTCTTGCATCCATGGTTAAGTTTTGAAAACCACAAAGTAGTTGTATCTTTGAAAATCTGGACTTTTTGCATCTAAAGCTATTATCTCAGGGAGCTTTTAATCATAAACAACTGTGCTATTGATACCCATGGGAAGTCTGACTTAAAAAGAAAACATATGCATTTTATATATGAAGCATTCTCTCAGGGGAAGAGAATAGGCTCTTCCTCTGTCTGCTCCTCCCTGGATGTCCCTCAACCCCTTCCTTGTCCTGGTGACAGCTCTTAGCATGCTGAGCTATAATTGCCCAGGCCCCTGTGGAAACACAGACAATTCACTGGAAAGAAATTTAAATGGCTTTTAAGCATTTGAAAGGATGGGAAGCTTTACTCATAATTAATGAAATTTAAGCAAAGAATACAAGCATATAAATGAAGATGAAAAGACAAAATTAGCAAACCATAATTTCTCAACCTCTGATAATTGAGTCAGTCAACAGCCACCAGTGAGAGAATGCAGATTTCCACAGGGTGCTAGCCGGAAGGGGAGAGAGGCAGACACTCATCATGAGGTACACCGGTCCACCTGAACTCTGTGATCAACCTTGGGATGTCATGACAGTGCGACCTCCAGAAGGAAGGTGAAAAGAAGCCCATCATTCCACCAAAAAGTAGTGTCAATTCTTGCCTTTAAATGCTTAACCTGGGCCTGGAAAGAGTTTAGCACTTAAGGTGCTTACCTGCAAAGCCTAAGGACCCAGATTCGATTCCCCAGTATCCAAGTAAAGCCAGATTCATTCACAAGGTGGCACATGCGTCTGGAGTTTGTTTACAGCAGCAAGAGGACCTGGCACGCTTATTCTCCCTCCCTCTCCCTCTCTCTCTCTTCTCTCACTCTCTTTCAAATAAACAAATAAGTGTTTAACCTATCCTAGCTTATAAAAAAATAATAAGGGGGCTGGGAAGATTTCTCAGTGGTTAGAGGTGCTTGCTTGCAAAGCCTGATGGCCAGAGTTCAGTTCTCTAGTAACCATATAAAGCCATATGCACTTGTGTCTTGTGCGCATTGGTAATGTCAAGAGGACTTGGCTTGCCCATTCTCTCTCTCTCTCTCTCTCTTTCTCTAAAAAATTAACAAAATAAAAAAGAAATATAGAGGCAAGGGTTATAAGGGTTATGAGGGTAGATCAGTGGCAAAGTTCTTGCCTAGCATGCATGATACCATGGGTTTCATCCCCAGCACTGTGAAGAGAAAAGAAAGAAGAGGAAAGGAGAGGAGAAGAGAGGAGGGAAAGGGAGGGGAGGAGAGAAGAGAGAAGAATGAGGTAGAAGAAAATGACCAACACCTGACCTCACACATGCTGCACTTGCACAAGTGAACGTGCGCAAGTACACACAACCATCAAAAAATGGAATTGTTAAATAGAATTGTATGGTCTGTCTGTATAGCAGAGAGTGTTATAAAGTGGGAGTTAGACATTAATTTTTAGTCATGTTTTTTGTTGTTGTGGTTTTTTTTTTCCTTTGGTTTTTTGAGGTAGGGTCTTGCTCTAACCCAGACTGACATGGAATTCACTATGCAGTCTTAAGGTGGCCTCGAACTCACTGTGATCCTCCTACCTCTGCCTCCCAAGTGCTGGGATTAAAGGCGTGTGCCACGATGCCCAGATCTTAAGTTAGACATTTTATGCTATTTTATAGACTCTGAGATGTAGAGCCGAGTGAACAGCGTAAGGGCAAATCCACGTCTGTCCTACTTGTCACTGACTCTCTGGGTCCTAGAAAAGGGTCTTGCACACAGGGCCCATAGTTACTAGTAGCTGAGGGTCCGAACACACATGTCAACATGACTGGTGTGAGTCAGGCTCTCTGGATGTAGTCACAGCAAGGAGGCAGACTTTCTACCTCCATCAACCGTCTAAGATCATACTTCCTTCAATGTTCCCCACAAGGTGCCCCACACCCTTCTTTGCATGATAAACAGAATGAGACACTCCAAGGAGAAAGAAGAAAAAGCCATAGAGCAGTGGCAAAGAGAATTTACTAAGCCAGGGAGACTAATATACCAACTGGGACTTGAAAAATAGAGCTCCAAGCTTCCAGACAGCCAAGAGAAAAAGGAAGAAGAAAGAGGGGCCTCAGGACTTTTATTAGCTGGTAAAACTGATTGAGACCCATGTGTGGTGGTGCACGCCTTTAATCCTAGCACTCAGGAGGCTGAGGTAAAAGGATCTCCATGAGTTTGAAGCCAGCCTGAAGCTACAGAGTGAGTTCCAGGTCAGCCTGGGTTAGACTGAGATTCTGTCTTCAGAAATAAAAATAAAGGGGCTGGAGAGATGGCTTAGCGGTTAAGGCACTTGCCTACAAAGCCTAAGGACCCAGGTTCCATTCTCCAGGTCCCACATAAGCCAGATGCACAAGGTGGCACATGCATCTGGAATTTGTTTGCAGTGGCTGGAGGCCCTGGCAAACCCATTCTCTCTCCCCCACCCTGTCTCTAATAAATAAATACATAAAAATAAATCCTAAAAAAAAAAAACTAAAGGACTGGAGAGAAAGCTTAGCAGTTAAGGCATTTGCCTGTGAAGCCTAAGGACCGAGGTTCAATTCCCCATTACCCACGTAAGCCAGATGCACAAGGTGGCGCATGCCTCTTTCTCTCTCTCTCTCTCTCTCTCTCTCACACAAAATAAATAAATAAACTATTTTATAAAATAAAAACACGACAGCCATTTGTTATGAGTCATGCTTGTAATTTGAGGTGATCCCTAGTAGCAAACTGAGAAGTTGGCCTCCCTAGTCACAGTAGCTCATGGGGACACGGGTCAACATGGGCCCATGAGATTTCTTCATGTAGGGACACTGTGATGCTTGCAGGACAACACTGCCTGAGGACACCTTTCTCAGAACATAATCCCCAAACCAAGTGACAGACAACAGCCTTTTCATGGATTCTCAGTTCTGTTTCTGTATTTGCCCAATGGTAACTTGAAACCATCACGTCCTCTAAGGGAAGTGGCACATTAAGGAACCATATGCAAATGTAGAATTCCCATGAATGGGCAAGACAGCCCACACACAGCAAAGACTTTCTTCAGACCCCTCTGCTTGTTGCTCTGTCTCCGGGGATATAAAGGTGGCCTTGGACCCGCAGCATCTCCCCTTCCTCCTCTGGAAAGGCGGGGAGCAGGGTCGCGGAGAGGAGCGTGTGCATGGAGATTCCTGCTGACTGATGGCCTGCTGGGCTCCTCAGCACCGCAAGGTCACATCCTGGGCCTTCGGGTGAAAAGCACAGGCTGGAGCCAGACGTCCTGGGTTGGAGCGTCAGCTCTACCAGTTAGAAGCCAGACGACCCTGGGCAAGGTCACGTCAACGCCCCGAGCCTTAGTTTCCTCTTCCGTAAAATAGGCCGATAGAATTATTGGTGCGGCCAAAAGGGTTGGCGGCAGGAAAACCCTTAGATTCCTTCCTGGGCACACAAAATAAGGGTCATGTGTCGGTTAAATAAATCACAGGGGCTTTTAGAATCCCCTTGGGCTGCGGAGGGGGGAGAGGGGAGGGGGAATGGTTAAAAAACAACAGTTTCAAAGACAGAGCTCTCTCCAGTCACTACTTTTGAAAAGTAATAATAGTAATATAATAAACACACACACACACACACACACACACGCATTAATACTGCCAGTTTTCCAAAGAAGTGTTCCCTCTGCGGGTTGAGCGGCACAAATGCGGTTATGATGGTGGAGTCCTGGGCAAGTGACCACCCCCCTGAGAGCACCCTGGGGGGGGGGGGCGCGGCCCATTACGCCTGGGTTCCCCTCTCCCCTGCCCCCCCCCATCCCTTCCTTCCGCGGGGCCCTCTGGGAGGACCTGGATCAGACCGCGGGGAGGAGGAGGAAGGAGCCCCGGGATCCCCTCGCCCCTCCCCCAGCGCCCAGTGAGTAATGACATCGGCGGGGAGGCGGGGAGCGAAGGAGGGAGAGGGGCCGGCTCGCCGAGGCCATGTGATGCTGGGCGCCAGCGAGCCGCCCGCCGCCCTCGCCAGAGCCTCCTCCTTCCTCCTCGGATCGCGGGGCTGTCATGGCGACCCCCAACAACCTGACCCCCACCAACTGCAGCTGGTGGCCCATCTCGGCCCTGGAGAGCGATGCTGCCAAGCCCGCGGAGGCCCCCGACGCGCCCGAGGCGTCCAGCCCCGCCCATTGGCCCAAGGAGAGCCTGGTTCTGTACCACTGGACCCAGTCCTTCAGCTCGCAGAAGGTAGCGCGGGGCGCGGCTGCTGGGAGGCCGGGGAGGGGAGCCTGCCCCAGGGGCGCGGGGCAGCCCGGGCTGCAGCCTGCGCTTCCCGAAGGTCATTGGCCTGCCCAGGCCCTTGGAGCCTAGCCCCAATCCGAAAGGTCTGCAGCCCATGGTCTCTTTCCCTCCTGGGGAGATCTGGGGGCCAAGCCTCGAAACAAAGGCCCAGGGACCGATTGGACCCAGCTGGGAAGCAGTCTAGCGTGGGGTGCGGGGGAGAGCCGAGTGGATAGACCCTCCTTTGCGGGCCAGCTCGCGCTCCACGCTGCTATCCCTGACGCGGTGGACCCCCCCCCCCCTCAGGTCACAGCTCTGCTGCCCCCTCAATCTTGGCTGGGGCCTTCCTCAAGCTGGGTCTTGGCAGGTCTGTCCCCAGTCTTCGCCCCCCGCCCCCACTCCAGCATCCCCATCCCGAGCAGAGAAGGAAGGAGTTAAGCTAGCCCATCCCCTCACACTGGCTCGCTGGCCCATCAGATGGGTTTTGCTCTTAAAGGCGCAGACTGGCTTTCCCAGACTTGGGGGTGGGGTAGGGGAGCCTATTGCTGTCATTGGGATCCCCTCTTCCTAGAAGTGAGGTCCGGGGGCTGCACCCAGGACTACACCTAATAATCAGACGCCTCTAAGGTTCGCAGTCTCTCCCACCCGGGGCTGCTGGCGGTCCACTCTCCAGCCGGGTTAGTTCAGCACCATGGCCAGATCCCAGGGCACAGCTATTGCCAGAATAAGATTGTCTGTCATTCCTTTTACAACAGAAAAAAAAAAAAAAATGGGTTTAGGGAAGAGGAAATGCTTTGGAACTAAAACACTTGGTTTGAGCTTTGGTCCAGGCTGGAAAACACCTGGAAGATGGGATAATGGTAGTGATGTTAACCACCAGAAGTCCTGCCATTCTGTAGGGCTGCTGAGAGGGCTGTTCACGGAGTTACACAACTTCGTGTTCCAGACTGACTCTACTCATACTGGAAAGTGGTTTGCCACTAGCAGGTGATCCCAGCTAAGCCATAGCCTGCTGGATTCTGCCCCATGCGTTCTGGCCTGCAAGGTCTAGATGCTGCAGCCCAGTAATGCTGAGAAACCTTTGAATCCTCCCAGTTTACAGTCTAGAATCTGAGGTCAGGCAGGGCCTGGCGGGAGAGCCATCTTCCCCAATTTGCCCAGTGTGCAGATTTATTTTATTTGCAAGCAGAGAGAGGCAGTGGGGGTGGGGGTCAGGGAGAGGAGAGATAATGGACACACACAGGGCCACTGAAAATGAACTCCAGAGGCACATGCCACTTTGTTCATCTGGCTTTACGTGGACACTGGTGAATCGAACCTGGGACTGCAGGCTTTGGTAGCGAGCACCTTTAACCACTGAACCATCTTCCCAGCCCAGTGTGCAGCTTTGAACAACTCTGCCTCTTTAAAGCCTCATTGTTGTAATCTCTGAAATGGGGTCTGCAAGCCACTTCCACAGAAAAACATTGTGCAGATGAAGTGAGATGATGGACAAAAAGTGCTGGTGGTGATGCCTCTGTGGTGGTGACACCCCTGTTGGTAATGGTGTAAGGCTGCCATTGGAATGCCAGGTAATGTGGGGGCAGTGCAGCTCAGGGGCAGGGGTTGTGCTTAACATGCACAAGGTCCTGGACTCAAATCCCAGCATCAAGGGGAAAAAAAAAATGCTAGGTAAAAGAAGGTTATTTTGGGACTTGCTCGTGCATTTGGCATATGCTTGTTAAGTGCTTTCTGAGTGTGTCCAGTGCTGCACGAGGCCACAAAGGTTCGAAATGGGTCAGACTGACCTCCAGATTCCAGGACCTCCTCCGCTTCAAACCTCGGGAAGCAGGCTCCAGTAACTGGGAGTGGACATGGGGCAGGGGAAGGCATTTCCTCTCGTTTCCCAAGGGGAGTCTCCTTCTCTTCCCTCATGGGAGGTTTCCTATTCGGCCTGAGCACAGGGCGTAGGTGGCCCAGGAATGAGGGCTAGAACTACCCACAGCAGTCCTGCGTTAGGCCAAGGCTCTCCCAAACTAACCTGGGCATCCTCCTGCCTCCCCTGAGGAGGCTTCCCACTGCCCCAGACCCGTGAGGATTGCAGAGCGCAGCAGCCTGGCAGGAAGGGCATGGGCTTGGCAGTCACATGATCCTGGCTTATCTCTTTTTTTTTTGGCTGCTAAGTGGCTGAGTGACCTTGGACAAGTCACTTTACCTCTCTGTCACTCAGCATCCTCATCTGCCAAAGGAACTTCTCCTCCCTCACCCACTGCAGAAGTCCTCGGGGCTTTCCGATGCAGGTGTCTGTTAAGAGCCTGGTATGCAGAAGGAGCTTAGCAGGTGTGTTCCCATCCTCTCCTCTAGCCCTCGGTGCCATGCTGGCAGCAGAAGGCCCCCGTGGTAGGAGGATCATCTGTAATGGCACACAAAGTTTTAATCACGGAAACAGCCCAGGGCACCTGGGGACCATTCCAGACCCAAAGGGCTGGCACTGGACAGCCTGGACTTCAACTCAGCTTTGCCTCTGACCAACCGGATAGTCTGCACATGTTGCTCAGCCTCTCGTCCCTCAGTTATTCAGTCTTTAAAATATTTTACTTATTTACTTATATGGAGAAAGAGAGAGAGAGAGAGAGGGAAAATGGGCTCACCAGGGCTTCCAGCCACTGCAAAGACTCCAGATGCATGTGCCACTCTGTGCATCTGGCCTTACGTGGATACTGGGGAATTGAACTCATATTGTTGTTGTTGTTGTTTTTGTTTTTTGAGGTAGGGTCTCACTCTAGCTCAGGCTGACCTGGAATTTGCTATAGAGTCTCAGGGCAGCCTCGAACTCATGGCAATCCTCCTACCTCTGCCTCCTGAGTGCTGGGATTAAAGGCGTGCGCCACCACACCCGGCTGAAAGATATTGTTAGGCTTTGCAGGCAAGTGCCTTAACTGCTGAGACATCTCTCTAGCCCTATTCAGTTTTTAATTTTTTTTAATTTATTTCTTTGACAGCAACAGACAGACAGACAAAGAAGTAGAGAGATAGAGAGATAGAGAGAGAATGGGTGCGCCAGGGCCTCCAGCCACTGCAAATGAACTCCAGACACATGCACCACCTTGTACATCTGGCTTATGTGGGTCCTGGGAAATCGAGCCTCGAACTGGGGTCCTTAGGCTTCACTGGCAAGCACTTAACCACTAAGCCATTGCTGCAGCCGCCCATTAAGTTTTTAAATTGAGAGTTCAAGAATTAAGGATAGAGCCTCCTAGACAGGATCACTGTAAGGAGGCAGCCCACGGACCCATGGGCCTCACCGAGAAAGCATGTGGCATGTGTGAAGTGCTCCATGGACACTGGCTGTTGTGAAGACATGAGCTGTGGCATGAACCACATGGACAGTGCAGCCGCGCCCCTCTCCGCAACACAGTCCTGTAGGTGTCCACATCTCCCTAAGTCTCACTTGGTTTAGTTGTTTGTGAGAAACAGCGGCGCCTCCCGCTGAAGGTGTGAGGACTGAATGATGTCATGCGCGGTCACACACCGACCCCCCTGCCTTTCACGAGTGCACACTGATAGTGAACGTTCTGACATCTTCATGGATGATGGTTGGAGGCTTAGAATAAGCTGCTATGAATTCATACTGGGAATGTAAGCATGCCCCTGAGGCTGTTTCTGTCCCCTGCCCCCCCCCCCATGCCCCATCTCCTCTGATGCTGGGGATCAAAGCAAGGCTGACAGGGGCAAAAATGCAGAGAACAGGGCTGGAGAGATGGCTTAGTGGTTAAGCGCCTGTGAAGCCTAAGGACCCCGGTTTGAGGCTCGGTTCCCCAGGACCCACGTTAGCCAGATGCACAAGGGGGTGCACGTGTCTGGAGTTCATTTGCAGTGGCTGGAAGCCCTGGTGTGCCCATTCTCTCTCTCTCTCTCTCTCTCTCTCTCTCTGTCCCTCTCCCTCTTTCTCTCTGTCTGTCACTCTCAAATAAATAAATAAAAATAAACAAAAATAATTTTAAAAAAAAATGCAGAGAACAGAGGACCAAAACTCCAGGGTTGGCAGTTCCATTGACTGACTGCAAGACTTGTCCCTCTCTGGTCCTCACAGTTTCCTCCACAGGAAAATGGGCTACGTGTGAGATATGACCTGCCTGGCTCCGTCCTTCCCCAGGCAGAAAGACTAGCTCTTCCCTCCTTCCTCCAAGGCCTCATCTGCGTGGCCTCTGCCTTGTGCACACACACACACCTCACAGCGGACAGCTTTTAAAAGCCAAGATTGCTACTTGACAGCTGGGTGGCTTTGGGAAAGCTACTCATTGTCTCTGGACCCCTGCTTCCTCTTTTGTAGATTTCAGATATTAACAGGTTCTGGGAGATATGTATCCAACCTCCCTGGATGTTTGTAGTGATCCCCTGAGTCAGTGCCCATGATGCTGTGTCAGCACAGCCGAAGAGTCTGTGAAAACTTCCTGGTGATCTTGCTGTTTCCACCAGAGTGAGTCTCTGGGGGCCGCCCCAGCCCCCCACAGCAAACCTGGTTCAAGGTTTCCCCCTGCCATTCTCAATGGTCCTGTTACTGTGCTGGCTATGGAGTTAAGAGCCACTAGCTCAGTGTAACCCTAACCCCCAGGCTTAAGAGACTCAGGTCTGGGTCCCACTGGGGTCCAGTCCTGACACTCAGGTGTGGCAGGAGGGAGCAAGAGCTGGAAGGTGACCTCTACCTCCCCCTTGCCTCTCAAACTCCTGGACGCTGCCCCCAGCTTCATCCATGCCCTCTCCCACTCTCCTCCTCGGGTGCCAAGGGGGGGGGGATTCCCTAGACCCTCCCAGAGAGACTCAAAGTCCTTACAGTGGGTCTTAACCTGGTTGGGACTGGACAGAGTGTGGAGAAACCTGTGGAACCTTTTCTACATACTGTTTTCAGTTGAATAAAATACAATTCATAGTAGTAGTATTAGATTTGAAAGGAGCCAATCATTTCCAAGTCCAACTATCTAAATGATTTTTATTTTTTATTAGAGAGAGAGAGAGAGAGAGAGGCAGATATAAAGAGAGAGAACGGGCACATTCTCCGGCCACTGCAAACGAACTCTAGACACATGTACCACCTTGTACATTTGGCTTACGTGGGTACTGGGGAATTGAACCTGGGTCCTTAGGCTAGGCTTTGCAGGCAAGTGCCTTGACTGCTAAGCCATATCTTCTGCCCTAAATATTTTTTCTTTCTTTCTTTCTTCCTTTCTTTCTTCCTTCTTCCTTCCTTCCTTCCTTCCTTCCTTTCTTTCTTTCTTTCTTTCTTTCTTTCTTTCTTTCTTTCTTTCTCTTTTTTTTTCGAGGTAGGTTCTCACTCTGTCCAGCCTGACCTGGAATTAACTCTGTAGTCTCAGGGTGGCCTTGAACTCATGGCGATCCTCCTACCTCTGCCTCCCGAGTGCTGGGATTAAAGGTGTGTGCCACCACGCCCTGCCCTAAATATTTTTTAAACAAATGTGTTACATAATGACATGTACAAAGATACATGTGACAGCCCACAATCTAACCCAATCCGGTGGCAGGTCACGTAGAAGTCACCAGTATTAATGAAACACTTCGCGTAACTGCGACAAGTTTGAAGCCACCCACACTGCCGTACTTTATCACCCACATCCACAATGGGGGGCCCAGTGTCAGTTCCTATCACTGAAAATAGACATGTCACTTCACGTGCTCCTTTATGAACTCCCTGGATTTACTCACGGAGCCAGGGGTCCGGGAGTCTCTATTAAACTCCTGTGCGCAATACAGTCTGGGTCCCTCTCCCGTGCCCCACCTACCCTGCTGCACCCACCCTGGCTCCTCCCATCCTCTCCCTCACTTCAAATGAATCCCCGTGCTCCCGCCCTGGCAGGAACTCTCTTCCCGAGGTCTCTGGGTGGACAAATTTCTCTCTGTTTGAGCTTTGTTCAAATGTCACTTCTTCAGAGGCCTGCTCTAATGGACCACCTTATTTGAAATCATCTCCCATCTACCAGATACCTTGATACCCCTGATCCTGCTCCATTAACTGCTTAGCACCCATCTGCCCCACCACAGCCTCCGCATCCTGAGGGCAGGGTCTGTTTCATCGACCGCAGAGCCTCCAGCATGGCGAACAAGACCTGCGTACAGTAGGTACACAATGAATAAGTGTTGAAAAGTGATGTATTTGTTAGCTACTGGTGTTCCATAAAGAGGGTAATTGATTCTATAAGCCTAAAACTGTTTGAAAAACAATAATCTTGGGCTGGAGAGATGGCTTAGCAGTTAAGGCGTTTGCCCGTGAAGCCAAAGGACCCAGGTTCAATTCCTCAGGACCATGTAAGCCAGATGCACAAGGGGGCACATGCATCTGGAGTTCGTTTGCAGTGGCTAGAGGCCCTGGCATGCCCATTTTCTCTCTCTCTCTCCCTACCTATTTCTCTCTCTCTCTTAAATCAATAAAGAAAAAGATATCTGAAGCAAATAAGGTTCAAAGACTCTGAGTGTCTTTTACAAAGTCACACAGCAACTGTATAGCTTGGCAGAGATAAATCCAGGGAATCACATGAGTGAGCATGTGTATGAGTGAGAGGTCAGCAAGAGGTCAGCAAGATCAGGCTGGAGAAATGGCTTAGTGGTTAAGGCACTTGCCTGTGAAACCTAAGGACCCAGGTTCAATTCCCCACAACCCACTTAAGTCAGATGCACAAGGTAGCACATGTGTCCGGAGTTTGTTTGCAGTGGCTGGAGGCCCTGGCCTGGTGCGCCTATTCTCTATCTGCCTTTCTTTCTGTCCCTAAAATAAAATAAAATAGGTCAGCAAGATCACAGGCCCTGGGGGAGGAGAGAACCATCCCATGAACCATTACAACTGGGTAGACATTTCCCCCAGAGATGGTCACACAAAGTGGTGACCACCTGGGTCTGACCAGGTCTCTGGGAGGCAGAGGTGACAGATGGCCTTGGTGGCTACAGGCCCTTCCCTTGGGCCTGGCTTCCTCCCCTGCAGAATGGCACACAGCTCAGCTAAAGGTGGAAGTCTCCTCGGCCACCTGCCAGGGTGACCCGAGGCAGCTCCTAGCAGGGATACTGTGCCTCAAACGATACTTCCTCCCTGGGCAGCAGCGTACTGACACTCTCGAGGGAGCATCAGAGCAGGAGCCTTGGGGCAGAACCCAGAGATGGTTCCGGGGGGATGCTCCTTGCTGGGGTGCAAGGACAGGGACAAGGACAAAGGCCTGTGTAGGTCTCCTTTCCATCCATTTAGAAATCCCAGCCTGGCCCAGAAGCCAAAGGACACTAGGGCAGATGGGAAAATAGGATAGGACATTGTCTTTGGCCCAGCTCTATGCCAGAGCTCAAGGGCTTCCCCAGGGCACAGGCCCAGCGTGAACTCACGCACGCACGCACATCCACACATGCTGCTCATGCGCACTCACATGGGCATACCCTGAGGACGCACATTCACATTGCCACATATGCACAGAGGTACCCTTAACTTGTGTGCACACACAGACACACACATACACATGCTCACTCATTACTGCACCCACACACCCAGAAAAAAACGGGTGCACCCCAGGCTGCTCACTTTGCAGAGGTTCCTCCTGGCTCTGGCAGGACCTGAAGCCCCTCCCACTGCCTAAGAGGGAGGGAAGGGAGGCCCAGGAAGGGGCAATGATGATAGCTCTAAGGTCACATGGCGGCAGTGATGTAGCCAAGCCAGGAAGAGAGCCGGGTCCCCGTGACCAGCCCAGGGCTCTGTCTACACTGTGCTGTCTTCACGCAATTGGCTTTTGGCTAATGGAGCAAATGACTGTGAGAGTGTTAGAAACTCAGGGGTGATGGGCTAGAGAGAGGGCTTAGTAGTTAGGGCACTTGCCTGCAAAGCCAAGGACATAGGTTCGATCCCCCAGTACCCTCGTAAAGCCAGGTGCACAAGGTAATGCATACGTCTGGAGTTCGTTTGCAGTGGCTAGAGGCCCTGATGTTCCCATTTTCTCTCTCTCTATCTGCCTCTTCCACTCTCTGTCAAGTAAATAAATAAATAAATTTTGAAAAAAAAAGTTTAGGGGTGAGTTAGTTACCTCTCTTCAGAGTCCGCCAAATGGAAGGGGCTGTTCGTGTTAGCTATGAGGCAAAACTCTAGGACGTGGAGCAGGGGTGCAGGACAGGAGAGTAACCCCAAATCTCTCTGTCTTTTTAAACCTAGTCTAATTTAAGAAACATGGTACATTACTCCTACTGTGTGTCAGAACCATCCCACAGGGCTAAGTGTCGGACTCTTCCCCACAGTCCTCAGAGGAAACACAGCAGGGCTACCAACAGCAGGATGCTTCCAGAAGTTACCTAGCTTCTAAAGCCATCTGCTGGGTTGGGACAGAGCGCAGAGTTCTACCCCTGACAACAGGGCTGCCCCTAATGGTGCTGAACTATGGATGGAGGGGTCAGTTACCTAGTCCAGGACCTGCCCCCTTGTGGGATGGATGTGGGGACAAGAATTCTCAAGGAGAATGGCCTATGCCTCTGTCAGGGATGGTTTCCTGTCCCTGGACTGGAGCCAAGAGGTAGAAAGGATGCTATATGGGTGGAGTCTCTTGCCAGGGATTTTGGACAAGATCATCAATGTTTGGGTGAGGGAAACTGGATTGTGTGATCTCTAGGCATCTTTCTGCTTAGAAATACTAGGCTGGAGGCTGTCAGAATGGCTCAGTGGGAAAGGTGCAAGCATGAAGACCTGAGTTCAGTTCCCCCACTCCCCCAAAGGGCCAGGTGTGGTGGCACTTATTTGTAATCCCAGTGTTGGGGAGGCCAAAACAGGCAGATCCCTGAGACTTGCTGGCCTGCCAGTCTAGCCTACTTGGCAAGTTCTAGGCCGATGAGAGACCTTGTCTCAAAAGAGGTGGATGGTATCTGAGGAACAAACAACACCCGAGGTTGTCCTCTGTCTTCCACGGGCACACACAAACACCTGCACACACAGAAACACGCACAAGAACGCGCGCGCACACGCACGCGTGCGCACACACACACAGTAAGAAATCTGTGTTGCAAAGCGAGTTTCAGATCAGCCGGAGCTACAGCATGGCTGGGCATGGTGGCTCAGGCTTATAATCTCAGTACTCGGGAAGCTGAGGTTAGAGGACTGTTGTGAGTTCGTGGCCAATCTGGGTTACAAAGCGAGTTTCAGATCAGCCTGTGCTAGAATAAGACCCAGCCTTAAAAAAAATAAAGACCTGGGCATGGCCACACATGCCTGTAACTCCAGGTCTGTGGGCGGCAGAGACAAGAGAATCACTGGGGCTTTCTGGTCAGCTGGTCTTAACAAAAACAAGAGCACCAGGCTCCGTGAGAGACTCCATCTCAAATAAAAACTGGGTTGAGTGATGGAGCAGGACACCCAGTGTTGCTCTCTGGACTCTGCACCTGTGTCGTGTCGTGTCGTGTGCACATCTGTGAATGCACCATACGTACACCTACACACACCACCACCACCAACAACAATAGCACATATTGCTACTACATACACAAACACATATACATGAAAAAAAAAGGAGACCATTGCAAACGAAGCCCAGAAAGTGCCCACATTTACACGGCTGGGAACCCTAGCCCAGTGTTTCAGCCTGGGACTGACCTACCCTCTTTCCCCAAGCATGTACCCCCTGGGTCATATGCACCCCTCCCCCGCTCAAGTGCCCCCCCAAGAATGGGTTGCAAGCAACAGTGTCCCCTCCTATGTGTGGCCTCTGACCTCCCTCCCTGCATGCCCCGCCCACTCGGACAGAGTGTCCCCTGTGTCCGCCCGCCTTCCCCCCTCTCTGACCCTGGCACCTGCAGGTGCGGCTGGTGATCGCCGAGAAGGGCCTGGCGTGTGAGGAGCGGGACGTGAGCCTGCCACAGAGCGAGCACAAGGAGCCCTGGTTCATGCGGCTCAACCTGGGGGAGGAGGTGCCAGTTATCATCCACCGCGACAACATCATCAGTGACTATGACCAAATCATCGACTACGTGGAGCGTACCTTCACCGGAGGTAGGGCGCCACGTCCACCAGCCCCGGCAGGGCCCGTGAGCCGTGAGGGGGGGGTCCCATGCTCAGAAAGCATCCCTGAACCTTGGCAAGCTTGGAGAAAACCACTGGACCCTGAGTGCAGTGTCCCCTGAAGGCTACATACAGGTGGGGCGCAGACGTCCCCAGGACCCACACACCTCCTCTACTACTCCAGGGAAGGGAATGGCCCGGATCTTCTGGAAGGAACTGAGCTGCAGTCCCTTCCCCAGGAACTCCACAGACAGAGGCCCAGCCCTGCCCTCAGAGGTTCCTCAGTTCCCATAGACCGGGTCAAGACTTTCCAGGGACCACAATCCTACAAAAGTAGTTGGGTGTGGACTCCCAAGAGCCCCATGGATATAGTACCAAGTGTACCAAGTACCCCAGAACCCCACAGACACATACAGGGCTGTGATACTCCAGAACCTCCCAGGACCCCGTGTCTTCTCCCTCCCTTGGGCGTCTGTAGGCTCAGGAGCTTTCTTTCTTTCTTTTTTTTTTTTTTTTTCGAGGTAGGGTCTCACTGTAGCCCAGGCTGACCTGGAATTCACTATGGAGTCTCAGGGTGGTCTCGAACTCACAGCGATCCTCCTACCTCTGCCTCCCGAGTGCTGGGAGTAAAGGCGTGCGCCACCACGCCCGGCGGCTCAGGAGCTTTCTGCCATGTATGGCAGACCCCAGGCAGCCAGAGTGGCTTAGACTGCTCTTAAGAACGTGAACTTGCTGGTGTGCTGATGCATGTCTGCGTTTACCATACTTGGGAAGCTGAGGCAAGAAGATCTTCAAGTTTTAGACCAGTCTGGGTTGTATAGAGAGACCTTAGCTCTAGAATAATAAACATGAATATGAATTATTTGTCAATGACTAAAAAAAAAATCAAGGAAGCTTAAGTTCCAAGCATCATAGTTTTCAGTTTCTGGAAATGAGGCGACATTGGGCTCAGGCCTTACCTGGCTCAGAGAAGCAAAGGCCACGAGGAGATTCATCATATAGTAGCTGAGTCCTGGGAAGGGTGGGCTGGGACTTCCGGGTGTGACAGTGGGCTTCTGGGTTGCTAGCACTGGGTGGCTGGGTTAGGGCGGGTCACAGACCCCAGCCCAGCCCTTGCTGGTACCCCCAGAGCACGTGGTGGCCCTGATGCCCGAGGCGGGCAGCCCACAACATGCCCGGGTGCTGCAGTATCGGGAGCTGCTGGACGCGCTGCCCATGGACGCCTACACACATGGCTGTATCCTGCACCCTGAGCTCACCACAGACTCCATGATCCCCAAGTATGCCACGGCCGAGATCCGCAGTGAGTGCCCCCCCTCTCTGTGCGCAGAAGGGCCTCCCTCCCGCACCTGCGCTCCCATACTATGTCTCTCTCCTCATCCTTCTCCCTTCCTTTCCTCTCACCCTCTCTCCCTGACCCCCTGCTCCTATCTGGCCTCCCCATTCAGAGGCTGCTGAATGGTCTTAGGCTCTTGTCCCAGGTCTGTGGGACCTCTCTGGAAGTCTCAGCTGGTGACACTTGGGGGTCAGGGACTGGGAAAAGGCCCTGTAGTTTGTAGCCAAGAACACTGAGTGACCTCAGGGTTGAGGTGACCACAGAAGGCTGCCCAGGCATGGAAAGACCCCTAGTGGGTCTCTGGTTTCTGACTCAAGGTCATTGGTGTATGCTCCAGCAGCCTGTGCCCACAGCCAGTGGATGGAATTCGGATCCAGGCAGATGGGCCATCAATAGCTATTCATGGAGATTTGGGCCCAGGTTCTATACAGGTCTTGCAGGTCCTGTGGGCAGAACGTGGGTGACCTTTCCTAGTCGGTTCTACGTGCTCAGTGATGTGCAAAGGTGGGGAGGGAGCAGGTCTTAGAACTCAGCTGTGAGCCTGAAAATCCCCGTGAGCAAGACTTGGGATTTATCTCTGCATTGTTGCTCCTATTCAGTTAGCACCATCAGGGAGTCACTGGGCGAGGCTTGAAACAGATAAGGACAGTCACAGCTCGTGCCATCGCAGGGTCACAGTTCCATGAGAACAAAGACAAAGATAGGTCATTTCAGTTGAAGACTAAGTAAATTTGGACGGCCTCTCAGGGGACACTCTATATCAAACATCAAAAAGCCCATGCCTTGGAGATGCACTATGGCTACATTTGAATGTGTGCACCAAGAAATGTGTACAAAGGTAAACCCCACAGATTATCATGCTAAGAAATACCACTGGAAATAACCTGGCTATCCATGGGTTGGGCCTGGGTAAATTTATTATGACACTTGCATATAATGGAATACTTTGAAAATAATAGCACTGGTGCTTTGGGGGGTGGCTGGAGAGATGGGATTAGCAGTTAAGGTACTTGCCTGCAAAGCCTAAAGATTTCCCCAGAACCCACATAAGCCAGATGCACATGGTGGCACATGCATCTGGAGTTCGTTTGCAGGGGCTAAATGCCCTGGCACGCCCATTCTCTCTCTCTCTCTCTCCCTCTCTGTCTCTTTCTCTCTAGAAAATAAATTAAAATAAAATATTTTAGAGCCAGGTGTGATGGCACATGCCTTTAATCCCAGCACTTGGGTGGCAGAGGTATGAGGATCACCATGAGTTCGAAGCCACTCTGAGACTACATAGTGAATTCCAGGTCAGCCTGGGCCAGAGTGAGACCCTACCTCAAAAAACCAAAACAAAAAAAAATAATAATAAATAAAATATTTTTTAAAAGAGCTGGGCGTGGTGGTGCACACCTTTAATCCCAGCACTTGGGAGACAGAGGTAGGAGGATCGCCATGAGTTCAAGACCACCCTGAGACTACATAGGGAATTCTAGGTCAGCCTGAGCTAGAGTGAGACCCTACCTCAGAAAACCAATATGTAGCTGGGTGTGGTGGCACACGCCTTTAATCCCAGCACTCGGGAGGCAGAGGTAGGAGGATCACCATGAGTTCGAGGCCACCCTGAGACTACATAGTGAATTCCAGGTCAGCCTGAACCAAAGTGAGACCCTACCTCGAAAAACTAAAAAAAAAAAAAAAAAAAGAAAACCAATATGTGTGTGAGGGGGGCATGGTAGTGTATGCCTTTAATCTCAGCACTAGGGAGGCAGAGGTAGGAAGATTGCATGAGTTCAAGGCCACCCTGAGATTACATAGTGAATTCCAGGTCAGCCTGGGCTACAGCATGACTCTACCTCAACCCCCCCCCCAAAATGAGTTGGTTTTTTTTAATCTAGTATCAACGGCATGATTAGGGAAGCATTGAGGCTGTGGGGCTGTGGCAGATGTGGGTCCCAGGCCCTGGGGTTGTGGTGACATATGGCAGATGCAGGTCCCAGCTCTTGGGGTTGTGGTGACATCAGGAATGAGTAGGAGTGTTCAGGAAAAGAAGGGTCGGCTATGTCAGGTTGGGGTGGGACAGGGTGCAGAGTGTGGGGAGCTGAAGGAGGTTCAGTGGAGAGAGGACAAGGGGACATCAGGGTCTCACGTGGATACAGGGGCAGGTCTGGCGGAAGAGGGGTTTTATGGAGAAACAGTGATAGGCAGTGACATAAGCAGACTGCTTATGTCTCTGCAAGACCAGAGGCCCAGGTGAAAGTACCAGGCGCCACCAGGGGGCCCTGGTTGACATCCTGTGTTGAGCCATCCCAAGGGACCTGGAAGACAGGGCACCAGTGCAGGGCCCAGCCCTCTCCTCCTTGGAGGAAGCAGAGAGAATCCAGGGTTCCTACCCCGGTGGAGCAGGGGGGAGACCTCACAGGGAGCAGAGGAACAAAGCCAGCCTTCAGGGACCCCACAGACACATCCAAGGTCTTCTGCGCAGCCTAATGAGAACCACACGGGTAAGAGAGAAGATGCTGTTCTTGACCTTAACGCTCATAAAACATCAATGAGACTTAATATAGCCCTGAGCTGGAAGAGCAGAGAGGGTGTTTGCTGAGACCGTATCAGGCTGGCATGGATGGGTGGGGGGAGGGCGTGGAGACCTCAGATGCTACCCACTGGAGTCACTCATCCCCTTACTCATTCCCTTTCAAATCTTACGGAGTCCAGCTTTGTCCCAGGCCTGAGTGAGGCTTGAAGGGAGTAGAGATGAGTCTGACAGCTGTGGCTCAGCAAAAGCTCAGCTTCTGTCAGGAGAGAGAAATCACCACGCAGAAGCAGCAGTATGGGCTGTGCACTGCACAAGTGCAGGGGGTGCTTTTCACACGGGAAATATGTGAGTGGAGTTCCACAGCCGTCCTGGTTGGTGTGTTTACATCCCCTGGCAGAGGTCTGTGGAGTGTATACCTGGGACAAAGGCACTGAGGTCAGACCTCAAGGATCAGGGAGGGCTTCCTGGAGGAGAAAGCTCCAACTGGATCTGGAAGGGGGCTTTTAAGAATGGAGGATAAGCCAGGGCGTGGTGGCGCACGCCTTTAATCCCAGCACTGGGGAGGCAGAGGTAGGAGGATCGCTGTGAGTTCGAGGCCACCCTGAGACTACATAGTGAATTCCAGGTCAGCCTGAGCTAGAGTGAGACCCTACTTTTAGAAAAAAAGGAGGATATGGCTATCCCAGGATCATGTAATCCTGGGGGTCTGGAGTGATCTGGCAGATTTTAGGGCTCTAAGAATGATCAAAATATACCATTGGGAATAGGGCCACTGGGGCAGGACAATGGAAGATGGAGCAGGGAAGAGGGAAGAGATGGATCTCATGGCCCCTGAATGTGAGCTGAGACATTGGACAGCGAGGAGTCAGGTACAGCTGTAAACAGAGACAGGCTGTGGTGGGTCGGTGTGCACACAGAGAGAGAGAGAGAAACCCAGGACTGGGTTCAAGTCACCCAAGTGAGTGAGGCAGGTTGGTGGCGTGCCTGTAATCCCAGCACTCAGGAGGCAGAGGCAGGAGGATTGCCACAAGTTTGAGGCCAATCTGGTCTACATAGGGAGATTTAGATCAGCCAGGGTTAGATAATGAGACCTTGTCTCAAAAAAAAAAAAAAAGAAAAGAAAAAGCACTGGCTGGGTGAAGCACTTGTCATGCAAGGATGAACCCGAGTTCAGATCCCACACCACATGAGAGCTGAGCGTGATGACAGAGACAGGAGGGTCCCCGGGGCAAGCTGGCCAGCTAGTCTTGCTGAATCAGTGAGCTCCAGGTTCAATGTGAGAACCTGTCTCGAAAATTAAGGTGGTGAGCTAGGGAGATGGCTCAGTGGTTAAAGGCGCCTGCTGCCCAGGGTTTGACTCCCCAGTACTCGCATAAAGCTGGATGGAAAATGGCTCACGAATCTGGCATTTGTTTGCAAGAGACCTGGGTAGGTACACACACACACACACACACACACACACACACAAATGAATAATAAAAATTAAGCTGGAGAGTGATTAAGGAAGATACCTGAAGTAAACCTTAAGCATGCACACACACACAAAATAATAATAATAAAAATTGAGGTGGAGGGTTGGAAGATGGTTAGTAGTTAGGGTGCTTGCCTGCGAAGCCTAAGACCCGGGTTCTCCAGGTTCCACGTAAGCCAGATGCACAAGGCGGCACATGCGTCTGGAGTTCGTTTGCAGTGGCTGGAGGCCCTGATGCACCCATTCTCTCTCTGTATCTAATAAATAAATAAAATCTAAAAAAAAAAAAAAATGGGTGAGAGTAATTAAGAAAAACACCTAAAGTAGACCTTGGACCTACACACACACACACACACACACACACACACACACGTATGTCCTCACACATACAAACATGCATAAACACATGTACACATACACATGCAAAAAACCCACTAGCCATGTGAGAGAGATGACCAGGGCCTGCACTGAGTGGTGGAGGACTGGATGGGAGCACGTTAAACACAAGGAAGTCTGGGGAACAGGAGAGGCAGAGCGCACCGGGCCAGGCCTGATTTGAGGTGTGGGAGAGCGCGGGCCTGCTCCCAGGCTGGTGTGGCTTCTTTAGGGGAGGAGGCAGGGAAGGTGACGGGATCTAGGTCTAGGTTTATCCTGTTTGTGGTATTCCCGTACTCCTCCTCAACGATAGGGCCTCCTCCTCCACAAAGGTTCTGGACCCTTTGGGGTCCAGCTAGGTGGCCCTTCAAGCACCCTAGCATTCTGTCCATCCGCCATTACAGATCAAACCTGCCGTGCCATGGAGACATCTCTGTGGGTCTGTGTCTGCCATCAGCCTGAGCCAGGGGCAGGTGGTGTCTCATTCACCCAGTGTGGCAGCGTGTGGTGTTCACTAAGCACTGGGTGCTGCCGGGGTCTCTTTCCTGACTCCTGACGCGGTGGAGGAGTGGGAGGCTCTGGGGATGAGGGAGACGGGACCTTTTCTATTCTGTCCCCAGGACATTTAGCCAACGCCACCACGGACCTCATGAAGCTGGACCACGAAGAAGAGCCTCAGCTCTCCGAGCCCTACCTTTCAAAGCAGAAGAAGCTCATGGTGAGCGCCTCGGCCTCTGGCTCCCTTCTCTTCCACCTTCCCAGCCGCAGATGGCTTGACCTAGAAAACGCAATCCTGTCCCCTCTGCCATTTGACTGGCTGCTTGGTCTAGGGCAAGCCCACGGTCAACCCAGGGCCTTGAGTTCCTTGTTTCTTAATTTTTGTCCCTAAAAACAGAGCACTGAATACTTGTTCTTGCATAAGGCAGCGTGGAGGGAGTACTCTAAGGAGATCCACTAAGGATGGGAGAGATGGGGAAGGGGAGTTGGCTGAGCAGAGCCTCATGTGAGCCTGTGGGAAGCTCTAGAAATGTCAAAGGCACCACCCTTCCCCACCCCTGTATCAGTCTGCCATGGGCCACGGGCTGTGTGCTGGGGTGGGGTCATCTTCCACACGTTTCTGGACAAGGCAGCACCTCGTTGGCTGAGAGCAGGTCTCTGGGGAAAAGATACTTGTCACCCACTAGCAAATAACTCCCCCGCCCCCACCCAGAAAGCATGCCAGCCCCCCCCGGGTCAGGGGTATAGGTAGGATGGCCAAGCTCACTGGACTGGTGTAGCCCAGATTAAAATGCTGGATTCTGTTGAGGAATGTCTGGAAGCTGGTTGTGCAGAAGGTGGTTTAGTCAGAGCTCCTTAGCACTTGATATCCAGGCTCCCATGAGGCCAGGTGGTGTTTGGGTACCTGCCCTGTCCCCACTGAGCCCAGGGAACCTGCGTGTCCTGCCCACAGGCCAAGATCCTGGAGCACGATGATGTGGGCTACCTGAAGAAAATCCTCGGGGAGCTGGCCATGGTTCTGGACCAGATCGAGGCCGAGCTGGAGAAGAGGAAGCTTGAGAACGAAGGTGGGTGCCAAACAGGGGGTGAAGGACCCAGTTCACTCGCCTGCCCTACCCTGCCTTGCCCATTCCCAACCTCTTTCCTCCCAAAGATCCCAGAGGCCCCCTCAGTTGGTTAGTACCAGAGGCTGGGAGTCAGATAGAAGACCTAGGTTTGAGTCCTCCCTGGGCCTCCACCTCCCGTATGAAGACTGGGTGTAACGACTGTGGATGGGAGACATGCAGAGTGTGCCCACGCCGGGCACCACACAGCATGCACTTAACCCCAGTGGGTTGAGAAGACAGTGTGTAGTGTGGAGAGGTGCTCTACCCGGACACCATCTCACCCCGCCTCACACAGGAATGTCTTGAGACTCTTGCTGCTGTAGCCAGAAATCCAAGTTCACTCTCCGACCTTGACTTCCTGCTCTCGAGCAGATCTGTGAGCCAGACACTGGCTGTGTTCCCACCCTTCCGCCCTAGCTGTGTTCTTGCCCCTGCAGCCCCTAGCCTGGCATCCCCTCCGTGTCACTCTGAGCTGTAAGCCTGGACACCGTCTCTGCCATGGCCTCTTGCAGTTTAGCCCCGGACCATCCCATGTCAGTGTTTAGAGACCTGATGGTCTCATCTCCTCAACAGTGCAAGTGAGCAATGCCATATGCAGCGTGCTGTGCCACGCTCATGGCTTCCACACGCATGTGCCGGTGAGCTGTATCAGGAAAGAGGTTTGAGAGTAAGTTATGGTTTTGCTGTCCTGACTGTATGAGCACAGCAACCTGTTTCCTCATCTGTAAGACGGGATGATGATAATACCACTTAGAACCTTAACCTCAGGGCCGGAGAGATGGCTTAGTGGCTAAGGCGCTTGCCAGCAAAGCCAAAGGACCCAGGTTTGAGTCCCCAGGACCCATGTAAGCCAGAGGGTGCATGCATCTGGAGTTTGTTTGCAGTGGCTAAATATTAGAAAAAAAAAAAAAAAAACTCAGCCAGGTGTGGAGGAGCATGCCTGTAATCCAAGCAAATAGACAGCCAAGGCAGGAGAAATATGGGTTTGAGGCTAGCCTGGGCTACATAGAGAGACCCTATCTCAAAACACAAAGACAGGGACTGGAAAGATGGCTCAGTGGGTAAAGTGCTTGCTCAAATAAATGAAAAAGGGCCTAAGTCTGCGTCTCCAGCACACATATAGAAACAGGGTGTGGTGGCACGTGCTGTAATCCCAATACTGGGGAGGGAGAGACTGGAGAATCCCTATGGCTTGCTGGCTACCTGATGTAGCTGAACTGATGAGCTGTAGGCTCAGAATAAGACCAAGTTTCCAAAGTAAATATATGAGCCGGGCGTGGTGGCGCACACCTTTAATCCCAGCACTCGGGAGACAGAGATAGGAAGATCACTGTGAGTTCGAGGCCAGCCTGAGACTACACAGTGAATTCCAGGTCAAGTGAATTCCAGGGCAGCTTGGGCTAGAGTGAGACCCTACCTCAAAAAAACCAAAATAAATAAACACAATGGACAGAAATAAAGGAAAGCGCCCAACTCCAACCTCTGGCCTCCACAAAGACGCACACACACTAACACATATATGAATATGCATTCACACTTGCATACACAACACTCACACACACACACACAATTTGACAAAAGGAAACAAAAAAAACTGAGACCAGGGAAATGACTCGGCAGTGAAAAGAATTTGCTTATAAGACCTGCTGGCCTGGGTTCCATTCCCTAGAACTCAGGTAAGGCTGGATGCAAAAAGGGGCCTGTGCTTCGGGTGTGCACATGCAAACACACTCACATAAACAAACACACAAACAAACAAACATTTATAAAAAAAAATATCAAGCCAGGCATGGTGATGCACACCTTTAATCCCAGCACTTGGGAGGCAGAGGTAGGAGGATTGCTGTGAGTTCGAGGCCAGCCTGAGACTACAGAGTGAATTCCAAGTCAGCCTAGGCTTAGAGTGAGACCCTGACTCAAAAAAAAAAAAAAAAATCAGCCAGACATAGTGGTGCATACCTTTAATCTCAGCACTCAGGAGACTGAGGTAAGAGGATCACTGTGAGTTTGAGGCCAGCCTGAGACTAATTCTTCCAAGTTAGTCTGGGCTAGAGCAAGACCTTGAAAAACGAAACAAACAAAAAAAAATCTTTAACCTCATCTTGTTGGACTCTTGTGAAAATTAAAAGCACTCACTCAGAACAGTGCCTGGCACATACTAGCTTAATGCACACGATGGTCCAAGGCAGGTGCCTTGTGTGGGTGAGAAAACTGTCCCCTAGAGATGAAGCAACTTTCTTAAGGTCACACGGCTCCTCCGTGGTGTTTGAGTAAGAACAGGCTTATCCCCTCTGTGCCTCTGTTTCCTCATCTGTGGAATGGGGGTATAATAGCACCTCCTCAACAGGAGTGCTGTGAGGATGATGGGAATTCTAGCACATTCCTTAGGGCATCTTCTTTTCTGGGGATGCCCCTTTTCACATCCTGGTCTTCTTTCTGCTTGTGGCTCACTATGTAAACCATGGAGGGCTGCAGAGGCTCAGGCTTGGCCCAAGACACAGGCCCAAGCGTGTGTATGCTCACTCCGCACTGACACATGCATCCCTCCATCCTACCTCCCTCTGCTGCCCCTTGCCCCGTCACGCTGCCCTCCCTGGACCTATCACTGGTAGCTGAGCCCACTGCCCCCCCCGCTCCGTTGGCTGCATCGTACTCACCTGGCTGAGCCTCAGACCTGGGTGGACCCGACTCTCTAGCTGCCCAGTGCCTATACCTGTGGCTCTACCCTGGTTTTATCTGTGTCTGTAGAGGGTCGACACACAGGTGGGACTCCCCCCTACTAGTCTGAAGCGTCCTTAGCCTGTGGGCTTCCTGAGCTCCATTCTCCAGCTCGTACCATGTCCTTGGCCCTTCATCCCCCCACTTGCAATAGGTTTCTTTCAAAGCATGCGGTGGGTCCTTTCTGGCTCTGGCCACAGCGCATCAGGTCTCATTGGCTACAACCCGGGTCTTTGTCACGTCGTAGCTTGACATCTCTGAAGCTGAGGTGTTTACCACCAACAGTACAAATTGTTCTCACTTGGGGGTGGTGGCTTGCCTGATGGTAACTTGGATTTGATGAGCACAGTGACACACACTCCCTTGCTACCAACAGTGCATGTCCTTAAACCAGCTAAGACCAGTCCTTCCCCTCCTTCTCGTGCTAGAGCACATCCTTGCGTATTGGCTCAAGGGCGCAGCCTCAGTAGCCATTCTCTCCACTCTTCCCTGGCACATCCTCTCCCACGCTGCCGGATCGCTTCCACGAGGCTCTTTCATTCCTCCCAGCTTATAAAACGCTCCTGACCTGTTGGCTTATCCATCCCATGTTGGTGAACACCACCTTTGTTCACACTGACTCCAGTGCCTCTTCTTCCTTCTCTCAAACGCCTTCCAAGTGGGTCTTCATGGTCAGCATCGTACTCCAGCTGTTCTTGTCAAGGTCACTCAGGGCAGTCTCCAAGGCTCAGACCATCTTGGACTTCGTGGTACTTGAGCCCAGCTGCCCGTTTGCCCCTGTCTGGTACACTTCCCGAACCCCACTCCCTCAACTACCCCCCCCAGCCCCCAAGCTCCTCCTTCTCCTAGCCTGTGCTAGTTGCTCCTCGCTGCTCAGTTTCCAAACCTTGGAGGGCCCGAGTTTAGTCTCTGGTCCTGTTTTCGGAGCTCTTTATCCTTACTCTGGGGGCCTGGAGAAATGGCTCAGCAGTTAAAGGTGCTTGTTTACTACCCTCCTCACTCCCTTGCTTCCTGAACTAGGGACTTCTATCTCTATGTGCAGACCTGCTCCCCTCAGGTGTCCACCGGGCATCTTGAAGTTTACATATTTAAGAACAAACTAACGAACTGGAGAGACGGCTTAGCGGTTAAGCGCTTGCCTGTGAAGCCTAAGAACACTGGTTCGAGGCTCGATTCCCCAGGACCCACGTTAGCCAAATGCACAAGGGGGCGCACAGCGTCTGGAGTTCGTTTGCAGTGGCTGGAGGCCCTGGCGCACCCATTCTCTCTCTCTCTCTCTCTCTCTGCCTCTTTCTCTCTCTGTCTGTCGCTCTCAAATAAATAAATAAATAATGAACAAAAAAAATTAAAAAAAAAGAACAAACTACTGATTGAAGCCTGCGTTGCACAGTACGCCCCCTTCCATGACCGTGAGCCTCTTGAGAGAAGACATCCGCCCTGCCATGATTTCATGCCCCAACACGTGCCACCCATGCGCATTCGTGGACTGATGAAGAAATGGACAAGATACACAGTGTTTTGATGGTGGAGGTCACTGAGTTCGTGCGTTCCTGAGCTGAAAGGAACGGTCTGTCCGAAAGGGAAGCGGCAAGCTTCCCGAGAAACCAGAGCTTACCAGAATGGAGGGTGGGGTGTGTTCCAGGCATTAGATGCAGCAGGATCAAAGGCTGAAATGGGCAGATGGAGGGGTCAGATGTCAAGATCAGGAGTAGACTGAAGCTACACTGATGCTGAAAGAGCTTCGACCCAGGCAAGGAATCTGGATATCCACACGACATTAGCGGGGAGAACTGAGACGTTTATGGGTGGGCAGAGACGATGTAGAAAACTGAAGGAGCGCTAGAATTATCGCTCTAAACATGTAGGGCAAGCAGAGGCAGGAGGATTGCCGCAAGTTCAGGGGAAGTGGGGCCTACATAGCAAGCTCCACACCAGCCAGGGCCATATTAGACTCAAAATATGAATAAACAAGTGGGTGAAACATATGACTATTCTCACTTCTTTTGAGTATAGCAAAGTAAGGGTATTAGTAAGGTGCCAGTCCTTAACTCTTGTATATTGTGTGTCAATATCAGCCTCCCCCAACCCCACTTTTTCTTGTCTTTTTTTTTTGAGGTAGGGTCTCACTGTAGTCCAGGCTGTCCTGGAACTCACTGTGTAGTCTCAGGGTGGCCTCAAACTCATGGCGATCCTCCTACCTCTGCCTCCCGAGTGCTGGGATTAAAGGCATGCATGCACCACCATACCTGGCTCCACCCCACTTTTTTTGAGGCAGGGTCTCACTGTAGCCCAGACTGCCCCTGAACTCATCTAGATCATCCCACCTCCAGCCTCTCAAGTGTGGGGATGTAAGACATGAGGCATCGTGCCCAGCTAGCTCCTTTCTTCAAACCAAACCTGAGCAAGCCTTGGTTTGGATCTCGGTGGACAGTCATAAGTTATTGGCAGTGTTTGTTTGTTTTGTATGTTGAGTTCACAGAAAATGATTCTGTTCATTAGTCGTCAGTATGGGTTTGTGGAGCGCCGACTGAGGGCTAGGCACTGTTGCAGGCACAGAGGATACAGTAGAAACAAGACAACCCAAGCCATGCCCTCACGGAGTGTCTATGGTCGTAGGATAAACAAACAAAACTAGTGTGTAAGATACATGCAACAATAATAAGTTCTATGGGGAACTACAGGAGGGATGGGATAGTGATGGCTGTGGTGTTGTTAAGATATATATATATAATTTTTGTGTTTTTCAAGGTAGGGCTTTGAAAACTGTAGGCCAAGCTGACCTGGCACTCGCTATGTGGTCCCAGGCTATCCCTGAACTCACAGTGATCCTCCTACCTCTGCCTCCTGATTGCTAGGATTAAAGGCATGTGCCACTATGTCCAGCTGTCATTTTAATTCTTTATTTTTTTTTTGTTTATTTATTTGAGAACAACAGAGAGAGAGAAAGAATGGGCACACCAGGGCCTCCAGCCACTGAAAATGAACTCCAGGTGCATGTGCCACCTTATGTATCTGGCTTACGTGGGTACTGGGGAGTCGAGCCTCAAACCGGGATCCTTAGGCTTCACAGGCAAGTGCTTAACTGCTAAGCCATCTCTCCAGCCCAGTAGTTTGTTCTTAAACATGTAACCTTCAAGATGCTCAGTGGACACCTGAGGGGAGCTGGTCTGCACATAGAGATACAAGTCGATTCCAAGTTCAATTCCCCAGGACCCATGTAAGCCAGATGCACAGGGGCACATGTGTCTGGAGTTCATTTGCAATGGCTAGAGGCCCTGGTGTGCCCATTCTCTCTCTGACTATCAGTCTTCTCTCTCTCTCTCTCTCTGCTTGCAAATAAATAAAATTAAAAAAGAAAGAATGAAGGGTGCTGGGCGTGGAGGAACATGCCTTTAATTCTGGCACTCGGGAGGCAGAGATATGAGGATTGCCGTGGGTTCGAGGCTACCCTGAGTCTATATAGTGAATTCCATGTCAGCCTGGGCTAGAGCTAAACCCTACCTCAAAAACAAACAAACAAACAAAAATTAAAATAAAATAAAAAGAATGAATGAATGGCCTCTGGAGACCCTGGCAGACCGAGCCAGGGCTTCCGGGAGCGCAGTGAGTGCCCGGGTCTCCTCTCCCTCTCCAGGGCAGAAGTGTGAGCTGTGGCTTTGTGGCTGTGCCTTCACGCTGGCGGATGTCCTCCTGGGAGCCACCCTGCACCGCCTCAAGTTCCTGGGACTGTCCAAGAAATACTGGGAAGATGGCAGCCGGCCCAACCTGCAGTCCTTCTTTGAGAGGGTCCAGAGACGCTTTGCCTTCCGGAAAGTGCTTGGCGACATCCACACCACCCTGCTGTCGGCCGTCATCCCCAACGCATTCCGGCTGGTCAAGCGGAAACCGCCGTCGTTCTTCGGGGCATCCTTCCTCATGGGCTCCCTGGGCGGGATGGGTTACTTTGCCTACTGGTACCTCAAGAAAAAATACATCTAGAGACAGGCCAGGGCCTGGTGTCTGACTGTCGGTGTCTCTGTGCTGTGCTTCCCAACGCCCGCTCAGTAACTCACTGTCCCATGAGCACTGGACGGTACTCCCCGCCCCTCGTTCTGAGCAATCGTGTCGTCGGTGTGACAACATTCCATAGTTTAGAAGTAGATGTCGCCAAAGCCGTGACTGGAAGCCACGGCTCTACTAGAGGAGAGAAAGAGAGGGATTGAATGAGAGAGAGAAAAGAGAGAGAAAGAGAGAAAGAAATAAACACGAATGCCTTTTCTTCTGATTCAAGGTCTCAAGGGACTGGTTAGGATCTGAGGTGAGTCCCAGGACAGTCCACCCAGCAGGGCCCAGGTTCTGGGAGGTGCTAAGAGCTCAGAGGACCTGACCCCTGGCCTCCCTTCCCTCTTGCCAGGGACCTCTTCCATAGGACAAAGCCAAGTCTGAGATGCGACTCATCTAACCAGTACCTCCAGTCGGGGCTGGAGAACCAGAGCCCGTTCCTCCATCCCGGGAGGCCCCTGAAGAACGAAGGGGCCTCATTCTTCTCCTGGACATGGACGAACTGAAGCAGCACTGGCTGGAACCAAGAAGTTGCACCCCAAAACCTGGCTATGGCTGGGATCAATACCAGAAGCACTCCCATCTCCCCCCTCCTGACTGGCCAGCAGGTGGGGTCGGGCTTAGATAGCACTGTCCCTTGAAGGCAGCAGCTATGAGCCACTCCGCCTTGCGTTCAGCTTCCTGTGAGGCGGGACTTCCAGCAAAAGCCATGTTGACCTTCCCCCCAAAGGTCAGTCTCAGCTCAACACCAGGGGTGCCCTCCCTCCCCGGCTCCTTTAACACCCACTTTCCCATTGTTCCAGAGGCCCCCCTGCGCTGTCGGCACGGGGTCTCTGCTCCACGCTGCCCCCGGTCGGGTCTCACTTTCCTGTGCCTTTTGCATGTTGGGAAAGGGTCTGAGTGTCACTGCTGCCCATGCTTAGAAACCACCGAACGTCCCCAATAAAGCATCCAGGAGGGGCAGCTGCTTTTCCTTTTGCAACGGCGTGGTCCACCCAACTCTCAGTTCCAAAGTTGGGGCAGAAAGACGAGATGCAGGGTTTCAAATGCTGTGCTGTGCCCGCCGTCATCCCATATCTTGGGGGGGGGCCGAGACAGGAGGATCTTGAACTTAAAAGTCTAGGCTAGGCATGGCGGTGCACGCCTTTAATCCCAGCCCTCGGGAGGCAGAGGTAGGAGGATCACCATGAGTTCGAGGCCACCCTGAGACTACACAGTGAATTCCAGGTCATCCTGAGCTAGAGTGAGACCCTATCTCGAAAAACGAAAAGAAAAAAAGGTCTGTCTGGCCTATGTGGTGGAACTGTCTCACAAACAAGAACTCATGCCTTTCTTTAATCCCAGCACTTGGGAGGATGAGGTAGAGAATCCCAGTGAGTTCAAAGCCAGCATGAGCTACAGACTGAGCCCAGGTCAACCTGGACCTGAATTTAGACAGACCCTAAAATCTCCCCTCACCAAATGAGAATACATACACATTCTAGAATCAACCAAATGCTGTATTAAAAAAAAAAAAAAAAAGGAGGAGGAGGAGGAGACATGGTGGCTCATACCTTTCATTCTAGTACTTGAGAGGCTGAGATAGGATCACTGTGAGTTTAAGTGCCAGCCTGGGCTACAGTGTGAGTTCCAGGTTGGCCTAGGCTAGAGTGAGACGCCTGCCTCAACAACAACAACAACAAATAATAATAATAGTGATGATAAAGCTGTTAGACCTTCTCGACCTCTGACCTTGACATACACTCACCTCACTTGGGCTTAGTGCTCCACAGTTTACAGAGCACATATACATCCACTCTCTGTGTGTATCCAGTGTACATGCCCCCCACCCCAATTTCCAAATGGGGATAACATGTTAAGATGCCCAAAGAACATGAAACCATACAAAGCATAGTTATATTTATTTTGCAGAAAAATGTTTAAGACTGCAGATAGAGAGAATGGGCATACCAGGGCCTCTGGCCACTGTGAACAAACTCCAGATGCATGAGCCATCTTATGCATCTGGTTTTACAAGGGTACTCAGGGAATTGAACCTGGGTCCTTTGGTTTTGCAGGCAAGCACCTTAACTGCTAAGCCATTTCTCCAGCCCATCCCTTTTTTTTTTTTTTTCCCTGAGGTAGGGTCTCACTCTAGCTCAGGCTGACCTGGAATTCACTATGTAGTTTCAGGGTGGCCTCAAACTCATGGCGATCAATCTTGATGAGAGGAAGGCCATGTTAATGTGTCCATTTACAACCTGTAGCTCAGTTGCCATGACCTGCTTGTGTATGAGCAACTGAGTGAATGCGATGACCGCTTTGGCAAGAGAATGACTGACATCCCCCAAACAGGGCATCTTACCCAGTGGTGACCACTGGGTGGTGAGGTGCGGTTGGCTGACCATCTTAAACTGCAACTTGAATCTGCTTTGAGACCCATTCAAAACTAGCAGCCCAATGAGCTACTCAGTAAATGACCGGGTGCCAAACACACAGACGGGTGCATGCATCCAAAGCCAGCCTCGATTCTTTCTTCTCAGTGACAGGCATAGCCAACTGGCCATTAACTTAGAGGTGGAATTCTCGCTCTGGGAAGAGTGTTCTGCATCTTTCTCTTCTGGAGAGAAGGCAAAGCTGGCTGTCTGGAGGCCCAGGGATTTGAGCTGAGGAAATGCTGCACGTGAGCCTCTTCTCTCTGCTGGAGGAGGGCCAGGAGCAGGAGGGTTGTAGAGTCCTGGCAGGACTAGCAGAATAATGCATTCACAGATCTGGGCGTGGTGGCTCACATTTAATCACAGCATCAAGAGGCTGCAGTAAGGGGATCACCATGAGTTCAAGTCCAACCTGGGGAACAGAGTAAGTTCTAGGTCAGCCTAGGCTAGGGTGAGACCCTGCCTCAAAAAGCAAAAACAGGTGTGGAGGGATGGCTTAGCAGTTAAGGCCCTTGCCTGCAAAGCCAAAAGACTCAGGTCGACTCCCTAGGACCCACATAAGCCAGATGCACAAGGGGGCACACATATCTGGAGTTTGTTTGCAGTGGCTAGAGTCCCTGGCATGCCCATTCTCTCTCTCTCTCTCTCTCTCTCTCTCTACCTACCTACCTATTTCTGTATTTCTCTTTCTCAAATAAATAAATAAATAAAAATAAAAATATTTTTTAAAAAAGCAAAAAACAGGCCTGGGAATATGTCTCAGTGGTTAAAGGCATTTGCTTGCAAAGCCTGCCGGCCAGAGTTCAATTCCCCAGAACCCACATAAAGCGAGACACAAAAGTGGCACGTGTGTCTGGTGCTCCTTGGCAGCAGCAAGGGGCCCTGATGCTCCCACACATATGCACACACACACACACACACATGTGTGCACACATGAAAATAAATAAATCTTTCTTTAAAAATCTCTTCAGGAGCTGGGAAAATGGACTAGAGGTGAAAGGCTCTTGCTTGCAAAGCCTGCCAGCCTGAGTTCACTTCCCAAGACATTCATGTAAGCCAGATACAAAAAGGTGGCTCAAGCATCTGGCATTTTTTGTTTGCAGAGGCAAGAGGTCCTGGCAATCCCCCACCCCCACCACCACACACACAAGTAAATAAAAATTAAAAAAAAAAAAAACTGGGCTGGAGAGATGGCTTAGCCATTAAGGCGCTTGCCTAAGAAGCATAAGGACCCAGGTTTGATTCCCCAGTACCCACAAGAGCCTGGTGCATGTGGTGGTGCATGCGTCTGGAGTTCGTTTGCAGTGGCTAGGGCCCTGGTGTGCCCATTCTCTCTGTCTTTCTGTCTCTCTTTCTCTCATTGCCTCTTTCTTTCTCTCTCAAATAAATAATAAAATATATATTTAAAACACTTTTAAGAAAGTGTCCTTTTCTTCAGATTCTCTCTACTTCTCTCACCCTTAGTGCCTCATTCCAAAAAAGAATGCATTCACGAACAGACCCAGAGAACCTAACATAGACTGTAAACAAGGCCAGTCTCCACCCCCAGGGACCCTCCAGTCTTGAGGCTGCGGCAGAGAGCAATATTGCTTCATGGCTGGCACGTCTCTGGGACTCTGGGGCAGGAGGGGGCAGTTGTGGCCAGTGATAAGTGAAGGCTTTGCCTGGGCTGCTGGGCTGGGGAAGAGCCAACTCATCAGCAGGAAGAGACGGGGGAGGGGGTCCTGCTGGAACTGCTGCCCGGGCTCACCAGGAAGACACACGGAATGTCCTCAGAAAGACTGCTGCCCAACTGAGCTCTATCTCCACCCAATGCCTCCCACACTGCTGCTTTCCTAAGGGCGTCTGCATGAAACAGCAGGGTCCCAGGTCTGGAGGAGTGGGGTGAAAAAGGTTGGGAACCCACAAGCCCAACTTGGAGAATCCACCAACTACAGGAAACTGGGGATGGGGCCATTTTTTTGTTTGTTTGTTTGAGACAGGGTTTCGTGTAGCCCAGGCTGGCCTCAAACTTGTTATATAGCTGGGGATAACCTTGATCCTCCTGCCTCTACCTCCTCAGTGCTAGGATTTACAAGTACATGCAGGCACTCTTGGTGGGGGCTGTGCCTTTGCAGGGTGTACCTTGGCCTTCGCCCCTTCTGTTACTCCTCTCTGCTTCCTGGCTGCAGAGGGGAGCTGCCTCTGTCCTCGGGCCCCTCACCTTGCCCAACACTCAGAACACTTTACGGCGGGACTGGCTCTGCCCCAAGAAGCAGACGTGTATCAGATTCGTCTCTGAACACCAACACACAGCCTTAGCTGGGGGTGGACAGACTTGAACGCACTCTCCTGCGGGGGAGGTCCCTCCCTTTCTCTCAGCTTACAGTGCGAATTCAGACAGTGCCTGCTGCTGAAAGACTGGGAACACACAGAGTGCAGATTCTAATCTTGCTTTTGACACACACTGCTACAGTTGCCAAGCAGGTCAGACCAACGAGTGAGTGAGCCTGGCCTGGTGATGCACATCTTTAATCATTCCTGCACTTGGGAGGCAGAGGTAGGAGGATCACTGCAAGTTCAAGGCTAACCTGAGACTACATAGTAAATTCCAGGTCAGCCTGGGTTAAGAGTGAGACCTCAAAAAAAAAAAAAAAAAAAAAAAAAAAAACCAACCACGTGTAATGGTGCATACCTTTAGTCCCAGCACTCGGGAGGCTGAGGTAGGAGGATGACCGCGAGTTTGAGGACACCCACCCTGAGAATGAATAGAGTGAATTCCAGGTCAGCCTGGGCTAGAGCAAGACCCTACCTTGGAAAAAAAAGGCAGGCTGAAAAATATCTACACTTAGGACACAGGACTTAGGTGAAAAGGCCAGGCCAGAGTAATCCCAGCCACACAGTACCTTCTAGAAGAGTAACCCCAGCCACGCAGTACCTTCTGGAAGAGTAACTCCAGCCACACAGTACCTTCTAGAAGAGTAATTCCAGGAAGATCCATTCTTCAAAAGTGCCCTGAGGTGTGCTGGGCTTCCCTCGGAGTGTTAGAAAGGAACACAGGAAACTGGAATGTGGGGTTCCGTTATCTCCAGTGTACTTTAATTGCTTGTTTACACATGGACCTGTGCTTACATGACAGTGACAAAAGCCATTCTCTCAGTACAATCTGGGACCCAGACGGTGACAGATGCGCATGGGAGTGAGAAGCCTCCACATACAGAAGCAAAACATGTACGTCAGGACTCTGGTCAGAGGCCCCAAAGCCTCCTGCTCAGCATCTGGGATGATGGGCACATTCCCAATGGTGAGAGGAGGCTATTTCAAGGGGGCACGCAGGCTCCAAATGACCTGCAAAAATAAATGTTGGTCTCTCTGCCTTCTCTAGAGCCAGAACATTCCAAAGGCTGTGGAGAGAAAGAAGGTGGGGAGATCACTGTCTGCTAAGCACCTGTGCTCAGCACTGCATGCCTGTCATTTCCTTTAATGCTCACAGAAGAGGAAGCCGAGGCTTGACCACGTGGTCATATGGCTATTGGGAGTGAGGCCAACATTCAAACCTCTGTCTCGTGCCCACTCTCACCTATGCCATGCTGTCTCACACAGAGAGGGCATGATCATGAGAGGGAAAGGGTGCCAAGGGAAAGAGAGTACAGCTCAGAGGTAGATGGCTTGACAAACAGGCACAAAGCCCTGTGTTCCATCCCTGTCACTGAAAGATTTAAAAAAAAAAGGGGGGGGAGGTGCCAGGAATGAGCGTGTGGTGGAAGCCCAATTGGTACAGAAGGCTGGTAACTCAGAGTTCTCTTAAGTTGTCAATTTGACATGAAGCCTGGGTCAGAGCACGTGAGAAAAATGTCTGGACACCATTGTTACCCCATGCCTCTATACTTCTGGAGATGACCACGAAACATAGGAGAGACTTCACCCCCTGTGACCAGCCCCAGGTGTATGGAATGAAACACCAGGGCTGTTGATGTCCTCTTTCCACTTGCCACGTCTTGCCAAAGCATCATGGTGACACCTCGCTGCCTCTGCTCCCCCTCTGGGGACATCTCACATCTTGGGTTTAACCCAAAAGTTGATCTATAGCTCAGTGGGATATGAAACAGATATTTTAAATACATCCATATATATATATAAATTATGCTCAAGATTTACCAAGTTCCTAACAACTGATGCTTGAGCCAGGCAGTCATGGTAGCTATCAGTTAAAGCTGTTACCCAGGTCTCCAGGAAGAGGGGGGTCAACTGGCTTTGAGGGCTATTGTCCAAAAGGCCAGGGTTTCGGTTTGAAAGGCTTAAGGAGATAATCTGTGAAAGGAGGGGGCTCATGTTATCAGAGTGGGACCGTGCTGGTGCGACACGTGTGACAAGACTTCTCACCCTTGCCAGGGTTCTCGGTGAAGGCCACAGAATGACAGTGTTGAAACTGGGGGGCGATGCAGGGAAGAAGTCAAAACCTGACTGATTTCCAGGCCAGTCAACAGGCCTGGGTTTTGCGTTTACTGTGTTGCTGGGGCAAGTAAGAGGAGGAGGATCTAAAGTCACAAGGCCGCTTAATAAAGATGCCTTTGCACACAGGCTGGTTCCTTGCATCAGAGGCAGACAATTACCAATAATCTTGTCCAAAGGCAAAAACGCCTGGGGCCCCAGCACAGGGGCCAAGGCACTAACCATGACCCCCAGAGTCTATAGCAGTGATAGGTGGTTGCTCTACAAAAGTGATAGGCACTTTGCAAAACCATTCTGATTCAGCTTCAAATTCATCAATTATTAAGATGTCTACTTTCCAGTTATCCTAGCAGAGGAAACCACCCCATGAGATGGAATTTAATACTACAATGCCAAGTTGTTTTTTTTTTTTAATAAAAAGTTAGTGTTCTTTAAAAAAAAAAAACAAAACCTCAAAACAATCGCCACATGCCCATGTGCAGCATTAGAGCTCTGTGTCAACAAAGAACAAAGGCCACCTTTGCTATCCAAAAACCGAGAACGCGCTCTTTCGGAATCCAGGAGGACAAAACAGTAATCTTATTGCTCCGAAACCCAACATATAACAATAGACAGAGAATTATCATTGTTTGCTACATAAAAATCATCCAGGCCCTGTAGTGATTCCCTAATCACAGCCAGGGCACCGGCCAGCACTCCAGGAAGGAGACTCCTACAGCCCGAGAGTAGCTTTGAGGCATTGAGTGTTTTATAAAGAACCCTGCCAGGAAGAAATACCTAGGCAAAAATCGACCAGGGGAAAAAATACTGTTAAAATACAGCGTTAACATGGCCACTACACTCTAAAGAGAACTAGAATCAGGGAGACAGCAGGAGTCCAAGGCTCTGGCCTCCCCTTGAGCCATGTAACAGAAGCCTTCCCAATTTTGTCCCTTCACTGAGCATTCGCTCTACCCTCTAGGGACAAAAGACTATTTCATGCTAAGGTCAAGTCTTGCCAGAGACAAAACGTGCCTGGATGGGAATGGTGGTACTGGTGGCACAGGGGGTGTCCCCAAGAGGAGCCTGAGGACTAAACTGCTCTCTAGACTCTGCCCCACCCCACAAACTGTCTGGTAAGCTTCTTGTCTGAAGTGGGAATAACCCTTCAGCCAGGAACTGAACAAAGCACGTGGAAAATACATCAGCCATTGTCCTCTTGGGCCCCTCTCCCTCCATGTTGCCTCTCTTTTATTTCTTGTAACTGTCTTGCTTCAAAGTCAAACTGGAACACTGGGGAGGAAGTCCCGGGGAAAAGGATTTCAGATACCAATACCCGTAAGTCCCATACCAGCCCAGCAAACCAAACAGGGTGCCAAACACTTTCTGTGACAAGTCATGGAAATAAACAGCTGTGCACAGAAACATCCACACCCAAATGAAGGTCAGCAGGCCCAGGGCGACGACCAAAGCGGTGATGGCCGTGTGCAGGGCGTGGCTGCGGTCCGTCTTCACCTCGTGCAGCACGGCCATCTCCTCCACGATGATGAGGGCGCAGAAGGTCAGCAGGAAGGAGTGGCCTGAGATGTCAAAGCCGTGCCAGAAGCCCCCTTCCCGGTGGCACTGCTGCTTGCTCCGGTGCTCCTTCCTGACCCCCTCCAGGGCCGGCGACTGGTAGCAGCTGCCTGTGTAGTGCTCGATGTTGGAGAAGAGGGCTGTGCAGACGTACCAGATGGCCGTGCCCACGAGCAGGGTGCTCAGCCTCCGCAGGACCAGGCCAGCCTTGCCCGTCAGGTGGTAGTTGGTGAGGGCAATGAAAGGCAGGAGAAGACAGAATGTCCAGGCCCAGGCCACTTTAACAAAATACCTGACAGAGGAGGAAAGTGCAAGTGAAGAGAAGGAACACCGTCAGCCTGGGTCGGGTCTCTAGGCTCCCGAGGGAAGGAACCCGAGGAAAGCTGTCGGTCCATCAGCTGCCGTGCCCGAGCCCTCACCATGAGCACCATGCATGAGGCACTTCAACTATTTAATCCTTAAGTCTCTGAGGTGACAGCCCCGCTTTATAGATGAGGAAAATGAGGCACTGGGGTGTCATGCCAAAGTGGAGGTCATCAGTGGTAGACTAGGATTCAAACCTATTTAGAAGCCCAGCATGGTGGTGCACACCTTTAATCCCAGCACTGGGGAGGCTGAGGTAGGAGGATCACTCTGAATTTGAAGCCAGCCTCAAACTACAGAGTGTGTTCCAAGTCAGCCTGGGCTAGAATGAGATCCTGCTTTGAGAAAAAAAAAAAAAAAAAAAAAACTCATTTAGGGTCTGAAGTTTTAGTGCTGTTTTATTTGCTCAGAAAAGCAAGGGGGGAAAAAAAGCCAGGAATGGTAGTGCATGCCTTTAATTCCAGCACTCAGGGGGCAGAGGTAGAAGGATTGCCCTGAGTTTGAGGCCACCCTGGGACTACATAGTGAATTCCAGGTCAGCCTGGGCTACAGCAAAACCCTACCTCAAAAAACAAAACAAGGGCTGCAGAGATCGCTTAGTGGTTAAGCACTTGCCTGTGAAGCCTAAAGACCCTGGTTTGAGGCTCACTTCCCCAGGACCCATGTTAGCCAGATGCACAAGGAGGCACACCCATCTGGAGTTCGTTTGCAGCAGCTGGAGGCCCTGGTGTGCCTATTCTCTCTCTCTCTATCTGCCTTTCTCTGTCTGTCGCTCTCAAATTAATTAATTAATTAATTTAAAAAAAAGCCAAGGCCAGAGCTTTCATACACATTCACTTTCTTGTTTGTTCGTTTGTTTTGGTTTTTCAAGGTAGGGTCACACTCTAGCCCAGACTGATGACCCTGAACACATTCACTTTCTATCAAACAATGACAGTTAGTCTGGAAGGACCGGGTCGTTTGTCCTATTTTACAGATAGAATCTGTACTTTGCTAAACACACACACCAGCAAGTCCCCACTTTGGCCAGCCCCAAAGCCTATGCCTGTCCCACCATACCACTGTTCTTTCCTATATAGCAGAAAAGCCTTGGAACAAAGAGCTTTTCTTCAATCTACAGGGCAGGGTTCAAATCCTGGCTCTGACACTACTTGTTACTATATCTTGAGGCCTCAGTTTCTTCAGCTGAGGCCACCAGGTGGATTTCAAGATCCCTTCCAGATCCAATGAGTCACCACCAGTCTCCTCCCACTAATTAGCACGGTGTCTTGGAACAAACCATCAGAAATCTATGGTTACCCTTAAACAACAGGGACTGGTGTGCCAGGCTGCTGGGCTCCTGGCTCACGGGAGCAGCTGCCCTGCCCGCCTCCCTTGTGCTCATGAGAGGTGGCACGGTGGAACACACACATGAAAGAGACTCGAGGCCACTCTCACCCTCATAGTCTATTCTTAGCCCAACTGCTGAGGGTGGGTGAGGTCGAAGGCCAGCCAAGGACAGAATGCCTCTTTCCTAGCTAGATCCCAGTGGTTTCACAGACACCACCCACGCAGCCCGTCACTAAAACCTTTGCTGGCATCGATAAGAGAGCTTTGTAAAATCCAAGACCTGCTGGCTATCTGACAAGAGTGGCCAGGGAGAGAAAGCAGGATTTTAAATAGATAACCAGGATTGGGCAGACTCTGGGGATGCTGGGGACACCACTTCTGAAGCATTAGGCTCACATTAAGAGAGCAACTACACGTTCCCTGCATAGCTGCAAGAGGGTTTTTTTTGGGGGGGGGTGTTGGTTTTTGTTATTTTGGTTGTTTGGTTTTTTTGTGTGTGTGTGTGCAATATAGGAGTGTCAAAAGAAAAGAAGTGGGTGAGTGGAGTTAAGCTGCCTCAAAGTGCCCAGCTGCGATTGCTTAGCTGGACAACTGCCATGCACTCTGGGTGACTGAGAAAGTCCAAGGAGTTCCAGGGGAAAGGTCACAGATGCCAGGCTGTCACTCTGAACTAGCATGGGGACATGGGGGGGGGGGGAAATCCTATCATGTAGCCTGGTGGTGGCTTGGGGACGGGGGTGGTCTTTAAAAGATAAAAGTAGCGGTGCTGGAGGAGGGGTAGCAGACGCTGGCCAGGCGGGAAGGAGGTGACATCTCCCAAACAGGGCAGGGGCCAGCTCCTAACTCCAAGGAGAGGTGAGGGCAGAGGCGACACGGGCTGCTTCAGCCTCCATCCCACTCCGTGGCCCTACATAACAGACAACTCAGTGCCCCGCTGTGTGTGCCCAGGCTGTCCCGGCTGAATCCCCAGGCACGCGGTGCCGGGGACACTAGGCTGTCACCACTGGCAGAAGGACCTCCCTCCCGGTGACTCGTCCACCGCCGCAGCGAGCCCGGCGTCTGCGCGCGGGGCGGCGGGGTGGCGCGGACACAGGAGCCGGGGTGGCACTCACACGTTGAAGACGTTGCGCTTGTTGCTGAGGTAGCTCTCGGGCAGCGGCGACAACTCCTTAAGAAGCGAGCCCGCCAGCATGGTGGCCACCAGCGCCCAGGGCATGTAGCGCCGCACCGCCACTCTCACCAGCGTCCCGCGGAGAAACCACGCGCAGCGCTCCAGGTGCTCCATGGCGGACCTCCGCGGCCACCGTCCGCCACCCTGTGCCCTCTCGGCCACCGTCTTTGCCTTTTTTTTCCCAGGCCGGTGACGCAACGCCCCTTCAGGCTCCGCCCCCTCGGGGAGGCGCACGGGCGCCCTCTGGTGGCCACTAGCGGCCTCTGCGAGGTGAGGTTTCTACAACTTCTTCGCCCAGTGTCTCGGTTTTACTCGCCCGCCTCCAGGCGACGCGCGGCGAGTACTGGCAAGTTCTGCCTGGGCTCTGAGACTTGGCTCTGGTCTGGAAATAGAGAGCTTGTGGGAGTATTCGTTGGAAGCTGGGAAAGAATAAATGTAGTTCTGTAGGAATTGGAGCAGTGGCCAAAGCATCACTTAGTCTCTCTTGCAGACGCCTCCATCACTCTCAGTTTTCTTCTATGCAAAATGGAGACAAAGAGATCAACCTTTTCCCAAGAGCTAGTTAATGGACTCTAGGCTTTCTTATGGTGGTGCAGGTGTACAGATGAGATATGAGAAGTTTTATTAGAAAATAAATCCAGGGCTGGAGAGATGGCTCTGCGCTTAAGGCGCTTGCCTGCAAAGCCTAACCACCCGAGTTCAATTCCCCAGTACCCACATATAGCCAGAAGCACAAAGTGGTGCATGCATCTGAAGGTTGTTTGCAGCAGCTAGAGACCCTGGCACCTATTCTCTCCCTCCCCCCCCCCCTCTGTTTGCAGTCTGGAGAGATGGCTTAGCCATGCGATTCCACAGTACTCACATAAGTCAGATGCACAAGGTAGCACATGTGTCTGGAGTTCATTGGCAGCAGCTGGAGGTCCTGGCACACTCATTCTCTCTATCTGCTTCTTTCTCTCTCTAATAAATAAATAAAAAAGAAAGAAAATCCATAATAATGATTAAATCTACATTTTTTTATTATTTTGCTTGTTTATTCCTTGATTTATTAGTTTGTTTAAGATCTCACTTTAAGGCTGGAGGGATGGCTTAGTAGTTAAGGGATTTGCCTGAAAAGCCAAAGGACCCAGGTTTGATTCCCCAGGACCCATGTTAGCCAGATGCACAAGGGGGCGCATGTGTCTGGAGTTTGTTTGCAGCGGCTGCAGGCCCTGGCACGACCATTCTTTCTCTCTCTCTCTCTCTCTTACTCCATCAAATAAATAAATAAATAAAATTTTTTAAAAAGATCTCACTTTAGCCCGAGCTGATTTGGAACATACTATATAGTTCAGGCTAGCCTCCAATAATCCTCCTGCCTCAGCCTCATGAGTGCTGGGATTATAGACATGTGCCCCCAGGTTCAGCTCAACTTGTGTTTTAAATTGTTCTTGGGAGTGTGCAGGAAGGCTGGAGTTTGATCACCAGTCTTGCATACACCAGTTGTGGCAGCCCATGACTTTAGAGGCCATCCTGGGACACATGAGACCTTTTTTCCATTATTGAATTTATTTTCATTTAAAACAGTTATGTTATCGAATGATTATGCTGATGTTGGGAGTTAATAGAACACTCATGAGGTGTCGGTGACTCACTCAGTTTTGTAATAAAATTTACTAAGCCCCAGCCCTAAGCTGGGTGTCTGAGTCAGGGTTTCCCAACCATGAGCCCTTTCTTAGCCGGTGTATTATATAAACTAACAAACACTTAAAACCTATTGCTTTTACTATGCTTTATCGCCGTCTATGCTGGAGGTTACTCCCACCTACTATACCTGTGTGAGTGCTCTCTTCCCATCTCTGCTGTCACCTGGGCAGATGAAATCAGCAGGTGGATATCTTTACACTGACACAACTGGTACGTGCTGCAAATCAGGGCTTTCTGTGCTCATTGACTGTTTACATAGGGATGTAATTGCATTGGTCAAAACATGGTTGAGGGCTGGAGAGATGGCTTAGCGGTTAAGCACTTGCCTGTGAAGCCTAAGGACCCCGGTTTGAGGCTTGATTCCCCAGGACCCACGTTAGCCAGATGCACAAGGGGGTGCACGCATCTGGAGTTCGTTTGCAGTGGCTGGAGGGCCTGGCGCACCCGTTCTCTCCCTCTCCCTCTCTCTCTCTGTCTCTCTGCCTCTTTCTCTCTCTGTCGCGCTCAAATAAATTAAAAAAAAACAAAAACATATGGATGTTGGGCATGATGGAGCACGCCTTTAATCCCAGCACTTGATGGCAGAACTAGGAGGATTGCTGTGAGTTCAAGGCCATCCTGGGACTATGAATTGAATTCCAGGTCAGCATGAGCTAGAGTGATACCCTACCTAAAAAAATATATGCATATATATATATGTGTGTGTGTGTGGATGGCATATAAGTGTTTGTAGATATATAGTTACAGTTTTTGATACAGTTTCATGATAGTTCATGACAGAATATGCTTCTACAATGTGTGACACACTGTGGTATTTTCTACTCAGTTATGAGCTCAATCAATTTTTTTAAATGCTGGTCATGGGGCCAGGCATGGCGGTGCAGGTGTAATCCCAGCTACTTCGGAGGCTGAGGTACAGGATCAGGATTTTAAGCTCAAGGCCAGCCCAGGCAACATTGAGACTTATTTAAAAAGTAAAAAAGAAAAAGAGCCAGGTGTGGTGGCACATGCCTTTAATCCCAGCTACATAGTGAATTCCAAGTCAGCCTGGGTTAGAGTGAGATCCTACCTTGAAAAAGAGAAAGAGAGAGAGAGAGAGAGAGAGAGAGAGAGAGAGAGAGAGGGAGAGAGAAAGGGGGAGGAAGGAAGGGAGCGAGGGAGGAAACGGAAAGTCTGGGGCTCTAGTTCAGTGGTTGAGGGCTTACCTGGCATGTTCAAGGCTAGGGTCAATCCCCAGGGGTGGAGTGGGGAGCTACTGCTCATGACTCACTGAACTGATTTTATAATAATGCAAGGGAGAGGGGCGAGGAAACTGTATTAGAAAAAAATTTAAGATCTTTCTCCACCAGGGGGAGACAGATGACCACAGATAGCAGTTTTCTCCTGATACCTCAGTGGTACCACCTGGTGGTCAGTTTTTATCCTTCACTTTTCTGTTACACAAGTAACTATTAGAAGCAGTGCCCCCACAAAAAGAAGTAGAAAGGGGCTGGAGGGATGGTTTAGCGGTTAAGGCGTTTGCCTGCAAAGTCAAAGGACCCAGGTTCGATTCACCAGGTCCCACATTAGCCAGCTGCACAAGGGGGCGCTCGCGTCTGGAGTTCGTTTGCAGTGGCTGGAGGCCCTGGCATGCCCATTCTCTCTCTCCTCTCCCTCTTTCTCTGTTAAATAAGTAAATAAGTAAATAAAGTATTAAAAAAAAGAAGTGGAAAAATAGCCCATGTTCATTGGAAGAATTAAAATTGTTGAAATGTGCATGCTGCTAAAGACAATCTACAGATGTAATGAAATCTCTATCACTATTCTAACTTCATATTTCATAGAAGTAGAAAATATAATCCTAAGATTCCTGCAGAAGCACAAAAAACCTAGCTGAGGCAACCATGAACCAAAATAACAAAGCTGAATTCATTACACTACTATATTACAAAGCAATAGTAATTGAAATAGTATGGTAATGGGGCTGGAGAGCTTGCCTGTAAAGCCTAACAACCAGAGTTTGATTCCTCAGTACCCACATAAAGTCAGATGCACAAAGTGGCACATGCATCCAGACTCTGTTGGCAGCAGCTAGAGGCCCCTCTTATTCTCTCTGTCTCTGTTTATCTCTCTGTCTCCATCTCTCTGCTTATAAATAAAATAAATAAAAATGTTAAAAAAATAGTATGGTACTGTCATAAGAATACATACACTAATGACTAAAGAAGAACTGAAAGCCTAAAGATGAATCCATGTGTGTATTGCTGATTAAGCATCAACAAAAAATGCCAAGGAAATATAACAAGGAAAGAACAGTCTCTTCAATAAATGGCATTAGAGCCAGGAGTGGTGGTGCACTCCTTTAATCCCAGAACTTGGGAGGCAGAGGTGGGAGAATCACCGTGAGCTCAAGGCTACCCTGAGACTACATAGTGAATTCCAGGTCAGCCTGAGCTACAGCGAGACCCTACCTTGGAAAACCAAAAAAACAAAACAAAACAAAACAAAACAAAAAAACCCTCTTCATTCATCACACCACACATGCCTTTAATCCCAGCACTGAGGATGAGGTAGAAGGATCACTGTGAGTTCAAGACCAACCTAAGACTACATAGCAAGGGCTGAAGAGATTGCTTAGCAGTCAAGGCACAAGCCTGAGAAGCCTAAGGACCCATGTTCAACTCTCCAGATCCCACATAAGCCAGATGCACAAAGGTGAGGAAAGCACAAAGTCACACATGCTCACTAGGTGGCATAAGCATCTGGAGTTCAATTGCATTGGCGCTCTCTCTCTCTCTCTCTCTCTCTCTCTCTTTCTCCCTAAAATAAAATTAAAAAAAAAAAAAAGACTACATAGTGAATTCCTGGTCAGCCTGGGCTATAGCAAGACCCTACCTTGAGAAAAACAAGGCGCGTGCTGGAGAGATGGCTTAGTGGTTAAGGTGCTTGCCTGCAAAGTCTAAGGACCCAGGTTCAATTCCTGCATCTGGAGTATGTTTGCAGCAGCTAGCGGCCCAGGTGCACCTCTATCTCTCTCCCTCTTTCCTTGCAAATAAGTGAATTTTTTTAAATGTGCTCCTAAAGAGGCACAACTGCCCTTAAAAATAAATATATGTGCAAGCAGGGTGTGGTGGCACAGGCCTTTAATTCTGACATTCTTGAGGTAAAAGTAGGAGGATTGCTGTAAGTTAGAAGCCAGCCTAACACTACAGAGTGAGTTCCAGGTCAGCCTGGGCTAGAGTGAGACCCTATCTCAAAAACAATAACAACATGGACTGGAGAGATGGCTTAGTGGTTAAGGCACTTGTCTGTAAAGCCTAAGGACCCAGGTTTGATTTTCCAGGCCCCATGTAAGCCAGATGCACATGGTGGTGCATGCATCTGGAGTTCGTTTGCAAGAGCTAGAGGCCCTAGCATGCTCTCTCTCTCTCTCTCTCTCTCTCTCTCTTATTCTCTCCTATCTTCATAAATCAATATAAATTTTAAAAAACTTTAGAAAAACAACAGCAACAACAATAAGAAGTAAATTTTAAGCCAGGCATACTGGTGCATGCATTTAATACCAGCTGTGAGTTTGAGGCCACCCTGAGACTATATAGTGAAATCCAGGTCAGTCTGGGCTAGAGGGAGACCCTACCTTGAAAAACAAAATAACAATAACAACAACATATATATATATATATATATATATATGTATATATGTGTGTGTGTGTATATATGTGTGTGTGTGTATATATATATATGTATATATATATATATATATATATATATATATATAGGTTCATGAGAGAATAAAATTCTGCTAGGAGGTCCCAGAGAATTTCTCTCTCTCTCTCTCTCTCTCAAGGGTCTCACTCTAGCCCAGGCTGACCTGGAATTCACTATATATTCTCAGAGTGGCTTTGAACTCATAATATTCCTACTACCTCTGCCTCCAGAGTGCTGGGACTAAAGGCATGCGCCACCACGCCAGCTCAAAGATTTTATTTAAAAGCCAGGTATGCTGGCTCGTGCCTGTAATCCCAGCACTTGGGAGGCTGAGGCAAGTGGATCACCACGGGTTGAAGGTCATCCTGGTCTGTGTGGTGAGTTCAGGATAGCCTGGGCTGTACAAAGTAAGACCCTCGCTCAAAAAAAAAAAAAAAAAAAAAACATTAAGGTATATAATTTGGGGACGGGTTGTTTGTTGTTGTCTATTCTGGGTTTTGGTTGTGTTTGGTTTGGTTTTGAGACCATGTGTCATGTATTCTAGGCTGGCCTCAAACTTGATTTGTAGCTAAAGATGACCTTGCACTTCTGACCCTCCTCTCCCCATCTCCCAAATGCTGGGATTACAGGCCTGTGCCACCACACCTGGCCTCTAAAATATAACTAATAATTTACTTATTCATTTATTTAATTTCTGTTTCCCATCCTTGGATGCCAGCCCCATCAGATGGGGAGCGACACATCTGTTTGGTTCACTGACACATCCCAGTGTCTAGTATGGCATCTGGCCCCACTAAGCACTGAGAAATATTTTACTGCTGAATAAATCAAGGGATTATTACTGTTGTTTTTTTTTTTGGTGCTAGGGCTCAAGCCCAGGGCCCTGCGCATGCTAAATAAACACTCTACCACGGAGCTCTATCCCCAGCCTAAATAATCATTACTAATACAGTGGTCAAAGGGAAATAATTTTATTTTATTTGGATTTTATTTTAAATTGCTTCTTTATAAACAGCAAAGAAAGAACCAAAAGTAACCGCTATGAAATGATCACTTCTTTGATGTTAAGGAGCTCCCGAGATTACGAATGTCTGTGAAAGGTGCTCTGTGGTCCACAGAGTCTGGATGATGCCAGGCCCGGCCAAGAAGCTCGGGGCCCTGCAGGAGAAGGGAGGGTCAGGGGAAAGTTCTTGGAAGAGCTGAATTCTCTCTGAAAGCAGGTCCTGAGGCTTGGCCAGTGGACAAATAGAGGCGCAGTGGGAAGCGGTCATTCCAGGAAGAGGGCTCAGCAGTGCTCTTGTTGGCTGGAGCCAGTGAAATAATTCCCTCTGGGAGGGAGAGAAGGGAAGGGGAGGGGGTGAGGGAAACAGCTGGGCTGCAGACCATGGCCAGCCAGAGGAGTGTTCATCTCCACACCAACTCCTTTCTCTCTCTCTCTCTCTCTCTCTCTCTCTCTCTCTCTTTTTTCATGGTAGGGTCTCATTCTAGCTCAGGCTGACCCAGGAATTCACTAGGTCATCTCAGGGTGGACCCCAAACTCTTGCCGATCCTCCTACCTCTGCCCTCTGCCTCCCGAATGCTAGGATTAAAGGCATGCACCACCATGCCAAGCTCTTTTTGTTTTTTTTTGTTTTTTTTGTTTGTTTTTAAATATTTTATTTTTATTTATTTGACAGAGAAAGAGAGAGAGAGAGAGAGACAGAGGCGTGCTGGGGCCTCCAGCCACTGCAAATGAACTCCAGATGCGTGCCCCTCCTTGTGCATCTGGCTAACGTGGGTCCTGAGGAATCGAATCTAGGTCTCTTGGCTTTGCAGGCAAATGCCTTAACTGCCAAGCCATCCCTCCAGCCCTCTTTGTTTTGTTTTTTTTTTTAATTTTTTTGTTCATTTTAATTTATTTATTTGACAGCGACAGACACAGAGAGAAAGAGACAGAGAGAGAGAGAGAGAGAATGGGCGCGCCAGGGCTTCCAGCCACTGCAAACAAACTCCAGACGCGTGTGCCCCCTTGTGCATCTGGCCAACGTGGGTCCTGGGGAATCAAGCCTTGAACCGGGGTCCTTAGGCTTCACAGGCAAGCACTTAACTGCTAAGCCACCTCTCCAGCCCCCTCTTTGTTTTTTTGAGGTAGGGTCTTACTCTAGCCTAGGCTGACCTGGAATTCACTAAGTATTCTCAAGCTGGCCTTGAACTCAAAGCAATCCTCCTACCTCTCTGCCTCCTGAGTGCTCTCTTTTGCAATGCCTCCCTCACTAGTTACCTCTGGCCAAGGTGTTTTTTGTTTTTTTTTTCTGGCCCTGGCCCTGGCCCTGGCCCAAGGCAATGAGCAGCCCTTGTTCAAAGTGGGGCAGCTGAGCAAGCTAGAGCCTATCAGAGGCCAGGCCACCAACCTACCTAGCTGGGAGGGGGCTGCATCCATTGGCTGTGCCCTCAATATACACAATCCCAGGTCCCCGTTGATAGAGATTAGGCGCGAGGTAGCCTTCTTTTAGAGGTAGTTAGGGACACTGGCCCAAAAGAACACAGATAAACAGAAACTCCAGTCTGATCTTAACCTGATCTCAAAATGGAACTCAAGAACAGCTTCCATAGGTGGTAAGACCCTATTGCTAAAGACTTCACATATTTAGCTTGCAAGGTCACTGAGAAATCCTGCTGGAGCTGAGCTGAAAACTTCCATCATGTAGATGCTCTGACAGAAAGCTGGAAAAAGCCATTCTGCATGCAGTTCAATGGGAGAGAGAGAAATCACCAGTGAAGATACTCAACAGTGGACACTGCAAGCCTTATATTTGGCCAGCCAGGCCAAAGGAGCCAACGAGTGCAAAAGTGGCATGTTTGTCATGGTGGAAACCAACTGCCCTCTAATTGGACTGGAGGCCCACTCCATGGGAGGGAATACATCCCTGATACTGAAAACTGAAAACAGGGGTAGTCATGAGCCCTAGGGGTGTAACATATGCTGCTGTCTGGCTAAATGTATATACTATGCTCATCAAACTGCCCATTAAGCACCTCTCTTAATGTTTACACCCTTATATTAATGCTACTCTCACTTTTGGTTAGAGAACTTTCTCTTTTCAGATGGCAGTGACCTTGGGATGGCTCAGAAGGCATCATGGTGCTGGGAAGAAGTAACAGAAGAGTGCTCAGCACTGCAATATCTCTATCACACCTTCCAAGGCTCAGGGTCCATTGCGGAAGAGGTGGCGAAAAGAATGTAAGAGCCAAAGGAAGGGTGGGACTCCTTACAATGTGCTCCCCCCAGACACAAAATGGCCTGGATATCCATGACCTCACAGTGCCTGACACTACCTACACAAGACCATCATAATTGGAGGAAAAGATGATGACATCAAAATAAGAGAGACTGATCGAGAGGGGGAGGGGATATGATGGAGAGTAGAGTTTCAAAGGGGGAAGTGGGGGGAGGGAGGGAATTACCATGGGATATTATTTATAATCATGGAAGTTGTCAATAAAAAAATAAAAAATAAAGAACAGCTTCAAGGCTGGAGAGAAGGCTAAGTGATAAAGGCATTTTTCCTGTAAAGCCTAAGGACCAGAGTTTGATTTCTCAGAACCCACACAAAGCCAAAGCCAGATGCACAAGGTGGTGCATATGTCTAGAGTTCATTTTCAGTGGCTGGAGACCCTAGCCACACCCATTCTCTCTCTCTCCTCTCTCTTCCCCTCCCTCTTTCTCTCTCAAATAAATAAATAAAATGATGGTGATCAGGAAGAGCTTTCTAGCAGTGCGGTGGCACACACCTTTAACCCTGGTTCACTTTCAGTGGCCCGTTCAGGGGACAGCTCAAGACATCCAAAGTCGGTATGTCTGGCTTAAATCGTGAGTGTCCAGCACCCGGGTCTCTCTGGCCAAATGAGGGGAACCCCTGGCCATGGCTTAGCTAAGACCAAATCCCAATAGCCAATTTCCTCCTAGGGAGGAAATCACCTTTTCTGTCTCCCCTTTCCGTCCCTTGTGAGGACCAAAACAACCCGAACTTCGTGTGGCTGATGGTCAGTGCTCTCCTCTGCCAGGAGAGTCCAGTGGCGGGGGGTGGGGGGTATAGGAACCTGCCGAATGCCAAGAAGCGAGGCCTGAGACATGCAATGGCGCCTCCGGTGCAGAGCTCTTAATTCAGAGGGGCACCTGATTTCTGCCTCAAGGTCTGCTTGCTATCTCTGCTCTAATGGCCATTTCTTTTACTCAAGCCTCTGGAATGAGTTTCCCTCTTTCAGCAGCTTCTGTAATTTTCCCTCTCCTTGGCTTCCCAACAGGCCCACGCTTCTGTCCCTTCTGTCAATATAATTTCCAGTGGGATTTGGGGAAACTCCTTACTCTGTCCTTCCTACGGCACTTAGCGCACCACCCTCTACCACCCCCGTTGCCTCCACAACCTGCCCCTGGAAATGCGCAGGGGAGGGAATACTGTTTTCCTGGTAGCCAAGTGATCTCTCAGCCTCAGCTCAGGTTCTTAGAAGAGGGGATCTCTCAGCATGCCCAAGCTCAGGGAAACTGGATTCCGGGTACTGGCACTTTTTATGACTGTTTAGACACACCCCAGGCCCACGTGGTTGGGCCTCTGTCTGGGTCCAATCCCCATCTTCCTTACAGACTTGGGCTCTTCTTCAAGTCCTTGCCCCACATCCCCCCTTTTTTTTCGAAAACATCAGGTGGGAAGTCTTTTGCTTTCAGTCACAGAAGCCTCCAAGGTATCTGACTACAAAGGCACAGAGGTGCTGTGTTTCCAAGAGGGACCAAACTTAGTATCTAGCTCCTCCTAGTTTATAAGTTCAATCAAACCAAGTAAAGTTACTCTTACTACATGCTTCTTAACAAACTTCCAGGGGGAGAAAACTAAAAATGAGAAACAAGGCTGGAGAAATGACCTAGAGGTTAAGGAGCTTGCCTATGAAGCCTAAGGTTCAATTCCCCAGTACCCAACGTAAAGCCAGATGCACAAGGTGGAAAATGCATCTGGAGTTCATGGCTGGAGGCCCTGGTGTGCCCGTTCTCTCTCTATCTGCCTCTTCCTCTCTCTCATTTTCTCTCTCAAACAAATAAATAAACTATTTTTTTTTTAAATGAGAAACAGGGGCCTGGAGGGATGGCTTAGCGGTTAAGGCATTTGCCTGCAAAGCCAAAGGATCCCAGTTCGATTCTCCAGGACCCACTTAAGCCAGATGCACAAGGGCACATGCGTCTGGAGTTCATTTGCAGTGGCTGGAGGCCCTGGTGCACCCCACCCCCTCTGCCTCTTTCTCTCTCTCTCAAATAAATAAATTAATAAATAAATAAATATTTTTTTAAAAAAAATGAGAAACAGGGATGGAGAGATGACTTAGTGGTTAAGGTGCTTGCCTGCGAAGCCTAAGGACGCATGTTCAATCTCTCTCCAGATCCCATATATGCCAGACACACAAAGGTGAGGCAAGTACAAGGTCGCACATGCCCATTAGGTGGCACAAGTGTCTAGAGTTTGATTTCAATGGCTGAGGCCCTGGTGTGCCAATTTTCTTTCACTTACTCTCTAGCTCTCTTAAAAAAAAAAAAAAAAAAAAAAAAAGAGAAGCCTTTTCAAAATAAGAGTTCTCTTATACCAGGAAAACTTTTCCTCTGCTTTACATCTGTGCTTTTTTTTTTTTTTTAAATGATTTATTTATGAGAAAGAGACAGAGAGAGAGTGGAATATGTATCTGGACTTTGTTTACAATGGCAAGAGGCCCTGGCACATGTTTTTTTTCTATAAATAATATTTGTGTGCCTAGCTAAAGAAACTGACTACCTCCTGTAATGTTTTAATCTCCCCTCCTCTCAGAGGTCACCATAACTGCTACTGGGGAAATGGGGTGATGACTGCTCATAACTGCAGGGCCTTTTGCCACTGTAAACAAACTCCAGATACATACGACACTTTGTGCATCTGGCTTTACATGGGCACTGGGGAATCGAACCCAGGCCATCAGGCTTTGCAAGTAAGTACCTTTAACTGCGGAGCCATCTCTCTGGCCCCAAGATTAACTTAACTTGACAGTTCTATTCCAAAATGACTTGAATGACTAGCCTAGTATGAGGTCATGTCTGACCACGGGAGATTGATCCCTATCCAATGATTGCATTTCTTTCTTTCACCTTTCTTTTTTTTTTTTTTTTTAAGTAAGTGATACACATCTTTTATTTATTCTTTTTTAAAATTTTATTTAGCAGACAAAAAGGAAGAGAGAGAGAAAGAGAGAGAGGGAAGGAAAGAGAATGAGCGCGTCAGGGCTTCCAGCCAGTGCAAACAAACTCCAGACGCATGCATGCACCCCCTTGTGCATCTGGCTAACGTGGGTCCTGAGGAATTGATCCTGGGTCCTTTGGCTTTCCAAAAGAACACAGATAAACAGAAACTCCAGTCTGAACTTAACCTGATCTCAAAATGGAAATCAAGAACAGCTTCCATAGGCTGTAAGACCCTATTGCTAAAGACTTCACATATTTAGCTTGCAAGGTCACTGAGAAATCCTGCTGGAGCTGAGCTGAAAACTTCCATCATGTAGATGCTCTGACAGAAAGCTGGAAAAAGCCATTCTGCATGCAGTTCAATGGGGGAGAGAGAAATCACCAGTGAAGATATTCAACAGTGGACACTGCAAGCCTTATATTTGGCCAGCCAGGCCAAAGGAGCCAACGAGTGCAATAGTGGCACATCTGTTATGGGAGAAACCAACTGCCCTCTAATTGGACTGGAGGCCTGCTCCATGGGAGGGAATACATCCCTGATACTGAAAAGTGAAAACAGAGGTAGTCATGAGCCCTAGGGGTGTAACATATGCTGCTGTCTGGCTAAATGTATATATGCTCATCAAACTGCCCATTAAGCACCTCTCTTAATGTTTACACCCTTATATTAATGCTACTCTCACTTTTGGTTAGAGAACCTTCTCTTTTCAGATGGCAGTGACCTTGGGATGGCTCAGAAGGCATCATGGTGCTGGGAAGAAGTAACAGAGGAGTGCTCAGCACTGCAATATCTCTATCACACCTTCCAAGGCTCAGGGCCATTGCTGGAAGAGGTGGCGAAAAGAATGTAAGAGCCAAAGGAAGGGTAGGACTCCTTACAATGTGCTCCCCCCAGACACAAAATGGCCTGGATATCCATGACCTCACTAGTGCCTGACACTACCTACACAAGACCATCATAATTGGAGGAAAAGATGATGACATCAAAATAAGAGAGACTGATCGAGAGGGGGAGGGGATATGATGGAGAGTAGAGTTTCAAAGGGGGAAGTGGGGGGAGGGAGGGAATTACCATGGGATATTATTTATAATCATGGAAGTTGTCAATAAAAAAAATAAAAAATAAAGAACAGCTTCAAGGCTGGAGAGAAGGCTAAGTGATAAAGGCATTTTTCCTGTAAAGCCTAAGGACCAGAGTTTGATTTCTCAGAACCCACACAAAGCCAAAGCCAGATGCACAAGGTGGTGCATATGTCTAGAGTTCATTTTCAGTGGCTGGAGACCCTAGCCACACCCATTCTCTCTCTCTCTCTCTCTCTCTCTCTTCCCCTCCCTCTTTCTCTCTCAAATAAATAAATAAAATGATGGTGATCAAGAAGAGCTTTCTAGCAGTGTGGTGACACACACCTTTAACCCTGGTTCACTTTTGGTGGCCCGTTCAGGGGACAGCTCAAGACATCCAAGGTCGGTATGTCTGGATTAAATCGTGAGTGTCCAGCACCCCGATCTCTCTGGCCAAATGAGGGGAACCCCTGGCCATGGCTTAGCTATGACCAAATCCCAATAGCCAATTTCCTCCTAAGGAGGAAATCGCCTTTTCTGTCTTCCCTTTCCGTCCCTTGTGAGGACCAAAACAACCCGAACTTCGTGTGGCTGATGGTCAGCGCTCTCCTCTGCCAGGAGAGTCCAGTGGCGGGGGGTGGGGGGTATAGGAACCTGCCGAATGCCAAGAAGCGAGGCCTGAGACATGCAATGGCGCCTCCGGTGCAGAGCTCTTAATTCAGAGGGGCACCTGATTTCTGCCTCAAGGTCTGCTTGCTATCTCTGTTCTAATGGCCATTTCTTTTACTCAAGCCTCTGGAATGAGTTTCCCTCTTTCAGCAGCTTCTGTAATTTTCCCTCTCCTGGGCTTCCCAACAGGCCCACGCTTCTGCCCCTTCTGTCAATATAATTTCCAGTGGGATTTGGGGAAACTCCTTACTCTGTCCTTCCTACGGCACTTAGCACACCCACCCCCCCACCCCCCACCCCCCGTTGCATCCACAACCTGCCCCTGGAAATGCGCAGGGGAGGGAATACTGTTTTCCTGGTAGCCAAGTGATCTCTCAGCCTCAGCTCAGGTTCTCAGAAGAGGGGATCTCTGAGCATGCCCAAGCACAGGGAAACAGGATTCCGGGTACTGACACTTTTTATGACTGTTTAGACACACCCCAGGCCCACGTGGTTGGGCCTCTGTCTGGGTCCAATCCCCATCTTCCTTACAGACTTGGGCTCTTCTTCAAGTCCTTGCCCCCCCCTTTTTTTTTTAGAAAACATCAGGTGGGAAGTCTTTTGCTTTCAGTCACAGAAGCCTCCAAGGTATCTGACTACAAAGGCACAGAGGTGCTGTGTTTCCAAGAGGGACCAAACTCAGTATCTAGCTCCTCCTAGTTTATAAGTTCAATCAAACCAAGTAACCTTACTCTTACTACATGCTTCTTAACAAACTTCTAGGGGGAGAAAACTAAAAATGAGAAACAAGGCTGGAGAAATGACCTAGAGGTTAAGGCGCTTGCCTATGAAGCCTAAGGTTCAATTCTCCAGTACCCACGTAAAGCCAGATGCACAAGGTGGAAAATGCATCTGGAGTTCATGGCTGGAGGCCCTGGTGTGCCCGTTCTCTCTCTATCTGCCTCTTCCTCTCTCTCATTTTCTCTCTCAAACAAATAAATAAACTATTCTTTTTTAATGAGAAACAGGGGCCTGGAGAGATGGCTTAGTGGTTAAGGCATTTGCCTGCAAAACCAAAGGATCCTGGTTCGATTCTCCAGGACCCACTTAAGCCAGATGCACAGAGGGCACATGTGTCTGGAGTTCATTTGCAGTGGCTGGAGGCCCTGGTGCACCCCACCCCCTCTGCCTCTTTCTCTCTCTCTCAAATAAATAAATAAATATTTTTTTTTAAAAAAATGAGAAACAGGGATGGAGAGATGACTTAGTGGTTAAGGTGCTTGCCTGCGAAGCCTAAGGACGCATGTTCAGTCTCTCTCCAGATCCCATATACGCCAGACACACAAAGGTGAGGCAAGTACAAGGTCGCACATGCCCATTAGGTGGCACAAGCGTCTGGAGTTTGATTTCAATGGCTGAGGCCCTGGTGTGCCAATTTTCTTTCACTCACTCTCTAGCTCTCTTTAAAAAAAAAAAAAAAAAAAAAAAGAGAGAGAAGCCTTTTCAAAATAAGAGTTCTCTTATACCAGGAAAACTTTTCCTCTGCTTTACATCTGTGCTTTTTTAAAAAAATGATTTATTTATGAGAAAGAGACAGAGAGAGAGAGAGTGGAATATGTATCTGGACTTTGTTTACAATGGCAAGAGGCCCTGGCACATGTTTTCTCTCTCTCTCCTTGTATATAAATAATATTTGTGTGCCTAGCTAAAGAAACTGACTACCTCCTGTAGTGTTTTAATCTCCCCTCCTCTCAGAGGTCACCATAACTGCTATTGGGGAAATGGGGTGAAGACTGCTCGTAACTGCAGGGCCTCTTGCCACTGTAAACAAACTCCAGATACATACTCCACTTTGTGCATCTGGGTTTACATGGGCACTGGGGAATCGAACCCAGGCCATCAGGCTTTGCAAGTAAGTACCTTTAACTGCGGAGCCATCTCTCTGGCCCCAAGATTAACTTAACTTGACAGTTCTATTCCAAAATGACTTGAATGACTAGCCTAGTATGAGGTCAAGCCTGACCGTGGGAGATTGATCCCTACCCTATGATTGCATTTCTTTCTTTCTTGCTTTTTTTTTTTTTCAAGATAGGGTCTCACTCTAGCCCAGGCTGACCTGGAATTCACTATGGAGTCTCAGGGTGGCCTCGAACTCATGTGATCCTCTTGCCTCTGCCTCCCGAGTGCTGGGATTAAAGGCGTGCGCCACCACGCCCGGCTTCTTTCTTTATTTTTAAGTAAGTGATACACACCTTTTATTTATTTATTCTTTTTTAAAATTTTATTTGGCAGACAAAGAGGGAGGGAGAGAGAGAGAGAGAGAGAGAGAGAGAGAGAGAGAGAGAGAGGAAGAGAATGAGCGCGTCAGGGCTTCCAGCCAGTGCAAACAAACTCCAGACGCATGCATGCACCCCCTTGTGCATCTGGCTAACGTGGGTCCTGAGGAATTGATCCTGGGTCCTTTGGCTTTGCAGGCAAACGCCTTAACCACCAAGCCATCCCTCCAGCCCCCTCTTTCACCTTTCTTGTCTGCTATAACAAGGTAACTGAACCCTCTCTCTCTTGCCCTATTGCTGGGATAACCAGTGGCTTTCAGAGCCTGAGTTTACCGGCCAAAATGGCAGCAGCCACATGGGCTGATATGAAACCAGGTGAAAACCACGAAGAAAGAAGAGAAGCAACAGCAATTCTGTTGCTAAAAGGCAGACTGCCCAGAAATTCCTGGCATGCATTGAATGGTGGGGAAATAAAATCAGAGCCATGTGAGGCCAGCTACCTCCCCTCAGTCGGCATGCTGCCTTGCCAGCCCAGCCATCTCCGCCTCCAGGGCACACAGGCCGATCCCACGTTACAGCAGCTCTCTAGGCTATAGAGCCAGACACATCCTCTGTCCCCCACGGGGACGTGGGCTACTCTGGGTTTCATTTCCCACCTGAGGACAACAGCAGAGGATAAGACATTATTCCCCCTCACACTCCTCCACTTCTGAGGGCTCTGCCTTTTTTTCACGTTATTTGTGGATGGGCTCTGACTTCAATGACTTACTAAGGTGTTTTTGTTAAAAACATGTTTCAGATAAATGCTACATAGATTTCACACACACAAAAAATTAATGTGCAAAAGCCAACAGGTAGTAAAGTCCATATATGTACTTTGGGTAGACGAGTCCAGTCTGATTGTCATTTCCTTGGGCTATCACTGAAGACATCGCTTCATCTTTCTTTCATTTCCCCTCCCTTTGGCAGTGTTCAGGATTGAACCCCAGGCCTTGCACATGCTAGGCAACTATTCTAACAATGAGCCACATGCTTATCCCTAAAGACTTTTTTTTTCAGGGGAGTGTTTCGAGGTAGGGTCTCACACCTTTAATCCCGGCACTCCGGAGGCAGAGGTAGGAGGATTGCCATGAGTTCAAGGCCATCCTGAGACTACATAGTGAATTCCAGGTCAGCCTGGGCTAGAGTGAGACCCTACCTCAAAAATCAAAAAAAAAAAAAAAAAAAAAAAGAGTTTCTTGGGACATAAGAATGATAAGGAGAAAATTTAAAGTACTAAATACTAGATTGACTGTAAAAGTTTATAAAAATAAAAAAGAAAATTTAAAAACTAGTAAATAAGAAAAAGGTTAAGACAAAAATAAGCATAAAGAGCTGGAGGGATGGTTTAGCAGTTAAGGCATTTGCCTGCAAAGCCAAAGGACCCAGGTTCAATTCCCCAGGACCTATATTAGCCAGATATACGGGGGGTGGGGGGGACGTATGCATCTTGAGTTTGTTTGCATTGGCTGGAGGCCCTTGCACGACCATTCTCTCTCTCTCTCTTCCTCTGTCAAATAAATAAATTAAAATAAAAAAAATAAGGCCGGGTGTGGTGGCACACACCTTTAATCCCAGCACTCAAGAGGCAGAGGTAGAGGATCACTGTGAGTTTGAGGCCACCCTGAGACTACATAGTGAATTCCAGGTCAGCCTGGGCTAGAGAGAGACCCTACCTCGAAAAACCAAAATAATAATAATAATAATAATAAGAAGAAGAAGAAGAAGAAGAATAAGCATAAAGATATATGTCTACTAAAGCTCTTTTATTTTATTTTATTTATTTTTGCAAGCAGAGAGATAAAGAGAGAAGAGAGACAGGAAGAGAGAATGGGTGTGCCAGGGCTTCCAGCTGCTGCAAATGAACTCTAGATGCATTCACCAATTTGTGCATCTGGCTTTACATGGATATCTGGAAACTGAACCAAGGTTGTTAGGCTTTGCATGCAAGTGCCTTAACCACTGAACCATCTGTCCAGCCCAATACTGTCTGTTTTTTTCCCCCTTTATTTAAGAGAGAGAGAGAATGGGCGCACCAGGACCTCCAGCCGCTGCAAACGAACTCCAGGTGCGTAAGCCCCCCTGTGCATCTGGCTTACGTGAGTCCTGGGGAATCAAACCTGGGCCCGTTGGCTTTGAAGGCAAGTAAGTGCCTTAACCACTAAGCAATTTCTCCAACCCAAGCTCTGTTATTTTAGATGGTATAATTTTGTCTTGAGCTAAAATGTTTCAATTATTTTTCCAAATGGGAATAAGAAAGATGAGGACAGGGCATGGTGGCTCATACTTACAATCTCAGCACTCAGGAGGCTGAGGTCAGAGGACACTATGAGTTCCAGGCTAGCCTGGACTACAGAGTGAGTTCCGGGTTAGCCTGGGCTACAGCGAGACCCTTCCTTAAAAAAAAATGTAAATGGGGATGGAGAGATGTGTCAGCAGTTAAAGGCACTTGCTTGCAAAGTTGTCAGTCTGGGTTCAGTTCCTCAGTACACATGTAAAGCCAGATGCACAAAGTGGTGCATGCATCTGGAATTCATTTGCAAAGGCAAAGGCCCTGGGGTGCCCATTCTCTCTCTCTCTTTCTCTCTCTCTCCTCTCAATCTCTCTTGCTCTCACTCTCTCAAATAAATTTAAAAAAAGTTTTTTTCAAGGTAGGGTTTCACTCTAACCCAGACTGACCTGGAAATTCACTATGTAGTCTCAGGGTGGCCTCGAACTCTCTGTGATTCTCCCACCTCTGCCTCCTGAGTGCTGGGATTAATGCCATGCACCACTACGTCTGGCTAAAAAAAATATTTTTTAAAAATATAAAGGCCAGGGCTAGAGAAATGGCTTAGAGGTTAAGGTGCTTGCCTACAAAGTCAAAGGACCATGGTTTGATTCCCCAGGACCCACATAAACCAGATGTAAAAAGTGTCACATATATCTGAAGTTAGTTTGCAGCAGCTGGAGGCCCTGGCGTGCCCATTCTCTCTCTCTCTCTCTCAAATAAATAAATAAAATATTTTAAAAAAATGCAAAGGCCAGGAGCCAGACATGGTGGTGCACGTCTTTAATCCCAGCACTTGGGAGGCAGAGGTAGAAAGATTGCTGTGAGTTCAAGGCCAGCCTGAGGTTACATAGTGAATTCCAGGTCAGCCTGGGCTAGAGTGAGACCCTACCTAATAAATCGATAAATAAATAATGTAAAAGGAGCTGGAGGGATGATAGCTCAATAGTTAAGGTACTTGCTGGCAAAGCCTAAGGACCCAGATTTGATTCCCCAGTACTCACTTAAAGCCAGATGCACAAAGGGGCGCATTGCATCTAGAGTTTGTTTGCAGCAGCTAGAGGCCCTGGTGTGCCCATTCTCTCTCTCTATCTGCTTATAAACAAGTAAATAAAATATTTTTAAAGATGTAAAGGTGAAAATTGTCTGAGTTGTTTTTGTAGAGCATATCTAAAAGACCATAGAAGGTTTCCAGCTTAGACACAGGTAAAACTGTCACTTCGATGTGTCACGAGATCAAAAGCACAGGTAAGTGCTGAAGGGATGGCTTAGCCATTAAGGTGGTTGCCTGCAAAGCCAAAGGACCCAGGTTCAATTCCCCAGAACCCACATTAGCCAGATGCACAAGGGGGTGCATGCATCTGGAGTTCATTTGCAGTGGCTGAAGGCCCTGGCACACCCATTCTCTCTCTCTCTCTCTCCTTCTTTCTCTGTCTAATAAATAATTTTTTAAAAATAGGTAAAATTAAATATTGTCCATCCAATGTCTCTTCTTTCTTCTTCTTCTTCTTCTTTTTTTTAAAAATTATTACCGGGCGTGGTGGCACACTCGGGAGGCAGAGGTAGGAGGATCTCCATGGGTTCAAAGCCACCCTGAGACTACATAGTGAATTCCAGGTCAGTCTGGGCTAGAGTGAAGCCCTACCTAAAAAAAAAAACAAACAAACAAAATATATATATACATACATATATTTGTATGTTGTATAGGTATGGGTATTTGTATAGGCATACCAGGGTTTCTTGACACTGCAATTAAATGCCATATGTGAACTTGGGAGATGGCTTAGTGGTTAAAGGCACTTGCTTGAAAAGCCTGACATCCCTGGTTCAATTCCCCAGTACCCATGTAAAGCCAGGTATACAAAATGACACATGTGTCTGACCCTACCTCAAAAAATTATATATATAAATATAAGTTCTACATGCTTTCTATACTTTAAAAATAGCTTATAAAGCCACCAGGTAACTTGAGTTACTAGACAGTCGCTTTAACCAGCTAACCCACAGAGCCCTTGGCAGCTAAGTTAGACGTTAGATAAAATAGCTTTAAGCTTGTCGTACCGTCTTTTAACTATTTTGCTAAAGGCAAAAGATGATTACATACGCTCTGCATCCGCACATTTCTTCAAGACTGATGTAATTGTCCTTCTGGGTATTCAATGAACATATGTTGAAGCCAAATCCAATGAGGGTATTGGCGCTACATGGACAGACAGCCAATATTTTGATCCATGCCTGTAGGTCAAACAGGCCCCTAGAGATGATAAGACAATTCTAGAATGCCCTACAATTCGAAGAAGTCATCTGTTTGCTTTTTCTTTTCTTGTTTTTTTTTTTTTTTTGTTTTTGGTTTTGTTTTTCGAGGTAGGGTCTCACTCTAGTCCAGGCTGACATGGAATTCACTATGGAGTCTCAGGATGGCCTTGAACTCACAGTGATTCTCCTATCTCTGCCTCCCGAGTGCTAGGATTAAAGGCGTGCGCCACCATTCCCAGCAAAATAATAATCATCCTCCCAGTCAGGGAATGGAACCCTGGTATCTTGCATGACAGGTGAGGATACTCACCATTGTACTAATTAGGAAGTAACCTGTCTTCTTAAAAAAAAAAAAAACCAAAACTGTATTTATTTATTTGAAAGAGTATGCATGGGTGTGCCAGGGCCTCTAGCCACTGCAAATCAACTCCAGAAGCATATGCCACTTTGTGCATCTGGCTTTACGTGAGTGCTCGGGAATTGAACCTGGGCCATTAGGATTTGCAAGTAAGCACCTTTCACCATTGAGTCATTGCACCAACCTGTCTCCTGTACTCTTGATCAAAGAAGTCATGGAGAGGGCTGGAGAGATGGCTTAGTGGTTAAGGCACTTGCCTGCGAAGCCTAAGGACCCATGTTCGACTTTCCAGGTCCTATGTAAGCCAGATGCACAAGGTCATACTTGTGCACAGGTGACACACGTGTGGAATTGATTTCAGTGGTTAGAGGCCCTGGAGGACCTATTCTACCCCCCTCTTTCTCTTCTCTCTATTACATAAAAAAGACCAGTCTGTTGGGCTTGCCTCAAAAAACAAAAACAAACAAACAAAACAAACAAACAAACAAAAAAAAAAAAGAAGTTAAACCAGAGGAGCTGGGCATGGTAGTGCACGCCTTTAATCACAGCACTTGGGAGGCAGTGGTAGGAGGATCGCCATGAATTCAACCCCACCCTTAGAGTACATAGTCAATTCCAGGTCAGCTTGGGCTAGAGTGAAACCCTACCTTGAAAAACCAAAAAAATAAAAATCAAAGAAATAAAATAAAAATAAAAGAAGTCACGGAGACCCAGAGGTTGGACTCCAACAGTGTATACAGTCTGCAAGAGGAGTGTCAAGACAGAGAAAAAGATCCTCAATGGTTTCATGGAAAACCACGTGGTCAGCAAGGCCCTGACTCTCTCCTACAGAGGGCACAAATGCTAAAAGAGCTATAGGGTGGACCCTGTCCATAAAAGTAACTCCTAAAGAGCCACAACTGCCCTCAACAATAAATACATATGCAAACTGAGCATGGTGGCACAGGCCTTTAATTCCAGCACTTTCAAGGCAGAAGTAGGAGGATGGCTGTGAATTTGAGGCCAGCCTGGGACTACAGAGTGAGTTCCAGGTCAGCCTGGGCTAGAGTGAGACCCTACCTCGAAAAACCAAAAAGAAAAAAACAAAGTTTTTTAAAACCATGGCAGTCATGGAGTTTCCTAGTCCTTTCTCCTTCTATGAAGTTTTTCACTATCCCCCCTTCTTACCCCACTGGTTGGCTCGTTCAGAATCGGTGCTCTCATCCCTGACTCACCAACCAATCAAGGTCCTCCATATCCACTTAGATTTAACCAGTGAAACTCATCCCAGCTCCGTGCCTAACTCACACCTCCAATGTCGTAAGAAGATGTGTTCCAAGTCACCATGCAGACTATCCGCTCAGAACCCCTCCCAGCTCGAGCGCTTTTCAGCTTTATTTTTCTAAAATAAATCTTTCTTTCTTTCTTTTTTTTTTTTTTTTCGAGGTAGGGTCTCACTCTAGCCCAGGCTGACCTGGAATTCACTATGGAGTCTCAGGGTGGCCTCGAACTCACGGCGATCCTCCTACCTCTGCCTCCCGAGTGCTGAGATTAAAGGCATGCGCCACCACGCCTGGCTTTTTTTTTTTTTAAATAAATCTTTCTTAACATGTCCTCCTGTGTGCCTGATCCTGCCAGTCCTTTGCAAGTCATAAGAGGTATGTGTGTGATCCACTGGCTTGGGGAACTACAATGACCCTTGAGTCGCCTGGTATTCTGACCCCTAAAGATGCCCCATCCAGAGCCCAGAGGAGCGCCATTGGTCTCAAAACCATCATCCCACCCGCTTAGGCCCAGGGACATAGGGGCTGTGTCTGAGGGCAGAACCAGATTTACTCATTTGTAGGCTACATGGAGAACTGGCAGGGGGCTTGCCTGGGATCTTCACTCTCCCCAAGTAACATTGTGGACATCCCGCTCTCCCCCAGATCCTCCCCTAGCCATACAGCCTACTAACACCAGACCCACCTATCTCCAGCAATCACAGGACCCAGGCTGGGAGGTGGATGTATTGTTGTCAGCAACCAGAAATAGAAACAAGAAAAGGGGTGCGGCAGGGATGGTGGAGAGAGGAAGGCACTGAGATTGGGGGGTGGGGGTTCGGCAATGTATACATGCCCTGCTTTTTCACCTTGGGGAGTCACATAGATGTGCTTGAAACATATTTGTTGGGGCTGTGGAGATGGCTTAGCGGTTAAGGCGTATGCCTGGAAAGCCTAAGGACCCAGGTTCGGTTCTCCAGGTCCCACGTAAGCCAGATGCACATGGTGGCGCATGCGTCTGGAGTTTGTTTGCAGTGGCTGGAGGCCCTGGAGCGCCCATTCTCACTCTCTCTATCTCTCTCTCTCTCTCTCTCTCTCTCTCTGTCTTAAATAAATAAATAAAATGTTTTTTTAAAAAGAAGCACATTTGTTCAACTGTACATTCATATCTCATAAGTCTTACATTTCACCAATGTATCTGTGAAAACCAACACATAAGCAATTGATAACCTCTACAAAATAAAGCACACTAGATGGAATAAAACAGCTGGGTTCCAAGAATATGCCAGGTACTACTGGGCTCTGTGCTGAGCAGTTCTTCACTGTTTTCCCTGTTTTTTATTTTTATTTCTTTTGGCTTTTCGAGGTAGGGTGGTGCTGTAGCCCAGGCTGACCTGGAATTCACTACGTAGTCTCAGGGTGGCCTCGAACTCATAACGATCCTCCTACCTCTGCCTCCCAAGTGCTGGGATTAAAGGTGTGCGCCACCATGCCTGGCTTTTACTTTTTACTCTTGACACGGAGACCACAGATGTTAGAGTCCCAGAGCTCTCTACCCATCCCCCTTTCTCTCCCCTGTCACCTGGCCATGTTAGTCATGGGACTCTGAGACTGCCTTGTGTATGGTCACTGAGGACACCCCTAGGCTAATAGAAGGGAAGGCCACCTCCCACCCCCACCAACTCCTACCTCTGCACACCACCCAAGGCCCCTCCCTCACAGCAATTTCTCTGCTTTATAAATCCATGTTCCTAGCCCTCACTAGTTCTCTCTTGGCTCTCCTGTTTTAGGTATGTATACCCCCTTTTCTCCCCTCTTTTCCCTCTCTCTCCCTCCTTCTCTCTCTTCCTTTACCCTTTTCTCTTCTCATTTCCCTCTTCTCTTTCTCTCCTATTACAATAAGGTCTTGAATATGAGAAATTTTCTCCTGATCTAAAGTTCGCCTCTCTTTTCCAGATCACACCAGTCTATCCTGACGTCAAATAAGGCCCTGGACCCAAGCGCCTGTCTGTCTTGGTCATCTATTGTGAATCCCGAAGCCCACAACAGGTAGATATTGTTATATTCTCTTCTATTCGTGCCAACACCGAGACACAGAGAAGCTAAGAAACAGCCACACAGCAGAACTAGGGTTCATAGTAGAGCCTGTATACCCTACTAGACAAAGGACTTAACCTCCTCCTGGGTCTGGAGGGGGTCACTCTGACGTTAGCTGCTTAGGGATAATGTCTCATGGCCACAGCACTTTGCAAAGTTCACCAAGTCGTCGTTGGCGATATTTGAACATCGTGTATGGCATTAATTACAAACAGATGTGAGTTCAAGTCTACCTGGGTGCCTGACCTCTGCCTAGTCATTTCATCTGTTTCCTTGCTGGAGAAGACAGGATCATAGCCGATCAGCTGTGTAGCCTGGACAGAATCTGTGGAAACTTATTTTGCTGGGTGTCAGGGGTACGGTAGGGGCCATAGTGAAGTCAACTCCAAATGAAAATGGTCTTTTTGGGGTGCTTACAGGTCTTCCTGAGATAAATGCCCCACTAAACAGATGGGCATTTAGCAGAGGAGCACAGGGGTCCCCCTGTCCCTTCTTGCCCCGCCCTGTTGAATTCTTTTAGGGCCAAGGCTAGCGCAGGAATGTGCGGTTGGTCAGTAGGGCTGCTGGGTGGTCAGGCTGGGGGCGCTGACGCTGGGGCTTTTCCGCTTCAGCTATGCTGGCCTGCGACACAGCAAATTCCGTGGCCACACCTGGGTGTGCAGCTGTCCGCCCTGGCAAGGGGGAGAATTTCCTAGTCATTGGGCTGCAGGCCTGAGGGCATGGCCTTGACCCCAGACTGCCAGGTCAGGGCACTTGGGGAGCACCAGGCTGTCCCTGGGGCTCAGGAGTCAGTTTTCTGACTGCCTCATTCTGTGCTGACACCAGCCCTCCTTTGGGCACTGACTGGTAGACCCAGCCCTGGCATCCAGCTCCCTCTCCGTGTTTGGAAGGGGTGATATTCAGTAAGGCGAGTGACTCTCCCTCCGGCCTCTACAAACACCTGCTTAGCGCCTCAGTGTCGTCTGCCTGTGAGCAGTACACCTCAAGGCACCCCCCTTCTGTTTTCAGTGCTTTGGGGGTTCATAGGAAATCAGGTCCTTGGCAGCTGGATAGGATGGCAGACGCCTTTCCCTGCAGGGCTAAGCCTCCATTGCTTCCTCCCAGCCACCTCCCAACCTCAGTGAGGGACTTAGTGGAATTCCCAAGGCAAAACACCCACGAGCTGGGGTGACCACGGCTCAGTGGGGAAAAGCGCTTGCTGGGCAAGCACGACAGGCTGAGTTTGAATACGCAGAACCCGTGTGAATGCCAGTCCCAGTAGCAAGTGTCTGTAATCCCAGCCCTTTTACAGAGACACGGGAGGTGCGCCAGCTAGCCTGGCACGGGCAGTGATGGACAGCCAGAGACCTCGCCTCAGAATAAGGTGGGCAGCAAGGACTGCTGCCTGAGGGTGTCTTCTGATCTCCACATATGCATCATAGCACAGTGCACCCTCACACACACATATACACAGCATATGCACACAGATTAAGTACATATACACATCATATATACACAGTTAAAAAAAAAAAAAAACCAGCACACGGGAGGCAGAAGTAGGAGGATTGCTGAGAGTTCGAGGCCACCCCGAGACTACATAGTGAATTCCAGGACAGCCTGAACCAGAGTGAGACCCTACCTCAAAAAACCAAAAAAAAAAAAAAAAAAAAAAAAAAAGAGAGAGAGAGAGAGACATGCTAACCTCCCCATGTCTCCTCATCCACGCTTAGCTTTCTGGATATTCTTGGCCTCCCTAACCGAACCCGTACCAGCTCTTCAGATGAGCCCAGTTCCTTCCAGTCTCTGCCACCCACAATGTTGTCCCTGCCCTGTCTTCTCCCCATCATCAGCTCCTTTTCTGTTTCCTTTCTTTTTTTTTTTTTTTTTTCGAGGGAGGGTCTCACTCTAGCCCAGGCTGACCTGGAATTCACTATGGAGTCTCAGGGTGGCCTCGAACTCATGGCGATCCTCCTACCTCTGCCTCCCGAGTGCTGGGATTAAAGGTGTGCGCTACAGCGCCCGGCTATTCTTTCCTTTTCTTTCTTTCTTTCTTTCTTTCTTTCTTTCTTTCTTTCTTTCTTTCTTTCTTTCTTTCTTTCATTTTTGTGGGAGAAAGGATTTATTTTGGTTTACAGACTCGAGGAGAAGCTCCGTGATGGCAGGGGGAAATGATGGCATGAGCGGAGGGTGGGCATCACCTCTTTGCCAATATTCCTTTTCTGTTTTCTACTAAGTCATCACCCAGCTTCAAGACTAAGGGAGGGTCTTGAAATTTCTTGGGTGATCAGTCACCCATAAGAAGTTTACAGTCAGCTGTCCAGCTTCCTACTGGAGCCTGGCTAGGAACCAGAACTGTAGATGCAGCTCTGTGGTAGAGCACTTGCCTACCACGCAGGAAGCCCAAGGGTCCACCCTTAGGACCACCACCAACAGCAACAAAGTGTTTTTGGCTGGATGTGGTGTAGCCCTGTAATCCCAGTACCTGGGAGGAGGCTGAGGCAAGAAGATTGACATGAGTTGGAGGCCAGCCTGGGGTATAGAACAACAAAGGAAAAAAAAAAAAAAAACCAACCCAGAAACTTGGCTGAGATTTTGATTGGGAGTGTATTAAATCTATAGATGACTCCAGAGTGAATTAAAAACACAAATTTAAGACAGGTGTGGTGGTGGCCCACTCCTTTAATCCCAGCACTAGGGAGGCAGAGGTAAGAAGATCGCTGTGAATTTGAGGTCAGCCTCAGGCTACAAAGTGAGTTCCAGGTCAGCAAGGGCTAGAATGAGACCCTGCCTTGAAAAAGAAGGAAAGAAAGAAAGGAAGGAAGGAAGGAAGGAAGGAAGGAAGGAAGGAAGGAAGGGAGAAAGAAAGAAAGAAAGAAAGAAAGAAAGAAAGAAAGAAAGAAAGAAAGAAAGAGAGAGAGAAAACACAAATTTACTTACTTGACCTTCTCCGTACCTTCTCATTGTTGGGACAAATGCACCAGCAGAAGAAGCTTACGGGAGCAAAGAGTTTATTCCAGGCTTACAGATTCCAGCGGAAGCGTTTTTCGTGGCCGAGGAAGCTGGCTCACTTCATCACATACCCACAGCAGAGTGCAAGAGGGCAGCAGAGCTCAGGCTGGCTCAGTGCACACCTTGGGGCTGGCCTCAAGATCTGCCCCCCGTGATACACCTTGTCCAGCAGGGTTCCACCCGCTGCAAACTTAAGTAGGACACTTAATCTTTCTCTAATTTTATTTTTTTATTGACAATTTCCACACACACACACACACCCCCCCCCGCGCACTTGCCCCTTTGAAACTCCACTCTCCATCATATCCCCTCCTCCTCTCAATCAGTCGCTCTTTTATTTTGATGTCACGATCTTTTCATCCTATTATGATGGTCTTGTGTAGGTAAGGACACTTGATCAAAAACATCTAAGCTGGGCGTGGTGGCGCACGCCTTTAATCCCAGCACTTGGGAGGCAGAGGTGGGAGGATCGCTGAGAGTTCGAGGCCACCCTGAGACTCCATAGTGAATTCCAGGTCAGCCTGGACCTGAGTGAGACCCTACCTTCTCTGAGGCTATGGGGGTGGTACATTCAAACCGCCACACTCATCGTGGTGTGACTTGAGTCTCTGTACCCCCTGAGGAGACAACAGAGACAAGCTAAGGCACGCTCCTTCCCTCAGAGAGAAGATCTCACCCAGCCCACGAGAAAGATGAGGAAACTGAGGCTCTCAAGTTCATGTCATGACTTGCCCGGAAGTAGCCAGGTCAGGAGTGACACTATGTCTGTCTGACTCGGGAATCTGGCCCTGGAGTCATTGTAGTGCCTGCCTTGGGTCGGCTTGTTTGCGTCTCTGATGGTGTGGTTCCCGGGCGAGCTCCTGCGCTGTGTGCTGCAGCCTGGAGTGGGCGAGCAGGCGGGTCTGCTGTCGCGGATGCTGACTTCTATCTGTGTTGGGGTCCTGGGCTGAGCGTGTGCTATGTTGGGGTTTTCGCAGTCTATCGGGAAAGGTGTTCGTGTGCCTGCGGTTGGAGGTGCGCATTAAGAGGACAAGAATGAGGTGCCTCGACCAGCGTGTGTGTTTGTCCTTAATAGGATTTTTTAAAATTTTTGTTTGTTTATTTATTTATTTGAGAGAGACAGACAGAGAGAGAAAGAGGCAGAGAGAGATAGAGAGAGAATGGGCGCGCCAGGGCTTCCAGCCACTGCAAATGAACTCCAGATGCATGTGCCCCCTTGTGCATCTGGCTAAAGTGGGTCCTGGGGAATCGAGCCTTGAACCGGGGTCCTTAGGCTTCACAGGCAAGCGCTTAACCGCTAAGCCATCTCTCCAGCCCCTTAATAGGATTTTAATTTTATACTTGTTGAGAGAAACCCTTATCATTTATTTGGCCACATATAAACCTAAAATTGTGATGTAGGCCAGGCGTGGTGGCGCACGCCTTGAATCCCACCACCCGGGAGGCAGAGGTAGGAGGACTGTGGTGAGTTCAAGGCCACCCTGAGACTATATAGTGAATTCCAGGTCAGACTGGGCTAGGGACCCTACCTCGGAAAAGCACAAACAGGGCTGAGGAAGTGGCTTAGCGGTTAAGGCATTTTCCTGCGAAGCCAAGGGACCTAGTTCAATTCCCCAGGACCCACGTAAGCCAGATGCACAAGGGAGCTCATGCGTCTGGAGTTTGTTTGCAGTGTTTGGAGGCCCTGGTGTGCCCATTCTCTCTTTTTTTCTCTCTGCCCCCCCCAAATAAATAAATAAAATACTAAAAAAATTGCTATGTAGTCATAACTTATTATTATTATTATTATTATTATTATTATTATTATTATTTTGCTTTTTCCAGGTAGGGTCTCACTGTAGCTCAGGCTGACCTGGAATTCACTATGTAGTCTCAGGGTGGCCTTGAACTCACGGAGATCCTTCTACCTCTGCCTCCTGAGTGCTGGGATTAAAGGCGTGCTCCACCACACCTGGCGCATAACTTAATTTAAATGCCCAATCTTTTGTACAACTAGATGAATTACATGTGTTTATCCATATAATGACTACCCAGATCATGACAAAACTCATACAGACATCTTATTAGGAAGCAGAGGACGGCTGGGAATGGCTCTATGATAGAGCATTTGCCTAGCATGTAGGAAGCCCTAGGTTCTAGCACTAGAGGACAAAAGGGAGGGAGGGAAAAAGAAAAAAGGAAGGAAGAAGGGAATAAGGGAAAGGGAGTTAAAAAAATAAAACAAGGTCTCACTAAACTGCTTAGGCTGGCCTCCAACTCACTCTGTAGCTCGTTCTGGCCTTGACCTCATCATTGTAGCGGGCATTGCAGGCCTGTACTGCTAGGCTTAGCTTAGAAGTGCCTGTTTCTTGCTCCCATTTTATAGCCTAAGAAACAAGTCCAGAGAGGTCCCGCGAGGTCATCGAGAACCCCAGGCTTCACACCTTGTCCTCTGCCTGCCTCTGGGTGGTCCGTGGAAGAGGTGGTCCTGTCATGGGGCACAGAGAGAGCAAGGAACAGAGCCTGGGACCCAGACATGCTTCTGTGCATGTTTATTTGCCAAGCAGTTGGATTTGATGAGCCTCTCCAGCCCCTCTTGCTGGGCCAGAACTGGTCCCCAGCTTTCTGGCCACTGGCTGTGCCGGGAATACCTGGCTTCAGATCAAATCTTGGTTCTCAGATGTATTTGCTATATGACTTTAGGCAGTTGCCTTTCTCTTTGAAGCTATGTTCTCAACTGTTAAAAGAAGATTAAATGTCTGGGGGATGGCTCAGCCATTAAAAAGGCTCACTCGCCTGGGGCCAGCCTGAGGCTACAGAGTGAATTCTAGGTCAGCCTGGGCTACAGTGAGACCCTACCTTGGTAAACGAAACACAAGCCGGGCACACGTGAACACACTCAACAGAGCACATACCAATGTGGCTTCTCTTGCAACTCCACCAATGCTGACTCGTTAATCCTCACGGTGGTACAATGAGGTAGGTAAAGAGGCAGCTGCGATTGTTTCTCTCACCTGCACAAAGGAGCAACCAGGGCTGGGGAGATGGCTCAGTGGATAAAACGCGAAAGCATGAGGACCTGAGTTCAGATCCCCAACAACCACATACAGTGCTTAACGTGGTGGCGTGTAGCTACAACCCCTGCGCTGAGGAGGCAGAGACGACAGAAGGATCTTCAGGACTTGTTGGCCAGCTTGTCTAGCTGAATCAATGAGTTCCAGATTCAAGTGAGAGATTCTGTCTCATAAAAATAAGATGGCAGGGCTGGAGAGATGGCTTAGCGGTAAAGACACTTGTCTGCAAAGCCTAAGGACCCATGTTCGACTCTCCAGATCCCACGTGAGCCAGACACACAAAAGGTGAGGCAAGCGCAAGGTTGCATGTGCCCACTAGGTGGCTCAGGCATCTGGAGTTCAATTTCAGTGGCTGAGGCCCTGGTGCACCAATGCACTCTCTCTCTAAAATTAAAAAAAAAAGTAAAATAAAATAAATTTTAAAAATAAAGTGGCCCACAAAAAAATGGGTATGGTGGCATATGCCTTTAAGCCCAGCACTCAGGAGGCAGAAGTAGGAGGCTCCCTGTGAGTTTGAGGCCAGCTTGAGACCACATAGTGAATTCCAGGTCAGTCTGAGTTAGAACGAGACCCTACCTCAAAAAACCTAAAAATAATAATAACAAAGTGGCAAAGTGATACAGGAAGACACCAAATGTTGACCTCTGGCCTCCTCATGTGCACCCACGTGCATGCGAGCATGCACACCATGCACACGTGTACACACCAGAGGGTGGAATGAAGGGGTCTGATCCCCGTAGTGAATCACACTACGTGGTTTCAGTGGCATCAGATGGAGAATGTTCCTGAGGTTGCCCTTCTCGTGCATCTGGTTTGGTTACAGAACACAGCATCCTTTTCACATAGCAACAGGGGTCCGGGGACAGACTCAGACTTGAATCCTGGCTCTTGTTTGCTTTGGACATCTGCTTCTCTCTCTCTCTCTCTGTCTCTCCCCATGTATTCCTCTATAAAAATGGTACAGGGGAAGCCGGGCGTGGTGGTGCACGCCTTTAATCCCAGCACTCGGGAGACAGAGGTAGGAGGATCGCCGTGAGTTCGAGGCCACCCTGAGACTCCATAGTGAATTCCAGGTCAGCCTGGGCGAGAGTGAGACCCTACCTCGAAAAACCAAAAAAAAAAAAAGAAAAAAGAAAAAAAGAAAAAAATGGTACAGGGGAGGGACCACAGCACCTGCCTCTGAGTGTTGGCTGAACTTGCGTGTGTAATGCTCCTAGCCTGGGACCTGGCACACAGTAGGTCCTCATTACATCATACCTTCCCACCGGAGGGCTTTGTAGGGAGACGTCACAAAACCTCCCCTGGCTGCAGGAGAAAGAGAGAGAGGCTTCCTCCTGGTCTGGGACTTCCCTGGAGGCATGGGTATGTCCTCCCGGGACTCCTGCCCATTTGCCACATCCCTGCCCTCCTGGCAGCTGGGCCACAACTCTGCACACTCCAGGTGGCAGCTGGAGCCGCAGCGGGAAGGCCAGAGGGGAAAGCCCACAAGAGCGGCGGGCGGAGCCTCTGTCAAAGTGTGCCTGGGAGGGGAGGGGGCCGCGGGCCGGGACGTCAGAAACCATCAGTCGCCGCATGGCCAGGGTCTCTGCAGAAGTCCCTTGCCTCCTTGGTCACCTCCTGTCACTCACTGGGGCTGGCTGTCCTGAGTACGCACACTCCGGGGATGCTGGCTGGTGTCTTCTCTTCTCTCCTCCATCCTCTTGTCCTTTGTGCCTCGCTCTTTGCCACATTCCTCCCTTCATCCCCATCATCATCATCTCCCTTCCTCCCATTTCTCTTTCCATCCTCTTCTGTGTCTCTCCTTTCCTGTGTTCTCACTGTCATTTTCTCTGTTCTCCCACATCCTTTCCCTGCCTCTGTCACCCTCTTCCGTCTGTACTTGGCCTATCCCCCCACTGTCCCCCTGAACGTGGCAGCGTCCAGGGACCTGAAGGGTGTCGCGTGCCTTGGGAAAGGCCAGTCGGTCTCTGCAGGCATCACCTGAACCCAGCCTCGTGGGACCAGTGGAAAGAGTGTCTGGCTGGAGGGGTTTGCTGTTTGTTTCCTGGGCGGATGGGACAGGGCCCTGGCTTTGAAGTGGTGGCACCTTCCCACCCCAAGGCTCCATCTGAGTTAGCCACTGTCTGGATTTGTGTTCTCATTGCACCCAGTCTTGAGTCCACTGGGGACGGGAGGGGAGGGGAGAGAGGAAGAAGCTCTGGGCATTTGACCAGAGCTGGGTCAAAGGGTGTCTGCCAAGTCCCAGGGGAGCACCCTTTGGGCTGGCAGTGCCTGAGGAAGAGTTCTCAGGCTTTGGTGTTCTCATGCCCACGCCTTCCAGGCATCAGCTCTGACTCCACCAGGTGGACGTGCCTGACGACCCCAGCCAGCTATGCCTCCGCTGCCCAGCCTGCTCGTGAGCCTGGTAGGCTTTCTTCTCTGGACGGGCTACACCGTGGGGGCCTTGACGATACCCAATGCCACCCTGGCCACGATCCAGACCAAAGACACAGCTGTGTGGCCCCCGGCTGACCTGGGGGTGCCCCGCTACCGCCGGAAGCGCAGCATCTCTGCCCAGGATATGAATACCTTACTGGAGTATCACAACCACATCCGGGCCACCGTATACCCACCTGCTGCTAACATGGAGTACATGGTGAGTCTCTGAACCTACCCAGTGTCCTCCGCTTCCAGCAACTCTAGAGCGCTCACTATAGCCCGGAGTGACTGGCTGGCTTTCTAAATTTCTTATTTTTTATTTTCATTGATTTATTTATTTTTGGTTTTTTCCAGGTAGGGTCTCACTCTAGTCCAGGCTGACCTGGAATTCACTCTGTAGTCTCAGGGTGGCCTCGAACTCACTGCGATCCTCCTACCTCTGCCTCCCCAGTGCTGGGACTAAAGGCGTGCGCTGACTGGCTTTTTAAAAAAAATAAATAAATAAAATATTTTTTTTATGAGAGAGAGGGAGAATTGGCACACCAGGGCCTCCAACCACTGCAATCGAACTCCAGGTGCATGCTCCGCCTTGTGCATATGTGCGCAGCCTTGCACACTTGCATCACCTTGGGCATCTGACTTACATGGGATCTGGAGAGTCAAACATGGGTCCTTAGGCTTTGTAGGCAAGCACCTTAACTTCTAAGCCACCTCTCCAGCCCTGACTGGCTTAAATTTTTTCTTAAATTTGTGTGTGTGTATGCACACTTCAGAGCCTCTTGTCATTGCAAATGAACACCAGACACTTGTGCCACTTTTTAAATTTTTATTTATTTTTGAGAGAGAGAGAGAATGGGCATGTCAGGGCCTCAGCCACTACAAACAAACTCCAGACGCATGTGCCACCTTATGCATCTGGCTTACGTGGGTCCTGGGGAATCAAATCTGGGTCCTCTGGATTTGCAGGCAAGCGCTTTAGCTGCTAAGCCATCTCTCCAGCCCTTGTGGCACTTTTTGCATCTGATGTATGTGAGGGGTGGCTTGGAGACTGAAAACTGGCCACTTGCAAGGCAAGTGCTTTTAACCACTGAACCATCTTGCCAGAGCTGAAGTGACTGGCTTTAAATAGCTGCATCACCTGCCAAACTATGCCTCATTAGCCAGTGACTAAGTGTCTGAGACCTATTCAAGTAGCAGGCACTAGTGTGCCCATTTTACAGATGAGGACCCTGAGACCATTTGGATCACCTTTGTGTCCCACCAGACACCATACATATAACCCTCTCCCTTCAAGATAGCATTTCATCTCCATTTTCCAAATGAAGCAATTGAGAGTCAGAGAACGGGTTTGCTCAAGGTTCCCCAAACCAGGTCTGCTCACTGCTAAGGCCCTGATCAAGAATTTTGGCTTCACACTGGAGACCAGCATGGGGTAGGGGACTGATGGTTTCTTGTGTACTGTCTCTTTGCTTAGGGGCTTGCTTGACACACCCAGACCCATTCATTCCCAGCCACTGTGGAGGCAGGGTTTGGAGTGGGGTGGGCACGGGACAGGCAGGCTCCTGGGTATCTCAGGCTGGGGAAAGCCAGGGGCTGAGCTGTAGAGGAGGCTAGGGTGTCTCTCAGCTCAGTCCCCGGGAGCCAGAACCCCTGCATGGAGGACGGAGGCTTGTTCCTTATCAAGGCTCCTCCGTCCAGTCCCCCAGGACTGTTGTCCCCAAAGCCTAGAGAGATTGGCTACTAGCATACCAAGACTTCTTTAAGGAAAGAGAGAGTTTTTCTACCGCCTCCCATCCAATAACCAGAAATGCTCAACTGCTCATTTATGAACTGGCTCTTGCTCAGAGCCAGAGGCCACACTAAGCCTTATGGGTACTGCTGAGAGAGCAAGGCTGTTTAAGGGAATGTGAGAGAAAATGCACGCCACCATCAAGGTACAGGTACGTAGCTGGGCGTGGTGGCACAGACCTTTAATCAGAGCGCTTGTGAGGCAGACGTAGGAGGATCACCGTGAGTTCGAGACCACCCTGATACTACATAGTGAATTCCAAGTCAGCCCCGACTAGAGTGACACCCTACCTCGAAAAACCAAAAGAAAAAAATAAAAATACAGGTACGTATACACATCAGGAAGCAATTGTTGCGAGAGGTTGAGACAGGAGTGGCAAGTCTGGGGGAACTGTCTTTATTTATTCGCTGGGTGACTCATTCATTTATTAACACAAGGACTGGCACACAGAGGGCCCTCCATTTTCTTAACAAATGGCACATTTATTGAGCACCAACAGTGTGGGTGGCCCCGGGCCCCGGCAGGTGTTTAATTTTGGCGTGTGGCATGGAACATAGAAAGCTAACTGTCTACTCAGGGACCCTGGAGAAGGTCACAAGTGGTATTTACCATGTTCCTTTCCTTGGCTATCCCTGAAAGGGAATTCAGAGACGGGGGAATTTCCTCTTCACTAGCTGACTTGTAGGCCCAGAACAGGTAGATGACTAAGAATCTCTCACTCCTGAAACTCCTTTTTTCTTTTTTCTTTTTCTTTTTTGGTTTTTCGAGGTAGGGTCTCACTTTAGCCCAGGCTGACCTGGAATTCACTGTGGAGTCTCAGGGTGGCCTTGAACTCACGGCGATCCTCCTACCTCTGCCTCCCGAGTGCTGGGATTAAAGGTGTGCGCCACCACGCCGGGCTCCCTTCTTTCTTTCACAGCTCCGCGCCGGCCTGGGTTCCATTCTGCATCCTCACATACCCTGAGACTGTGAGGACTCATGTTTCCTTGACCTCTAGTTTCCTGGCTGGACTAAGGCCTCAGGCCAAGGAATATTGTTCAGTATTTGCTAAGTGAACAAATACTATGTCAGAGACTCCCAGGGAGTTGGAAGGGAAGTAGGTTTTCATTTATTTATTTATTTGAGAGAGAAAGAGGAAGAGGCAGATAGAGAGAGAGAGAATAGCGCTGGGCGTGGTGGTGCATGCCTCTAATTCCAGCACTCGGGAGATAGAGGTAGGAGGATCGCCATGAGTTTGAGGCCACTCTGAGACTACATAGTGAATTCCAGGTCAGCCTGAGCTAGAGCAAGATCCTACCTCAAAAAAAAAAAAAAAAAAAAAAGAGAGAGAGAGAGAGAGAGAGAGAGCGAATAGTCACACCAGAGACTGTAGCCACTGCAAACAAAACTCCAGACACATGCACTACCTTGTACATCTGGCTTACATGGGTTTTAGGGAATCAAACCTGGGTCCTTAGGCTTCACAGGCAAATGCCTTAACTCTCCAGCCTGGGAACTAGGCTTTTTTTTTTTTTTTTTTTTTTTTTTTTTTTTTTGCGGTAGTGTCTGGCTCTAGCCCAGGATGATCTGGAATTCACTATTTAGTCTCAGGGTGGCCTTGAACTCATGGCAATCCTCCTACCTCTGCTTCCCGAGTGCTGGGATTAAAGGTGTGCGCCACCACACCTGGTGGGACTAGGTTTTTGTTTAGAGACAGGGTCTCACAATGTAGCTCAGGCTATCCCATTCCCCAGCCTCAGGAAGGCTAGGATTGCAGGTGTCAGCCAACTAGGACTAGATTTGTTTTTTGTTAAGGTGAGTCTCACTCTAGTTCAGACTGATCTGAAACTCACTATGCAGCCCAAGCTGGCCTTGAACTCACATTGATTCTCCAACCTCAGTCTTTCAAGTCCTGGAATTATATGCATCAGGCTAGAACTAGTATTTATTTATTTTTAAGATTGAGAGAGAGAGAGAGACAGAGAATTGGCACACCAGGGCCTTAGCCACTGAAGTTGAACTCCACATGCTTGTGCCACCTAGTGGGCATGTGAGGCCTTGCGCTTGCCTCACCTTTGTGCATCTGGTTAATGTTGGGATCTGGAGAGTAGAACATGGATCTTCAGGCTTCACAGGCAAGTGCCTTAACTGCTAAACTATCTGTCCAGCCCTGGTATTTATTTATTATTATTATGGTTTTTTTTTTTTAGGTTTTTGAGGTAGGGGTCTCACTCTAGCCCAGGCTGACCTGGAATTCACTATGTAGTGTCAGGGTGGCCTTGAACTTATAGCAGTCCTCCTACCTCTGCCTCCCGAGTGCTGTTATTATAGGCATGTTCCACCACACCCAGCTTTTCCTAGTATTTATTTTTAATATTTATTTATTTGAAAGCAGAAGAGAGAGAGAGAGAGAGAGAGAGAGAGAGAGAGAATGAATGGGTGTACCAGGGCCTCCTGACACTGCAAAGGAACACAAGATACATGCAACATTTTTGTGTATATAGCTTTACATGGGTACTGGGGAATTGAACCTGGGTCCTTTGGCTTTGCAGGCAAGCACCTTAACCAGTAAGCAATCTCTCCAGCCCTGGAACTAGTTTTTTGTGTTTTTTTTTTTTTTTGGTAATTTGAAGTAGGGTTTCACTCTAGCCCAGGCTGACCTGGAATTCACTATGTAGTCTCAGGGTGACCTCGAACTCACAGCGATCCTCCTACCTCTGCCTCCCGACTGCTGGGATTAAAGGCATGCGCCGCCACACCCGGCTGGAACTAGTATTTTTAAGCATCATTTTTTTCAACTGTAAAATGTATAGTCGTTGAGCCAAGTTCAACTCCCCAGAATTTATGTAAAGCCTGGGCATGGCCATGCACACATATAACCCCAATCTGTGAGGAGCAGAGACCAAGAATTGCCAGAGCTTACTAAGCAATGGCAGCTTGGAGTTAAGGGAGAGAACTTCTCTCCCCGGTTACAAAATTGAGTGATAGATAAGGGTATCCCAAGTTCTCCTCTGCCCCCCTCACACATACACTCTCATGCATGTACATATACCACACGCCACATACATCATACTCTCCAAACACACAAGTGTAATGAACTCCTATACTGGAGAAGTATAAATCTGTGAAGGATGAGGAGGGGATTCTATAGGCAGTGGTGTGGAGTGAGATGACCCGTCTCGTCAAGTGAAGAGCTCGGTGCAGATGGAATGTATGCTGTCGCTTGTCGAACAACACATGCATCTTTGCCTATCGGCGCGTACAGGTAGAAAGTCTTTCTGAAAGAGAAAGAGAGAGAGAGAGCAAACAAGAGAATCATAGCGATTGCCTATGGGAAAGCCTGCAGGACAGCCTCAGGAACAGTCCAAGAGTGATGGAAGATGCCTCACTTTGCTTCCTTTCGATACTTATATATTGAATTTGTGAATGTTTGCGTGATCCCAAAAGAAGCTTTTGGAGGCTGAGGAGATGGCTCAGTAGTTAAAGGCACTTGCTTGCAAAACCTAATGGCCTGGATTCAATTCCCTGGTATCCACATAAAGCCAGATGCACAAAGTGGCACATGTGTCTGAAGTTCGTATGCAGAAGGCCCTGTTGTGCCCATTCTCTTTGTCTGCCTCTTTCTCTCCGTCTCTCTCTCTCTTTCTTAAATAAATAAATAATTTTTGTTGTTGTTGTTTTTCAAGGTAGGGTCTCACTGTTACCCAGGCTGACCTAGAATTCACTCTGTACTCTCAGGATGACCTCGAACTCATGGTGATTCTCCTATCTCTGCCTCCTAAATGCTGGAATTAAAGGCCAAAACAAAATTTTTAAAAACATTTTTTTATTAAAAAGGTTTTTCTTTCTTTCTTTCTTTTTTTTTTTTTAATCTTTTTCAAGGTAGAGTCTCACTCTAGCCTAGGCTGACCTGGATTTAGCTATGTCGTCTCAGGGTGGCCTTGAACTCTTGTCAATCCTCCTACCTCTGCCTCCTGAGTGCTGGGATTTGAATGCAAAGTTTGTTTGTTTCTTTTTTTGAGGCAAGCCCAATGGACTGGCTTTTTTTTTTTTTTTTTTTTTGAGGTAGTTTAGGCTGACCTGAAACTCACTCTGTAGTCCCAGGCTGGTCTCAAACTCACAGTGATCCTCTGAACTCTGCTTCCTGAGTGCTGGGATTAAAGGTGGGTATCATCATATCCTGCTAAAATTTAAAAAAATACACACACACACACACTAGGGAGGCACAGGTAGGAGGATTGCTGTGAGTTCAAGGCCAGACTGGGTCTACGGTGTGAGTTCCAGTTCAGCCTGAGCTAGAACGAGACCCTACCTCCAAAAAATATTAAAAATTGGGCTAGAGAGATGGCTTAGCAGTTAAGTGCTTGCCTGTGAAGCCTAAGGATCCTGATTCAAAGCTCAATTCCCCAGGACCCATGTTAGCTAGATGCCCAAGGTGGCACCTGCATCTAGAGTTCATTTGCAGTGGCTGGAGGCCCTGGCATGCCCATTCTCTCTGCTCTCTTTTACCTCTCTCTGCTTGTAATTAAATTTAAAAATTATTATTATTATTATTTTGGTTTTTCGCGGTAGGGTCTCACTCTAGCCTAGGCTGACCTGGAATTCACTATGGAGTCTCAGGGTGGCCTCGAACTCATGACAATCCTCCTACTTCTGCCTCCCAAGTGCTGGGATTAAAGGCGTGCGCCACCACGCCCGGCTTAAAAATTATTTTTAAAATAAAGAAATAAATAAAAGAAATCAGTGATCACCCCTTACCCCAGACTCAGTCACATCTAGGGACTTCTGAGAACTTTTGGGGAAATGCTCTGGTACCCCATTGAGAGCCAAGTGCCTTAAACATGAGGTCCAGTGGGGAAGAAAAGACAGAGGGCTTGGAACTAGAGGGCTGGGTGTGGACCTCAACTCACTTGCACTTGACCTTGAAGCCAGAGGTCTGGATTGAGCCCCAGCTGTCTGATGGGTAAGTGGCTGTGTTAGAGTTCCAGAGAGATGACAGGAACATGGCACCAAGCACAGGGCATCTGTGCACACTGCTGGGATCAAGGTGGTGATTCTCCCTGAGAGGTTCCTATCTTTCCTTTCACCAGGTCTGGGATGAGCAGTTAGCCAGGTATGCCAAGGCCTGGGCCACCCAATGCATCTGGGACCACGGGCCCTTACAGATGATGAAATCCATGGGTCAGAACCTCTCCATCTATTCTGGCCGGTGAGTGAGCCTCCCTTCTTTCTTCATCTAGTCGTTCACAAAGGTGCCCTGAGCACTTGCTCTGGACTAGGTACTGTGAGTGCCGGTGGCTAGATATCCCGGGGAACAAGGCCGACCAGCTCCCCATGCATGGGACTCTACTGTAGTTAGGAGACACAGGTGCCAGAGTGGTGAACAAGCAACCCACGCTGCTCCAGAGAGAAGAAAGCTTGGAAGACTGACATACAAGAGGATGAGGCCATCAAGGAAGCCACCCTCCCAGCCTGACATTCTGAGTCAGAATTCTGATGTGTGTGACCTGGGGAAGTAACGTCCCTGGACCTCTGGATCCCTGATGGTGTCCCTATCTGTATAATCAAGGTGTTGGCTTAGTCCAACTTTTTCCAGACATGTGGATTTCATAAGCCAGTAATCTTTAATTTTGTTCCTGAGGTACGGTCTCACTCTGGCTCAGGCAGCCTCTGACTCATGGCAATCCTCTTACCTCAGCCTCCTGAGTGCCAGTAACTTTTAAAAACCATTTATGATGAGATGGCCATATCTCTTTTTTTTTTTTCAATTTTTTAAAGAAATATCAAGAGCAAGAGAGAGAAAGCATTGCTGTGTCAGGGCCTCAGCCACTGCAATCAAACTCCAGATGCTTACGCCACCTAGTGCACATGTGTGACCTTGCATTTGAGAGGTCAAACATGGGTCCTTAGGCTTCACAGGCAAGTGCCTTAACCATTAAGCCATCTCTCCAGACCTCTTTTTTTTTTTCTCCAACTTAAAAAATATTTTTATTGCCAAGTGTGGTGATGTATGCCTTTAATCCCAGCACTTAGGAGGCAGAGGCTGGAGGATCCCATGAGTTCGAGGCCACCTAGAGACTACATAGTGAATTCCAGGTCATCCTGGGCTAGAGCAAGACCCTACCTCAAAAAGAAAACCCCAGATATTTTTATTTATTTGAGAGGGAGAAAAGAGAGACACTTTGGGCGAGCCAGGGCCTCCTGCCACTGCAAATGAGCTCCAGACATATGAGCCACTTGGTGCATCTGGCTTTACGTGGTCCTGGGGAATTGAACCCAAGCTGACAGGCTTTGTAAGCAAGCACCTTTCACCGCTGAGCCATCTCCTCAGCCCTATGTGTCAGTTTTAAATTTTAATACTTATTTTTGTGGTACTGGGCCTCATACGTGCCAGGCACGGGCTCACCACTGAGAAACAACCTCTGCCCCACATGTCATACTTTGCCAATTATAAGGACATTGGGAAAACAACAACCTTCCCCTCCCTACCAGTCTGCCAATGACCCAGCACAGTAGAAGATGGCATCTAGGGTCACCCCTGCCAAGTGAGTTCAGTGGCATCATGCATAGGTCTGAACCTGTTGTCAACCAGCTGTCAACAGCCCCTCAGCGTCCTGCAGAGCCGTCCTTGGTGGCACAGTCCTTCCCCATGGTTGTGCCCACATCTGCCGCCACTAAACTCTTCATGCCCGAGTCTACTCTGCCCGGTGGATGTCTCTCCAGAGGTCCATAGTCGTGTCAAGGTACAGAGAGGCCACTGTGACCCACCAGAGCCCACCGAGGTTGTCTCACCTGCTGCTTTGGCTATGTGACTCTGTCAAATGTCTTCGATGGAGAAGGCCCGAGTCACCCCCAGCCCCGCCCCACCCAGATGCTTCAGCCTGCAGAACGTCTCTCTGTCTCTCATCCCCAAGGCCAGCTCAGGTTTGGTCCTTTGCATGACAGTGACAAGTACATGTGCCTTATATTTTACTTATTTGTTTGTTTTTTCATTTAAGAGGAAAAAAAGCAGATAGAGGGAGAATGGGTACATCAGGGCCTCCAGTCAGTATAAACAAACTCCAGATGCATGTGCCACCTTGTGCACCTGGCTTTGTATGGGTCCTGGGGAATTGAACTGGGGTCCTTAGGTTTTCCAGGCAAGCTCCTTAACCGCTAAGCCATCTCTCCAGCCCCCATGTGCTTTAATGAGTACTTTCTATGTGCCAGGTACAGGTAAGCTATCCACACGGATCACCTCAACTGCTGTTCAGAACTTATCTATAGGGGTGGTGCACTCCTTTAATTCCAGCACTCAGGAGGCAGATGTAGGAGGATCACCTTGAGTTCCAGGTCAGACTGGACTAGAGTGAAACCCTACCTTGAAAAAAAAAAGTATTTTTTCTTTTCTTTGTTGCTTCTTAATTTTTTTTTGGTTTATATTTATTTATTTATTTATTTATTTATTTATTTATTTATTTATGAGCAACAGACAGAGAGAGAAAGAGACAGAGAGAGAGAGAGAATGGGCACATCAGGGCCTCTAGCCACTGCAAACAAACTCCAGATGCATGAGCCACCTTGTGCATCTGGCTTACATGGGGAATCAAGCCTCTAACCGAGGTCCTTAGCCTTCACAGGCAAGTGCTTAACCGCTAAGCCATCTCTCTAGCCTTTAATTTCTATTTATGAGAGAGAGAAAGACAGAGAAAGAGACTCATGCCCTAGCCTCCCAAGTACTGGGATTATAGGCAGGTACTACCTGCTAACTAGGGTACTCTGGAATGTCAGGCTTAAAACTGGTGATAGGATTCTATGAGGCAGGAATGCAATAGCTATGGCCAAATCTGCCTATTTTGTAAATAAACTATGTGGCCCTTCACGTAAAAAATTTGCAGCTTCTGCCTAAGTAATGGGAAGCCTCCAAAAGTTTTTCAGCAGAGTATGATGAAAGTAGTCACTATGTACATACAGCATTTTTATTTATTTATTTGAGAGAGAGAGAGAGAGAGAGAAAGGCAGATAAAGAATGGACAAGCCAGGGCCTCTAGTCACTGCAAATGAATTCCAGACATATGCGCCGTCTTGTGCATCTGGCTTACATGGGTACTGGGAAATCGAACCTGAATCCTTAGACTTTGCCATCTTTCTAGCCCCAAGCCAGATAGAGAGGCAGATAGAGAAAATGGGTGCACCAAGGCCTCCAGCCTCTGCAAGCAAACTCCAGACTCATGCACCGCCTTGTGAATCTGGCTTACGTGGGTGCTGGAGAATTGAATCGGGGTCTTTTGGTTTTGCAGGCCAGTGCCATAACTGCTATGCCAATTCTCCAGCCCCAAAGTATTTTTTTTTCCCTATGAGGTGAATGGGACTGTCATTCTCATTCATAGATGAGGAAAATGATGGGGAGAAGTGCAATGACTCACCCAACAAGTTGGTGGCAGCGCCTTTCCCATTCTCCCGTCAGCTTCTTCTGTGTTCTCGGCCTCCCCAGATACCGCTCCGTGAGAGATCTCATGAAGAACTGGTATGAGGAGAAACGGCATTACTCATTTCCCACCCAAGAGAACTGTGCCCCGCGCTGCCCTTGGCTCTGCAACGGCTCCGTCTGTACGCACTACACCCAGGTACTCCTCTGTCAGCCAAGCATGATCTGGAAAGAACCCCCGCGCCTTAGATGGACAATGAGGGAGAGAACTGAGAATTAAGGCAGAGGCCCTGTGGGCTTTCTTCGGTTTCTGGTTTTGGGGAAAGGGTCTCACTATGTAACCCAGGCTGGCCTGTAACCCGTGTTCGTCCTGCCTCGGCCTCCTCGGTGCTGGGATGTCTCATTTCTTGTACGGTGAGTGGCCCTGCAAAGTGGTGTAGACACTGAGCCGGGCGTGGTGGCGCACGCCTTTAATCCTAGCACTCGGGAGGCAGAGGTAGGAGGATTGCCATGAGTTCAAGGCCACCCTGAGACTCCATAGTGAACTCCAGGTCAGCCTGGGATAGAGTGAGACCCTATCTCGAAACATACACACACACACAGACTCAGTTGGTTAATTCCTCAGTTGGTTTTGAGACAGGCTCTCACAGTGTAGTCCAGGCTGACCTGCAACTTGCAGCCATCTTCCCGTCCCAGCCTCCCGGGTGTTGGGGTTTACAAGCACGTGCCACCACACCCAGCCCTATTTTGTTCTGAGAGTCTTGGATATTTTCTGTTGCCCAAGACCTAAGCCAAATGCCTCTCCTGACTTCCTATGAGCCACTACCTCCATCTTCCTGATGAGGGACTGAGGCACAGGGGAACGAGAGACTTAGTCACAGTCACACAAGCAGATGTCATTGAGCCGCTGACTCAACTGCCAACACATGATTTCCAAGCCATGCACTCAGGGAAGAGGTAGGTTTACCACAAGTTCAAGGTCAGCATGAGCTACACAGCAAGTTCCACGCCAACCAGGGCTACAATGGATATAGTGAAACTGTCTAAAAACACCTTTAATCCCAGCACTCAGGAGGCTGAGGTTAGAGGATTGATGTAAGTCAGAGGCCAGCCTGGGCTACAAAGTAGGTTCCAAGTCAGCCTGGGTCAGACTGAGACCCTGCTTAAAAAAAGGGGGGACTGGAGGGATGGCTTAGCAGTTAAGGCATTTTCCTGCAAAGCCAAAGGACCCAGGTTTGATTCCCCAGGACCCACATTAGCCAGATGCACAAAGGGGGCGCATACATCTGGACTTCATCTGCAGTAGCTAGAAGCCCTGGCATGCCCATTCTCTCTTTCTGTGTCAAATAAATAAATAAATAAATAAATAAATAAATAATAAAATATGAAAAAAATAGCCAGGCATGGTGACTCATGCCTTTAATTTGAGGTAGAGATAGGAAGATCGCCTTAGGCCACCCTGAGACTACATAATGAATTCCAGGTCAGCCTGGGCTGGAGGGAGATCCTACCTCAAAAAACCAAAAAAAAAAAAAAAAAAAGGTGATTTGGTGTGAGCACTAAGTATGTGCTGCACCACTGAGCTACCTTCCCAAACCCCTGCTCATCAAACTTTGATGTTACGTGCATGCTTATATGTGTTCAAACACCATGGAACAATATGAAATTTATTCTTTATTATTGGTTATAGTAAAATAATATATTTGTAATTTTTTTGTTTGTTTTTTTGAGGTAGGGTCTCACTCTAGTCCAGGCTGACCTGGAATTCACTATGTAGTCTCAGGGTGGCCTTGAACTCTTGGCCTACCTCTGCCTCCCGAGTGCTGGGATTAAGGCATGTGCCACCACGCTCGGCTTGTAAATTTTTTAAATTTAAAGACTTATTTTTATTTATTAGAGATAAAGGGGGAGAGAGAGGGCAGGGAGAGAATGATAATAGGCATGCCAGGGCCTCTAGCCACTGCAAATGAACTCCAGACACATGTGCCACCATGTGCATCTGGCTTACATGCGACCTGGAGAATCGAACGAACCGGGGTTCTTAGGCTTCACAGGCATGCACCTTAATTACTAAGCCATCTCTCCAGCTCTATATTTGTAAATATCTTATTTGTTTATTTGAGAGAGAGAGAGAGGCAGACACAGAGAAAGTGAGTATAGGAACACCAAGGCCTCCTGCCACTGCAAGTGAACTCCAGACACATGCTATATTTTGTGCATCTGACTTTACATGGGTGCTGAGAAATTGAACCAGAACTGATAGGCTTTGTAAACAAGCACCTTTCACTACTGAGCCATTCCTCCAGTGCTCCCCAAATGATTTTGTTTTGTTTTGGTTTGGTTTGGTTTTTCGAGGTAGGGTCTCACTCTAGCCAAGGCTGACTTGGAATTCACTATATAGTCTCAGGCTGGGCTCAAACTCAGCAATCCTCCTACCTCTGCTTCCTGAGTACTGGGATTAAAGGCATATGCAACCATGCCAGGCCCAAAATGATATATTTTTCCCTTTTTCTTTTTAGCAAACTCCAGATGCATGTGTCACTTGTGCATCTACCTTATATGGGGAATCGAACCTGGGCCCTTAGGCTTTGCAGGCAAGCACCTTAACCACTGAACCATCTCTCCAGCCCTGCAAAATAATATTTTTGAGAAACATTCTCTAACAGACATCCCTTGGGACAGGCAGATTGCCTCCCCCATAATTCCCATAATTCTCAGAACATACCCACCAGACAGAGGGACATACCACTTGAGGACCCTGGCTCCTCCAAGTCTTTCTCAGCTTGCCCATCTCTGTACTTCCGCAGATGGTGTGGGCATCCTCCAATCGGCTGGGCTGCGCCATCCATACCTGCCCAATCATTAATGTGTGGGGCACCACCTGGCATCAGGCGACGTACCTGGTCTGCAACTATGCCACTAAGTAAGTACACAGCAGAGGGTTCTGGGGCAGGAGAACTCAAGAAAGACATGCACTTCCTTTTTCTTTTTTGGTTTTTCGAGGTAGGGTCTCACTCTAGCTCAGACTGACCTGGAATTCACTATGGAGTGTCAGGGTGGCCTCGAACTCATGGTGATCCTCCTACCTCTGCTTCCCAAGTGCTGGGATTAAAGGTGTGTGCCACCATGCCCAGCAAGACATGCACTCTCATTCAATGATCCCTACCAATTTTGGCAATTTTCGAGTCTATAATCCCTTTTGTTTGTTCGTTCATAATCACTTCTCGGTCTTTTGGCTAAGCTCAAGTGTTTGTATGTACCGCTTTGTGGTCTGGCTTTATGTGGGTACTGGGGATTTGAACCCAGGCCAGCAGGGTTTGTAACCACTGTACCAGTTCCCCAGCCCCCCAACAGTCCTTCTGTCCTTTCCTGCCATTTTGGAATCACGTGAGAGATAGGTGAGAACACAGTGTCATGGAGGAAGTTTACAGTGAGGAACGTGACCTAGATGGGTCTTCCTGCCCACCAAGGAGACTTGATATCACCCTACTGTGGAACTAGACCTTCTCAACCATGCCAGGCAACACCAGACATAAACAACCAGCGACTTGTGCTCACAGAAGCTAAGTGCATCTGCTCCCAACAGCCAGGCAGAGCCAGAGCAAAGCCAGGCAGGACCCTGATCAGCTCTCTCCCAAATCCTCCCGTCACCTTGGTCAGGTTCCACCTTTACAGAAGTCTCTTAGACTTTAATTTATTTGAGAGAGAGAAAGAGGGAAAGGGAAAGAGAGAATGGGTGAGCCAGGGCCTTCAGCCACTGCAGATGAACTCCAGACACATGTGTCACCTTGTGCATCTGGCTTGCGTGGGTCCTAGGGAATCGAACCTGGGTCCTTTGTCTTCGCAGGCAAATGCCTTAACTGCTAAGCCATCTCTCCAGCCCTACAGAAGTCTCTTGGAAACACAGAGCTAGGGAAAGTTCCCATCCAACACACAGTCTAAAAGGTTAAAAGCATTACAGGTTCTCAATCCAAAACAAGAACGAATTGTTTGTTTGAGGTAAGGTTTCTAGCCCAGGCTGACCTGGTTCTCACCCTGTAGTCATCCCAGACTGGCCTTGAACTCAGTGACCTTCCTACCTCAGCCTCCAAGGGTGTATGGCATCACACCTAGCTTTTTGTTTTTTGTTTTTCCTTTAGCTTAGGCTGGTCTGGAAGTCACTGTATAGCCTAGGCTGGACTCAACCTTATGACAGTTCTTCCTCAACCTCCCAAGTCAGACAACAGACATCATGCCTGGCTACCTTATGTTTGAGACAGGGGTCACACCATATGGCCCAGGCTTATAGTGTTGAATTGAAAAGATAGCCTTGGATTTGAGATAATCTTCCTGCCTCAGCACCCCAAATGCTAGATTCCAGGCATCCCCTATCGCTGCTTGGCTTAGTCATTTCATTGTCCTTAAAAAAAAAAAAAAAAAAAAAAGCAGAACTTTTCCCCAAGTGGTTAAAGAAAGAATGATTTTATTTATTGATTGATTTTTCAAGGTAGAATCTTGCTCTAGCCCAGGCTGACCTGGAATTCACTATGTAGTCTCAAGGTGGGCTGAAACTCATGGCGGTCCTCCTACCTCTGCCTTCTGAGATTAAAGGCATGCACCACCACGCCCAGCTGAAGAGGAGAAGTATTTTGAATCTATCCCCTAGGCCTTTCCACCACTCTCCTCGTCCTATCCTTCCCAGAGTGCTCTGTGTGCATGCGTGTGTACATGCAGGAGATCTGAGGACAACCTCAGGTCGTCGCCTCCCACCTTGTTTAACACAGGGTCTCTCTATCTTTCTCTTTTTGTCACTGAGAAGGCCAGACTAGCTGGTCTATAAGTTTCAGGATTCTCTGGACTGTGCCTCTCATTGCCGTAGAATGCCAGGATTATAGACTTGTGCAACACACCACTTGCTTCTAGCATTACGTGGGTTCTGGGGATCCAATTGCCAGCCTGTTGGCTTGTGCAGTCAGTGTTTTTAACCACCTAGCCACCTCCCCATCTCTTGTTTAATTTTTAATTTATTATTTGTATTAACAACTTCCATAATTATAGACAGTAAACCATGGTAATTCCCTCCCTACCCCCAGCACTTTCCCATTCACAACTCCACTGTCCACCATATATCTCTTTTATTTTTATGTCATCATATTTTCCTCCTGTTATAATGGTCTTGTGTAGGTAGTGCCAGGCACTGTGAGGTCATGGATATCCAGGTCATTTTGTGTCTGGAGGAGCACGTTGTAAGGAGTCCTACCCTTCCTTTGGCTCTTACATTCTTTCGGCCACCTCTTCTGCAATGGACTCTGAGCCTTGGAAGGTGTAATAGAGATGTTTCAGTGCTAAGAACTCCTCTGACACTTTTTCTCAGCACTATGTTGCCTTTTGAGTCATCCCAGAGGTCACCACCATCTGAAAAGAGAAGCTTCCTTAATCAAAAGTGAGAATAGAATTAATATATGGGTATGAACATTAAGAGAAGTGTTTACTGGGCAGTTTGGTGAGCATAATATATGCATTTAGCCAGACACCAGCAGGTGTTATAACCCTAGGGCTCAAGACTTCCCTGTCATAGGTTTTCAGTATCAAGCATGTATTCCCTCCCCCCTTGTTTATTTTTGAAATAGAGTCTCCTATAGCTGAGGCTGGTCTTGAACTTGCTGTGTAGCTAAGGATGACCTTAAACTCCTGGTTCCCATGTCTATCTTCCTCCTAAGTACTAAGATTATAGATGTGCCCCATCATGCCTGGTTTGTAAGAGTTCCTTTTGAAAACTGTGGGTTTATGGCATGTGGCCCAACTACTGATGTTCATGTATGTTCTGGAAGTGTTTGATGAAAGGGAGTGAAGGAGACAGGGAGAGAGAGGAGAGAAAGGAGGAAAGAATGAGGGAGAGGCTTTTCTGAGCACTTTGGCTAACTTTGCTCACAATCATTGAACAATCACTTTCATCCAGCATGGTGATGTACACCTGTAATCCCAGGAAAGTGAAATCACGAAGATCAAGGTCATCCTTGGCTACAAAGTTAGTTGGAGGCCAGCCTGAACTGCATGAGACCCTGTCTCAAAACATACAACCAAAGTCACTTTAGAGGGAAGAGAGAGAGAGAGAGAGATTCCATTTCTGGCCATAAGGAGTCCTCAATGAAGGTGTGGAAAATCAACCTTGAGATTTGTAAAGATCTTTGGGATTACAGGCCAGTAAGGATAATGAAGCAACCTAGAGTAAGAGCAGGGAATGGCTTTAAGCTTAAGAGGAAGAAGAGAGAATGAAACAGACAAGCATAGTCAGAGGGAGGAGTGTGGGAAAGTGAGGGGTGTGAACCTACTGGTGGCGCTGCTAAGACACTGTTTTGCTTGAGAGAAGGATCACACTATGTAGCCCAGGCTGGCCTCAGACTCCTGCCCTAGCCTCCCAAGTACTGGGATTTATAGGCAGGTACTACCTGCTAACTAGGGTACTCTGGAATGTCAGGCTCAAAACTGGTGATAGGATTCTATGAGGCAGGAATGCAATAGCCATGGCCAAATCTGCCTATTTTGTAAAACTATGTGGCCCTTCACGTAAAGAATTTGCAACTTCTGCCTAAGTAATGGGAAGCCTCCAAAAGTTTTTCAGCAGAGTATGATGAAAGTAGTCACTATGTACACACAGCATTTTTATTTATTTATTTGAGAGAGAGAGAAAGGCAGATAAAGAATGGACAAGCCAGGGCCTCTAGTCACTGCAAATGAATTCGAGACATATGCGCTGTCTTGTGCATCTGGGTTACATGGGTACTGGGAAATCGAACCTGAGTCCTTAGACCCTGCCATCTTTCTAGCCCCAAGCCACCTTAAAAAAAAAAAAAATAGAGTCAGGCATGATGGTGCACGCCTTTAATCCCAGCACTTGGGAGGCAGAGGTAGGAGGATCACCATGAGTTCGAGGCCAACCTGAGACTACCTAGTGAATTCCAGGTCAGCCTGAGCTAGAGTGAGAGCCTACCTCGAAAAACCAAAAGAAAAGGTTTTGTTGGACTGGGGAGATGGCTCAGTAGTTGAAGGCACTTGCTTGCAAAGCCTGCTGGCCAGGGACAGATTCCCCAGGACCCACGTAAAGCCAGATGCGCAGAGTGGCGCAGGCATCTGGGGTTTATTCGCAGTGGCAGGAGGCCCTGCACAGATGTGATATGGCCACTGGACTCCGGTGTGAAGGTTGCTCACCTCACACTCTTCTGTTCCTAAGCCTGTTTCCCTGGACCTCCCTCCTTTGATTTTTCCCTCTCGTCTAGGGGCAACTGGATTGGCGAGGCACCCTACAAGATGGGCCGCCCCTGCTCCGCCTGCCCCCCCAGCTACCAGGGCATCTGCCGCAACAACATGTGCTTCCCAGGGCTCAAGTCCAACAGGCTCCAGTGGACTTGAACTAGACCCGTGCTTCGGATGCTCTGACGGCCTCCTGCTCGCCGGGCCTCCCCCAAAGCCAGGATCTGGAGGTCGGGCATGGGGGGGGGAGGAATCCACCCTTCTGGAATTTCCCTTTCTATGCTCCCTTCCTTTAATGTCCCGTATCTGTCAGAAGAAAGTTGCCCTCCCCACCCCCTTCCTTACTTCTTTTTCTTCTCTCTGATCTCTAGGAAGAAGCCCTGTACTTTTCATTAGCTCAATTCTTGGGACAATAATATTGTGGCAGGTTAGGGTGCTGGACAATCAGTGGTCATTAGAACTCCCCAAGCCAGGGGCTCTGTCTAGTCCATTGTCTACTGACAAAAAAAAAAAAAAAAAAAAAAAAAACTGATAGGTGTAGGCAGAGCAGAGGGTGAGGCTTTATGTTTAGAAAGGAAAACAGAAGTTGGTTGTGGTAGAGCACACCTTAATCCCAGCAGAGGTAGGAGGATTTCTGTGAGTTCAAGGCCAGCCTGAGACTAGACTGGATTCCAGGTTAACCTGGGCTACAGCAAGACCCTATCTCAAAAAAAAAAAAAAAAGAAAAGAAAAGAAAAGAAACAATAAAGAGAAAAAGAAAGCAGGAGGTTCCTAAATGGGGGGGGGGGCTAGGTAGGTGACCCATTGATGACTTGGATTGGGAGTCTTTATGCCCCTAGGGAAGTAAACTAGGCATCAAATTACAGTGGATTAGATTACTTACTTTGAGTGTACAAGAGAGTATGGGAGTTCAACCCTTCGGGATGTAAATGAGGCATGAGGTGGGGTGACTAGATTGGCTACTTTGAATTGTAGCAGGGTTCCTGATAAAAAAAAAGGAACAAGGTTAGCCAGGCGTGGTGGCACACGCCTTTAATCCTAGCACTCCAGGAGGCAGAGGCAAGAGGATGGCCGTGAGTTCAAGGCCATCCCGAGATTACATAGTGAATTCAGGTCAGCCTGAGCTGGAGTGAGACCCTACCTCGAAAAAAAAAAAAAAAAGGAACAAGGTGCCGTCTCTCTATCATTCTCTGCTTGAAAATAATAACAAATAAATAAATGGCTGGAGTGATTGCTTGGTGGTTAAGGCGCTTTCTTGCAAAGCCTAACAACCCAGGTTCGAGTCCCCAGTACCCATGTAAAGCCAGGTACAGAGGGTGGCACATGCTCCTGGAGTTTGCAGAGGCTAGTGGCCCTGGTATGACCATTCTCATGCTATCTTCCTCCTCTCTCTCTGCTTGCAAATAAATAAATAAGTAAATAAATAAAGGAACAAGGGCCAGGAGTAGTGGCACACTCCTTTAATCCCAGCACTTGGGAGGCAGAGGTAGGGGAGGGATACTTATGAGTTCAAGGCCAAACTGGCCTAGAGTGAGACCCAACCTTGAAGAAGAAAAAAAAGGAACAAGATAACATAATGTGGGATGGTCATCAGCTGACATCTTGTTGAGGCAGAATGAGTCAGGCAGGAATTCAGCCGTTGGATTTGTCATTCTTTTGGGGCCTGTAACCTTGACCGACTACCTACAAAATGGGGGCCTAACATACTCTTCCTATCCTAATTCCTGGAAACTTAGTTTTGTGGCATTACTTGGGCTTCCAACCCAAGGCTGTCGATCCCATGAAGAGCATCTGTTACATAATCTCTAGCCTGAAATCTGCCTTTATCCATCCAGTTCCAGTTTACTTGAGTAGCTGCTGAGGACTGGGGGCGGGGGGGGGGGGTGTCTCCTGGGTTAGGCACATTTCAGGTTATCACTTTTTAAAAAAAGATAAAGAAATTAGGTTTTGCACATCGTCCAAACCCACCCCCTACAGCATGGGGTCAACCAGAGTGGGCCTCACTGTACAGATGTGGACAGAGGCTCAAATTCACACCTCCCTTGGCCTTCCTGGCACTAAGAAGCTCTTTCTGCATTGGTCCCCTGTGTTTCCAGGCTGGGGGTCAGTTTGCTGATAGTCTCCCCTTTTCTTCCCTTGAACTCTCATTCCCATTCCAATAAACCATTTCCTTTCTCCCCACCCATTCCACCTACAGATCATAAAAAACAAAAGTTCTTTTGTCTCTGAAGATAGTAAAATCTCCTCCCTCAGTCTTTGTCCTCCGGCTGGGGCCCCTCCCTGTGCTCTAGAGCAGGCTCCAGTCAAAGAAAGAGTCAAGGCCAGGTCTAGCTCCCAAGCTCCAGCATCCCTGGTGTAGTCCTGGAACAAAAGAGCCTCCTGGGGCTGGAGAGATGGCTTAGCTGTTAAGCGCTTGCCTGTGAAGCCTAAGGACCCCGGTTCGAGGCTCAATTCCCCAGGATCCACGCAAGCCAGATGCATAAGGTGGCGCATGCAACTGGAGTTGGTTTGCAGTGGTGGGAGGCCCTGGTGTGCCCGTTCTCTCTCTCTCTCTCTCTCTCTCTCTCTGTCTGTCTCCCTCTTTCCCTATCTGTAACTCTCAAATAAATACAAATAAAAATTAAAAAAAAAAAAAGATCCTTCTGGTCTCCAGGTCCTTTGCATGACCCGTGCTTGTCATTCCTCTCCTCTTTCCACTCTTTTGAGATCCTGATGGCTCTTCGAAGATCTCTCCTCCTTCTCTCAGCTTCCAGGAGAGGGTCAAAAGAGCAGAGAAGGAAATGAGTGGAGGGAGAAGGGGTGAGAGGAAGCCAGCTGTCTAGCAGGCAGGGAAGAGAACCAATGAAGGGTGGAGCTTGGAATGATCCAAATGCAGAGAATGAATGAAATTAGAGGTCAAGGACACTGTTACCAAGTTTCCAGATAATATCCTTCCTCCGTGGGGAGGGTGTATTAAAAGGCCTTTTCCCGAGCTGAAGATGCAGCTCCGTTGGTAGGATGCTTGCTCTTAGCGCAGGGACTAAAGACGGGCGCTTTTTAGTTAGTTACTTGATTTGAGCGTATGCAGTGCTTGTATGGAGGCCAGCGGACGAGCTGGGGTATTGGTCCTCTTACTTTGTTTGAGCTGGTCTGACACTGGGCCTTTGCAGCTGGGAAGACGTGCATTAGCTCCCACCCCCATAGGCACACTGGCATTATGTGCGTTCTGGGGTTCTAACTTTGGTGGGCAGGTTTGGAGAGCAATCACCCAAACCCCTGAGCCAACTGCCCAGACCCCGTACTGTGCTCTTAATCTCACTGAATGATCGTAGTGATTTCAAGGGGTGGGCACTATTTCAATGTCTATTTTACAGGTGTAAAAAGAGACTCAAGCAAGCCGGGTGTGGCGGTGCACGCCTTTAATCCCAGCACTCGGGAGGCAGAGGTAGGAGGATTGCCATGAGTTCGAGGCCACCCTGAGACTACAGAGTGATTTCCAGGTCAGCCTGAGCTAGAGTGAGACCCTACCTCAAAAAAAATAAAAAAAAAAAGAGAGAGACTCAAGCAGTTACATTTGAATATTTGAATGTGCTGACAATAGACACTCAGACACTTTAAATGCCTACTTCTCGTCTCCTGCCTCTCAACTGAGACTTGCTGGACCTGGTGGCTCGGGCCCATAATCCTAGCACTTGGCGTTGAGGAAGGAGGATTGCTATAAATTCAAGGCCAGCCTGGGCTACACAGTGAGGTCTTGTTTCAAAAGAAGAGGGAGAGGAGAAAGGACACGAAGGCAGGCAGTGTTTATGCGGAGCTGAGAATTGAACCCTCAGAGGCTCGCTTGGCAAGCGCTCTGCCCACTGAGCTACCGCCCCAGCTCCTCCATTCCCAGCTAGGCAGAAGGTCTGCTCTAGACCTATGCTTGTTACATGAGGAACGCAGCAGCTTCTCGCCCTGTTAAGCAGGACTATAAAAACTATGAAGAGAGAAAAATCTGAAATGGAGGTAGGGACTAGGAGAGAAAAGAAGGGGCAGCCAGAGTAGGAGTTTTGAGCAGTCAAAGAGGACACGTCGAAGCTGATGGCCAGTATCCCATCTATCCTGCTCAGGGACTTCTCAGGAAGCAAGGAACTAGCTGGGCATGGTGGCACACGCCTTTAATCCCAGCACTCAGGAGGCAGAAGTAGCAAGATTGTCATGAGTTCGAGGACACCCCAAGATGACATAATGGATTCCAGGTCAGCCTGAGCTAGAGTGAGGCCCTACCTCAAAAAACCAAAAGACCAAAAAAAAAAAAAAAGAAAAAAAAAAAGCAAAGAACTAGAAACAGCCTGTGCCCATCAGTGGTGACTGGAATCCCCAGCAGTGGTTAAGAAAGTGTTCTGGGGCCTGGAGAGATGGCTTAGCAGTTCAGGTGCTTGCCTGCAAAACCAAAGGGGTCAGGTTCGATTCCCCAGTGCCCACGAAAGCCAGATGCACATGGTGGCTCATGCATCTGGAGTTCGTTTGCAGTGGCTAGAGGCCCTGGCATGCACATTCTTTCTCTCTCTCTTAAATAAATAAAAATTAAAAAAAAGAAAGAAACAAAACAAGTGCACACCTTTAGTCCCAGCACTCAGGAGGCAGAGGTAGGAGTGTCGCTGTGAGTTCAAGGCCAGCCTGGGACTACAGTGTAAGATTCAGGTCATAATCTAGAGACCCTACCTCAAAAAACAAAAATAAAATAAAACATAACATAGGTATATATGTGTTGTTTTGGTGGTGTGGCTACCCACACTATTACTGTAAAGAAATGAAATAGGGCTGGGGAAATGGCTTAGTGGTTAAAGCATTTGCCTGTAAAGCTTAAGGACCCTGATTTGATCCCCAGGACCCAGGTAAGCCACGTGCACAAGGTGGCGCATGCATCTGGAGTTCGTCTGCAGTGGCTAGAGGCCCTGGAGGGCCCATTCTGTCTTTCTCTCTGGCTGCCTATTTCTCTCTCTCTCTCTTTCTCAAATAAATAAATAAATAAATAAATAAAATATTTTTTAAAAAAAGAAATGAAATAACTTTCCAACAACAACAACAAAAATGCCAACTAAACAAAACAAAGCCACGTACTGAGCATCCGGCTGACGTGGCGTTTCTGCTTCCTGCGCCTTGCAAGTCTGTCATCTGAGCACGGCTGGGCACGAGGAAGACCTTGCTCTCAGAATCCCAAAGAGACCACCTGAGCTCCAACAACGGGCCAGAAAATGAGGTATTAGCCAAAAAGCCAGGTGGCGGGTATGTCACGCCTAAGAGGGAAGACAGCTAAATTTCAGAAACTGCAGGTTTCCACAGCGGGCAGCCTGTGGCGTGGGGAGGGAGACCGGGCACCCATAGCGCTGCAGTCAGTCCCGAACTTCCTCGTCCCAAGCAGCACCTACCTACTAGTGTTTAGTCTCCCTGGAGGACAGTCTGACTGAGGCTCATCTCCACTAGTCCACAAGGTCCACGGGCGCAAGAATGACAGCTGCCTTGTTCATTTCTCCTGAGCGCGTGCGCAGTCAGCCTATGAGGTGAAGAGACTGGGGGTCATTCTTCCAGCCCCACTCGGTACTGGCTATGAGATTTCAGGCAAGCAGCTTCTTTCAGGGTCCTTATCTCTTGGTTTAAGTTGCTCATGGCGATGCCTCTAAGCAACTCCCAGCATCCAGTCCGGCCTGCAACAAACTCTCCACCCTCCTTTTCTCCTACACCCCTCCCTCGATTTACCCACATTTTTTCCCCCTGCACCACACCCATGGTTTGAAGGCATAAAACCCCACCCAACTTGGACTCTCACCTTCTCAGGGCACCCCCCCTTTTCAGTCCTTCCCTCCAGCAGGGGTGGGCGCATGGTATCTCTTAACGTCTGCCTCTTGGCTCCCCTAACCCCAAAGTGCAGGACCGGATTCTGAATGGACCTCGGGTCTCGCCAGCTTGTGGTTGTCATGGCAAAAGCGACAGTCCCTAGCCACAGGTTCCCTAAGTGACTAGTTACTCTTTAACGTATCCACCCACCTTGGGTGATTAGAAGAATCAATAAGATAACCAGGCGGTGGCAGCTGGCTGGGCTCAGTGCCTTCCTGGTGGCCCTGCCTCTGTTGCTCTGTGTGGGCTCCTACTCCTCCATGCCCCTCAGTGTCCATCTGGGTGCACTTGGGCCATGGTCAGTGTGAACACGCCCCTCGGGGCTCCCGTGGAAAGTCCTTATGGTGAGTGAGGCCAACAGCTGAGGCTGGGGCGGGGGACGGGAGGGACACAGCCGGAGGGGGTGGGTCCGTGGTCAGGTTTGGAGGCCATCGGACACCCCCTATGTGTTTCCAGTGGGTTTCAAGACCCTCCAGAGGCCCCTCTAGAGTGACTGGAAGCTCAGAGGAGGCCCCTGCCTTGTTTGTTAAGGTCTGGGACAAGGGCATGACTCTGTGGGGTGGGAAGTACCAGAAACAGCTGGGAGAGCCCCCGGCAAGGGCTTGGTTTATTTTGTTGGCTGAAGGCTTTGCTGGGAATGCATGCGGGGGGCGGGGGGTGCAGGGGGGCGGGATTCTGTAATTTCGCATTAGGCTGGGGTCTCCATACAGATGCTTTAGTCTCTTTGCTACTGGCCAGCTCAAGTGCACTGAAAGCAGCCCTGGGCCTGGTCAGCGTGGTCCAGCCGGGGTTAGAACCTGAGTGGATGAGTCTCAAGGGAGAGTGTGTTGGTTCCTGCAGGCCTCAGGGAGGAGGTTCAAACACTGTCCAGGGGGGGCCGTAGAGACCAAGCTTGAGCTCGTGGTAGGTGTCTGAAGCTGGGGGAGTGTGCTGCCTGACTGATGATCCCCAAACTAGAAGTAACCCAGTGTCCCTCAGTGAAGGGGAACCAGAAAAATTTTGGATGGAATTCTATCCCTCCATGGAAGGAAGAAAAAAAAAAAAAAAAAAGCAGATCTGTGTGTGCATAGGGCCAAAATTGCAAGTTGCTCTAAGCAAAAGCAGCTGATAGCAAAACGGAAGTAGTCATATATATGTACACACAGGTCTGTATTTGCGTAGAAAATTCCGCGGGAGGGCACCGAGACCTGGTGGCTGTGTTGTTTCTGAGGAGGACAATTCAAGAGAGTATTTTTTTCTCTTTCAGAGGCACATTCTGGATCCTAAGAAACTTAGTGTATTTTATAAACCTAGTCAATCATATGCCCTCCCTTCCCCAACACATATGCAAGAGCCTACACACACACACACACACACACACACACAATAAATCTTGGCCTCTGGAACGCAGTGGGTCTCAGTTCTAGTTTTTTGTTTGTTTGTTTGTTCGTTTTTGTTTCTTTTACAACACTCTAGCCCAGGCAGACCTAGAACTCACTCTGTAGTCCCAGGCTAGCCTCGAACTCACCGCGATCCCCCTACCTCTGCTCCCAAGTGCTGAGATTAAAGGCGTGCGACACCACGCCTGGCTTTTTTTCCTTTTAGTATTTTAATTTTTTGTAATTTTATTTATTTAAGAGAAAGAGAAAGAGGCAGATAGAAAAAGAGAGAGAGAGAGAATGGGCATGCCAGGGCCTTCAGCCACTACAAATGAATTCCAAACACATGTACCACCTTGTGCATCTGGCTTTACATGGGTACTAGAGAGTCAATCCTGGGTCCTTTGGCTTTGCAGGCAAGTGCCTTAATCACTAAGCCATCTCTCCAGCCCTAATTGTTTATTTTTAAAGCAGGGTTTCACTCTAGCCCAGGTTGACCTGGAATTCACTCTGTAGCCCAGGCTGGCCTTGAAGTCACAATGATCCTCCTACCTCAGACTTTGAGTGCTGGGATTAAAGGCTTGTGCCATCAATGTCTGGCTCTCAGTTCTAGTTGTATGACACAAGCCAAATCATCCAGCATTTCTTTGCCTCCACTGTTTCTCTGAAGTGGAGAAAATATTAGAGTTCTGGACCCCTAAGGTCAGGTGTAACCAGGGGGTGAAGCTCTTGACACTATTGTAAGGACTCAGTAAACATTATAACATCATTCATAGCTGAGGCTAGACTGCGGCAAGGAACAGTCAAGAGATTGTCCTTGTGACTAGGCTGGGAATTTTTTTCCTTTTACCTACCACCAAGCAGGAGAATATGATGCTAGAGAAACAAGTTGAAGGGCTGGAGAGATGGCTTAGTGGTTAAAGCACTTGCCTGCAAAGCCAAAGGACCCAGGTTCAATTCCCCTGGACCCACATAAGCCAGATGCACAAGGTGGTACGTCTGGTGTTTGTTTTGCAGTGGCTGGAGGTCCAGTGTGCCATTCTCTCTCTCTCTCTCTCTCTCTCTCTCCTAATTCCTAATTCCACTGGGCTGGGTTAGACAGATATACCTCAACCCATGGTAGTGAGACTGGGATAACTGGCCAGATGAAGCCCCCAAAGGGGCCAACAGTCAGCTTCTTTCCATCAGTTCAGAAAAGGGGTGAACGGAAGAGGACAGCCCTTTCCATCAGTTCAGAAAAGGGGTGAACGGAAGGCCCCACAGAGTTCCTCCCAAAGGAGGGTGTAGTAATAAAATCACCTGGCAGCCTCTTACTGTCTCCCAGGACTAGACACTTTGGTGGATGTCCATGAGTCCTTACCTCAGCCCCTCAGTGCTTACACATAGTCAATATCCAACAGATAGTAATTGGCATGGATGGGTGGATGGATGGATGGATGGATGAGTGAGCAGATTGGTGAGTGGATGGATAGATGGGTGGATATATGAGTGGATGGATGAATAGGTATGTGGATGGATACATAATGGATGGGTGGATAGAGAGGTGGGTATATGGCTGGATAGCTGAATAGGTATGTGGTTGGATGGATGAATAAGTAGGTATGTGGATGGATACATGGATGGATGGGTGGGTGGGTAGGTAGATGGATGGGATGGTGTCATGAATGCATAGATAGTGGGTGATTGAATGAATGAATGCATATTTCTTATCATCTCATTTAATTGTCACACAGCTGCTGTTATCTCCAAAGAAGGAACAAACCCAGGCTTAGAATTCTTCTTAAAAGTCATCTGAATGCCGGGCGTGGTGGCGCACGCCTTTAACCCCAGCACTAGGGAGGCAGAGGTGGGAGGATCGCCATAGTTTGTAGTTCGAGGCCACCCTGAGACTACATAGTGAATTCCAGATCAGCCTGGACTGGAGTGAGACTCTACCTCAGGGTGGGGGTGGGGAGTCTTCAGACTTGAGATCTGGTGCAGTTAGCTAATCAGCTGTGTGGCTGGGTCAGAGAGAAAGGAGGACTCTATCAGCCAGAGTCTCAACATATATCTTTGCCATAGCTACCAAAAGAGTGAGAGAGAGCATCTCTGGGCTAGGGATGCAGCTCTGGTAGAGAGCTTTGCTGGCATGCAACCCTGGCTTTGCTCGCATCAACTGAGCATGGTGGTGCATGCCTGTAATTTCAGCACTTGGGAGGCACGAACAGAGAGGTTCAAGATTCTCCTAGGCTAGCAAATTTGTGGGTACTCTGGCCTACATGAGACCCTGTCGAAACAAACAAACAAACAAACAAACAAACAAAAAGCCTATCTGTCCCCGAACAGTGGCGCACCAGCAGTAGTGGAGTGTGCGTGCGTGTGTGTCTGAAGGAGGCCTCGGCTCTTCTGGAAGAGCTGGGTTAGTTTCTTGGTTCTGCCTTTTCTTCCGCTTTCAAGTTGTCTAACTTTATTAGTCACTACTCCTCTCTAAGCTTCAGATATATTTCTCAACATTTTACTTTATTATTGTTATTTAGTGTTTCGAGATAAGGTGTTTCACTCTAGCCCAGGCTGGAATTCACTATGTAGTCTCACGCTGGCCTTGAACTCACAATGGTCCTCCTACCTATGCCTCCTGAGTGCTGGGATTAATGGCATGCACCACCACACCCGGCTTAACTTTTTTATTTTTTAATTTGTATTTTTTTGATATTTATTGATTTATTTGAGAGATGGGGAGGGAGGGAATGGGCATACCAGAATCTCCTGCCACTGCACATGAACTCCAGACACGTGTGCCACCTTGTGCATCTGGCTTACGTGGGTCCTGGGGTTGTCAGGCTTTGTAAGCAAGTGCTTTTAACTGCTGAGTCAGCTCTCCAGCCCTTTAACTACTTTTTTTTTTTTTAATCTTTTTCTAGGTAGGGTCTCACTCTAGCCCATGCTGACCTGGAATTCACTATGTAGCCTCAGGGTGGCCTTGAACTCATAGCCTATCTCTGCCTCCTTAGTGCTGGGATTAAAGGCATGAGCCACCACACCCGGCTTCCCTTAGCTTTCTATTGACAACCTCCATACATATACAGATGTACCCTGATCATAATCCCTCTCACCACCCTCCTTTGTCCCCACTCCACTGCTTCTTCCCAAGGAATCTCATGTTATTTTATTATTTATTTATCAGCAAGCAGAGAGAGACACACACACACACACACACACAGAGACACACAGAGAGAATGAGCATGGGAGGGCTTCTAGTCTCTATAAACGAGCTTCAGACATGTCTGCCACTTTGTGCATCTGTATTTACACGGGTACTGGGGAACCGAAGCCAAATCATTAGACTTTGCAGGCAACCCTCCAACTAATCTCTCTTATATTTTGAGGTCTTTTTTGTTTGTTTGTTTTTGTGTTTGTGGTTTTTTTTGTTTTGTTTTGTTTTGTTTTTGGCCTTCATATTATACAGCTCTTGTTCAGGTAGCATCAGCCACTGTGAAGTCATGCAGTTGCTGAGGGCTGGGAAAAGGCTTGAGTCACCACGCCTGCCTTTGATTCTTCTTTCATCTAGAAAGTGAACTAGAGAAATGTGTTGGGAGACTCGGGGGTGGGGGGGGAGGCGGATTCTCATTTTGATTTAAAAAAATGTTTTTTTTAAATTTTTTAAAATTATTTTTATTTATTTATTCAAAAGTGACAGAGAAAGAAAGAGGCAGATAGAGACAGAGAGAGAATGGGCGCGCCAGGGCCTCCAGCCACTGCAAACGAACTCCAGACCCGTGCGCCCCCTTGTGCATCTGGCTAACGTGGGTCCTGGGGAATCGAGCCTCGAACCGGAGTCCTTAGGCTTCACAGGCAAGCACTTAACCACTAAGACATCTCTCCAGCCCCCCAAAAAAATGTTTTGAGGGGAAAGAAAAACCTTCTGAGGACAACAAGAGCCACTCCTGAGGTTACTCCAGTGAGTTATTTCAGGTGAGAAAGCTCGGTACACAGCTGAGAACGCAAGGTGTGAGGACTAGTGAATAAGCAAGCACACGAGTAAGCCCCCCCCCCCCAGTGAGTTGGAGTTGTTTCCTGGCTTTGATCAGCAGAAGGACAGTCTCTCTGCTGGGGTGGTATTGGGTGCTTTTGGACTTTCCCTGGGCCTCCCATGTCCCACAGCACATTTGATTCAGTCTCACATTTCTCATTGTTACTTTGATCAAAGAGCTGAGATGAACTGTGGCATCTGGTGCCCACCTCCCTGGACCACAAAGTCCCTGAGGTCTGAGACTGGTGGTAAATTTGCCTTTCTTTCTTTCTTTCTTTCCTTCTTTCTTTCTTTTTATTATTATTATTACTATTATTTCATTTTGAGAGAGAGAATGGGCATGCTGGGACCTTCAGCTGCTGCTAACAAACTCCAGACACAGGCACCACCTTGTGCATATGGCTTATGTGGGTCCTGGAAAATTAAACCTGGGTCTTTTGGCTTTGCAGGCAAGCACCTTAACTGCTAATCCATCTCTCCAGCCCTGTTTTCTTGTTTAAAAAAAAAATAAGATTTATTTATTTATTTGCACATGTGTGTATGTGCACACCAGGGTCTCTTACCATTGCAAATATGCCACTTTGCATCTGGCTTTATGTGAGTTCTTAGGAAATGAACTCAGACCAGCAGGCTTTGCAAGCAAGCACCTTTAACCATGCAGCTATCCCCCCAGAAACATTATAGCAAACTTCCTTAGATTAAGGAAATACTGAAGTCAAGGTAGAAAGAAATAGGAAAGTCTAGGCTGGCTTAGCCCAGTGATGCTCTTCTCTTGGGTCTAACACGCCAACGCTCCACAAAAAAACAAAGCTGCTATGGTATGCTTCTGGACCCGAGCACTATTGACATCTTGGCTGGGTGATTTTGTTGCAGAAGGCTGTTCTGGGCACTGTGGGATGTTAAGCAGCACCCTGGCCTCTGTTGTACTCACCAGGGGCCAGTATCATCTCTCCTCATCAGTTGTGCCCACTGACAGCCAAGTGTCCCCCGAGGTGCATGGTACTCATGGCATTAGGAAAAGCTATGTCTGCAACAGTGGAGCATAGACTGTGTCTCATGGGTTAACGGCGTTAGGTGCCAAATGCTAGCTCAGAGCTAATTTTGGGGGCTGTGCTGAGGATTTTTAAGGGTAAGATGCATGGTGTGTGTGTGCACATTGCAGGTTAGCCAAACTTCTGCCTTTATATTTTTTTCCTACCTTTGTTTTAGTTGATTATTTTGTCCCTTTGGTAGTTAAGCATTTCTGTAAGTACCTTGAATCTCACTGAGGTCTAAGTTTGGATTTGATTCTTTTTTTTTTTTCTCATATCTGCCTGATTTATACTGAAGGCTTCTATAGGGCCATATAGTCACTGATGGTGGCTAATTGAATAGATGTCTAGGGGATGAACATATAGACAGATTTGATGAGTGGATATGATAGGTCGATAGATGGATGGGTATGACAAACGGATGGATGGGTAGATAGATGAGTGGGTAGGTAGATGGGTAGGTGGATGAGTGAATGCATAGGTGGGTGGATGGGTAGGAAGTATGATGGATGGAGAGTAAGTTGATGGATGACGTGGATGTAGAAATATGTGGATGTGTGTGACGAATGAATAGCTGGGTAGATGGTTAGGTGGTTAGGGGATGATGGATGGATGATGTGATATATGTCAGTCGTTGAAAAGATGGATGGATGGATGGATGCTGGAGAGATGGCCCAGCAGTTAAGGTGCTTGCCTGCAAAGCCGAACAGCCCAGGTTTGATTCTCCAGTGTCCACGTAAAGCCAGATGCACAAAGTAGCACATGCATCTGTAGTTTGTGTTTGCTGGAGACCCTGGTACACACATTCTTTCTGTCTGTATCTCTTCTCTCTATCTCTCTCTGCTTACAAGTAAATAAAAAAAAATAGTTTTTTTAGCCAGGCATGGTGGCACACCCCTTTAATCCCAGCACTCAGGAGGCAGAGGTAGGAGGATCTCTGTGAGTTCGAAGCCACCCTGAGACTCCATAGATAGATGGTGGATGGGTGAGTGGGCCGAGATGGCTGGAATAGAAGCAGTACCTTTCAAGTTTTTAGGGCAGGACAAGCAAGGAGACAGGGTGACTTGGCCACTTGACAATAAGCCTGATTTTTTTTTTTTAATCATAAAGGTCCTTTGGCCAAAAGCCTCAGGCCAGAGCCAAAGGTACTTTAGACGCACTCTCGGTATGTGATACACCCTCTCGTTAAAAATATTTTATTTGTTTGTTTGAGATAGAGAGAGGCAGAGAAAGAGAGAGAGAGACAGAGAGAAAGAGAGAGAAAGAATGGGCGCCCCAGGGCCTCTAGCCACTGCAAACAAACTCCAGATGCATGCGCCACCGTATGCATCTGGCTTATGTAGGTACTGGGGAATCGAAGCTGGGTCCTTAGGCTTCACAGACAAGTGCCTTAACCGCTAAGCCATCTCTCCAGCTCTGTACTTGACTCTCTTACTTAAAGCTGTGCAGCGTGGGCTCTTTGCTTTAGCTCTCTCTTCCTCAATTTCTTTGTTGTTCTGCTTTTGTTTTTGTGAGACAGTCAGGCTGGCCTGGAACTTACTATGTAACCCAGACTGGCTTCAAACTTGCAGCAATCCTCCTACCTCTGCCTTCTGAGTGCTAGTAGTATGGGTGTGTGCCACCATGTCCAGGTTCAGTTTCCGTACCCATCAGTTAAACTGTGTTTACTTTATTTTATTATTTTTATTTATTGATTTATTTGACAGAGATATATATATATAGAGAGAGAGAAAGAGAGACAGAGAATGGACACCCCAGGGCCACCAGCCACTGCAGATGAACTCCAGACACGAGCGCCCCCTTGTGCATCTGGCTAACGTGGGTCCTGGGGAATCAAACCTGGGTTCTTTGGCTTTGCAGGCAAACGCCTTAACCACTAAGCCATCCTTCCAGCCCTAAACTGTGTTTTGTTTTGTTTTGTTTTTTGTGAGGATTCCATGAGCTAATGAGGAAAGAAAGGCGTGAGAAACTGAAGCATGTCTCTGTGAAAGGCAATGGGTCCAAGGTTGGGTAGGACACCAAATGCTGGCTGGTGATTGGACCATGTCCAATATCAGGCTATGGATGCTCCAAACATTTACTCACAAAGCATAGGTTTCCCCACCACCTCTCCCACCCTCCTTTCCACACCATCTTCCTTCTCCACATCTACTTCATAGCCTCTATGGTTCAGTGGTTCATAGGCCTGGTTGCATGTGGGAGACCGAAACCAACCTATTTAGGCCTTCTACTCCAGACCTGGTGGCTCAGAGTCTACTGGGGTGAGTTCCAAGCATCTGACATTTGGGGGAGGTTATTTCTTTATTTGAGAGGGACAGACAGACAGAGAGAGAAAGAGGCAGAGAGAGGGAGAGAATGGGCATGCCAAGGCCTAACTGCTAAGCCATCTCTCCAACCCCTGCCATTTTTTTAAATTGAGTTCCATATGTGATTTTTGGCATCCCAGTTAGTAGGAATTTAAAAGCCATTTACCTGACTTCCTCCCATTTAGTAAAGGAGCCCCCAGAATGCTATCTGCTTCCTCTGGAAACCTCCTGTACCTGTTAGTCCATTGTGTTCCTGTTCAGTCCTTCAACAAGCACTCACCAGAGACTATGGTGTGCCACACACTCTGCTCAGCATTAGGGGTTCACTGGAGAAAAAAAAAAAAATCTAGCTTCAAACTAGGCGTGGTGGTGCACGCCTTGAATCCCAGCACTTGGCAGGCAGAGGTAAATAGCTGTGAGTTCAAAGCCAACCCGGGACTATAGAGTGAGTTCCAGGTCAGCCTGGGCTAGAGTGAGACCCTGCCTCAAAAAAAGTGGGGTGGAGACCCTGCTCTCTGTCTCCCACCACCCAGTCAGAGATACTCCACTCTGACATAAATGGAACGTTCCATGAAAGGAATCTGCGGTTCTAAGTGTTTGAAAGACCAGAGAACCAGACCAGTGTGTTTCACCCAATAATAGATCACATAATTTATTGGGTTGCAATAACAGCATTGAGTTTAGGCAATAACATTTGATGTCATAAACAAAGCCCAAAGATGTCACATAGTCATCCAGGGAGTCTAGAAGTAGCACCTATCATTTTTACTTTCATCCCATTGGCCAGAACTAGTAACATGGCCTCGGCCAAAGGCAAAGGATTCTGGGACATGTGGTCCCTCCCTGGGCAGCTGCGCTCCCAGAATAGCTCTAACTGTGGAGAAGGAACATGCAATCTTTTTTTTTTTTTTTTTGGTATATAGTTAGGCATCTCTGCCACATAGGGTCATGCACACACATATGTACACACATGACATATGGATGACAAATGTGAACGTGCAATTTTTAGACCAAATGTTTTAATAAAACAAAGCGCATAGATAGGGCTGAGGAGGTGGCTTAGTGGATAATGCTCTTGCCACACAACTCTGAGTACCTGAGTTTGAATCCCCAGACTTCATGGGAAAGCTGGAAGCTGTGATGTGCTTCCTTCATCCCAGCGCACCTACGGCAAGAAGAGAGAAGCTTATGTTAGTGGTGGTGAACAGCGGCAGACCGTGCCTGCCTCAAAAATGAGGTGGAAAACGTGAACCAATCCAAAACAATTGTTCTTTGATCTCTACATGTGTGCTGTGGCACATGTGCACTCTCTCACACACACATGAATGTAAACATACATCCACTCTAAATAATTTTTTTATTTATTTGGTAGAGAGAAAGAAAGGGGGAGAGAAAGAGAGAGAGAGAATGGGCATGCCAGGGCCTCCAGCCACTGCAAATGAACACCAGACACATGCGCCACCTTGTGCGTCTGTCTAACGTGGGTCCTGGGGGAATCAAACCTGGGTCCTTTGGTTTTGCAGGCAAATGCCTTAACCACTAAGCCATCCCTCCAGCCCTCTAAATAATTTTTTGCTGGGTGTGGTGGTGCATGCCCTTAATCCCAGCACTTCGGGGGGGGGGGGGCTGAGATAGGAGGATTGCTGTGAGTTCAAGGTCAACCTGAGACTACATAGTGAATTCCAGGCCAGGCTGGGCCAGAGAAAGACCCTATCTTGAAAATAATAATAATCATAATGGGTTTTTTTAGGGGGGGATTTTTCAAGATAGGGTCTCACTCTAGCCCAGGTTAGAACTCACAGTGATCCTCCTACCTATGCCTCCCAAGTGGTGTGATTAAAGGTGTGCATCACCACACCCAGCCCCTAAATAATTTTTAAAGCACATAGATCACAGATAAAGCAAATGAGATCAAATGCTACTGAATTGGGGTGAAAGGATAGACCTCCAACTTTTAGTGGGGTTTCAAATTTCTCAAAGTAATATGTTGGGAGAAATGAAACTATTAAAATTTGCTAGACTTGTAACTAGAATGAAATAAGATCAATATAGAAGAAGAACCAGGTGTGGTAGTGAATGCCTGTAACCCCAAAACTTGGAAGGTAGAGGCAAAAGGATCAGGAATTCAAAGCCAGCCTGGGCTATGTGAGATGAGAGCCTGTCTCAAGAAAACAAAAACCAAAAAAAGAGGAAAATTTAACTTAAAGGTTTTGAATTGTAACTTTAACACAAAGGTTGGAAACTTTTTGTAAGAGACCAGACAGCAAATATTTTAGACTTGACAGGCCAGATGGAATCTGTGGCAGCTATTCAACTCTACTATTGGAGCACAATGGCAGCTGTAGATAATAAATGAATGAGTGGGGCTAGGTGCCAATAAAACTTTATTTACAAACACAGATGGTGGGCCAGATTTGATCCAGAGATTATTCTTTTTTTTCTTTTCAATTTTTTTATTAACAACTTCCATGATTATAAAAAATATCCCATGGTAATGCCCTCCCTCCCCCCCACTTTCCCCTCTGAAACTCCATTCTTCATCATATCCCCCTACCCCTCTCAGTCAGTCTCTTTTATTTTGATGCATGATCTTTTCCTCCTATTATGATGGTCTTGTGTAGGTAGTGTCAGGCACTGTGAGGCCATGGATATCCAGGCCATTTTGTGTCTGGGGGGAGCACGTTATAAGGAGTCCTACCCTTCCTTTGGCTCTTAAATTCCTTCCGCTACCTCTTCTACAATGGACCCTGAGCCTTGGAAGTTGTGATAGAGATATTGTAGTGCTGAGCACTCCTGTCACTTCTTTCTAGCACCATGATGCCTTCTGAGTCATCCCAAGGTCACTGCCATCTGAAAAGAGAAGATTCTCTACCAAAAGTGAGAGTAGCATTAACATATGGGTATGGACATTAAGAGAAGTACTTACTGGGCAGCTTGATGAGCATAGTATATGCATTTAGCCAGACAGCAGCAGACGTTATACCCCGTAGGGCTCATGACTACCCCTGTTTTAGGTTTTCAGTATCAGGGATGTATTCCCTCCCATGGAGCGGGCCTCCAGTCCAATTAGAGGGCAGTTGGTTTCCACCATGATAGACGTGCCACTATTGCACCTGTTGGCTCATTTGGCCTGGCTGGCCAATTATAAGGCTTGCAGTGTCCACTGTTGGATATCTTCACTGGTGATTTCTCTCTCTCCCATTGAATTGCATGCAGAATGGCTTCTTTCAGCTTTTTGTCAGCTGGTCTGCATGGAGGAGGTTATCAGCTCAGTTCCAGCAGGGCTTCTCGGTGGCCTTGCAGCCCAAGTATGTGGAGTCTTCAGCAATAGGGTCTTACCATCTATTCCTGGTGGAAAACCAAGGGCCTCAGCAATGGCCTGTAATGTTTTGTGGGCATCAGGGGCCTCCCTGGCCAGCAACTCACTGGAAGGTATCCCATCCCTGGCACTGAAATTTTTCTAGCAACAATTTACGGCTCCTGAGTGTTCCATTGTCCAAAAAAGTAGGTTTCCGTATGATTTATTTCTATCCTCTTAGATTTTGATTAGCCCTCCCTCCACTGTTCCTTTTCTCAATCCCAGAGATTATTCTTTGCTGGCTCTTGCTTTAATATGTTTAATTGTACTTATTAAAAATAAATAAAATATTAATAAAAAGCTCTTGCTGGCCATGATGAAGCACATCTTTAATCCCAGCACTCTGGAGACAGAGGCAGGAGGATCGCTGTGAGCTCAAGTCCAGCCTGGGACTAGAGTGTGTTCCAGGTGTTCCAGGCCAGCCTGGGCTAGAGTGATGCGCTATATCAAAAAAAAAAAAAAAAAAAAAAAACAACTTGAAACATATCGGGTTTTTTGGTCATTGCTGCTATCTTAAAAATAATATATCTGTATTGAGAGAGAGAAAAGGAAGGAGAGAATAGGCACAACAGGGCCTCCAGCCACTGCAAACGAACTCCAGATGCACGTACCCTCTTGTGCATCTGGCTGGCTTATGTGGGTCCTAGAGAATCAAACTGGAATCCTTTGGCTGTGCAGGCCACCACCTTAACCACTAAGCCATCTCTCCAGCCCCCTGCTGGCTTTTTTGTTTTGTTTTGTGGTAGAGTCTCACTCTAGCCCAGGCTGATCCGGAATTCACTATGTAGTCTCAGGGCAGCCTCAAACTCACGGCGATCCTCCTACCTTTGCCTCCCGAGTGCTGGGATTAACGGTGTGAACCACTAAGCTTGGCATTGTTGTTTGTTTGTTTGTTTTACTTTTGTGTGGTGTTGGAGATGAAACTCAGGGTCTTCCGCATGGGCAACAAGGAAGATCAGAGTCAAGATCATCCGGAGCTATACTGCAAATTTGAGATGAGCCTGGGCTACGTGAAACCATGTCTCAAGCCACAACAAACAAAAGGAAAATAAGTCAATTCATGGTATGACCAGCAACTATGTTGAAATTATTTTGTCCAGCACTATGTCCGTGGAGTATTAACAGAGCTGGAGTCCTTAATAGCTTGAGGTGTTGCTACTTTGTGATTTCTAGTGAAAGCTATTGAATTGTATTCTAGAAATAAAGTATCTTTGGCTGGAGAGATTACTTAGTGGTTAAGGTATTTGCCTGCAAAGCCAAAGGACCCAGGTTCAATTCCTCAAGACCCATGTAAGCCAGATGCACAAGATGGGGCATGTATCTAGAGTTCATTTTCAGTGCCCCCCCATGTACCTCTCTTTCTTTCATCTCTCTCTTAAATAAATAAATACAAGTAAAATAAAGAAATAAAAAAAAGAAAGAAAGTATCTGCTTAAAAGCATGTTAGGAAGCTGGGCATGGTGGCACATGCCTTTAATACGAGCACTTGAGAGGCAGAGGTGGGAGGATTGCCTTGAGTTTGAGGCCACCCTGAGACTCCATAGTGAAATCCAGGTCAGCCTGGGCTACAGTGAGACCCTACCTCAAAAAAGAAAAAAAGAAAAGAAAAGCATGCTAGGACTTGAGCCTGGATGACCAAGGAATCCCAGTTATACTTCTGTCTCCTTCCACTTCCCTCAGCCCTGGGGTTATAGACATGTATGATTCTACAGATAAGGAAATGGAGGCACAGAGGAGTCAGTGGGATCACTTGGATAAGTGGCCAGGGGCCACTGGCCCTCAGAGGTGAGGTAGGTACCAACCTAGGCAGGTGGGCAAGGTTGTGTCCTGTCCTGTCCTATCCTATCCTATCCATTTTCAAGCAGAGAGAGACAGGCAGACAGAGAATGGGTGTGCCAAGGCCTGCAGCCCCTGCAAACAAACTCCAGATGCATGTGCCTCTTGGTGTATCTGGCTTTACGTGGGTACTGGGGAATGGAACTCAGGTTGTTAGGTTTTGCAGGCAAGCTCTCTAACCACTGAGCATCTCTCCAGTCCAAGGTTGTTGTTGTTTTTTATTGTTTTGTTTTTTGTTTTGGTTTTTTTGAGGTAGGGTTTCACTCTAGCCCAAGCTGAGTAAGGTTGTGTTTTGACTGTTTAAAATGTATATACAGCAAATTGTGTTTCATATTGAGGCTGATGGTCAAAACATTTTTAAAAACCCACTAGACAGGCTGTTTCCTGACAAACTTGCAAGCAGCGTAATTTTCCTCAGGTGGGGCAGAGGGCCGGTTTCAGGTGGACATGGACAAACATGCTTCAATCTTTCCAAACTTGCTTTACTGTTAGGAAAATTTTGTAACTAGCATATTAAAGTATGAATGTAAAATCACATTTAAACGTTGGCATCGGGGTGGGGGGTGTGGCTCAGTTGGTAGAGTCCTTGCCTGGCATGCAGGAAACCTGGGTTCCCCAGCCCAGCATAAACAGGGCGTGGCAGTGTATGTAATCTCAGGAACTGTGCTTCTAGTTAGAAGATGGGTTTTATTTTATTTAATTTATTAAATTTAAATTTTTTTATTTTTTTTATTTTTCGAGGTAAGGTTTCACTCTAACCAGGCTGACCTGGAATTCTCTATGTAATCTCAGGGTGGCCTCGAACTCACGGCGATCCTCTTACGTCTGTATCCCCAGTGCTGGGATTAAAGGAGTGTGCCACCACGCCCGGCTTGGGTCTTATTGTAACTATCTGTAATAGGTGAAATTTTCTTTACCCGTCGGGCTTCTCATCCTCCTCTGAAAATAGGTTTAATGCTGTGGGTTCTGCCCAGAATTCTTCTGCAAACTGAAAAGACTTGCTTTGGATGGGCAACGCCAGCAGCTCTCTGAAGTGGAGCAGCGGGAGGGTTGACAGATAATTTGTGGGTTTGTAGGAAGGTGTGGAGAGCAGCAATGCCAGCAGGGTTCCTCCTGCAAATGAAGATGGGGTGACTGTTGGAGCTGGGCAGGGGAAGGCTTGTCTGTAATGCCAGGACGAGGGGCTAGGGATAGCTCAGCGGTTAAAGCTTAAGATCCTAGCACTTCGGTGGCGGAGGCAAGAGGATAATTATTTATGAGGAGAGAGAGCAAAGGAGAGAAGGCACATTAGGGCCTCTTGCCTATGAACTCCAGGTGCCTGCGCCACTTAGTGCATCGGGCTTTACGTGGGTACTGGGGAATTTGAACCCAGGCTGTCAGACGTCGCAGGCACTACCTTTAGCCACTGAACCATCTCTTCAGCCAGGCAGGAAGATCTGGAGTTCAAGGCTGGCCTGGACTACAGAGAGGGAGGGAGGAAGAAGTCGGGGAGGAGGAGGGAGATTAAGAGAGAAGAGAAGAGGAGTGGAGACGGAAAGTCTTTATGTCAAAAGCAGTTAGGAAAGCTCAGGACGTCATTGTCGCTGAAGGCCCTCTGGTGGCTTGTATAGAAGTTCTTTACTGTGATACTTAAAAAAAAAAAAAGGCCCTGCAAGTTCTGGTGCCTGTCTGATGGTCTGGTGTGTCCCCCCTCCCCCCTCTCTTGTGCTTAGCCCCATTTCATCCACAGTGGAATTTTAAAATTTAATTAATTTTTTTATTGACATCTTCCAAAATTGTAGACAATTCCCTCCCTACCCCACACACTGGATCTTTTTGTTTTGTTTGTTTTGTTTTGTTTTTTGAGGTAGGGTTTCACTCTAGTCCAGGCTGACCTGGAATCCACTATGTAGCCTCAGAGTGGCCTCGAACTCATGGCGATTCTCCTACCTCTGCCTCCCGAGTGCTGGGATTAAAGGCGTGTGCCACCAAGCCCTGCCACACTGGATTTTTTATGATCCCTCTTTCAAGCGTTAGGCCCTCCTCTGCCCCAGGCAATTTGTACTTATCTCTCTCTGCCCCAGCTCTTCCCATGCCCATAGCCCATTTCTTCCCCACACTTGGGGTCTTAGGTCTCAGATGACCTCCATTCAGAGGCCTTCCTTGGCCACTACAGCTCCACCATCACCATCAACATTTTTATCTTCCCGAGCCCTGAAATTCTCCATGCGATGATGTGTTTACCCTCTGTACACCCCGACTTCCATCAGAGCAGGGAACCTCGTGCTTCTGTCGCTGCTGCGACCCCAGCATGATGGACAGCTGGGCGGCACACAGTAGGTGCTCTATAAACACAGTGTAAGGAGTAAAACACATATGTGACAATGGGGTTCCCTGTGCTGAGCAGCTTGCTGGGCGCTTCGTCTGGGGAGGAAGCCACAGCTTTAGCCCCAGCCCGGGCTCTTCCCTCAGTCAACAGGCCTCCCTCCGCCCAGACAGCTGCTGTTTGACGACTGTCTGCCTTGAGCCTCGCCGAGCCTGGTGACCATACTGCCAAGGCCCCAGGGTTCCCCTGGGCAGGACGCAGAAGCTGCCATGCCTCAGGGAGGACCTGGAAAAAGGGTCAGAGATGCAAACAGGCTAAGGAAGGTGGAGGTGGAGGAACCCTGAGAAGAAGGTTGTAAGTGACCAGTGCTGGGGAGACAAGCTGAAGGAGCTGGCCTTGGCCCCACTGGGAGTGGTCCTCCAGGTAGCTCCTGGTCTGCGGGAATCAACCTTGTGGGGAAGAGACCTGGGGCCCCATGTCAGCCCTTTTCCTCAGCCACCTGCCTTATCTGGGCCTCAGTTTCTTACCTGTATGTTGAAGGCAGTTAAGTGGCCAAGGATGACCTTGAACTTCTGCTCCTCCTGCCTCCATCTCTCAAGTGCTAGGATTACAGGCATATGCTATCACACCTGATTTCAAATAATTTTTTAAATTTAAATTTTATTTTATTTGTTTGAAAGAGAGAAAGAGATAGAAAGACAGATAAGAGAATAGACACTCCAGGGCCCTCAGCCACTATAAATGAACTCCAGGCGCATGTGCCACCTTGTGAATCTGACTTAACTGGGTCCTGGGGAATCGAACCTGGATCCTTTGGCTTTGCAGGCAAGTGCATTAACCACTAAGCAATCTCTCAAGCCCTAGATAGTTTTTTATTTATTTATTCATTCATTTATTTGAGAGAGGGAGAGAGAGAGAGAAGCAGATAAAGAGAGAGAATGGGTGCACCAGGGAATCTAGCCATTGCAAACAAACTCCAGGCGCATATGCCACCCTGTGCATCTGGCTTTATGTGAGAACCTAGGTCCTTAAACGCTGCAGGCAAGCACATTAACCACTGAGCTGTCTCTTTAGCCCCACGCCTGACTTTATACTGAGCTGGGAATATTACCCAGGGCTTTGCGCTTGTGTGCATGCTAGGTAAACACTCTGTCAACTGAACTAGCCCCAGCCCTGGACATTGGTGGCTTTTTTGTTTTGTTTCGGTTTTTCGAGGTAGGGTCTCACACTAGCTCAGGCTGACCTGGAATTCATTATGTAGTCTCAAGATGGCCTCGAATTCACGGTGATCCTTCTACCTCTGACTCCCGTAGTGCTGGGTTAAAGGTGTGTGCCAAAACAAAGAGGCAACGGCATCATTAGCTCAGACAAGAACTTACCTGGAAGCCAATTCCGAGGAGTGGCATGATGGGTTTCTTGGGCTGGGTGAACGTTGAGGGTCCGGGGTCGCAGGCTGTACAGCCCCATTCGCTTTCTATCAGGTCTGGTTGAAAAGCACCAGGCTACCTGGTTTCTGGGGTTCTTTACCTTAACAGGGTAGAAGGGAGCTTGCAAAAGGAAGCATCGAGAATTTGTAGTCAAACCCAAGCTCAAGCCCCACTGTGTATCCCCAACTTTCTGAGCCACAGTTACCCCCTCTTTAGACAGTACCCCCTTTGTGGTGCCATCCTAGTAGCCTGACACTTAGGAAGCTCTCCTGCAGGTGCATCGACAACCATCGTTGGTTATTAGCCTCATAGCTCAGCAGCCAAAATGTTAACCACTCCACCCCAGTTTCCTCGCCTATGGAACATGGTCCAGGATTTAGGAAGCCAGCATTAAAAAAAAAATTATTTATGTCTTCATGAGAGAGAGAGAGAGAGAGAGAGAGAGAGAGCACCAGAGCCTCCAGCCACTGCAAACGAATTCCAGATGCATGCGCCACCTTCTGCATCAGGCTTACGTGTGGTCCTTAGCCTTCACAGACAAGTGTCTTAACCACTAAGCAATCCCTCCAGTCCCAGAATTTTTTTTAACTGTGTATGTGATGTGCATGCATGTGTTTGTGGGAGGCACATGTGTATTGGGTGCACATGCACACACTTGTGTGGAGGCCAGAGATTGGCATCAGGGTCAAGTTCGTCACTCTTCTTTTTTTTTTTTTAATATTTTTTGTTTATTTTTATTTATTTATTTGAGAGTGACAGAGAAAGAGAGAGGGAGAGAGAGAGAATGGGTGCGCCAGGGCCTCCAGCCACTGCAAACAAACTCCCGATGCATGCACCACCTTGTACATCTGGCTTACATGGGTCCTGGGGAATTCAGCCTCGAACAGGGGTCCTTAGGCTTCACAGGCAAGCATTTAACCACTAAGCCATCTCTCCAGCCCTCACTCTTCTTTTTTAAAAAATATTTTATTTTTATTTATTTACTTGAGAGACAGAAAGAGATAGAGAAATGGGCAGTGAGACAAAGAGAGAGAGAGAATGGGCATACAGCCACTGCAAACGAACTCCAGATGCATGCGCCACCTTGTACATCTGGCTTACATGGGTCCTGGGGAATCAAACCCAGGTCCTTTGGCTTTGCAGGCAAATGCCTTAACCGCTAAACCATCTCTCAAGCCCCATCACTCTTCTTTTTATGTATTAAGACAGGATCTCTTACTTGAGCCTAGAGCTTGCCAATTCAGCTAGCCTGGTCAGTCAGCTGGCCCAGGATCCTCTGTCTCATCCTTACACTGGGATTACAGGCGATAGCCACGCCCAGTCAGTATTAGCAATGACCCCAGTCCTGAAAGTAATTTTTTTCCCCCTAAGGCAGGGTCTTACCATAGCTCAGGCTGACCTGGAACTCGCTGTCTTGAACTCACAGAGATCCTCCCACCTCAGCCTCCCAAGAGCTGGAACTAAAGGCACATGTCACCACAGCTGCTTGAAAGTAATTATTTTGCCATTAATTTCTCAAAATATATTATCAATTCATACACATTTACATTATCCCAGGTCTGTTATATGCCTGTAGATGTAATTGTTACAATTAACATGGTAAAATAACCTAATTCGTAGTCTCCGAGCTTTCCAAGATCCTAATCTTAGTCAAGAGCAAAGACTGTCTCCAATATTCAGCATGTTAACTGCTGTTGAGGGAAACAGGAGTCTTCATTACTGTCTTAAACTAAATGTAAGAATCAGGGTTTTATTGTTTGTTCTTTTACAAAAACATGTTTATTTATTTAAGGGAAAGAGGAGAAAGCTGGTGGTGGTCCATGTCTTTAATCCCAGCACTCGGGAGGCAGAGACAGGAGGATCACTGTGAGTTCAAGGCCATCCTGGGAATACATGGTGAATTCCAGGTCAGCCTGGGCTACAGTGAGACCCTACCTTGAAAACACAAACAAAAGAGAGAGAGAGAATGGGTGCATCAGGGCTCCTGCTTCTATACATAAACTCCATATACACAGACCATTTTGTGCATCTGGCTTTATGTGGGTACTGGGGAATCAAACCTAGGCCATCAGGCTTTGCAAGTAAGCACTTTTAACTGCTGAGTCATCTTCCCAGATCCTGTTTTGTTTTTTTTTTTTGTTTGTTTCTCGAGGTAGGGTCTCACTCTAGCTCAGGCTGACCTGTAATTCACCATTACAAGGGTTGCCTTGAACTCTCTGCAATCCCAAGTGCTAGGATTAAAGGTGTGTGCCACCATGCCTGGCCCAAGAACTAGTTTTTGATGTAAAATTTAAGTTGAATTTTAGCTTCCAAAAATATCAATTTTCAGCTTCTTTTATTTTTTTTAAATATTTATTTATTTATTATTATTTTATTTTTTCAAGGTAGGATCTCACTCTAGCTCAGGCTGACCTGGAATTTACTATGTAGTCTCAGGGTAGCCTCGAACTCACAGTGATCCTTCTACCTCTGCCTCCTGAGTGCTGGGATTAAAGGCGTGAGCCACCACACCCAGCTTTATTTATTTATTTATTTATTTATTTATTTATTTGAGACAGAGAGTGTGGTGGTTTGATTCAGGTGTCCCCCATAAACTTAGGTGTTCTGAATGTTAGGTTCCCAGCTGATGGAGATTTGGGAATTAGTGCCTCCTGGAGGCAATGTATTGTTGGGGGTGGGCTTATGGATGTTATAGCCAGTTTCCCCTTGCCAGTGTTTGGCACACTCTCCTGTTGCTATTGTCCACCTTATGCTGGCCAGGGGGTGATGTCTACCCTCTGCTCATGCCATTGTTTTCCCCTGCCATCATGGAGCTTTCCCCTAGAGCCTATAAGCCAAAATAAACCTTTTTTTTCCCACAAGCTGCTCTTGGTTGGGTGAGTTCTACCAACAATGTGAACCTGACTGCAACAGTAAAGTGGTACCAGGAGTGGGGTTGCTGCTAGACACCTGACTGTGTGGCTTTGGCCTTTTGGAGCTGATTTTCAAGAGGAAATGTAGAAGAATTTGAAACCTTGGCCTAGGAGATGCCTTGCAGTGCTGTAAGTTCAGCTTGATGGACTATTCTGGTCAGAGTTGAAAGACCTGAATGCAGTAAGAACTATGGACTGTGAGGTTTGGAGTATGAGGGTAAGAAAGAGCTTTGCTTGGACTGGGCTAGCAGTTTGTGTGAGAAGCTTGCTCTTATGCCCATGTCCTGAGAAGTTGTGCAGGGTTGCTTTGTATAGAAATGAACTGGTGTAAGCAGAAGGATATGGCACAGAAAGGAAAAAATCTTTGGGTGAACTGCTGCCCATTCAGCTGCAATTGAGAGATTACAACCTTTGAGATTGGGCCAGCTGACCTGCACTGGAGCAACAGGAAGAATGTAGACTCTTTTGAAGGGGCCTGAGTGCTCAAGGAGTGTCCTGTTCTTCAAAGTCTGCTTTATTCCTCCCTGGATTAACAAATTGGCACCCTACCTGGTATTATGGAGTATAAGAAATGAAGGGAAGACAGGGTCATTGAGTTTGCAATACGGTCTTGTGTTTTGGAAATGTCCATGGGCAGTGTGAAGCAGGTTTGCTGGATGCCTGCATGGAGACCCCATGGGGCCGTGAGGATGAACCATGGGTTGCAGTGGAGACCCAGCGGACATGCCAGGACCACAAGATGTCTTCCAAGGACAAGCTGCCTGCCTGGATTGAAGTTTTTCCTAGGACTGTGAGTAGCCTAGCTGGAGGGGTGGAGTTGGAATTCTAGAGACTTGTTGCTGGTTAGAATGATTGGACTTGGAGATTTGCCACTGGCTATAGTTGTTGGACTTGAAGCTACAGAGTTTGATGTTTACCCTGTTTAAATCTTGTATTGGTTGAATGTGTCTTTGCTATACCCAATGCCATATATTGCAGTGTGAATGTTTATTCTGTGCCATTATGGGTTTTGGGGGGATTTTTTTGGTATTATGGCTGTTAGAAGATCTTGGACTATGGGGATGTATGAACATCATTGGAATTGGTGAAAGCTATGGGTACTTTTAGAAGTTGGATAAATGGACTGCATTTTACATCATGTATGGTTATCAGTTTATAGGGACCAGGGGTTGGAATGTTGATGGTTTGATTCAGGTGTCCCCCATAAACTTAGGTGTTCTGAATGTTAGGTCCCAGCTGATGGAGATTACCCTCTGCTCATGCCATTGTTTTCCCTGCCATCATGGAGCTTTACCCTAGAGCCTATAAGCCAAAATAAACCTTTTTTTTCCCACAAGCTGCTCTTGGTTGGGTGGTTCTACCAACAATGTGACCTGACTGCAACAGTAAAGTGGTACCAGGTGTGATTGCTGCTAGACACCTGACTGTGTGGCTTTGGCCTTTTGGAGCTGATTTTCAAGAGAAATGTAGAAGAATTTGAAACCTTGGCCTAGGAGATGCCTTGCAGTGCTGTAAGTACAGCTTGATGGACTATTCTGGTCAGAGTTGAAAGACCTGAATGCAGTAAGAACTATGGACTGTGAGGTTTGGCATATGAGGGTAAGAAAGAGCTTTGCTTGGACTGGGCTAGCAGTTTGTGTGAGAAGCTTCCTCTTATGCCCATGCCCTGAGAAGGTGTGCAGGGTTGCTTTGTGTAGAAATGAGCTGGTGTAAGCAGAGGGATATGGCACAGAAAGAGAAAAAAATCTTTGCGTGAACTTCTGCCCATTCAGCTGCAATTGAGAGATTACAACCTTTGAGATTGGGCCAGCTGACCTGCACTGGGGCAACAGGAAGAATGTAGACTCTTTTGAAGGGGCCTGAGTGCTCAAGGAGTGTCCTGTTCTTCAAAGTCTGCTTTATTCCTCCCTGGATTAACAAATTGGCACCCTACCTGGTATTATGGAGTATAAGAAATGAAGGGAAGACAGGGTCATTGAGTTTGCAATACGGTCTTGTGTTTTGGAAATGGCCATGGGTAGTGTGAAGCAGATTTGCTGGATACCTGCATGGAGACCCCATGGGGCCATGAGGATGAACCATGGGTTGCAGTGGAGACCCAGTGGATATGCCAGGACCACAAGATGTCTTCCAAGGACAGCTGCCGGCCCTGGATGAAGTTTCCCAGGACTGTGAGTAGCCTAGCTGGAGGGGCAGAGTTGGAATTCTGGAGACTTGTTGCTGGTTAGAATGATCGGACTTGGAGATTTGTCACTGGCTATAGTTGTTGGACTTGAAGCTACAGAGTTTGATGTTTGCCCTGTTTAAATCTTGTATTGGTTGAATGTGTCTTTGCTATACCCAATGCCATCTTTTGCAGTGTGAATGTTTATTCTGTGCCATTATGGGTTTTGGGGGGATTTTTTTGGTATTATGGCTGTTAGAAGATCTTGGACTATGGGGATGTATGAACATCATTGGAATTGGTGAAAGCTATGGGTACTTTTAGAAGTTGGATAAATGGACTGCATTTTACATCATGTATGGTTATCAGTTTATAGGGACCAGGGGTGGAATGTGATGGTTTGATTCAGGTGTCCCCCATAAACTTAGGTGTTCCGAATGCTAGGTTCCCAGCTGATGGAGATTTGGGAATTAATGCCTCCTGGAGGCAGTGTATTATTGGGGGCGGGCTTATAGGAGTTATAGCCAGTTTCCCCATGCCAGTGTTTGGCACACTCTCTGGTTGCTATTGCCCACCTTATGTTGGCTGGGGGGGGGGTGATGTCCACCCTCTGCTCATGCCATCATTTCCCCTGCCATCATGGAGCTTTCCCCTTGAGCCTATAATCTAAAATAAACCTCTTTTTGTCCCTGCTCTGGGTTGGGCGATTTCTACCAGCAATTCAAACCTGACTGCATCAGAGAGAGGGAGGAGAGAGAGAGAATGGGCATGCCAGGGCATCTAGCCACTGCGAACGAACTCCAGATGCATGTGCCATATGCATCTGGCATATGTGGGCCCTGGGGGATTGAACCTGGATCCTTTGGCTTTGCAGGCAAGTGCCTTAAGTGCTAATCCATCTCTCCAGCCCAATTTTCAGCTTCTTTTAAACAGTTGGAAGCTCCAGAGCATTGATTCCCTCTGTTCACAATGTCTCTCACTTGCTATACTCCCATTATTCCTTCATGTCCCTGCATGTAAGTTATATTAATAAGTGCAAGCCATTAATAATTGCTGTATTGGGGCTGGAGAGATGGCTTAGATGTTAAGGCATTTGCCTGCGAAGCCTAAGGATGCAGGTTCAATTCCCCAGTACACATGTAAGCCAGATGCACAAGGTCTGGAGGTCATTTGCAGTGGCTAGAGACCCTGCCCACCCGCCTCTCTCTCTCTCTCTCTCTCTATCTGCCCTTCTCTCTCTCATAAATAAATAAATAAACAAAGTTTCCTTCTTTAAAAAAATTGCTGTATTGCTTTTCTTTTTCCTCTCTCCGTCTTTCCCTCCCCTTCCTCTCTCTCCCTCCTTTTGTCTCCTTTGCTTTCTTTGCAGTATTAGGAATAGAACCCAGGGCCTAGGCAAGCACTCTACACTGAGCACATTCACAGGACTGTATTGTTTTTCTTATAGGAAAGTGGTTTGTATTTATTTATTTATTTTTGCTTTCTTATTTGTTTGATTGTTTTGTTGTTGTTGTTGTTGTTGTTTTTTGAGATGGGGTCTCACTCTAGCCCAGGCTGACCTGGAATTTATTATGCAGTCTCAGAATGGCCTTGAACTCACAGCAGTCTTCTTACCTCAGCCTCCCAAGTAGTGAGATTAAAGGCATGTGCCATCACACCCTGCCTTGTTTTTTGAGACAGCTTCTTGCTCTGTAGTCCAGGCTGACCTGGAACTCATTATGCAAACCAGGCTGGTCTTGAACTCATAACAATCCTCCTGTCTCAGTCTCCCTAGTACTAGGAGGATAGACATGAGCCACTATGCCCGGCTTGCTTACAAAAAGATGTGAAGAATGGGGTTGGAGAGATGGCTCAGTGGTTGAACGCACTTGCTTGTGAAGCCTGATGGCCTGGGTTCCATTCCCCAGCACCCAGATGCACAAAGTGGTAATGTGTCATCTGTAGTTCATTTGTAAGCACTGGGCCCTGGCGCACCCACACTCATTCTCTCTCACTGTTTGCAAATACATAAAATAAAATAAAAACATGTGAGGACTGCTTACAGCCCTCCGTTCCACATATTCTACTTACTTGTCTGTGCATTGAGGGCACTTGAGTTTGACATCTGTGATGGCGAAGACCCAGAGCAAGTTCATTGTAAGATCATTCACCTCTAGCTATACCTGCTGGGTTTTTTTTTGAGGGGGGGTGGTCGGTTTTTGAGGCAGAATGTCAGTCTAGCCCAGGCTGTTCTGGAATTCCCTATGTAGTCTCAGGGTGGCCTCAAACTCAAGGTGATCCTCCTACCTCTGCCTCCCGAGTGCTGGGATTAAAGGTGTGCGCCACCACGCCTGGCCCTGCTGTTTGTTTTTGAGACAGGGTCTCCCTCTAGCCCAGACTGGCCTTGAACTAATGGCTTCCCTCTTTCTCAGCTCTCTGAGTTCTGGGATTATAGGCATGAGCCACCATGCTTGGCTTAGATTTACCTTGTTAGTTTAGTGTAAGTATAGGGACATTCAGAATTACTCCTGTGGCTCACGTTACTTCGTGTGTGTGTGTGTGTGTGTGTGTGTGTGTGTAGACGCTCCCGTGTATCCACATGCCAAGGCACACATGTAGCTAGCTAGCCAGAGCTTCTGGATTCTCCTGACTCCTACCTCCCGCTCTTAGACTCTGCTGGGATCACCAATGCGTGCACCACTGTGTCCGCTTTTAGGTTCAAACTCCAGTCCACAGGTGTGTGGCGCAAATGCCTTTAACCACTAGCCATCTCCAACTCCCCCATGTATTTCTATTGGCCAGTGCCAGTCCTGCCCCTGGATTTGGTGGCAGTGACCAAGTCCACGGATAACTCATCTGCTTCCATTGTCCACTCCTGAATGAGCAGTCCCAGCAAAACCTCATGAGCTTGTGTCTCTGGCCCAGTCTTCCCCCTACCTTAGTGAACTCTGGTATACCCACTCTTATGGCTGGGCGCCTATCTATTCTGGGAAAACCCAGGCTCCAGAGCCTTCCTTATGGGAAATCTCTCTCCCAGCCCCCAACTGGCAGCCTTTGTGTTTTCCTTATCAGCCATTCATATAAAACAATAGTCAATTTGAAAGTCAAGTCCATACACATTCTTCTGTCTGTGACAGTCCAATTAATCCCGAATCCTATGATTTGTGGGTGGAGTTGGGTGGGGAAAGGCTTGTTTCTCTGCCCCCCCTCCCCCAGCTCTGTGTGTTTCCGGAGATAAGATAGAGACTGAATTTGGGGAAGAGGCAGGATCCTGCTACTGTGAAGACCCTTTTCTGAGTAGCTTCTCTGGGAAAAGGGGAAGTTTTTTAGGTTGAAGAAGCAAGGAGCAAAAAGAATCTTTTTTAAAATATTTTTTTTAATTTTTAAATTTTTATTTATTTATTTGAGAGAGAGAGAGAGAGAGAGAGAGAGAGAGATAATGGGTGCACCAGGGCATCTAGCCTCTGCAAACTCCAGACGCATGCACCACCTTGTGCATCTGGCTTATGTGGGTCCTGGAAAATTGAACCTGGGTCTTTTGGCTTTGTAGGCAAGCGCCTTAACTGCTGAGCCATCTCTCCAGCCCAGAACAGGATCCTGACAGTGAGGAGGACCCTTCCCATGAGGAGGTCTTCATGGCAGTGACTGAGGACTTGGGCTGCAGGATGGAAGTTAGAGCTCACACAGCAGGACCTTGGGCTTCCTGTCCCTCCTCTGTAAAACAGGGATGGGAATGGACCTGACCAATGTTAGTGAGGAGTGAAGTGAGGTAGCCTAGCACAGTGATTTGTTATGTCTCACTATGTAGCCCAGGCTGGCCTCGAACTCATAATCTTCCTGCCTCAGCCTCCCAAGTGCTGAGATTATAGGCCTGCACTATACTATGCTTTTTGTCTCTTGTGCATTCCTGAGGTCAAAAGACTATTATCCCAAATATTTCCATAGGTAGTACTTTCCTTCTTCTTCTTTTTTTTTTGCTTGTGTATATACTTATGTGTGTATATTCATTGGTGGCCAGAGGACAATCTCAAATGTCACTCTCAGTAACACTGTCCACCTTATTTTTCAAGGTAGGGTCTCACTCTAGCCCAGGCTGACCTGGAACTCACTATGTAGTCTCAGGGTGGCCTTGAACTCATGACGATCCTCCTACCTCTGCCTCCCGAGTGCTGGGATTAAAGGCATGAGCCACCAATACCGGCTGTCCATCTTTTTTGTATAAAAAGATATTTTTGTTGGGTTGGAGAGATGGCTTCAGCAGTTAAGGCACTGCCTACAAAGCCTAGCGACCAGGTTTGATTCCCCAGGAGTCATTTAAAGCCAGATGCACCAAGTGGCACAAGCATTTGGAGTTTGTTTGCAACAGCTGGAAGCCCTAGTGTGCCCATTCATTCATTCTCTCTCTCTCTCTCCTTGCAAATTAATAAAATACATTTTTTTTATTATTTGTGAGGAGAAAGTCAGTGCCTCTTGCCTCTGTAAATGAACTCCAGATGCATGCACCACTTTGTGTATCTGGCTTTATATGAGTCCTGGGGAACTGAACTGAGGTCATTAGGCTTTGCAGGTAAGCACCTTAACTGCGAGCCATCTCTCCTGCCCTCCATGCTTATTTTTTAAATTAACCTTGACTTTGATGCAATTGTATATTCATTAACCTTATTTATTTATTCCTTTCATAAATTTCTGTTTACTTAATATTTTATTTTTGGGCTGGAGGAATGGCTTAGCAGTTAAGGAGTTTGCCTGTAAAGCCAAAAGACCCAGGTTCGATTCCCCAGGACCCACGTTAGCCAGATGCACAAGGGAGTGTACACTTCTGGAGTTTGTTTTCAGTGGCTAGAGGCCCTGGCATGGCCATTCTCTCTCTCTTTCTCTGTCAAAAAAATAAAATAAAAATATTTTATTTTTATTTATTTAATATTTTATTTTTATTTATTCATTTATTAGAGAGAGAGAGAATGGGCATGCCAGGGCCTTTTAGCCACTGCAAATGAACTCCAGATTGCATGCTGCCACCTGTGCATCTGGCTTACGTGGGATCTGGGGAATAGAACTTGGGTTCTTAGGCTTCAAAGGTAGGTGCCTTAACCTCTTAGCCATCTTTCCAACCCAACGAAAATAGAAGGCAACCTTTTTTGGTTCCTGGCACTTTGACCATCTCAAGTAAGATATCTGCTTTAAGCCCAGCATGGTTGCACATGCCTTTAACCCCAGCACTTGGGAGGCAGAGGTATAAGGTCACCTTGAGTTTGAGGTCAGCCTGAGACTACATAGTGAATTCCAGGTCAGCCTGGGCTAGAGTGAGACCCTACCTCAAAAAATGAAAAGAAAAAAAAAAAGATATGTACTTTAGGGTGTGATAGGAAATGTTTATTGAGTTGTAAAATGTTTCTTCTAAGTTAGATGGTTCTTTTCTTTCTTTCTTATTTATTTATTTTATTTATTTCCTAATCATAATTGCCTTAGCTGCTTTTTTTTTTTTTTTTTTTTTTTTGGTTTTTCAAGGTAGGGCCTCACTCTAGTCCAGGCTGACCTGGAACTCCCTGTGTAGTCTCATGATGGCCTCTCGAACTCACTGGCGATCCACCTACCTCTGCCTCCCAAGTGTTGGGATTAAAGGCAGTGCGCCACCACACCCGGCAGGTTTAGCTGTTTTTGAACATCTACTAAGATATTCACATTTTTCAGTCTTAGTCTGCTCATTTTTTAGATTTTCTTTTTTTGTTGTTTATTTTTATTTATTTATTTGAGAGTGACAGACAGAGAGAGAAAGAGGCAGATAGAGGGAGAGAGAGAGAATGGGTACATCAAGGCCTCCAGCCACTGCGAATGAACTCCAGATGCATGTGCCACCTTGTGCATCTGGCTTACATGGGTCCTGGGGAATTGAGCCTCGAACCAGGGCCCTTAGGCTTCACAGACAAATGCTTAACCGCTCGCTAAGCCATCTCTCCAGCCCCTAGATTTTCTTTTTTAAGTTTTAAATTTTTTAGTTATTATTTATTTGCAAGCATAGAGAGAGTAGAGAGTGAAGGAATGGGTGCACCAGGGTCTCTTGCACTGCAAACAAATACCACATGCATGCACCAGTCTGTGGATCTGGCTTTATGTGGGTACTAGAGAATCAAATCAGGCATTGCAAGCAAGTGCCTTAACCCCTGAGATTTCTCTCTAGCCCTGTTTCTTAGATTTTCTAGTGTCAAACCATCCTTGCTTTCCTAGAGTCAACCTAAGTTGGCCATCATGTAGTATATGTTTTATATATTGTTAACATTAAAAAACTGTGTTTAGGGCTAGAGGTAAGGCTTAATGGTTAAGGTGCCTGCCTGCGAAGCCTAAGAACTCATGTTCAAATCTCCAGGTCCCACATAGCCTGACACACAGTGACACATGCATACAATGCCGCACATGTGCCACAATGGGGGGAGTTAGTTCACAGCAGGCTGAAGGTCCTGGCATGCCCATTCTCTCTCTTACAAAAGTAATAAATTAATAAATAAAAATAAATTGTGAGCCGGGTGTGGAGGCACACACTTTTAATCCCAGCACTTGGGAGACAGAGGTAGGAGGATCACCATGAGTTCAAGGCCAGCCTGGAACTACAAAGTGAGTTCCAGGTCAGCCTGGGCCAGAGTGAGACCCTGCCTTGAAAAAAGTAAATAAATAAGTAAGTATAAATAAGTAAATTGTGCTTAAATATGCATAGTAATATTTACCATCTTTACCATGTTAAATGTATAATTGAGCGGCATTAGGGACATTCTTATTGCTTTGAGATCATCACCACCCACCCTTCTGAGCTCTTTTCAACATCTCATACTGAAGCTGAGCCTGTTAGAAAATCACTCCCCCCAGTCATGGCAACTGCCCTTCTACTGCCCCTCTATGAATTTGACAACTCCACCTCATATAGGTGGAATTATCTAGTATTTGTGTCTTTTTTAAATCTATTTTTTTCTCAATTTTTATTAACATCTTCCATGATTATTAAAAAAAAATCCTATGGTAATATCCTCCCTCCCCCCACTTTCCCCTTTGAAACTCCACTCTCCATCATATCCCCTCCCCATCTCAATCAGTCTCTCTTTTATTTTGATGTCATGATCTTTTCCTCCTATTATGATGGCCCTGTGTAGGTAGTGTCAGGCACTGTGAGGCCATGGATATCCAGGCCATTTTATGTCTGGAGGAGCACGTTGTAAGGAATCCTATCCTTCCTTTGGCTCTTACATTCTTTCCACCACCTCTTCCACATTAGACCCTGACCCTTAGAAGGTGTGATCGAGATATTACTCAGTACTCCAGTCACTTCTTTCCAGCACTATGACACCTTCTGAGTCGTCCCAAGGTCACTGCCATCTGAAAAGAGAAGATTCTCTACCAAAAGTGAGAGTAGCATTAATATAAGGCTATGAACATTAAGAGAAGTGCTTACTGGGCAGTTTGATAAGCATAGTATACACATTTATCCAGACATCAGCAGACGTTACACCCCTAGGGCTCATGACTACCCCTGTTTTCAGTTTTCAGTATCAGGGATATATTCCCTCCCATGAAGCAGGCCTCCAGTCCAATTAGAGGGCAGTTGGTTTCCACCACGATAGACGTGCCACTATTGCCCCCGTTGGCTCATTTGACCTGGCTGGCCAAATATAAGGCTTGCAGTGTCCACTGTTGAGTATCTTCACTGGTGATTTCTCTCTCTCCCACTGAACTTCATGCAGAATGGCTTCTCACAGATTTCTGTCAGCTGGTCTACATGGAGGAGGTTTTCAGCTCAGCTCCAGCAGGATTTCTCAGTGACCTTGCAGCCCAAGTATGTGAAGTCTTCAGCAATAGGGTCTTACCATCCATTTCTGGTGGGAAACCAAGGGCCCCTGGCAATGGCCTGTTATGTTTTAGGGGTATCAGGGACCTCCCTGATTGTGCCACTTTTTGAACACCAGATGCTTGTGCCACTTCTTGCCTCCAGCTCATTGGGGAATTGAACCTGGGCCAGCAGGCTAGGCAAGCAAGCACCTTTAACCTCAGGGCCATATCTCAACCCCTATTATTTTTCACTTTAAAAAAATATTTTTAAAATTTTATTTATTTATTTTATTTGAGAGAGAGAGAGAGAAAGAGAGAGAGAATGGGCATGTCAGAGCCTCTAGCCACTGCAAATGAACTTCAGATACATGTGCCAACTTGTGCATCTGATGGCTTACATGGGTACTGGGGAATCAAACCTGGGTCCTTAGGTTTTGCAGACCAGGGCCTTAACCACTAAGCAATCTCTGCAGCCCTTTTTCACTTTTTGAGACAGAGTCTCATGTAGTCCAGGTTGACCTAGAACTTGTTCTGTAGCCCAGGATGACTTTGAACTCCTGATCCTCCTGCCTCCACCTTTGTCTTCTCCAGAGTGTTGGGATTACAAGGCTGCGTCATCACATCCAGCTGGTCAACCTCATTCTTTCACATGTGAAAAACCCAGTTTTCCCAATGTGCAATTTAGCTTTGGTCATAGTTTATTTAAGATGTTTATTCCAAGGGCTGCTGCTGTACCCAGCTGTTAGATTCTCCTCCCCATCTTCCCTGACTTATGGCCCTTTCATTAGAGCTTAATATTCTAGAGACAGAAGGTTAACTTCTGGACGCAGGGGCTGTGCTCAGGTAGGACAATGACATCACACAGAAAAGGCTTCATCTTGAGTTTGAGTTTTCCCCCCATCTCCCAGTCTTGACTTGTTCTCTAGGGCTTTGGAAACCAGTGAGTTCTCTCTCTCTCTCTCTCTCTCTCTCTCTCTTTAAATTTATTTGAGAGACAGAGAGAGAGAGAGAGAATGGGCACACCAGGGCCTCCAGCCACTGCGAACAAACTCCAGATTGCATGCGCCACCTTGTGCATCTGGCTTATGTGGGTACTAGGGAATTGAACCTGGGTCCTTAGACTTTGCAGGCAAGTGCCTTAACTGCCATCTCTCCAGGCTCCCCTCTTTTTTACCCCAAGGAGAGTACTCTGTTTTGTGGTACTTGGGATGGAACCCAGGGCCTTGCACACACGCTAGGTAAACATACTACCCCTGTGCTATAGCCTCAGCCCTGCTTTGAATTCAGTAACTATCAGAAGTACGTGCCGCCCCCCCCCTCCCAGACAGGTGTATGAGGCTTATCATGTTTGCTCCCCACAGCACTCTATAAAGAGGCTCTATTGTTGATTCCTATCTCATGGGTGAAGCAAATAAGGCTTGAAGAGTTTATAACTCTCCCAAGGTCAAACTACCATGTAAATGGCACTACTGGGATAGTTCCAAGGCCAAGGCCTTGAGCACTGTGTGGCAGTGCCTCTCTACTCCTCCCCAGCACCAGCCCGTGGCCGCCTCCACGTCCCTTCACCTCTCTCCAAAGGCACAGGTGCCGTGCCCTTCCCAGTCCTGGGAGATTTTTTTTAAATGTTCCTCTTAAAATCCAAACCCAACGCCACTGTCATATGTGGTCCTTGGAGAACAGTGCGCAGAGGGCCTCTTTCCTTCCCACCTGAACACTGTGTTGTCATAGTGATGCAGGACACTGGGTCGGGGCAGCTGCCCTCAAGTAAAACTGCCAGGGCCTTGTCCTGTCACCTGCCACTAAGATCAGTCTCTCCGTCTGTGCCGCACTTTTTTCTTTCTTCTCCACGGGGTTTTCACACCTGCCCAGAGTCATTTGAATCTTTTGGTTTGTTTGC